>CM074863.1:30166875-31650000 GCA_037501455.1 Lantana camara
CATTTGTCACACTTGAGAGCGGATCGATCAGCCTCGTTAGATCCGCCGCTAGTCTGGGGGTTGCGTCGCGGCGGCGGCCTAGATCTGAACTTGGAAGAGTCCGCCGCCGATGAATTCGACCCAAATCCTTTCTGTGGCTGGGTTTTTACGACGAGACCTGTTCCGATTCCAGTGATCCCCGTCGATGATGATGCCATAATTTCTCGCCGCGCCGATTCTCGCCGGATGGTGGCATACGCCTTCTCCACTGTCGGTAAGGGATTCTCTTTCAACAAATCCCTGCGCTCTGTGTCATACCGATCGTCTACCCCGGCGAGGAATTGAAAGAGGCGGCTTTCGGATCTGAGACGGTTGAAAATCGTGATGTCCCCTTCGCAGGCCATGGGATTCGGTTGTCTGAGTTCAATTTCTCTCCAAAGTCTCTGAAAATTACTGTAGAACTGTTCAATCGTATCTCCTCCCTGTTTCAGACTGTGTGCTCGGACGGTGAGATCATAGATTTGGAGGCTGTCGCCTCCATGGCCGTAGGTTGCTTGCAATCCATCCCATAGGGCTTTGGCCGTGGGGTACTCTGCGTAGTTGGCCACTAAACCTGGTTCCATATTTCTGAGAATCCATGTGCAAACGACCAAGTCTGTTTGCTCCCACTGTGTGTAAGTTGGGTCCGCCACCGGTGGGGGTGGTGGGACTCCGGTAAGGTGACTTAATTTCCCCCTTCCCCCAATTTCCATTCGCATTAGTCGAGACCATAGGGAGTAATTGAATTCGTTCAATTTTATGTCGATTGACACAGTTTGGGTTATTGGTGGCTGATTTGGCTAGGTTTGATAGATTTCTGAGTAGGTTGGATAACTGAGAGGCGAGGGAATCGACTGGCTGCTGCGATTCCATGCCGGAACTGGCCGAGCTACTGTTCTCGTTCATGGCTGTGGGAAGGTAAGGGGTAGATGATGAGCAAGGATCGGATCCGTCACAGGATCGTCTCCCGCTCTGATACCATGTTAAAAGTAATTGAGGCCATTAGGGTTCTTGGAATATTTTTCGTATTGAATCTGTTATGCTATCTTACAATACACTAGAGACAATGTACATATATTGTAGAGTAATTACATAATTATGGAAAGTCAACTATCACATCCCTAATTTCACGTTTCCTTTCTTAACATATTTTAGATGCGAATTAAGGCTTTTTTACCTAATTTCTTTTAAGAAATATAAATATCAGTCCAACGCTAAATACAACATACTGCAGAATTCTGAATCGTTCAAGACTCATTAGGAGCCCCCGTTCCGTCTTCTGCTTTTCTTCGGGGAGATACCGTACAAGAAGATTTTTAACGTCGAATTGACATCAATTTCTAGTTTTTCCTTCTCTTTCTCTTTAATTAAGTTTTATTAAATTTCAATCATGAAAACTAATCTTCCTAATATAGTTTAGATTTGTTCTTAATTTCTCGACTATTTATGGATTCTTGATTGAGGTTTTATGATTATGAGTTTATTTAATTTAATTATTACTTTTGTCTTGGTATTTGTTGGATTGATGCATAGACCCTTGTGCTAAGGGATGATAATTGCGTAGCCTAAGTGTTTGATAATATTCTTGATTGAATTCTTGTGATTCTTATGTTCTGGACTTTCTGTTTTAGTACATGTTAAAGCTTAGTCACTTTTGACATAACCTTGATAATTTGTTTTCTAATTGATAAATTGTTGGTGAATTCGGATTCTGAGAATCTGAGAATTTTAGAGAGAGAAGATGATAAGTATATCATTATATAAGAGGGATAATTACATTTTTGGTCCTCCAACTATACGACTTATTCTCTTTTCGTCCCCGACTATTCAATTTAACAAAACTGGTCACTGAACTACCACTTTTTTTACACATTTGGTCCCGCCGTCAGTTTTACCGTTAAATGAAACGGAATATGCTTGTTAGCATCAACCTATTTCATGGAAGAAGCACGAGATCTGTTTGATAAAATTCCTGAACCAGACACTGTTTCACATAAGCTATTTTTCCGATAAAATAACCGTGTGGGATTTGTATTTTACACACGAAAACTGTTTTTGGGGCAAAATAACATGTTTGAAAGTGAGCGTTCGTAACAATTTGATGACTTCAAAGATAAACTTAACCTGCAATAACCTTATTGTTAGAATGTGAACATCCTGCTGGAGTTGGATACTGAGAACCAGTTATCAGCTTCTGGCGCTTGTTAGGACATAAAAAACACAAGAAGAAGATTGTGAAACTATTTTGAAATTTTTAGGGATGAATTCAAGAAGTAAATTTGGAGGGCAAATGAAAATTTTCGGATAATTTTTACAGAAAAAAGAAAAAAATAAAATAAAATCAAAACCACCAGCATATTTGATTGCCCCAAGTTTAGAACATATATACAAACATATCATAAATTTAACATTTATATAATACAATTCTTGGAATTTGTCCTTCAAAATCAAAATTTCTAACTTCGTTTATCATATACATCAGGACAAAACAATGCTACAGCAAAATTTCATAACCTAAGAAACTCCAAACTGCAGTTGATCTTTCCTTTGAACACATCAGAGAGAGCATAATTAGCTACAATCATTGACCCAACAACATGGTCTCTATAACTTCGTTTCAGATGGGGAAACTCTCTTCATGCTGTCACGAGTCGTACCTTTACGAGCAGGATTGTAGCTTGGAGGCGTAATAATTCGTTTCTCATCATTGGAGCTCTAGACCATGAGTACTGGATCCCAAACTCCTCGGACTGTGTTCGTGGTGAAAAGGGTCATCGTCGCCCATTTAGGAGGAAGGAATGAGAGAAAAGGTAAAAAACGGCGCCAAAATTAGCCAGAAATTAGTTTTTTGTTTCATTTAACGGTAAAACTGACGGCGGGACCAAATGTGTAAAAAAAGTGGTAGTTCAGTGACCAGTTTTGTTAAATTGAACAGTCGGGGACGAAAAGAGAATAAGTCGTATAGTTGGATGACCAAAAATGTAATTATCCCTTATATAAGAGGTTCAACTAGTTATTTCGCATCCAATAAATAGAGAAAATTAGTGTTCTACCACTACTAGAAATTTTCAAGGTTCGGCATGCAAATATTTTGAAAACAAAGGGTTCCCTGTGTTAATTTTTGTAACACAAGGTTTTTTTGCCCATTTCACCTAACACAGGGGTATGGTGTAAATAACTCTTTTATTAAATGTTAAGCCCTTCTTATGGTTTAATTTTACTTAAATCTGACATATGTCATTTAAATTTGAGCCAAGCTGAGCCTTGGCCTTGTTTTTCTGGCTCGAGCTCGGCTCGGGACAGGCTCGAGGCTTGGCCATAATATATTATTTTTTATAAAAAATTAGTTTTTTTTAATAATTTAATATATTTTTATATACAATAATATATATTAAATGAATATATACAATAAATATATTACTTTTTATTCATTTTCTATATAAAATTAATAAATATATATATAATATTATATATTAATAAAATATTTATATATATAAAAATTAAAATATTATTTTTTAATTAAATATACAGGTTCGCGAGCCACGAGCCAAGACTCAAAGAGCTTGAGTTCGGGCTTGACTCGAGCTTGCTTGCTAGGCTCGCGAGCTAACTCGCTTCGTTTGCATCCCTAACAACAACTATTTCACGAGCCCAAAGTTTTAAAACCTAAGTAACCTGATAAATAAAAAATATAGCCCATTAGTTACACTAATATTAAGCCCATTAGTTCTTGCAATTAAATTAGAGAAACCTAGTTTATCCTCCATTTTTTTTCTTCATCCACTCGTGCAACACAAAACAGCCGCAATAGCCATCTTTCTCGCATGCGGCCGTCATCTTTCTAGCTATTCCATCCCCTGAAATTGCCGCTACATTTCGATCCCGACCGAGAAAACGGGGTGGAACGCCGTTTTGGTCGATTTCGCGGCGTTCCACCCCCGCTCCAAGATGCTGGCGTTCCACCCCTTCAAGGTGGAACGGCTACCGCTGATCCGGTTCCGGAACGCTCGTTCCGACCGTTATCGCGCCGTTCGGGAGAACCATGATCCTAAGGTGTCCAAAAATTAACACTCATATTGCTTCCCCACTTAGTGTGAAGCATCTTACAGTATAACCTCGATAAATTAATACTCGATAAATTAATAACTTCTCTAAAATAATAATTTTCTTCGGTCCCGAGTCGGGATCAACATGGTAAATTAATAATTCGTTAAATTTATAAGATAATACAAAAAAAAAAAAAAAAAAACATATAGGTCCCATTTGATATATAAATTAATAATTCATTTGTATCAAAATATTTCATACATAATACATAAGTAAACTAAACAGGTTTCTGAAAATATGAATCTAATATTGTTTGTTTCTTCTTGAAATCAATATCGCCTTGAATCTCATCTCTAACCCTTCTTGAGTGCATGCAAATTAAACTTCTCTAACACCCATTGTTGCAATTGCTTTTGAGTGCATGCTGGATTTTGTTATTTATACTCACACAGTTCTCTTCGCATACCATCAGTCATGGTTGATTTTTTAACACCTTTGAGATGAGAAGCCATTTTTTTTGTTTTTTGATTTGAAGACTGCGCAAAAATACATGAATTTAGTTAAGTATGCATAATTAATAGTCAATGTACAAATTAGTTTTCACGTACACCTAGGTACATTCATAATATGGACCCAAAAAATATATAATTTATATATTAATAATTATTAATTTATACGATAAATTAATATCTCGCTAAATTAATAAAATTTGACGATCCCAACAGTATTAATTTATCGAGGTTATATTGTAGTTTCCAATTACTGAATTCTTAGCTGACGTTCAACATCCATAATAATCTCATGTAGTGAATGCTCAACCTTGACCCCTTACTGAATCACGTTGAAAACAAGTAAAGAGTCAAGCTCAATTTCAATGCCATTAAAATATTTTTCGCAAGATTAAAATTTTATTTATTTGAAAGTCTACAAAACCCGAATATTCGTACGTAATACGAGGTAAGCAAAATCTCGTTAATTGCTGTGGATTGGACCAAAATATTGCATGCCAATGACGCAAAAAGATAGTCTTAAATCATGAGATTTTGTTGTAATTGTAAGATCTAAGTGACAAAAGAGGTGAAATTATAAAAATAGTATCATTTTCTAAAAACTTTGTAAAAATAGTATAGATTTATATTCCTTTTTAGTCTTAGTGTAAGACGTGTACCTATTCAACGTCTTTATCATTGCTTTTGTTTTTAATTTTTGTATATTTTTTATTTAAGACCCAAACTTTATAAAAGTTTTCAATTAGGTCCATTAATTTCCCTTTCATGTATTTTTTCTATAAATTTATTATTTATGTGATTTATTATTTTTCCTTGTTCTATTATAGCTTGTACAATTGTATCTCTATTTATTATATCTTTATTTAATGTTTTATAGTAATTTTTCATATATATATCTTCTTTTTGTAAGGATATTTCCAAATTTTTACCTATTTGTTTAATATTTTTAGTCTTCATCATTTCTTTTATTTGTTGTTTTTCTTTTGTTATACTGTCTATATCTATTTTTGGTTTATAACTCATAATTAAGCGTATGCCATTTGATATGATGTATCTCTTTTTCTTTTTGTATTTTTTAAATCCTCGTTCGCTGTTTTTATCATTATTTCTTGAGTTCTTTGTGATAAATCTTTATTGTGTCTTAAATCATGATATGTCATTTTGAAAAGATATTCATTTATAATGATTCGTTCATCTAATCCTTGTATATCTCGTGTTATTCTAGCTTTATAATCAAATCTATCCATTATGTTATAGTTAATTGTGTAACTATTTGTTTAGATTTTTCAAGACTGATAATATTATTTACAGTATAACCTCGATAAATTACTCGACAAATTAATAATTTTCTTCGGTCCCGATTCGGGATCAACGTGGTAAATTAATAATTCGCTAAATTTATAAGATAATACAAAACAAAATAAAATAAAAAATCATATAGGTCCCATTTGATATATAAATTAATAATTCATCTGTATCAAAATATTTCATACATAATACATAAGTAAACTAAACAGGTTTCTGAAAATATGAATCTAATGTTGTTTGTTTCTTCTTGAAATCAATATCACCTTGAATCTCATCTCTAACCCTTCTTGAGGGCATGCAAATTAAACTTCTCTAACACCCATTGTTGCAATTGCTTTTGAGTGCATGCTAGATTTTGTTGTTTATACTCACACAGTTCTCTACGCATATCATCAGTCATGGTTGATTTTTTAACACCTTTGAGATGAGAAGCCATTTTTTTTTTGTTTTTTGATTTGAAGACTACGCAAAAATACATGAATTTGGTTAAGTATGCATAATTAATAGTCAATGTACAAATTAGTTTTCACGTACACCTAGGTACATTCATAATATGGACCCAAAAAGTATATAATTTATAAATTAATAATTATTAATTTATACGATTAATTAATACCTCGCTAAATTAATAAAAATTTAACGGTCCCAACAGTATTAATTTATCGAGGTTATACTGTAAATGTTGTATCTGATGGGTCTCAATATGAGGTTCAGAGTCCGATCACTTTAGAATTTGTTTAGGTGAGGAAACCACTGGAAGATCGCTGGAAAAGATGGGGGTTCTACCTGCTAGGACAAGCACACAGACAAAAGTCAGAAGGCCAAGCTGGGGGAACGGGGGGTGATTCCCAGTTTGGCTCTCCGACGCTCAAGTCAGATGAAGATCTGAAAGAGATAAAATGCTGAGTATGGAGTTGCAGTAATGGAAGTTGCTTACAGTGGAGAGGATGAACTCGCATATTTATAGTTGAGGGTCAAGGACCCTTTAGTCATTTGCCCTATGTGGTCCTGGCCGAATGTTGTCCTAACACGTGTTGTTGCAAGAGAGAAACCTAGGAGGAATCTTCTGCAAAAGCTGGTGAAAGTTAGTGTTGGCAACAGTGGTAGGTGTGCGGGCATGTACAGTGTGTCAGAGAGCCGTTTTGGGGGTTGGTTACGAGGGCTTAAGAGCACTCTCGTGTCAACCAAGAGCCTTGGAGGCCAAGGAATCCGCTAGGGGATGAAGGCCAAGGCTTGTGTAATAAGTTGGAGTGGAAGCCTCCCTGAGAGAATGTAGCGCTCGAAGAGGGCTCCCTTAACCGATTGGAACGTTAGCCATGTACGATGAATTCGCGCTCGTCGTAGAGAGGCAATGTGGGTCACTTGCACGCATAGCAAAGTTGACACGTGTCTTTGACGCTTGAGGGTCCGAGCGCTCGTGTATAATAGCCTTAATCATAAGAGGACAGGTGGTGTCTTCTTGAGTTGCCACGTGTCCAAACGTGGGGCTAGCGTATTTTGACCTCATCATTTTGCCCCCCAGTTCTGTAGTACTTAGTGATAAGGGCTGTAGAATTTTTTCCAATACAATCCATCGAGCGTGTCGCTCGTATGAGGTATGGCGTGTTGGGCAATCATCCTTCTGATTGCACCATAAATGCGGTCTCTTCAACTGACTGCTTGTAACGTCCAAACATTAAATGCAGTCCTTTCTTCTGACCGCTTGCAGCATCTAAGCATTAAATGCTGATGCCGTGGGGCGCGTGAGTCTTGGGAAGTACGTGACGGTTCAATAAAGTGAACAGTTTCCTAGGCGGTAAATGATTGCGATTTTGAATTTTTTGCCAGAAACGTACCAACTTCCATCCTTATAAATAAGGGATTCGGTACCCATTCCACCTTTTACGCAAACACATCTCCAAAGCAAACATTTGCAGAAAGAACCTCTTGCGAACAGGTTTCCGGCATTCATAATCTTCTTTCCAGTTTTTCCAAGAAACCCAAGGTAATTCTCGGTGAAATCCTTCTAACTTTGCTAACCTTAGAATCAAATTAGGATTTAGTATTTCCTCGGGCTTTGCTCCTTCCAGAAATCCCCAAATCTCTCCGAAAATCCTTCACTTTCGCAATCCTCATATCTTTCCCAGAATCCACCATAGCCATGGCGTGAGATCACGTAGAAGAATTCGCCCGCGAAGTGGAAGACATGGCTACCCAAAGTTCGTCTCCGCCGGTCTCTCCTAGGGATGAAGAGTTGGACACGGCCGTGATGGCCATAGATGAAAGGAACCCAGATGGGGTTGAGCATCTCTTTGAAGAGATGAACTTAGTAATGGAGGCGGAGAGGCAGGGGGTGACTCTCCAGATAACAGAGAGTGCAACTCACCCCCATCGCCATACAGTGACGGTGGCCATCGCAGCTTCGGCTCCGGAAACCGAGGAAGTAGCGGGGCCCTCTGAAAGATCCCCTGACAAGGGCAAGGACAAGAAAACTCAGAAGACCAAGAAAACCAAGAAAGCCAAAGGGCCCAACGAGGGTGAAGGCTCGAGCATGCAGGCGACCGACCGCACCCCGGACGAGACCTCTAGCACCATCACTTTGGGGGAGATAAAGTCCGTTATGGCCCCAATCCACTGGGATGAGAGTTTCGAATGGAGAATTCCGGCCAAACACGAGTGTGCCAATCATCCCCCATGTAACACCCCGGAGCGAAGGGCGCCACATCCCCCGCACCATAGCTCAACACGTGAAACGAAATGGAGACTCCGTCCGCGCATCAAACCATAGCGAACGGGTGACAAACAAAAATCCAACCTAAGCTAGGCGGTCTAGACCCTACTCAGAGCACGCAATAAAACAAATAACGAATGCGGAAGCACCAGAATCTCCCAAACGAATAAACATACTCGAGACATATCAAAAATAACAATTCAAGTTACAAAACCTTTACAATTTCGAATTTAAAAATCATAACTTATACACATTCCAGAATTAGCCAAAATGCATAAAGAAAATGAAAATACAATGCATGAGACTCAAGCTCGCCAAAACCAAGACTCAAAGACAACCGCCTAGCTCCAAATCTCACAAAACGGGTACGTGCAACTCAAATCAAAGGGGGAAAAAGATAGAAATAACGAGGGTCAGTCCTAGAGACTGGTGAGGGGGCTAACACACGCACCCATACATATACATAATGGCAAAGCATATACAAAGCTGAGAGGTTTCATGAACCGGTCACGGTTTTTGCATTCTAAAACATTTAACCCGTGGTAATATATATAAAGAAAGAAGTTTGGGGCCGAAGGCCAAATTCAGTCAAGTTTTAGAGTTTAGAAATCCGCCCCCGTTTCATAACCATAAACGAAACATAACGAACCGAAAGCTTAAATCCAACCCACTTACTCCAGAAACAAAGGCAAAGCGAAACACAAAACCAATCATAAATCAATCCCACCTCCACACCATTTGGGGAAGAGAGGTGCCCCTCTCAACCCACCACAGAACAAAACTTGTGAACCGGAGGATCCCGCCCGGTTCCTTCGATGGCCAGCCAAAATGAGCTCCGTTGGCATAGGAGAACTAAGTCTCCCGTTGGTGGAGAAGTGCACAGGGGTCGTAACCGGCGACCCCATGGTCGTCCCGGGTCTCCCTTACCCACAACTCCGGGGCCCATCACACAAACACATATTCTTACACTGATCACACTTATCATACTTACCATACGAAGCTTATCCACAGATCATACCACGCTTACACACACACCCCTTCTTATCAAAGCTTGTCAAAACAACCGAAAATAAAGCTTATATACTTATAAAAGTGTTTTCAAAGTCTCAAGACAAACGGGACAAATCCCACAAAATACGTATCCAAACACATATCTATACATATACTTATATAAGTCGTATGCGGGTTTGAAATACAAATAAGGTTCTAGGTCGTAATAACTAAAAGGAAAGAAAACCTCACGTTGTCTACCAAACCGAACAAAACGGACGGAACGCAAAACCAAAGGACCTCCTCCTCAACAACGGAACAATCCTAAGATCAAAACAAATAGCAAGAGGCAAACTTAGACTCAAAATGAACCATATTGACGCTCGGCAAATGCATATGAATGCGAGTGATGCTTATCAATCTTAACAAATTGGCACATAATGCATACACGTTCATATTAAACCATAAATCTCATAAATCATACTAAACGAAATCACAAGTTTCATATAACACACATATCGTATCATACAACATGTTATCAAAGTATTAATATCATATAAAGAGCAACGATTGATCATGCAAGGTATATAAACGAGACAGAAGGTCATAAACGCACGTTAAATGAGCATATCACACATATGAAGCCATAATTCGAAAACGAGCACATAAATCAAATCATAAATTCATATAACATAAGTTAACACATAATACGTTAAGCTAACAATGCATATAGGTCACAATCGGGACAAGAGAAAGCAGTTAAAAGCAACGAAATGATGAAAGAAACTCCCCCGAGGCACCACCGTGACATATGACACGGCCATGTCCAATACGTAAAGGAAACGGACACGGCCGTGTCCGAATTTAATTAAATCAGATGCCCAAGTCGAGAGCTTGACACGGCCGTGTCAAGAATCAGCATAAACTGGACACGGCCGTGTCCAGTTCACATTTTCAAAAACCCGTTTTTGGCGCAGCAACATTTTTCCATGGCAAAACAGGGCATTTCGGGAGCAGCTCTTGGGGAATTTCTTAGGCCTCAAACACATACATAACATGCATGAAATATACATAAAAGAATCACATTAAAAGGCCAAAGAATGAAGCAACAAAGATCATTCGAATCAAGCAACGAAAATCGAACAAAGAAGAGCATACCATGCATTCATGCCATGGTCACCAACTTAGGGGCTGAGTTTGGAGTTAAAAGTTTGGGGAAAGAATGCTAACATGTTAAGCAACTAATATACTCCATGTATATGCAAATTTACACGAATTGGAGCACATTAGAACCACCAACTAATCGCAAAAATGCAACAGCAGCAGTTCGGTTCGCACATAGCATACCAACAGGCCTCATGTTTCGATTTAGGAGCTGAAAATGGATCTAAAAGCTTGAAAGAGCAAGGTTAACATGTAAAGCAATTAGTATACAACATCTCCATGCAAATTCACATGAATTGGAAGCCATTAACTCAAGCAACAAGGCACAAAACATCACAGCAGTTCCAAAACAGGGGAGCGGATTTCTAACCTAGGTTTGGGGCTCAAGAACTCATAATTTCATCAAAGGATCTTAAGAGAAAATCATCCAAACATCATGTACTATCAGTTAAGTATCCAAAATGGAGCATAATAAGTTCATATGATCAGCTTTAGCACCCCAAAACAACCACACAAAACTGATGCAAGAAAGGCATGAAAATAAGTCATATTCTAACTCATATATATACAGCTGAAAAGGGGCATAAAAGCTTAAGGAAACTTAGGTAACATGTATAACAACTCATATACTTCATGTCCATGCAATTTCACACGAAAATAAGCACAAGAGATCATCAAACCGAACCAAAAATCCTGACAGCAGTTCATACGGGCGAGCAGATTTTTGCAGCAGTTTTTAAGCTCAAAACTCATCATATAAACCAAGGTTTTCAAGGCAAAACCGAGCATATTCATAAAGCAACATGTGTAAAACATAACAAGCATTAACACACGAAATTGGAGGCAAAAATTCCAACATTTGGTCTAAAAAACGTGACAGCAGCTGGGTGAAAATGAGCAGACTGCAGCAGTTCAGAAATTCCATTTTCAGGACCAAAAACTCAAGCTTTAAATCATGTTATCAATGGAGAATCAACCCCAACACATCTGTAATGAAGTATAGATCAAGAATGGAAGCAAATAAGCTCATATAATCAACAAGGAAGCACCAAATCAGCCACAAACTTAAGCTAAGCCATGGATTCAAAAATATGAGCTAACCCTAACTATTCATGCAAGCTTCCATTCCCTTATTAAATCTGATGCATTTCATGAATTACAAGGATCAAATGAAGCATAGAATAGAGGAGAATACATAAATATACTTACCTTTGAGAGTTCATAGAGTATGGAAGAGATTGGCTCCAAAAATCACAAGGTCTTGAAGAGGGCTTTCTTCTTCTCCTTTCTTTCTTCATTTCAGCAGCGTTTTCCTTCTCTTGGAGGTGAGGAGCACGAAATGCTGCTGATAGGGAGAGAGAGGGATGAATCAAGGTCATGTAAACCAAGGTTAAGGCTTAGGTATGGTTAGTTTGGGCCCACAAATGTGAGACTAGTCAAAGATGGTGGCTTTAGCGCAAGCTGTTCGTTCCGGGCGAAAGACGAGGGTCCAAATGGGCTTAGAAAAATGACAAATCAGGTTCCTTGACTTCATCTCTTTGTTATGAGTCCAACGCATCTTCCGGAATTCGAATCCGAATTCCCTAGCTCAAGTTGCGGCCTCCGGAACAAGAGGCGCGCTAAAACTAGTTAGGCCCTCATGTCCCTCGTCAAATACCAAAGGTTTAAAACCTCGACAAACGAACACGAAAACTTAAAACAAGCATGCAAACACATTCATAACTCACATATATCACGCATACCAAAATTTCACAAAAATCGGAATTGAATTTCGGCACATAACGAGCAAATTACGAGCATACGAAACTTAAACGTTTAAAATTCAAAGTTCATGAATATAAACAATTAATTTCATATAAATTCCAATAATGATAAAAGCATTAAAATAACATTTAAATACGTAATTAAATAATTTAAAACGTATAAAACTCTCTCGTTACGGCGTACCTGGAAATCCGAACGATTGGGATGTTACACCCCACCTGGCGAGATGGCGGTATACATGGATGCAATTGGATCGGGGGGCCTACGGTTTCCAATTCCAGTCCCGGTGGCCTCTATTCTGAATGATTAAAATCTTTGCCCTTCACAAATTGTGCCCAACGGCCTCGCTCTGATATCCAGCTTTGTGATCCTCATGAAATGCGCTGGATTCGAGCCCTTTATGCGGAATTTCAACGCTCTTTTCCAAGTAGTGAGCTCACCACGCTCGTCACCTGAGACGGGTTACTTCTATTACATCCAAGCGAAGGCCCACTTGAAGCTGATTAATTCTGCCTCCACCACCTATGGCCCTGATTGGAAGGAGAAGTACATCTTCGTTAAAACCCCAAAAGATGATGATTTCGGGGTGGCCCGAGAGTGGATAACTCATGGGAAGGGATCCCTCGTAAAGAATCGCTTAAAACCTACCTTCCCAAAGGATTGGGCCAAGAACTTGGCTAAGGTGTTGAGGGACGAGGGCCGCCTAATTCGAGCCAAAGACTGGATAGATGATGCGGAACTCATGTTCCTCTGCGGGCTCACTAACGATCCCCACTATCTCAGCAACCTTCCCGCTCGAAATGTGGAGAGAGATGGTTAGACTTTAGGGTGCTAATTTTTTAGATAGGGATACTAACCATACTTTGCTTTTTTCTTTTTCTTCTTCTCTCTTTTTTTTTTTTGTAAACACTTTCCAAGGGTTTCTAACCCTCATTTTCACCTTTCTTGCAGGAGTAGAAATTTTAAATATGGCTGGAGGTAATAGGAGCGCAGCCAGATTTGCTAACGCCAACAGGCGTCAGGCTCAACAAGGTGACCAGCAAAATCCCCGAGGCCGTGGAGCAGGCCGGGGTGACGGACGCGGTGGCCATAGGGGGGCCAGCTCGAGCGCTCAAGTGCCGCAGGGATGAGGGGATGACCGAGCAGCGAGCGCAGAGAATCAAATAGTGGTGAGGCCGCCAACCGCAACAGATACGAGGGTGGTCAATCCCAATGCTACCAACCAAACGAGGCCCTCTGCGAGCATGGTATTAAATGAGGCTCCGAAGGGCTCTAGCCAACCTTCCCGTAAGAGGAAGAGGATGCCCGATGCCTTCGTGATAACAGGCAAGGGCAAGCAAGTGGTGGAAGGCCCCAAGGGGGGTGATGGCGAAACTTCCTACTCGGAAGAGGAGCACCTATGGGATTTTGACCGCAAGGGAGACAGGAGCTACAAGGGCTCCGCTGATGGGGGTGCCGTATTGCTGAGGCACGGGACAGTGGCCCAAACTAGTAGTCAAAATATATACGAGAGGGCCCAATTTTCTGCGGACCATAAGCACCTGTATTCCGAGTCTGTGGAGAAGGTGACAAGCGACATGGTCCAAGCCCTCATCTCCGTAAGTTTCCTTTTCCTTGTAATTTCATTATCTTTTGAAGGTGTTATTTTTCAATATATTTGCTAACACTTTCATCTTTTCGAGCCCCTGCAGTAAGTGCTCCCGAGGGCGAGGAATATCCAGATGTGCGCCACGGTTTATGCTGACCGTAAAGCAAAGTACAAAAAGATGGCGCGCACGAACGATCCAGCCCAGCTTAAGGTGGAGCTGGACACAGAGAAGGCCATGTACGCTTCCCTTAAGGAGGAGTACAACAAAATGGAGACTGAGATGAAGAGTTTACAGGATGACTTCAAGAACGCGGAGAATGCTCGGAGAAGTTGGCGCAACCAATTCAGACAGTTGGAGGAGAATCATAAGAAGCTTACTGAAGAGCTCAACGCTTGGAGGACGAGGGCCGAGGAGGTGGAGAGGAAATACACTGATACCATGAACCAATTGCCTCAAAGTCTCGAGCGATCAAACAAGGAGGCGCTCATCAAATTCTGTCACTCTAAAGCGTTCAATTTTGCAGCTTCTTTGCATTGCTTAGACGAGGCTCAAAAGGCCTTCAACTTAGCCATTGAGCAAGGCATCCACAAAGGTTTGACAGATCCGGCCATTCGTGGGGCGGAAGGCATGGGGCTCATGTTCAATGAGCACTGCGAGGAGGATGATGACGACCGTGACGATCCTGAGGCCAGCATCTCTGAGCTGGAATACAACTTCTTGGTCAATCTTATCCAAGATGAGTACATGGCGGCCCATCCTCCAAAAGAAGCCTCTTAGGCAGCACCAAATGAGGGTTATAACGTCGCAAATGCCTCCTCTAAAAACCCTCCAGCAAACGAGCCCCACACGCCTATTGCAGAGAATGCTCCCATTCCAGTTATCGAGGCCAACGAGCCCAATGCTCCACAAGCGCCTGGGAATAATGAGCCTGAGCCTCCAGCCCCCCAGCATCAAGAGCCGAAAGGCCCAGTTCACTGTCCTGTGGCTCAAAATGTCTTGGTGGTTTTAGATGAAGATGTCGCTCTAGCTGCCTGAACTCCTTCCTTACCTGCTTAAGTTATAACTCTTCTTTTCCTAGCTTAGTGCCTTTCATTTTGTAAGGATGTTATGGGCCCTTGAGCCCTTATTTTGTAATATTTGGCGAAGAGCCTTGATCAATGAAACTCTTCCTTTTACTCATAATGTTCTCCTTTTCCTTAATTGTGAAGTTTTATTTTGTGTTTGTTGTAAACAAATCTTGTAATAATAAGATTGTGTGTAATACGCTTAGTAAAAATTGCATTACTTAGTAAGAACTACATCGTTTAGCTAAGTCATAAGAACTTCAAAAAATTTGACTAAGTCTTGAGTAATCATGGGGGTCTTACTGTGAGGCTGCCCTCATTCAAGACTTGTGCAAATTTTTGCTTTTTCACTTAGAAAATTTTTGCTAAGTCTTGAGTAATTACGAGGGTCTTACTGAGAGACTGCCCTCGTTCAAGACTTGTGAATTTTCTTCTTAATCTTGGAAATTTTGCTAAGTCTTGAGTAATTACGAGGGTCTTACTGAGAGACTGCCCTCGTTCAAGACTTGTGAAAGTTCTTCTGAATGACGCTACCGTTGTACAAGCGCTCTTGTGCTTGTTAATTTTTAGGATTTGCAGGCGATCCTCTTTTCGAGCGCAAGGCGTTGTGACAAACGACCAAGGCCTACTAGGATTTTCCTTGCACTTTTCTTCAACACTGGTGGTTGGTTGTGCGCGTTACCAGACTATCCTTATGAGGGCGTCCCCCCATGTGGAGTAGTGTGCTGGCAAGCGTAACCCGAGTGCGATAATATTGTGCGTACTGGAACGAATTGCCAACCACGCTCGTGAAAACGAGGGGCGTGGGTCATATCCATTTGCGCGATTTATGAACAGTAGTAAAGGAATATTCAAGAAAATGCATTATAACTTACTTGAGATTTGAAGTAGTATACAGAACCCATCAGGGGGATTGTTACATCATCGTTTCTAGAGAGCTTTTAAATATCAAACCGCCGGAGGTTACACGCATTCCAAGGGCGAGGCAACCGCTCACCTTGAAGTGTCTCCAGGGTGTAAGTGTTGTTAGCTCTGATTTGTATGACTTTGAACGGACCCTCCCAGTTGGGGTCCAATTTTCCCACATGTTTGGACACTTCCACTTTCTTCAGGACCAGGTCTCCTAGCTGAAAAGTCCTTTCCCTCACACGCTTGTTGTACTGTTGTGCCACAGTTGCTTTATATCTGTGTATTTTAGCCCAGGTTTTGTCTCTCCTTTCCTCCAGTAGGTCCAACTCCAGGCTCCTGTTATCTTCGTTAAGCTGAGGCTCGAAATAGGCTACGCGAATGGATTCATTTACAATCTCTGCTGGTATCATTGCTTCTGACCCATATACGAGCACGAAAGGTGTCTCGCCAGTGGCCGCTCGTGGAGTAGTGTGATAAGCCCAGAGTGCCCCTTGCAATTCTTCTGCCCATTCACTCTTTTTGCTCTCTAACATTGTTTTCAAATGTTGCAGGATGACCTTGTTGGTAACTTCTGCCTGTCCATTGGCTTGGGGATGGCCCACGGAGGTAAAGCGCTGTTCTATTCCTAACTCTGAACACCATTCTCGCGTGTCTGTTGCTATAAATTGAGATCCATTGTCTGAAATGAGCACCCTTAGTACACCGTACCTGCAGATAATGTTTTCCAAATGAAGTCCCTCATGACCCTGAAGGTGATTTTTGCTACGGCTTCAGCCTCAGCCCATTTGGTAAAATAGTCGACAGCTAAGATGACAAATTTCTTCTGTCCGACCGCGATGGGCAAAGGGCTTACGATATCAATTCCCCACTGATCAAAGGGCTATGCGACATCTATAGGAATCATTTGAGCGGCTGACAATTGAGGGAGGTTAGAATGAAATTGACACTTAGGACACTTTCTGGAAAATTCAACGGCGTCTTGAAGAACTGTGGGCCAATAAAATCCACTCCTCAGGATTTTTTAGCAAGAATACGCCCTCCTGAATGGTTTTCACAACTCCCATTGTGAACGAGTTCGAGCGTTTCTCTTGCTTGCGAGGGCCTTAGACACCTCATCGGAGGCCCTTGAAACGACTTCTTGAATAATCTTCCCTCAGAGTCTATGGAAAACCGAGGGGCTTTGTTTCTGATTTTTCGAGCCTCTACCTTGTCATTGGGGCAAACGCCATCTTTAAGAAATCTTATAATATCGTCAAGCCAACAAGGCTCGTGCGGATCAATCGCTACGACCATCTCCTTGGCGATTCTCCCCTTGATCAGAGATTCCTCTGTTCTAAGGAACGTGACAGAATGCTCAGAGGCACCCTCCAATGCCGAAGCAAATTTAGATAGAGCGTCAGCGCACTCGTTTTCTGCCTGCGGGACCTGACATAGATGGAATTCTTTGAACTTCCCAATGATTTCCCTAGCTTTGCTCAAGTACTGCACCATGGTGGTTTCTCGAGCCTCATAAGTTCCTTCAATCTGGCTCGCAATTAACTGTGAATCAACATAAGCGGTGATTCTGGAAGCTCCATTCTGAAATGTAATTTTCAATCCTTGCACAAGGGCTTCATATTCTGCTTCGTTATTGGTGACTTGAAAATCTAACCTGATTACAAAGTCTAACTCAATCCCATTGGGGTCTCTAAGGGTTACCCCTGCTCCTCCCCCTTGAGAGGTTGAGGAACCATCCGTGTGCAGGACCCATAATCCCTCGTTCTCCGGAGCAGCAGGTTCTAAACCGAAGTGTCCAACCAGTAAATCCGCTACTACCTACGCTTGTATAGCGGTTCTGGACTCGAAACTTAAGTCAAATTGACTCAACTCAATGGCCCACTTTATCAATCTTCCCGACACGTCCGGTTTGGACAAAACTTGCTTCAAAGGCTGATCAGTAAGGACCATTATCGAATGCGTTTGAAAGTAAGGCCTCAATCGCCTTGATGCATTGATGAGGGCAAACGCAAATTTCTCGATTTCCAAATACTTCTTCTCTGCCCCTTGTAATGTTTTGCTCAAATAATAGACAGGCAAGTGCTTGCGTTCCCGTATAGCCACCAGTACTGCACTCGTCACCTCGGATAAAACGGAGAGATATATAAATAGCCTTTCTCCTTCAACAGGTTTGGTCAGGAGTGGAGCGCTCGAAAGGTAAGCCTTCATGTCTTGCAACGCCTTCTCACACTCCTCAGTCCAAGCAAAATTTCGTGCGTTCCGCAAAATTTTGAAGAAAGGGAGGTTCCGGTCCGCCGAGCGTGAAATGAACCTGTTCAGGGAAATGATTTTTTCCACTAGCACTTGTACCTTCCGGAGATTCTGAGGGGAGGGGATCTCCAGGATAGCCTTGATTTTCTCAGGGTTGGCTTCAATCCCCCTCTGACTGACCATGTAGCCCAAGAACTTCCCCCCCCTCCCCCCCCTCCCCGTACTCCGAATGTACGTTTTGAAGGATTTAATTTCATCCCGTACTGACGCAAAATGGAGAAAGTGTGCTTGAGTTCCTCCAAATGTGAGCCCTGACGCTCGCTCTTGACAATCATATCATCGACGTAAACCTCCATGGATCCTCAAATTTCTCTTTCGAACATTTCGTTGACAAGGCGCTAATAAGTGGCTACAGCGTTTTTGAGTCCAAAATGTATGACTAAGAAGTAGTATACCCCCCCAAGTGAACAAAAAATGAAGTTTTGGGGCGATCCTCTGGTGCCATAAAGATTTGATAGTACCCCTGGAAGGCGTCCATCATGCTCATGAGTTCATACCCAGCGGTCGAATCCACCAATTGATCTATCCGGGGCAATGGGTATGGATCCTTGGGGCAAGCCTCGTTAAGATCAGTAAAGTCATTGCACATGCGCCATTTATTTGCGCTCTTGGGCACCAATACCACATTACAAAACCACTCTGGGTACAAGATGGGATCAATGTACTAGGCCTCTAGAAGCTTGTTAATTTCTTCTTCAATGACTTGCTTCCGAAAGCCGTGTACATCCCGCTTCTTCTGCTTTATGGGTTTAAACGAGGGATCCACGTTGAGCCTGTGGACTATGACTCTCGGGCCAATCCCTGTAAGATCAGACACTTTCCACGCAAAGACGTCAATATTCTCTCTGAGGAAGTCAATCATCATAATCTGCGAGGGTCCAGAGAGGTTGGACCCTATCTGAGTAGTTTTATCTTTGTTTCCTGGTTCCAGCTCAATAGTAAGGAATTTTTCTGAGGGCTCGATCCTCACTTCAGGACGGGGAAGCTCGAGCACCCTCTTTTTTCCTATCAAACATCCATCGTCAAGGGGCTCGTCCCCCTCAGGCTCATCCCCCCTCAGAGGAGGACTCTTCTACTGTCCCTAGTGGAGCGCTTCCGAGGGAGCCTTTGGCGCTGGGATCTTTCTTCTTGTTCTTTTTCTTGTTCAACTTGGCCCTCTTACGCACGGGACCATCCTCGTCTAGATTGGAAAAGTCAACGGATTTCTTGGTGGACCCGATTTGGAAGGTTTTATCCGCCTTAGGCTTTCTAAGGGATAGCATGTAGCATTCCCAGGCCTCTCGTACGTTGCATAGAACTTCTCTAACGCTCTCAGGGGTGGGGAATTTGATTTTCTGGTGGTAGGTGGAGATGAAAGCTTTGAACTGAACGAGGGCGGGTCGTCCGATTATGATGTTATAGGGAATATCAATTTCCACCACTGCATAAGTGACCATGAGCGTTTTGGGCTGTGGGGCTCGGTCGAATGAAGTGGCCAAACGAATTTGCCCTCGTGGGACGACCTCAGAACCTCCAAAGCCAATGAGGGCTGTTTTGAGAGGTTCGAGCGAGATGTTGGCATTCATCTTTTGGAAAGTAGTGTAGGGCAAGACATTAACAGAGCTTCCACTATCCACTAACACCCTCTTTACAACGTGATTGTGGACATCTACGCTAACCACCATGGGGCAGTCAGAGGTTTCACCATCCCTATGGGGCGTTACAATATGCTCTAAGTCCCTATCATCAAATCCTATTACATCATTCTCTTTCGAACGTTGATCATTTGCCTTCTGAATGGCGTAGACGGATTTAGGTATTGTTGGGCATTGGTCATAACTCCGGACGTACCCGTCGCCGGGCAGCGTTAGAATCTCCTCCAGAGGAACCCCCTGCTATCATGTTGATGACCGTGAAAGGGGTATTTTCTTGCTCAGGAGCTTTCCCTTTGCTGCGGTGGCTGCTTTCAGGGGGGCCTCTCCCTCGCAGGCTTCTTGAACGCGACGGGCTCCTCCTCCTCTCTCGTGAACGATCTTGACAGCGCTCGTCATAGCGCTCCAAAACTTTCATAAACTCTTTCAAATGGCCCCCCACGACGAGCCTCTGAATTTTCACTTCCAACTGGCAATATTCATCCGTGTCGTGCCCCTTCTGCTTATAGAAAGCACAATATTTGTTCGAGCACCGCAATGCCTCTGTCTCCCTCATTTTGACAGGTCTCTTGAAGAGTTTCTTGTCGAAGAGGTTATAAACTTTGGAGTTTGGCCTGGTGAGTGGGATGCGCTCGAAACGGCGAGGAGGCGGTGACGATTTCTTGCGCTCCTTTTTGATAACAGCTTCCCGGCCCCGCTCCTGGTGACGCTCGTGTCTTATTGGGTTGTGGTGCCGGGGCCCATTCGTCCCATACATATCTTCGAGCGCAAAGAACGGCTCGGTAACTTCTCTTAAGGCCATGAGGGTTCCTGGCCTTCTCTCCACGATGGCATCAGCGAACTTCTTGCTCACGTACTGCTTGTGATCCACAGCCTGAAAGAGCACTGGGATCAAGAAATCCATGGAAGGCCTCTCCACTTGCAAGATCTCCTTGTTGAAGTGGGTGAAGAACGAGCGAAGAGACTCATTCTTGCCTTACACTATGTTGTAGAGGGCAGTGGGCGCAGTGACTAAAGCCTTCAAAGAATTGAAGTGGTTGAGGAAAGCGTCGGCCAACTCCTGATATGAATGTATCGAGCGTGGCGGCAGTCGCTTGTACCATTCCTGAGCCATTCCTACTAGGGAAGTGACAAAGACTTTGGCCCAGTAGTGGCTCGAATGCTCATATAAGTGCATCAAGTGTAAGAAATGATCCAGGTGTTCCGCTGGATCAGTTGTTCCGTCGTAGCGATTGACGGAGGTGGGGATTTTGGCCATTCCTGCTTGGGCCATCAAAACTTCTTCCACGAGGGGGGAGCCCCTCGCCAGTGGATGATATTCATAAGTACAGAAGTTCTCCTCTTGCTCCTTGTGGTGGGGGACCCATGGCTGGCGGTCTTTGTGACGAGCGTCTCTGGCATCGGCTCGTTCATCCCTGTTGTGGGAGATCTGAGACCGCGCTCGAGAGAGCTGTCCAACCATATCCTTTATCCCCTGCAGCTGGTCTTGCACAGCCACAAGGAGATTATGATTTACATCTCCTTCTTTATCCCCTTGCTTTGTGGCTCGGGAAGCCCTTTTGGAGGCATGAGAGTCCCCTTCATTTTCATTGACTCTTTCCGTGGGCTCTCTGCTCCTGCCCACAGGGGGACGCTCGTTCTCGCCCTGGTTGGGCGTCTCTTTGGCAGGCGGTTGTGCCCTTAGGACGGCCTGGGCCTCCCTAAGCGGATATGTCTGTAATCCACCCAAAGGAGGGGCAACTTGAGTGGCCTGCCCAGAGGGGAAATACATGGAGTGAAACTTCTCCCATGCTCCCTGGGCCGCCTGAACCTCACATTGGGAGTAAAGGGCCCTTAATTGCTGAAGAGTTAGAGGGGGTAACTCCACCCCTTCAATCTCCCTGGGGATCACCACCGGGAGCTGGATCCGACCGGCTTGATAGGGCTGGACCGACGGCATTATGATGGTGGGAGTAAGCGTATATCCAGGCGGGGGCATCATGTAGTTCTGACCTCCTGGATTCGCATGGGTATGAACCCATTGAGTCTGGGGAGGCTGTGGAAGAGTGGGGAGAGAAGCACCTCCAACGGTGCTGAAGACTGGCGGTGCCGGTGGCGCAGGTGGTGGAACCGAAGATTCCACCGGGGGAGTCACACCTCCGGCAGGTGGTGCTCCACTAGCGGTGACGGAGCGAGACGGTGCTCCGCCAGCCACGACGGAGGAAATAACGATGTTGGCATCCTGGAAAGGTTTTCTCCTTCTCCCACAGCTCCTGATCTTGGAGCTAGCATGATTAGGGAAGATTCTGGGTATTTGCTTTTCAACTAGCAAAAAGGAAGAAACGGGTTGAGAGCTGGTTTCCCACAGACGGCGCCAAAAATGATGGGTCTCAATATGAGGTTCAGAGTCCGATCACTTTAGAATTTGTTTAGGTGAGGAAACCACTGGAAGATCACCGGAAAAGATGGGGGTTCTACCTGCTAGGACAAGCACACAAACAAAAGTCAGAAGGCCAAGCTGGGGGAACTGAGGGTGATTCCCAGTTTGGCTCTTCGACGCTCAAGTCAGATGAAGATCTGAAAGAGATAAAATGCTGAGTATGGAGTTGCAGTAGTGGAAGTTGCTTACTGTGGAGAGGACGAACTCGCATATTTATAGTTGAGGGTCAGGGACCCTCTAGTCATTTGCCCTATGTGGTCCTGGCCGAAGGTTGCCCTAACACGTGTCGTTGTAAGAGAGAAACCTAGGAGGAATCTTCTGCAAAAGCTGGTGAAAGTTAGTGTTGGCAACAGTGGTAGGTGCGCGGGCATGTACGGTGTGTCAGAGAGCCATTTTGGGGGTTAGTTACGAGGGCTTAAGAGCACGCTCATGTCAACCAAGAGTCTTGGAGGCCAAGGAATCCGCTAGGGGATGAAGGCCAAGGAATCCGCTAGGGGATGAAGGCCAAGGCTTGTGCAATAAGTTGGAGTGGAAGCCTCCCTGAGGGAATGTACCGCTCGAAGAGGGCTCCCTTGACCGATTGGAACGTTAGCCATGTACGATGAATTCGCACTCGTCGTAGAGAGACGATGTGGGTCACTTGCACGTATAGCAAAGTTGACACGTGTCTTTGACGCTTGAGGGTCCGAGCGCTCGTGTATAATAACCTTAATCATAAGAGGACAGGTGGCGTCTTCTTAAGTTGCCACGTGTTCAAACGTGGGGCGAGCGTATTTTGACCTCATCAGTATCATTTCTTATTTATTATCTTCATTTTTTGCTTTTAAATAAAGTTTTACATATCTATTATAATCTCTATTTATTACTTTTATATTGTCTCTATAAAATTTTTGTCTATTATATTCATACATATTGTAAATTTGTGATTTTTAATGTTTTGAATCATATGCGGGCTCTGATACCAGAGAGGTAATCACAGTGTTTCCTTTATAGTTGTGGTTAATTTAGCCATTTGATCGGCTAATTGTGTAAATTCGTTTTCAGTTATTTCATTTGAAGATCCCTCTTCCTTAAAGTTTTTAAAAGAGGCCCGTGTAATAGTTTCATTAGTTCTTTATTGGGTGGTAGATATGTATAACATGTACTTTTACTTTTTAAAAGTTTAGGTGTTTTGTTTTGAAAAAAATTAGTATTAACATGTTGTATAATAGGTGTCTTTGGTATATATTTTATACGAGAGACTTCTCGAAAAATGTCTTCCATATATATCTTATCTGTGTTTTTAAATTATATACTATGATGACTGTTTGTCAGAGCATATCCAATAGTGTATGTTATTGAAAAAGGATAATCGTTTGTCTCCATTAAGTCTTGTCTTTCAAATTTATAAGCAATGTTTAATGATTTATCTAATTTCTCTGTTACCAGTGGTATAGCGTAGTGTAAAACTACATCGAAAAGTAGTTTATTATAAGTAAGGTTTCCTTCAACTATTCCAAGTATTTTATCTTTTATGTTCATAATTCTGTCATCACATATAGCTAGTTTTATGGGTGAGTTTATTCCTTCAGCAAATGTACTCTTGATTAGTATCTGTATTGTAGAAATATGTATATATCCTATTTCACTAGGTGTATATTTTGCTTTTTTTATTTTCTGAATTATATCAACTTTGTTTATCAATGAAATAGCTTGTGTTCCTTTTGTTGTAGAAATTTCAATAGGTGTTTCACATGTAAATTTTCCATATAATATAATATTTTTTCTGCTCAGTTTTGTTTTTAAATCTGTTTTCATATCTTGTCCATCAATTAAGTTTAACTCTTTTCTTCGAACTTTGTTTGATTTTTTATTGTCTATAACAATATCTTGAGAAAAGTATCCGTATTCTTCAGTTGTTTCAAAGTGTTCAATCTGATCTGTTAAACAAGTTTCCATCTATGTATATAATTTCAAATATGCAAAATATAAATGATAGTTTCAGAACAAAGTTTGTATTGTTTACCTGTCTGTGTATTTCTATCTACTGTCTTCAAGCACTCCATGTTACCTGTTCGTCTGTCTTCAAAAGTTTATGAGTTTGGTATGAAGATGGATTGTTTAATTCAAACTTCTTCTGATTTTTCATGGTTTTGGTATGAATATAGATTGTTTGGTATGTTGTTGTGTATGGTTGTTTATGGTTGTATAGAATTCTGCTATTCAGGCGTGAGGCCAACAGAAAAGAAAAGTTCAAAGGCTTAAAACTCAGAGAGTTTTTGATCAACACATGATCTTTTTCTTTCTATTCAAGTCTCAATATTACATACTACATTGAGACCAATATATAGGCACTCGACTCACTATTGCAGACGCGTTTTCATACACACTAATATACAAAAAGTCAAAAAGTAGAAAAGGATTTAAAGTAAAGATAATAATGGTGCTCAACTACTGCACCTAAAGTAGACAGAGATATAAAGTCTGTATTATTGAGATGTGTTCGTCATTGCTTGCGTGTTTTCTTCATAATTGAGTTTCTTTGACGTCATTGCGTGCGTCAGTCTTCAGTAACAGTGTCTTCTTTTATTGATTCGTTTGGATTGTGGGACCCTGTTTCTTCAACTTTGTCTTCAGGTTTGTCTTGGTACATTGCACAGCTGTGTTCATCAATTACTTCACTGTATTCGTAGAAAATGAGTTTGATTTCCTTTGGAAGTGTCTTCAGGCTATGTTCTTCAATCTTGATAAATGTTTTTTCAAAGTTTTCCAACGTTTTCAGCTGTAACGGTGGAATTGTGTATCTTGAAGATCTATATATCAAATGATAATTGGATTTATAGTTTATTTTGACATTACTGTCTTTGTTTATTTCTTGTGATTGATAAAATATCTGATTTAGTTGTTTTGTAACTATCTCATTTATTTTATCAAGTGTCTTCATTGTTTCAATGCAGGGGTATTCTCCGTTTGGAACTATTAATTTAATAATTCCATGAGAGTATACTGATACTCCTTCTTCGTTGAAGATGGGGTATGAGAGTGTAGATTTGAAGACTATTTCCTTGTCCATGTTTCCTTTTGAGACTCGTCTGGCATAGTCTTGAAGTGTTGACATTAGTTTTGGACTGAATTTTCGAAAACAGTTTGGATTTTTGAAGTAGAGGGTATCAAGAAATCCATGTATGAAAAATTGGTATATCAAGTCTGGGTCTGCTTGTTCAAATATAACAACTTTTGGGTCGTTTCTATTCATTGGGTACCAAAATAGTTTTTTTTGTCGGTTTCAGGGTTGTATTTAAAGATGGATTTCAAAAGGTTATCATATTTTTCTTTGGAAGGTTGTATTTGGGCCTCTTTCTAGGCTTGTGTTTGGACTTGCTCCATTGGGTTTGTTATAGGTATGTTTCCAAGAACTCTCATTCTTTCTTTGAGACTGTTTTGGGATTGGAGTGTAGGAGTGGTTTGAAGAGTGTTTTTGTAGGTTTTGGTTTCTTCAAGGGCTTGTTTAGCTTCTTTAAAGCTGGTATAGGATTTGTGTGTTATACATGAGTGTCTAAGTATGTGTATACTTGCTTTGGACCAATGGTCGTATATTCCACCGCTGGGGCCATTGAATATCGCGTACCATTTTTTGACTTGTTTTCTTTCATCATCGTCTTCAGCCACTTGTTTCTGTTTTTCCTTATCTGAAGTTTCTGCTTTGATGTCAGCTTGTGTTGATGGACCCACCACGCTTGCTTGTAACTCTGATGGTGGAAGTCCTGCTGGGTGTTGGACAGCGTGTAATGCGGCAAGAAGTTCTTGACGTTTTGTCATCTTGGACTCTGTGAATCTTTGTATTTCCAATTGTTTAGCTTTCGTGCATTGTTGTATCTCACGATCAATTATTTCAATGTTTTGTTTCATCAAGTTTATCGCGGCCTCCATTCTCGTGTAAGAGTGTTTGCTAGAGCGTTTTCCTCGGATTTTATGTATATGATGTGAAACTGGTATCTTCTTATCTCGAGCTACCAACGTATCAATCTTCCTTGATTGTAGTTGTCTCGAAGTGTATACCTATAGAAGTTTGTTAAGTATTTTGAGTCTGTTCAAAGTTTGAATTCTCGAGGTAAAAGCTCGAGTTTCCACTTCCGAAATATTTTTAAACATGCAAGAGTTTCTTTTTCATGAACAGTATAATTTTTCTGGGTTTCTGTAAATGTCCCAAATATGTATTTACAGAGTTGTGTAATCTCGCGAACCTTTTTGGTTCTTGTATTCATATGACCTTCAAGGTCGTTTGTATTCATTTTTTCAGCTGGTATTGCAAACATGCAACCAGACCATGTATTGTTTGAAGCATCTGTCTCAATGATAATGAAATCATTTTCCTTCGGATTATATAAAACAGGCAATGTTTCACAATACTATTTTATTTTCTGTACTTGTATCGAATCAGCAACTTGCTAATTCCATTGTATTTTTTCAGAAAGTTTCTTTTGCAATTGTGTTCATTCTTTAGCAAGGTTCATCATGAATATTTGATCAGAAATGTAGTTTAAACATCCAAGAAATCTTTGTAATTGTTTTCGATCAGTGATTTGATCTGGAAAATCGTTTAATTTTTTCAAAATATCGTCTTGAAGAATTATATTTCCTTGTGAATCAAAAGTATTTCCAAGAAAATCAATTTTTTGTTTACATAAGACTGCTTTCTTTTTAGAAAGAATCAATCCTTTGTCTTTACATCGTTTCAAAACTATTTTTAATTTTTTCAAATGATCTTCTTTATCTTGATTACTAAAGATGATAATATCATCAATGTAAGCAAGACAAATGTTTTTCAAACCTTCAAGGTTTTTATCCATAAATCTTTGGTATATTCCAGGTGTTTGTTTCAAACCAAATGGTAAAACATTCTATTGGTAATGTTTCTGTGGAGGACATGTAAAAACTGTTAGAGGCTTTGTATTCTCATGTAGTCTCAATTGCCAATATCCTGATTTAGCATCTAAAGTACTAAACCATAGTTTTCCTTTTAACCTATCTTTGATGTAATCAATTCTAGGTAGTTTATATGCATCTCCTATAGTTTTCTCATTTAATTGTTTGCAATTTATGACCATTTGACGTTTTCATTTTTGTTTTCTACATAAAATGCAGGTGCTGCGTGTGGACTTTTGCTTTCAAATATTTATCCTTTTCCCAAAAGTTGTTTACATTCTTCTTTAAATTCATCAATATCTTTTTTAGAGTAAGGTATATTATTTTTAACATTTACTTCGTCTAAAGGGTCTTTAAATTTAATTTCAACTATCATATAATTATTATTCTTATCTTTGTCTAAAGGATCTTCACTAGTGACAGAGTCTAAAATTTTTTCTATTTCTTTTTCAAGATTTGTTTTTATGAAAAGTATTAATTCATGATTGATTAAATAATCTATTTTGTCTATAAGATACTTCTATCTTCGATCTTTGCTATAGGTATTTCAACTGTTTCACTCTTTTGAGATAGTTTTCTAATAATAGGTGATTTTAAAGTGATGTATTTTAAATCTTGACAAAAGGGTCTGTATAATTTCAAAAAGTTGTTTCCTAAGATGAATGGTAATCCTGTTTCATGTCTGTATATAGATGGTATAATAAAACAATATCCTTGTATCCAAACTTTTTCTGAGTATGTAACATACCAAATGTAATAATGACTTGCATCTGCAATCATTACTTTTAAGGGAAAATTACATCCAACTACCCTGAGGTTTGCCCTAATTACGAATCAGTCCCTCTTTTTTCATTTATTACATATCAACCCCTAAAAACACTGTTTCAATTACATTTTAACCCCTAAAGAGGGACTGATTTGTAATTGAAACAGTGTTTTTAGGGGTTGATATGTAATAAATAAAAAAAGAGGGACTGATTCGTAATTAGGGCAAACCTCAGGGTAATTGGATGTAATTTGCCCTTACTTTTAATGGTTGTTTAAGTTTTGTCCATTTAAATATTTTTAGAGCTGGTGAAGCAAAGCATAAACTTGCTCCTGTGCCTATAAAAGCTTTAAGTGTTTTATTTTTACTTCTATAAATGTTGCATTTGAGTTTTTCATTAGAAATCTTCGTCTGAACTGTATCCATTTTCTGATTCTGTAACTGTTTCTATTTCGTATATATTTTCCAAATCAGAATAGTCTTCTTCTTTTGGTTCTAGATTATATGTTTGAGCTACTTGAAGTATATGTAGTTTTTTCTCGGACTGTTTTTGTTGTTTAGGGCAGTCTCTTGCATAGTGTCCTTTTTCATGACATAGCCAACATTGACATTTTTTCTTTCCTTGTGGACAATATTTTTGTTTTGGTTTGTATTCTTTCTTTTTAAAGAAACGTTTTAAATTTTTTCTGGAATTTATGTTTATTGTCGTTTATCCAATTCCTTGGTTTCTTTCTCCATCTATATTTTTTATCCTTTCTTCCGTATTTTCTCTTTTTATTTGGTCTAATAATATACGAACTTTGTCCATATGTTTGAGGTACTAAAGGATTTCCTTCACAACATATTGTGACTTTATTTTTAACTGCATTGTGTAATTCTCTTTCAAAACATTTATCTGATATAAATTGTTGTATAACAGTTTGCGCTCCTCCCAAGGTTTCTGTTATAAATCCCTCATCTATTTGTTTTTTGAATTCAGCATATGCTATTTGTCCTACTGGATAGGGTAGTTTATTAAAGTATAAAGACAGATATTTTTCTTTGTTTTCTGGTGATAAATTATAATAATACATATTGTATTCACAGTTAAAGAGTTCTATAGCACACATGTCTAGAATTTGTGTATTTGCTAGATGATATGCTGCTCTATCTTGGTCTCTTGTAGATATAGTTAATCCCGTATCTTGTAAAGGTATTCCAATAAATTCTGAGTATATTTTATGAGCTATTTTCCAAAAAGTTTCAGTAGCATCTCCTCCGTCTAGTAGTGTTTTCTGTTCATTTGTTAATGAGGATAAGAAATGTGATACATTTCCTATTGTTTTGTATTGAACGAAATTAAATATTGTTTTAAAGTTTCCATATTTTAATCTTTCTTCAGTTTCTATGATTAATCCTATTTTGTTTGCCCATTCTGTAATAAGTGTTGATTTGTTTGTTACACAGTCTATGTCTAATATTCCATCAGTTCCTAATACTCCTTTTGTAGGTATATATTGTTCAGGTACTTTAGCCCATCGTCCTTTTTATTTGAAGCGTATCCTTTTTTAAAATTGTATTGTATACTCATGTTTTTTAAAGGATTGGTATAATGATCTTCTTGAGAGTATTCCCATTCTTCTGTTTTATTTCTATTACTTGTTTCCGGAATGTCTTTCTTATCTTTTTCTTGTTTTAGATTTCCTTCCATTCCTAAAACTTCGTCTTCTGATGATTCATATCCATATATTACTTCTTCATTTTCTACTTCTGGTTTTATAGCTTCTAATGTGTGTTCTTGTTTGTTTTCTTCTTCAGTTATTTTTAATGATTCTAGTAAAGTGTTTGATTCTGAAATTTTGTCTTCTAATTCAAAAGATTACATTATAAACGTGGAGGTCTTATTTGAAATGGTTCAAGATTTTTGTTTCCAAAATATATTTCAAGATCGGCAATAGTTATGTGTCTAGTTTGTTCTTTTCGTAATATTACTTCTTTAAGTTGTTTTAGTAAATATTGACAGTTTGCCATGGGAAGTATTATTTATTTTTCATCAGATGTTTCAATTTGGTTTTCCTCTTGTTTTCATATAAGTTCCCTTAGAAGTTTATTTAAAATCTCTTGTGTATTATCTATTTCATTTATAGTATCTTGTTTTTTATTTGAAAGAATTTGTTGTAACATATCAATAATGGTGTTTAATTGTGGATTTGTAGTTGTATGATATAAATGTGGATATTCTCCCCCTCCTGATGATAAGAGAAAATGTTTTGATCAATTTTGTAACATGAATCTATTTCTTGAGAATTATTTATATTTGTTATAGAATTTTCTAATTAATTGAGACATTTTTGCATTAGTATTTTTTAGTTGTTCAGTTAAAGTTTGTACTGTATCATTCAAAGTTTGTACTTGTTCGTTTAATGTCTCTACAAATTTTTGCAATTCTTGTGTGAAATTCATGCTGATGAAAGTATATTTATTTTAGTTCTCAATTTCTTGCACCAATTTATTGTATTTTCGGTTTGTTTTTTAGATTCTTCTGTTTCTACATTACGTTGTTTTAACCATTTAATATATTCTTCTAATTTTATTAAATTAACTGAAGTATATATTTCGTTTCTTATGAGTTGTCTTTCTCTATGTTTTCTACTGTTAAGAATTTCTTCGTGTATTTTGTAGTTTGTTGAATTGGTTATTGAGTTTAATACTAAAGTTTCTTGTTTTATTATATGCCGAATTAATCTTAATTCTTTTCGTTTTAACTGTTTATTATATTGATCCATTTTATTTCTTATGCGTTTGTTAGTAAAATAAATCTTTGTATTTGTTCTTGATAATTTAATAACCAGTCTAAATGATATCTCATCATGTACCAGTATCTTTTATTTTTCATTTCTATGTATTTCGTATAATGATAATCATATCCGTCATATATTTCTTGTATATATTCATTATGTTTTTTTAGAAATTTTATTTTATTCATAGAAAGTATTGTGGGTGAAAATGTAATATTCAAAAGAATAAGTATTGTTGGTGAAAGTATGATATTCAAAAGTTATTGTATTGATTCGTAAGAAAATATCAACTGTGTCATGAGTTTTCTGAAAACGTTTTTAAAAAAGACGGGTTGCACTACTTCTATAACTTGATTTGGAAAGTATGCCAATTTTTCGACAAAAGAACCATCATATTTGTTATCACGTTATTCCAGTAAATCAATCGCTAGGTTGCAGAAGTTGACAAAGACAACACATATATCGAAGTCAAGTACATCCAGAAGCAAATCAAAAGGATCTTAGATCTGCATATGACGTGAAAGAGCCGTCATTTATAGGGTAAGAACTAAGCAGACGACTTCCAATATCGAGGTGTTCTGATAAAGTTGGCCTCTGAAATCAATGGAAAGGATTTGTTTAAATTAGTCTTTAATAGTGATGTGGGCCGATCCGACTGCACCATGTGTCACTGCCTCCTGTGCCCTATCAGGCGCTAGGTCGATTATAGGGTAGGAACCAACATGGGTTCGACCCGTCTGTTGAGCTAATAAAGCCCATCCGAACCGAAGATACAACAATTGACCTATACCTCCCCAAGGCCGAGTTGAGTCAAGTCGAGCTCATATGGTCGACCAAGTCCAACTTGCTCCTGATAGCCTGTACGCCTGGGGGATCCATCGATCGTCTTCAACATTAAATGCATAAGAACTACTATAAACCGTACATAAGGAAGGTGTGCCTAAACCCCTGAAAAGTTTTAATGTATAAATACTCCCTCATTATTACATTCGATAAACTCATTAATTACGCTTTAGTCGAATCAAATTTTTTTCTTTAGATCGATACCTAAAATTGAGCGTTAGAGTGTTGACGTTGGATCAAATCCCATCAGTCCCAGATCGGCCTTCAATTCATATTTATCTTCATTCTCGTAGCTCGAATACCAGATCAAGGATCCCCAACAAATACAAATCCTAAGTGGTTGGTAGGATCCTAGCTCAAGCATATTGCAGCCGGAAATGACATCATGAAATAGCATATTTGGATTTTTTTATTTTTTATTTTTTTACTTTAATTGTTGTCTTAATTTGAATTTCGTATTAATTTTTTTTACTTCAAATCTCATTTGATTAAATTGATAAGTATTATGGGCTAGACGAAAGAAAATAACAAAGTAATTATAAAATAGTCTTACTTTCTTATACCGATTAGGTCGAACAGAGTTAATGAATTAAATAAAATGATTATATAATTCGAGCTTGCCAAATACGAGGCTTACGAGCATTAGACTTAGTTAATATCAAAATGATTAGAATATTTATTTTAATTTTATAACCTTTCACATTGATCGAAATATTAATATGTCCTTTTCACAAAAAAGAAATATTAATATATAATATTTCACAATGAATCAGAAGAATCTTTCAACGTATTACTGACGACAATTAAATATAAAAACAGGGTCCATGGCATAGAAATAATCCTATACAAACTTTGACTTTAATTATAAACAATAGCAAAATGCTCCATCTTATGAGTCATTCTAATTCTAGTATTTTTAATAAATGGACGATGGGGACAAGAACTTCTTTGGTTTAACATTTTTTTATGGTATTAGATAAGAACTTAAACGCTTCAAGTTAATAGAGAATAAAATTATTAAATATGTAAAGTAATCGAGAGAAAACAATTTAAAACCACCACATTATCACAAGATCACAACCTATTTTTGAAAACAAGCTCAAGGAGTACTAAACTTTATATTCCACTTTTTATGTTTCATTAGGGTATTTTACATATGCATGTATACAACCATTTATCGGATATAATGCATTACTATTCATTCAAAAAAATTCTTATTTATACATAGTTGAACCGATCCCTACCAATCATATAGATAAATATAATGCCCTTGCAATTCGATAATCATTAAATATAAGGCACTCTCCTTCTCATTATACTAATTTAATCGGATTAGATTTCAGTAAAGAAAAATTGTTCAATCCATCTTGTCGAATGATCGAATTTGCAATCTGTGGATATGGTTTTGAACTTTTACGAATCTCACCCTTTAATTTATAATTTAGTGAAATTACAGGACAATGGGTTGTCGAACTAGGTAACGTATCAGTTGAAATGACACATTTGCAACCACGTAACAATATTTTTGCCACATCAGAAAAAAAAAAAAAAAAAATTTCATATCGACATAGTTTTAGTTAGGTGGGAAAACTCACTCCAAGTACTGCTCATATCTTTTATTACATAATTTTTTAATTAATTTTTTCTAATGCGGCTAAAAAATTACCACGTAATTGCGGATGTGTCATTCTAACCGACACGAAATCCCGTATTTTATCAAATTAAAAATTGAAAAATGAACTTTGTAAAAACCCAAACCATATCCACATATTATAAGTTGAATAAATTTTTCCCCTCGTAATAATAATCCACCATATATTCTATGAAGCAATATATCATTAATCCAACTAATGAAAAGAAAAACATAAACAATATGCTTACTTCCTAAGATTTAGCATGATTAGGTTTGTAATTCTACTTAAATTTGTGTTTATCGATATTTTTTTTAAATTTGTCGATGATACGACTTGAGATTATTTTGGATTAAAGGTTGATTATTTATCTCACACCTCCACGAGATGAAATCCATCATCACATACCACAACTCATCTCGTTACTCATATATCCCATCGCATCTTAACCAATAAAATAAAATCTCCAAAATACCTCCAAGCTCCATACCCCAACTAAGGACAACACAGTAATTCCACCATCAACCATCAAAACACACAGTAGACAGTTATAAAAACCCACATAAAACAAACTGTAGCGAACACAGTCTAATCCAATCCATCATCCCAGACAACACAATCCCGAAATGCCAAATCAAACAACAGTCTCCCCTCACGTCTTCATATTCCCATTACCCCTCCAAGGCCCCGTCAACTCCATGCTCAAACTCGCCGAGCTTCTCTGCCTCAACCAAATCCGAGTCACCTTTCTCAACACAGAATACATCCAAAACCGCCTCAAAAACTGCACCGACAACGAGCTTTACTTCAAAAAGTACCCCAATTTCAGGTTCGCCACTGTCCCCGATGGAGTTCCCGAGGAGAATCCTCGAACGGGCGATCAAGTTGGGTTTATTTTGCAATCGCTGGAGGCGGTGTCGGTGCCCATTTTGAGGAAGATGGTGAGTTCCGGCGGCGAGTACGGCCCCGACTCGGGTAACTCGCTGAGTTACATAATTGCCGATGGGATCTTCACATTTGCAGTTGATATCGCGAGGGAGATTGGCGTTCCACTGTATACTATCAGTCCGTGTGGGCTGTGGAGTTATCTCTGCTTGCCTAAGCTCATTGAAGCTGGAGAGATTCCTTTCAGAGGTTGGTGAAACTGTAATTTTCTCTCTTTTTGCTTTTCACCAAAAAAAAAAAAAAGGAAGAATTATTTTTCTTGAATATTTTTTAGTAGATTTTTTGAATTTGTTGAACCCATGAGCCTTCGAATTATATGCCATTTCCCCCATTTTTTCTGATTTTATTTTATATTTTATGAATATTTCTTGTTAGATTTTATTTTTGGAAAAATGATATGTCACGTATAAATAAATATAATACATTAAATTTTTTTAAATATAATACATTACTCAAACAAATGGTGAGATGCAAGATAATATAAAATTATCTAGTAGTTCTAATTAGTATTTACCTATGTTGCACGGATACGTATACCGTGATACGGACACGACATGACGCCGATATGGTGATTTAGATTTTTCTATAAATTTTTTACATGAAAAGTAACGGATATGTGTATTCGATACGATACGATACTGACAAAATGATATTTGAAGAAGTAGCGTACCTGAGAGGCAAGTTTGAACCACCAATAAAGAACTCTAATTATTTATAATATTAATGCTCCACTAATAATGGACTATTAAACCAATGAGCACAAATGATGGTGGTTGGCCGCGCCAAAAATGCTTCCATCCTCGCATTATATTAATGGAGGCACATTAATCAATTTTTTGGGAAAATTAGGTTTCTGGTCCATTCAATTTAAAGCGTTGTGATCCTAGTTCTACTCATTTTAAAAATTTAAAAAAGGTCTCATATTTTAAGAAATTATTACGATAATAATCCTTTATCATTAAAGCACGAACACGCCTAAAAAATGGCCCGTGCAGTGTTCGACACGTGTCGGATACGGACACTACTCCGACATGCCTCTGACACTGCTGAAGGTGTGTCCCGAAAAAAAAAAAAAAAATTTGGGACATGGTGTCGGATACGGCGAGGTGAAGTGTCCGACACGGCTCGGACACGGGAGCGCTAATTTTATGCATTTTTTAATACTTTTTGAATTTTTTGGAGAGAAAATTGAAATAACAAAACTTATTTGAGTTTTTAATATTACATATTTTTATAAATATTTTATGTTACGTAGATTATACTTATAAAATATTTTTATTTTTGTATGAAATATTTTTATTTATATACAAAATATTTTTATTTATATAAAATATAACCGTGTTGGAGCAGTGTATTTTTAAAAAATCCGTGTCGCCGTGTCCGTGTCCGTGCAACATAGTCCTTTATATTGTAATGATAGTCCCACGTGTTGTAATGGTAGTCACACGGTGAACTTAATAACGGAACCGTTAACTAGTTAATAGAAAAATCACGCATAGATCATGTGCACGGTTAGAAATTTTTTTTGATGAAAAACTATCTAATTATAATTTAAAAGACACACTTATATGCATTATTATCTTATTTTACTTCTATTTATTTACATTTCAATAATATCAATTAACATGTTAATAACAATATATATTTTGAGGATTATATATATATATTTTTAAAAAGAATTATATAAATTTACTAAAAAATATATTATATTGATTTAAATTTTTTATTTCATTTTTATATTGAATTTTTCTCATAATATTTGACATGTAAAATGTAATAAAGTTATTTATAATGACTTTAAATATTGAATTTGATATGAATGTATTTTATTTAAATTTGTAATATCTATTACTCTTATAAATATCTTATTTTAAATTAATTAATAAATATAAATATATTTATTTATATATAATATAGTTGTGTCGTGTCCTAAATTTAAAAAAAATCCGCAGCGCCGTGTCGTGTCGTATAGGTGACCATGCATCATAGGGTCTGATCTACTATAAATATTCGAATTTACACTTAAAAACATATATTTTTTCAAAAAATACACATATTTGAATAATACTTTCCTTAAAATTCTCAATGTCACTTTCCAATTTATATGTCATGTTAGTCTAACATTATATTTGAAATTGGTACAACTTTTATTGTTTAACTTAAAAAAGCCTATAAATATATTAAATTCCTAATGTTTTCCGTTCTATGTTGCGCAAAATATTTGAAAATAAAAATGTGAAGCAACAATATTAGAAACACCAAATACGTAAAAAAAATTGCTATAATTAAGTTTTACACAACATGTTAATTAATATTGAAATGTAAATACATTGTAGAAAAATTAGTAAAATAATGGATATAAGTGTCTTAAAAGAATTTTAACAGTGCATATGATCTATTTGTGTATTTTCTGTTACATAGTTAACGGTTCTGTTATCTAGTTAACAGTGGGACTATTTTTGCAACGTGCGGGACTATTATGGCAACATACGGGACTATTATCGCAACAATTTCTTAAAGTATGGGGCTTTTTTTTGGATTTTTTAAACGAATGAGATTAATACCCAAACGCTCTAAATCGAATGGGACCAAAATACAATTTTCCCCATTTTTTTTTTTTTTTCAAAAATCCATTTTATATTTCATCTTTTAAAAATGTTAGCTGTTATCCTAATTTGAATCCGGCCGGCAAAATCAGTGTAACATGAGACTAGTGTTTTATATTTGTCATGTGATAAGTGGAAATTTAAAAAAAAAAATAATTAATGAAATAAAAAGTATAATTGTTGCGTCCAGCCCAAAACCTCTAAGATTAATCTCTCTTTTTTTAAGATTTTATCAGAGTAAGCCGGGTTTCGAAGAGATTAATCAAGAGAGATCATACCAAAAGTTTAGATCGTCATATTTATATATGACTAGTTGAGATTCAATCAGATTGTATCTGGTGTAAAATTTTCGGTAGGTTGGGTAGCTGTTGAAAATGCCTAGGTCTTAGGCTCATTCATGTTATGCTTCTTTACCTCCATGTTAATGTTGCATTTCATTTATAGATGACAACCTAGATGAGATGATAATGAATGCACCTGGCATGGAAGGTATTATGAGGCGCCGTGATCTTCCCAGCTTTTGTCGCACTAAAGACCTCAACGATCGTATAATACGCAGCCATTCCCTTAGCTCAAGGCCTAATTTTCAACACGTTTAAAGAACTTGAGGCCCCCATATTGTCTCAAATGCTCACTGTCAGCCTGAATATATACGCAGTTGGGCCGCTTCACGCCCACATAAAAGCCCGGCTCGGTAGTGGTAGAGAGACGGCCCAAGAGTTTCGGGCCCCGGCCACAAACAGCATCTGGATGGAGGACAAGAGCAGCATTTCTTGGCTAGACAAACAGCCCTTGACATCTGTCATTTACGTCAGCATAGGAAGTCTAGGTGTAATGACAAAAGACCAGCTGTTGGAAATTTGGCACGGGTTGGTTAACAGCGGGTCGAGATTCCTGTGGGTCCAAAGGCCGGGTTCTGTTGTAGGTCCGGATTCAGATTTGGATATTCCCTCAGAACTCTTGCAGGGAACGAAAGAGAGGGGCTATATCGTGAAGTGGGCCCCGCAGGAGGAGGTTCTTGCCCACCCCGCCGTCGGTGGATTCTTGACGCATAGTGGGTGGAATTCGACCCTAGAGAGTATAGCAGCGGCTAAGCCAATGATCTGCTGGCCGTATTTGGTCGACCAGCAAGTAAATAGTAGGTATGTGGAGGAGGCGTGGAAGCTGGGACTGGATATGAAGGATACTAGTGCTAGGATTGTTGTTGAGAAGATGGTTAGGGAAGTAATGGAGTTGAGGAAGGATGAGTTCTTGAAAAGGGCTGATGAAATGGCGAAATTGGCTGAGGAGAGTGTGAGTGAGGGTGGATCTTCTAGTGTAGATTTGGACCGTTTGATTGAGGACATCAAGTTGATGAGGATTCCTGCAGCAAGAACTTAGTGTGGATCGGACAACCTTTTCGGGTATTTCTTGTTAATGAATAATAAATTGATTAGATGTGTTCTATTCTTTGTGGTGGATGCCTAATAGGGTCATCGATTTTCCTTTATTTAATCCATACATTAGAGTTAATTTTGATGTATCCGTTGTTTTGTATCGTTTGTTCATGGTTGGGTCATAATTGATATTAGGGGTGTAAACGGATCGGATGTATGATTACCATATCCTTATCCTTTTATGATTCTGACGGATACGGATAATATCCTTTTAAATCGAATTCGGATAATATCCTTTTTATACGGATACAAGGCGGATTCGGACGGATTCGGATTTTAATCGGATTTTCAACTATTCATTTTGACATAAATTATTTAACTATATAACTTTGAATTTTTAATCAAATTATCAACTACTCATTTATAAATAAATTATTTAATAATTATATGACTTTGAATATATATAGATATATTAGACAAAGAGAGAAATAATAACTATATCTATATATATTAATTTTATTTTTTAATGAATGTATAAATATGTTGGAAATTATAAATTTCATCATATAATTAATTTGAAATATAATACTTTTATAAATAACATAATATATGTTACTTATATTATCTCAATATAAATGTTGAAGTAAACATATGGTTGCTATTAAAACCTAAGATTTTTTTTTAATAAATGCGCTAAAAAAAATTATTAATACTAATAATTTATCATACATACACAGTTGTGTGTATATATTTTAATATAATATATTATTTATCGGATATGGATTACGGATAAATCGGATAACGGAAAATCTAACGGATAATGAAACGAATCGGATGTTAAACGGATCGGATGTCTTATTACCATATCCTTATCCGTTTATAATTCGGATGTCTATTATCGGATACGGATAATATCCTCTTGAGACGGATTCGGATAATATCCTCTGTAAACGAATTCGAATGCGGACGGATATCGGATTTTCGGATATCCATTTACAGCCCTAATTGATATATTTTTTGTCACTTGTCAAGTGTTCATAATTGAAGTACTAAATTCACAATTGTCAAGGGATTGGTTTAAATGGTTAATGGATTCATTCTCCAAACCAAGGTCTCGGGTTCGAATCTCACTTGAATGTGCATGTATTAAAAGAAAAAGTACTAAATTCATAATTATAAATTCCCACTTAATCCTAACTAGGGGAAAAAATTGTAATCGAGAAGTTAAAAAAAAAAAAAAAAGTAAATTGCAAATAAAATTATAATAGAGAAGTAAACAAAAAAAAAAAAAAACAAAAAAAGAGTAAATTGCAAAAAAATTGTAATCGAGAAGTTAAAAAAAAAAGAGAGTAAATTGCAGCTATCATCCCCGTGACCCTGAACGGGTTGAGTGATGCACACACGCCAAAATTTCCTTTTTTAAACCAAAACTTAGCACAAAGAACCTTATGTTCATAAAAACTTGCACAAAAAAACCTAGCGACCTAAATAAGTTTATAAATATCAAATAAATGAGTTTAAGACACAAAATGCAAAAATTTATGGAAACATTATTTACACAAATACAATATCTAGCTGATACAATAAAATTATTATCTGAATAATTTCAAAATACTAATGAAAAATGCATAAATTAGAAACAACTATACTTACCAAATTAGTAGAAATTGATCATGAACTAGAACAACAACTAATGCCCAACAAATAAGAGACACATATATTGACTAAAATTGGTGTCCAACAACTAAACTAACCAAAATGCAGAAAAGCTAAGCTAAGTTTGAAAAGAAAGTTCCAGAATATTACAAAATCCTCCCGTCAAAGTGGATGGAAGATGTTTTTAGCGGCCAACTTGACCGTCAACGATTGCAGCTGTGAAGGAGGGAGTGCTTTGGTGAAAACATCTACCAACTGATGCATAGAACGAACTGGCAACAACATAAGAAATCCAGTATATACTTTGTCCCTAACAAAATGACAATCAACCTCTATATGCTTGGTTCGCTCATGAAACAAAGGATTTCTGCCAAATGCATCGCAACAAGATTATCACAAAACATAAGCACAGGACCTTGAAGAGGAACCTATAAGTCTTTAAGCAATTGAGACACCCAAACCAGCTCACTTAGCCACAGCTAAAGCTCTATACTCAGCCTCAGCAGAAGATCTTAAGACCATAGTTTGCTTTTTGGATTTCCAGGATATTAAGGAAGGACCCAAGAATATGCAGAAGCCAGATGTAGATTGCCTGATATCTGGATAAGAAGCCCAATCTACATCTACAAAGGCTGTCAACTTGAAGTCATTGTGTGAAGGGAAGAAAATACCCTGACTAGATATACCCTTCAAGTACTTCAATAAATGATGCACAATATCAAGATGTATGGTGCGAGGCTTTGACACATACTGGCTTATTTTGTTTACTGTGAAACAAATGTCTGGTCTTGATAATGTGAGGTAAAATAATTTGCCAAAAAAGCTTCGTGTAAGTGGTTATATCCTCAAGAATATCTCCATCAAATGAGTTAAGTTTGGAATTCGGATCCATAGGTGTGTTAAAAGGCTTAGCACTAAGAAATCCAGCCTCTTCTTATAGCTGCAGAGTATACTTTCGTTGACACAACATAATGCCTCCCTGGGATCTTGCAATTTCCAGTCCAAGGAAGAATTTTAATAGGCCAAGATCCTTCAACTTGAGTTGTGTATGAAGGAATTCTTTAAGTGCAGTAATGACAGAAGGATTAGGGACTGTGATGATGATACCATCAACATACACCAACAGAGCAATAAACTTTGAACCAGAACCTATTGTAAAGAGTGAATAGTCAGCTTTTGATTAAGTGAAACCATACTTGATCAAGGATGAAGAGAATTTTGCATACCATTGCCTGGAAGCCTGTCTAAGTCTATAAATTGACTTATTTAATCTGCAAACCAATTTCCAGCACTAACAGGAGCACAGTCAGGCACAATATAACCCTGAGGTAAATCCATATATACTTCCTCAAGAAAATCTCCATTCAAGAAGGCATTGTTGACATCTAAGTGAGCCAAATCCCAGTTATTTGCACTTGCCAATGCTAGAAGAGTTTTGACAGTAGCAAGCTTGGCAACTGGGGAATAAGTATCCATAAAATCAATGTCTTCAAGTTGACTAAACCCCTTAGCCACCAGTCGGGCTTTATATCTTTCCAAAGTGCCATTTGACTTGAATTTTGTCCTGTAAGCCAATTTACTGCTTATGGAATGATGCCCTGCTGGAAGAGAGACCACTGACCAAGTATTATTCATTTCCATAGCACTGAGTTCTTCCTACATCGCTCGAATTCATTCTGGAAGAAGAACAGCTTCTTGATAAGTCTGAGGCTCAACGTGTTTTGAAACATTCAAGCAAAACTGTCTATATTCAGGTGATAGATTATCATAAGAGAGGTAAGAGGATATTGGATAAAGTGTTCCTGGTGGAGGTGCACCCTGAAGCAAAACTGCAATAATAGTCCTGAAGATAAGAGGGTCTTATAACTGATCTTGATGACCTTCTGCAAACATCAGGTGCTGTTGTGGGTATTTGGGACAACTGAGGTACTGTATAAGCTACTGTAGAAGGTTGATTCACAATCTCAGTGGAAGCATTTGAATATGGAACAACTGGTGCTGGTAAAGGTACCTCCAAATGCTCAAGAAAGCTGTTTAAAATGGAGTGTTCAGTTAACTTGTGAAAAGGGAAGATGTGGTCATGAAAAACAACATCCCTAGAGAGAAAAGTTTCCTTGGTTTCCATATCCAACAACTTGTATCCTTTCACCCCATTAGAATATCCCAAAAGAACACATGATCTTGCTCTTGGTGAAAATTTATATCTCTGGGATGATAATGTAGAAGCATAAGCCAGAAACCAAATGCTCTTAATAATTTGTGATCAAAATCCTCCTTATACAGTAACTGAAATGGAGATATGGAATCAAGGTGAATAGATGGGTTTCTATTGATGAGATATACTGTTGTAAGTAGACAGTTTGTCCAATACTTCAAAGGTACTCTTGATTGAAAATACAAAGCCCTGGCCACATTTAATAGATGCTGGTGTTTTCTTTCAACCACTGAATTCTGTGGTGGCCTCTCAACACAAGAAAATTGATGAAGCACTCCCTGCTCTTTGAAGAATTCAGTGAAGGAGAGCTTAGGGGCATTGTCAGATCTGAAACACATAATCTTTATATCAAATTGAGTATTAACCATATTAAAGAATTGAGGTATGATTGTCAAGACCTTTGATTTTGCTTTAAGCAAGAAAACCAAGTAAATCTGGTGTGATCATCCACAACAGTTAGGAAATACTTAAAAGGATTAGTTGGAGAGTGATTAAATGGTCCCCAAATGTTAGCATGTATGAGGTCAAAAGCATTAGAAGATCTATGATGACCGTATAGAAATGACAAAGCGTTTTTGGTTTGCCAAATGGCAGATGTTACAAGGAAGGGAATGTAAATCCATATTGCTATATCCCAATGCAGACTTCAACTGTTCTAGTACAGGAAGAGGAACATGACCTAGCCTATTGTGCCAAGTACTAGCTGACACTTTATTTATGGAATGTCTGACATTACAAGAGGAATCTGTATTTAACACATATAAGCCATCTTGAAGATTAACCCTGTCAATCATCTCCTTCAAGTTTGAATCCTGAATCAAACATTGAGTAGAAGTAAATGAGATGCAAAGAGAATAATGCTGAAGCATATGAATATGCACTTTCCCTTTGTAACTGACTTGGAACTTAGAACCATCAGGAAGAATAACTTGAGCATTCAAGACGGGCTCTACATCTTCTAAGAAAGTTTTATCACAGGTAATATGACTACTAGCCCCAGAGTCAAGTATCCACAATCCACATATATTTCCCAAATTGTGAAGTGGTAGAGGCAGATAATAGGATACCTGTAGCTGGCTGAACTGGAGTAGGAGTGTAACTCTCAGATTAGCTTGGTGAAGACAACAGAGACTGGTATTATTGCTCAGTCAAAGTATTTAAAAAGTTATTTGAGTTAGAAGCAACCGGGGTCGTAGTGACATTATCACTTGTGGAAGCATGAGTAATCTGAGAAACCTGGTTGATAGGCGCAGGTTGATAAATAGAGGGAGAGCGAGGTTTGGGATTGGAGAAATAACCCGGGGGATAGCCATGAAGATTGTAACATTGATTAAGTATAGTTATACCCTTGTGGCAATGAGAACATTCTAGTTTTCCCTTACCCCTGCCAAAGCCTGCACCGCGACCAAGAGGACATTGATATAGCTTGATGGCATTGGAAGAACTGTGCTGCGATGCAATTATGGATGACAAAGCTGTCTTCCTAACTACAAAAGCCATGGGCGCTGAAACAGAGGAGGAAATAACACTAAGACCACGCTGCCGTTCCTCCTGAGTTACGAGTGCAAAAACCTTGCTTTTGGTGGTAAAGGATCAAGAGTCGGTACATGAATCCAAATCAGAGCACAGGATTCATTGAGCCTCATGAGAAATGTCATCACGTATTCTGATTGGTAATAGGAGCATACGTCGCGAACACCATTGTAGGTGCACTTATTGCAAGTGCAAACAGGCCTATGGTTGGATAATTCTTCCCAGATCGTCTTAATTTTGGTGAAATAGATGCTCACTGAATCGGAATCTTGGCAAGTAGAGAGAAGTGCTTGACGTAACTGAAATATGTGAGGCTCATTTGATTGCTGGAAGTGATCCTTGAGATCAAGCTAAATGTCCGAATCCGAAAATAAGATGCTAACGGCTATCTCCTTCGAAACTGAATGAATGATCTAAGAGATGACAATGTGATTGTTACGAATCTAGGCATTGCGGCGAGCCTCAGATTCATGGACCGCTGCAGCAACAGTTGAACCATCAACAAAATCGTGCTTGTTCTTCGTAGATAATGCAATGAGCATATATCGAACGGCTCCAAGTATGGCCTTGTATATATTTCTCATCTGATCTCAGCAACAAGAACAAGCGAGTTTATATACAAACTAATGCCCAATAAATAAGAGACACGTGTCTAGACTAAAACTGGTGTCCAACAACTAAACTAACTGAAATGTGGAAAAGCTAAGCTAAGTTTGAAAGGAAAGTTCCAGAACATTACAAAAGGGGGCATAGGTTCTAGGAATCAACGAGCCTTCAATTTGGCTCTTCTTGCAAATTAAGGTTGGTGTCTAGCCGGCTAGTGGCGGAACCAAATAGTTTTCTTTTGAGACTACTATGTGCTCGCTATTTTACAGATGGGGACTTTTTCAAGGCAAAGCTAGGGATTTCGTCCTTCACTTAGGCGGCGAATTATCATGGAGGCTAGGATAGTATTGGAAATTAAAGAGGAGTAAGGTGGAGGTTTGGCAATGGTGCGTGTATTATTAATATATGGGAGGATAAGTGGCTGCCACGACTGTATCAGTTTTGACCTTTGTGTCGTCCAGAGGGTTCTGAAGATCTAACTTATGTGCGTCGATTGTTGAATGAGAATGGAACGTCAACATGGGATAGAGGATTAGTCCAGGATTTTTTTCTTACTCAAGATGCTGATATTATCTTAGCTATTCCCTTGGGTAATGAAATGAATGTTGATAAAAGAATTTGGCATTTTACAAGCTCAGGACGTTCACCGCAAAAAGTGGTTATGATATAGCTCGAAACTTGGATAGAGGCACTCAAGATTTAGGACAACCGTCTTCATGCAGTTGTTGGGATTTCATTTGGAAGTTGAGAGTAGCTCCGAAAGTTAGGGTGTTTTTGTGGGGCCAACCTGTGCAAAAGACAATGTAAGGAGCTGGTGAGATGTCCTTGGTGTGAGACAGAATGGAAAGATACAGAACACGTCTTCCTACGGTGCCCATTAGTGCGTCGATTTTGGGTGTTATCTCATTTTCCCTGGAGCCTTATCTCAGAATGGGAAGGGAGTAGCGAAGCTTGGTCCCCATCAATCTTGTTGGGACTGGATAAGGGTGAGGGCGAGAGATTTGCGGTTTATCGTGTGGTCTTTGTGGCGCAGTAGAAATGAACGCTGGGCGGAAGGAAAGGAGTTGGATTTGGGGAGAATTGTTTATGCAACAAATCTAATGTTCGAAGTTCTGCACACAAGGGAACTTGCAGCAATCCACATGAAAGCCTATTTTTCCCAAATCATTGGCGACCTCCTGCTGTGGGGCAATTGAGAATCAATGTGGATAGAGCCACGTTTGAACATTCTGGAGAGATTGGAGTTAGGGGTGCAAACGAGTCGAGCCAGATTGCGAGCTTGGCGAGTCAATCTCGAGCTGGCTCGGCTTGAAATCGGAACTGATCAAGCTCGAGTCGATCCTATACGATCCCGAGCTAGACATCGAGTCGATCTCGATCCTGTATATCTGGGCTCGAGGCTTGTGAGCTAGCTCGCGAGCCTATAGTAATATATGCATTTTTTAATAAATTATATATATGTATGTATGTATTTTATATTCTATATTATATATAAAGTTATCTTTCATATTATATAATATATATACATATAACATTTATATTATTATATATTTAATTTATAATATATGTATTAAATAATTATACAATTATATATTTTATTATATAGTTATATTATTTAAAATTTTTAAATACATATATATCATATATTACACATATAATTTTTTTTAAATTATATATGGGCCAATATAAGGTTAATTATATAAATATACATTTATATTTCATACAGATTATAGACTATATCCTGTGTCTTAAAAAATCTTACAATATTTGAGTTTTCTAAATATATAGTTTGACAAGATAATATCAATCGTAAATTGCTTTATATAATATTATATATGTATATGTACTTTTAAACATAAATGCATTTCATGTATTACATATGTGTCTCAAATTCTTAACTATATAGTTTACTAACATACACATGTCACTATAACTTAGTAAAATAATATGTAATTATGTATCATATATTATAATAAGTTTATTTTATATTATATCACATGTCATAACTGATAACTTAGTTTACTAACCTATATGATTTAATAAGGAATATGTGTCATATACTTAAAAAAATATATTCTTTATATATATAGTTTGACGGGGTAATATCAATCATATACTGCTTTATACAATATTATATATGTATATGTACTTTTAAACATAAATACATTTCATGTATTATATATCTGTCTCAAATTCTTAACTATATAGTTTACTAACAGAAACATGTAACCATCGCTTAGTAAAATAGTATGTAATTATGTATCATATATTATAATAATTTTGTTTTATATTATATCACGTGTGATAACTTAGTTTACTAACCTATATGATTTAATAATATATATACAATTATTATTTATATCATTTCATGTGTTACATATTTATCTCAAATCCTTAACTATATAGTTTACTAATATAAATATATTTTATGTTTATTCCAAATCGAAAAAAAAAATAATAATTATATGTTATGTTGTAAATCTTATATTATAAGATAACATACAAAATATATCATATATTATATTTAGTTTATGTTATTCTATATCACCTGTGATAACTTAGTTTACTAACCTATATGTATCATATATTTACTAAAAATATATGATTTATATATATATTTTTTGATGATATACAATGAATATATATTTGCTAATAATATAAATAAATAAATATATATATATATAATAAATATATATATATATTTATTTCTTTATATTTATATTATGCATTTATGAGATAATATATTATGTACATATGATAAAAAAAAACGTAATTTGAATTGTAATTTGAGAAGTAATAGGGGAAAAAAAAAAGAAAGAAAGAAATAGAAGCCCAATTGCTCTGTCAAGCTTTATCAAGCCGAGTCAAGCCGATCTCGAGTTTTGTTCAAGCCGATCCCAAGCCTTAAAAGGCCCAGCTTGACGAGCTCGATCCCCAGTATAAATTTTCAAGCCCGAGCTCGATCCCCAGTATAATTTTTCAAGTCCGAGCTCGAGCTCACATTTTTAGCCCAAACTCGGCTCGGCTCGTTTGCACCCCTAATTGGAATTGGAGCAGTGGTGCGAGACCATTTTGGAAATTGTGTGTGCTGGTTGAGTTTGCCGTGACAAAGGCAGATTATCGCAGGAGGCAATAGAGAGTTTAGCGATGAAGGAGGCATGTCATCTTGCCCCTACAAATGGGTTTGACAGTATCATATGCGAGTCGGGCTGCCTTAATTTGGTGCGTAAGTTGGATTCAAGTGAGCAAGATTTCTCAGAGGTAGGAGCAATTATTAAAGACATTCGTGAGATTCCAGTTAATATTTCGAATGTCGCCTTTTCAATTGTGATACGGGAAGGAAATCAAAGTTTGCTCATTCTCTAGCTAGGCTAGCTTTAGATGCTATTTATGGGATATTAAGTTCCCTCATGTTGTAGTTTCTTATTTCGCCAAAAAAAAGAGAGTTATTTATGATGGGGCCTAAAACACAGGTAATTAAGTATACACATTACGAATGTAATTAATATTTGATGTTTCTGGCAGGTAAAAATTGGAAGGAAAAAAAAAATATATTGCCAATATTCATACTATTTATTAAGCAAGAGATCCAAATTTGATCTTTTGAACTCTAAAAATAATTTATTTTCTATTTATTTTTTTCACTATTTCTCTTCACTCAAAAATTCTTTTCTTTTTTGTTTGTTTTTCCCCACCACTCCACATCGTATTGTTTTTTAATTTATATCTTTAACTCTCTTTTTTTCCTCTTATTTCATTTCAATTTTTTTATTATATTTTTTTATATTTTTTTTCATATTTTTAAATTTCTATTTTAATTATTATTTTATACTAATATGATATTATCTTATTATAATTTTATTAATTTGTTTATCATAAATTTATAATTATATTAAAATAATTACTAAATATAATATCATAAAAAAAAGGACACTTCCCAAAAACTCCCCATGAGTTTGGAAAGTTCCTTTTTACTCCCCATTTTTAAATACATCATTTGAGGTTTTAGCTACGACATTTGGGGATTTAGATACGTGATTATGGGATTTAGATACGATATTTTTCCCCATTTTTCAAAAATGGGATTTAGATACGCGATTCTTGAGTTTTTATATATCATTTTTGAAAAATGGGGAGTTAAGAGGAATTGAGATTATCATTTGGGGAGTTTTCGAGAATTCCCCGATAAAATATTCAATTTAATATAAATTTAGATAATAATAATTCTTTTACTTGCACAGAAAACGAGTGTGCATGGTTAGTTTTAATTAAATTTGATCAAATCTAATTGTTAGAATTCAGTTTAATTTTTATCTGAGTTTTTTCCGAGTGTAGTTAACTGTAAAAAATTTGAAGTTTTGATTTTCATTTATTTTTTTAAATTCCTTTTTTTTTTTTTTTTTTTTTTTGATCTCTCAGAGTTTGTCCCCACCCAATTGAGTGAAGGACTAATCTCCCAAGGTCAATGTTTTCAAAACCGGACCAGAGGTCGAACCGGTAGGCTTACTGGTTACCGGTTCGATCGGTTCAACCACTGATTGAACCGGTATGACATAATAAATAAATAATTATTATTTTATTAATTAAATATATGATATATATCATATATATATCATGAATATATAAAATCAACTTATAATTTTTAATATTTAAAATTGAAGCTAATATTTCTTTACACAATATCTAAAAAAATATACTGCATTTATAGATACAAAATTATATTATTTCACATCCTACCGATATTTATTTTTTCATAAAATCAATAATGTTTCAAAACGAGTAATAAAAACAAAAGAAAAAAAAATAACTTATATGATATACTGATATACATTTTTTATCCACCTTAAATCTTTATCCACCTAAAACTCTAGTCCCAAAAAGCCCAAGGCCCAAAAAAGCAATATACAAAAACCTAATTGAAATTTGAAGCCCTAGAAATCTATACGCCACAGTGTTTCTTTTCCTCTTCTCAAGATTCATGAGGCAGGACTATTCCTTCTCTTCTTCTATCATCTTCTGCTAAAATTTCTCAGGCAAATCGTGCCACTGTCTTCTTTTCCTTAAGAATTAGTTCTAATATCTCATATAAAAATTTACTTCATATTTTGGTCAAAAACATTATCGAATAATCACGGTTAGTCTCTTCCTCTAACACTCTTCCTCCCTCTCTCTCTCTCAATATCCCACTCTGAATCGCCTGAAACAGAAGAAGCGTGAAAGGGAAGAACGAAAAAGGCGAAAGGGAAGGAAAGAAGAAGAAGGGGAAAAAAAAAAAAAAAGGAGCTTCAATCCGAAAACCGGCGGTCCGGTCCGGGTTTTACTGCCAAAACCGGAGGGTTTCACACCGATCCGATCCCAACCGGTTTTGGATACCCTACCGGACCGGACAGGCCTCTGGTCACCGGTTGAACCGGTCCGACCGGCCGGTCCGGTCCGGTTTTAAAAACACTGCCCAAGGTAGCTTACGCCGCTTATTGCGGGGACCTCTCTCAATGTAGTTTTTTACATCACAAGGAAATTCCTGCTTATAGTGCCTTGGTTATAATTTTTTTTTTTTTAACATGTACCCCAAAATATGATTCAAATCTGCATCATTGCCCTGAAGAAAATCACTTTGAATCAATCCCTATTAGCCGGTTATACTTTCTAATTGAATTGCTTGTCTATTATAGTTATTTTTTAAATGAAAATCTAATCCAACACCACAAAAACAGAGCTTTCTAACAGAACTTCAATCTTCCTCCATGTTCCAATGGATCAAAACCCGACACGAACCCATGTCCTCATCTCCAGGGCCCCGTCAACTCCATGCTCAAACTAGCAGAGCTTCTCTGTCTCGCAGACCTCCAAATAACATTCTTAGTTACAGAGCATATATACGCCCGTCCTCAGCATCCGGACCCGTTTCGACGCTTACCCAGGTTTCCAAATCCGGACAATCTCAGAGGCATTGCCTGAAAATCACCCCGTGGCGACAAACGCCACACTCAAATTGATATGGTTTGCACTACCCAAAGCCTCTTCCAACTTTGAGAGTTTTGCAAAATGATTATCGGGAAGTGTGCCATTAAAGGAATTAGAATTTATATCAATCTTTTCAAGATCCCACAATATTGTCCTAAAGAAATGGGAAATTCTCCACTCACATGATTATCATTAAGCCACAAATATCTCAAGGCTCTCAACTCCGCAATAGAAGTAGGAATACGAACGGTAAATTCATTATAGGAATAGAGGTTTGAGAAATTACGAATTTCCCCTGGCTCTTACCACCTCCGTTAAATTTAACGAAATTTATATTTTACTATTTTACCCCTCAAATCCTAAAATTCAGGGGGAATATGTAATAAAAGTCCAAAGATAAAGAGGTTAATGTAAGTATTAAAATTCTTGGGGGTTGGATGTAAGTAGGACTGCAAACAAGTTGAGCCAACTCGTGAGCCCGACGAGCCAAGCTCGAGTTGGCTCGGCTTGAAATCGTGATTGTACGAGCTTGATCTGAGCTCCATCGATCCCGAGTTCATCATCGTGTCAATCTCGATCCCGTTGAGCCGCGAGCCTATATATGCATATTTTTTATAATATATTTATCTGTATATTATATATAGATATAACATATATATATAATATAGTTAATTATATATAGTCTAAACTCCAATATCATATTATGTAAATGTACATTTATGTATCATATAATATGTTATAAATATCTTAAAATCATAAAAATATATGAATTGCCAATTTATATAGTTTGACAAGATAATACCAATCAGGTAGTATGAATGTGACTCTTAAATAATATATGAGCTAAAAATGTATTTGATTTAATAATTCAACATAATATATATAAATATATTATCCATCTTAATAGGTTAAATCAATATTATATACGTGTACATATGTTTTTCATATTTCATGTATTTTATATGTTTATGGCTTTGTGTCTCAAATATAATTATATATATAGTTTATTAACATGAATGGTACTAATAACTACTATGATATAAAGAGATAATATGTAATTATATATCATATATTATAACAAAATATGTATGTGTATTAATAATATATGAGCTAATAATGTATCTTATTTAGTAACATAATATATACGACAGAGCAAAATGCATTTTTGATCCCATATTATAAGACCTTTTTCATTTTTTGTCCCATGGTTTTCAAAAGTGATTTTCTTAGTCTCATACTAATTAATTTTTATCATTTTAACGACATTCGTTGGTTTTTGGTTTTTGGATGGAAAATATCATTTGACCGTTAAAGTGATCTTTGACTTTCATTTCTTTTTTTTCTTTTATTCTTATAACCTTTTCTTCGACTTTTCTGTTTCGTTTTAATTTTTTTTTTTGTGTTTTTTAAGTTTTATAAATACACAACTATTATAAATATATAATATTTTAATATATTAAATTTTGAAATAAAAAAAAAATATTGTTAAAAAATCTATATATATATTTTTTGTATTTTTCAAGTTTTGTATAAATACACACATTATAAATATTAAAAAACATATGAGTTTTAATAACATTTTCCATTTTTATTTCTAAATTTTATAAATATAAAATAAAATAAATGTTTCTTTTCGTATCATTTTTAAATTTCATAAATAGGCAGTTAGGCACACAACATTATAAATAGAACATATTTGATAAAAAAAAAAATCTATAAGAGTTGTACTTTACTATGAAAATAAATAAATATATAGAACATATAATTTTTTTTTCATCTACATAAATTTTCTATGAAAATAAATAAATTAGTGCACTTTACTAAATCTACAATAAAATTTAATACGTTAAATTTAGTGATAACATTTTAATATATTGAATTTTGAAATCAAAATAAAAAATACTGTTAAGAACTTAAATGTTTTTTTGAAACAAATATTATATTTATAATGTTTTATGGGATTTATCAAACTTTAAGAATACAAAAACATTTTAAATATACAATTTGTGGCAAAAAATATGTTATATATTTATAAGAGTTGTACATTAAATTCAATTTCATAAAGTGGTTCTTTTTCTTTTTTTCCCTTTTTTATGGCAAGACGTATAGTATTATATATTTATTAGTGTTATCACTAAATCTAATATAGTAAATTTTACCACAAATCTAGTAAAATGTACTAATTTGTTTATTTTTATATATTTTATTACAAAAAGTTTATGCAGACAAAAAAAAGATTATAGAATTTTTTTTATCAAATATGTTCTATCTATAATGTTGTGTGCCTATTTATGAAACTTAAAAAAAATACGAAAAGAAATATTTTATTTTATTTAATGTTTTTATTTATAGATTTACTACACTAAATTTAGAAATAAAAATAGAAAATATTATCAAAACTCATATTTTTTTTTAATATTTATAATGTGTGTATTTTATAAAACTTAAAAAATAAAAAAAGAAAAGGAAACAAAAAGTTATAAGAATAAAAGAAAAAAAGAACAAATAAAAGTCAAAAATCATTTTAACGGTCAAAGGACATTTTCCATCTAAAAACTAACGAATGTCCTTAAAATGATAAAAAATAAATAGTATAGGACTAAAAAAAATCAATTTTGAAAACCGTGGGACCAAAAGTGAGAACGACCTTATAATATGGGACCAAAAATGCTATTTGATCTATACCATAAATATACATTATTTATTTATACCTTAAATCTGAATAATATTTAGTTAGTATAAATATACATTATATCTTATATCTGAATAATATTTAGGTTACTAATGTATATGATGATATTATCTAATAGGATAATATCTAAAATATGTTATATATTGTAATATTTTAGACGTTCTCCTCTTAGCTAATAAAATATGAATAATATTTTAGACGTTATCTTATTAAAATTTATATTTATATTTTATTTTTGGTAAACTTCGGCCCCCAAAATCAATGGAGTCCCGTTTGTCTAAAATAGTATTGATCTATTAAAATTAGTCTTAAAGAACATATTTAGATTTTTTTTCCTCTCTAATTGTTTGTCTTAATTTGAATTTGTTAGAAAATTAGTCCACACCCGTTCGGTCAAACCAAGTCCACGATAAAATTTCTAGTCTAGATAAAAGAACACGACAAACGTAAAATATCATGAGCTTATTTTAGCGGCTAACTCGAACTAAATCAGAATTACCAATGTAAAGGTTAACTTGAGGATTTCTGAAGTCAGTCCTCGTTGTAGGTAATGATCCCACCCATTAGGTTCGTGAAAAGGATTTAATAAGAGAACAAAATCACATTAGAAAGATTAATTAAATAATTAACACATTCAAAAAAAGAATTAAACGATTATATAGACTGAGCTAATTCAAGGATTAAAAAAAGTAGTTATATTTTGTGCCAAGTACGAGTCTTACGAGCAATAGACTGTATCAATATCAAAATCATTAAAATATTTATTTTGAATTTACAAGTTTTCACAATGTCGAAATACTAATTTAACATATTTTACCGGTAGAAATTTTAACAACTTTTTTGGACAAATAATTATGATAGCGGGGTCCATTACAACTTTAAATATAAACAGGCAAAATTCATTCAGGCAAAATCAAGTATGAGTGAAACATGAGTTTGTTCCAACTTCTAAGCAATGCATCTCACAACTTTCAATCTCTCATTATTGATTCCAGTAAGCAAGTAGAGCTTAATTGAATACAAGAATATGAAAATATAGGAGTAAAATTTCATACCGTTCTCCCCAGGCCCTAGCTTTATCCTGCCGCCTGGAAGTTTACAGAAAGTATTTCCAATTTGCAACAGAAGAATATGGGGATGATTATGCTCTTGCACCTATAAATCCAAAGAAATATTGTACGCCCCGATATGAGAAGTATTAGTTACAGACTTACAGTCACACTGAACATTATAAGAAGAGGGAGTCAACTACAAATAAGGATTACATTACAATGCTGTCCCAACCGAAGGTTACAGAAAGGAATTGAATATCTGTTAGTTATGGAAACCCAAGTTCTCAAACGAGGTTTCTGCAAGAATATTATCACACCGAACATTACTTAGGCAATCGAATATTTCATTCTTTCCATATTAATAGAATTTTCACTTCAAAAACTGATACATTATAAGCTCAACCGAAAAGGAAAATAAAAGGGATCTAAATTTCATTTATTTTGCCCTTCATTTCGACTCGACAATATTCGGTCTTATGCCTAAATGGAAGCACAATAACATTCAATGACGGAGCCAAGGGGAGGGCCTTTCGTGGTCCCCACCCCCTAAATTTTAATTTTTTTTATTTTTATATGTACATTTTTTATATATTTATATTTTTTATTCTTAACTTTTTGATATTTTAATTTTTTTGTCCCCTAATTAAAAATTTTATCCCTTTATTTTTGATATTTTAAATTTTCGTCCCTCCAACATTAAATTGGCTCCCTCTGATAAATTAGGTAACATGTTTCGTACAATCCACAAAATGTTCTTCATTTCAAATATAGATACGAAAGTTCACAACTTTCCAACAGGCAAAAGGGGTTCTTTAGAAATTAGGGACCGAATAAAGAATAAAATTCATGATAAAAACATGAAAGAAAATTGCCAAATTTAAAGAATAACAAAAAAGGCATACCAACAAAATCCCCTCCACGCTGGTCCTCATACCTTCCTTCATGTAGCTGCAATTCAAAAACCCAAATAAAATAGAACCCAAAAAGGCAAAAACCAACAAATTTCAAACGATCCACCGATAATCAGCAACTACCAAACAAAAAACGTAAATTTAAAAGAAATGGACGCACTTGACTTTCATGCGGGCAAGGCGATCGGCGACGGAGGTATCTTTCTCCATTTTGGGTTCTTTGGTGCCGAAAGTGTAGCTTGAAAGTGGGTACGTGTTTACCACCTGTGATGTCACCATTCTCCCTTTCCCTAACTATAATTCACTGTGTTCTTTGCTTGATTTGCAGCTAATTGGAACGAAGAAACTATCGTCTCTCTCGTCTCCGGAGCTCAGAGGTGACCGAGCGGGAAGCAAGTAATAATTTGAGGATGACTTTACGAAGAACAGCAACGCGAGTTTAGTATCAACCATGGTTCGCAATCACGGTCGCCGGGAACGGAACGGGGGGCACCGTTCCAGTTCCAGCGTCATGTCGCGGAACGATCGCGGTGCTTCGTGGAACGGAGAGCATTTTTATGGTAAATATAATTAAATAATATAAAAAAACCTTAAAGAATTATCTCAAAACATTTAAAGTGATAATTTATCATGCAATACTTATATTAGATAATATTTTCTATTATTCTTTTTACATATATGCAATTTTCAGTAAAACAATTATAATGAATATAATTTTTTTTATTTAATATAGAGTTAAAGAAATACAAAAAATTATATATAAAAAAAATACAATATAATGATGGTTAAAATAAATTATTTATTCATAAAATCTGAAAAGTTAAAACATAAAATACTAAATACGAATTCATAATATATTAGTATTAATGTACTAATATAAAAATTGATCCATTTGTGAGCCCAAACGTTTTACACAACTCAAACAATGAAAAGTCTAGCCCATTAGTTGTATTAATAATTTTAGCCCATTTAATTCTCCTCTTAAATAGAGAAAAAGAAACCCAGTTTTGTTGTTGCTCTTTCCCTTCATCCGGCAACACAGCAACACAGAGCAGCCATTTCCGTTCTTCATCCGCCGACTGTCACCTTCAGCTCACCGTTCCATTCCGTTTTGTGCCGTAAAATCGCAGCCCCAGTCCGTGTTTCACCGCGAAAATGGGGTGGAACGCGGTTCCGGCCGATTTCACGGCGTTCCACCCCCGCTTTAAGTTGCCGGCGTACCAATCCCATCAAGGTGGAACGGCCACTGCCGTTCCGGTTCCGGAACGCCCGTTCCAGCCGTTATCACGGCGTTCCGGCGAACCATGGTATCAACTGGAAGAACTGAATGAAAGGAACAGGAGAGAAACCACGTTTTGTTTTGCTTATAAAGAACAGGTCTAATATCGTCTTGCCTAGGGGTGTAAACGGATCGGATATATGATTACCATATCCTTATCCGTTTATGATTCGGACGGATACGGATAATATCCTTTTAAATCGAATTCGGATAATATCCTTTTTATGCGGATACCCTTAGAGCAGTCTTTCGAATTGCGAATGTTTATTCATTTTACCATTTAATAACTCATAATCAGATCTTGGTAAATAACCATTTGCAACTTGACAATTTAAAACAGATTTTTCAAGTAATTAACTATTTTTTAATGGATGAAAATGAGAAAATTTATAACCTCGATCCATGCAGTAACATTATTTTCAATTTGAATTGGGATTTTCGCCATCCCAATTATTGTCAAGAGACATCTACAATAATGAGTCTTGGGCAGTTTATTTGTGAAAAGATATGTATAGCCAAAAATGCACCACATCTAAAATCGGGTCAAAAGGATTCGGACGGATTCGGATTTTAGTCGGATTTTCAATTATTCAAAATTTGACATAAATTATTTAACTATATAACTTTGAGTTTTTAATAAGATTATCACTATTCATTTATGGATAAATTATTTAATAATTATATAACTTTGAATATATATATTTTAGACAAATAGAGAAATAATAAGTATATCTATATATATCATTTTTATTTTTTAGTGAATGTATAAATGTGGTGAAACTATAAATTTTATCATATAATTAATTTGAAATATAATACTTTTATTAATAACATAATATATGTTAATTATATTATCGCTATATAAATGTTGAAGTGAACATATGGTTACTAATAAAATCTAAGGTGTTTCTTTAATAAATGCGCGAAAAAATTACCTAATACTGATAATCTATCATACATACATAGTTGTGTGTATATATTTTTAATATAATATATTATTTATCGGATACGAATTATGGATAAATCGGATAACGGATATATCTAACGGATAATGAAACGGATCGGATGTCTTATTACCATATCCTTATCCGTTTATAATTCGGATGTCTATAATCGGATACGGATAATATCCTCTTGAAACTAATTCGGATAATATCCTCTATAAATGAATTCGGATACGGACGGATATCGAATTTTCGGATATCCATTTACAGCCCTAGTCTTGTCTTAGGGTCAGTTTGGGTTGGGGATATGGCCCAAAAGATAGTTGGGCTTCGTTGTGCCGCTCCTTTAGTGCAAATAATATTAAACTAGTAATTTCCCTCTACTGCGTGTGTGAATAAATAAAAAATATTATTTGGATATTTGAAATTGATTTTTATATTAATATATATTCTATAATTATCTTAAATATAATATTCAGTTATGATAAATAAATAAATAGAATAAAAAATAGTATACTAAACAAAAGTATCTTTAATAAAAGATAAAAATTGTATAGGAAAGAAAGAAAAAGTATAAAAATGAGTTGAGAAAAAAGATAAACTAAAAAATATTATTAGAATGATAATATATATAAAAAAAAACTCAAAAAATTTAAATTTAATTTAATAGTATAAATATTGCTGCTTATATCTTGTGGATGTATACAAATTACAATATTATAAACATTTGTTAAACTCTATATATGTATAATCAATCCTTGTCCTTTTACCTATTTTTAGTGCAAAATTACCCTTGGCCTCCTTACGTTAATATATTTGATATCTAGAGAAACAATTAAACTTTATATACCTAAGCAATTTATACATAAAATAAAACATATTTTTCTCTCAAAACCCTTACTCCTCTTTCTCTTTTCTCCAAAGTTTTGTTCACTGTCATCCGTCCCAGGATACTCTCTTATTTATAGACCTGATATCTCTCTTATTTATAGACTTGATATCGCCCTTTTGACTCCGTCCCCATTTATCCTCATCTGTTTATTACTTATTGGACACTCTCCAACAGAACTGCTTTCTCCCACCTCTCCATTTATGAGTTCGCCGACTCCCGGGCGAACTAGAGTTTCCCGAGCCGCTCCATACTGAACTTTGGGGGTCAGCCCTTGATGGGCCTTTAAGTATGATCCGAATACTATCAAATTTATTTTGTGAAGATTTAGTACTTCAATCGTGTTATATACCTTTAAAAGTTAGTATATATTTTAAAAAGGGCCAAATTATCAATTTAGTCCCACAGGATTGGCCCCTCACCAATTTAGTCCCGTCCTTTTGGAATAATTCAATTTAGTCCCAAATCCTAAAATTCTCAACCAATGTAGTCCCAAATGCTAACCGACGTTAGAAAATTAACGGGATTGATCAAATTTCTGGACGGTAATAAACATGTGAGAGTATTATTATGGAGATATTTTGGAAATTTCTCCACAAATCGAAAAAAATCGAAGACGGGCTCCTAGGGTTTTTTGTAAAAGAAAGGGTAAAATATTTGGGGGAAGTATGAATGAGTAAATTGGATGTGTTAGGGTTCTGTTTTTTACCCCCAAACTCTTAATCAGCGTGTCAAATGGTCAATTTCGTTAGTTTTCCAACTCTTGTTAGCATTTGGGACCATATTGGTTGACAATTTTAGGATTTGGGACTAAATTGAATTATTCCAAAAGCACGGGACTAAATTGACGAGGGACCAATCCTATGAGACTAAATTGGCAATTTAGCTAAAAAGCTAAATTTCGAAGAAAATATTTTTATTATTTAATGTATTTCTCCAAATATTTAAAAAAATACTGTTTAAGGACGATCAAACTACAGTTCATTTGTTGGAACTTGGAACAAAAAGTTCGGAATGGGTTTTCACTTTTCAAGATTGAAAAATATGTTTTTTAGGAGACATAAATATATTTTAAGGAGTATTAGTATTTTCCCTAATTATAGATTTCCAACGTAATGACTATTTATAATCAGTTTATATTACTTGGTGCTTCCGATCTATGTATGTTTGTTCTTAAATAAAGTCTCAAAAGTAGCAAATATGCTCACACCGCCAACCCCACAAAATATATGTAATTATTAATTGGAAAACAAAGCTTATAAAACTACAAGATACAAAACACGCTACAAAGAAAAACTAAATACATTACTGCATACAGTAAACTCTTATAACGCAGTTGATTAGATATGATCAGTAATAGGGATGCAAACGAGTCGGGTCGAACCCAACACAAATTGTATCATTGCGAATGTAAACTCATCAACACAGCTTATAAACCCAGCATTTTGCACATCATGTCTTCGGCAAACTGAAAAAAAGCAAACCTCCAGCTCCTTTTGAGGACCAGAAACCCAATGATCCCCCAAAATCCAGTGGCGAAACCACTTGCAATTATTCCATATAAGATCATCTGCTCATTTTTGTCATCTTCATCCACTGCTCCATTATTTTCATCAATATTGGGGGACTTCGATGCTCCATCATCTTGACATTTCTTTGGCAATGGAGCTCCACAGAGTTCTGGATTGCCCTCATAACTTGATGGATCTTCAAGAGTTTGGAAATGACGTCCTATGGGAATCGGCCCCGACAGATGGTTGTGGGACAAGTTCAAATATTCGAGAGAATCCAAATCCGACAAACTCGTGGGGATTGCTCCATGTAGATTGTTGCTGGAAAGATCAAGAGATTCCAGACATTTCAAATCTCCAATGTTTGTAGGAATTTCTCCTACGAGGCGATTGTGTGACAAGTTGAGACCATTCAATCCAGAAAGAGTTGTGAGCTCCCAAGGAATTTCTCCCACCAGCTTATTACTTGAAAGATCCAAATTAACTAGGTACCGTAATGTACTGGTGTACTCCAGCTCAATTCCTTTCATCACTTGTTTCAAATCCACCATACCCACAGGCGGAGACCGAGATGGTGGAGGATACAAGGGACGCGGAGAATAGGAGATCGAAGAACCACGCATATTGGTATTTGTTTCGACCATGCTTAACAAATTTCCAAAGCAACGTGAGATGTTTCCTGCCAACTTATTGTTTGAAAGGTCCATTACAATAAGATTGGATAATTGACAAAAAGTAGAAGGAATCACACCATAGAACTTATTTTTTACAAGCCTGATAGCATGCAGATTAGGCAAATGTGTGCCAATCCAATCAGGCAAATTTCCAGATAACATGTTTTCTCCAACATCCAACACCGTCAAATGTGTGCAGTTCTTTAGAGTAGAGGGAAGTGACCCTGTTAAACAGTTGTTGCTCAAGTCTAACCAATTCAATGACCTAGCTTCTCCAATGGAGTTTGGAATGACCCTTGAAAGCTCATTAGATGATAGCCTTAACATCCTTAAATTCGGTAAGGCCGCCAAACAATATGGAATATGATAGGAAAATTGGTTTCTAGAAAGATCTAGAAGAGATAGATTTTTTAGTTTACATAATGGCTCGGGAATTGGACCATCAATCATATTATCTGATAGACTCAAGACTTCTATGCTGGAACCAACCTTAGGTAATGGTGCCTCAATATCGTTGTGGGATAGAACTAAGGTTTCCAAATAGGTAGGAAGCTTTGGTATTGAACCATTGATCTTGTTGTGGGACATATCTAAGAGTTTCAAGTTGGGAGGGAGCTTTGGTATTGGACTAGTTATCAGATTGTAAGACAAAATTATAGCTGTTAAATTGAAGTAAAGTAGCCATTGTGGAAGACATCTGGAAATGCTACAATTCGACAGAAAAAGTGTCTCAAGTGCCTTTTGGGTTCGAAGCCATTGAGGAAATTGACCACCTCCAATTGTGCAAGATGACAAATCAAGCACTTTCAGTTGAAAAGGAGGCACCCAATCAAACGACACACTCAAATTGATGGAGTCTGCCCAAAGCTCTTGTAACTTTGAGAGCTTAGCAAAGTGAAGCTCAGAAAGTATTGTGCCATATCTGACAACCGTCCTAAAGAAATTGGAATTTCACCACTCAAATGATTACCACCCAGCCACAAATATCTCAAGGCTCTCAATTTCCCTATAGAAGTTGGAATAGGTCCATCGAATTGGTTACCACTCAGAACAAGTGTCTCCAATTTATGAGTCCAGCAGTATCTCATGGATAAGTTTCTAAAGAGTATTGTTGATAACTCCCCGTAAAAGTAATTTTCAGCCAATATCAAGAATTTTAAGTGACATTTATCCAAAAGGAATTCAGAGATCCAATCTGCCTTACAGGAGATGGACAAGATTTCTCAATTTAAGAAGGGCATGAGGGCTAGAAGAGTTATAATAATTGTAAGAAAGCTCAAGGACTCTGATTGAAGTCATATTATGGAGAAAGCAAGGGAATTCCCCATGAAATGAATTGTAACTAAAATCAAGGTGTCGGATATTAGTAAGTAATGAAGAATTTACACAGGAATGTGGAAGATGTGTGTTATCAAGTCGGGTTTGAGACAAGCGCAAGACAAATAAAGAAGGAAGCATGTGGAAGAGTACCTTCGACAAATGTTTTGCTCGACTCAGGTCCACACCACCCATATCAAGATACTCCAAGTATGAAAGATTTGAAGCCCACATGAGATCATCAACTAGCAGGTCTCTTCCTCCCCAACTGAGATCAAATACTCTCAAGCTTGAAAGGTTGCCTAGATTGTGTGGAACAACACCACTAAAATTTGCACGTGAGAGATTGAGATGTTGTAGGTGCTTCATTGTTCCAAGAAAGGCAGGAATAGGGCTGCTCTGAAAGTCGTTCCAGCTCAAGTCTAGATGGGTCAGATACTTGAGTTCCAAAAGTGATGAATCAAGATGATTACTTGCCAACCAATTTTCATAACCCCTCTCAGAAAATGGGTGGGTATTTCTGAGATGAAGGTCGACAACATGACCAGTGTTGTCGTCACACTCCACACCTCTCCACGTGCAGCAATCTGTGTTGGTATGCCATGAAGACAATCTATTAAAAGGATCTTCAAAGCTTGCTTTCAGCTTTAGGAGCGCATTCCTCTCCCCTGAAATGCAACCAAAACTAGTTGTGTTTGTTGAGAAACAAGTGCAAATTGCAAACCCCATAACTAACAAGATTGTCATGATGTGCAAAATTGCACAGAAGTGATACAATTTTCCCATATTATTGGATACAATAAATATAAACTGTATGAGAAAGTAATATCTTTGGCGGGTGAAATTAGCATATGTGTATCTAATTCCTAAGAAATATTGCCATATATGTAGAGGGAGGTTTCAGGGTTGTATATGCATCGCATATCTCAACCAATTAATTCCAGAACGTAATCGAGGTTGACTCGAGTAAACGTGGCCCTTTATGCATGCTTACAGCTTACTGACAATGCACCCAAGAAAGATATGACTTACAAATTTACTGTTATAATTGCGTTTATCATTCTCTGTTACATTGGAATCCTTTCCTGTTCACGGGAAACATATCTATTTTAAAAATTATTATTATATAATTTATCAGTTTTTCTACTATGTACAGGTTGTTTTATTAAATATAATACATTAATACTTTTATCATGTCAAAATTAGTGCGATCATTTTTACTTGTTTGTCTTTATTAAAGTATTATATATTTTGAATAATAAAATCATCTCTATTAAAATATTTAACTAGTTAAGAAAAGTTGTGTCCAATTTACTTTATGTTAACAACTATGATTTTCTCCTTTAAAAAAATAAAATATCTTGTCAGAATTTGTTATTGATAATTTATTTTTATTTAATTTAGTTAAATATTAAATTATTTATATAGATATTATTGGATTTCTATATATACACATAATGATATCATAAAAGATATTCTATTTTGAATTAAATAAATAACAATGATATCTATACGAGGATAAAATTGTATTACAAGTAATATATTTAATAAAAAAAATATGTATTTATTTAGGTGGCAAATAAAGATTCAATGGTTCTATTCAAATATACAGTTATTTGGATGTCAAGAGCTATAAATTATTATAATTTATATATCGAAAATGTAGTTTTATCAAATACTTCCAATTCAGGCTACCCAAGTGATACTCCAGCCAGAATAGTCTATTTTGGACAAATGAAGAGTTATACAAAAAAAACAAAAAAAACCAAGACGCTCCTACGTACTATTGTTCGAAGGAAACGACATGTCAAAAAAGGATATTCACATATTTATTTCTATTTAAAAATACGATGTGGGATGATTCATGCATATCTATCATGTGATCCACTTAATATGTGTGTTGATTATTTTAATTAATTATACAACACACAATTAAAATACAAAAAATTTGAGCCCATATAATATAAGGGTGATAAATACAAATATCTCCATGTTAATACAGGGGAAAAACAATAAATGAAATAGAAAATTTTATGTGGTACAATTATCAATGAGTTTAAATGAATATTGTTATACGCGAAATCACAAGACACTGTTCTATGATAATTTTCTAATCCACTTTTATTATACGTAAATGTCCTATATTTTCAATTGATTGATTGTTCTCGTTAAAATTTTTACCCATCACATGACAAGTGTAATAATCACATTCCTCATTACATTAGTTTGAACGAGTCAAGAAGTTGTCATCAATTTAGTGAAAAAGGTGGACATTGTTGGCCATCCGTTGGAAAACATCATTCTTGATTGTCGAGAACTACTGCACAATCCGCAACTCATTCATGTTAACAGGGAAGGGAATCGGCTGGCGGAACAACTGGCGAGAAAGGAACACACATCTTAGGCATGTGCGATTTTAGTTCCAACTGGAAGAACCGAATGAATAGAAACTGGAGACGATTCTTCGTGTGTCTCGTTTGGGTCGGGGGATATGGCCCAAAGACATTTGGCTCTGTTTGCGCAAGCCTTTATTGCAAATAATATTAAATATTTGTGCTTAATTTTATTTTCTGGGTTTTTACAAATTACAATATTATAAATGTTTGTTAATTACAACATAATATGTATATAAGTGCGTAGTTTTCAATTCTCAGATATTAAGTTTATGATAATTAAAATAATCAGTTAACTAAACTATTTAGGGAAAATTTCAAAAAACTAGTGAAATTATTTTTCATTCAAAAAATCAAATCCGTGACTTTTACCTATTTTTAGTACAAAATTACCCTTCATTACCTTACATTAATATTTTTAATATCTACTTGAACAATTAGGCTTATATACATATGCAATTTATATATAAAATATATTTTTATATCAAAATTAATTTGCGAAGATTTAGTACTTTGATCATTTTATGTACCTTTAACAATTGAGTATATTTTGAAAGACCAAAATTTTCAAGAAAATACTTTGATTCTTTAATGTACTGCCTCTAAAAATTTTAGAGAGCTATTGTTTAGAAAAGTTCAATTTCCTGGTCACACTAAAATAAATTTAGAACACTTAAAAGCAAATTATGTTATTAGAAATATTAATGATCAATTTAAGTTTTTAAATGTATAGTTTAAGGACAATTTCAATCTAAAGTTCAGTTGGGTTTTTTTGGAACGAAAAGTTGGTGGAATGGTGTTTCCAAGATTGAAAAATATGTTGTGTTCCTTTGGATATATATATATATATATATATATATATATATATATATATATATAAGGGGGTTTAAATATTTCTTTAAAACTAATTATTTCCGAAGTATTGAAAACTAATTAAAATCTGATCATGTTACTTGGAGATCTACACTATCGAGTATGTTCTTAAATAACAAGTCTCATAGTAGTAAATGTGCTCACACCGCCACCCCCACAAAGTATATGATATTATTAAGGGGAAAACAAAGGTTATAAGAGTACAAAACATCACACACTACAAAGAAAAACGAAAACCATTACTAAACTTGTAAACTCTGACATTGTTTATTAGATAGCTGTAACAGGTATGCAAACGAGTTGAATCGAGCCCAACGCAGACCTTATCATTGCAAATGTGAACTCATGAACACAGTTTATAAGCCCAAAATCTTGCGTACCATGTCTTCAGCAAATTGGAAAAAAGCAAACCTCCAGCTCCTTTTGACGAGCAGAAACCCAATGAACCCCCAAAATCCGGTGGCGAAACCACTTGCAATAATTCCATAAAAGATTATCTTCTCATTTCTACCATCTTCATCTTCTGCTCCATTTTCATCAACTTTGGGGGATATTGATGCTCCATCATCATGACATTTCTTCGGCAATGGGGCTCCACAGAGTCCGGGATTACCCTCATAAATTGATGGATTATCGAGAGTTGGAAGTGACGTCCTGTTGGAATCGGCCCTGACAAATGGTTGTGGGACAATTTCAGATATTGTAGAGAATCCAAATCAGAGAAGCTCCCTGGAATTGCTCCATGTAGATTGTTGTTGGAAAGATCTAGAGATTCCAAATGTTTCAAATCTCCAATGTTTGCAGGAATTTCTCCTACGAGATGATTGTGTGACAAATTAAGACCAATTAAAACAGAAAGATTAGTCAGCTCCCAAGGAATTTCTCCCACCAGATTATTACTTGAAAGATCCAAATTAACTAGGTACGATAATATACTGGAGTACTCGTGCTCCACCGCTTTCATCACTTGGTTCAAAACCGCCGCATCCGGTTGGAGTGGATTCCCAGAATAATGACGACGGTGCATATTCTCATTTTGCTCAACCATACTTAACAAATTGCCAAAGCAGTGTGGGATGTTTCCTGTCAACTTATTGTTTGAAAGGTCCATTACACTAAGCTCGACCAATCGACAAAAATTTGAAGGAGTCACACCATCGAACTCATTTTTCTCGAGTCCGAGAAAACCCAGATACGGCAAGTGAGTGCCAATCCAATTTGGCAAATTTCCAGATAACATGTTTTCTCCAACATCAAATACAATCAATGATGTGCAATCCTTCAAAGTAGAGGGAAGTGACCCTGTTAAACTGTTGTTGCTCAAGTTTAACCACTCCAACCTACTAGCTTGGCCAATGGAGCTTGGAATGACCCCTGTAAGCTCGTTGGATGACAATCTCAACATCATTAAATTATGAAATCCCACAAAACAATCAGGAATATGACTGGAAAATCGGTTTTTAGAGAGATCTAGAATATATAGATCTTTTAGTTTGCATAATGAATCAGGTATTGAACCATCCATCATATTATCTGACAAACTCAAGGAATACAAATTGGAACCAAATTCGGGTATTGGTCCCTCAATATGGTTGTGGGGTAGATATATAATCGTCAAATTTAAGTTAAGAAACCATTCTGGAAGAGATCCTGAAATGCTACAATTCAACAGATAAAGTCTCTCAAGTGCCTTTTGGGTCTGAAGCCATTGAGGAAACTAACCACCTCCAATTTCACAAGATGACAAATAAAGCTTTTTCAGTTGAAAAGGAGGTACCCAATCGAACGACACACTCAAATTGATGGAGTTTGCCTGAAACTCTTCTAACTTCGAGAAATTAGCAAAGTGAAACTCAGTAAGTGTACAATTAAAGGAAGCATAAGATATATGAAACTTCTCAAGATCTGACAGCTGCCCCAAAGAAACGGGAAATTCCCCACCCACATGGTTATCATTAAGCAACAAATGTCTCAAAGCTCTCAATTTCCCAATAGAAGTAGGAATATATAGGACCGGTAAACGCATTAAATGAAAGATCGAGAATATTTAATTGCTTCAACTCAGTCATCTCTTGAGGTAGATGACCATCTAACTGGTTACCACTCAAATCAAGTGTCTTCAATTTGTGAGTCCAACAGTATACCATAGATGAGATTCTAAAGAGTCTCCCTGATAACTCCCCATTAAAGTGATTATCCGTCAATTTCAATGATTTCAAGTTACATTTATCTAAAAGAAAATCAGAGATCCAATCAGCTTTATGGTGAAGAAAGTTAACAGATAGGTCGAGATGGACAAGATTTCTCAATCTAAAAAGGGCATGAGGGCTTGAAGAGTTGTAATAATTTTCAGAAAGATCAAGGACTCTCAGTGAAGTCATATTATATATGGAGAAAGTAGGGGAATTCCCCATGAAATGAATTGTAGCTCAAATCAAGGTGGTGGATATTAGAACGTAATGAAGAATTCACACAGAAATGGGGTAGATTTGTGTTATCAAGTTGGGTTTCAGACAAACGCAATACAAATATAGAAGGAAGCATGTGGAAGAGTACCTCAAATAAATGTTCGCTCCACTCAGGTCAACACCACTCATATCAAGATGCTCCAACATTGAAAGGTTTGCAGCCCACATCAAATCATCCAACATCAGGTAAGGCGAGAAGGGATAATCAACATTGAGATCAAGCACCCTCAAACTCGAAAGGTAGCGAAGATTGTGTGGAACAACACCACTAAAATTTTCATTTGAGAGATTGAGATATTGCAGCTGCTTCATTGATCCAAGAAAGGAAGGAATAGAACTGAGCTGAAAGTTATTCCTGCTCAAGTCTAGATAGCACAGATACTTGAGCTCCAAAAGTGAGGAATCAAGATGATTACTTGCCAACCAATTTATTATATAATAACCCCTCTCGGAAAATGGGAGGGGATTTCTAAGACGAAGGCCGGCAACACGACCGGTGTTATCATCACAGACCACGCCTTTCCACGTGCAGCAATCTGTGTTGGTACGCCATGAAGACAATCTATTGGCAGGATCTTCAAAGCTGCTTTCAGCTTTAGGAGAGCATTCCTCTCCCCTGAAATGCAACCAAAACTAGTTGAGTTTGATGCAAAAGAAGTGCAAATTGCAAACCCCATAATTAAAAAGATGATCATCAAGTGATACAATTTCCCCATGGATAAAATCAATACAAGCTGTATGAGAAATTTATTTCTTTAGAAGTTGAAATCAATATATGTGCTTCTAATTCCTCAATATATATATATGGATAACTTAATGGTGATATCGTTGTTGTATATTCATTGCATATATCAACCAATTAGTTCAAGAGTGATCGGGCTTGACCCGAGTAAACGCAGCGCTTTATGCATGCTTAATGGCTTAATGACAATGGACAACAGGACAAGTTTGATTAAAAAAAGACATTTCCTTGCACCCAAGAACCCTCTAATGACTAATATGGAACTACGAGAAACCAAAGAATGAAACATTCAAGGCATGGCAAACATATCTATTTTGAAAAAAATAATTATTATTATTTAATTATTACTTTTTCTGAAAAAAGAATTATTATTATTTAATTAAGTATAATATTTTTATCATGCCAAAATAACGAGTTCATTTTTTATTTGTTTTTCTTTATTAAAATATTGTTTATTTTGAATAATAAAATCAGTTCTGTTAAGAATTCTAAATTATTATATATAGGAAATTAGTTTGGCAGTTACAAGAATTATGTGATTTTATCAAATACTTATACTTCCAATTCCAGTCAGATGGTCTGTTGGGAAAAAGAAGAACCACTGAAGAAAAATGAGAAGAAAGAATCTAGTCTGCCAGTCTTGATTTTCCATCACCCTGAACCTGAAGGACACTCTCAAGTCTTGTTTTAAAGGAAAAGACAAGCGAAAAGAAAAAGATATTCACATATTTATATTTACTTAAAATTATTCACTTTTCTTAAATTTACTATCAATCCAAGGAAAAATGCAATACATTTTATTACACTGATTTGACTGAATTAAGTTCACGTTAGAATTAAACAAGCTATTAATTCCTAGAGAGCTATTAACTTTCTTGTCTTTCAAAGATGATAAATTTAGTTTTTATACCTAAAAACGATATCTTGATCCAGGTTTTTACATCTACAATAACATTTTAAACAATAAATCAGCAACTACCAGACATAAATTAAGAGAAATCCACACTTAGCTTTCATGCGGGCAGGGGATCGGCGATGGAGGTATCTTTCTTCATTCTCCCTTTCTGTCACTATAATTCCCTGTTTTTTTGCAGCAAAATGGAGCGAAGAAACTTTCTTCGGGTCAGAGGTGATCCAGTGGGAAGCAAGTAGTAATTCTTCGGGTGTCGTTGGGGTTGGGGTCTATGGCCCAAAAGATAATTGGGCTCTACTGGGGCAAGCCTTTTGTGCAAACAATATTTTTATATTAAATATTTGTGTTGAATTTTATTTTGTGGATTTTACAATTACAATATTATAAACATTTGTTAATTACAAAAAAAAAAAAAAAAGTAGTAATCAAATGATCAGTTAGTAAATTATTTAGGGAATTTTAAAAAAACTAGTGAAATTATTTTTCATTCAAAAAAGCAAATCGTGGACGTTTACTTTTTTTTTTTTTTTTTTTTTTGGAAAAACCGGTCAGAGACCGTGGGGTTAAGAGACCCCCCTCATTTATTGACCAACAAGCACGAACAAATACAGAGCTAAAATCCAAGGATCACTCAAGGAAAAACAACAAAAATGCCCGCGAATAATATAAGGCGTGAACAACCTCGGACCAAAATAAATGTTAGGCATAAGGCCAAATATGCGCCACTTGCCCAAGTGAGTCCTCCTGGTCATAGACAACGCTTGAAAAATAATATTCGGATTGAAGGGAGCTCCCACTTATCCATCCTAATATAACCTTTGAGTTCCGGGTGAAGTGGGCTATCCGGGAAGCTCCATTGATCTTGCAGTAACGATCCTTTGTTTGCCAGCCGATCCGCAACTTTGTTTCCTTCTCTATAAATGTGTGTGAACCTGACATTCATTACGTCCTTGAAGTAATTCAACTTTGAGAGGGTATGTTGCATGTTCAGACTCCCTGCGAAGCCCCTATTCATAATGTTCAAAATGGCCAATGCATCAACTTCAATCCATAAATTCTGACAGCCAATCTCATGAGCAATTCTCATGCCCTCCAACATTGCTTCTAGCTCAGCCATGACGTTCGATCTGAAGCCAATTCCCCTGTTGTAAGCTGCAACAGGGTTCCCCAACTCATCCCTTATCATTCCATCTATTCCCGCGAGTCCCGAGTTGCCTCTCGATGACCCATCTGAATTTAATTTCAACCACCCCGGCATCGGTCTCCTCCAATAAACTATCTGTGGGTGAGAGGATATTGGTGGTTTTATGCGTATTCCAAACAAGTGCGCAACGTGAACATCGCCACGCCACCAGGCGTAATTCATGCGTTTGATCCTGTGAAGATCAAGCAAATGTTTGGTGACACGACGGATGATATTGTTTGAGGTAAACTTACTGTTGTCGTGTTTCGCACTATTCCTTTCAAGCCAAGTATACCAAAGAATCAGAATGGGTATGACAATTCTAACATGTTTTTGGGCACTAAATGGTGAAGAGTTTGTCCAGAAGTTGATAATTTGACCTTTGTCACTCGTTTCTGGGATGGTGATGCCGAAATGGCTACCAAAAAAGTTCCAAACAATTGTTATCTTTGCCGACGTGAAGAAAAGATGTTCATAAGTTTCAATGCTCGCACAACAGCTACACTTAGATGCCAGATTTATGCCTTTACTCTGCAATCGCGCATCCAGGGGGAGCCAATTATTCAGTAGCCTCCAGATGAAAATGAGGACCGTAGGTGTTAGTTTTGTAGACCGGATGGCCTTGAGAGTGTTGGAGATTTCTCTTCTCTGCCGAAATGTAGCCCAGGCAGATTTAGGGGTGAAATCACCAGAGCTATCCTTAGTCCAGATAGGCATGTCTGCCATATGCTGTTCGATGGGGGTGGCCAAGACTAAGTTCGCTAACTGTTGTCCCACCGTGTTTTGTATCTTTTCAGCATCCCACTCTCTGTTCCTCCACAATTCATTGACTTTAACCGTACCATTCGGATTTTGAACGTACTCAGCAAGTCTCCCTTCTTCCATCCAAAAATCATAGAAAAAGGAGGTGTCTCCATTTCCTAGCATCCAAGCTATGTTCCCCTCAACGTTGTCCCGGATCTTGCAAAGCCTCCTCCAAGTGGCCGAGTGAGAAGGTCTTGCGTTGGCCATCAAAGGATGTTGTTCCTTGCTATATTTAGCTAGCATAAACTTAGACCATAAGTTATGTTGTGTTCGGAGACGCCACCAAAGCTTCCAACCAAATATAGTTACCATATCATCCACTTTTCTTATTCCAAGCCCACCTTCTGCGGTCGGATAGCATGCATTGTCCCAGCGTGTCCAGTGTATACACTTATTTTCCGAATCCGAGCCCCAAAAAAATCTGTTGCACATACGTTTGATGGTATCGATCACTGATTTTGATGGCTCCATCACATGTAGAAGATGCATTTGTAATGAGTAGATCACAGACTTAAGAAGCTGAAGGCGTCCACCAAAGGACAAGATGCTCGACTCCCAACCTTGTAATCCAGCACGGATCTTACTAATCATTCCTTCAAAGAGAGATGCTTTTTTCCTTCCGGTATAGATTGGGACACCCAAATATTTCATTAGCAAAGTCCCATGTTTGAAACCCAAAATATTCCTGACCCTCTCCTCAGCCCAAGTGGCATTGGTACTGATATAAAACTCACTTTTATTCACATTTATTCTCTGTCCCGAGAGCTTCTCGTATTTCTCCAAAATGTTCTTTATCCGGTAAAGCGAGGCTCTGCACGTGTTAGTGAAAATCACTGTATCATCAGCATATGCGAGGTGCGAAATAGAGATGTCACACCTTGCATCATACCTCGTGTTAGAATCTGTAGCAGAAAGTTTGTTAAGTTCAGAGGAAAGATAGTCTGCTGCAATAACAAACAGAGACGGGGACAAGGGGTCGCCTTGACGAAGGCCACGTGTAGATTTGAAGATGCCAGACGTGGCCCCGTTGACCATAACAGAAAACCAACAGTTTTCAATACACTGTTTGACCCAATTTAACCATGTATTAGGAAAACCTTTACTTTGAAGGACTTTTATCACAAAGTCCCAGCTCTTGCGGTCGTATGCCTTCTCCATGTCCACTTTAAGGACCAAGTTTTTTTCCCTCCTTTTGTTATTGAGAGAGTGTATCATTTCCTGAGCTAGGAGGATGTTGTCACTTATGAGCCGCCCTTTTATGAAGCCACTTTGATTGTCGGAGACCACTTTGGGAAGAATAGTGGCCAGCCTACCATTCATGATTTTAGTGATAATTTTGTTAGAAACGTTGCAAAGACTTATCGGACGATAATCATTCCAAAACACCGGATTATCCTTTTTTGGGATGAGAGTAATCGTAGTCGCAGTGTAGGCTCTTGGAAGTGTAGCGCCATTAAAGAATTCCAAAACTGCGTTTTGCACATCGAGGGCAATAGTCTCCCAAAAAACCTGATAGAATCTCGCATTGAAGCCATCTGGTCCAGCAGCGCTGAAAGGAGAGATATCAAATACCGTCCTTTTGATTTCATCAGCGTTAGGAAGGCGGCAAAGAGTCTCCTGATCAGATTGGCTTAACTCAGACTGGGCCATCTCGCAGTTCAAAGCATCATCATTTGTGGCCTCTGCCGTGAGCAACCTTTTGAAGTAAGAATTGGCTGATTCTCTTATGGCCGAGTGGTCTTTGATCTCTGAGCCCCCATCCATTATCGATCGAATTGAGCTTCGAGTCCTCTTCTTCTTAACAATGGAGTGAAAGTAAGCAGTGTTTCTTTCACCCTCGTCCAACCATTTGCTAGAAGCTTTTTGTCTCCAAAAATCCTCTTCCATAGCAAGCATATTCTTAAGGTGAGCCGTTCTCCTGTTCATTTCAATGAGATTATCTTCTAATGGGTCTCCATCGAACTCTCTTTTAGAAATCATCACCTGCTCTTCTGCTGCTTTCACTTTGTTGAAGATATTCCCGAATACCTTTTTATTCCAGGCTTTTAAGTGTAACTTAAGCCTGTATAATTTTTGATGTAAACCCCTCAGGCCGAAGCACTCAACCGGTAACCACCAATTCTCTTTGACCGTGCGCTCAAAGTCATGGTGCCTGAGCCACATATCCTGGAATCTAAATGAAGCAGGCATGGCAGTTGTGTTGTTATCCCCCAATATAAGCAAAGGTGCGTGGTCCGAAGTGTTGCGAGCTAGGTGCCTCACAACAAAGTTGGGAAAGAAGTCGTTCCAGTTATCCGAAAGTAAGACCCTATCGAGCCGTTGCCATAGAGTTTTATTAGTCCACGTGAAGGTGGATCCTTGAAAATTGGGTTCAAGAAGGCTGCAGTCCTGAATGCAGCAATTAAAATCCGACATGTCCCTATAATCTGGCTGTCCGCGTCCCCCTCTACGTTCCTCAAGTTTGGAGATAATATTAAAATCCCCCCTAATAAGCCAAGGCCATGTGTGATCTTTACTAGCACGCAGGAGATCCCATAGCGGCCTTCGTTCAGCTGTATCGCAATACGCATAGACGATGGAAAGAATTATGTCCGATGGCCACTCAACACAACTTAGGCGGAGATGTAAAATCTGTCTGTCATCAAGAAGGACATCAGTTGTGACATTCTCTCGGGTGAAAAACCAAATGTGATTGGAGACGTTAGCAATAGCGGAATGGAAGTTCAGTTTACGGGTCATACAATTGACATCTAGAGCAATTAAAGGTTCAAGGATAGCAAGGAAAGAAGGCTTATTCTTTTTGCAGATTCTAGTCAAGATACGGCGTCTGCCATCATCCCGTATCACGCGTATGTTCCAGATTAGGCCCTTAAAAATCATGATGGAATGCTGGCTGAGGCCGACGTTCTCAACGCCCTTTTAGTGGCCTGTTCATTGGTGTTTTGTCTGTTGTTCTCTGCCGGTATCTTCTTTTTCCTATTTATCTTTGGAGGCTCTACTTTCTCCCTATCCCGTTCAACAGACTTTGCTCGTTTATGTAATGCCTTCTGTTTCATCGTTTCTGGGTCATCCTCGAGGAGTGCATCACAGTAATCCTCCTCTTCTCGCGGTGGTGTCTCTTCGGAGGCCTGTCGTTTAGCCAATTGCGCTATACCCGCATAGCTCTCTGCTAAAGCTTTACGGATTTCCGCATCTTCTTCTACAACCACTATTTCCAAACCCCTGTTTCCATTGCTAGACTCTCCTCCGGTTGAAGTCGTTTCCATGGTCTTTCGGGAGTCTGAGTTACTTCCCTCATTAGTAACTGTATCTATTTCCGTCCTCTCTGTATCCTCTGTGGTCTCTTCCGTATCCTTCGGAGGTTCGTCCTTTTCCCTAGAATCTGAGGAACCGTCTTCTCCTGATTCCCCCAGAACATGGAAACTGTTGTTCTTGCTCGGTGAAGTGGGTTTCTCCTGATCATCTCCTTTCTTGTTCTTTAGCCCCTTTTCCCTGACCTCTGTCCATTCTTTCCATTGTGCAACTCCCTTACCTGTCCTAACTCTGCGTTTTTGTCTATCTTCCTCTACGTTTGGAGCCAAGTCATGATCATCGTCTTTGTTTCCCGGGTCTTCCTCTTCCAGTGTAAAGCTACAGTTTTTTGTTTTGTGGTATAGCTTATTGCATCTCTTGCAGTAATCTGGAACAGATTCATATTTCACTTCTTGCTCTAAGTATGTAGTTCCAATCCTAACGAAGATAGACCTCTGCAGTGGTTGTGCAACGTCTATTTCGACGCAGACCCTAGGATCCATCGTGTTTTTCCCCTTTGCTGTAGCTTCGTCCGCCCTGAGAGGTTCCCAATGCTGATGCAACGGTGTAGAGTCCTTTCTTTTTGATGATCTGTGGTTTTAGACTTGGGAAGGAGACCCACACCGGCACGATAGAGGATTCGATGTCTGGATCGAAATTCGGAGTCCACTTTAATATACGCATGGGGAAGTCCTTGAAATACCAAGTGTCTTTTGAGAATAATCTGGCGTAGTCATCGTGCTCCTCACATTTAATCAGGACATGGGTTTGGTTGAGAAGACTGAGTTTTACTTCCTTCTTAAACGCCATTTGCTGGAAGCAATATTCCAAGAATCTCATAGACGGATAGCCCCGTGTAAATTTTCCGATCAGTGCAAATCGAAAATCCTCGCATAATTCTGCTTCTTCCTCCACAGAAAAAACCACCGCCGGTCTGCCTCGGTATTCCGTGATATGTCATAGTGGTTTGAAAGTTTCTGTATCAAAGCTCTTCAGCCTCGATATGTCGTCTGGGAGTCTGAAATCTCGAGGTTTCGTATTCGGAATCTTCGCATAAGTGATATCCGGCGGTATGTTTGTTGCCGGTAGGTCCGTCGTCTCTCCCATGACGTTTACCTATTTTTAGTACAAAATTACCCTTGATCACCTTACATTAATATTTTTAATATCTACTTGAACAATTAGTGTTATATGCATATGCAATTTATATATAAAACTTTTTTTTTTATCAAAATTAATTTGCGAAGATTTAGTACTACTTTGAACATTTTATATACCTTTAACGAAGTGAGTATATTTTAAAAGACTAAAATTTTCAAGAAAATACTTCAATATTTTAATGTATGCCACTGAAGATTTTAAAAAATCTGTTGTTTAAGAAAAGTTTAATTTCCTAATCACACCAAAATAATTATGTTATTAGAAACTTAATAATCAATTAAGTTTCTAAATTTAAAGTGAGGACAATTCAAAACTAAAAAGTTCAGTTTTTAGGTGTTTTTTGGAACAAAAAGTTGATGGAATGGATTTTCAAGATTGATTGAAAAATATATGTGTTTTTCTAGACATATAAATATATTTTATGGGGTTTAACTATTTCTTTTCAATTAATTATTTCCAAAGTGTTGAAAACAAATCAAAACTTGATCATATTACTTGGTGACCTACACTATTGAGTATGTTCTTAAATAATATGTCTCAAAATAGCAATGTGCTCACGCAGCCACCCCCACAAAATATATGATATTATTAAGGGAAAAACAAAGCATATACCAAAATACAAGATGCAACACACAGAGTGTAAGGAAGAACTAAAAATATTACGGCACTTGTAAAAACTCTGAACACAATTTATTAGATACAGGCAGTATGGATACAAACGAGTCAAGTTGAGCCTAACGTAGACCATATCATGTCTTCAGCAAACCGGAAAAAGGCAAACCTCCAGCTCCTATTGAGTACCAGAACCACAATGGTCCCCCAAAATCCAGTGGCGAAACCACTTGCAATTATTCCATAAAAGATTATCTTCTCATTTCTGTAATCTTCGTCTGCTCCATCTTTTTCATCAACATTAGGGGATTTCGATGCTCCGTCATCAAGACATTTCCTTGGCAATGGAGCTCCACAGAGTCCGGGATTACCCTGATAAATTGATGGATTATCAAGAGTCTGGAAATGATGCCCTGCTGGAATCGGTCCTGACAAATCGTTGTGGGACAAGTTCAAATATTCCAGAGAATCCACATCCGACAAACTTCCTGGAATTGCTCCATGTAGACTGTTGCTGGAAAGATCAAGAGATTCCAATCGTTTTAAATCTCCAATGTTTGTAGGAATTTCTCCTACAAGATGATTGTGTGATAAATTCAAACCGTTCAAGAAAGAAAGATTTGTGAGCTCCCAAGGAATTTCTCCATCCAAATTATTACTTGAAAGATCCAAATTAACTAGGAACTCTAATTCACGGGTGTACTCCAGCTCAATTCCTTTCATCACTTGGTCCAAAACCTCCTCAAAATGGAATTGAACCCCAAGCGAAAAATATATGATCACATGATGACTCATAATGGCATCTCCCTTGGCCATACTTAGCAAATTGCCAAAGCAGTGTGAGATGTTTCCTGTCAACTTATTGTTTGAAAGGTCCATTACTTGAAGATGCAACAATAGACAAAAAGTAGAAGGAATCACACCATGGAACTCATTTTTCCCGAGTATGAGAAAATTCAGATTAGGCAAGTGCGTGCCAATCCAGTCTGGCAGATTTCCAGATAACATGCTTTCTCCAACATCCAACCCTTTCAATGATGTGCAATTCTTCAAAGTAGATGGAAGTGACCCTGTTAAACTATTGTTGCTCAGGCTCAACCACTCCAACGAGCTGGCTTCGCCAATCGAGTTTGGAATGATCCCTGAAAGCTCATTGGATGACAATCTCAAATCTATTAAATTCTGTGAGGCCACTAAACAATCAGGAATATGACTGGAAAATCGATTTCTGGTGAGATCTTTATCAGATAGATCTTTTGGTTTGCATAATGAATCAGGTATTGAACCATCCATCATATTATCTGATAGTTCCAAGTACTCCAAGTAGGCAGGAAGTTGTGGTATTGGACCATTGATCATGTTGTGGGACAGATCTAAGATTTTCAAGTAGAGAGGAAGCTTTGGTATTGGACCATTGATCATGTTGTGGGACAGATCTAAGATTTTCAAGTAGGGAGGAAGCTTTGGTATTGAACCATTGATCATGTTGTCGGACAAAACTATAATTGTTAAATTTAAGTAATGAAGCCATTTTGGCAGAGATCCTAAAATACTACAATTTGACAAAATAAGTGCCTCCAGTTCCTTTTGGATTCGAGGCCATTGAGGAAATTGACCACCTCCAAATGTGCGAGATGGTAAAGAAAGCACTTTCAGTTGAAAAGGAGGCACCCAATCAAAAGCCACAGTCAAATTGATGGAGTCTGCCCAAAGCTCTTGTAACTTTGAAAGCTTAGCAAAGTGAAGCTCAAAAGGTATTGTGCCATTAAAGGAATTACTGGAAATATCAATCTTCTCAAGATCCGACAACTGCCCTAAAGAAATTGGAGTTTCCCCATTCAGATGATTACTACTAAGCGACAAATATCTCAAGGCTCTCAATTTCCCAATAGAAGTAGGAATAGGACCAGTGAAAGTATTATCTGAGAAAGATCAAGAAGATTTAGATGCTTCAACTCACTCATCTCTTGAGGTAAATGACCATCGAATTGGTTACCCCTCAAAGAAAGTGTCTCCAATTTGTGAGTCCAGCAATATCCCATGGATAAATTTTTAAAGAGTCTTTCCGATAACTCCCCGTAAAAGTTATTATCCTTCAGGTTCAATGATTTCAAGTGACATTTATCCAAAAGGAATTTAGAGATCCAATCTGTCTTATGGTGAAGTGAGTTATCAGAAAGGTTGAGATGGACAAGGTTTCTCAATCTAAGAAGGGCTTCAGGGCTAGAAGAATTATAATCATTGAAAGAAAGATCAAGAATTCTCAATGAAGTCATATTATGGAGAAAGCAGGGGAATTCCCCATCAAATGAATTTAAGCTCAAATCAAGGTGTTGAATATTAAGTAATGAGGAATTCACATAGGAATGGGAAAGATGTGTGTTATTAAGTTCGGTAGAAGACAAGCGCAAAACAAACAAGTATTGAAGGAAGCAAGTGGAAGAGTACCTCCGATAAATGTTTTGCTCGACTCAGGTCCACATAACTCATATCAAGATACTTCATGGATGAAAGATTTAAAGTCCACATGAGATCCTCAACGAGGGTACCTTGATATCTCCACTCCGAACTGAGATCAAGCAACCGCAAGCTTGAAAGGTTGGCATAATTATCACTAAAATTTGCATTTGACAGATTGAGATATTGCAGCTGCTTCATTGATCCAAGAAAGGCAGGAATAGGGCTGCACTGAAAGTCGTTCCTACTCAAGTCTAGATAGCTCAGATACTTGAGCTCCAACAGTGAAGAATCAAGATGATTACTCATCAGATTGTAATTATCATCAGGAGAGAGTTCCCAACACAAGTGAGTATTCTGAGACGAAGGCTGATAACATTTTGGCTGTTTCTGTCACACACCACACCTCTCCACATGCAGCAATCGGTGCTAGTTTGCCATGAGGACAATCTATTGGTAGGATCTTCAAAGCTTGCTTTCAGTTTCAAGAGAGCATTCCTCTCCCCTGAAATGCAACTAGGATTACTTGTGTTTGCTGCAAAAGAAGTGCAAATTGCAAACCCCATAACCAACAAGATAGTCATGAAGTGCAGAATCGCATAGGAGTGATGCAGTTTCCCCATAGTACTATCGGATAAAAATCATAAAACCAATATAAGCTGTATGAGAAATTAATTTCTTTAGTAGGTAAAATTAATGTATTTGCATCTAATTCCTAAGAAATATAGCTATATATATACGGAGAACTTGATGGCGATATTATTGTTGTGTATTCATCGCATTTCTCAACCAATTATTAATTCCAGAATGTAAATGCGGGCATTTATGCATGCTTAATGACAATGGACAAATTTGATAATAAGAAAAAGACATTTCTTCCTCGCACCCAAGAATACGCTGACCAATATGGAATTACGAGAAGCCTAAGAGTGAAAGAGATGATTTACATATTTACGGTTATAATTGGGTTTATCATCTCAGTTATAGTGGAATCCTTTCCTCGTTCACTCCATAATAGCAGTTCTATTAATTAAACATTCAACTCGAGGCAAGCATATCTATTTTAAAAAATAATTATTCTTATATGATATGATTATTAATTTTCCTACAATGCAGGTTACTTAATTAAATATAATATTTTTAGCATGCCAAAATAAGCGCGATCATTTTTTATGTGTTTTTCTTTATTAGAATATTATTTATTTTAAATAATAAAATCATTTCTATTAAAATATTTAATTTAGTTAAGATAAGAAATTTTTTTATGTCGAATTTACTTTATGTTAACAATTCTGATTCTCTCATTTTAAAAAATGAATTACTTTTGTTTGAACTTTCGATTTGTTTTTTTTTTTCATTTAATTTAGCTAAATATCAAATTATTTACACATATATTATATATATATATATATATATTGTTTACACAAATTTTCGTTGGAATCTGCAATAAATGATTACAAAAAATACGAAAATAGGGAAAACAAAGAATTTAATGATTTAATTTAAATAAAGTGTTACAACTCTGTAATTCCTCTGATTCTTCTTGAATAGCGGATTCGAGGGCTTGATGCTTGATCTCGAATCAAATGAAGAACTTGGTTGAATTTGCTTGGAAGTGTGGCTCGTTGCACGGACAGCACTTCGAGATAGCAAGTGACAATGGCTCAAAGATTTGAGAGCTTGAATGCCTTTGCTCTTGAGAATTTGTGACTTATGATTTTGTAATGTGATTTGTGACTTGTGGTTGTTGTCTGAATTGTAGCCTTGGAGCCTTTATTTATAAGCCTTCGGTTCTTCACGTGGGCTTCATGGGCTTGGGCCTGAATTTAAAGTCCACACTTTGAAGAAGTGGGCTTTATTTTATTTTAATGGATCAATTTCTAATCCATTTAATTAATTTAAGAATAAGAATATAAGTCCATAATCCTCATCCCAAATTAAATATTTAAGCCCAAATTTATTATGGACTCGTGATCAAAATAAATAATTAATAGCCGATTTACTTGGGCCACTAATTAATAATTATTTCGAATTTTCGGTGTCAACAGATGCCCCCACTTCAAGGTTCGGAACGAGCGTCGAACATTCGCGAGGCCGGGCTTGAAGTACTTAAATTTGTATTTTAACGGAGGTGGGCCCACTTTGAAACTCCCATGTGATCCAAACGGTTTTGGAATTACGTCACGCATTTTAATTGTTGGGCTATAAATGAACCCGAGTGAAAGCACCTCCAATTTGTTTCAAGCTTCACGAAACACAAAGGCAGATTGCATTAGCCTCCATCATTTCTTTTTATTTGCTTGGTGTTCGGCCCATTTTTCATCTTGAGAGCCCGTGGAGATTACGCGGCCTTTATGTAGACCGAAACAAAGTAGCCCCCAAATTAATGCTTGGCCCAAACTTTGATTTGTGTTTGTTGGCTGCCCCCACGAAAATAAATTGAATTGGGAACCATAGCAAACTGTTGATCCGAGACTAAAAAAGTTGGCCCAAGACCATTTTCTTTTTCTTTTTTTTTTTTTTTTCTTTTTTTTTTTTCAAAAATTTGGGCCACACCTTGGCCCAAATCGAAAGGCCATCATCTTCCATATTGAGGCAAATTCACGCAGCACCATGCGAACCGAAATGCAGCGGCGGAGGAATCTTCTCGTTCCCTTATTCCTCCATTTCCTTATTTTCTTATTCTTTTTTGGATCTCGTAAAATTGGGATTCCACTTGAATCACGCATCAATTTTGGAGTTGACTGTCCGAAGCTATGAGTAAGCCTTTTTCATGAATCCTCGATTCAAACTTTCCTTCCCTGAGCAGCGATGCAGCTTGGCAAATCTCGGACTGAAAATCACGAAAGTTGGGGCGGCAATAAAACAGAAGGCGTCAGGCTTTCCTTTCCTCATTTAACCGCAACAATCATGGTGTTGACATCAATCTCCCTCTTGGTTATCTCTTCAACGCCCAAAATTAAGGACCAAATTTGTTTGATTTTGATCAAATCCGAGAGCTCTATGAAGGGGAAAAAGATTTGCCAAGATATTTGTTTCCTTAGTTTTCAAATTTGTGTTTCCAATCTTCTTGTTCTTGGGCGGATTTGGGGCCATTTTCAGAAATCTTCCCTTAACTTTTATGCTCCGAGTCTGTATATAACTGAGGGACTTTTGTAAATGTATCCAAACCAAAATGGTCTCCCCTCAATCTCCAGAACTCTATACAGGAAGCTGTAAATGGTAGTTGGTTTTGTTGCAGCTTGGTGAAGGTGGAGATTTCTGTTCATTTGTTCTCCCCCCTTTTTTTTTGTTTCTTCACTCCTTTATACTGAAAAGTGTGCTTGTTTCTGAAGGTGCAGAATTTGACAGAGAATTTCACCATATTGAATATTCTTGGACCGGAACCATTCGTCGAGGCTTTGTATTGTCTGGGTCGCTGAGGGCGCTCGTTTTCTTCTTCTTTACAGTGAGGATGAACAATTCTTCTTTCCATTTTTTGTGTCTCTTTCTTTCCGCCTCTTTGCTTCTTCTCTTCTTTAAGCTGACTGGCAATTGCTTGTTTCTGCAGGGGCGAGATTATTCCAGCATTGAAGTTGTTTGTTATTGTCTGAGAACTGTTGTTTGAAAGCAGAAGTTTCAATTTCTTTTCTTTCCCAGTCCAGACGAAGCTAAGGGTGATGAGAAGCACCAATTTCTCTCTCTCTCTTGTTTTTTTTGGTCAAAAGCTCAAAGTCATGGACTAGACAGAACATAAATTACCCCTTGATGAATACATTTTTTTTTTTTTTTTTTTTTTTTTGAAGAGAATAATTGAATACCGGGTAATAAGTAATTCAAATTAAACCCTTCGAAACCAAACTGAAGATTTAAAACGACGGGCCATAAATTATTTTAAAATATGGCGTCTCCTCAATTTGTAGTGCAGCAAGTCAATTTAATGAACATTTATTTGTTCAATCATTAAATAAATTAATAAATAATTCATTTATTCCTTCTTCGTTTGACTTGTGCAATTTGATTCATTTATTTCGATGCTTTTCAGGTAGAACATCTGACATGGACATCGAAGATCGTCGTGAGCCGTCCCCACACATTATCATCAAAGGTCGTAGGGATGATTCGAAGGTCAAGAGCACCGCTCTACCGATCCATGAACCGATCAAAAGCACCCATCACTCCAAGACGCGCTCATCCGATAAAGCCTCACATCTTTCAGAATGGACCGTTGAGACAGCCATGGAAGCCACGAATCCATACTCCGGCGCCACCTTCGAAGCCCGAGTCCTTCTGTTGAAGTCTCCACTCCATCATGGCCGACAGACAGAATTCAAGCTCCCGAACTATCACCTCAATCATAGCAGCCACCTATGGAGGATGCCACCATCCAGACTTGGCGAAGTTTCTTTCCATGATGGTTATTGGGAATGGACCGAGGATATCTTGAGCCATTATGCAGAGACCCTTGATCGAGCCAAGATCCACAATGCTGTGCATGCCTCTCTTTTCACGTACGTTTGCAACAGAAATGTCTTCCAAGCCTTCTTGGAGTTGTGGTGCCCTTCAACCAACAGCTTACATACTTCTGTCGGGGAGCTCTCAGTTTCTTTGTGGGATGTACGTGGACTTTGTGGGTTACCAATACGAGGAGAGTTCTACGATGAAGCTGTTCCTTCCGCCAAAGATTTGTTGGGCATCGATGGTCACCCACCTTCCATACCTCAAAGCTGCAGACACCTACTTCTGGCTTACCACCGGCTTCCCAAAGATTCTGACGGCGTGTCCATTTCTGATTGGGTGGAGTTTTGGTTCAGAGGGCCCCTGAGATATGCCGAACCTCCGTTGCGCACCACCAGGAAGAGACAGACCAGGCCTAAATCTTCTCACAATCCATCCGGGAAGGTTGATGTTCCCCCTTCACCTCGCACCAAGGAGTTTGATGATCCTTTTTTGATGTTAGAAGTTGAGGAGCAGGCCCGGGCAGAGACTTATCTTGCAGCTTTCATAGCATGCTGGTTGTGCAAGTTCGTGCTCCCCCACCGCCGAGTCAACAAAATCCGAGCTTCAGTTTTCAAGGTTTCTAGCATGATGGCTCGTGGGACGTGCTTTTCTTTGGCCATTCCTGTACTGACGAGCATCTACCGGGGTCTGCGAGAGATTTCTACTTCCAAAAGCTTGAGTCAATCCGCTGCGGTCTTTCCCGTTCATTTCCTCTACAGCTGGATGGGACGCTACCTTGGCACCTACTTCCCTCCAAAACATGAACCGCGAGGTCCACAGATGGAATCATATTCAGGAGAGAACATGGCTCTGTCCTTTGATCTTACAGAAGCTCGTGACTTATTTTTGAAGATCAATCCGTCCAAGCTTCGAACTCTAACCATGCCTGAGCGATCTTCAGTGACAGACGATTCAACCATTTCTAGCACCTTCAAGGATCTCATTGTGGCGCTTCGGTCCAGTTATCTGACTTTTCGAAGTGGGTCCGACCACATAGTTGAAGCTTATAGCCCTCACAGATTCAGCCGGCAACATGGTTTCTGCCAGGATATCCCGGGTATGCTGAAAAAGGAGATTCGTACATGTGAGCTGAGCGAGCTAGTTCGTCTTTGGAGATCCTCTACCATACTTGGGACAAATGCCAAATTCACCATTCCGGGTGATTCATTATCTTCTCAGTTGGTTGCCGAAGCGTACGTTGGTTGGTGGGCAAAGTGTTGGAAGGCCTCGACTGGAAAGAACACAAAGATCGTCGTCAAACTTGGCCAGACGTCAAAGAATTCTACCGGGAGCTTTAAGGACCATAAAAAAGAAGCTACACCCCAGACTCCACCCCTCAATCCTGACCATACCATTGCTTCGACTGAGACAGTTTCCAAGAAGCGTCAGCGTTCAGACAATGCCCTAGCCATCAAGCCCTTGTCTATCCTTGCCCCCGGAGAAGGAAACGAGATCATATCAGCACTCTCCCTCTCGAACGGTGGATCCAGTGATCAACCCCGACATGATGAAGGAACAAAGGTTTTTGACTTAGACGACATTCATGTCAATTCAGACTTTTTTAAGGATGCCCCGAGTTCCTCGATGCCCTTAGAAGACTTAGCACAATATGTAATGCTATTATTTTGCATTTTCTTCTTTTCATTTATGTCATGTTTTAACCATCCTTCCCCTATTTTCTGCTTTTCAGCTTGGGAGTCTGGAGCAAGGAGTCCACATCGTTTCCGAAGGGAGCACGGAGTCGGTCAACGGCGTTAGCCTTTTCAAGTTGCCAGCTGCGATCGAACCTCCCCCTGTTTCTGGTATGAACACTTTATTGAAGAAGAATTACGATTCCTCGTCCTTCTCCCTCCTTGGCTTGTATGTTGAAAACAACATTCCTTAATTTTGCAGCTGCGAGACCCAGCATCGAGGAGAATGCAGCTAAGAAGTCTAAGCTAGCACCTAAGAATCCACCCCCCGCCGAAGTATCGGAATTTAGTTTCGAAGTCGTCAAGTTCAATGCTCGACAGATGATGCTTACTTACTTCTGGGGACAGATACGAGATAAGGCCGTGAACGCGACTCCGGAAAAGTTTTTAGATAGGAAGCCCGACTTCGATTCTTCGGTCAAGGAGATGCGGGCCTTCATGGATACCTCATCGTTGGAGAGTCGGTTGCAGTTCCTGTTTGATGGTGCTTCAAAATATGTGAAGATCAAGATGGAAACCGGCCGGATGCCCACGCAGGAGGCTCATGAGAAATCGATTTTGCTCGCCAGACAAGAACTTTCTGAGGTTGAGGGTCGGGAAATCAAGCGCACCGAGGAGATGGCCCGTTTGAAGACCGAAGCACTCCAACTTGCCATGCAACGGAAAGAGTTAGAGAAACAACTAGCTGAGTTACGTGCTAGAGAGGAACTTGTCGATTCATCACTTCGAGCCGTTGAGGAAGATTTGCCTGTGCTTCAGAAGGCTGTGAGCGAAAAACAAAAACAAGTCTCTCAACTTGAGGAAATTCGAGCCTCGTCTGATAAGGAAGTAGAGGCTTTGAAGGAGACAGAGAAGATCTTTGCAGAATCTCAACAGGACTTTGCTCGTTTTGATCCTTTTGTTTGATCATGTAGTTGTTATAGCACTTTTTATTCCTTTCTACGTCGTTCTTTCTTTTGATGTGTAAGAACTCTTTTGGTGGAATAAAATTATGCATTTTTCTTCAACTCCGTTCTTTTGAGTCTTGTAGTTTAATTCTATTTTTCTTCATGCTTGGTGTACATTACGACTTTTTTTGTCACATGTTTCAAACGTAGAATTTCGTGAACTCGTTTGAAATTCAAACATAACCAATGAACATGAAGGCGACAGGAACCTTTGGTTTGTTTTAAGATTTGACTGAACTTGAATTTCAAATTTCAAGCTGCCTACGTACCCCTGCGAAGAGGATCAAGTCATAACGTAGTTCGGGAAACATAACACTGTTTGAGAGGGTGCCGTACACAGTTTATACTCGTGCGGGCCAGGAGTATCCAAAGCTTAGCCACCCTGGACGAGGTGAAATATTTCTACATTTTAGCCACATGAAATATCGTCAGTGGAGTAGATTAGCAGTTTAACCACATACACTACAATTGGTGGTCGCCGTACGCATTTTATACTCTTGCGGGCCAGGAGTGACATGCAGTTTAGGCTCGTGCGTCATGGAGCAAACTTCTTATGGATAGTATCTCTTCAGGAACTTGCCGTTGATGGGACCGATTCGCAGGCCATCTTTATCCACTAGCTTGTAGGCACCGTTGGTGTATGCTTCTTTCACGACATAAGGGCCATCCCATTTTGACGAGAACTTACTTCCCATGCGTTGGGTGATGGTGATGGGTCTTCGCACCGCCAACACTAGGTCTCCAACTTGGAATGCTCGAGGGCGCACCTTTTTGTTGAAGGCCCTCGTCATGCGAGCTTGGTAGCATTCTAGTTGTTGTTGAGCTTCCAATCTCTTTTCATCCAAAGCTTCCAATTCTTCGAGTCTGAGACGAGCATTATCTTCAGCAGTAAGCCCCTCCTGGATCGCAATGCGCAATGAAGGAATCTGACTTTCAAGCGGAAGCACGGCTTCGACCCCGTACACGAGTGAATAAGGGGTAGCTTGAGTGGCCGTTCGATGTGTCGTTCTGTATGCCCAGAGCGCTTCTCCAACCTTCTCGTGCCAATCCCTCTTTGACTTCGAGACTATCTTCTTCAGAAGGTTGCACAGGGTCTTATTGAACGCTTCTGCCAAGCCATTCGCCGCAGCGTTGTACATCGAAGAGTTATGCTGTTTGAAGCCGAATTGTGCACACAATTTATCCATCAACTTATTATAGAACGGTTTCCCGTTGTCAGTTACAATGCATCGCGGCACGCCGTACCTAAAGATGAGATTGGTGCGAATGAATTCGACCACTGTCTCTTTTTTCACTTCTTTGAGGGGAAGTGCCTCTGCCCATTTGGAGAAGTAATCAGTGGCCGCCAAAATGTACATGTGACCCGCTGAGGATTTGGGGGTTATAGGCCCTACGACATCTAAACCCCATGCATCAAATGGCCAAGAGGCGACAGTAGGATGAAGCGGTTCCGGGGGTTGGTGTATGAAGTTGGCATGTATTTGACAAGCTTCGCACCGTTTTGCATATTCAAGGCAATCTTTCACCATTGTCGGCCAGTAGTAGCCCATCCGCTTAATTCGAAAGTGCAACTTTGGACCGGATTGGTGGGCTCCGCAGACTCCTGAATGAGCTTCGGTCATGGCTTCAATAGCTTCCTCACCGTTCAAACATCTTTGATAATTCCCTTCAAGCGATCGTCGATATAATGTATCTCTACAAAGGACGTAGCTTGATGCTCTTCTCCGCACTTCCGCCTTATGACGCGCGTTTTCAGGCAACTTCCCATGTTTGAGGTAGTCAACTAATGGTACCCTCCAATCTTCGTCATCGGCAGCTGAGACGGATGTGACGTTTGAGCCTTCATGATTTGATTCTGTGGCATGCGGTACAATCCATCGGTTGCACACAGGAACATTTGTTGTCTCCCCTTCTGACAAAGCTAAAGTGGTAGCTAAGTTGGCCAACGCGTCTGCTATCCTGTTGTCATTCCTGGGAATGTGATTTAGAGTGACACTCTCGAAATGTTTGAGCAGCTCTGCAGCTTGTTGGGAAAGCGGCACAAGGTCTTCCTTCTTGACTTCGTAGGTGTTCAAAAGCTGGTTGATGATGAGTTTAGAGTCGCCGTAGATCTCAACTTCTGTTATCCCCATTTCCAAAGCCATCTGAAGCCCGATTATCAAAGCTTGATATTCCGCAACATTATTAGAGCATAGCTCTCCGAGCACGATTGAGTATGTCAGAACTTGTCTCTCCGGAGAAACGAAGACGACTCCTGCCCCCGCTCCATCGGTTCGTGCTGATCCGTCAAAGAACATTGTCCATGGTGGGAAAGCTTCTGTGAATAGAACGTCTTCATCAGGCAGATCTTCAGACAATTCCCATTCCGCATGGACAGGATGATCCGCAAGGAAATTGGCAAGTGCCTGGCCTTTGACAGCTTTTTGAGGCACGTACATTATTTCATACTGGTTGAAGATGATGGACCATTTTGCTAGTCTTCCAGAAAGCACGGGTCTCGACATCACGAACTTGACTGGATCAGCACGGGAGATGAGCCGAATAGAGTAGGCTTCGAAATAGTGCTTCAACTTTTTAATGGCGTAGAACAAGGCTAAGCAGATCTTCTCAACCGGAGAGTACTTTAATTCGCTTCCCGTCAAGGTTCTACTCAGGTAATAAAGTGCCATTTCTTTACCTTCAACATTCTCCTGAGCCATCAGGGCGCCAATTGAACGTTCTTGCGCTGCGATATACAGTACGAGTGGTTTCCCGGGTATCGGGGCTCCTAGCACTGGTGGGTTCAGAAGGTACTTCTTTATGCTTTCAAATCCATTTTGGCAGCCTTCATCCCATTCGAAAGGGGAATCCTTCTTCATGAGATGGTTGAATGGCTGGCATCTCCCGGCAAGGTTAGATATGAATCTCCTTATGAACGCGAGATTGCCTTGCAAACTCCTCAGCTCCTTCAGATTCCTTGGAGGAGGCATCTTCTGGATAGCGTCTATTTTTCCGGGGTCCACCTCAATGCCTCGATGACGAACCACAAAGCCAAGGAACTTTCCGGATGTCACTCCGAACGCGCATTTGAGAGGATTCATCTTCAAGTTATATTTCCTTAGCCTCTCGAACACAACACGGAGATCCTCCAAGTGATCAGCTCTTTTCCTTGTCTTCACAACCAAATCATCAACATAACATTCAACTCTTTTGTGCAGCATATCGTCGAAGATATTTTGCATCGCTCGTTGATATGTAGCACCTGCATTCTTCAAACCAAAGGGCATCACTTTGTAACAGTATATACCCTTCGGAGTGCGAAAAGCTGTACATTCCTCATCTTTTGGCGACATCCGTATCTGATTATACCCGGAGCATCCATCCATGAAAGATAGAGCTTCATGTCCTGTAGTAGCATCAACCATCAGCTCAATGATAGGCAACGGAAAATCATCCTTGGGGCACGCTTTGTTCAGATCCCGAAAGTCCACGCAAACCCGTATTTGGCCATTCTTCTTCTTGACCGGTACGATGCTAGATATCCAGGTAGGGTACTTAACCTCTCTGATGAATCCGGCTTCGATCAACTTGTTTACTTCTGCCTCAACACGAGCGGCAAGTTCTGGGCGGAGTATCCTTTGTGATTGTTTGACGGGACGTGCTCCGTGTTTAATACCAAGGTGGTGCACTGCGACTTTGGGGTCTAGGCCAGGCATTTCCTTATACGTCCATGCAAAGACATCTTTATACTCGTTCAGGATTCTGATGTATTCTTCTCTTTCTTCCTGACTCAGCAGCGCGCTAACGTATACGAGGCGCGGATCTTCGTCACTTCCGAGATTCAGTTCCTTAAGCTCGTCCACAGTTGTTTGTACACCATCTTCAAGCTGCTTCGGGGCTTCCTGAACCTCGTCATCAGAGGGCTCAGAGTCAGAATTTTCTTCAGCCGTTACATGGTTGCATCCATAGTACTCGTCTTCCTCGTGAGCACAAGTTTCGTTGGACCCGATCGTGACCTCTACTCTTTCTCCAGCCACGCCACTCGAGTGTCCAAAAGTTTGTTGTTTAATCATCACTGGCCTATCTGAGGTAATAAGCAGGATTGAGGATTTATTTTCACGGGATGCAGAGATATGGATAGTCTGAGCTTTACTTTCCAATTCTATTGCTTCCACCCCTCTAATGATGTCTTGTCTCTTTTGTTGCTTCGCTCCACGGTTCCCTAGTCTATCAAAGATAGAGCCTCGTGTTTGACGGTTGATCCCGAGCCTATCATGAACAGACTTAGCTCGGCGAGTATTTCCAAGCCTCTCGAATACTGATCTACGGGTCTTGGATGCCCCCAGCCTGTCAAATACAGAAAGACGACGATCAGTGACCTTTTTGTTACCATCGCTCTTATCCTCTTCCACGGTAATGTGTTGTACGCTAGCGTGTGTGTTCTTCCTTAGTCGGATCCTGATTGGTTCCATCGGGGAGAATCCTAAGCCGGACTTCGGTTGGTCGACGCGGAATCCTTGCTTTTTCAACTTGTGTTGCTCCTTGGTAAGCCCATGGATCTTTTCGCCAGTAAGCTCAGGTTTTAGCTCACCTAGTTGGGATGGGTTTTGAAAGTCGTACCCAGACTTCTCCAGAAGATCATACGCCTTTGGATTGAAACCTCCTTGGAGTTGGCTTTCGGATGATGACCCCGCTTGCTCTACACTCTTCAATTTGGCGACAGGTAAAATTAATTCCTTTTTGATTACTCGAAAGTCGTCTGCTCGGGCATTCTTTGACCTGGTTGACCCAAGGCTGACAGCATGTTCTTTCGGATGATATTGCAACCGCGGCGGTTTAAGTGTCTTTATAGCTGCAACTTCTCTGTTTGTAGCCACCTGAACAACGCTCTCCTTTTTGCTATCCTCGCTTTCTTCCTTGGTGCTACCAGGTTCAACGATAGGATGGTTCGGGGAACATGAGGATTCTTCGGCTGGCTTCGAATCCAAGTAAAGTTTGGCATCTGCGAAGTATGATTCTGCTTCGGTGAAAGGCTTTGTGTCTGCATCAACCTTTACTATCTCTCCATTTCTTGCATACTTGAAGCACTGATGGAGGGTAGAGGGAACCACTCCGTTCTCATGAAGCCATGGCCTGCCCAACAATAGGTGGTAAGATGTCCTGGCATCAATGACGTGAAAGAGGGTATCAGCTTTTAACTCCCCGATGGTAAGCTCCACACGGATCATTCCAATGGCTCGTTGGCTTCCCTGGTTAAAACCTTGAATTGTCAGACGACTATGAGATAAATCCTCGATCGTGATATTCAGACTCTTCAAAGTGGATTTGGGCATGATGTTGACTGCTGACCCTCCATCAACTAGCATGCGGTTGATTTTCTGCCCCCGCGAGAAGCCTGAGACAAAGAGCGGTCTATTGTGTGGTTTTGATCCCAACAATAGGTCTTCATCATCAAAGGCGATGGCAGCATAACAAAAGGCGGATTGTTCATCTTTCTCCCTTCGCGGCAACAAATTTTTTGGCTCGGCCTTCTCTTTGAAGAACTCAGCTGGAAAAAAGTCTCCTAACACGACAGATTCATGTTGGTCACTTCTTGAGGATTTCTTTGGGTTCGGTCGAACTTCTAACCCTTTCTTCGAACCTGTTTGCATGCTCTTTCGGGGATATGACGTCCTTATCCTAGAAGGATGCATCTGCTCAATACGGCGTCTTTGTCTTTGGCGTCGAGTCACGAGGGTCCATCCTTCATCTTTCTCATCACTCCCGGATACGAGATCTGGCTGCTCCGTGATTTCTTCTTCGAGCATCTCTTTGAGAACTTCTTCAACGTTGATAGGGATTTTCACAAAAACGGGATCTAAGCTTCCAAATTGCAGCATAATAGATGCCCCCGACATAGATGAAGGAAGTGTATTCTTACCTGCACACACAACATTCGCATCCACCGTATCCTCAGTTTCAAGGATTATCTTTCCGTCTCTCACCAAGTTCATGATCTTCTCCTTAACCACGAAACATTTTTCAAGGGGGTGGCTAATCACTCGGTGATACCTGCAAAACTTGGGATCGTTCACTCTCCCGCTCTCTTCTGGGCGCTTTGACTCCGGCAACTCAATGAGTTTTCTCTCCAACAATTCATCCAGGATTTGAGGGACATCGGAGTCGGGGAATGGATACACCTTTTCTTGGAGCTCTTTCAACGTAGGTCGTCGTTTGTCAGTCGGAGGTTTCTGCTCCTTGATTCTTTCATTCTTTCCGTCACCAGAAGAGACTTTGACCGCGGTTGTCTTGATGGCCATGGATTCCTTAACTGGTGCCTTGTGTGATTTCTCCACCCTTCGCGGATAGTCTTTCTTTTCCTTTCTCGCATCCTCCACTGGAAACGTCGTTTTGTGATTCAAAATGCTTAACTCCATGTCGTGTGCGCGAGTAGCTAATTCTTCAAAATTTCTGGGTTTGATGCCTTGCAATATATAGAGCAGACCCCAATGCATGCCTTGGATGCACATTTCGATTGCTGAAGTTTCGGACAGCTTATCTTTGCAATTCAGGCTTAAGGCGCGCCAACGGTTGATGTAGTCGACCACGGGCTCGTCTTTCCATTGCTTGGCATTTGTGAGTTCAATCATGCTTACGGTGCGCCGGGTGCTGTAGAAACGGTTCAAGAACTCCCCCTCCATTTCGTCCCAACTATTGATGGATTCGGGTTCAAGATCAACATACCAATCAAAGGCGTTACCTTTGAGCGATCGCACGAACTGCTTGACAAGAAGGTCTCCACCCGTTCCGGCGTTATTGCAAGTTTCAATGAAATGGGCGATATGCTGTTTTGGGTTGCCTTTTCCATCAAACTGCTGAAGCTTGGGTGGCTGGTATCCGTTCGGCATCTTCATGGCATCAATTCTCCTAGAGTATGGTTTAGAGTATGCCACTCGGTTTTGGGAAGACCCGTCATACTGCGCCTTGATGGTGTTAGCTATCATCGCCTGCAACTCTTCCACGGACAAGGCTGCTACGGAACTCGTTGAACGCGTGGTTTTTTGTGCAAAATCTGGCTCGTGAAGCGTCTGATCAACCCGCTTCTCATTTGGAATGTGTTTTGGAGGAGAAGGACGGTTGTGACTAGACCCCTCGGCGTTTTGCTGCTCTACTTTGTTCATCAACTGCGCAATCTGAAGATCTTTGTCCTCCACAATTTTTTGCAAATCAGCTATGGCTTGAGCCATCTGAGCAAGTTGATCATCAACGTTCGTTGCTCCGGTGGTCATAGCAGGCAAATCGGCGAAAGGAGTGGAATTGACCCTTTTTGGAGTAGCAGGGTTGGAATTGTCAGATTCAGATGAGGCTGAACCGTTGTGCTTGCTCCCGGTGGGAGATTGAGCAATATCAGCAATGAAGTTGGCAAAGTCCTTCTTGTTGAAGAGTTCCCTTTTTGGTGCCATGGAATTGCTTGAGATGGTGATTTTGAGATTTTCCACCGAATGAAGAGATGAGAGGCAGAGAAGGTCCCACTGGGCGTGCCAAAATTTGTTTACACAAATTTTCGTTGGAATCTGCAATAAATGATTACAAAAAATACGAAAATAGGGAAAACAAAGAATTTAATGATTTAATTTAAATAAAGTGTTACAACTCTGTAATTCCTCTGATTCTTCTTGAATAGCGGATTCGAGGGCTTGATGCTTGATCTCGAATCAAATGAAGAACTTGGTTGAATTTGCTTGGAAGTGTGGCTCGTTGCACGGACAGCACTTCGAGATAGCAAGTGACAATGGCTCAAAGATTTGAGAGCTTGAATGCCTTTGCTCTTGAGAATTTGTGACTTATGATTTTGTAATGTGATTTGTGACTTGTGGTTGTTGTCTGAATTGTAGCCTTGGAGCCTTTATTTATAAGCCTTCGGTTCTTCACGTGGGCTTCATGGGCTTGGGCCTGAATTTAAAGTCCACACTTTGAAGAAGTGGGCTTTATTTTATTTTAATGGATCAATTTCTAATCCATTTAATTAATTTAAGAATAAGAATATAAGTCCATAATCCTCATCCCAAATTAAATATTTAAGCCCAAATTTATTATGGACTCGTGATCAAAATAAATAATTAATAGCCGATTTACTTGGGCCACTAATTAATAATTATTTCGAATTTTCGGTGTCAACATATATATATATATATATATATATATATATATATATATATAAAATGATATCATAAAAGATATTTTAATTCAAATTAAATAAATAACAATATTATGTATACGAAAATTTTGACTCATTTAGATAAAACGTATTGCAATAATATATTTAATAAAAACTATATGTTTGCTTATGTGGCAAAATAACATCAAGTTGGATGTCAGAAATTCTAAATTATTATATGTTTAAAAATATTTTCACAGCTACAAGAGTTATGTAGTTCTATCAAATACCTCCAATTCCAGCAACCCAAGTTATACTCCAACCCAATAGTCTATTTTGGAAAAAAAGAACAGAGTTGATTTTCTACCCCATCAAAGGACCCTCTCATTCTTGTTCGAACGAAAAGCTAAAAGAAAAAAGGAAAAAGGATATTCACAAAAATTTTGAAGTACCACATTTGTGGTTGCAGTCCTATTTCAATTAGTTGAAATAGAAAGTACTCTCACTCCAAACCACACGATATTGTACTTTGCGGGGACTCAAAATAAAAGACCAGAAAGACAAAAGGAAAAGAAGAAAAACAAACGGGTAATGTGGGATAAATTCTCAATTGGACATCATATTTTTACTTAACTCTATATTTGGGCAAAATATAGTATGATTTTCACATAATATAGTACTTAAAATACCTCTCAAAATATGTTGTATAATTTTCATAAAATGTAGTACTAAAAAGTTCTAATGTCGTATTTATATCGTATTATGTAATATAATTTTATGGATAATTAAGTAAAAATATTTCAAACTGATGGAGAGTTATTTTAAACTGTCCCAAAAACAAAAGGGATATTCACATATTTATATTTACTTAAAATTATTCACTTTTCTTAAATTTACTATCACTTATTTGACTGAATTAAGTTCATGCTAGAATTAAACAAGCTATTAACTTTCTTGTCTTTCAAAGATGATAAATTTACTCTGTTTTAATCCCTAAAAACGATACCTTGATCCAGGTTTTTACATCTACAATAACATTCAAACTAATACTACAACAAACAATAAATCAGCAAGTACCAGACATAAATTACGAGAAATCCACACTTGGCTTTCATGCGGGCAGGGCGGCGACGGAGATATCTTTCTCCATTCTCACTTTTCTCTCACTATAATTCCCTGTTTTTTTTGCAGCAAATTGGAGCTAAGAAACTTTCTTGTATCAGGTCTCCAGAGCTCAGCGAGTTGACCGAGTGTGAAGCAAGTAATAATTTTAGTTTCAACTGGAAGAACCGAATGAACAGAAACAGGAGAGAATTCTTCATGTCTCGTTTGGGTACATGGCCCAAAAGATAGATGGGCTCTATTGGGGCAAGCCTTTGGTGCAAACAATATCTATACTATTATATTAAGTAAGAGACCCATTTGGTGTCATGGATTTATTTTTTTCTTTTTAATATAAATTCTAACCATGTATTTTTACAATTTTCTACTTAAATTCTTTTCTATTGATGGGCCTTACAAATTCTTTTCTTTTTTATTTATATCACTTATTTATTTTTAGTTCTTAAAATATATATATTTTTTTTCCTCATACATTGGATTTGCAGAGTTGCTAGTTATTATATTAAATATTTGTGCTTAATTTTATTTTGTGGACTTTTACAAATTACAAAATTATAAACATTTGTTAATTACAACATCATATGCATATAGGTGCGTAGTTTTCAATTCTCAGATATTAAGTTTATGATAAATAAAAGAGCAAATTACATTTTTGGTCCCATAGGATTGGGCGATTTGCAATTTTGGTCCCATTGTTTTAAAAAGTAACAATTTTGGTCCCGTAGGTTTCAATTTGTGACAATTTTAGTCCCACCGTCAAATTTTGGATGGAAACCGTTAAATCCGTTTCCGCAACAAACAGTCAAATATAATTTGTTGACATAAAAAAGCCGAAAATGCTGGTATCCCAGTTGGTAGAGTGCCTACTTGCACAATTGAGGGTCTGAGTTCGAACCCAGGCCATACTTTTTTTTACCCTTACATTTTTTTGTTCAAAAATAATATTATTATGTTAAAATATAAATTAATTATAGTAATATATATATATATATATATATATATATATATATATTATCTACGTGTAATATTTTTATTTTAACATATATTATATATTTATATTATATTACTACTATAATAACATAATAATGTGTATAATATATAATATAATTTATATATATTAAAATAAATTAATTGTAATAATGATATAATAATGTGTATAATATATATATATATATATTATTTAAAAAATAAATTAATATATAATAATGTGTATAATATATAATATAATATATATATTTATATTATATTATTGTTACAATTAATTTATATTTGAACATAGTAATATTGTTTGAACAAAAATATATATATATATATATATATATATATATATATATATATATATATATATATATATATATATATATATATATATATATATTTAATATTAATATATTTTATATTTGCGTGATATATATATATATTTATTTTAATATATATTTATATTATATTATTATTACACCTAATTTATATTTTAACATAGTAATATTATTTGAACAAAAAATATATAATATATAATTTATATATATATATATTTATTTTAAAATGAATTATATATTTATAATAATGTGTATAATATAATATATATATATTATTTAAAATATAAATTAATACATTATTATAAATATAAATTAAATATTTATATTAATAATATGTATATATATAATATTTATATATATACTATATAATATTTATATATAATATTTATATTATCTAATATTTATATAATATAAATTAAAAAATGTTATATAATATTATATTAAATATTTATATTATATAATATTTATTTTAAAATGTATTATACATTATTATTTAACATATATATATATATATATATGTATATATTATTTAAAATATAAATTAAATACTATATATATATTATATTATACACATTATTATAAATATATAATACATTTTAAAATAAATATATATATATATATATAAATATATATATATAAATTATATATTATATATTTTTTGTTCAAATAATATTACTATGTTAAAATATAAATTAATTGTAGTAATAATATAATATAAATATATAATATATGTTAAAATAAATATATTACACGTAGATATATTATATATTAATATTAAATATATATATTATATATTATACACATTATTAATTGTTAATTTATTTTAATATATATATTATATCATATATTATACACATTATTATGTTATTATAGTTGTAATATAATATAAATATATAATATATGTTAAAATAAAAATATTACACGTAGATATATTATATTTTAAATAATATATATATATATATATATATATAAGTAAATTAATTGTAATAATAATGTAATAATGTTAAAATAAATTAATTGTAATAATAATGTAATAATGTGTATAATATAATATATATATATTACTATAATTAATTTATATTTTAACATAATAATATTATTTTTGAACAATAAATTATATATTATATATTTTTTGTTCAAATAATATTACTATGTTAAAATATAAATTAATTGTAGTAATAATATAATATAAATATATAATATATGTTAAAATAAATATATTACACGTAGATATATTATATATTAATATTAAATATATATATTATATATTATACACATTATTAATTGTTAATTTATTTTAATATATATATTATATCATATATTATACACATTATTATGTTATTATAGTTGTAATATAATATAAATATATAATATATGTTAAAATAAAAATATTACACGTAGATATATTATATTTTAAATAATATATATATATATATATATATATATATATATATATATATATATATATATATAAGTAAATTAATTGTAATAATAATGTAATAATGTTAAAATAAATTAATTGTAATAATAATGTAATAATGTGTATAATATAATATATATATATTACTATAATTAATTTATATTTTAACATAATAATATTATTTTTGAACAATAAAAATGTAAGGAAAAATATAAGGAAAAAAGCGTAAGGCCTGGGTTCGAACCCAAGCCCTCAATTGTGCAAGTAGGCACTCTACCAACTGGGATACCAGCATCTTCAGTTTTTCTATGTCAACAAATTATATTTGACTGTTTGTTGCCGAAACGGATTTAACGGTTTCCATCCAAAATTTGACGGTGGGACTAAAATTGTCACAAATTGAAACCTACGGGACCAAAATTGTCACTTTTTAAAACAATGGGACCAAAATTGCAAATCGCCCAATCCTATGGGACCAAAAATGTAATTTGCTCTAAATAAAATGATCAGTTAAGTAAATCATTTAGGGAAAATTTCAAAAAAAAACTAGTGAAATTATTTTTCATTCAAAAAATCAAATCTAGTACAAAATTACCCTTGATTACCTTACGTTAATATTTTCAATATCTACTTCAACAATTAGTCCTTATATGCATATGTAATTTATTTATATATATAATTAATTATTGAAGATTTAGTACTACTTTGATCATTTTATATACATTTAGAAAGTGTATTTTAAAGAACTAAATTTCAAAGAAAATATTTTTATTATTTAAGGTATATCTCTAAATATTTAAAAAATATTGTTTATGAAAAGTTTAATTTCCTAATCACACTAAAATAAATTTAATATACTTAGAGATAGTTTACTTTATTAAAAATGGGTGGGTTAGTTATTTAACACATCAATTTCTATATTTACTAAAATATTGTAAGAGCTTTATACTATTGTCAAAACCCAAAAAAATATAAGAATACACTATGCTATTTAAAAACTACAAAAAGATGTTTTTAATTAACTAGGATAATTTATTGTAGTAAGAAAATTGAATTTCCACACAAAAAAAAGGTAAACAAATTGATTTGGGTATTTAACAATATTTTAATATGGTTATATTAAATCCAACTAGATAACAAACCAAGAAAGTAAACATTTTCTTAGAAAATTATGTAATTAGAGATATTAATTATCAATTGAGTTCATAAATGTAAAGTTAAGGACAAATCAAACTAAAGTTCAGTAGCTGGGTTTTTTGAAGGAAAAGTTGATGGAATGGGTTTTCAAGATTGCAATATATGTTATGTGTATTTATGTACATATAAATATATTTTAGGGGGTTTAAGTATTTCTTTGAAACTAATTATTTACAAAGTGTTGAAAATAAATTAAAATCTGTTCATATTACTCGGAGATCTACACTACGAGTATGTTCTTAAATAATAAGCCTCAAAGTAGTAAATGTGCTCACACCGCCACCCCACAAAATATATGATATTTATTAAGGGAAAAAATAAAGCCAATGATCCCCCAAAATCCTATGGCGAAACCACTTGCTATAATTCCATAAAAGATTATCTTGTCATTTATGTCATCTTCATCTTCTGCTCCATTTTCATCAACATTGGGGGATTTTGATGCTCCATCATCATGACATTTTCTCGGCAATGGGGCTCCATAGAGTTCGGGATTACTAAGTGTCGAGACCACCAAGATTAAATCGCAAATATTGCATACAATTAAATTGTAAAATAGTGGCAATGGGTATCGATCCATGAGGATTGGGAGAATTTGTGACTTTCAATATGCTAACGAAACGAAACAAACAACAAAAATAGGGGGGTTTTTGAGATATTTGATTAAACTAATAATGAAATTAACTAAATAAACAAAATAAAATTAACTAAGTAAACAACCGATTAAAAACTGAGCTAATACTTGGATTAATTCAGTAGACGACAATTAGTTGGGGTTTTCCTATGCATGCAGCAGGCTATGATCATTGACTGGGTGATTAATTCCACGCTAGGCTAGCTATAGTTACCAATTACCTTAGACTCCCTCGTTTCTTCGTATTTTTAGAATAATCTAAAGAAACTCCTAAAGACTATTCCCTAACTAGCTAATAACCCTATCAGAAACTCCTTCAAAGATTCAATTAACTAGTTGCTTTACGAGCTAAAGAAACACTAACCTTAATTGACTTAGTAGAAACTCCTACTTCGTCTAATTAGACTGAATTATTCCACAACACAAATTCAGCCGAATTTAACAACCTAGTGTTGATCGCCACTTTGTTAATTATCCGGCTAACTCCACCAAATAAATTAACTAGCTTTATGTGTGTCAATAACTCTAGGATTCGGGGCCAAAATCAAAGAATTGAACAACACTCAATGTCATGAAATCGGAAATAAAACGGATAACTTTGATTAATCAACCCAAAGAAATTGTCTCACAAAATCTCAAGCATGCTTGGAAAATCTCAACTAATATGAAACTAGCTACTCATACTGAATTGGACAAACGAAATCTTGAACAAAATCAACATAGTATATGAAATAAAATAAACTAGGAAAAGAGAATAAAAACTAGCTATTGGTACTCTCGTTCCCGAGTCTGTCGTGTATTTGTAGCTCCAAGAGAATAGCTGACAATCTCCCCACTACTCTCCTCCACGTTCCCACGTTTTGCCATTATTTCTCTTCAAGCGATGTCATCATGCCAAAGAAACGTGCTTCCCCTCTGGTAACGTACGTAACTCTTGTCAGGAAGAGGGCTTAGGTTGTGGACTCCTTCTAACCATAGTAAATAGAGAGTGGGTTTTAATGTCATGGGCCATGGCTTCCAAGAATTAACAAGTGACATTTAGTGGGCCGAATTTGCTTTCCCGTAAATTTAATCCAAGAAGCCCTTTAATTAGAATTGAGGGTGTGGGCCCCCCTTCAAAATCGTATGACTGCTGCTCTTTGTTGCCAATGTTCTTCAAATCTTTTCAATTAGATTTCCTACATAAAACATAGAATTTTAATCAATTACCCAAAATTAAATTAAATAATGGATAAAATATAGAAATTCTAATTTACATAATTTAATAAATATGCAACATATCAATTACCCTCATAAATTGATGGATTATCAAGAGTTTGGAAATGACGCCCTGTTGGAATCGGGCCTGGCAAATGGTTGTGGGACAATTTCAGATATCGTAGAGAATCCAAATCAGTCAATCTCCCGGAAATTGCTCCATGTAGATTGTTGCGGGAAAGATCAAGAGATTCCAAATGTTTCGAATCTCCAATATTTGCAGGAATTTCTCCTACTAGATGATTGTGTGACAAATTGAGACCAGTCAATCCATAAAGTTTTGTGAGTTCCCAAGGAATTTCTCCCATTAGATTATTACTTGAAAGATCCAAGTTAACTAGGTACCATAATGCACTGGGGTACTCGTGCTCCACCCCTTTCATCACTTGGTTCAAACCCGCCGCATCCGGATGGAGTGGATTCCCAGAATAATGACGAAGGTGTATATTCTCATATTCCTCAACCATACTTAACAAATTGCCAAAGCAGTGTGGGATGTTTCCTATTAACTTATTGTTAATTTGAAAGGGCCATTACACTAAGATCGAACAATCGACAAAATTTTGAAGGAAGGCAAGTGCGTGCCAATCCAATTTGGCAAATTTCCAGATAACGTGTTTTGATCTCCAACAGCAAATACAATCAATGATGTGCAATCCTTCAAAGTAGAGGGAACTGACCCTATTAAAGTGTTGTTGCTCGCAGGAATAGAACCAAGATTTCATGCTGGGGGGAGAGAAATTTAAAAATATAAGTAATATTTTTCAAAAAATAAATATTTTTTTATTAAAAATAAAAATATTATTTTATTCGATATATATAAATAAAATTAGTACAATTTAAACTTTAATTTGACTAATAATACACTAAAAAAGTGACTCAAAATTTTACTTATTATATCTATAATATTCTATATATTATTTAACCTATTCTATTCTGATAGTCATAGAGATAAAAATAGGATGTTTATTCAAAATAAATAAACATACTGAACTACAATTGACAAATTAATTATAAATGTGATCTATAATAAAAGAAAAATTAAAATCACATATAATCTTTTAACTAAATAATTTATTTATAATAAAAGAAAAATTAAAATTAATACTTTTATTTCATAATAAAAGATAAACTAAAATTACTATTCAAATTCAATCTTTTAACTAAATAATCTATCCATAATAAAAGAAAAACTAAAATTAGCATAGTTATCTAAATAATAGATAATGAAACGATATTTTCTTAATATACACAACTCATATCAACATTAAATTATCTAAAATTAAACACAATATATTATTTAAAATTAAATACAGTTAAAATTAAACACAATATATTATTTAAAATTAAATAAAGTTATCTTTATCTTATAATTAAATACAATTATCTTTACCCTATAATTAAACACAATTATCTTTATCCTATTGTCAAAGCGATATTAAATTATCCAAAATTAGCATATCACAGTTATCTACTTATCTTAAATTAACATGATGAGGCTAAAAAATACGCTCGTGACACGTAAGCGACACGTGACCCAATCCAAGATCACAACATGAAGCATCAAGAGCACTTCAAACCACCCCTGGCGATTAGGTATTCCCCCTCGAGGAAATGATCATCCCAACTCCTTAAGGGACTTGGGGTTTTCCCTAGCGAAGGAACAGAACTTCAGACTCCACCCTCGAGAGGGTTCCCAAGCTGGCCCTCGAAAAAGCACCCCCCGACATCACGAGGGTAAAGATATTCTACCCACGATCATACCTCTGGTCCAGGCATCCCCTCGGACCAAGCGAGCCCCCAAAGCACACCTCAAAGCCCGAGCATGCCTAGTACTCGGTAACAACCCAAAAAGCACTCTGACACATAGTACATGCCTGCGCACCTGCCACTGTTGCCGCTACCAACCTTTTCCACAGGCTTTTGCAGGCTATGATGCACAGACACGGACACGACACGACACGACATGGACACGACACGACACGGACACGTCAACACGTATGTTTGCAAAATTTTAGGACACGACACGGCTCCGACACGGCTATATTATATTTATTTATTATTTATATAAATAAATATATTATACAAATATTATTTTATATAGTACTAAGTCGAATATTCTTCATAGTATAAATATAAATTATTCTTTGACTTATGAAAATTATTTCTAATATGCAATTATCAAGGCGTAATACCACTATAAATTGAATTTATATACTTGGTTTGTAGCAAGACAAAGAAAAAAAAGAATTATGAAGTGTTATGGGGTCGATAGGCCCAAAACGTTGTTCTACAAAATTGGAAGTTTCAAAAATTATTTCAGCCATGTCGTAAACCCTAATTGGCCCGCCGTCAATTCATTTGTTCCTCCACAAAATATCACATACATCAAAAAACACTCAAGACCACCGGCATGGACATTCTTCTTCCTAAAATCTGCCACTTTCACCGACGCATCATCAACATCCAAATCGGCAAGAGTCTGAAATCAAGAACAAGCTACATCAATTTTTTGAAAGTAAGGGGCGACCTTAATTTCTTCTGTCATAGCAAATCGGAGCCAGATCATTTTCTTCCTCCACCACAGCCACAGTAGCAGATGACAAGCTTCTACCATCTAACTCTAAGTTGACAAGAGATGCTTCGATGTGGCCACCTCCTTCCAGAATCCAAACTTTGCAGAATCTGTGTCCATGCCTTGTCGGACACTCCGCCGCGGAGTGTCCGACACCGTGCCCATATATATATATATATATTTCTTTTATTTGGGACACAGATATGACGTGTCTGACACGTGTCGGACGCGTGTCTGTGTCCGACACGTGTCTGACACTGCATGAGGTTGATTTTCGAAGTGTCGGTGCATTAGAGGTAGGAGATCCCTTTCAGGGACTCCTTATTGCGCCATGTGTCTAGGGCAACATAAATGCAAGACCACATGGGACACAATTACTAAAAGGGCCTAGACCCTCAACTATAAATACCTAGATATCACACATGCTCTGTAAGCAAGCTTCATTCACAAAATCTTTATTTTTACATACTCATCTTCTTCAGCGGAGTTCTGACTTGAGCGTCGAAGAGCCAAACTGGGTATCACCACCCATTCCCCCAGCTTGGCCTTCTGACCTTGTTGTGTTTGTTCCTAGCATCAACCCACCATTTCCGGCGACCTTCGCCTGAGCTATTCAAACCAGTTTCCCCAACAAACAAATTCTAAAGTGTTGGAGTTTTGCCATCTTGGATTAAACCCCATCAAACATATCACAATTATCTACTTATCTTTAACCTATTCTCGTGGAGATACAATCTTTTCTCAAAATATTGAATTAATTTATAATTAACAAATTAATTATAAATTTTATCTAAATAATTTATTCATAATAAAACTACAAAAGAAAAACTAAAATTAAATATAAGCTAATATTACCGTTCGGTTTTATTGGATAAATTGGGACCACTATAGATTTTAAAAATTAGAAAAATAAGAGTTTTGAGTCGAGGAGAAAAAGAGAGAAGAATAGAAAATTGAAAGAGGAAGAAGACAGTAAAGAGAGAGAAAAGAAAGATTGATTTGAAACTTTTTTAATATGTGAAAGAAGAAAAGAAGATCACAAGAGTTTTATTAGAAAACCAAGTAAAAATTGCATTTGAATTAAGAAAAAAAAATCGGAATTAAAATAAACTAATATTAAAACGTAAATTAATCTAAAAATAATCCTAATTATTATGATTAGTAAGTTGTAAGTTTAGGGGGGGGGGGGGAATATATAAATTATGTGGGGCGAAATAATAAAAAATTAAAAATTTAGAAAGAGGGGGGAGGGGGGGCCGAAATGCATAGGGGAGCCAACTTACGAGCACGGAAGAGCGTGGTATCGATACCCCTCTTTAAGTAAAGGTGCAAAATGTTAGGAATAGTGCCCTAGAAAGCCGATTGTATATCCGCTTTGTGTTTTTCCTTATTGTAATCACAAACAATCTTTGAATGAAATAACGAATTGAGGCAACACTTCTTTATATGCTCTTGTTTGGTATGCGTTTACTTTATCTGTGCATGTGTAAGAACTCCCCTAATCCTGATGACTTTAGGACTCTACCATTTAGGTGAAATGGTTCATGAAACGAGCCCTATATCACATAAGTCATGATTAGTAAAATACTCCAAGCCAATGAGTCCTAACGACAGTGGGAGTGTCAACCTGACTCCTCTAAGACTTGCTTGTGGGATCACGCCCTTAAGAAGGACCACCTTGTTTCATGGAGGTGCAAAGTGTATAGTTGATACGTGCGTGATACATGAGGGTGCTTACTTTAATAAGTAAGTTCACTGAGGTGCCCCGTGTGAGAACATTCCTAAATGGGAAAGGAAGTTTCTATTTCAGGAAATGGAAACTTCCAGATTAGGAAATATCTCACGAGTCATTGATGTGATTCATTGATCCTTAGACTTGAGGTTCCATGTCACTTTATGAGTTAACTCTGTAGTCTTAGGTATAAGCTTTAAAGGGTGTCGCCTTAGACAACTGATTCAAGGCTTATGCTGGGGCTGTACAAGTGATTCATGAAAGTGAATGAGAATCAAGAAAGGACCTACACTTGCATTTGCAAGGTGATCTCTTATTGTGTAAGTCATTCATATGCCATATGGAGTCCTTGGCCAAGGCAGTAGATCAAGACATCAAGAAAAGGGTTTCTTGGATTGAGATCAAATGGATATGAAATGCACTTAGCTTTAAGACTGGATTATTAGGGTTCTGATTATTCCCTTACCCTAGATCTTGGTTGAGAGATAGTAAGTAGGAGGATTGTATCTCACATTAATCAATGACTTAAAGGTTCTGTCGAATCCGAACATTCCAATTCAGCTAGGGGTTAAACACCTGTTGCTAGACTATGGTCGTTTAATCTGTGGACTGATTTAATTAATTAGGGTCACTGCTAATTGAATTGAGAACCTAGAGGGTGTCACACACAACAACTTGGTTACATGAGTTGAGGCTTTAAAATGATTAAACGAGTTAATCGGGCCAAGAGGGTTCCACACGTGTGACCCACACGTGTGGCTCACGTGAGTGACACGTGTCCTTGTGACACGTGTCTCACACGTGTGTAAATATATGTGTATATTTATTTATGTGTTAAATAATTAATGTGATTAATTATTTAATAGACATTGGTTTAATTTTGAATTAAAAAGAAAGTCTTATTTAGGAGAAAAATAATCTAGTTAATTAATTATGAATTAATTAATTAGATAAAATAAGTTATTTATTTTAAATAAATAAAGTATAAAATTATCCAAAAATAGTTTGGATATTTTAGCTCTCTTGAAAGTTGATTTGAATTTGAATTCAAAGTCAAAGTCAAAATTACTTGATGATCAAGTAATAGGAGAGAGAGACCAAAACCCTAGCACATAAGGACTAGGATTTTCGATCCTCCCTTTATTATAAATAGGGGAGCTCGAGCTCCCGTTAGAGCTAATTGACAATTCTTTTGGTTCATGTGTTGAACACCATCCCTTCTCCAAGATAAACGAAACCCTAGGTTAAGCCTAAATACTAACTAGAGAACTAGCATCCTTACTAGTTAGATTGTAGTCAAGTTGGTGGACTATCTCTAGAGAGCTTCAAGTTAAAAGTTTGAAGATTCGAGCTTTACCAAGGAGAGGGGATCAAGCCACGAGAAGAGCGTTCTTGGGTGGCTTGAAACGCTTCAAGAAAGACAATTAAGAAAGTAAGTTTCTAATCCCTACGAATTTGGTTACATGATTGCGAGTCCTAGATCCTTTTGTTGGAAATTTTTTAAATTTTCGCTGCTTTCTGATTCGTGTCTCCAACAAGTGGTATCAGAGCCACCTCGTTAATCGTGTTTCTGATTCGTCTCAATTATTCTGAATTTGGTAGAAATTCTTAGGCTTGATGCGATTGAGTATTTGTGATTGTTTTAGCAAGCCTGAATTACGAAACTGTATTTTTTCCTGAAAGTTTCTGAAAATTGGTTTTTGCAAAATTTAATTTTTGAAAACTATTTTAGATTTGAAACTGTATAAACTGTTTTTGGATTTCTTGGATTGGTTTTGCTTTTGAACGAAAACACGAAACGAAAACCCGGATTACGACGAACACGCGAAACCCAGCGCGTGCGGGCTTCGCGCGCCACCGCCCGCCTGGCCTAGGCGTGCGCAGGGCAGCCGCCCAGCACCCTCCCGCAACCGCGCGGGAGGCCTTTCCGGGCGCGCTAGCCCGTCATCGCCCGCATAAGGCCGGGAGGAGCCGCGCACAGCGCGCGGCCAAGCCCGCGCGCGCGCGTGCATCGCGCACGTGCATCGCGCACGGCTCTCTTCGTGTACGGGCCCCGTTTTTCGTAATCCGTTTTTGTTTATCGTGCAATCCAGTCCCAATTTTTATTTTAATTTTAAAATTTTATTTTTGAATATTTATTTTAATTTTTGAATAAAACTTAAAATTGGGATTTTTTGAGAAATAGAAACGGTTTATATTTTGGGAAAATACATCTTTGATAAAATTATTAATTTTCAGAAATTAATTGGAATTTTATTTGTTTTGTTAAATTTGGGATTTATTGAAAACTTTTATAAATAAGACTCGCATTAAGTCGTGTTTTAAGTCATTAGGACTTGAAACGGGAATTTTAATTTATTGGCTAAATTTAAATTCTCGCAAAAGCATATTAGGTGATCATGAGTTTAGATCTATGTATGGTTTTAATTTATGCACATGGATGGTTTAAATTGGGGTTGGAGCCCTATAGTTGCGTTTTTCAATTGAGGTTGGAGCCTCAGTTATGTGCGTACTGTTATGTGATTTATTATGTGGGTTTCCATATTACTGTTTTTAAGGCCGGGGTATGCCTCGTGTAATTGTCTAAGGCCAATATGAAGATTAAGCCTTATTACTTTATGTCTTTTTCTTTTTATTGTAATTTGAGAGTAGAGATAGGTGGTGAGGTTTTATTTTCATTTTGGAGACAATGCACCCAAGGAGTAAGATGGACCACATTCAAGTAACAAGGAGGCCATAAGTGAAGACCCCTCAAAATGTTAGGGAGGGGAATCTCAATTGTAAAAATGTAATAGAGATAGGGCTCGTATTTTGTTACTGCTTTCCCTTATGTGATTTAAACTGTTTATGTGGCATGTATGTTAGAAATTGTGATTGTGGAGTGGCTCCCACATATCACGCATAAGATAGGTAGAACCCATGATCATTACATGTTAGTATCATGCTAGGACATGTTATCTGTCTATGTGCTTGTTTGAAATGCATTTAAGTGTACTTGCATTAATCAAAACTAATAAAATTGGATAACATATATGTTGGTGAGGTCGAACCGGACAACTCTCCGGTTGATTCGAAAATTCCCATTAAATATTAAGCTAATTTCGAACAAATAGGTATTTAATTCGAGATGCAAATTTTGAATTAAATTCCTAGCATTCCATTAATAGGTTTTAAGTTTAGTAAGTAAAGCTAGTTATTGTCCGCGAGTCGTGGGATAGCTAGTGGAGCTTATTAGTTCTTAGTTATCTAATTGATCATTTTAAATAATCAATATTTCGTGATCAATTTTAGCAAGGGCGATATCCTCGAGTCGTGGGTCGTTCAAACTAAGTTTTGGTCATGATCTTATGATTGATGGGTCTAGCTTAACGCCTAAGTAAATATGGATGTCGCACGAGTCGTGGGTCCATATTGAAAGATAGGTGATGCAAAAATAATTACTAAGAGTTCTAAAGGTGTTAGAATTGGTAAGTTGTACCTACCTAGGGTTCTTACTTAGAATGTCCGCGAGTCGTGGGTTCAAGGTAAAATGCCTAGGATCTTAGTACCCATTGGGAAACGTGTTCCTCTTAGATCTTTGGGAATTCTAGATCTTTGAAAAACAGTGGGAGCTACATTAGATTAAAGACCTTATCTTTTGTTTATCGTTATAATTCAGCATGCTCACTAGTTCTCTGTTTTACCATTTAGGTCGTAGATTCTGTGATTCTCTACGTGTTTTGAAATGGCAACCAAAAACCCTCTTGTATCGATCCTCGAATCAAACAAGTTGATGGGTCCCAATTATTCTGATTGGCTGAGGAATCTAAAAATCATTTTAGATTCTGAGAAGAGAACTTATGTTCTCTTCGAAGGGGAACCTAGTCCCGAAGGGGAAGCTCCCACTCGGGCCGAGCGGGACGCGATTCAGAAGTGGAAGGATGATAATCTCCAAGCCCGTTACCTTATGTTGGCTAACATGTCTCCAGACTTGCAAAGGCAACATGAGGCCATGGAATTCGCTTGGGAGATTTACGACCACTTAGAGCAACTTTACCGCCCTCATGAACGTGTTACAAGGTATAACACTTCAAAGGAATTGTTCCACTTGAGAATGAGGGAAGGTTCAAGTGTCCATGAATATGGACTCAAGTTTCTCGCCCTTACTGAGAAACTTTCTTCCATGGACATGCCACTGAAAGATGAGCTTTCAGTAGATTTGTTGCTAGCTTCGCTCCCACCATCATTCAACCCATTTGTCCTTAACTTCAATATGAATCATGCTGGTGCTACTGTAGCTGAGCTGATTAGTCAGCTTGTGACTGCTGAAAGCACGATCAAGAAGGACAATAAGGTTTTGATGGTGAATGCTCAATCTTCCTCTTCTGGGCCTTCTAAAGGTAAGGGCAAGAAAACCCAAAAGAAGAAGAAGAAACCCCTTAGGCCCACTGGTGGCGTTTCGAAGGGGAAGGCCCAAAAGAAGAAGCGTGATCAGAAAGAGGATGTTTGCTTCCATTGTGGCAAAGCGGGACATTGGAGGAGAAACTGCCCAGAGTACAAGGCTACTCTAAAGAAAGGTATCTTTCTCGTTGAAATAAATCTTTCTATTAATTCTAGTTCTTGGGTACTTGATACCGGTTGTGGAACTCATATCTGTAATGATGTACAGATGCTAAGTGAAGTCCAACAACTCAAAGAAGGAGAATGTGTCTTGAAAATCGACGATGGCTCAAATGTTGAAGCTCGAGCTTTAGGCACAATTATATTAGATTTAGGTAGTTTTGAGTTAGTCTTAAATAAAGTCCTTTATGTACCGAGCATTATTCGTAATATAATTTCAGTTCCAATATTAGATTGTGAAGGTTATGAAACTTATATTAAGAATGGTAAATACTTTATCAAACGGAACAACTCTTCCGTTCACATCGGTACTCTAAGTAATGGACTTTATCTAACTCAGAACATCAATATTATGAATATAAAAACGAGAAACGAAGCGTAAGAGTGATGACAAAGTTTCAGCTCCCTTATGGCACGCTAGATTAGGACACATTTCCAAGAACAGAATTAGCAAAATAAACACTTTAGGATCATTCTCTGAAAATGATCTTAAGGGGTTAACTTCTTGCGAATCCTGTCTCAAAGGAAAAATGTCCAAAGTCCCTTTTAAAGGAACTGTGGAACGTGCCATTAAGGTTATGGATTTGATCCATACTGATGTTTGTGGACCGCTTAGTGTAAGCACAAGAAACAATCATCAGTATTTCATAACCTTTACCGATGACTTTAGTCGATATGGTTATATATACTTAATGAAGTATAAATCTGAAGCTTTTGAAAAATTCTTAGAATTTCAAAAGGAGGTTGAGAACCAAACTGGTCACAAGATCAAAGCACTTCGATCTGATCGAGGAGGCGAGTATCTTAGTGAAGAATTCCTTAATCATCTCAAAGATAATGGGATTATCTCTCAGTGGACTCCTCCGGGAGCTCCTCAGCTTAATGAAGTTTCTGAGAGAAGGAATCGAACCTTACTTGATATGGTTCGTTCCATGATGAGTTTCACTGACTTACCACCTTCTTTCTGGGGTTATGCCCTAGAAAGTGCAGCAAAGATTTTGAATCTAGTTCCCTCTAAGTCAGTCCCTAAAATGCCCTATGAAATATGGCATGGTAAAATCCCTAGATATTCTTACTTAAGAATTTGGGGTTGTCCTGCTTACGTGAAGAGGACAGTGGGAGATAAGTTAGAATCTCGTTCTTACTTATGCTACTTTGTAGGTTATCCTAAGGAATCCATAGGATATTACTTCTATGATCAATCTGAGCAAAAAGTGTGTTTCCACAAATGCCACTTTTCTGGAGGAACCGTTCCTTAAAGAAAAGAAAGGCAAGATCATAGAATTAGAAGAAGTACAAAGTGATCCCACATCACCCACTGAAGAAACGTCCCCTTCTGATCAACAACAACCAATCACGAATTTCGATACACACGAAAATCCTCCTCTAAGGCGTTCTGAACGCACTCCTAGACAGCCGGAGAGATGGTATGGATTCTTCCATGAAATCTCTCAAAAGGATAATGATCCTTTGACATATGAGGAGGCACTTTCAGATTCTGACTCTGAACAGTGGATAGAAGCCATGAAATCCGAAATGGACTCCATGAACTCCAACCAAGTTTGGACCTTGGTAGATTTACCTGATGGGGCCAAACCCATAGGTTGCAAATGGATCTTTAAGAGAAAGCTTGGAGTTGATGGAAGCATTGCCGCGTTCAAAGCAAGACTGGTTGCAAAAGGATTCACTCAAAGACCCGGCGTGGACTTTGATGAAACCTTCTCACCAGTTGCAATGCAAAAGTCTATTCGGATCATGCTTGCCATTGCTGCATATTATGACTATGACATATGACAAATGGATGTGAAAACTGCCTTTCTCAATGGTGACATTGATAAAGACATTTATATGGAGCAACCCATAGGTTTCACATTCAGTGGGAGTGAGCAAAAGGTTTGCAAAGTCCAAAGATCAATCTATTGATTGAAACAGGCTTCTAGGAATTGGAACATTCGATTTGATGAATCAGTCAAAGCGTTTGGCTTCATCCAAATTTCGAATGAATCATGTGTGTATAGAACGGAATTGGAGACCTCAGTCCAATTCGTAATACTTTATGTTGATGACATCCTTCTTATTGGGAATTCGAAGGATGGCATGAAAGTGACTAAGTTATGGTTATCGAACCAATTCGAGATGAAAGATCTTGGTGATGCATCCTATATCCTTGGAATTAAAATCTATCGAGATAGATCTAGAAGGTTAATAGGACTATCACAATCGATGTACATTGACAAAGTATTGAAGAGATTCAATATGGAGTCAGCAAAGGTTAAGAACCTTCCTATGAGTGTAGGAACATGTCTTTCAAAGAAGATGTGTCCTAAGACTAACCTTGAGAAGGAGAGAATGACTCATACACCTTATGCGTCAGCAATAGGTAGCATAATGTATGCAATGTTATGTACTCGACCGGATGTGGCTTATGCACTTAGTGTAACAAGTCATTTCCAATCTGACCCTAGAGATGGTCACTGGGCTGCCGTGAAGAATATTCTTAAGTACTTGAAAAGTACTAAAGATTTATTCTTAGTTTACGGAGGTCAGAAAGATCTTACTGTCGAAGGATACTGCGATGCAAGCTTTATATCTGACTTAGATGATTTTAAGTCAATGTCAGGATACATTTTCTGTCTAAACGGCGGAGCAGTGAGTTAGAAGAGTTCCAAGCAAACTACCACTGCAGATTCGACCACTGAGGCCGAATACTTGGCTGCAAATGATGCAGCTAAGGAAGGTGTTTGGATTAGAAACTTCATTCAAGAGTTGAATGTTGTTCCTAGCATGAAAGACCCCATTTCTGTGTTTTGTGACAACACTGGGGCGGTTGCTCAAGCAAAAGAACCAAGATCTCACCAACGGACCAAGCACATTATGAGGAAGTATCACCTAATCCGTGATATAATCAAAAGAGGAGATGTGCAAATTGAGAGGGTCACATCAGCGGAGAACGTGGCAGATCCACTTATTAAACCTCTTAGTCGAGAAGCTTTCCAAGGTCATCTTCAGAAGATAGGACTTAGAGTAGCTTTAGAATGGCTTTGACGGGCAAGTGGGAGATTGTTAGGAATAGTGCCCTAGAAAGCCGATTGTATATCCGCTTTGTACTTTTTCTTATTGTAATCATAGACAATCTTTGAATGAAATAACGAATTGAGGCAACACTTCTTTATATGCTCTTGTTTGGTATGCGTTTACTTTATCTGTGCATGTATGAGAACTCCCCTAATTCTAATGACTTTAGGACTCTACCATTTAGATGAAATGGTTCATGAAACGAGCCCTGTAACGCCCCAATCTTTCAATTATGCAAAATGTGACTTAATGTGAAATAATTGCCAATTATGACTTAATTATTTAATTGCCTAATTGTCCTTAATTGATCATTTCATAAATATATGGACTTAATTGCATTTCATAATTTGGGACTTTGATGATCATATTCCATGGAATGTTGGTATCTATTAGTAAATAAATAAATATGGTACCTATAAGTATTGAATGACCTATAAAAAAAATATTTCTACGAAAATTGAAAAAAAAATTAATTGATTTAATTTTCCGACGGGATACCGCGGGATATCCGTCGGAATGTTTAAAATAACAAAAATGAATTAATAAGAACCGACGGGAGTTATCCATCGCTTTTCCCTCGGTTTATGTCGATAACAATTCATCAAAAACCCTCCCCCAAATTTCAGTCTTTGATTTTCTAAAGAAGCCCCAATTTTCTCTCCTCCTCCCGGCTCCCACCTCCGTCCATCTTCCGCCTCTGCGCATCTCCGCCTCCGCTGCCGACTGCTTCTCCGTCTTTGCTTACTCTGTCGACATTGCCCATCTCCCCCAGTCGACCGATTCTGATCTGTCGTTACCTGCTCCGCCGACGCGACCGCCTTCGGCCTCTTCTCACGTCGCTCCGTCCAGGTCTCTCTCTGTCTCTCTCCCCCTCCCTAAGACATTCACAAATCGTAGTATTTGCAAGATAGAAGTAGGGTTTCTTTTTTCTTTTTGCAAGATAGTATAGGGTTTCACCTTTTTGTTGCTTAACTATTAGCTTTGTTTAGTGGTTAAATTGCTATTGAGTGCTCCGATCTGCTGTGGCTTGAATTTACAAAGGTTAACTCTGTAACATGTCGATTGAGATAGTTATACTTGTAGCTGCACTTGTTATTTTGTTTTATTTCAAGGTGATTTTAGTGATTTCTTGCTTGCTTGCAATTTGCATGATATCAACGGACCGGCAGCTGGGAATATACTGCTTGTTATTGATTTTCGATGTAGAATCTTATTATTTTTGTTTAATTGGCTGCTATTTTGGACTGACTCGGAATTGGGTTTGTATGTTTCAATTGTTGGAATTGATAAATATGGAATGTATGTCAGATCTCAAAATCTGTTATATTTATTTTTTTTCACTCGTTATTTAAAAGTGATGTTTGTTGGGTGAAGATGGTTGAACAATATGCCTTGTTAGTGCTTCTTGGATGTAAGAACTCGTGTGGTTGCTCTAATTTTGTTGTTCTGTAGCTTCTGTTGTATAAGATGAATGCGTGGTTGGACTTCGTAATGTTACTCATATTGAGATACTTTCTTGAATCCCATATTGTTTGCATGAATGGGAAGCTATCAGCTAGTAAACTTAAAAATCATGCAATTAAAGCGTGCCAGGAATAAGATGGCTCATCATGGGAGCTGCAGCTGAGACATTTAACTCAAAGTACGGTGAGGTCGTTTTCTGTTATTTATTTATTTATGTGGAAATTCAAAAGTTTAAATAGTTTATGCAGTTGTGTTATCATGCAGTGAGTTGCATCTTTACACATTGCTGAAATGAACTGGAAATTTTGAGCATTGAAAATACTTGGTGGATCAAAAATTTAGATTATATTGTTATGTTAGCTTGATATGTAGTGCTAATGTGCTTATTCACGTAAAGAATGACCTTATCTATATGGAGTAATCTAGATTGCAGGAAATTATCGGAGTCCAACTCCAGTGAAGCTATGATTGTCTGCCAGGAGGCTCCAATATCATGCCGTATTTGGTTTATTTCCAAAGGATCCCTTGTTTATTCAAGGTGAGGCCAAGCTATAGTTGAGAACTCATTAAAGTTGGCTTTGAATATAGTTAGAATTCATTTGCCAACAAATCTGTGCTTGTTATTATTAGGTTGACTATGGGATGAAGGTTGAAAGCCATCTAAGGTTCTTTGCTCATTGTCGTGGAGCGTTTGCATGCATAAGTGAAATTCAGGTTTGTTGCCCTCTTTAGGTGTTTGCAATTTATAATTCTCATTAGTAACTTGGTTATTAAAATCAATTGTACGAACTTCTTGGTTTCCCATATGTTAAGTCTGACAAAGGTTATTGGATGAGATATGTGGAGGTTACCTCGAGACTACTTCGATTTTGCTCGAGGAATTTTGATCAGCTATTAGTTGCCTCATAATTCATATAACCTTGGAATTACTTGCTGTTAACTAGTTGTTAACTTGTTATGTTGATGTACTTCGCCTTCTCTCTGCATTTAAAGTATTTGAAACTGAAGTAATGCCTTACAGTTACGTTCTGTATTTTCATTTGGTTGAGTGAGTGTACTACCTGTGTTCTATCTTGTATAGTGAAACACCTTATACATCCTATATGAAATTGAGTCTTGAGATTTGATAATTCATGTCAAGCTACTAAACGATAAGAATTAAATCTGTAACCAACATCCAGCTTTCCAAGAATAAAGGAGTAAAGATTTGTTTGGCTAATGTTTTATTAAGGAATGAGTTTCCATTTTGTAAGGAAACTTGGAAAATTTCTCAAACTCATGTTCAATGAGTAGCATATTTACAGTCTAGATATGATGTAAGAAAGTAGATATGACGTAAGAAAGGCACTATTATTCTTATTGCATCTTATACCCAAGAAGTAGTAGTTAACATGCATTATTACCCGCTATTGATGATTAATTTGTCTCTGCTGATCTTGTAAGTTTGTGCTTATGCAGCTGCTGAGTTTGACTCGGATTTTACCATAATTTTTGCTAGATTTGATGCTGCACGGGGTGATCCAGTTGGCTGTTGTGATGCTGAGGGTTAATTAATCAAGAGTTCATGGGTGCACGCCAAATAGATTATATGGAGTATGATACTCTTTTGTAAGACTTCAATGTTTTTTAAAAATTAAATTTGTAATAGATTATGGATAATTTTCCGTATGAACAAGTGTGTATATTTGTAATGTCATTGATGATTTGGTTGTAAATGAGTGTTGTTGAACAGGTGTAAAATATTAAAACAATTTTTATTTTTTTTTTGTATTTTTTAATAGAAACCGATGGGATTCCTGTCGGAATCCCGTCGAAATAATCAAATTTTATTTTTTAATTTTCAAGAAAATTCCGACGGGATTAACTTTTTTTATTTTTAATAAAAACTCGACGGGATTCCGAGGGAAATCCCATCGGGATATATCTTTTTTTTTTTTTTCCAAAATATGACAATTCCGACGGGATTTCCCTCGGAATCCCGTCGGAATTATTTTAATTTTATTTTATTTTTTAGTTTTTTTTATCCATCGGTATTCCGTCGGTTTTTGAATTCCGAGGAGGGGTTTTCCTACGGATTGTTTCCCGTCGGAATTCCCTCGGAATTTTCTGTTTCTGATGGGATTCCTAGAGAATTCCGACGGAACGTTCCGTCGGAATTCGTAGGATATTTTGTAGTGGTAGATGTTTGTTCTCGCGTACAGCTACCAATACCGCGCTCGTGGCCTTAGCGAAAACAGAGAAGTATATGAACAAATTTTCACCCTCCATTGGTTTTGTCAAGAGCGGTGCGCTCGAGAGATACGCTTTCATATCTTGTAACGTTTTTTCACATTCCTCGGTCCAAGAGAAATTTCGAGCGTTGCGTAGAATTTTGAAGAACGGGAGATTTCTGTCTGCCAAGCGGGAAATGAATCTGTTAAGGAAAATTATCTTTCTTACTAATACTTGCACTTCTCTGATGTTACGAGGGGACGGAATATCCAAGATATCTTTGATCTTTTCCGGGGTTAGCCTCAATTCCCCGTTGGCTCACCATATAACCCAAGAATTTTCCTGCACATACCCCAAATGTACACTTTAAGGGGTTCAACTTCATGTCATACTTGCACAAGATGCCAAACATGCGCTTGAGGTCTTCCAAGTGGGAGGATTGACGCTCATTCTTGACTATCATATCGTCCACATACACTTCCATTGACCCTCCAATTTCCTTTTAAAACATCCTGTTGACGAGGCGTTGATACGTGGCACCTGCATTCTTGAGCCCAAATGGCATCACCAAGAAGCAATAGACTCCTAGGTGTACTACGAACGAGGTTTTGGGGTAATCCTCAGGTGCCATGAAGATTTGATAATACCCTTGGAAGGCATCCATCATGCTCATGAGTTCACAACCTGCGGTCGAATCCACCAGATGATCAATCCGGGGTAAAGGATAAGGGTCCTTGGGACAAGCTTTATTGAGATCAGTAAAATCATTGCACATTCTCCACTTGTTGGTGTTCTTGGGCACGAGAACAACGTTGCAAAGCCACTCTGGATACAATATAGGTTCAATGTATTAGGCCTCGAGGAGCTTGTTCACTTCCTCTTCAATAACCTTCTTTCGAAATCCATGCACATCCCTCTTCTTTTGTTTGATGGGCTTGAAAGCGAGGTCTACATTGAGCCTGTGGACTATGACGCTCGGATCAATTCCTGTGAGATCGGACTCTTTCCATGCAAAGACATCAATATTCTCCCTCAAGAAGTCAATCATCATGATCTGTGAGGGCCCTGAAAGATTGGACCCAATCTGAGTGGTTTTATCTTTGTTCCCAGGTTCTAACTCGATGGTGAGAAATTTCTTGGCCGACTCGATCCGCACCTCTGGACGGGGGAGTTCGAGCGCCCTATTCTTTCCTGTAAAGCGATTATCGGTGGTCTCCTGATCACTCTCGTTTGTGTTTCCTCCCGAGGAGGATTCCCCGTCCGCTCCGGGTGGGGTATCCTCGGGATGACTTCCGGTGTTGGGGCCTTTCTTCTTGTTCTTCCTTTTGTTCATCTTGGCCCTCTTCCGCACAGGGCCATCTTCGTCCAAGTTGGAGAAATCCACCGACTTTTTAGTGGAACCAATCTGCAATACATTCTCCGCTTTGGGCTTTTTAAGGGACAACATGTAACATTCTCAGGCCTTTCGGACATTGCAAAGGACTTCTCCAATCCCCTCGGGGGTAGGGAATTTGATCTTCTGATGGTAGGTTGAAATGATCGCCTTGAAATCAACAAGGGCGGGACGCCCAATTATGATGTTATAAGGGATCTCAATTTCGACTATTGCGTACGCGACCATGAGCGTCTTCCGCTGGGGGCCACGATCGAAAGAGGTGGCCAAGCGAATTTGTCCGCGAGGGACAACCTCAGAACCCCCAAAGCCAATGATGGTTGTTTTGAGGGGCTCGAGGGAAATGTTAGATATATTCATTTTTTAAAACATTGTGTAAGGCAAAACATTGACAGAGCTTCCACTATCGACCAAAACCCTCTTTACAAGATGGTTGTGGACATCTAGGCTAACCACCATGGGGCAGTTAGAGGTTTCACCGATCCCATGGGTGTTACAATGTGAGCTAGGTCCCTATCACTGAATCCTACCACCTCATTCTCCTTGGAGCGGCTGGCGCTCGTTTCTTTGATGGCATAGACTTGCTTGGGTGCCAAGGGGCATTGGTCATAGCTTCTGATGTAGCGACGGGAGGTGTTGGAGTCCCCTCCTGATGAGCCTCCAGCGATCATGTGGATGACCGCAAAGGGCGCATTCTCTTGTTCGGACACCTTCTGCTTGTCCCCTGCGCTGCTTTCTGGTGGTCCCCGCCCTTGAGGGCTCCTTGAGCGCGATGGGCTCCTCTTTCTCTTCCGGACCCTCTTATTGCAGCGCTCGTCTTAGCGCTCCAAAACCTTCACAAATTCATTCAAGTGGCCCCCAGTGATGAGCCTTTGGATCTCACTCTCGAGTTGACGGCACTCATCGGTGTCGTGTCCCTTCTGTTTGTGAAAAGCGCAATATTTTCCCGAGCGCTTGGACACCTCTGTTTTCTTCATTTTTTGAGGCCTCTTGAAGAGTTTCTTATCGGATAAGGAGTAGACTTCGGAGTTGGGCCGAGTGAGGGGGACACGCTCTAGCATGCGAAGTGGAGGTGGAGACCTCCGACGCTCCCTTCGAGAATCATCGAGCCCTCGCTCGTTCTTCAAAGGACTAGGGTGCCTGGGCGCATTTGTTCCATACATATCCTCGAGCGCAAATAATGGCTCGGTAATTTCCCTCATAGCCATAAGCGATCCGAGCCTTCTCTCAACGATGGCATCCGCAAACTTCTTGTTCACATATTGCTTATGGTCAACGGCCTTAAAGAGCACATGAATAAAAAAATCCATTGAGGGCCTCTCAACCAAAAGTATCTCCTTGTTGAAGTGGGCAAAAAAGGATCTGAGGGATTCGTGCCGTCCCTGGACCAAGTTGTACAGAGCCGTGGCGCAGTGACAGGACCCTTCAAAGAGTTGAAATGATTCAAGAAGGCGTTAGCAAGATCTTCGTACCCTCTGATCGAGCGGGGCGGCAGACGCTTATACCATTCCTGCGCCATTCCGACGAGGGAGGTAAAAAACACTTTGGCCCAGTAGTGGCTCGAATGCTCGTATAAGTGCATCAGGTGAAGAAAATGATCCAAATGTTCCGCTAGATCAGTGGTTCCATCATAGCGATTAATGGATGTGGGGACTTTGCCCATTCCTGCTTGGGCCATCAAGACTTCTTCAACGTGGGGAGAGCCCCTAGCGAGGGGGTGGTAGTTGTAATTCTCGTAGTTTTCTTTCTGCTCTGGATTCCGAGGGGCGTGTTGTTGGCGGGCCTGGCAAGGAGCGTCTCTGGAATTGGCTCTCTCATCCCCAACGTGGGGGATTTGAGACCGCGCTCGAGAGAGCTGTCCCACCATATCCTGCAACCCCTGCAGCTGGTTTTTCACAGCCACGAGAAGGTTGGGATCTTTCCCCTCAAGCCTTGCTTCCTCGTCTGGAGATGTGAGATCCTCGTTTTGAGGCCTGTGAGAGTGCCTCATCCTCAACATTAATCCTCTCCATTGGCTCCCTGCCCTTATCAGCCGAAGGACGTTTCTCTCCTCCCCTTGCGGGGGACTTCCTTCTCTTTGGTTGGTGGAGGTAGCAGCCGGGCTTGTAGAACGGTTTGAGCCGCCGTTAGAGGATGGACCTGTAATCCTCCCATTGGAGGGGCAATCTGAGCGGCCGTCCCTGAGGGGAAGTAGGTAGCAGTGAAGTTTTGCCAGGCATTTTGGGCTGCCTGCACTTCGCACTGTGTGTAAATGGCTTGCAACTGCTGGGGAGTCATAGGAGGTAGCTCCACTCCTTCGATTTCCCTGGGGATAACGACGGGAAGATGCATCCTACTGACGTGGTAAGGCTGGACCATGGGGAGCATGGGGGAAGGGGTCAAGGTGTACCCAGGTGGAGGCATCATGTGAGGATACGCTCCAGGGAGGACTGGATAACTTGGGGGAATGTTCTGTGCAGGAAGCCCTGATCCCCCCACCGCCGCGGCGGGGAGCTGCCCTTTGGCGGCTCCCGGTGTGGGTGCGACTTGCTCTGCCGTGGGGGGAGCTCCTCCAACTGGTAGTGCACCTCCTGGGACGGCTGGGAGGGTGGCATCGTTGTTACCGCCATGGGGGAGGTCATCGCCACCCCCTGCTGCAATGGATCTTGTAGTAACCATGATGAAAATTATGAGAAAGGGTGTTTGTTGTTCAACTAGCACTGATGAAGAAGAAGAAATGAAGAGTGGTTTCCCACAGACGGCGCCAAAAATGAAGGGTCTGATTTCAGATGTCCAAACTCCAACACTTTAGAATTTGTTTGATGTGGGGAAACAGAATGAAACTCGTCGGAAAAGTTGGAGGGTTCAACCTGCTAGGACAAACACCAAGAATAAATGGTCAAAAAGCCAAGCTGGGGGAACTGGGGGTGATACCCAGTTTGGCTCTCCGAAGCTCAAGTCAGATGATGATCTGAAAGAGAAGATGAAACCAAGTAATTGCAGAGTTTCTGTAATGGAGGATTGCTTACAGTGGAAAAGATGAAATCTCTTATTTATAGTTGAGGGTCAGAGACCCTTTGGTCATTCACACCTTGTGGTCTTGCCCTAATGCTGCCCTAACACGTGGCGTAATAAGGAGAAATCTAGGAGGAATCTCCTGCAAAAGCTGAAGCAAAGATGGTGTGGGCAACAGTGGTAGCTGCATGGGTGCGTACGGTGTGTCATAGAGCTATTTTGGGTTGGTAATGAGGGCTAGGGCACGCTCGTGTCTACCATGGCCCTTGGAGGCTCGCAGATCCGAGGGTGGACCTGTGCCAGGGCTGTGAAGAGTGGAGTTTTGCTCCCTTGTTCATCTGTATGCTAATGCTCATCCGAGGGGAGTGAGCGCTCGGGAATCAATTTCTTGGGAAATTGGGATATATCGGGAAGGAGGGAGGACGCTCGTCGGAGGGCGGCAAGGAAAGCCACACGTCTCGCGACTATGATGCCATGTGTCACAAATGGATCTTGGCCAGTGAGGGCAAGTGATGCTCGGGAAGGCTTGCCTAGGAATCTAGAGGCCACGCGTCTGATGTTGGTCGCCCCACGTGTCAAAACGTGGCCCCTGCGTGTTTTGGTCCCATCAATAATAAAGTCAAGTAACAAAACAACAAATAAGAGATAAAATGCCATTTATCTTTAGTCATAGAGATAAAGATACGATGTTTATTTAAAATAAACAAACTGAACTACAATTAATAAATTAATTATAAATGTTATCAATTATAAAAGAAAATTTAAAATTACTATTTAAGATACAATCTTTTAACTAAATAACTTATCCAAAAAAACTAAAATTAACACGGATAATAAAATATTAGCTAAAATTACTATTTAGATATAATCTTTTAACTAAATAATCTGTGCATAATAAAAACCAAAATTAACACAGTTATCTCAATAATGCATAAAGAAAGGATATTTTCTTAATATGCAGAAATCATATCAACAATAAAACACAGTATATTATCAAAAATCAGTTATTTGTCATAGTGAATTAGTGATAAAAATATTATATTTTCTCAAAATATAGAACTCTCTACCAATACTAAATTATCGAAAATTAAACACAGAATTATTTATTATCTTTAATCTATTCTCAAGAGGTACAATCTTTTCTCAAAATATTGTACTAAATTACCATTAACAAATTAATCATAAACTTTATCTAAATAATTTATTCATAATAAAACTAATAAACTATAAAAGAAAAACCAATTTATTCATAATAAAACTAGTATAAACTATAAAAGAAAAACCAAAATTAAATATAAGTTAATAGTATTGGATAAGTTGAGGCCACAACCAACTTCTTTTTCCCACAAGATTTTGAAGATTAGAAAAATATGAGTTTTAAGTTGATGAGAAGACTGAAGAAAAAGAGAGAAATAGAAAACTAAGGAAGAAGAATTAGTTTAGATAAAGAGAGAGAAAAAGACAAGTGATTTGAGATTTCCAAGAGAAGATCAAAAGACGTAATATTAGGTAAAGAGAGAGAAAAAGAGAATTAATTAGAGATTTCCAAAAGAAGATCAAAACATTTTTATTGGGATTGAGAAAAAGAATCGGTATTAAACTAAACTATAAACTAATACTAAAAATCAAATTAATTTAAAAATAAATCTTAACTGTTATTATTGGTGAGTTGCAATTTTATTGGGGAGAGGGGGGGGGGGGGGGAGGAGCAAATTTATAAATTAAAGGGAGGCGAAATAATAAAATTTTTAAAATTTATATATAATAATAAATTTTTAAATTTTTTTTGGGGGGGGGGGGGGGGGGGGGTGGGGCATGGGGCTAGCTCCGTCTCTGGTAATAGGATGCTTATGGAAAACGAATTTTCAAAAAATAAAAAAATTTTGAAAAGAGAAAATAAAAATTAATTTTGTGACATTATTAAAATGAATAAAAACATGAGAAAAATTTGTCAAAATTAAAGAATAACATAAAGGCCAACGGTATGCCTTAATGGGGAAATTCTACACGAGCATAGTTCAGCCAAATCGATGTAATGAAAGGACGTGTATTTTACACTTATCGTGTGGTTGGTGAAAAATTTAGGGAGAATGACAAATCAAATAGCAAATGTAATACACTTGTCCTTTTAATTGATTGGGTTCGGTAGAATCGGCCAAATAACCAAAAATAACCTTGTCACAAAAAAATTCGTTCATAAAACCTTGTGTTAATTTTTTTTTTTGCAAGAAAAACCCTAATTTCAGTGAATGTATTACACGCGCTTTGACTGCGTGTAAAACTAAAATTTTCTTCACTTTTTTACATAAAATGACTATTTTACCCCCTATATTATATTTATTAAATTATATATATCTTATATATATATATATATATATATATAAACATAATTATGTATAAAATAATTATATATATATATATATATATACACACACACACATACATCACCAGCACAACACCATCTTCTCCTGTGTGGGGAGGAGACAAGAGTGGAAGAAATCTGGCGCGATGGTGGGAAGGAGACGATGGCCTAGGAGATCCGCCTGTGATGGCGCAGTTGTATTGTGGAGAACCGGACACGATGGTGGTGGTGGAATTTGGTGATGAATCAAATCGGGAGGTGGTGGTGCGATTGTGTCAGCGGTGACTGTGACGGTGCAAGGATGGCGGTGGTGTAAAAGGATGGTTGCAATTGGAACAGATTTGCGGGAAGGGGTAAAGGGGAGAACGTGGGGCAGCGGCTGGGGCAATTTTGCTGGTAGTCGACGGTTGGGGAGTTCTAGGGAAGATGGGTGGCTGGGGTGGGGTAACCGGAAAGGTAGGGTGGGTGTTTGCATGTAACGCCCCAATTTCCGGCTATTCAGGTACGCACGACACGTGTGAGTTTTCCGAGAATTAGGATTATTTTAATCCTTTCATTTATTAAATTCTTACAATTCGTGAAAATTATATGAATTATATTTCAACATGTTTACATGAAATTCGTGACAATTTGAGAATTATCGCATGACTTGAAAATGTTTATTACGTGAAATAAATGCCAAACGTGATTTAATTGCTAAATTGTTCCTACATGATCATTCTTTTAAATTCAAGGACTAAATTGCACATTTATTTCTTGGACCAAAGTGACCAAATTTCTTAGAAAGGAAACTTGATTGCATAACTTATACAATTGAGGGACTAAAGTGCAAATTGGGATATTTCATCAAAATCAAAATGGTGATTCACGTATCTATTTTTCCATGAGCTTCCATGATCAATTCATTCATACAAACCATAATTTTGCTTCCTCTCTCTTACCGAACCTCAACCATCAAGAAAAGAGAAGAGATTTCATCAATTTTCAACCAAGTTTTTCAAGAAATTCAGGAGTTGGAAGCTCAATCATCCATTTCCATCATCTTCTTCCATCTATTTTCATTCAAGGTGGGTGTGTGCATGAATATGTAATTTCTTGATAAATTATATAGAAGTTAGGGTTTATGAATTCATGGAATATATGGATTATATGTTGTTTACTACATGAATACATGATTATGACTTGGATTGAAACATGAATTATTGAAGAAATTGGATTTATGTGATGAATTCATATATGAGCTTGAAGTGATAATTCTTGATGATCATGTGTGAATTAAGTGTTTATCTTGAACTTTATGATATATTGAATATGTATTCATGTAAATCTCCAGAAAACTTGCAATTATATGATTGAAACTTGAGTTTTTGGTTGGTTTGATTTCTTCCCAAAATGTTCCCCTGTTCTGCTCTATTTCTGCATTTGCAGAGGAGTGGGAACGGCCCTTCCAGTCCCCAGTTCATTTTGGGAACGGCCGTTCCCACTCCCTTTGCTAAAATCGGCAACGACATTAGTGTACGAGCCAACCGGAAAATCATAGGGCTGACGGGTAACTCTGCACTCCCCTCATCATTTGGGATGACCCCTGAATCCACCAGGAGGTTTGGTGGAGGAAGGAATCCCGTACATGGGAGTCATGTTCCTGACGTACGTAGCATGGATGGTTAGGGTCTTGCAAACCCACCATCACCTGGAGTGAAAGGAGTTCAGGAAATTGCTACTAGTGCACTATAATAAACTGTATGATCACATGATAATTAAATAAGCATGTAGTGTTCACTATTGGTGTAAGGTTGGAGAATTGCCCTTACTCGCCGGGCCACGTATTGAATAGAATTGATTGAATGAATTTATTAAACTTGATAGTTGTAATCTCGGGCGATGAATCTTTCATTCTCAAACTTATATAAATTTCATTTTAAAAGCTTTACCTGAGGTTATAACTTACATGTTACTTGTGCTTATATCTACTTATGCCCCTCACTCAGTCTGTGGTGGACTGACACCCTCACTTTTCAGGTATTCATGGTCGTGTGCTAGGCGGGAATCAGAGTCGTGTCTTTTATCCAGCTGAGTCTAGCATAACATTCATATGATGTTGATATCTCCGGATTTATCATGTTTTGGTTCTTGTTAGTTTTGGGAGACTTATGCATGTATAGTATGTAGGAGATGATAATGTATTGATATGTAGTTAGAAGTTAAATCAGTTTGATATCTAACAGTTGATATATGGATATATTACGTTTTCGCTTTCTTTCCGATACATTGATCGTCGTGGATTGAGGGTTAGTCCCGCCTAGCTAGCTTGTTTCTTTTATTTGTCTCCCGTTTGTGCTTCGATACAATATATCCAAATCACAGCACTAGCATAAATATTTCATAAATTTTCCCGTCACCTACTAAAAAAAAAATGAACCGTGCAAGACCTGAATGAAAGACTGGACATGACTCTAATCCCACCTAGCATGCACCTGCAAGAACCTGAAAGGTGGAGGCGTCAGTCTATGAAAGACTGAGTAAGGGGTTTATACAAATATTAGCGCAAATAACATGCAAGTTATATCCTCGGGTGAAGTTTTAGAAAGGAAAATAGTATGAGTTCAAGAATGGAATATTCTTTGCCCGAGAATACAACTTTCCAATTTAACAATTCATTTAATCAATTTCATTCAATACGTGGCCCGGCGAGTGAGGGCAATTCTCCAACCCTACACCAATAGTGAACAATACATGTTTTGTTTACTTATCAAGTGATCATGTAATTTCAATTGCAGTGTTGTAGTGCGGTAGTGTAGTCAATTAATACAATCAGTTCATGCAATCAATACAGTAACTCGAGGACAGCCCGTGGTGCCGGACTCATCCCCAGTGTAGCACCCCTACACGTGGAGATGCCACACCCTCGCACTATAGGTCAATCCATATACGAAACGGGTAATCCGTACATAAATTAACCTATAGCGAACGGGTGACAATGCAAATAAAAGAACACGCTAGCTAGGCGGGACTAGACCCTCAAATGCAAAATAAATCCAATACATGAAACTCAAAAGCGGAAGCATAATAATATCGTTTCATCATATCAATACATTATCATCTTCTAAATAACATTCACATATATAAGTGCTCAAAACTACTAACATGACACTCTGAAATACTAATACATGGAAAGAAATGCTATGCCAGACTCGGCTGGATAAAAGACACGACCCGACTCCCGCCTAGCACGCCACGAACGAAACCTGAAATGTGAAGGCGTCAATCTGTGAAGACCGAGTGAGGGGCGTAAATATATATAAACACAAGTAGCATGCAAGTTATAATCTCGGGTAAGGTTTTGTAACTAAAATAATATAAGTACAAGAATAACATAGAACTCGCCCGAGATTACAACTATCAAATTTAACACGATCATCATGTTTATTATAATCATCAGTAGCCCTGGCGAGGGGCGTGCACGATCTCCAACCAAACCTCGACAGTGAACAAGGGTTATACTTTCATTTAATTAAGTTATTATGCAAGTCATTAGGGTGCACGCGATTAATAACACGAAATCCATCCTTCACCATTGGTGGTGGGTTTGCAAGGCCCAAACCACCCACGATAACACGATGTACGTCGGGAGCATGACTCCCACGTACGAGACTCCTTCCTCCACCAAACCTCCTGGTGGATTCAGGGGGCATCCCCACGGTGTGAGAGAGGTGTGTGAGTTACCCGTCAGCCCTATGCTTTCCCGGTTGGCTCAAACACCCACTCTCGGGCCCATAATGCATGATACATGATAATTCGCCAAACATGATCACGGTTCAATCATGATAACACGATACACGGCTTGCTTGTCATGAACATGATTAGTTTTCAAGAAACACGACTGGTAACACAATACACGGGTAGTTGTTAAATCCTTTGTTCTTGGAAAACGATTATAAAGATATATATATATATACAATTTGGCCAAAATCCACATAAAGGTTATATGGTTCTTGATAATTAATAACTAAACCTCACCTTTACCGACAAAATACAAGTCAAGACACGGCCTACGGCCCCTGCTTCACGTCACGAGAAGATAATCTGTGCAAGGGATACATCTATACATGAGACTTGACTCTAAATGGACCAAATATGACGAACGGCGAAAATGCAACGAGATAACGAGCAATGAACAATGCTGCATGAAAATATCTTGTTTTGACATGTATTCAATCATATAATAGCAATTTGGGATCAAAGAATGCATTGGATCAACATGCTAAAAATCGGATTTTATGCAGAAAATTTTGTTCTGTCAGACATGTGGGAACGGCCGTTCCGGCTTCCCTTTGAAAATGGGAAGGGCCGTTCCCGTGGCCCTTTAAAATGCGCCAACGTTTTATATTTTGAAAACACGCTGAGGCTGGGAACGGCCCTTCCGGCACGCAAACCAAAATGGGAACGGCCGTTCCCAGGTTCGCCAGTCCACTTTGAATTAAAAGAGTGGGAACCACCGTTCCCATAATGCCTTGAGGCGGGAATGGCCGTTCTCAGTTTCTGCAACTGAAAACAGAGCAGAAACAGGGGATGGCTACGGGAAACATTAACAAAGCGACAAAGCTCACGTTTGATCACAAAAAGGGCATGAATTTCTGGTAATATTCAAGCATATATGTTCAAGATATGATAATATATCACTTAAACACATAAACCATGAAAAATCATCAAGATTTCCAAGTTTCATGTTCATGTTTCTTTTGATCACTCAAGTTCAATTTTCCAATAATTCAAGCTCTAAATCAAGATAAAATCATATAATCATGCTTCAATCAGTCAATAACTCATTTATGCAATAATTCTCAAACCATAACTAATCCATATTTGATCAAGATTCATCAACCTTGCAAATACCAACCTTGAAATGAAAGAAATGAAGGAGAAAGATAGAGAGGATGATCAAGCTTCAATTCTTGCAATATTTCTTGAAAAATCTTGATGTAAATGGAAGAAATATTTTCTTATTTGTTGGGGCTGAGGTTCGGTGAGCAAGGAAGCAAATTTGGAGATGATATGATCACAAATGAATTAACTTGGAAGCTTGAAGATGATATACCGATTCATCTATTTTTTATTTGTGTGAAATGCCACAATTTGCCATTTAATCTTTCAAGTGTTCAAGTCATGCAATTGAGGATATGTAGTTTTGAAATATGATCAATTAAGTCCTTGAAAAGTTATACAATTAAGTCCCCAAAGTTAAGAAATAATCAAGTAGGGGCAATTTGGGTAATTAAAGCATTTCCGGTAATTATTTCATGCAATAAATGTTTTCAAGTTATGAAATAATTTATAAGTTTAATATGAATTCATGAAATTATAATAAAATGTAAGTTATAAAATTATAATGAAACGTAAGAAATTAATTAATAAAATCGGGGCGTTACACCCAGGCTCCTTCTCCCTCCAATAATGGGAAGGTTGCGAGCCTTCGCCATCCATGACATGGTGTACGTCAGGAACATGACTCCCACGCACGGGATTTCTTCCTCCACCAAACCTCCTGGTGGATTCAGAGGTGATCCCGCATGATGAGGAGAGTGCAGAGTTACCCGTCAGCCTTATGCTTTCTCGGTTGGCTTATATATTTTATAAAATTAATTATCTGGTATTAGCTAATTTTAATCTGACTGGGAAAATTAGTAGTAGTAGTTCAGATAGGGGATCAATCCCACTAATAAAACCACGAAAATTTCTTTTCTTGAAGAACTATTCAGGTGTTTCAACTACTTAGTAAATTTTGGTCATTTATCTGTTGGTAATTGACGGTTCTAAACTCTTTCCACTACCTATGTTAATGGTTTTCGTTTTCAAAAAATTCATAAAGATCTAAATTTACGTATCTGGAAATTAAGTGTCTTACAGTCCGTAAGAAATTTAAGCCTTCCCATCTATGATGCACAGACACGGACACGGCGACACGGACACGACACGACACGGACACGACGACACGGATTTTTTTAAAAATTTAGGACACGACACGGCTCCGACACGGCTATATTATATATAAATAAATAAAATATATATATATGTTAATTTATATAGAATAAAATATTCATAAAATATTCAATATTACAAATTTAAATAACATACGTCATTTTCCAATTCAACATTTTAAATCATTAAAATAATACTAATACATTTTTTATATAATGATATTATAAAAAAATTAAATTTAAATTAATATTATACATCTTTTAGCACATTTATATAATTCCTTTTTTTTTTTTTTAAATTATATCCTTAAATTTTTAGGAAAAATAAATTAAAAATTAATTTTTTATTGAATTTTTCATGTCGAAGTGTCCGAGCCGTGTCGGACACATTCCACGCCGTGTCCGAGCCGTGTCGGACACATTCCACGCCGTGTCCTAGCCGTGTCCGAGCCGTGTCCCCGGCGTGTCGGAATTTTTTTTTAATTTTTGGACACATTTTGGCGTGTCGGACACGTGTCGGTGCCGTGTCGGAGCCGTGGCCGTGTCCGTGTCCGACACGTGTCCGACACTGCACGGGGGTAAATTTTGGAGTGTCCGTGCTTTATAGCTTCCCATCTTCGGGGAACAGTTTCGGGAGGGGAACGACCCTTCCCATTTTGAACTAAAGGCCGGAACGGCCGTTCCCAGACCCCTGGAGAGGCAGAATGTTTTTGCATAAACTGGAGATTTTCAATTCCTTCTCTAATCATTTAATTAACCCCAACATGCTATTATATAATCAATATCATGCCATCATATGATTATAACATGCTACATTGATCAATGCATGTCATCTCGTTGCATAATCATGTCGTGCGTCATATTTGGTAACATTATTGAGTCATGTCTCACGAGTTCATAATGTTCCCTTGTCTTGTCCAGTTCTTCTCCAGAGCAGAGATTGTGATCAACTGAGCACGTTCATGCATCGTTGAGTCGTCGTGTCGCCTGTCAGGTGAGGTTTAATTGCTAGTTACATAGAACCCGTATAACCCTTACTTGAAGTTTTGGGCCAAAAGGTATATATATTTATCTATAATTATTTCTAAACTCGTAAATAATTGCAAGCAAGTCATGTTCATGAAAAGCAAGTCGTGTACCTTGATTGAATTGTGACCGTGTATTGGCGGGTAAGCATGATAGCACTTTGGGCCCGAGGGTAGTGTATTGAGTCAACCGGGAAAGCAAGGGCTGACGTGTAACTCTTGCGCTATCCTCATCAGTTAAGGGATGACCCCTGAATCCACCAGGAGGTTTGGTTCAGGAAGGAATCCCGTATGTGGGAGTCATGAACCTGACGTACGTAGTATGGATGGTTAGGGTCTTGCAAACACACCATCATCACCGGAAGGAGAAGGAGTTCATGGAATTGCTACTTGTGCACTGTAATTACTTGCATGACCACTACTTAATTAATTGAAGTATCGTGATTGTACACTATTGTTAGTTTTGGGAGACTTATGCATGTATAATATGTAGGAGATGATAATGTATTGATATGTAGTTAGAAGTTAAATCAGTTTGATATCTGACAGTTGATATATGGATATATTACGTTTCCAATTTCTTTCCGATACATTGATCGTCGTGGATTGAGGGTTAGTCCCGCTTAGCTAGCTTGTTTCTTTTATTTGTCACCCGTTCGCACTTCGATACAATATATCCAAATCACAGCACTAGCATAAATATTTCATAAATTTTCCCATCACCTACTAAAAAAAAAAAGAACCGTGCAAGACCTGAATGAAAGACTAGACATGACTCTAATCCCACCTAGCATGCACCTGCAAGAACCTGAAAGGTGGAGGCGTCAGTCTATGAAAGACTGAGTAAGGGGTTTATACAAATATTAGCGCAAATAACATGCAAGTTATATCCTCGGGTGAAGTTTTAGAAAAGGAAAATAGTATGAGTTCAAGAATGGAATATTCTTTGCCCGAGAATACAACTTTCCAATTTAACAATTCATTTAATCAATTTCATTCAATACGTGGCTCGGCGAGTGAGGGCAATTCCCGTGGTACTGGACTCATCCCCAGGCTCCTTCTCCCTCCAATGATGGGAAGGTTGGGAGCCTTCACCATCCACGACATGGTGTACGTCAGGAACATGACTCCTACGCACGGGATTTCTTCCTCCACCAAACCTCCTGGTGGATTCAGAGGTGATCCCACATGATGAGGGGAGTGCAGAGTTACCCGTCAGCCCTATGCTTTCCCAGTTGGCTCATACACTAGCCCTCGAGCCCAAAGTGAACATGATTACTCGCCAAACATGCTTGATTCGATACAATACATGACTTGCTTTCTTGAACATGGCTTGCTTGCAATTTGATTAAGAGTTTTGGAGAAACTATAGATATAAATACCTTTTGGCCGAAATGTCACATAAAGGTTGTATAGGTGATATATAACTAGAAATTAAACCTCACCTGACAGGCGACACGAGGACTCAAGGATGCATGAACGTGCTCAATAACAAATAATTTCAATAATAAAGTAAATATCGCCCGAGAATACAACTGTCAGGTTTAACAATTTATTTAATCAATTTCATTCAATACGTGGCCCGGCGAGTGAGGGCAAATATCCAACCTTACACCAATAGTGAACTGTACGTGCTTGTTTTAATTATCAAGTGATCATGCGATTCAATTTACAGTGTAGTAGTGCGGTAGTGTACTCAATCAATAGAATCAGTAGTGCAATCAATACAATAACCCGAGGACAGCCCGTGGTGCCGGACTCATCCCCAGTCTCCTTCTCCCTCCAATGACGATGGGTTTGCAAGACCCTAACTATCCATGCTACGTTAGTTAGGTTCATGACTCCCACGTACGGGATTCCTTGCTCCACCAACCTCCTGGTGGATTCAGGGTTCATCCCAAACTAATGAGGATAGTGCAAGAGTTACCCGTCAGCCCTTGCTTTCCCGGTTGGCTCAATACACTACCCTCGGGCCCAAAGTGCTATCATGCTTACTCGCCAATACACGGTCACGGTTCAATCACGGTACACGGCTTGCTTTTCATGAATATGACTTGCTTGCAATTGTTTACGAGTTTAGAAATGACTATAGATAAATATATATACCTTTTGGCCCAAAAGTTTCACGTAAGGGTTATACGGGTTCTAGATAACTAGCAATTAAACCTCACATGACAGGCGATAAATGACTCAAGAATGCATGAACGTGCTCAATCGATCACAATCTCCGCCCTGGCTGGACAAGAAACGGGATATTGTGTACACGTGAGACAATACTCAATAATGATACCAAAATAAGACGCACGACATAATTATGTAACGAGATAATGTGAAATGATCAATGTGCCATGTAATAATCATATTCTTGCATGAAATATATCATATAATAACATGTTAGGGTCATTTGAGGCAAAAGAAAACGAATTGAAATTCCCAAGTTTTTACAAAATGTTTCTGCCTCTCTAGAGACCTGGGAACGGCCGTTCTGGGTTTTAGTAAAAAATGGGAAGGGCCGTTGTCGGCTCCTCGAAACTGTGCCCCGAAGCAGTGAAGGGTCGTTCCCGGCTGTGAGCCAAAGTGGGAACGGTCGTTCCCATCCTCGCCAGCATGTAACCATTCACACATGGGAACGACATTTCCCCAAAATAACTGGGAACGGGAAGGGCCGTTCACATTACATAGAAGATGCAGAAACAGAGAATGAAACAGAGGATGCTCGAACCATAACCAAAATCATTCAAAATTTCATGCTTTCATTCATAATATACAAGAATTCTGGGAATTAATATGCATATATGCTCAAGATACAATAAAGCTTCATATAAACACTCAAATCATCCATGATCTTCAAGAATCAAGTATTCAAATGGAAGAGAATGGATAGGTAGTTCCATTTCAGGGTTTCGAATATCTTATTGTTGATATATTCCGTTTATTGGAATCTGGGTGGCATTTTCTCTTGATTGAATACAGAAAAAGAAGACCCCTTAACTTCATAAGTTCCAAGAATTCATGCACCAATTCATGTTGAAAGCTTAGAATCATGCTTCTAACAATTAAAACACATAATATCTAGTTCAATTCACAGCCCTAGCTTCATATATTCAATTCAAGAATTCAAATATTTATATCCAACTCTACCTTGAATGAAAGAAGGAGAAGAAAAGATGAAGATGTGATGAAGATGTGATGAAGATGATACTCCAAGACTCTCAATTCCTCAAAAATTTTGGCTAGAAATGATGAAATCCCTTCTTCTTTTGTTAGGGTTTTGGATCGGTAGAAGAGGAAGCAAATATGTACGTTTGTATAAAATTAATTTGATCATGGATGAAGAAGGAAGAAATATAACATAACTCATCTCCTTGATTTTGATGAAATATATGAAATTGTAATTAAATCCTCCAAGTTTTGTAAGTTATGCAATTAAGTATAGAAGGTTTGGAAAATGATCAATGGGTCCAATGAAATGCTAATGCAATTTGGTCCTCACATTTATAAGAATAATCATTTAAGGACAATTAAGCAAATTATTCATGTTCGGTAATTTATTTCACGTAACAAATGAATTCAATTTGTAAAATAATTCTCAAGTTAACAAGTATTTCACATATTTTCACGTAGACACGTTGAAATATAATTCATATCATTTATCATAAAATGTAGAAATTTAATGAACAAAAGAACTAAAATAAATCCTAACTCTCAAAACTCACACGTGTTGTGCGTACCTGAATAATCGGAAATCGGGGCGTTACAATACTCATATTGAATATCGATATGATTTTATTACGTGGGAGTTCAAAAAAAATTCGTGTTACCTTTTTATTAAATATCTAAAAATATGACTGGATTTTATTGTATTTAATTATAAAACCTTACCCGAGATTATAACTTGCATGTTATCTGCGCTAATATTTATTTATGCCCCTCACTCAATCTTCCATAGACTGACGCCTCCACCTTTCAGGTTATTGCAGGTGCGTGCTAGGCGGGAATTGAGTCGAGTCCAGTCTTTGCATTCGAGTCGAGCACGGTTCATTTCATTTATTGTCGCATACGAATTATTGTTATTGTTTTTTGTTATGAAACTTGGAGATGATAATATATTGATATGCATGTAGAGAAGATTGTATATGTTTAAACCGTACTTGATTAGTGAAATGTTTACATATGTTTTCGTTTATATTAGCATGCAATGATTGACATAGTCTGGAGTTAGTCCCGCCTAGCTAGTTGATTTATTTTATTATCACCCATTCGCTATAGGTTGATTCATGTACGCACGACACGTGTGAGTTTTCCGAGAGTTAGGATTATTTTAATCCTTTCATTTATTAAATTCCTACAATTCGTGAAAATTATATGAATTATATTTTAACATGTTTACGTGAAATTCGTGACAATTTGAGAATTGTCGCATAACTTGAAAATGTTTATTACGTGATTTAATTGCTAAATTGTTCCTATATGATCATTCTTTTAAATTCAAGGACTAAATTGCACATTTATTTCTTGGACCAAAGTGACCAAATTTCTTAGAAAGGAAACTTGATTGCATAACTTATATAATTGAGGGACCAAAGTGCAAATTGGGATATTTCATCAAAATCAAAATGGTGATTCACGTATCTATTTTTCCATGAGCTTCCATGATCAATTCATTCATACAAACCATAATTTTGCTTCCTCTCTCTCACCGAACCTCAACCATCAAAAAAAGAGAAGAGATTTCATCAATTTCCAACCAAGTTTTTCAAGAAATTTAGGAGTTGGAAGCTCAATCATCCATTTCCATCATCATCTTCCATCTATTTTCATTCAAGGTGGGTATGTGCATGAATATGTAATTTCTTGATAAATTATATGGAAGCTAGGGTTTATGAATTCATGGAATATATGGATTATATGTTGTTTGCTACATGAATACATGATTATGACTTGGATTCAAACATGAATTATTGAAGAAATTGGATTTATCTGATGAATTCATATATGAGCTTGAAGTGATAATTCTTGATGATCATGTGTGAATTAAGTGTTTATCTTGAACTTTATGATATATTGAATATGTATTCATGTAAATCTCCAGAAAACTTGCAATTATATGATTGAAACTTGAGTTTTTGGTTGGTTTGATTTCTTCCCGAAATGCTCCCCTGTTCTGCTCTGTTTCTTCATTTGCAGAGGAGCGTGAACGGCCCTTCCCGTCCCCAGTTCATTCTGGGAGCGGCCGTTCCCACTCTCTTTGCTAAAACCAGAGCGCGCATGGGAACGACCGTTCCCATTTTAGCCTTTGAGCCGGAATGACCGTTCCCATCAAAGTCATGATTTTAAAATATAAAGCGTGGGCACGTTTCGGAAGAGGCATGGGAACGGCCCTTCCCATTTTACACTATAACCCGGAACGACCGTTCCTATCCCTTTGACAGAACAAAACTTTCTGCATAAAATTGGAATTTCAATTTCAATTCCAATCATTTTCTTGACCCCAAAATGTTATTATATGATCAATTACATGTCATAACATGATGTTTGTATGCTACATCGGGTATTGCACGTCATCTCGTTACTTGATCACGCCGTGCGTCCTATTTGGTAACATTCTTGAGTTATTGTCTCATGTGTACGCAATGTCCTCTTTTCTTGTCAAGTTCTGCTCCAGGGCGGATATTATTGATCGATTGAGCATTTCTATGCATCCTTGAGTCTTCTTGTCGCCTGTCAGGTGAGGTTTAATTGCTAGTTATATAGAACTAGTATAACCCTTATGTGAAGCTTTGAGCCAAAAAGGTATATATTCATCTATAATCATTTCTAAACTCGTAAATGATTGCAAGCAAGCCATGTTCATGAAAAGCAAGCCATGTATTGAGCATGTTTAGACGAGTAAGCATGATTGTTCACTTTGGGTCCGAGGGTTAGTGTATGAGCCAACCGGGAAAGCATAGGGCTGACGGGTAACTCTGCACTCCCCTCATCATGTGGGATCACCTCTGAATCCACCAGGAGGTTTGGTGGAGGAAGAAATCTCGTGCATGGGAGTCATGTTCCTGACGTACACCATGTCGTGGATGGTGAAGGCTCACAACCTTCCCCTCATTGGAGGGAGAAGGAGACTGGGGATGAGTCCGGCATCACAGGCTGTCCTCGGGTTATTGTATTGATTGCACTATTGATTATATTGATTGAGTACACTACCGCACTACTACACTGTAAATTGAATTGCATGATCACCTGATAATTAAATCAAGCATGTATTGTTCACTATTGGTGTAAGGTTGGGGATTTGCCCTCACTCGCCGGGCCACGTATTGAATGAAATTGATTAAATGAATTGTTAAACCTGATAGTTGTATTCTCAGGTGATGTTTACTTTATTATTGAACATATATCATTTCTTTTCTAGAACTTCACCCGAGGATATAACTTGCATGTTAATTACGCTAATATTTATTTATGCCCGTCACTCAGTCTTCATAAACTGACGCCTCCACCTTTCAGGCTCTTGTAGGCGCATGCTAGGCGGGAATCGAGTCGAGTCTGGTCTTTGTATTCAAGTCGTACACGGTTCATCTATTTATTGTTGCGTATGAATTATTGTTATTGTTATTTATTATGTATTTTGGAGATGATAATGTATTGATATATAGACGTAGTTGGAGATAGCATGCTTTCGATCTTGATATTGATATTGAACATATTATGCTTCCGCTTTATTTTGATGCATTATGAGATTCTGTGGTTTGGGGTTAGTCCCGCCTAGCTAGTTGTCTTTTTTTTTTTACCATTGTCTTCCGTTCGCTATAGTTTAGTTCATGTATGGGTCATCTATCTCATATGTGAATTGAGTTATAGTGCGGGGATGTAGCATCTTTGCACTTCGGGTGCTACATCTTAAGTGGTATCAGAGCCCGGTTGCAAAACTGAGATTCTAGTGTCGTGTCGTGTCAAGTTTAGGTCGTACGGCATAGGAATTAATTGTTAATTTGAGAGTCTTGCATTTTATTTGAAATTACCTTGTTACTTGGATCCTTTGAATTTCTTGAATTATTGGCTAACTTGAGCATTGTATTGATTCTTGTCCATAATTGTTGATTAATTGACCTTATATTACTTGATGATTTACATGTCTAATGTGTTTAATTGTCAATTATGTTGAACTAATTGTTGTCATTTGCATCAAATTCCTATTTTGGTGACAATTGTGTGACATGAGCATGTTTTACCCACATGCATTTATTTTCAAAGGAAGTTGTGAGCTACAAGTTGTGAAAATGATATCAAACCACGACCAATCTTCGCGACAACCTCAGCATACCACAAGTTCTTTTCTTCAATTTGGGAAGGATACAATCCGGAATAGAAAAATAAAATCAATCGTGGGAACTTACATTATAGAAGAGGTGAAGGGATAGGAGATTTAAAGAAAGCTGATCGATATAGTGATTTCGAGTGCACGGGAAGCTAAGATGCTAGGGATGCTATATTCGGGCGGAGTGAGTTTATTTTCCCGATCCAAGCTGAATTGTCGTGTTGAAAGGCTAATTGGAAGATATGGGCAACAAATGGAAATAATAAAGAAAAGGCAAAGTGACAACTAGGGAGAATACCGGGACCACCGTTGGAGATTAATTCTTCGGAAATGCCAAGATGTCCAAGGCATGAAAATAGAAGCATTTAAACTCAAGAATTACAATCTTGGTCATAAAGCTACACAAGGTAATACCAGGAAGATTTTAACCAAAGAATTAATCATGGTGAAGGTTCGGGAACCATTTAGACAATGAAACTCGAGGAAGAATTGGGTTCAAGAAATTTCCAAATCAAGTCATGGAAAGGTCCGAGTTGAAGCCAGAGAATTTTGAAGATTTAAGAGACCGTGGGAAAACTAGGGAATGATTAACAGTTCGAGACAAGCTTGTAATTCGGTCAACAAGGAACGGGTACCAGATTAAAGCCTAACCTTACTACAGTGACAGGTTCAATGCATTCATAAGCACGTACATCATATGTATTAATCTAATTGCCTCTCGTTTATACATGTTACCATAATTGTTATTCAACATTTCATACTTGATGTGTTAAGTACGTTGTCTAAATCATTATACGTATATCTTTAAATTAATATAATTATTCCAACGTGTTGCATTTTAAATTGTTTGTAAGTGTAATATGTGCATTAACATTTTAACCGACATGCATTATTTAGTGTTTATTGTAATAGGCTCTCTCTCCAATTTTGCTTCAACTACCGCCTCAACTAAGGGTACATTGAATCAACATATTGGAAGAAGCCACATTTGAGTGTTATTGGGATTATTAAATGCGTGGCCTAACTAAAACGAGGATTTCAAGAGAATTGAGTTGGAAGGAATTGAAACTTTGAGCTAAGAAAGGGTAGAACAAGTTCAAGAATCTAGGAAAATAATTTTATTTATTTTATTTTCTTAAGGAGAGCCGGCTGGGAAACAATCTAAATCCGTTGTTAGACGTTAATTGAGAAGGCTGAACACTCAAGAAAGTGATTCCTTCTGAAATCCTCTATCAGAACCATGTGAAAGAAGTCTCCGATAACTTAAACCTTTTCTCCCTCTTACCCGAAGAAAAGTTTCATCATCGACAGTACCCCTGTCTTTATTGTTGTTTACAGAATGTGGGTTCCTATGTTTATGATCCCCTCGTAATCTCGTATATCAATTGACTCAGTAAATGGGAAAGGATTCGACCTGGTTAAATTTGGGTGGTAAATCTTGAATCTTGATCTCTCTTGCTGATGAAATGCATGCTAGTAGAAGTCCTCTGTCAAGGTCAAGAAGTAGGTGCCAATGGGATGAATCTTATTACAGAAATTTCTACAATAAACAGAAGGGGAAGAAAGTGGAAAGTAGAAGTTGAAAGTGAATAATCCGGGTGAACAAGTCAACTAAAAATAGTCGTGAGACCAAGAATAGTATTAATGGCTCCGCAGTGCTATTTTCTATTGGATTAGAAGCTCGACGGTTACCTCCACTTATTGGGTGCCTTCTTTTCAACTGAAAGAGCTTGATTTGTCATAATAAATTATTAATATATATTATTAAACTTATTTAATAATTTTTAATAATATTATATGTCTGAAATAGTATATGAGGGTATAATAGGAATTTCACTCTTTTTTGTTGACTATTTGTGATGAGGGGGTGGTGAGTCTATTTTTAAAAAATACCGGGTTTTTTAAAGTACTTTTTTTTTGTCGGGGTTTTTTAAGATTCTTTTGAAAAACACAGGGTTTTTGGGGTTGTTAGCTCCAACAACATCAGTGCGAGATTCTCGTCTTCAAAAGTCACATCCAAATTCAATAAATCAGCCACCAACTGATTAAATTGAGTGAAGTGAAACAGTCATTTCTTCATATGCAGCTTGTTCTGACTGTTTTTCTTTAGGAATTTCTCCTCCAATGCCTTCCACAGCTTGCTTGCAGAAGTTTCCTTGCAGAAAATGTACTTCTGTTCTCTGGAGAGACGAGCAAATTGTACCACATGCCAAACGGTTGATGGTCTTTCAATCTTTGTCATCAACCTCTTCTGGTTTCTTCTCTTCAATGGCGAGATCTAAACCTTACTGGAATAGAGCGTCTAGAACTTCGCTTTGCCACATGCCAAAATGACGGGATCCATCGAAGATCTCCACCGTGATTCTCGTATTTGCCATTCCAATCCTTGCCAAGTTGAACGAGCTGAAAGCCGAGGTGGAAGCTGCCTTTGCTTCTTAGGCGTGATCTCATCCTTCGTCATTTCTGCTACACCTTTCTTTCAATAGCCACCAATGTGCGATGCCAACCGAGCCTGCCGATACGCGGTGCTGACCGATCCTGCCGCTGTGCAGTGCCAACCGAGTTTGTCGATGCGCGGTGCTGATCGAGCCTGCCGATGCGTGATGCCAACCGAGCCTGCTGATGCAAGGTACCTACCGATGCTCGTCGCTTCGCGATGCCTGCCGATGCTCGTCGATGTGCGATGGCCACCGAGCCCTCTTCGTCCGTTTCTGATGTGGAAGATCAGACTAAGCTACAATCACAGAGCATACTCCGACACCTTTGGCTCTTGATACCACTTGTTGCGGAAGCGACGAAAAATATTTGGAATTAAAAAACCTAAAATTACACAAAGGAAAAATTAGGCAAAATAATAACTAAATATAACCCAAAAAAGACTATTAAAGGCGTAATGAAAAGAACACTAAATAAAATGAGGTTCGGACAAATTAGCCTATGTCCTCGGGCACTACTCAAAATATATTTCACTTAAGAAATATTACAAAATAAAGAGAGACTTTGCTTGATGCGCTAAGCTAGAAGGGGGAGGTGGCCTTTTATAGTGTTAGCTCCTCCCCAAACTATTCTAAAAAATCAATGTGGGACAAAAACATTCTTGTCCAAAAGTAGTCTTTCAATGTGGGATACAAATTGGCCACAAACTAACAGAAATTCCTACAAATATTGGAGATTTGAAACGATGGAAATCCCTTGATCTTTTCAGCAATAGTCTGTATGGAGAAATTCCAGGGAGTTTGTCGGATTTGGATTCTCTGGCATATTTGAACTTGTCCCATAACAATTTGTCGGGGCCGATTCCGACATGGCGTCATTTCCAAACTCTTGAAGATCCATCAATTTACGTAGGCAATCCCGGACTCTGTGGGGCTCCATTGCAGTAGAAATGTCACGATGATGGAGCATCAAAATCCCCTAATGTTGATGAAAAAAATAGAGTAGACGAAGATGACAGAAATGAGAAGATAATCTTTTATGGAATAATTGGAAGTGGTTTCGCCACTGGCTCAAAAGGAACTGGAGATTGCTTTTTTCCAGTTTGCCGAAGGCATGATGCACAAGATGCTGGGCATATAAACCGTGTTTATGAGTTTACATCTGCAATGATATGGGCTGCGTTGGGCTCGACTCCACTCGCTTGCATCCTTTGCTTTTTTCCAGTTACTGGTATCTAATAAGCTGTGTTAAGAGTTTACTAACTGCAGTAATGGTTTTAGTTTTTCTTTGTAGTGTTTGTTGCATCTTGTATTTTTGTTATGTTTTGGTTTTCCCTTAATGATATTATACATTTGTGGGTTTTGGTTTTGTTACTTTGAGACTTTTTTTTTTTTTCTTAAACACACATCCTCAAGTAGGATTCGAACCCGAGACATTACCCTGGAAAATGAGCCCATTAATCACTGAGATCAACCACTGTTGGCTTGTTACTTGGAGACCTGTTATTTAAGAACAATCACACTCATTTTTTTATTTAAGACACTATGTAATATAAACAGATTTTAATTAGTTTTCATCACTTTGGAAATAAATAGTCCAGAAAAATACCAACACCGTAAAATATACTTTTATGTCCAAAAAACATATTTTTCAATCTTGAAAACCCATTTCATCAGGTAAAAAAAAAACATTTTTCAATCTTGAAAACCCACTCCATCCAAAACGACCCAACAACTGAAATTTAGTTTGAATTTTCCTGAAAAGTTATATTAATAAACTCAATTGATTAGGGTGATTAGGAAATTCAACTTTATGGAACAAGAAAAAAAAAAAAGAAATTAAAATTTTCTTAAACAAGATATTTTAAATACTTAGAGACATAAATTAATAATAGAAATATTTTTTGACAAAATTTAGTTTTTTTTATAACTTGTTAATCCGTCATCTTTATGATTGAATTATACCCCGAATTGTACTTGAATTGATATTATCTTGAAAGAACCGCCTACCAAGCGCAGGCCCTGGAAGATTTCCTGATCGAGAAGGGAGCCCCATTGCCGACCCTGGAATATTCGATTTTGCCATCTGTTTGAACTTCTCAGCTATAAACAATGAGGCTAAGTACGAGGTCCTTATCGCCAGAATGAAAATCACTCAAGAGCAAGGGATTGAGAAGCTAACAGCCCTAGCAGATTCCTAGCTCGTGGCTAGTCAGGTGGTCAGAACCTATGAAGCCAGAGAAGAGACAATGGTGAAATATTTGGCTAAGGTAAAATCCCTGGCTAGAGAATTTAAAGATTTCCGACTAGAGCAGGTCCCTCGAGAAGAAAATGAAACGTCTGTCGCTCGAAGTTATAACAAGAAGGTCTTGGCCAAAGAATTCAAAGTGGGAGACTTGGTGCTAAAAAGGGTCGATGTTACCCACCACGTGGGGAAACTCGACCCCGATTGGGAAGGACCGTACCACATTTGCAAGACTGGGAAAAACAAGTGCTATCATCTGGAAGAGATCGACGGGAGTTCGACTCCCCGATCGTGGAATGCCCACAACTTAAAGCATTTTTATGTTTGAATGCTATTTATAAGTGGAAACTTTTTATGATTCAATGAAAGTATCCCATATACAGATCATTATTGCCATCATACCTTTGCCTCAAGCATGGATTTCGACTGAACAGCCTGCACCAATTCTGCATTGACCTTAGAAAATGCCTCCTCCCACTCCTTCAGCTTGCCCTATAGCTCTACGGTGACCTTCTTCTCAGCCTCGAGCTGGTCGTAAACTTGATCGCCCACTTGTTGAATATCCCGACGCTCAGAGTTATCCTTTTCCATCTGGGCTCAAGTAGCTTTGCAAGCTTTCCAACATCGAGAATTGTGAAATCCTCGAATCACGGCCTGTAAAATAAATCAATCAGGGGGTTGAAAATCGAGCTGAAGGGAATCATTAAGTTTTGAAAAGTGAAGATGCAAATAAAGTATATCTTACAAAGAATAGATCACGGACAAAGTTGTCCTCACTCGCTTGGTCGTCGTCCTGCCATAGCAGCTGATGGCCGGCCTCCGTCTACAAGGCATAATAGAAATGGCGCACAACGTTCAGATCGTAAGGATCGCCCACTATCACCCGCTTGCTTCCATCTGGTCGAAAAGTCGAGAGCCCCCCCGGATATTTGGGTTCGTTCATTCGAGCGTACTCGAAGAACTTTTTGTAGTCCTCTGGACGGGGCTCCCAATCGACCCCTTCCCCTTGTTCTGTGAAGTGATATGGGTATGCGACCCAGAAGATCCGGACGCGGGGGTTATAGGGGGAGACATCGACTGGCCATCCCTGAGAGCGCTCGAACCCGATCCAGCTGTTGGTCTGGCATCATCATCTTTGCGGTGAGAGGTGCCTGAGGGCTTTTTCTTCGACCGGGTGTCACCGGCCTCTGAGCTCTTTCTCTTCCCTCGACCTGCTCCTTGAGAATCATCAGCGCGAGCCTGGAAGTTGGGGGCTTGGGCTACAACTTGGATCACCGTATCGACCGTGTCTCGAGCTTGTAGCTCCTGCGCGACCGCCTCTGCCTCTGGTACTGGGGGCTGATTTGTAACGCCCCGTGTCTTCAATCCAGGTACCTTCGTCACACGTGAGAGTTTGTGTGTTAGAATTGTTGGCATGATTTAGGAATTATGTGTCTAATTGAGTTTATGTGAATTAATTGCCTAAGTGTTTATTTTAATTGTAATTTCATTTCATTTCATATTTTGACAAATGCATTATATATATCTACACTTATATATATATATATATATTACCTACACTAATATACTCACATGCATTATATATGTATATAATATATGAGCACTAAGATGATTATATATATATATATATATAATATAACTAATATCTCTACTTTATAACTTTATACATATATATTATATATCTATACATATATTACTCATATACATTATATCATATATGCAAGATACACACATTTACACCTAGCAAATCTCTAACACACACACTACACTCTCATCTTCATCTTCATCACATTTGATTCCAAGCAAGAAGGAGAAAGAAGGGAGGAAATATTCATAGCCCAAGCATCGTCATCTTCATCATCTTCATCATCTCACCATCTCACCATCTCCTTTCTTTCATTCTAAGGTTGGTTGAATTTCTTAGATGAATAGTTAGGGCTTTATAATTTGAATGTGTTTGCTTGTTTCCTAGCATGAATATATGATCATATATTTGTATATCTTTGAAGTTGAGGCTTGAATATCTTGAACTATTGGCTTGTTGGATGGCATGGTTTATATGAGTTTTGTTTGATGAATTTAATTACCTAAATGATAGATATATGTGTTGCAATTGAAGTATTAGATGTGTATTGGGGTTATATGATAGTTTTGATGTGTTTTATTGTTGTGATTTGGTGTTGGTGTGGATTGGGAGCCATATCTTGAGCCTTGCCCTGTTTTTCCCTCGTATTTTGCTGCTAGAGAAGATCTACGGGCGTGGATTTTGACCCACAGCCATGGATTTGAGTCCAGAAACTTGGGATTTTCGGCATAAGGATCCACGGGCGTGGATTTTTGTACTTGGAGAAATCTACGGCCGTGGATCCTTACCTATTTTCTGTTCGAGTTTGTTTTGCTTCGTTTACCCCTCAAACGAGATCTGTTTGACCTAATTTTTAAACTGAAAGAAATCTCTTAAATTCTAGAACAACTCCAATTGGAATCATGTCAATATCATTTTCCATTTGTGAGATATAATCAATCCTTTTTGGTATCACCACTTCACCAATAATCTGCATTAGCCCAACTTTGGACCTAAGCCATTTTCACTCCGCTTTGAACTAGGATTCGAGCTATATATGTTTGGAAAACTCTATTTGTCTAATTTCATATCCAATAAACAAAACTCCATTTTAACTTCTAGAACTCAAGATATTCTCAATTTTCCACAGCCTGCGCGTTTCTAAAAATTGTCAACTTTTGCCAAACTTCGCCAAAACACCTCTTCTTGCATTTCTTTCACTTCCTTGGCTCCCGTATATGATTTATATGAAGAATTATTCATGCATGAACATTCTCATGAATTATAATTATCATCATTCCATATCATGAGCATGCCGTTCGTCGATTACTTGGTTCATTTGTCTAGAGTTTTATGTACACTCGTGTTTCTTGCACAGTGTTCGATCCAGTTGAGGAGCAGGCTCAGTAAGCTTCTCATTTCTTCTTCCTTTTGTCAAGGTGAGGTTTTATTTTAGTTAAATTAGAACCCTATTATCTTGTGTGATTATTTCAAGCCAAAATGTATCAAGTATATGTATACTTTTGAAAATGGTTTATGCACGAAAGGTTTTCAAATGTTTTCATGAAAATGTTTTGGCGAGAATCACGCACATGTTATTGGGCCCTGGGAAAACGTGGGCTTGGACACCGGTACGGCATCAGGCAGTCGGGCAACCCCTTAGCACGTAGTACCTTTTGAGAATATCCTCGCGCGACTTAGGTGGCAGAAAGACGGGATATTCTTGAGCCAGTGGTTAACCCACTGAAGGAGCGGGAAGGAGTCATGATCCCCCGTCTCGACATGTATCATGAGGTGGCTAGGGCCATGCAAACCCTTCCACCGCCCCGGAGGAAGAAGGATGGAAAACTTATGTTTCTCAAATCATGATTATAAATATGATTATGTTAATGATATGGTTATGAATGCATGAACGCCTAATAATGTTTTCAAGCATACACTATGGGAGTAAGGTTGGAGAATTGCCCACTCGCCGGGCCACGTTAATTATGTTTATTCAAGTAATAATATGATATCCGTAATTCCGAGCAATGCCTTTCTCAAACTACACGCTTAGGATTTTCTAACACTTTACTCGGGATTATGGATTGCATGCGCATGTGATATATGTATATTACCCCTTACTGAGTCTTAGGATTGCATGCGTATGTGATATATGTATATTTCCCCTCACTGAGTCTTAGGACTGACACCCCACGTTTTTAGTCTTTTTACAGGTTGAGCTAGGCGGGGATTGAGGTTGTTGTAGTCTTTCCTTTTGGAGTCCTAGCTTGTAATTACTTCTTAGCATTTCATACTCATGTTTTAAACTATGTATTATTATTTTGGAGAATTATTGTATATCTTATGTGGTGGTCGGGATGGCCTATGATTGTATAACTTAGTTTTGTTTTAATTGTGTATATATGTTTCCTCTTTGTGTTATTGCATCATTGGTTTTAATTGGTTTAAGGGTTAGCCCCACTTAGCTAGGAAGTTGTTTTTATTTTATCATCCGTTCGCTACGTGTTTAGTTTGTGTATGAAAATTAATTTCATGCATGAATTGGACAAGTTGTACGGGGGATGTGAAGCCTTCCGATGCGGGTGTTACATGATTTTTCTTCTTCAACTTGGCATTGCGATTCTTGATCTCGGCGGCAAGAATTTCCTTTCGGGAAGCCATCAGGATCGTATCTACGTAATGAAAGGGAAATCGATTAGAAAGATATTCGATTGCCAGGGATGACAAACTCCAAAATAACCAAAGAAATTGAGATTTTAGAAGGAAACGTGCTTGGGCGATCGAAATTGAAGACATTATCACTTGTACCCGAAGTGAAGTCCCTGTATCTAATGGTCCCAGGGCCCATCCCCACCTCGACTATGAGCTGAGGCTGAGTCAAGAAATGAGCACACATGGGCCCAATTTTCCTCAATCGTTGAATTAGAGTGGGAGGCCAAGTGGGTCTTCCTTTGGGTATCTTGGCCTTCTCAATATCATTCCATGAGGTGTGATTCAGCCCGGGCCACCCGACCGGAGACTCAAAATTATGTTTCCAGCCGAGTCCATGAGATGTGGTGTGGGCCTTGACAATCTGGAAGTTGGGACGGGCCTACAGCTTTGCAAAGCCCCTTCCGTCTGGAGAGGCTGCTGAAGAGGTCAAAGCTAAAAACACTTTTCCGAAATGAGCAAGGGAGGCAGGGTGCTTCAAGCAGAGTAATAAGAGTCTGAAGGCATTCACCAACTGGTACGCAATCGGAAGGAGTTGAATGGGAGCTATGTCCAGGATATTGAGAAGGGCCACAAAATCTGGGTCGAGAGGAACCCTCATCCCATACTTTATAGCATAGGCCGTAACAGCTATACAATTAGGTAGGGGGTTCCCTATCCTCTGACTTTTGCTGGGCTTTATCACCTCGTAGTCATCGGTGGGCCACTGACCCTCTCTGTATCGGCCATAGCCCATGAGGATCCCCTGAAGCTCCTCAACATCGTCATTGGTTACCGCACTCCAAGTTTGGAAATGATGGAGAACAGTTACTTGTGGCCCCTCTTGCTTCTTCTTTGGGCCAGAGGTCGAGGCCTACGCTTCGATCGGAGGCTCCTCAATCGATATCTCTAAAAGTCTTTCCCCAGTCGATTCTTACCCCTGGTCAGGTCTAAGGCTTTCTACATCTACCTCCTCCTTATCGCCGACCTCTTCCTCCTCATTATCTTCTTCTTCTTCAGCCACTCCCTCCTCTTCATAAGCAAGGGACTCTATGTCGGAATCACTTTCTGAGGAAGACGACCTAGAATACAGAGTTATGGGGGAATCCCTGACATCCCAACTGGGGTTGGATTCTGCTCTGACTCATCGACCAAGCCTCGCTCATAGAATTCAGGGTGTGTTTATTTTTGGGCATAGGGATTTGCTCTTGGGATGCCATAAGGAAGAATAGAGGACTGCAGGAAGTAAAGAGGGAGGTCGACAAGAGTACCTTGAATGGAGAACTTGGGAACTCTTGATCGACCCTGAATCACGACGACTAAGCTATTCCTTAAGGTGCACTGCTCGAAAGGCTCTGTGGTCTCTTAAGGATGCTCGAAAGTTCTTGAGAGTTCTGGTGAGAAATAAAGGTGATAAGGAGCCCTTATTTATAAGGGGAGTGCTCGCAATACAAAGAGACGCCATCATTACACTCAGAACGGACACCAGACGCAATGATTACACGTTTTTCGCCTGCCCAAAAAGTCAAATTTTGAGAATTCTCTCCCAAACGCCAAGCGATGCGTCTGTCGACGCGTGTGCGGACGTAGCCCTCACTGTCAACAATCTTCTAGCCATGTCATACATACCTGCCAGCCTAGGGGGCTTATGATGGGGCACTTTCTGAGAACGCCACGTGTCACCATAATTGAAGGAAGACACGCGGCTCACAAACGCCACGCGAGCTGACACGTCACTCCACACCCCATCTCTGGGAGGTCGATTGATGTGGTTCCTCGACCTCCCAAACTGGTCGATCACCTTCCCAGGGAGGACAAATCGACCGGGCCATGAGGTCCCCTCCTTTCTGTTATAAGAGAGACCTCGACCTCCAGGTTTACCCGATCACCTTCGTCGTCGACCGAAGCGCCGTTCTACAAGTCAATCGTCTAGAAGAAGGGTCGAGGGCCTCCCATGGTACAAGAGAACCGCCTCTGACATAAATGTATTGTAAAGTACTACTGTTCCCTAACAAACTGGCTAAAATATTAAATTGACCTCCAGTGCGTGAACAAATATCACACACACCCCTTGGGCCTATAAATATCCCCAGCATTTATGTCACTGGTAAGCACAATCACTGTTTATTTGACCCTCAGTACTAACTCACATTCTCTTGAGTTAGTACCTGACTTGAGCGTCGGAGTGTCAAACTGGGGTATAACCCTTATTCCCCCAGTTGGCCTTCAGTTCAAGTTTGTTCTTCCTTTCAGATCTACTATAGAGTTTCCCCATACATATAAATTCTAAGTAATTCGAGCTCCCAGAATCGACCACTCTAGCATACCGATTTCGAGCACGATCAGCATGGTTTTGTCCATTTTTCTCAATAAATCCCCCAAATACATGGAAATGAGTAAAGTAAATGAGATAATGAACACATAAAAATTAGATAATTAAGCACACTATCGGATAGTAGTAAATAGTTTTCTGAGAAAAATATAAACAATATGAAAATAAGATAAAAGTTGGAACATATATATTTTTTGGTTCGATATATCAGTTATTTGAATTTAAGATGGTCGAATCACTTGACGGTATAAACGTCGGATTAGGGATATAAACGAGCCGAGCCTTGACATTTTTTAAAGCTTCGGGCTCGGGTTTGTTTCGCGAGCCAGCGAGCCACATCAATGGTGGCTCGGGCTTGGCTCGCAGTGAGGTTCGGTCGAGCCGAGCCAACGAGCCAACAGAAAACCCTAAAAAAAAACCTTTGTTCTGACTTAGATCTAGATCTATTCTTTATGTAGATTCAAAGCACAACAAAAAAGCCCTAAAAAATACCTTTGAGATCTGGATGTATTTCTTCATATAGATTCAAAACATAAAAACCCTCAAAAATACCTTTGAGATCTGGATCTATTTCTTCATATAGATTCATGTAGATTCAAAGCACAACAAAAAAAACCCTCAAAAATACCTTCGAGATCTGGATCTATTTCTTCATATAGATTCAAGGCACAAAAAAACATATCTTGTTTTGTTTTCTTATGTACAAGAAAAGCAGGAAAAAAGATACAATCGAACCAAAATTTGAGAAAAAAATAAAATCAAAAGTTTGATTCATATATACATATAAATTTTGAAATCAAATTCAAACCCTTCAGACTTTGAATTTTGAAAAAATTTTCTATTTGGCCGTCGCGGGCGGTGGAGATGGCGTTGAGGCTGCCGGAGGTGGTGAGTGGTGACGTTGGTGGTGGCAACGGCCGGAAGCATGATGGTTGTCACGGGCGGAGGTGGTGGCGCCTAGGAAGTCACGACGGTGGTGCCGGAAATATTAGATCTGATGGGAAGGCTACATGGGGATGGTGGCCGCAAGGGTGGTGAGAGAGTGTGGTGGTGGGAGACGGCGCTACGGGAGGAAGTGGGTGGTGGTGGGAGGCGAAATCTTAGGGTCTTCCTTCTTCAATGTTTTGAAACGTTGAAAGTCTTTTTGGCTTAATATTTACAAGTTCTGTATGTATGCTTTTATATATATATATATATATATATATATATATATATATATATATAATATAGAAGCTGTATTAAGTGTATATTATATAATAAATATAGTTTATATATATATGTATTTATGTGTATGTGTCGTATATAACCTGTATAATATATATATTTTTTTTAGTTTAATTTTAGCACCTAGCTCGCGAGCTTCGAACAAGAAATTTAAGGCTCGGGCTTGGTTCGAAAGTTACACAAGCTCGGCTCGGCTCGCCGCCCGAACTTTTCTCGAGCTGACTCGCATAGCTCGCGAGCCAACTCGGCTCAGTTGCATCCCTACGTCGGATATTGTTCCATAATACTGGCCTAAATATGGGCTTCGTGACAAATCTAATTGAAGATATCTGTTTTGGGCTTTATGAAAACTTGAACCCCACAAAAACAGAGGTCAGTTTAATAATATCATAAATTTAATTTTTTTCTGAAAATTATGTTCGGAAAGGTCTATTAAATTTTTAAGAGGTATATTTAAGCCAATAAGATTTTGTTTTGCTGAGCACGAATTCTAATTTGAACTTGAACGAGCCAAACTAATATAGTAAATGGTAAGTGTATTATATTTTCATGCAATTGATGAAAATTTTTAAAAAAAGTTAACAATCAAATAAAAATATAATACACTCTCCGTAAAATTGAGTGTTTGTGGTTTGGAGGGACATATTTTCAATTCGTTGAAACATGACTGCAATCACAAATGATCTCCCTCGGTTTAGGTTAATATGAAATTTTTTATGTTTACAACTGTGGATTGTACTTGTAGTGTATCACATTGAATTATTTGTTTTGTTTATTGTATTCACTTTGCATACATATCATTAGCTCACATCAATATATGTAGATATATTTGTATTATATTATATTGAATCAAATTTTATGTTTACTTTTTATTTCAATTTTGCATTCGATTATTAATTAACTAGTTTTTTTTTTATCTCTTAGAGTTTCCCCCCACTCAATCGAGTGAAGGACTAATCTCCCGAGGTAGCTGAAGGCGCTTATTGCGGGGACCTCTCCCAATGTAGTTTTTTACATCCACAAGGTTCGAACCCGAGACTTTACTTAAGTGAACTCAATCCCCTATCCACTTGAGTCAACTGCCCGTTGGTGATTATTAATTAACTAATGAATTCGCATATAAGGTGGAACACATAATAGATATGCACGAATCATCCCACACGGTATTTTTGAGTAGAAATAAATATGTGAATATTCTTTTATGGCATGTTTTTTTATATGATGTACGGATACTTTAAAAATATTATTTTATTATGTCGTATCGCATATCGTGTCATATACTATTCACGTGAAAAATATTAAAAAAATTATGGATCGCTGTATCCATATCGTGTGTGTTTGTATCCGTATATCATAGGTCTTTTTGGTCGAAGTTCAAACAAGACTCAAGAGTGTCCTTTGAGGTGATGGAAAATCAACTCTATTGATTTTTCCAAGCAAACTTGCTTTTTTCTTCTCATTTTTCTTGAATGGTTCTTCTTTTTCCAAAATAGACAGACAGACCAGAGTATCATTTCTGATGCTGGAAAGTCTGGAATTGGAAGTATTTGATAAAACTACATAATTCTTATCTGTTAAAATAATTTTGTGTATACCTATATATAATAATTTAGTTGGACCAATATATATATATATATATACACATAATAATTTATATATATATATATATACATAATAATTTAGAACCCCTAACATCTACCTTAGCAAATATGTGAATAGTGTTGAAGCTGGGTTTTTTTTTTTTTTTTTTTTTGAAGAAAGAAAAAGTCAACAAAGGTTGTCAATGTTGCACCTCCCGCATCGAATATTTTTTGTTTGGAGAGGAGGTTGAGAGTTGTATATAAACTCCAACCTCTTCAATGTTTTATTTGCAACACAAAGGAAAAAATATTTATTTCCTTGTTTAATATTAAAGAGGTTTATAGATAATTCTCTTGGAGATCTCTCTGAGTATAGTATTTTAGGAAGTGAGGGTGTGTGTGAAAAATATTGTGCATTGTATGGTGTAATAATTTCCATATAGTGAATATTTTTGGGGGGCCCGTGGTTTTTCTCCAATTGGGGAGTTTTCCACGTTAAATCTTTGTGTTGTCATTCTCTTTAATTTCTCTGTTATTTTCTGCTTGAAAGCGCTCCAAAAGGGAAAGGAAAAAATAGTCGATTTATTTATTTTTTCCTAACAAGTGGTATCAAGAGCCAGGTTGTTTCATCCTGGCGGAGTAGCAAGTGGAGTCCGATTCCGGTGGAGTTTGCTAAACTTCTTGGCGGAGTAGCAAGTGGGGTCCGATTTCGGTTGAGTTTGCTATTCTGGTGGAGTTGCTTTGGTTACTTGTATATCTGGAAATAGTGGGAATAAGTACAATCTAAACAGGTTCTGGCTAGGAAAGACTTGGTACTTAAGTGTATCCCTTGTGATCCACCTCTCTTTCCTGGGAACTAATTTAGTGGGTACTTTGCATTACTATTGTTCATTTATTAGTACTGATAAGCAAGATGGGGACAAAATTTGAGATTGAGAAATTTGATAGGAGAATTAATTTTGGCTTGTGGCAAGGGCAAGTCAAGGATGTGTTAATCCAATCTGGATTGCACAAGGCATTGAAAGGGAGATCAACTAGCGGAAAAGATGACAAGGGTTCAGAAAAATTTGAAGGCAGTAAAGACTCAGAAAAATCCAAAATTAGTGATGAAGAATGGGAAGAGCTAGACATGAAAGCGGCAAGTCAAATTCGCTTGTGTTTAGCTAAGAATGTTCTTGCTAATTGATTGGATTGTCTACATCAAAGGAGTTATGGGAGAAACTTGCAGAGTTGTACCAAACCAAAAGTATTTCAAATAGGTTATATTTGAAGAATCAATTTCATAAATTGCAAATGGATGAAGGTACAACTATTTCTGATCATCTGAGTGTCTTAAATGGGATTGTTTCTGAATTAGAATCTATTGGAGTGAAAATTGATGAGGAAGACAAGGCACTTCGACTCATCTGGTCTCTTCCATCTTCCTACAAGCATATGCAATCCATTCTAATGTATGGGAAGGAAACTGTGATTTTCTTAGAAGTGACAAGCAAATTGATTTCTTAGAAAAAAAGACTGAAGAATGGAGATGAAAAATCTCAGGAAGATTCAGCTCTTGTTGTTGAAGGAAAATAAAAGCAAAACAAAAGCTCCAAGAAGAAGGTCGTTTGCTGGAATTGTAATCAACCGGGACATGTTAAGAATAAATATCCAAATAATGGGGCTAGTTCGGCTGGAAGCTCCAAAGGAAATGCTGCCAATGTTGTCTTCCTAAAATTGGGGGATGATATTTCTTTGTAAGCAAGATGAAAATCCTCATGACATGAATGCTACCTTTAGAACTGCCATGGAAGAGGATGTTTAATTGGTAGCGGGTCCACAAGTTTGCACATGGGTATTGGTTGATAGGTGATGCAAGGTGTGTGGTGGAAAGGATGTCGATGGCTAATGAACTCTCAAGAAATCAACAAGAGGGTTGCACCATAAGTTATTAACAAGTTTTTTCGACATGTGCCGAATATGAAATTCTTGAAATTGGGAAGTAATTTCAAGTGAAAATTCTTAGATTGGTTTTTCAATCTGAGTGGATGTACTCTTTATGGTGGAGGTATGATAATTCTTGAATTTAGAATTATGATTGTCAGTAGCAGACAATGTGAAAGTTGCAGTTACACATGGTTGGCCGAGCTTAAAGTCAGGTGGAGAACTGATATTGTTATGTGTTGCTGGACAACTATAAAGGGGCAACGGATTGCTTTTTCCTTCTCTTCAAAAGGTGGAGATTTGTTGAAGTTGGGTGTTTTTTTTTTTTTAAGAAAGAAAAAGTCAACAAAGGTTGCCAATATTGCACGTCCCGCATCGAATATTTTTTGTTTGGAGAGGAGGTTGAGAGTTGTATATAACCCTTTCAATGTTTTATTTGCAACACAAAGGAAAAAATATTTATTTCCTTGTTTACTATTAAAGAGGTTTAGAGATAATTCTCTTGGAGATCTCTTTGAGTATAGTATTTTAGGAAGTGAGGGTGTGTGTGAAAAATATTGTGCATTGTATGGTGTAATAATTTCCATATAGTGAATATTTTTGGGGGGCCCGTGGTTTTTCTCCAATTGGGGAGTTTTCCACGTTAAATCTTTGTGTTGTCATTCTCTTTAATTTCTCTGTTATTTTCTGCTTGAAAGCGCTCCAAAAGGGAAAGGAAATAATAGTCGATTTATTTATTTTTTCCTAACAAATAGTACCATTAATTTTATTTCGCCACCTAAATAGGCACATAAGTTTTATTAAATATATAAATTTCACCAACTAAAGAAATTAATTTATCATACAGCTCATATTAATTTTATCCGATAGTATGGGGAAGAAGTACTCCTCTTGTGCAATTCTCCACATGTTAGTTATGCCGTTTACAATTTGGTTTTCACTGGCATGAAACCCTCAAATCAAGGCCAAAACACAACAAATTTCAAACGATCCACCGATAAACCCTAGAAACATTAAACCTTGATCCAGGTTTTCACATCTACAATAACATACAAACTCAGCCAAAACAAACAATAAATCAGCAAGTACCAAACAACATACATAAATTTAAATTAAAAGAAGCACGCACTTGACTTTCATGCGGGCAAGACGATCAGCGACTGAGGTATCTTTCTCCATTTTGGGCTCTTTGGTGCCGAAAGTGTAGCTTGAAAGTGGGTACGTGTTTACCACCTGCGATGTCACCATTCTCCCTTTCCCTAACTATAATTCCCTGTGTTCTTTGCTTGATTTGCAGCAAATTGGAACGAAGAAACTTTCTTCTCTCTAGTCTCCGCTCGGGAAGCAAGTAATGATTTGAGGAAAAGTTTACTGTGTCTGCATGTGTGCTAGGTATGGCTTCTGAAGAACAGCAACGCGAGTTTAGTTTCAACTGGAGGAACCGAATCAATAGAAACAGGAGACAAAGAACGAAGAAACTTTCTTCTCTCTAGTCTCCGCTCGGGAAGCAAGTAATGATTTGAGGAAAAGTTTACTGTGTCTGCATGTGTGCTAGGTATGGCTTCTGAAGAACAGCAACGCGAGTTTAGTTTCAACTGGAGGAACCGAATCAATAGAAACAGGAGACAAACCTTTGTGTATCTCGTTTTGTTTTGCTCATGCATAACACGAATAATATCATCTTAGGTTTGGTTTAGGTTGGAAATATGGCTCAAAAGATAGTTGAGCTTGTTGGGCCGCGCCTTTAGTGTAAATAATATTAAATGTTGGTGCTTAAAAAAAAAAAATCGAGTACTTCACCTTTACCTAATTTTATAGTGCAAAATTAATGTATTTTAGTAGTACTTTGATAGTTTTATGTACCTTTAGAAAGCTGTCAGTATATTTTAAAAAACTAAATTTCAAAGAAAATATCTTTATTATTAATATCTCTAAATATTTAAAAGATTATTGTTTATTAAGAAAAGTTTAATTTCCTAATCACACTAAAATAAATTTAGAATAAATAGAAAATATTATGTAATTAGAAATAGACACATTGGATACCCAAATGAATATTAAAATTACAAATGACTCCCTCTCCATTAGAGAAATTATTAAAAAAACTATTGTATTCATTTGGGATTTAGATGTAAAAACTCATTTTTGGTATTCTATGTTTTAAAAACTCATTTAGAATAAAAAATTTGACGAAATTATCAAGAATTCTAACGGAAAAGGGTCATTTGTAATTTTAAAATTTATTTGGGTGTCTCATCTTATTTAGTCTAAATATAAGGGTATTCTATTATTTAAAAACTGATTTGGGGTTTAGATGTAATTCACTCGTTAGAAATATTAATAATCAATATAGTTTATAAATGTGCCAACAGAGGTTGGTTCAAATGGTTAATGAGTTCATCTCGAAAGCAAAATCCCGGGTTCGAATCTAATTTGGATGTACGTGTTATATATATATATATAATGTGTTTTAAAGTAGCAAATGTGCTCACGCCACCGCCCCCCACAAATGTATGATATTATATTAAGGGAAAATCAAAGCTTACAGACGTACAAGATACACTGAAACCTCCACTGAAACACACTAGAAAGAAAAACGAAAACTATTATTGCACTTGTAAACTGTTAAAACAGTTCATTAAACATCCGTATTTAATAAGAATGCAAATGAGTCCAATCGAGCCCAGCCGAGGTTGCCAATTCACGAACGTTGTTTATAAGCCCAACATCTTGTGCATCACGTCTTCGGCAAATTGGAAAAAAGCAAGCCTCCAGCTTCTTTTGAGGACTAGAAACCCAATGACCCCCCAAAATCCAGTGGCAAAACCGCTCACAATAATTCCATAAGAGATTATCTTCTCATTTCTGTCATCTTTGTCTGCTCCTTTCTCATCAACATTTGGGGATTTCGATGCTTCATGACATTTCTTCGGCAATGGAGCTCCACAGAGTTCGGGATTGCCCTCATAACTTGATGGATCTTCAAGAGTTTGGAAATGACGCCCTGTTGGAATCGGCCCTGACAAATGGTTGTGGGACAAATTCAAATATCCCAGAGAATCCAAATCCGACAAACTCCATGGAATTGCTCCATGTAGATTGTTGCTTGAAAGATCAAGAGATTCCAATCGTTTCAAATCTCCAATGTTTGTAGGAATTTCTCCTACGAGATAGTTGTGTGACAAATTGAGACCAATCAATCCAGAAAGATTTGTGAGCTCCCAAGGAATTTCTCCCAGCAGATTATTACTTGAAAGATCCAAATTAACTAGGTACCGTAATGTACTGGTGTACTCCAGCTCCATTCCTTTCATCTCTTGGTTCAAAACCTCGTCAATTTCAACCGAAGAAGAATACAGGGTCGAAGAAAGGCGCATATTGGCATCTTCGTCGACCATACTTAGCAAATTGCCAAAGCAGTGTGAGATGTTTCCTGTCAACTTATTGTTTGAAAGGTCCATTACTTGAAGATGCAACAATAGACAAAAAGTAGAAGGAATCACACCATGGAACTCATTTTTCCCGAGTCTGAGAAAATTCAGATTAGGCAAGTGCGTGCCAATCCAATCTGGCAGATTTCCAGATAACATGTTTTCTCCAACATCCAACACTTCCAATGATGTGCAATTCTTCAAAGTAGGTGGAAGTGACCCTGTTAAACTGTTGTTGCTCAAGCTTAACCACTTCAACCCGCGAGCTTCTCCAATGGAGTTTGGAATGACCCCTGAAAGCTCATTAGATGACAATCTCAACACCATTAAATTCTGTAAGGCCGCCAAACAATTTGGAATATGACTGGAAAATCGATTTCTAGAGAGATCTAGATTAGATAGATATTTTAGTTTGCATAACGAATCGGGTATTGAACCATCAATCATATTATCTGATAGAGTAAAGCTTTCCAAGCTGGAAGCAAGCTTGGGTATTGGTCCCTCAATATGGTTGTGGGATAGATCTAAGATTTTCAAATAGGTAGGAAGCTTTGGTATTGAACCATTGATCATGTTCTGGTACATATCTAACTCTCTCAAAGAGGGTGGAAGCTTTGGTATCGAACCATTTATTATATTTTCGGACAGATATATAACTGTCAAATTTAAGTAATGAAGCCACTCTGGAAGAGACCCTGAAATATTGCAATTCGGCAACATAAGTACGTCAAGTGCCTTTTGGTTGCGAAGCCATTGAGGAAATTGACCGCCTCCAATTGTGCAAGATATCAATAAAAGCGCTTTCAGTTGAAAAGGAGGCACCCAATCAAACGCCACACTCAAATTGATGGAGTCTGCGATAAGCACTTCTAATTTTGAGAGCTTAGCAAAGTGAAGCTCAAATAGTGTACCATTTAAGGAATTATAAGATACATCAATCTTTTCAAGATCTGACAGCTGCCTTAAAGAAATTGGAAATTCCCCACTCAGATGGTTATCATTAAGAAACAAATATCTCAAGGATCTCAATTTCCCAATAGAACTAGGAATAGGGCCGGTAAACGCATTATTTGATAGATCGAGAAGACTTAGTTGCTTCAATTCCACAATACAAGTAGGAATAGGACCGGTAAACGCATTTTCTGAAAGATCAAGAAGATTTAGTTGCTTCAACTCACTCATCTCTTGAGGTAAATGACCATCGAATTGGTTTATACTCAAATCCAGTGTCTCCAATTTGTGAGTCCAGCAATATCCGATGGATAAGTTTCTAAAAAGTCTTCCTGATAACTCCCCGTAAAAGTTATTACTAGACAGACTCAATAATTTCAAGTGACATTTATCCAAAAGGAATTCAAAGATCCAATCTGCCTTATGATGAATTGAGTTATTAGAAAGGTCGAGATGGACAAGATTTCTCAACCTAAGAAGGGCGTGAGGGCTAGAAGTGTTATACTGATTTCCAGAAAGATCAAGGACTCCGAGTGAAGTCATATTATGGAGAAAGCAGGGGAATTCTCCATCAAATAAATTTTGGCTCAAATCAAGGTGTTGGATATTAGTAAGTAATGGAGAAATCACACAGGAATGGGGCAGATGCGTGTTATTAAGTCGGGTATAAGACAAGTGCAAGACAAGTATAGAAGGAAGCATGTGGAAGAGTACCTCTGTTAAATGTTTTGCTCGACTCAGGTCCACACCACTGATATCAAGATGCTCTATGGATGAGAGATTTGAAACCCACATGAGATCATTCACGATCAATCTGGGATACCCATCTTTATTATTGAGATCAAGTACCAGTAAGCTCGAAAGGTTGCCAAGATTGTGTGGAACAACACCACTAAAATTTGCAAGTGAGAGATTGAGATGTTGTAGCTGCTTCATTGAACCAAGAAAGGCAGGAATAGAGCTGAGCTGAAAGTCGTTGCCACTCAAGTCAAGATAGCTCAGATACTTGAGCTCCAACAGTGAAGAATCAAGATGATTACTTCTCAAACTGTAACTTTCATCAGGAAAGTAAGAATACCTCCAGTGTGTAAGGTAAGAATACGTCCAGTGAGTATTTTTGAGACGAAGGCCGACAACACGATTGGTATTACTGTCACACACCACGCCTTTCCACTTGCAGCAATTTGTGTTGGTATGCCATGAAGACAATGTATTGGCAGGATCGTCAAAGCTTGCTTTCAGCTTTAGGAGAGCATTCCTTTCCCCTGAAATGCAATGAAAATTAGTTGTGTTTGTTGCGAAAGAAGTGGAAATTGCAGACCCCATAACTAACAAGATAGTCATGAAGTGTAGAATTGCAAAGGAGTGATACAATTTCCCCATAGTATCAAACAAAATCAATATAAGGTGTATGAGAAATTAATTTCTTTAGAAGCTGAAATTAATACTTGTGCATCTAATTCCTAAGAAATATAGGAATATATACACGGATAACTTGATGATGGCGATATATCAACCAATTAATTCCAGAATGCGATCGCCGTTGACTCGAGTAAACGAGCGTCTTTATGCATGCTTAATGGCAATGGACAAGTTTGATAAGATCATAATTAAGAATACGGTAATGACTAATTTGAATTGAACAAATAACAATTATATTTATATGAAATTTTTTATTCTTTAGATAAAATTACGTTACAAATAATATATTTAATATAAAATATGTGTGTTTTTAGGTGGCAAATAATTTCAATGAATCTGTTCACATATACGTGTAGGTGAATGTTAAAGAGTTCTAAATTATTACACATAGAAAATTATTTTCACACTCAGTAAGAATTATGTAATTTTATCATATACTTCCAGTTCCAGAAACCCTAATGATACTCCATCTAGACTGTCTATTTTGGAAAAAGAAGAACCATTCATGGAAAATGAGAAGTCTGCTTAAAAAGCCAAAAGGAATAGACTTACTTTCCGTCACCTCAAAAGACGTACTCTTTAAGTTTGCTCGAAGGAAAAGAGATGGAAAAAGAAGGATACTCACATATTTATTTCTGCTTAAAAATATCTTGTGGGATGATTTTTTTTTTTTTTTTTTTTTTTTTGACAAGGGACGCCCTCAACAGAGGGCTCAGAAGAACAGGCAACAATAGCCAAACAAAACCACAAAATCAGACAGGAAGGACGGAACAATCAAACCCCCCTCGCAAGCCGGAGCTGCATTACGGGCTAATGTATGAGCCACCACATTGGCTTCACGCCGAACAAAGTGGAAGTGACCGCAAGAGAAGGAGGCAGCCAACACTCTAATGTCATGGATCAAATTACCAATGTCCGAACAATCCTCCAAAGTTGCCGTAATCTTGTTAACGAGGTTAAGACAATCGCCTCCACCCAAATCTTCTACCAACCATATTCGCGAGCCAACACCAAAGCACGAATCACTGCCAAAGCTTCCACTGCTACCGGTTCCAAAGAGCTTTCAAACCTATCGCACAACCAGCCTAAGCAAACTCCCTGATGGTTGTGTGCCACAACACCCATAGCCACATCCCCTTCGTTAACGAATAAAGCCCTCTCCACATTTAAATTGATGAACTCAGAGGGCGGGGGACACCAACAGCTCCCCTGATCCAGTCTAACCAAAGTGGGTTGAGCAGGAGAAACAGAGGGAGGGGGGGGGGGGGGGGGTCATTAAGATTGAGGGCAAAATCAACCAATTCATCCGGGCGCCACCCACAACCCTCCGTTCTCACCTTATTGCGAAACCACCACAGTCCCCATAAGATCAAGGAGAATCTAGCACACTCACCCCCATCAAAAGAAGAAAACACCGTCTCGATCCACTCGTGGACTCCCCCTGAAAACTTCGAAACGGAGCCCAAGGGAGGAACGAGATAGCCCAAACTTGTCTTGCAAATGGGCAGTCAAAAAGAACAGGCTTTACATCTTCGGGGTCTTTCCCACAGATCGGACAATTTAACTCAACAAAACATCGACGGGCAACAAGATTCGAGGAGGTCGGGAGAATATCATGAAGCACTCGCCAAACAAAAATACGGACTTTAGGGGCCACATGTAACTTCCAAATCTTCTTCCAAATAGGCTTACTCATAGAGAACGAAGAGGACGCACGAGCTGCTCCCTCCAACGCAAGAGCCACCCGGTGAGCACTACGAACAGAAAAGGTACCATTTTTCTCAAAATGCCAGATTAGTTTGTCATCACGGTCAGCACAACCCAGGGGAATGGTACGTATAAGAGCTGCATCGCTAGTGCAGAAGGTTTCATCAACCAGCTTTAAGTTCCAGCCGGCATTATTAGGCAGAATGAGCTGAGCAACACAAGTAATTGTCGGGTCACGTGGCTGCCGAATAAGAGGCTTAAAAGAGTTCGGCCTTGGGATCCAACGATCATGCCAAATATCAATTGATTGCCCCGTTCCAACTCGCCATCGAGAACCTGCCACTAAGATAGGTTTAGCCGTAAGGATACTCCTCCAGGTGAATGAAGGTGATCGTCCCAATCTCGCAATAAAGAAGTACGAACGAGGGAAGTATCTTACTTTGAGAACTCGACCAAGTAGGCAATCCGGCGCTGATACTATTCTCCAGGCTTGTTTGGCAAGTAGAGCAAGATTAAAGGCTTTGAAATTTCTGAATCCCAGTCCGCCATTCTGTTTCTGAAGGCATAGTTTTTCCCACGAAAGCCAATGAATGCGGTTCCGATCCTTGTTATTCCACCAAAAATTTGCCGAGAAAGAATCCAGTTCTTTAATAAAAGAGTTTGGTAACTTAAAACAGCTCATAGAGTAGGAAGGAATAGCTTGTACCCCTGCTTTAATTAAGGTCTCCTTGCCCACTAAAGACAAGTTCTTCTCCGAGAAACCGCTAACTTTCTTCCTAATATGGTCCCGAAGCGAAGCAAACACCGTTCTCTTAGATCTTCCGAGCACCGAAGGCAAACCCAAATAAAGGTCAAAAGTATCAACTAACACCCAACCGAACAGCCAAGCTCGAGCCAACTTGGGGGCTAACATTTCGACTAAAAACCACAGAGGACTTTTGGAAGTTGACGACGTGCCCCGAAGCTCTAGAAAACACTTTCAGAACCCCAACAAGTCCATCAAAGGCCCTTTCATCCGCTCTCCCGCATATAAGAGTATCATCGGCGAACAATAAATGAGAAATGCTTGGAGCATTCCTGCAAATGGAAACACCTTTTAAATCCCCCTGTTTTCCAAGTTCTTCAAGCAAAGTGAAAAAGCTTCTGCGCAAAAGAAGGAAAAGGTAAGGTGAGAGAGGATCACCCTGGCGGATGCCTCTCTCCGGGGTAATCGCCCCGAACTGGGAACCATCAAGGATGAACGAAAAGGAAACAGTAGAGACACAAATCATAATGAGGTTAATCAAAGAAGGGGAAAAACATAACCTCTCAAGCATCCGCGCGAGGAACCGCCATTCAACTCTATCATACGCCTTGCTCATATCAAGCTTGAGAGCGAAGAAACCTTCCTTTCCCTTATTCTTACACTTCAAGAAATGAGTAATCTCAAAGGGAAGCAAAACATTATCAGTAATGAGACGTTTAGGGACAAAAGCAGATTGTGACACATAAATAATTTCGTCAAGGACAGGCTTAATTCGGTTAGCAATACATTTCGAAGCAATTTTATAAATCACATTACATAAGCTGATCGGGCGAAACTGAGTGATTACATCGGGTTTCTGGCACTTAGGAATAAGGACTATATGTGTGAAATTAAGTTTTCTAGAGAAAATTCCTTTATTCAGAAAATTAAGAATGCAGGCTGAAACGATACGTCCTAGAATGTGCCAGAATTTTTGAAAGAAGAAGGGAGGGAGACCATCAGGCCCCGGGGTCTTAAGAGGATATATACAATTGACAGCACACTTAACCTCATCAGCGGTGAAGGGGATTCATGTATATCTATTATGTACTGTTTCACTTTATATATATATATTAATTATCTAATTAATAATGGATTGCAATTTTCACAAGGTAAACATAAAATTTGATTCGATGTATTACGAGTAAACACAAATATATTGACGTGAACTAGTGCTATAGAGAGTGAAATGCTATAAGTTAACTGAAAATTTTAAGTGGTGTGTACAGTTACACGCACAAAAATTTTCATATTGACCTAGAGCGAAGCAGCACTTTTGTGGTTATGGTTATGTTTCAATTAGTTGAAATGGACATTGTTACTCCAAAGCAATATATGATTGGGAAATATGGCAACAGGAGGGGGCAATTTTTGAAAACTCCCCATTGGTTTGAAAAGTTTCTTTTAGCTCCCCATTTTCAAATACATCATTTGGGGTTTTAGATACGCGATTTTGAGATTTAGATACGCAATTCTGGGATTTAGATACGCGATTCTGGGATTTAGATACGTGATTTTTTCCTTGTATTTCAAATACATCATTTGGGGTTTTAGATACGCGATTCTTGAGTTTTAATACATCATTTTTGAAAATGGGGAGCTAAAAGGAATTGGACTTATCATTTGAGGAGTTTTCGGGAATTCCCCGCAACAGGAATGGTAATTGGAATTTTCAGAAAAGAGATTCAAAATTTAATAAAAATTAAATTTGAATAAAATTGAATAAACGAAAGCCCAAATACTTTATATGGCTATAGGCCTATTAACTAATGTATACGTTTGGGTGGGTCTAATATGGGTCTAATGAGAAGTAAATTCTATCTAGGGCTGTCAACGGGTCGGATTCGGACCGGATCAGGATATTCCGGATCCGAATCCAATAAGACAATCCGATAACCGGATCCGAATCCGAGTGCTATAGGATTCGGATTCATTTATTTTGAATCCATATGTAATCGGGTTGGATCAGATCCGATAAAAGATTCGACCTGATTAATAATAAATTTTAATTTTTTAAACAATAAATTTAATATTAAAAAATAAATATAATTAGATAATATTTAATAAACAATTGTTATTTAATAGATTATTTGATGATTTTGTTAATATTTACTTAAGATAGGTTAATTTAAACTTATTAATAAAGAAAAAAATATAGTTTTAGGGTAAACAATTCAAAAATTGTTATTATTTAAAGTGATAAATATGTAAAAATTATAATTTTAATCATTTTACTTAGTATTATGTACTAGTAAATAATTTATTTAATTAAATATTATATATATAATCGGATTCGGATTCTTAACGGATCGGATTCCTTAATTCCATATTCGATCCATTTATTTCGGATTTCGAATATTTATAATCGGGTATGATCCATCGGACATTTTTATCGGACGAATATGCTAAAATACGAATCGGATTCGGATTAAAATCCGATCCATTGACAGCCCTAATTCTATCTACACTCTATATTTAATTTGGGCCATAATTAGGGAACAATATTCAACTTTCATCTCATGGGCCGGTCATATTGTGTGTGTATATTTTTTTTCCTTTTTCTCCCAAAGTGTCCCCACAATTGACTGATTTATATTGGGATTTCTTCCAACGTAGTTTTTTATTTCCACATGGTTCGATTTCATGACCTTGTTTAACTAAATTCAAACTCATTTTTTACTTTAAGTGCTTGGTATTGTATACACTATACTAATACTTGTAGAAAACTACTATTTAATACAATGTGAAAGTGAGAGAGAACTATAGCTACTTGTGATATCTTAATCTAACTTCCATAGCTATTTCAATTTGATTTTTCGGAGTTTTTTTTTTCCCAATCCTCTCCAATCAATATTTCATTATTTAATCACTTTTTTGTCTATAAACAAGTATTTAATACTTGTCGATTTTAACTAATTTCTATCTTAATAAGTATCCTCTCTCATTTTAGTTCTTGGAAAATAATATTTTGCTACATCGATCGGAATAGGTTTAATATTTCTTATTAATTGTTCTTGAAAATGGATTAATTGCGTCTATGTCGTTAAAATTATCCACATTCCAATTTCTGTGTCTTTGATCTTTTTGATAAATAAAATTAACTATTTTTTAAACATCTAAAATTACAATAAAATAACCCTTCAAAACTTTCATCTCTTGTGTCCGTAGATAAATAATAGAGTCGCACATGTACTAATTTCTTGTCGTCTGTCTATTTTTAGGAGGGACTCTCATATGTAAATATCCCCTATTATATTTGTGGGGATTGGTGTAATCGATATCCTTTGTTTTTTTTTTTTTTTGTTTTTTTTTTTTTTTTTGGTAAGGAGAACTAGGGAAGTGATCCAAGTTTTATACTTCCTAGAGATGATCATCCTGAGTTTTGGAGGTAAACTATCCCAACGCTCAAAACTGTTATCTCGAGTGTGTCCAATTTTATCCAAGAAATCATCTCGTTGCTGTTCCGCTTAGCGTGAAGCATCCTAATTTCCAGTGGAATCCTTAACCGACGTTGAAGATGCATGATGATCCTGTGTAGTGGACAACCTTGATCCCTTTCTGAATGACGTTGAAAACAACTAAAGAATCGAGCTTAATCTCAATGCGATTGAAACGCCTTTCCCTATAGCCGATATCAATGGATCTACCTAAAGGAACTGTCTACTCTTTTTTAAGACTTCACATTTTATTTATATATTAAAGTTTACAAAATCTGAATATTCGCAATACGAGGTAAGCAAGACCTCGTTAATTGCTGCGGATTGGACCAAAATATTGCATCCCAAAAGATAAGTCTTAAATCATGAGATTTTGTTGTAGCCGTAAGATCTAAGTGACAAAGAACCATCATTTTTGTTATCACGTAATTCCAATAAATCAATAGCTAATTCGAATGTTTCATTCTGTCCATATTAATCAAATTTCACTTCAAACACTTATAAATGAATGATAAGCTCAACCGAAAAGGAAAATGCAAGGGATCTAGTATTCATTTATTTTGCTCTTCATTTCGACTTGACAATATTCAGTCTTATGCCTAACGGACACAAAAGAAATATTTTCAAAAGAGCAATTACATTAGGTAATGTTTCATACAATCCACAAAAATGTTCTTCATTTCAAATATATATACGAAAGTTCACAACTTTCCAATAGGCAAAAGGGGGTCTTTAGAAATTAGGGACAGAATAAAGAATAAAATTGATGATAAAAACATGAAAGAAAATTGCTAAATTTAAAGAATAACAAAAAAGGCATACCAACAAAATCTCCTCCACGCTGGTCCTCATACCTTCCTTCATGTAGTTGCAATTCAAAAACCCAAATAAAATCAAACCCAAAATTCAACAAATTTCAAACGGTCCACCGATAAACCCTAGAAAATTAACTGAGCCCTTGATCCAGGGTTTTGCATCTACAATAACATACAAACTCGGACCAAAACAAACAATATCAGCAAGTGGCAAACAAAAAACATAAATTTAAAAGAAATCGACGCATTTGACTTTCATGCGGGCAAGGCGATCGGCGACGGAGGTATCTTTCTCCATTTTGGGCTCTTTGGTGCCAAAAGTGTAGCTTGAGAGTGGGCACCATTCTCCCTTTCCCTAACTATAATTCACTGTGTTCTTTGCTTGATTTGCAGCTAATTGGAACGAAGAAACTCTCGTCTCCGGAGCTCAGAGGTGACTAGGGGTGTAAACGGATATTAAACGGATCGGATGTATGATTACCATATTCTTATCCGTTTATGATTCGGACGGATAAGGCTAATATCCTTTTAAATCGAATTCGGATAATATCCTTTTCATAAGGATAGAAGGCGGATTTGGACAGATTCGGATTTTAATCGGATTTTCAAGTATTCAAAATTTGACATAAATCATTTAACTATATAACTTCCAATTTTTAATCAGATTACCAACCGTTCATTTATAGATAAATTAGTTAATAACTATATAACTTCGAATATATATATTTTAGACAAATAGAGAAATAATAAGTATATCTATATATATCATTTTTATTTTTTAGTGAAGCTATAAATGTGGTGAAATTATATTATAAATTTTATCATATAATTAATTTGAAATATAATACTTTTATTAATAACCTAATATATGTTAATTATATTATCTCTATATAAATGTTGATGTGAACATATGATTACTAATAATCTAAGGTTTTTCTTTAATAAATGCGCTACAAAATTTACTTAATACTAATAATTTATCGTACATACACAGTTGTGTGTATATATTTTAATATAACATATAATCTATCGGATACGGATTACGAATAAATCGGATAACGGATATATCTAATGGATAATGAAACGGATCGGATATCTTATTACCATATCCTTATCCGTTTATAATTCGGATGCCTATAATCGGATACGGATAATATCTTCTTGAAATGGATCTGGATAATATCCTCTGTAAACGAATTCGAATGCGGATGGATATCGAATTTTTGGACATCCATTTACAGCCTTAGAGGTGACCGAGTGGGAAGCAAGTAATAATTTGAGGATGACTTTACTGTGTGATTGGGCCTTCCGAAAAACAGCGACTCCAGTTTAGTATCAAGTATCAACTGGAAGAACCGGATGAAAGGAACAGGAGAGAAACCACGTTTTGTTTTGCTTGTAAAGAACAGGACTAAATAATATCGTCTTGTCTTAGGGGCAGATTGAGTTGGGGATATGGCCCAAAAGATAGTTGGGCTTTATTGGGCCGCTCTGTAGTGCAAATAATATTAACCTAGTAATTTCTCCTTGCTGGTGTGAATAAAAAAATAAAATTATTATTTAGATATTTAAATTGATTTTTATATTAATATATATCTTATAATTATTTTAAATATATTATAAATTATAATAAATAAATAAATAGCATAAGAAAATAATATACTAAACAAAACTATGTTTAATAAAATACAAAAATTGTAAAGGAAAAAAAGAAAAAGAATTAAAATGAGTTGGAGCAAAAAGATAAACTAAAAAATATTATTAGAGTGATAATATATATAAAAAAAATTCCAAAAATTCTAAATTTACTAATAATAGTATAGATATTGCTGCTTATATTTTGTGGATGTTTAAAAATTACAATATTATAAAAATTTGTTAAACTCTATATATGTATAATCAAATCCTTGTCCTTTTACCTATTTTTAGTGCAAAATTACCCTTGGCCTCCTTACTCTAATATATTTGATATCTAGTGAAACAATTAAACTTGTATACCTATGCAATTTATCCATCAAACATATTTTTGTCTCTGTTGCGTCTTCTCTGAAAACCTTCTACTCCTCTTTCTTTTTTCTCCAAAGTTCTATTCTCTACATGGTTCGCCGGAACGGTCGCAGGGAACGAAACGGAGGCCACCGTTCCAGTTCCGTTGCAATGACGCGGAACGGTCGCGGCAAAAACGCGGCCACTTATCAAAAAGATGTATAAAATCCAAAAAAATTGTTTTAAAACTCATTTTAATTTGTAATTTATTAGAATCAATTAGTATTATATTTAGATTTGTTATATTTACTCAAATAAGAGATTGCACATATTCTTATAATGACTACCGAACCATACAATAAACATAGTTGTGTCAATGTTTACTACAAAAGAAAAGTTGTTCAACATACTACACCATGAATGTTGAAATAGATATATAATAATACATTATTTATTAATAATAAGTGGAATGATGAGGGGGTAGAACATTGGAATTGTCTCTCTCTTCTGAGGAGTTTCGAAATTGACGCTGCATATATTCCCTTATATTAGGATAAGATGGTTGTGCGTACGGAATGTGATCACCACCATGACCATAATATCCAAATCCTCGGTACTCTATGCTGCTACCACTACTGCCTGAAGATCCATGTGGCATCCCAAAAGATCCATACGATGACCTCCCATATCCCCCACTAAATGATAATGGTTACAAATATCGATTGTAGTAGGAGAACCCTTGATCAAAGTTACGATGTGTTCTATCATCTATATCGTACATAGGATGAATAATTATAATGGAGTCCACTTGAACCTCCATGACTTCCACTCACACGTGCAATATATGTTGTTTCAATCTTGTGATTCCTCCGGTAATAACTTTATTGCAAAATTTACATTTTATATTCTTACAACCTTCACCGATAGGTTCACAAAACTCTCAACCGATATCACGCTTCGGAGGCATCTAATTATTAATAATATCATGTACGCAACATCATTAACTAATATAAAAAAAAAAAATCAAATAAAATTATATGGTGGAATTAGTAAAAGATATGTATTCAAATTAAAATTAAATGGTAGAATTTAGTATAGACATCGGCTAACATCAAAGAATATGGTGGAATTAGTAAAAAAAAAAAATCAAATAAAATTATATGGTGGAATTAGTAAAAGATCTTGTGGGTTTTGTTCAAATTAACATTGGCTAATTTTATTTGGAAAATTCGAAGAGAAATACAAAATAAACAACCAAAATGATATATGAGAACTAGACCATATTGAATATCAGCTGAAATGAACAACCTTAATATGCAAAAATCACGTTTTCACCCATCCCACCAGCTCCACACCCCAAAAAAACAAAAGCTTAGTTCAAGAAATGAAAGAGCAACATAGGAAATTGTTCATCCATCTATGAAATACTGAAACTTTCTTCAAACATATATGTACACCAGCAATCAACCATCTCATTCACATGCCCGGCCCCCACAAAATGAGCAAGAAAAAGATCAAATCTTTTGAGTAAAAACCAAATCTTTTCACCTGGATTGCAAAAAATATGAAGCTGCGAAGAAAATTTCGCTTCCTCTGCAGATGGGGGAGGTCTTGTTCATCTCACAAAGCAAGAGCAGATCTGGGTAAATGGGCGGATGAAGAGTGAAACAGAGGAAAGCAAGTTGTGAGAACAATAATTCAATTGGAATCTTATGTCATATCAGAAATTACAAAAGGAGTACACAGTTTCTTCTCTTTTTTTCCGTTCCGTTCCGTTCCGTGGCGTTATAACGCAACGGAACGCCGTTCCAAAGCACACATAACGGCGTTCCAGGTGAGTTCACATTCCATACCGGAACAGCGGAACGGAGGCTTCCGTTCCCGTTCCGGAACGGTCGTTCCGCCCGTTCCGGCGAACCATGATTCTCTCCCATTCGTCCCAGGATACTCTCTTATTTATAGACTTGACATCGCCCTTTCGGCTCCATTCACGCTTATACTCATCTGTTTATTACTTATTGAACATTCTTCAACAGAACTGCCTTCTCCCACCTCTCCATTTATGAGTTCGCCGATTCCCAGGCCACTCCGAACTGAACTTTGGGGGTGAGCCCTTGATGGGCCTTTAAGTATGATCCCAGAAGATTTAGTATTTCAATCGTGTTATATACCTTTAAAAGTTAGTATATATTTTAAAAAGCTAAATTTCGAAGAAAATATTTTTATTATTTAACGTATTTCTCCAAATATTAAAAAAACTATTGTTTAAGGACGATTCAAACTACAGTTTATTTGTTGGAACTTCGAACGATGAGCTTGGAATGGGTTTTCACTTTTCAAGATTGAAGAATATGTTTTTCTTGGAGATATAAATATATTTTAAGGGGTTTTAGTATTTTCCCCAGTTATAGATTTCCAACGTAATGACCAATTATAATCAGTTTATAGTACTTGGTGGTTACGATCTATGTACGTTAGTTCTTAAATAAAGTCTCAAAAGTAGCAAATGTGCTCACACAACCAACCCCACAAAATATATGATACTATTAAGGGAAAAAACAAAGCTTACCAAACTACAAGATACGACACACACTACAAAGAAAAACTAAAAATCATTACTGCATACAGTAAACTCATAACAAAGTTGATTAGATATGATCAGTAGGGATGCAAACGAGCAGGGTCGAACCCAACGCAAACCGTATCATTGCGAATGTAAACTCAGCTTATAAGCCCAGCATTTTGCACGCCATGTCTTCGGCAAACTGGAAAAAAAGTAAGCCTCCAGCTCCTTTTGACGACCAGTAACCCTATGATCCCCCAAAATCCAGTGGCGAAACCACTTGCAATTATTCCATATAAGACTATCTGCTCATTTTTGTCATCTTCATCCACTGCTCCATTATTTTCATCAATATTAGGGGACTTCGATTCTTCATCATCTTGACATTTCTTCGGCAATGGAGCTCCACATAGTCCCGGATTGCCCGCGTAAATTGATAGGTTATCAAGAGTTTGGAAATGACGCCCTGTCGGAATCGGTCCCGAAAAATTGTTGTGGGACAAGTTCAAATATCCCGGAGAATCCAAATCCGACAAACTCCATGGAATTGCTCCATGTAGATTGTTGTAGGAAAGATCAAGAGATTCCAATTGTTTCAAATCTCCAATATTTATAGGAATTTCTCCTACGAGACGATTGTGTGACAAATTAAGACCAATCAATCCAGAAAGATTTGTGAGCTCCCAAGGAATTTCTCCCACCAGATTATTACTTGAAAGATCCAAATTAACTAGGTACCGTAACGTACTGGAGTACTCGTGCTCCACTCCTTTCATCACTTGGTTTAAGACCGTCGCATCCCGCTGGAATGGATTCGTAAAATAATGACGAGGGCGCATATTGTCATCTCCCTCGGCCGTGCCAAACAAATTTCCAAAGCAGTGAGGGATGTTTCCTGTCAACTTATTGTCTGAAAGGTCCACTACACTAAGATAGAACAATCGACAAAAAGTAAAAGGAATTAGACCATCGAACTTGTTTTTCCCGAGTCCGAGAAAACCTAGATGAGGCAAGTGCGTGCCAATCCAATCTGGCAGATTTCCAGATAACATGTTTTCTCCAACATCCAACACCTGCAATGATCTGCAATTCTTCAAAGTAGATGGAAGTGGCCCCGTTAAACTGTTGTTGCTCAAGCTCAACCACTCCAACCTACTAGCCTCGCCAATGGAGTTTGGAATGACCCCTAAAAGCTCATTGGATGACAATCTCAACTCTGTTAAATTCTGTGAGGCCGCCAAACAATCTGGAATATGACGGGAAAATCGATTTTTGGAGAGATCTAGAACAGATAGATCTTTTAGTTTGCATAATGAATCAGGTATTGAACCCTCCATCATATTATCTGATAGACTCAAGGAAACCAAGTTGGAACCAAACTTGGGCATTGGTCCCTTAATATTGTTGTGGGGCAGAGCTATAATTCTCAAATTTAAGTATTTAAGCCATTGTGGAAGAGATCCTGAAATGCTACAATTCAACAGAAAAAGTATCTCAAGTGCCTTTTGGGTCCGAAGCCATTGAGGAAATTGAACACCTCCAACTTCACAAGACAACAAAGAAAGCTTTTTCAGTTGAAATGGAGGCACCCAATCAAACTCCACACTCAAATGGATAGAGTCCGCCACAAGCTCTTCTAATTTTGAGAGGTTAGAAAAGTGAAGCTCAGAAAATGTGCCACTAAAGGAATTAGTTGATATATCAATTACCTCAAGATTTAACAGCTGCCCTAAAGAAACGGGAAATTCCCCACTCAAATGGTTTTCATTAAGCAACAAATATCTCAAGGCTTTCAATTTCCCAATAGAAGTAGGAATAGGACCAGTAAACGCATTGTTTGAAAGACCAAGAAGATTTAGTTGCTTCAACTCACTCATCTCTTGAGGTAAATGACCATCGAATTGGTTGCCAGCCAAATGAAGTATCTCCAATTTGTGAGTCCAACAATACCCCATGGATAAATTTCGAAAGAGTATTCCTGGTAACTCTCCATAAAAGTTATTATAAGCCAGGCTCAGTGATTTCAAGGAACATTTATCCACAAGAAAATTAGAGATTCAATCTGCCTTATGGTGAATTGAGTTATCATGAAGGTCGAAATGGACAAGATTTCTCAATCTAAGAAAGGCCTGAGGGCTAGAAGAGTTATAATAATTTTCAGAAAGATCAAGGATTCTGATTGAAGTCATGTTATGGAGAAAGCAAGGGAATTTCCCATGAAATGAATTGTAACTCAAATGAAGGTGTTGGATATTAGTAAGTAATGAAGAATTTACACAGGAATGAGGAAGATGTGTGTTATCAAGTCGGGTTTGAGACAAGCGCAAAACAAATAAAGAAGGAAGCATGTGGAAGAGTACCTCAGACAAACGTTTTGCTCGACTCAGGTCCACACCTCCCATATCAAGATACTCCATGGATGAAAAATTTGAAGCCCACATGAGATCATCAACTAGCAGGTCTCTTCCTCCCCAACTGAGATCAAATACTCTCAAGCTTGAAAGGTTGACAAGATTGTGTGGAACAACACCACTGAAATTTGCACGTGAGAGATTGAGATGATGTAGCTGCTTCATTGTTCCAAGAAAGGCAGGAATAGGGCTGCTCTGAAAGTCGTTCCAGATCAAGTCTAGATGGGTCAGATACTTGAGTTCCAAAAGTGATGAATCAAGATGATTACTTGCCAACCAATTTTCATAACCCCTCTCAGAAATTGGGTGGCTATTTCTGAGATGAAGGCCGACAACATGACCAGTATTGTCGTCACACTCCACACCTCTCCACGTGCAGCAATCTGTGTTGGTATGCCATGAGGACAATCTATTAAAAGGATCTTCAAAGCTTGCTTTCAGCTATAGGAGCGCATTCCTCTCCCCTGAAATGCAACCAAAACTAGTTGTGTTTGTTGAGAAACAAGTGCAAATTGCAAACCCCATAACTAACAAGATTGTTATGATGTGCAAAATTGCACAGAAGTGATACAATTTTCCCATATTATTGGATACAATAAATATAAACTGTATGAGAAAGTAATATCTTTGGCGGGTGAAATTAGCATATGTGTATCTAATTCCTAAGAAATATTGCCATATATATAGAGGGAGGTTTCAGGGTTGTATATGCATCGCATATCTCAACCAATTAATTCCAGAACGTAATCGAGGTTGACTCGAGTAAACGTGGCCCTTTATGCATGCTTACAGCTTACTGACAATGCACCCAAGAAAGATATGACTTACAAATTTACTGCTATAATTGCGTTTATTATTCTCTGTTACATTGGAATCCTTTCCTGTTCACGGGAAACATATCTATTTTAAAAAAGAACTATTATTATAATATTTATCAGTTTTTCTACCGGAGAATTCCCGAAAACTCCCCAAATGATAAGTTCAATTCCTTTTAGCTCCCCATTTTCAAAAATGATGTATTAAAACTCAAGAATCGCATATCTAAAACCCCAAATGATGTATTTTAAATACAAGGAAAAAATCACGTATCTAAATCCCAGAATCGCGTATCTAAATCTCAGAATTGCGTATCTAAATCCCAGAATCGCGTATCTAAAACCCCAAATGATGTATTTGAAAATGGGGAGCTAAAAGGAACTTTTCAAACCCATGGGGAGTTTTCAAAAATTGCCCCTTCTACTACTATGTACAGGTTGTTTTATTAAATATAATAAATTAATACTTTTATCATGTCAAAATTAGTGCGATCATTTTTACTTGTTTGTCTTTATTAAAGTATTATATATTTTGAATAATAAAATCATCTCTATTAAAATATTTAACTAGTTAAGATAAGAAAAGTTGTGTCCAATTTACTTTACGTTAACAACTATGATTTTCTCCTTTAAAAAAATAAAATATCTTGTCAGAATTTGTTATTGATAATTTATTTTTATTTAATTTAATTAAATATTAAATTATTTATATAGATATTATTGGATATCTATATATACATATAATGATATCATAAAAGATATTCTATTTTGAATTAAATAAATAACAATGATATCTATACGAAGATAAAATTGTATTACAAGTAATATATTGAATAAAAAAAATATGTATTTATTTAGGTGACAAATAAAGATTCAATGGTTCTATTCACATATACATTTATATATTTGGATGTCAAGAGCTAAAAATTATTATAATTTATATATCGAAAATGTAGTTTTATCAAATACTTCCAATTCAGGCTACCCAAGTGATACTCCAGCCAGAATAGTCTATTATGGAAAAATGAAGAGCCATACAAAAAAAAAAAAAAAAAGAGACGCTCCTACGTACTCTTGTTCGAAGGAAACGACATGTCAAAAAAAGGATATTCACATATTTATTTCTATTTAAAAATACGGTGTCGGATGATTCATGCGTATCTATTATGTGATCGACTTAATATGTGTGTTGATTATTTTAATTAACTATACAACACACAATTAAAATACAAAAAATTTGAGCCCATATAATATATATAAGGGTGACAAATACAAATATCTCCATGTTAATACAGGGGAAAAACAATAAAATTAAATAGAAAATTTTAAGTGGTACAATTATCAATAGTTTATGTTTCTAACTCTCAATGAGTTTAAATGAATATTGTTATACGCGAAATCACAAGACACTGTTCTATGAAAATTTTCTAATCCACTTTTACTATAGTTGAATCAAATCAATCATATAGGTAAATATCCCATATTTTCGATTGATTGATTGTTCTCGTTAAAATTTTCACCCATCACACGACAAGTGTAATAATCACATTCCTCGTTACATTAGTTTGAATGAGTCAAGAAGTTGTCATCAATTTAGTGAAAAAGGCGGACACTGTTGGCCATCCGTTGGAAAACATCATTCTTGATTGTCGAGAACTACTGCACAATCCGCAACTCATTCATGTTAACAGGGAAGGGAATCGGCTGGGGGAACAACTGGCGAGAAAGGAACATACATCTTAGGCATGTGCGATTTTAGTTCCAACTGGAAGAACCGAATGAATAGAAACTGGAGAGAATTCTTCGGGTGTCTCGTTTGGGTTGGGGGATATGGCCCAAAAGACATTTGGCTCTGTTTGCGCAAGCCTTTAGTGCAAATAATATTAAATATTTGTGTTTAATTTTATTTTCTGGATTTTTACAAATTACAATATTATAAATGTTTGTTAATTACGACATAATATGTACATAAGTGTGTAGTTTTCAATTATCAGATATTAAGTTTATGATAATTAAAATAATCAATTAAATAAATTATTTAGGGAAAATTTCAAAAAACTAGTGAAATTATTTTTCATTCAAAAAATCAAATCCTTGACTTTTACCTATTTTTAGTACAAAATTACCCTTGATTACCTTACATTAATATTTTTAATATCTATTTGAACAATTAGTCTTCTATACATATGCAATTTATATATAAAATATAGTTTTATATCAAAATTAATTTGCGAAGATTTCGTGCTTTGATCATTCTATGTACCTTTAACAATTGAGTATATTTGAAAGACCAAAATTTTCAAGAAAATACTTTGATTATTTAATGTATTGCCTCTAGAACTTTTAAAGAACTATTGTTTAGGAAAGTTCAATTTCCTGGTCACACTAAAATAAATTTAGAACGCTTAAAAGCAAATTATGTTATTAGAAATATTAATGATCAATTTAAGTTTTTAAATGCAAAGTTTAAGGACAATTTCAAATTAAAGTTCAGTTGTTGGGTGTTATGGAACGAAAAGTTGATGGAATGGGTTTTCAAGATTGAAAAATATGTGGTGTTCTTTTGGAAATATATATATATATATATATATATATATTAGGGGGTTTAAGTATTTCTCTAAAACTAATTATTTCCAAAGTATTGAAAACTAATTAAAATCTGATCATGTTACTTGAAGATCTACACTCGAGTATGTTGGGGAATCACCCTTTCACAGTCGCTCCTATACAACCACCTTTCGCCCAACATGATCACGAACGAAGATAGAGAACTGCGTAGTATAGGAGTACGAAACGAACCAACCCACATGTCCTGATCGGAACGATTGAAGAAAGAAAGAGAATGTAGTAAATGTGCTCACAGTCTCACACCGCCACCCCCACAAAATATATGATATTATTAATGGGAAAACAAAGATTATAAGAGTACAAGACCTCACACTGCAAAGAAAAACGAAAACCATTACTAAACTTGTAAACTCTTAACATAGTTTATTAGATAGTTGTAATAGGTATGCAAACAAGTTGAATCGAGCCCAACGCAGACCTTATCATTGCAAATGTGAACTCATGAACACAGTTTATAAGCCCAAAATCTTGCGTACCATGTCTTCGGCAAATTGGAAAAAAGCAAACCTCCAGCTCCTTTTGACGAGCAGAAACCCAATGAACCCCCAAAATCCGGTGGCGAAACCACTTGCAATAAATCCATAAAAGATTATCTTCTCATTTCTACCATCTTCATCTTCTGCTCCATTTTCATCAACTTTGGGGGGATATTGATGCTCCATCTTCATGACATTTCTTCGGCAATGGGGCTCCACAGAGTCCGGGATTACCCTCATAAATTGATGGATTATCGAGAGTTTGGAAATGACGCCCTGTTGGAATCGGCCCTGACAAATGGTTGTGGGACAATTTCAGATATTGTAGAGAATCCAAATCAGACAAACTCCCTGGAATTGCTCCATGTAGATTGTTGCTGGAAAGATCTAGAGATTCCAAATGTTTCAAATCTCCAATGTTTGCAGGAATTGTTGGGACCGCGCACACGTTCACCCTAACTCCACATTAGTATGATATTGTCCGCTTTGGGCCAAGCCCGCACGGATTTGTTTTTGGGCATATCCCAAAAGGCCTCATACTAATGGAGTTAGGTGAACACTTATATATTGGACAAACTTCCGTCAATCTTCCGATGTGGGATGGGTTTGCTTCCCAAGGGGACTTTCGACACAAGGCATCAACCACAGATCTCCAATTGCTAGGTCACATTACCTGACCTGCCAAACATAGGTCACTTCAGCTGCCAAACATCTTGTACCGCCGTCAAACCAAACGGGACCCGCTGTCTGACCAACACTTGCCAGGAAGACTTTCGACACAAGGCACCCCTGCAGGTCTCTGGTCTTGTTACACAAGGAATTCCTCATAAAACGCAGTCCACCACTCCGATAAGCCCGAACCTGGGCTCTGATACCACTTGTTAGGACCGCGCGCGCCATCACCCTAACTCCACATTAGTATGATATTGTCCGCTTTGGGCCAAGCCCGCACGAATTTGTTTTTGGGCATCTCCCAAAAGGCCTCATACTAATGGAGTTAGGTGAATACTTATATATTGGACAAACTTCCGCCAATCTTCCGATGTGGGATGGGTTTGCTTCCCAACAGGAATTTCTCCTACGAGATGATTGTGTGACAAATTAAGACCAATTAATACAGAAAGATTAGTCAGCTCCCAAGGAATTTCTCCCACCAGATTATTACTTGAAAGATCCAAATTAACTAGGTACGATAATATACTGCAGTACTCGTGCTGCACCCCTTTCATCACTTGGTTCAAAACTGCCGCATCCGGTTGGAGTGGATTCCCAGACTAATGACGAAGGTACATATTCTCATTTTCCTCAACCATACTTAACAAATTCCCAAAGCAGTGTGGGATGTTTCCTGTCAACTTATTGTTTGAAAGGTCCATTACACTAAGCTCGACCAATCGACAAAAATTTGAAGGAATCACACCATCGAACTCATTTTGCTCGAGTTCGAGAAAACTCAGATACGGCAAGTGCGTGCCAATCCAATTTGGCAAACTTCCAGATAACATGTTTTCTCCAACATCAAATACAATCAATGATGTGCAATCCTTCAAAGTAGAGGGAAGTGACCCTGTTAAACTGTTGTTGCTCAAGCTTAACCACTCCAACCTACTAGCTTCGCTTATGGAGTTTGGAATGACCCCTGTAAACTCATTGGATGACAATCTCAACATCATTAAATTATGAAATCCCACAAAACAATGAGGAATATGACTGGAAAATCGGTTTTTGGAGAGATCTAGAATATACAGATCTTTTAGTTTGCATAATGAATCAGGTATTGAACCATCCATCATATTATCTGACAGACTCAAGGAATAAAAATTGAAACCAAATTCAGGTATTGGTCCCTCGATATGGTTGTAGGGTAGATATATAATCGTCAAATTTAAGTTAAGAAACCATTCTGGAAGAGATCCTGAAATGTTGTAATTCAACAGATAAAGTCTCTCAAGTGCCTTTTGGGTCTGAAGCCATTGAGGAAACTGACCACCTCCAATTTCACAAGATGACAAATAAAGCTTTTTCAGTTGAAAAGGTGGTACCCAATCAAACGACACACTCCAATTGATGGAGTTTGCCTGAAACTCTTCTAACTTCGAGAAATTAGCAAAGTGAAACTCAGTAAGTGTACAATTAAAGGAAGCATAAGATATATGAAACTTCTCAAGATCTGACAACTGCCCCAAAGAAACGGGAAATTCCCCACTCAGATGGTTATCATTAAGCAACAAATGTCTCAAAGCTCTCAATTTCCCAATAGAAGTAGGAATAGGACAGGTAAACGCATTAAATGAAAGATCGAGAATATTTAATTGCTTCAACTCAGTCACCTCTTGAGGTAGATGACCATCTAACTGGTTACCACTCAAATCAAGTGTCTTCAATTTGTGAGTCCAACAGTATACCATAGATGAGTTTCTAAAGAGTCTCCCTGATAACTCCCCATTAAACTGATTATCCGTCAATTTCAATGATTTCAAGTTACATTTATCTAAAAGAAAATCAGAGATCCAATCAGCTTTATGGTGAAGAAAGTTAACAGAAAGGTCTAGATGGACAAGATTTCTCAACAAATAAAGGGGCATCAGGGCTTGAAGAGTTATAATAATTTTCAGAAAGATCAAGGACTCTCAGTGGTGTCATATTATGGAGAAAGTAGGGGAATTCCCCATGAAATGAATTGTAGCTCAAATCAAGTTGGTGGATATTAGTACGTAATGAAGAATTCACACAGTAATGGGGTAGATTTGTGTTATCAAGTTGGGTTTCAGACAAACGCAATACAAATATAGAAGGAAGCATGTGGAAGAGTACCTCAAATAAATGTTTCATTCCAATCAGGTCAACACCACTCATATCAAGATGCTCCAACATTGAAAGGTTTGCAGCCCACATCAAATCATCCACCATCAGGTAAGGCGAGAAGGGATAATCATCATTGAGATCAAGCACCCGCAAACTCGAAAGGTAGCGAAGATTGTGTGGAACAACACCACTAAAATTTGCATTTGAGAGATTGAGATATTGAAGCTGCTTCATTGATCCAAGAAAGGAAGGAATAGAACTGAGCTGAAAGTTATTCCTGCTCAAGTCTAGATAGCACAGATACTTGAGTTCCAAAAGTGAGGAATCAAGATGATTACTTGCCAACCAATTTATATAATAACCCCTCTCGGAAAATGGGAGGGGATTTCTGAGACGAAGGCTGGCAACACGACCGGTGTTATCATCACAGACCACGCCTTTCCACGTGCAGCATTCTGTGTTGGTATGCCATGAAGACAATCTATTGGCCGGATCTTCAAAGCTTGCTTTCAGCTTTAGGAAAGCATTCCTCTCCCCTGAAATGCAACCAAAACTAGCTGAGTTTGATGCAAAAGAAGTTCAAATTGCAAACCCCGTAACTAAAAAGATGATCATCAAGTGATGCAATTTCCCCATGGATAAAATCAATACAAGCTGTATGAGAACTTTATTTCTTTAGAAGTTGAAATTAATATATATGATTCTAATTCCTCAATATATATATGGATAACTTAAGGGCGGTATCGTTGTTGTATATTCATTGCATATCTCAACCAATTAGTTCAAGAGTGATCGGGCTTGACCCGAGTAAACGCGGGGCTTTATGCATGCTTAATGACAATGGAGAACAGAACAAGTTTGATAAAAAAAAGACATTTCCTTGCACCCAAGAACACTCTAATGACTAATATGGAACTGCAAGAAACCTAAGAATGAAACATTCAAGGCATGGCAAACATATCTATTTAAAAAAAAAAGAATTATTATTATATAATTATTACTTTTTCTGAAAAAAGAATTATTATTATTTAATTAAGTATAATATTTTTATCATATCAAAATAACGGGGAATTCCCGAAAAATCCCCAAATGGGGACTCAAATTTTTATTTGCTCCCCATTTTCAAAATTATTCCTTTTCACTCCCCAGATGAGAATCATAATTTTCGTTTACTCCCCATTTTGTAATGTACGTGTATAAAAACTTAAGAATCACGTACTTAAATCCCCAAATATTGTATATTTTTCGCAATATGTATTATGTGTATAAAAATTCAAGAATCACGTAACTAAATCTCCAAAAGTTGTATATTTTTCGCAATATGTCGTATGTGCTGTCCAAAATAGGGAGTAAACGAAAATTATGATTCTCATCTGGGGAGTGAAGAGGAATAATTTTAAAAATGGGAGCAAACAAAAAAATTTTCATGGCGAGTTTTCAAAATAGACCCCTCAAAATAAAGAGATCATTCTTTATTTATTTTTCTTTATTAAAATATTATTTACTTTGAATGATATAATCAGTTCTATAAAGAATTCTAAATTACTAAATATAGGAAATTAGTTTCACAGTTATAAGAATTATGTGATTTTATCAAATACTTTCAATTCCAGACAGATGGTGTATTTTGGAAAAAGAAGAACCACACAAGAAAAATGAGAAGAAAGAATCTGGTCTGCTTGTGTTGATTTTCCATCACCCTGAAGGACACTCTCAAGTCTTGTTCCAAAGGAAAAGACAAGAAAAACAAAAGGGATATTCACATATTTATATTTACAAAAAATTATTCACTTTTTTTAAATTTATTATCAATCCAAGGAGAAGTGCAATACACTTTTGTACACTAATTTGCCTGAATTAAGTGCCCGACAAAATTAAACAAGCTATTAATTCCTAGAGAGCTATTAACTTTCTTGCCTTAAATAAATTTACTCTGTTTTAATCCCTAAAAACGATACCTTGATCCAGGTTTTACATCTACAATAACATTTAAACAATAAATCAGCTAGTACCAAACATAAATCAAGAGAAATCCACACTTAGCTTTCATGCGGGCAGGGGGATCGGCGACGGAGGTATCTTCTCACCATAATTCCCTGGTCTTTTGGGCAGCATCTTGACTGAATGGGAACTGGGAAGCAAGTAATAATTTGAGGATGTGTTTACTGTTTGCGTATGCCCTTCCGAAAAATTGCAATCCGATTTTAGTTTCAACTGGAAGAACAAGAACCGAATGAACAGAAACAGGAGAGAATTCTCCGTGTCTGTTTTGGGTTGCGGTATATGGCCCAAAACATAGTTGGGCTCTATGGGGGCGAGCCTTTGGTGCAAACAATATTATTATATTAAATATTTGTGCTTAATTTTTTATATTATGAACTTTTACAAATTACAATATTATAAACATTTGTTAATTACAACATCATATGTATATAAGTTCGTAGTTTTCAATTCTTGGATATTAAGTTTATGATAATTAAAATAATCAGTTAAGTAAATTATTTAGGGAAAATTTCAAAAAAAGAAACTAGTGAAATTATTTTTCATTCAAAAAATCAAATCCTGGACTTTTACCTATTTTTAGTACAAAATTACCCTTGATTACCTTATATTAATATTTTTAATATCTAATTGAACAATTAGTCGTACATACATATGCAATTCATATATAAAACATATTTTTCTATCAAAATTAATTTGCGAAGATTTTGTACTTTGATCATTTTATATACCTTTAAAGAGTGAGTATATTTTAAAAGACTCAAATTTTCAAGAAAATACTTCAATATTTTAATGTATGCCTCTGAAGATTTTAAAAAATCTGTTGTTTAAGAAAAGTTTAATTTCCTAATCACACCAAAATAAGTTTAGAACACTAAAGTATACTATGTTATTAGAAATTTAATAATCAATTAAGTTTCTAAATGTAAACTGAGGACAACTCAAACCTAAAGTTCAGTTGTTAGGTTTGTTTTTTTTTTTTTTTTTGGAAAGAAAAGTTGAAGGAATGGATTTTAAGGATTAAGTGAAATATATGCTATGTGTTTTTCTGCACATATATATATATATATTTTTTTTTGGGGGGGGGGGGGGGGGGGGGGGGGTTTAAGTATTTCTTTTCAATTAATTATTCCCAAATTGTTGAAAACAAATCAAAACCTGATCATGTTACTTGGGGGCCTACACTATTGGGTATGTTCTTAAATAATATGTCTCAAAATAGCAAATGTGCTCACACCGCCACTCCCTCAAAATATATGATATTATTAAGGGAAAAACAAAGCTTACAAAAATACAAGATACAACAAACACTAGGAAGAAAAATTAAAAATATTACTGCACGTGTAAAACTCTTAGCACAGTTTATTAGATACCAGGAATACGGATGCAAACGAGTCGAGTCAAGCCCAACGTAGACCATATCATTGTAGATGTAAACTCATGAACACAGTTTACAAGCCCAGCATCTTGCATATCATGTCTTCAGAAAACCGGAAAAAGGCAAACCTCCAGCTCCTTTTGAGTACCAGAACCACAATGATCCCCCAAAATCCAGTGGCAAAACCACTTGCAATAATTCCATAAAAGATTATCTTCTCATTTCTGTCATCTTCATCTTCTGCTCCTTCATTTTCATATACATCGGGGAATTTCGATGCTCCATCATCATGACATTTCTTCGGCAATATAGCCCCACAGAGTCCAGTATTACCCTCATAAATTGATGGATTATCAAGAGTTTGGAAATGACGACCTGTTGGAATCGGCCCTGACAAATGGTTGTGGGACAAGTTCAAATATGCCAGAGAATCCAAATCCGACAAACTCCCTGGAATTGCTCCATGTAGGCTGTTGCTGGAAAGATCAAGAGATTCCAATTGTTTCAAAGCTCCAATGTTTGTAGGAATTTCTCCTATGAGACGATTGTGTGACAAATTGAGACCGATCAATCCAGAAAGATTTGTGAGCTCCCAAGGAATTTCTCCCACAAGATTATTACTTGAAAGATCCAAATTAACTAGGTACTCTAATGTACTGGTGTACTCCAGCTCCATTCCTTTCATCACTTGGTTCAAAACTTCAAGCGGGGCTGGGCTCCCAAACAAGGTCATATTGGGATCTTCCTTGACCATGCTAAACAAATTGCCAAAGCAGCCTGAGATGTTCCCAGTCAACTTATTGTTTGAAAGGTCCATCACACGAAGATTGAACAATCGACAAAAAGTAGATGGAATCATACCATCGAACTCATTTTTCCCGAGTCTGAGAGCATTCAGACTAGGCAAGTGAGTGCCAATCCAATCCGGCAAATTTCTAATAACATATTTTCTCCGACATCCAACACCTCCAAATATGTGCATTTCTTCAGAGTAGAGGGAAGTGACCCTGTTAAACTGTTTTTGCTCAGGCTTAACCGCTGCAACATGCTAGCTTCTCCAATGGAATTTGGAATGACCCCTGAGAGCTCATTAGATGACAATCTCAACACTAATAAATTTTGCATGGCCGTCAAGCAGTCTGGAATTTGGCCGAAAAATTGATTTTTGGAGAGATCTAGATTAGATAGATATTTTAATTTGCATAATGAATCAGGTAGTGAACCATCCATCATATTATCTGACAGACTCAAGGAAAACAAGTCGGAGCTAAATTTGGGTATAGAACCATTGATCATTTTGTGGGGCATATCTAACTCTATCAAGGAGGGAAAAAGCTTTGGTATTGAACCTGTTATCAGATTGAGGGACAAATCTAAGTAATCCAAGTAGGGAGGAAGCTTTGGTATTGAACCATTGACCATGTTGTGGGATAGATCTAAGTGCTGCAAGTTGGGAGGAAGCTTTGGTATTGAACCATTGATCTTGTTGCGGGACATATCTAACTTTATCAAGGAGGGAGGAAGCTTTGGTATTGAACCATTGATCATGTTGCGGGACATATCTAACTTTATCAAGGAGGGAGGAAGCTTTGGTACTGAACCACTGATCATGTTGTGGGACATATATAACTCTTTCAAGTGGGGGGGAAGTTCTGGTATTGTACTATTAATCATGTTTTGAGACAGATTTATATATGTCAAATTTAAGTTATGAAGCCATTGTGGAAGAGATCCTGAAATGTTACAATTCCGCAAATAAATTTCCTTAAGTGTCTTTTGGGTTCGAAGCCATCGAGGAAATTGACCACCTCCAATTGTGCAAGATGACAAATCAAGCACTCTCAGTTGAAAAGGAGGCATCCAATCAACCGGCACACTCAAATTGATGGAGTCTGCTGAAAGCTCTTCTAACTTTGAGAGCTTAGCAAAGTGAAGCTCGGAAAGTACTATGCTATTAAAGGAATTATAAGATATATCAATCTTCTCAAGATCCGACAACTGCCCTAAAGAAATGGGAATTTCTCCACTCAAATAATTAGAATCAACCAACAAATATCTCAAGGCTCTCAATTTCCCAATAGATGTCGGAATAGAACCGGAAAATGCATTAAATGAAAGATCAAGAACATTTATTTGCTTCAACTCACTTATCTCTTGAGGTAAATGACTGTCGAATTGGTTACCACGCAAATCAAGTGTCTCCAATTTGTGAGTCCAGCAATATCCCATGGATAAGTTTCTAAAGAGTCTTCCTGATAACTCCCCGTAAAAGTTATTACGAGACAAACTCAATGATTTCAAGTGACATTTATCCAAAAGGAATTCAGAGATCCAATCTACCTTACGATGATGTAAGTTATAAGAAAGATCGAGATGGACAAGATTTCTCAATCTAAGAAGTGCATGAGGGTTAGAAGAGTCATAGTAATTTGTAGAAAGATCAAGGGCTCTGAGTGAAGTCATATTATGGAGAAAGCAGGGGAATTCCCCGTGAAATGAATTGTAGCTCAAGTCAAGGTGGTGGATATTAGTAAGTAATGATGAATCCACACAGGAATGGGGGAGATGTGGGTTATTAAGTTGGGTTCCAGACAAGCTCAAGACAAGTATAGAAGGAAGCATGTGAAAGAGTACCTTTGTTAAATGTTTTGCTCTACTCAGGTCCACACCACTGATATCAAGATGCTTTATGGATGACAGATTTGAAGCCCACATGAGATCATCCACCATCAATCTGCCATCCCCATATTTATTATTGAGATCAAGTACTAGTAAGCTCGAAAGGTTGCCCAGATTGTGTGGAACAACACCATTAAAATTTGCATGTGAGAGATTAAGATGTTGTAGTTGTTTCATTGAACCAAGAAAGGCAGGAATAGAGCTGAGCTGAAAGTCGTTCCCACTCAAGTCTAGATGATTCAGATACTTGAGCTCCAACAGTGAGGAATCAAGATGATTACTTTTCAAACTATAACTTTCATCAGGAAAGTAATAATCCCACCTCAAGTGAGTATTTCTGAGACGAAGGCTGATAACATGACCGGTGTCAGTGTCACGCACCACGCCTTTCCACGTGCAGCAATCTGTGTTGGTATGCCATGAAGACAATCTATTAAAAGGATCTTCAAAGCTTGCTTTCAGCTTTAGGAGAGCATTCCTCTCCCCTGAAATGCAATGAAAATTAGTTGTGTTTGTTGCGAAAGAAGTGGAAATTGCAAACCCCATAACTAACAAGATAGTCATGAAGTGCAGAATTGCAAAGGAGTGATACAATTTCCCCATAGTATCAGACAAAATCAATATAAGCTGTATGAGAAATTAATTTCTTTAGAAGGTGAAATTAATACTTGTGCATCTAATTCCTAAGAAATATAGGAATATATACACGGATAACTTGATGGCGAAATCTCAACCAATTACCAATTAATTCCAGAATGCGATTGCCGTTGACTCGAGTAAACGAGCGCCTTTATGCATGCTTAATGGCAATGGACAAGTTTGATAAGATTATAATTAAGAATACGCTAATGACTAATATGGATTTACATATCTACTGTTATAATTGTTTATCACTCTTTGTTACGGTGGAATCCTTTCCCTAATCACTACATGAGTGTTTAAAGCTCTAATGCACCGACACTTCTAAAAATATCAATTTGTCGTGTCGTGTCGTGTCGGACACCGTGTTCGACACTTCTCACGTGGAAAATTCACAAAAAAATCTGTATCGCCGTATCCGTGTTATGTCCGTGTCGCCGTGTTCGTATCGATGCACCATAGGTTTAAAGCAATTTAGCTCTCTTGGATAAAAATAATTTTCAGTTTACCCCCTGAGAAAATATAATTATCATAATACCTCCCTGTGATTTTTTTTTTTTTTTTAAATGCTCACAGCCTCCCTCATCTAATTCTAATCATTTTTAAGCTATTACTAATTGTGTATGGAAAAATATACCCATTTATACAAAATAATAAATATCTATTAGTTTTATGACTTTATCTTATTTATTTAAGTATTTGTCTTTATATTTTATATCTATTTCTTTTAAATTTTAATTTCTATTTTCAGTATTATTATATTAATGCTTTTCATGTTTATTTATTTATTTTGCTATGTTTATAAATATAATCATTAATATATTCAATATATTTAGTCAAAATACCAAACACACACGCACACATATATATATTTTTTAATTTTTTTCATATTTTATTTTATAAATATATATATATATATATATATATATTTATATATATATATATATATATATATATATATTAGTAAGATATATGGTTTCATCAATTCAATCTAAAATATTCTCTTAAAATTATCAAAGAAAGTGTGTTAAATTTTGAAAAACACAAGGAGGCCTTGTAGCTATTTTTTATCTTTCAAAGTTAAATTTTAATATTTCACATGGGGTAAAATATTATTAGTTTGAAATTTGAGGGCAAAAATGACTTTTAATCTCTAAAAAGTGTAAACAATTTGTACAAAAAAGGTGAAATTCTAATTCTGGTGTACTGTTGACATATGTATTTTAAAAATGGTGTAAATTCCCAAAATAGTTTAATTTTGAGGTAAGACTTATTTTAAGAAAACGTCTTCATCAATTTAAATGGGTCGTTTGACTAATAAATGCTAAAGACGTTTTTTTTTTTTTAAAAAAACGTCTTCATAAGAATCCTTAAATCAGACAGTTCTGGCTTCTCTACGCAGAGAATCCCAAAGGAATTCAAGCTCCAAATTATTAAATTATTAAAATTTTTTATTATTATATATAAATTTTAAAGTTTTTATTATTTTGCCCAATTAGGATTTATTTTTAGATTAATTTGAGTTGTATTATTAATTTATTTTAATTCCAGTTATTTTTCTCAATCAAATACGTTTTTTACTTTGCTTCCCAATAAAAGTTTTTTGATCTTCTTTTACATATTAAAAAATCTCAAATCAATCTTTTTTCCTATCTGCTTCTTCCTCTTTCATTTTTCTATTCTTTTCTTTTTCTTCTCTTTAATTTAAAACTCTTCTTTTTATAATTTTTAAAATCTACACTTGTTGGAAAAAAGAAGTTGATCGTGGTGCAATAAAAATATTAATTTATATGTAATTTTAGTTTTTCTTTTATAGTTTTATTATGAATAAATTATTCAGATAAAATTTATAATTAATTTGTTAATTGTAAATTAGTTCAGTATTTTGAGAAAGATGGAATCTCTATGAAAATAGGTTAAAGATAAGTAGATAACTTTGATATGTGTTTAATTTTTTATAATTTAAAATTATAGGGTAAAGATAAGTGTGTTTAATTTTAAATAATATGTTGTATTTAATTTTAGATAATTTCATATCATAATATGTTGTATTTAATTTTAAATAATTTAATATTAATATAAGTTCTGTATATTAAAAATATCGTTTGTTTATCTATTATTAAGATAATTTTCTCAATCCTTGACTCCTATTTCTCATCTATTATTAAGATAATTTTCTCAATCCTTGAATTCGTTTCTTTATCTATTATTAAGATAATTTTCTCAATCCATGAATAGCTTTTTTTGGTCGCCTCTCACTTATTTTGGGAATTTAGGGTTCTCTGTGTCTGATTTAATAAGGATTCTTATGAAAACGTTTTCTAAGAAAAAGTCTTTAGCATTTTTTAGTCAAACGGTCCATTTAAATTGATCAACAGAAAATTTAATAAAGACACTTAGAAAACGTCTTTAGCATTTTTTAGTCAAACGGTCCATTTAAATTGATCAACAGAAAATTTAATAAAGACACTTTTGAGAAAAACGTACTTTTGAGAAAAAGGTTTTCATCATTTCTGCATACATGATGAAGACGTTTTCTTAAAACACGTCTTTAAACTACACGTCTTACTCCAAAATTAAACTATTCTGAGAATTCACATGAGAATTCACACCATTTTTAAACTACACGTCTTACTCCAAAATTAAACTATTCTGAGAATTCACATGAGAATTCACACCATTTTTAAACTACACGTCTTACTCCAAAATTAAACTATTCTGAGAATTCACACCATTTTTAAACTACACGTTGAATAATGAGTTTTGGCCTTACTCTCCCCCAAAAGGTAGTTGTTGAGGGGAGGTTTGTCATGTCATTATATATTGAACACCACATCACTAATTATTCGATGTGGGACATTTAACACACCCCCTTCACACCCAAATTGGTGCGTGAACATTGCAGGAATGAACATCTGCAAGCCGCAGGAATGAAACATCTGCAAGCCGGGTGGAGAGAAGAGACAGGCACAGGAATCGAACATCTGTGAACCCGCTCTGATACCATATTGAATAATGAGTCTTGGCCTTACTCACCCCCAATTTACGCCACGCTCTGATACCATATTGAATAATGAGTTTTGGCCTTACTCACCCCCAATTTACGCCACGCTCTGATACCATATTGAATAATGAGTTTTGGCCTTACTCACCCCCAATTTACGCCAGAGTTATCATTTCACCTACAAAAAATGCCTGTAGCGCGTAGGGGTTTTTTTGCCGCTTTTTAAGGATCATAAGGTGTTTATTTGGTATTTATTTTTGGTTTCAGGGAGGTGATTTGAGATTTTTTTTTTTTCATAGGGGGGTTATTGTTTTTTTTTTTTTTTTTGCCCACTGCATTATAGTAGTTTTATTGAACAAATGAACGTGCAAGGCACGGGAAACATATCTATTTTAAATATAGATTTTATCATGTCAAAATAAACACGATCATTTTTATTTGTTCTTTATTAAAATATTTATTTATTTTCAATAAGAAAAGCATATCTATTAAAATATTTAATTTAGTTAAGATTAAGAAAATTTTTATGTCGACTTTACTTTATGTTAACAACTCTGATATTCTAAAATGAATTATATATATGTGTGTGTGAGATATCACAAAGATATTCTAATTTGAATTGAATTGAATAAATAACAATTATATTTATATGAAATCTTTGATTCTTTAGATAAAATTATATTACAAATAACATATGTAATATAAATTATGTGTTATTTTAGGTTGCAAACAAATTTGAATGAATCTATTCACATACACGTGTAGGTGGATGTTAAAGAGTTCTAAATTATTACATATAGAAAATTATTCACACTCAGTAAGAATTATGCAATTTTATCATATACTTCCAGTTCCAGCAACCCTAATGATACTCCATCCAGACGGTCTATTTTGGAAAAGAAGAACCATTCATGGAAAATGAGAAGTCTGCTGAAAAAGCCAAAAGGAATAGACTTGATTTTCCATCACCCCAAAAGACACTCTTAAGTCTTGCTCGAAGGAAAAGACATGGAAAAAGAAGGATACTCACATATTTATTTCTGCTTTAAAATATCTTGTGGGATGATTAATCATGCATATCTATTGGTACTTGTCGATTTTAGCACCACTAATACAAGGATTAAGAAGAAAAGATCGGTGCAAATAATGAAAGAAAGCTATAATGAAAATAAAAGATGCACGAGATGCTGAGCAGGTGGAATTTCCGCTTGCTGAATGCCTTGAGCCTAAGAGAATTAGTGTTGCTGACTGCTGTAAATTTATGTGAGCTTACAAGATGTCGAAAAATGGGAGAATGAAACTGCTAGGAGTCTTTTTATAGCAAAGATGAGCAGGGAGTCACGAGGTGGAGTAGGTGGTAACTGGCCAAGCAGGTAGTTGAAGACTTGGGTGCTATCTTTTGAGGGAGGTGGATCCGTTTAAATTTAAAGTTTCTCCAAAAGCTCCCCACGTGCTCTCCGGCTGGAACAACCTCCCTGAGACCAAGGGGATCTGTTAGGGCAACAGTTTACCATCAGGGCCTACCTGCTGAACCTGGTGACCAGCAGGTCAGCCCATCTGTTGAGTAGACCCAAAACCGACTTTTGTACCAATAACTATCCTTAACTCCAATTACTATAGTTGGGTCATCCGTTGAGTCATAATATATTATTTTCTTCTAGTATCATCTATATTATTTCACTTTATATACATATTTATTATTTAATTAATAATAGATTGAAAATTTGAATACAAAGAGTAAACATAAAATTTGATTCGACGCGAACTAGTTTTATATAGAGTGAAATGCGATAAGTAAATTGAAAATTTTATGTGATCTACACAGTTACACGCACAAAAATTTTCATATTGACGTAGAGCGAAGTAGCAGTTTTGTGGTTATGGTTATGTTTCAATTAGTTGAAATGGACATTGCGACTCCAAACCAAAAGATACTTTAAGATAAATTTTAACTCGCACCTAGGAATATAGGATTGGGAATGGTGAGCCATTATGGTAATTGGAACTTTCCGGAAAGTCTTAAAATTGAATAAAATTGGAGATTTTAATAAAATTGAATAAATGAAAGCCCAAATATTTTATATGGTTATTGGCCCATTAACTAATGTTGTAGGTTTCGGTGGGTCTCTAATAAGTAATAACAAAGTAAATTAGGTCTCTCCTATCTCATTTTAGTTCTTGGAAAATAATATCTTGCTATATCGATCTCAATAAGTTTAATATCTATACTACTAACTATTAAGTGAGAGACCATTAGAATAACAGTTTTGATCTCTTGAACTCTAAATTTTTTTTTTTTTATCACACTCTCAACATCGTATTTATCTCTTAACTTCTTTTTTCTTTTCTCTCACCTTACTCTCATTTTCTTTATTATATATATTTTTTAATTTCTATTTTATATTATCTTTTAATTTTATAATTATATTAAAAATAGTTGTAAAAAATAAATATTAATATAAATTTTTAATTCAATATATATTTAAATAATAATAATTTTATTATTTACACACGCATAGAGTGTGTAACAATTACTAGTTTCTTATTAATTATTCTTGAAAACAAATTAATTGTGTATATATCGATTAAATAAATTATCTACATTCGAATTTATATGTTTTTCTCTCTTTTTTGGGACCGACCAATGTTGTACGGTTTTATCCAAACCCCGCTCATGAATAAATCAACCGAAACCAAAAGTAAATATGAAAGATGAAAGACATATATACAAATCAAGAAGAATTACCTTTGAAGTGAAGAAGAATTACCTAATTTGCCCGTCTTTGATCGTTCATAACTAAAATTAACTATTTTTTGAACATCTAAAATTATGATAAAATACCCCTTGACTTTTATCTCTTGTGTCTATGTATCAAAGAATAGAGTCGAATACGTGTGTTCACTGAGCCTCATCGTTCTCAAATTATTGTCCTCTGTACAGTTGTAATAGACTAACGAGAAAGCAAGCCTAAACAATGGCCGACAAAGACACTAAGATAAGGACATAAAGTAAAGATACAAAGTTTTCTGAGAAAGACTTCTCTAACTAACTGACAAAGACCTTAAAGAGATAAGATTCTCAAGAAATGACTCGAGCGTTACACTTCATAGAGACGATCATCCCGAATTTTGGAGGTATGCTTTCCCAACGCTCAAAACTGTTATGCTTAACCTTGATCCTTTATGAATGATGTTGAAAACAACTAAAGAATCGAGCTCAATTTCAATGCCATAACCATTAAAACGCCTCTTTCCATGTAGCCGATCATATCAATGGATCTACCTAAACCAATTGTCTACTCTTTTGTAAGACTAAACATTTTTATTTATATGTATTAAAGTTTACAAAATCTGAATACTCGCAATACGAGGTAAGCAAGATCTCGTTAATTGCTGCGGATTGGACCAAAATATTGGATGCCAATGATGCAAAAAGATGGTCTTAAATCAAGAGATTTTTTGTTAACTGTAAGATCTATAAGTGATAAAGAACCATCATGTTTGCTATCACGTAATTCCAATAAATTTACAGAAGCTGACAAAGATAGCCCATATATCCAAGTCACGTAAATCCAGAAGCAGATAATAAAGATCTTAGATCTGCACCTCACGTGAAAGAGCCGTCATTTATAGGATAAGAACTAAGCACACGACTTTCAATTTCCAGGTTTTGGTAAATTTAGGCTCTGAAATCAATGGAAAGGCTTTGTTTAATTTAATCTTTAATAGCATATTTTGAGTTTTTTTCATTTGGTTGTTCTCTTGAGGTTTAATTTGAATCTGATGGGAAGTTTTATTTCAAACGCAACTAGATTATAAAAAAAATGGAAATGATGATAAATATTTAAGATTGAATTAAAAAGATACAAACAAATATATAATATAAGATTGAATTAAAAAGATACAAACAAATATAATATATTATCTTCTTATTGTATTGATTCCTTGAAGAATTACATTAGTAAAGGACTATTTGAGAATTTCTAAGTCAGCCCTTCAAAAAGATTAAAAGTATTAATTAAATAATTAACACATCAAAAATGACTTAAAAGGAAATGATTATATAATTTGAGCCCATTCAAGTATCAAAAAATACAGTTATTTTTTGTGCCAAATACGAGGCTTACGAGCAATAGACTGAGTCAATATCAAAATGATTAAATTATTTATTTTGATTTTATAACCTTTCACATTGTCGAAATATTAATTTATCATATTTCACAACGAATCATAGAATTAGAATCTTTCAACAAAATTTTGACAATTAATTATAAAAACATGGTCCATGGCATAGAAATAATCCTATACAAACTTTGACTTTAAATATAAAAAATAGAAAAATGCTCCATCTTATGAATCATTCTAGTATTTTTAATAAATGGACGATGGGGAGAAGAACTTCTTTGGTTAGAACATTTTGATTGTGTATTAGATAACTACTTAAATGCTTCAAGTTAATAGAGAATAAAATTGTTAAATATGTAAAATAATCAAGAGAAAACAATTTAAAACAACCATATTATCAAAAAATCATAACCTATTTTTCAAAACAAGCTAAAAGAGTACTAAACTTTATATTCCACTTTTTATGTTTCATTTGGTATTTTACATATTCGCCATGAGTTTTAAGAAGGTCACCATCACTACTTGTGGAATTGAAAGAGCTTTGAGAAGTCCTTCGGATTACGCGGGATCGTATATTGGTGAAGATAGAAGTTAAAGTAGATACTCTAGTAGTCTTCAATATAGTTTAAAAAGGGGTGTCGACTATCTTTTTTGGAATGTGGCGGATTACTGTATTACGTTCATCATAAAATTTTGAAAAATCAAATTTTTGCATAAACACTGTGAAGAAAATAGTTGTGCTAATGGACTCGCCAAGGTGGGAGTCCCGTGGGACACGATTTACAGCCGGAGCTGAAAATTTGAAACGAAGCTCCATAAAAGATGAAAGAGTTGCTAAAGGTTGATGTCTAGTTGTTAGGCATCTTTTTTTTTTTTTTAATTATTTTACATATACAAGTATACGACCATTTACAAGATATACAATGCATTACTATTCATGAAAAAATTCTGATTTATACGCAGTTCAATGGAATACAATCAATCACATGGATAAATATAATATCATCGTTATTCACGATAATCATTATTCTTAAAAGGTTATGTTAATTCTACGATAAGTGTAAGATACTCACCTTCTCATCATTATACTAATCCGATCTGATTTGCGATATAATTATCCACCATATATTCTAACAAGCACGTATATTATCAATCCAACTAATGAAATGAAAAACATAAAAAAGTGGATAGAAGATCATATTTGAACTAGAAGACCTACAATAATTTAGACAACTGTTTCAGAAATAGACACATGCCAAACCCCACCCAAAATCCCCAAAACGCCCCCAGCCTCCACACCTCAACCAAGGACAACACAGTCATTCCACCATCAACCCAAACCAACACACACACACAGTACACAGTTATAAAAACCCACGCAAAACAAACTGCAGCAAACAAAACCATAAACACAAAAACACAGAGTCTAATCCAGTCCTAATCATAATCACAATCCTAATCCCTATCCATCATTCCAAACAACACAATCCGGAAATGCCAAATCAAACAACAGTCTCTCCTCACGTCCTCATATTCCCGTTACCCCTCCAAGGCCCCGTCAACTCCATGCTGAAACTCGCAGAGCTCCTCTGCCTCAACCAAATCCCAGTAACCTTCCTCAACACCGAATACATCCAAAACCGCCTCAAAAACTGCACCGACAATGAAGTATACTTCAAAAAGTACCCAAATTTCAGGTTCGCCACTGTCCCCGATGGAGTTCCCGAGGAGAATCCTCGAACGGGCGATCAAGTCGGGTTTATTCTGCAGTCGCTGGAGGCGGTGTCGGTGCCGATTTTGAAGAAGATGGTGAGTTCCGGCGGCGAGTTAGGCCCCGACTCGGGTAACTCGCTGAGTTGCATAATTGCCGATGGGATCTTCACGTTTGCGGTTGATATCGTGAGGGAGATTGGAGTTCCGCTGTTGTATTTTGATACTATCAGTCCGTGTGGGCTTTGGAGTTATCTCTGCTTGCCCAAGCTCATTGAAGCTGGAGAGATTCCTTTCAGAGGTTGGTGAAACTGTAATTTCCTCTCTTTTTGCTTTTTACTAAAAAAAAAGTATTATTTTTCTTTAATAATTCTTATTTCTTAATAGATTTTTTGAACCGATCAAGTGGAGTATGATGGTGTTTGATTTGATAAAGTCGTAGGTTCAAACCCTCCTTATCTTCCTGGGTGAGGTATATGTAAAAGAGGTGTTCTCTGCCTCGGATTTGGCGTCATCCCCTCAACCTAAAATTGTGTTCACCCAAAAAAAAAAAATAATAATAATAATAGATTTTTTGGATTTGTTGTCCCCAATCCCCATTAGCCTTCAAATTTTCAGCCTTTTTTTCTGATTTTATTTTGTATTTTATGAATATTTCTGGTTAGAATATAATGCATTACTTAAACAAATGGTGAGATCCAAGATAATATAAAATAAGGTTAATGAGTTAATTAGTACACAGTTTGAACTAGTCATTCTTGATTAGAGTTTACCTTTGAAGGTTGAACCACCAATAAAGAACTCTAATTATCAATCTTAATGCTCCACTAATAATGGGCAATTAAACAAATGAGTACACACTGAGGTGGTTGGCTGCACCAAAAATGCATCACTCCTCGCATTATATTAATGGAGGCACATTAATCAACTTAAATATGATATTAGACTGTTTAATCAGTACCCGACAAAAAGTCGCCTCTAATCCATTTTATATTTCATTTTTAAAAAAATGTTAGCGGTGATCATAATTCAAATTTGATCCGCAAAATCAGTGTAACGAGAAAACGAGTATTTATATTTATCTTGTGATTTATAAAAAAATTAGAGAAATGATGGATTAAATAGCAAGTATAATATATTTGTATATAATTATTTGAGGTCTACCGAATTGTGTACGGCATAAAATTTTCCTATGGTTGATAGCTGTTGAAAATGCGTAGGTTTTAGCTAGGCTCATTCATGTTAGGCTTCTTTAACTCCATATTAATGTTGCATTTCATTTATAGATGACAATCTAGATGAGATGATAATGAATGCACCTGGCATGGAAGGCATTATGAGGCGCCGTGATCTTCCCAGCTTTTGTCGCACCAAAGACCTCAACGATCGTATAATACAATTAGTTCTCAAAGAAGAGAAGCACATTCCCTTAGCTCAAGGCCTAATCTTCAACACGTTTCAAGAACTTGAGGCCCCCATATTGTCTCAGATGCTTAATGTCAGCCCGAATATATATGCGGTCGGGCCGCTCCATGCCCATGTAAAAGCCCGACTAGGTAAAGAAATGGGCCAAGAGTTTCGGCCCCCGGCCACGAACAGCATCTGGATGGAGGACAAGAGCTGCATTTCTTGGCTAGACAAACAGCCCTTGAAATCTGTCACTTTTGTCAGCATAGGAAGTCTTGCTGTAATGACAAAAGCCCAATTGTTGGAGATTTGGCACGGGTTGGTTAATAGCGGGTCGAGATTCTTGTGGGTCCATAGGCCCGGTTCGATTGTAGGTTCGGATTCGGATTCCGATATTCCCTCAGAACTCTTACAGGGAACGAAAGAGAGGGGTTATATCGTGGAGTGGGCCCCGCAAGAGGAGGTTCTTTCTCACCCCTCTATCGGTGGGTTCCTGACGCACAGTGGGTGGAATTCGACCCTAGAGAGTATAGCGGCGGCTAAACCGATGATCTGCTGGCCGTATTTCGTCGACCAACAAGTGAATAGTAGGTATGTGGAGGAGGTGTGGAAAATCGGACTGGACATGAAGGATACTAGTGATAGGATTGTTGTTGAGAAGATGATTAGGGAAGTAATGGAGTTGAGGAAGGATGAGTTCTTGAAAAGGGCTGATGAAATGGCGAAATTGGCGAAGGAGAGTGTGAGTGAGGGTGGGTCTTCTAGTGTGGATTTGGACCGTTTGATTGAGGACATCAAGTTGATGAGGATTCCTGCAGCAAGAAACTAGTGTTGTGGACAACCTTTTTGAGTATTTCTTGTTAATGAACAATAAATTGATGTGATGTGTTCGATTCTTTGTGGTGGATGCTGCCTAATAAGGCCATCGATTTTCCTTTATTTAATCCCTACATTAGAGTTAATTTTGATGTATCCGATTTTGGTATCGTTTGTTCGTGGTAGGGTCATAACTCATAAATCATAATTGATATATTTTGTCGTCAAGTGTTCATAATTGGATTGCTAAATTTTTCTGAACAACAACGATATTTATACATTATGCAAACAAAATAAGTACAATTATAAGAGAACATAAATCAAAATATTCGAAAATTTTACTCAAGCCCAAGTTGCATCTTCTTTTTGAAGAAGTGAATGGGCTAAACAAGTCTTATGATTAGGAAAAGTACACACACAACTTCCATATAAAAGAGTGATAGATTAAACAAACTCTGGAAAAGAGACCAAACTTCCATTTGGAAGGCCAACTTTCCATTTAAAAGACTAAAAAATAATATTAAAAAGTAAAGATAGTGACGGATAAAGAAGAGAAGTAATCATTACGGTCAACTCAAATCTGTTGTATCGTTACCCTTTCAGATCGTGTCGCCGCCACTCTATTAAACTAGTTTGATTGCTTCTGACAGATTGATCTTGTTTTCTTCACACTCTTTCAAATTTATTTCGACTCTATTCTAATAGATCTTGTTTTCTTTACGTTTCTTCAAAAGATCGGAACTCTGTTGATATCTGGATAGAAGAGAGAAAAATTTTAGAGAGAAAATTTCTATGGCTAAATTCATAATTACAAATACCCACTTAATCCTAACTAGGTAAAAAAAAAAAATTGTAACCGAGAAGTTATAAAAAGAAAATCATTGAATTTTGAACATGAATTACAAAAATAATTGAGATGCTCGATCCATAATATAAATAAATAAATATGCTTATCAAAAGAAAGAGTTATTTATAACAAGGCCTAAATAAGTAGTAAGTACACACATTTGGAATGCAATGAATATTTGATGTTTCTGACAGGAGAAAATTGGAATAAAAAAACATATTATCACTACCTATACAGTGAGAAAGGTAAATATGGTCTTTTGTAATTGATTTTTTTTTTAATATTTAATAATTTATTTATATTTTTCTATCACAAAATGTGTCTTAATAAGTTATCTATTAACCTCAGGTCACTTTTATTCTTTTTTTTTTCCTCATATTTTTTAATTTATATTTTAATTATTTTTCATTAATATATAATTATTAAATTTATATTAAGATAAATAACTTAATTTAATATATTTAAATAATAATAATTTTTTCTTTGCAGTCATTAGGCAGAATGACTGGTTTTAAATTGATCAAATTCAATCGTTAGAATTCAGTTCAATTTTTATCTTAGTTTTCTTAACAGTAAAAGATTGAAAGTTTTGATTTTCATTTATTTTTTTAATATTCCTACTTGTACTACGTTGGTTATACTTTCTAACTGAATTACTTGACCTATAATAGTTTTTTTTTTAAATAAAATCTTATTGTTATGCTTTCGTTATCATTTACCGGATTAGTGATGCATCAAATATAAATAAAATACAAATTATTACACAACCATCCCCATTTTTTCTCCCCCAGTTGTCATAAATTGACTATACCAACGACCTTCAGCAGAAACATCACTGATCCAACACCACAAAATGTCAAAAACAGAGCTTTCTCAGAAAACTTCAATCTTCCTCCGTTCTCCAATGGATCAAAGCCCGACCCGAACCCATGTCCTCATCTTCCCTCTTCCTCTCCAGGGCCCCGTCAACTCCATGCTCAAGCTAGCGGAGCTTCTCTGTCTCGCAGACCTCCAGATAACATTCTTAGTTACAGAGCACATCTACGCTCGTCTTCAGCGCCATTCCAACATCCAGACCCGTTTCGACGCCTACCCGGGTTTCCAAATCCGGACAATCTCAGATGGGTTGCCGGAAAATCACCCCCGCGGCGGCAAATTGATGGAGCTTTTCGATTCCCTGAACAGCAAAACGAAGCCTCTGTTTAAGGAAATGCTTGGTTGTGGGAGTTTGAATGTTTCTTGTGTTATATCTGATGGGATATTGGGATTCACTGGTGATGTAGCGAGTGAAGTTGGGATCCCTTTTTTCTATGTTAGGACGATTAGTGCTGCTTGCCTTTGGGTGTTCTTTAATCTTCCTAAACTTATTGAAGCTGGAGAGATTCCATTTGAAGGTGGGCTTGTTTGTTTGTTTGTTTTGTTTTACTCTGATTCTTGAATTTGTTTGGATTGTTGTGGATGTTTGATATGTGGGGTTTTTTGGGTTTGTGATTTATTTGGTGTTTCCTGTAATTCTTAAGCGAATATGCAATCGAGAATTAGTTAGGTTAGCTAGAACAGTGCAAGATTTTACTTTTCTTTTTGGAAAAGGAATTGTTAGTATTTATCATAGAATTGCCAGAATCTGTTAAATTACAGATGTTTTGATTTTCTGTTTGTGATGCATGTAAGATTGGTGGTAGTTTTCTGGATGGTCATTTCAATTAGTTTTCCAATAATTTATGTTGTTTTGAGTTGGTGTCTGTACATTGATAGAATAGTAGAATTCTTGGAACTCCTAAGAACAGTCTCTTTGTAGGGATTATGCTCCTCCAATTATACTTTTTTCTGTGCCAATTAATGCTCCTATGCATCAATTATTGTTATATTGATAAAAACAGTTTTATTCATCTTGTTAATTTTGTTGTATAATTGTATCCTATGCGGCTATGCCCTAGCATTGCGATTAAAGTCAAGAGTGTAGAGCAAAAGGCTTCGAGATGCTATAAAGTCTTTCTAGCCAGAAATTTGATACCCTATATCTTTTTTGTAGGAGATGACATGGACATAATGGTGAAGAGTGTACCTGGCATGGAATATCTCCGGCGGCGTGACCTACCCGGATTTTGTCGATCCGGCAACTTGTCTGATCCAAACATCCAACTGTACAAAACCGAAGGCCAAGAAAATGCCCGAGCCAGAGGCCTCATACTTAACACGTTCGAGGAACTCGAAGGGCCAATACTATCCCATATGCGTAGCACGTGTCCAAATATTTACACCATTGGGCCACTACACGCGCATTTAAAAACTAAACTAGCTTCCAAAGAAACTTCACAGCCCGCATTCTCGAATAGTTTGTGGGAAGAAGATAGAACATGCATGGCATGGTTAGACACTCAGCCGCACAAGTCAGTAATCTACGTCGGCTTTGGAAGCCTGGCTATGATGACAAAGGATCAATTGATGGAGTTCTGGTATGGTTTGGTGAATAGTGGTCAAAGATTTTTGTGGGTCATTAGGCCGGATTCTATAGGCGGGAAAGATTGGGAGAAGGAAGTTCCTGTGGAATTATCACAAGGGACGGCAGAAAGGGGTTATATCATCGGGTGGGCTCCTCAAGAGGAGGTGTTGGCTCATAAAGCTGTGGGCGGATTTTTGACTCACAGTGGATGGAACTCGACTCTGGAGAGTGTTTATGAGGGTGTGCCAATGATTTGTTGGCCTTATTTTCTTGATCAGCAAGTAAATAGTAGGTTGGTTGAGGCGGCATGGGGTTTGGGGTTGGACATGAAAGATACTTGTGATAGAAATGTGGTTGAGAAAACAGTGAGGGATCTTATGGAGGTGAGGAAAGAGGAGTTTCTGCAACGTGCGGACGAGATGGGGAAACGAGCTAAAGCGTGCTTGCTTGAAGGTGGATCATCATTTGGTAGCCTCGAGCGTTTGATAGAAGACTTAAAATCCTCGAGCTGTGTCTGATGGATTAATCCGGGATCTTGTTCTGTTTGTGTGATTAGACAACAAATATGAAGAACGTTGCTCGTTGTCTGTGTCTTTAGTCCTCAGCTTAAAGTTTATATTGATCAAAACACATTAACAATGATCACTTTAATAAGCTGAGGATGATTTCATCCTTAGTACGAGCATTATAGAAATAAGGTACTTAAGCAACATGAGTTATGTAATTCAGAGGATGAAATTGGATATGAGTACTCTCGTGTATCCTACATCCTTATTTTATGCTTTAGATGTGGGATAACTATTAAACTAGATTATCGGGTAACAGTCTATCTTATTATTCATCTATCCAATCTCGTTCCAGCTTACGCAACTTATTCCAACGACGAAATGAAATCAACCAAGCCATTGAGCGATTCAGACGATGTGCCACCTGATTTTAGTCCACCGTCAATCTTCTCCTTCAACACCGCGCCTCTCTCCCTCAACTCTTCCCCTTCTCTCTGCACCATCAATCTCCTAATAGCACTCTCAATCTCACCTCTCTCCAACCCCCTCTCCAACTTGATCCCAATTCTCCACACCTCATCCACATACCTCGAGTTCACCAGCTGGTCGCCAAAAAAGGCTGAGCAGATCATGGGAACACCTTCGCAAATGCTCTCAAGAGTCGAGTTCCAGCCACAGTGAGTCCAGAATCCACCAACCGCGGGATGAGCCAGCACTTCTTGCTGTGGGGCCCATTTGATGATGCACCCCGTTTTACCAATGGATTCCAAGAACCCTTCCGGAAGCTCCTCCAGCCACTCCGAGCCCTGGACTAACCCCGGCCGAACCGCCCACAAAAACGGCTGCGAGCTGTTGGCCAACCCGAAAGCCACTTCTCGAAGCTGCTGGCCATCTATTGCAGCCACACTCCCAAAGCTCACATAGAGGACAGATTTTGGTGCCTGTGTGTCGAGCCAGGAAATCGAGCTCCTGTCTTGTGAGAGTAAACTGCTGGAAGCCGCCGAGAACGACTTATGAAACGGGCCGATTACGAAAGCCGGATGAGGGAACTGCAGCTTGAGCTTGGCTAGCTCCGGCTCCTCGAGCTCTTTGAAAGTGTTGAAAATTATGGCAGAGGCTTTCTTTGTGGCTTCTATCATGTCAATTATGTTGTTGTAAGCGTCCTCTTGATTATACATTTCGATTACTGGGATGTCTTTCACTTTCAGAGGTGGCAGCTCCTGCACTGGTTCCTCCAGTTTGGAGTCTGATGGCGATCAACAAGAGTTGCATAAGAAAGTATAAAAATGGGAAATTTATTAACGGAGAGCGTAAGTTCAAGATACAGAACAAAACACAAAATTTTCCTAGTTAGTGTAGATATTAGATGATTGGAAAAAAAAAAAAAAAAGATACTATTGGACCAAAAATTTGAAATGATTTCGTAATAGTTATTAAATGTGTCCCTATTGCGCCGACAGGTTTGGATTCTAATGGTTCATTATCCCATTTTTTATTTTATTTATATATATAATATGTATAAATTATTGATTTAAAATATAAAATTCAAAATCGTATCGATACTCCAACCTGATGTAACACATGAGACAACTATCTCATAAATTAAGAAAATAAAAATATATCTTCTGAAGTACATGCTGGTGCATGACAGTCACCACTTATTTGTTCTCTCTTGAAATCCTTTTCAGAGATTCCATTCATGGGGGGACAAAACTTTAACCACTAGCTACGAGCCTACTACAAAAAATTTTAAAAAAGTTGTTTTAAGATTAGGGGAAAAGAAATTTGCCATCCATTTGAACTTTGGCTATTTTATTTTATGATTTATCATCCAAATAAACTTTTATTATAAATCGTTATCCAATATTTACATTTATAATATATAGGTATTTAAACTTTTTAATAGGTGGTTTTAACTAAAAAAACATAAAATATACGCCAATTATATTTTTATTAAAAACACTAAAAAAAATTAGTTGGTAATACAATATAAATACAAAAATTGGATGAAGATTTGTAACGAAAGTCTATTAAAATGATAAATTATCAATTGAAGCAAAGTTGATAAATTTCCAATCGAAGGAAAGTTGGAATGGTAAAATTTAAAAAAAAAAAGAAATTGACATTATTGCATACACCTATGCTCGTTCTAGTTAAGGAAACTGAGAAATTACCTCTGTTAGAAAGATAACCCTTCTCTCTCAGAAGCTCGAAAGCCGCAAAAGCTAAGAAGGAACAAACACTGCTCGTCCGCATCACGATCCTCGGCAGCTTCAGCTCCTCCGCCACCGTCTGCGTGAAATGCCAATTCGCGTCCGTCACCAAGCACTTCACATTCACATCATCGTCGGACGATGACATCAAAACCTCATCCAAACATTTCCGAAACAGTTCGACGCAGTTGACGTTGATGCGTTTGATGGTGAGCACGGGATCGTTGGCGGAGACTTCGGTTTCCGAGAGGCCGTCGGAGATGGGATGGAAGGAGAATTGCGGGTATTTGGAGGGATCCAGGGAGTTGAAGCGGGTGTGGATGATGGAGATTTTGAATCCGGCTTTGGTGTGGAGGATGTTGGCCAGCTGAAGCATTGGGTTTATGTGGCCTTGGAAGGGAAGTGGGAACAGAATTAGCTTGGAATGCTTATGCGAAGTGGGAGCTTCCATGGTTGGTTTCTGGAGAAATTGTGGTGGGATGAAGAAGCTTTGCTACTTGCTTGTATGTTTATAGACGAATGGGATGTGGGAAAGGTTGAAATAAATTTGTGGATCGGAAAAGATGTCTCATTATATGTATATGACGAGTTGTGTTGGTATCTCCCGACATATCAACACTTGTACGATATGTTTTATGTTCATTTCGTCATATTCGTATTTCATCATATGTAATTATGTTTGAGCATTATAATTGCGTGAAATCTCATAATAATGAATATTTATTTATATTCTTCCCATTTAATTTTGATTTTTAAAGAAATTTTTTGTGACTAGGTTGGGATGTGGGTTGAAATCATAGGAGGAGTTGGGCCCCGGAATTAGCTTGGTCAAGTGTCTATAGTTGAAATATTATTATTATATTAGGATATTGAATTCGGTCAATCACGAAGACTGATTTAAATGATATGAGACATTAGTATACGTATGTAGAAACATTTTTGGAGTATTTTAAAAAGAGAAAGCGAATTGGGCCAAAATACGTGTGATAAATCCCAGCAATTGGCCAGAGTGCGCATAGTTTATATACAGTTGAGGTTGCTCCCACAGAATAAATGATTTCATCATGCTGAATATATGCGGATGCCATCCAAAATTGGCATAAATATAATGCCCGAAGCACTTTTAGGTCTTTGATCCCATCTTGAATCAACTACACAAATCTAGAAATTTTTGATTCTTTAGCCCGAGTTAAAACCTAAATTTACTATATTTATATATTTTTCTTTTTTTGGTCAAAAATATATTTTTCTAATTACTTAGTATATATATATATGGTTAATTTTTAATCCAAACTTAACTCGGTCAAATCAGTGTAATGAGGTCAGAGATAAGTGTTTTATACTTGATATCTAATCAATAAAAAAATAACAAAAATAACAAATATAATATATCTATCATTTAATTGAATGAAGTTCGATCAAATTAAATTAAAATTAAAATTTTTTATTTAATAATTTTCAAAAGTGCAGGAGGGGCGGTGGCCCCTACCCTAAAGGTGGTAGTGGTACCGCCCATATCACTAAACTAATTGCACAGACGAATCATAAAGTCACACACAAACAGAAATATTTGGTGAAGGCTATTTTATTAATGCTTCATATTAAAAGGTGATTAATTGAGGGGAGGAAATTGAAGAAATTGCGGACCCCTACTTAATTTGCAGAAGATGACAATACAATATGGACCACAAGTCCTCAAGTAGTTGCTCGTCGATTACAGGCAGAAACGTTACTGCCATCTTTGTTTATCTTTTGAATTCAAGAAAAAATATTTTGTTCATCTAATCTAAATCGTCCACGTTCTTTAGCCCCATTAAGTTCTTGATTTCGTCTCATCTAAACCTAATTCAGGTAGATGCATCCATTCATGTACCTTTTTTTTGGGTACTCTTCATGTACTAAATATATGACACTAGCTACTTAATTAATTATTTGTTGCTAAAATTTCATCAATTGCTTATCAAGAGTGAAATGCTCATAAATTTTTGTTAAATGTTATGTGTCTTTTACATCTCACGTTGGTATTTCAAGTGTTACTGAAAATATCAAAAATATATAATAAGTGTTTGTCCACGTTAGAAAAATACTAAAGTATGTACAATTTTATAAGTTAAGGTGTTTATACAATATTCAATTTGTGAAACTCAAAAGTAAACTGATGGACTCATGTGCGGTGCACAGCAGCATAGTCCCTTGAGTTTGGGCAATTTTGACTTTTGATGACTTATTTTTTTGGGCCAGATTCATCCAAATCAGTCCAAAAACAAACTTCACCTGATTTTTGGAGAAGTGTTATTTAATTTCGATTTTTGAAGAAGTACTATTTTTGGAAATCTCTCCCAAATTGAAGCTTGACATATATTTTAGAAATATATGATCTGCAACCTCAAAAACATTTTCCAAAAATAAGAGGAATAGAAACTTTAAACTTAGTGAATACTGCATGGACTTTCATATTCAAATTTTCAAACAACTTGTATACAAGATTGATCGAGATCATGGACCACCTAGTAAATAGTATCAGTCAAAAATCAAAATCTATTGCAATTTGCAATGAAGTCTAGGAAAAGGGAAAATTTTTGGTTGAGCCGGGTGTGGGCCCCACTTCCTACACCTGGCTCCTATTTTATTTAAAAATGTGTCTTTTTTAATAATAATATTTTTTTTTATTTCAGATTCAGAAAATGGTACTGATTGGGGTCTTTTAAGATTTTGGCTCCCGCGACTCCGATTATTTTAATATTGCTTATTGCGGAGTCGCGGAGATCTCCCGCAACTCCAACATTTTATATTATTTTAATCGGAGTCGGGGAGATATCCTGTAACTCCATATTTTTTTAATAATATTTTATATGAAGTCGAGTCTGAAACCCGCGACTCCTATTAAAAAATATATTTTTTTAAGTAGTGATCTGGACCATTCACCTCCATTGTCATTCAAACTCCAACATCACCCCCTCCATTGCCTGGCTCAAGGAATCGCGGTCGGGGACCTCCCTGGGTCGAGTCTCACCTGACGCGGCGAGTACGGTTGTCTTTCTTCATAGGGAGCCAAGTGCTGGCTCGATAAGAGAGAGATGATTGGGTCAGACGCAAATGCTGATCTATCCTTGCTCTCCCAACGTGGTAAGGATATGTGGCGCCTAATCATAGCCCCGATTTTCCCCTTATCAAAGATATTTGGTCAAAAAAATTCTAAATTTTTAATAATAGAAATATTATAAAAACAAACAAATTTTAGTACATTTTACTAAATTTATAATAAATATATAACAATTTTATATTTAGTGCACTCATAAAAATATAATATTTTACTAAATTAAATTTAATGTACAACTCTAATAAATTTATAACAAATTACTATATTAAATTTAGAAATAAAAATAGAACATATTATTAAAAATCTATATTTTATTTTGTGCCAAAAATATTATATTTATAAAATTTTGTGGCATATATTATATATATAAAGCTAAAGAAAATATTATAAGAAAGAAAAATGAAAAAAGAAACAAAAAAAGGAAAGAGAAGGTGATAGAAGGACAAAAAAGGGTACCTTTTCAAATAAAATAGGAGCCGGTAGGAATTGGGGCCCATAACCCGAATTTCCCTAGGAAAAGTTATTAGGCCGGAAATTAATACGAATATCTAATGACAACTTGACAAGGGTCCGCCCATACAGATTTGTCTTTGTGCATTTTTTGACTAGTTTGGATTTCATATTTGGATCATACAATATCTCCAAACGTAGCTCTTTTGGTTATATATACTCATAATGTTTCAACTATAAAAGTTAATTCATTTTAAGGGACGTAATTTAACAGTTTGATATTATACTAATTTAACCAAAAAAATTTTGTTCGAGTCCCTGAATTTAGAATTGTCGATGGATCGAATTCGAATCGAATTCGGAGATTAGGAACACAATAAGAAAATTTGGTAAACGGAACGAATTTGGATTCTATATGATTTGGACTCATACGTAAACCAGTCGGAATATGTTCGATCAAAGATCTAACCCAATTAATGATAAAAAGATAAATATAATTATATAATATTTAACAAATAATTATGCATGTGAATTGGGGAGTGAACTAAAAATTTTTTAGACCTGGGGAGGAAACTAAAATTTTTTCAACCAATGGGGAGTTTTCTCAAATTCCCCCATGGATTATTTGATGATTTTATTTATATTTATCTAAATTAGTTTAATTTAAACTTATTAATAAAGGAAAATATATATTTTTTAACGAAACAATTTACATTTTATTATCATTTAAAGTGATAAATATGTGAAATTTTAATTTTAATCATTTTACGTAATATTTTGTACTAGTTAAAAATTCATTTAATTATATATAATCAAATTCGATATTTAACAGATTGGATTTCTTGATTTTATATTCGGTCCATTTATTCAAATAATCAGTATATATAATTGAATGTGATGCATCATATATTTTTATTAGACGAATATACTAAAAATCGGATCGGATTTGGATTAAAATCCAAAACTTTGACGCACTGAATTGTAATTTATATTGCTGGCTATTTGGGCCCGATGGTAACATTGAAAATTTTGGGGCTCAGTTTCTTGAAACTAGATTTCACCAATTGGGTTTACAGGCCTATAGCCCATATGAGGTCTACTTAGCTCGTAAGTTTCTGACTTCTTGTAAAGGGAAGAAAAAAGAGGATAAATATTCTGAAAATCTTATATTATGACCATTTTTTAAGTTTTTATTCTAAACTATAAAAAGTAGACGTTTGCATCCTCAATTATTATTTTTTAAGGAATTACAACATGATTCCAATCATTGTGTGACATGTAGAAGAAATTCCAAATTTTGTGATTTGAAATGTTCTAAAGCAAACCCTTTAATTGTATTAAATTAGCAGTTAAAACCCTACAACCGTGGTTGTTATCATGACCATAGGGTTTTGAGTGTTAATTTAATACAATCATAAGATTCGCTTTGAAACATTTCAAATCATAAGATTCGAATTACTAATTAAATACATTATAGGAGGTGACCGAGAAAAAAACTCTTGCATCAAATAAATTTGAATAGAAGATGATTCATCGTTCATTTTATACAAAATTAAGAGATTTTAAGTGTAGCACAATCTAAATTATTTAATGAAAAACCTTGGGAAAACAACAATTTATTATATATTTATAATTATATAAGAGGGAAATAGTATTTGGTACCTAAAGCTACTAACTTTTTAGATGTAGCAATTTAAATTATTGTCACCTAGAGTTTAAGAAAGTTGCTGTTTTGTCAGCTGAGATCACAATTTGAGCTACTAAAGTAGTCAAAATATCCAGGCCAAATTAAATTTAATACTATATTTTCTAAAGAATTTTCTTACCAAGTTTTGGGTTAGGAAACTAAGTTCTCAAGGAGGAAAACATATTAGTACTTCAATTTGATAAAACAATTGATCGTAACGATGGAATGGAACGATGACTACGATTCTATACTTCGAAACTTCCATTAGTATAAATCTACATCAATATTAGATTAATCCTTTTAGAGAGGTTAAAACAAACTAAAGAATACGAAAATATATTTCTTGAATTACTCGCCACTAAGTTTCTCGATATAAATGTTTCATCGAATACAATATGAAATGATAAACTACATTTACTCATTCGTGTAATTCATATCACAACATGCAACGAAGAACAAAAATTAAGTGCAGTATATTTCAAATTGCGATTAATTTTTCTACAATTTCAAAACTAGGAAATATTATTCAATGCCCATTTCAATCATCGACGGATAATTTTAGATTAAAATTAAGTAGATCAAATTGATGTAACAATAACATGATTATTATATACTTACCTTGTAATTAATAGAAAACATTTTTATAACCAATGTGAGTGGAGGAGTCAACAAACAATACAATGGAGTGTCAGTCACAAGTCACAAGTACTACCAAAACTGTGTTGCCCACTTTCAAAACCGAAAAAGAACCCGCCAATTTTCAAGCCCGTATCACATTTCAGAAACAAGACAAATCATCATACTTTTTTCAAAGTATTATTTATTTTTGACATAAAAGGTGGTAAGAAATAAAATAAAGAAATAGGAAAATGACGTCAACGTCAATCATTTCAATACTACGTCGTACGTTACAATTGGCCTGTCCTTATCACTCCTCTGCTTCACGCCGAAGCTATGATATGAGCTATCCCCAGCAGTTGTTCTAGACTTCGTACCTTAATTAGTTTTGCCTTATACGGATGGGACTGCAAATTTAAAAGGTTTGGAATTAGGATGAACTAAATCATAATTAAATATTGGTAGAAAATGAAGATAATCCCCAAATTACGAGACTCTTCCTGTCTTCTTGATTAACCCTAATTTAAAAAGAAAATGAATGAAGGTGTTACGTAAGTCATAACTCAGCTTAAACTATATTATATGAATAATTATGGACAAATGTTAGGGTTTTTTACATTTACGAACGAGATTGTATAATTGTTATACAATTCATACCCATTTATATGAAAATATACAAATTCTACTTCTATAAATTTTAAAAATTACAAAATCGGAGTAATATATAAAAATTTATGTTAAAAGCAAGGACCGATTCCGGACATTATTAGTGCGCTTTATCCTCTAACCTTTGGATTAGTTAGATTATTCCCTAACATTTAAAAAATAACACTCTTAACTTCTTTTAGCAAATTTTGATAGTTAATCTTTCCTTAGTCACAACAACTCAAGTTTCAAAATCATCGTATTCAACTCTTTAAGGTGAACAAAACTCATACCCCAATCACTCTTATCAAACATTGGAGACCGCTGAAAAGTTCAATTAGTCGTGTACAGTCTTTAATGGTGATTTATCCTTCATCAGTTACCAAATTTTAATTTTGAATACATCGTAGTATATCTTATATTGGGAGTTTCGATTTGATATATAATATTACCATATTTCAAATCGGTTCTTTACAAATGTATTTTGTTAAGATTCTAAGAAGATTATTTGTGATATTTTTTAAAAATTAAAGGGATAATGGAATTAATTTAAATATCTCTGTACAAAAGACATTAAAAATGACAGAAAGAGTGATGTCTGGATTTAAAGCAAAAAACAATTTTATGGTTGGCACTCGGCAGCAAGAAGGTGTCTATATTGGTAAAAATGGGACTGGACATGTTCACGCATCAATGCACGTTTCACGAAATACTACATTTATGATTTATACAATTATACTCAATATCAACGTCACAAGCCTTTCGTGTGCCTTTTGCCCACTCTATCATATAGACTGCGTTCCCAATGCCCATTCATTTACAATTTACGCCACTTCTAATTGTCGAATCGAATCGAATCGAAATCGAAATCGAACCAACACTAATGAATCAAATTGAAGAGGATTCAGTTTGGTTTCGGTTAGGGGGGTTTTAATATTTTCGGTTTTGATAATTTTTTGATTTTTACCGAAAAAATCGGACCTAACTTTTTTTTTTTTTTTTGGTCTTTTATACTTTGAGTGTTCATTTGCCCAGTGAAACCCCTACCGAGAAAATGGTAGAAGTTATGGGTTCTGACTTCTGATTTGTTTGATGATGGGATCAGTTGTGAAATAATAGTAGCTAATTTGCTATGAATCTAGAATTAGTCCACTCTTTAAACTTCGCCACTTTCGATTTATTTCAGTTATGAAATTAGTCATGTTAAAATTGTAATTTGTAACTAGCAACTCTGTACACCCGATGTGTGTGCAAAAAAAATTAAAATTTAAAATTTCATATTATTACTTGATTTATAATTGTTTTTAATATAATTATAATTTTATGATGAATAAATTAATTAGGATAATTCAAATTGAGGGAAAAAAAAAAGAATTAAAAATAAATAAGTGATCTAAATAAAAAAGAAAAGAACTTGAGAGTCCCGTGAATATAGAAGAGTTTAAGCAGAAAACTGTAAAAATACGTGGCTAGAATTTATATTAAAAAAAATAAAAAATAAAATAAAGTTCATGACACCAAATGAGTCTCTCGATTAATATAATAGTATAGATTCATTGTTTTTTCAGTTTTTCTAATTTATTTTTTAACTTTTAGGCAACATTGATTTTTCAGTAAATAACCGAAACCGAATCAAAATATTTCGGTTTTCACCAAAACGAAACCGAGGTAGTTCTGTTTGGTAAACGGTTAGCAAAAATGCTAATCGAAATTGCGGTTATTTGAAACTGAATAACCGAAATTTCCGTTTTTTTATCGAAAGCTCACCTCTACTTCTAATTCTATTCCCTATTTGTTATTGTAAATTGTAATATACTTCACAAATTCATTTCTCAAAAATAATTCAATTATATTTAAGTTCCATTTTATTTTTGTTTATAAAGAAATTTCTAAACAATCAACATGCAATTGCTTCACTCAAAATTATATTAAGTTCCATTTTATTTTTGTTTATAAAGAAATTTCTAAACAATCAACATGCAATTGCTTCACTCAAAATTATATGAAATCTCCCATCCGTAGGTCATTAGTACATTCTTATGATGTACAGACACTTCTTAAAATATTATTTTGTCGTGTCGTGTCGTATCGTATCGAATACCGAGTTCGATACTCTTAACGTAAAAAATTCAAAAAAACATTCATATAGCCGTATCCTTACTGTGTCATATCATGTCTATGTAATCGTATCCGTGCATCATAGATACAATCCAAAAAATTGGTATTGAATAATAGTCCAAACATGATTTTGTAAATTTTATTCCGTGTGCTCTGACCTTGATAGCTTATTAGCCTTGCTATTAAATTTTCACCGACACGATCGAATTCCAAGAATCCAACTCCAATATAAATATATGATCTAGCACAATCCGAATGGATAAATAAAAATGATAAAAAAACTCCAAATAGCCATGAAAACAAAATGAACACCAAATAGCTAGATATATACATACATGGTTAAGAAAGATTCCCTTTATTACATTTAGCTACATTATATAATCCTTTGAGAAAGGATCAATTTGAACTTCTCTATACAACAAAATGGACAAAACACCGAGACAGAACAACACTTCAAAGACAATAAAACTACCACTTTTACTTATTGTGAAATACTACTGCCTAAAAAGCAAAGCCCCCCAACCCCAACAACTATTTCCTTCCCTACAATAGTTTTCTTAATTTTTCCTTTTGAAAAAATATCTAGTCATTCCAAAAGTATGCTTGGAATCATCTCTTATCATCTACGCACACTTGATCAAATTTTTACTGGTAAAACCTGAAGAGAAACAAACACCTTATCTACTGCCTTACAGGTTTCCTGATCACAACGACAAACTGAATCAATAGGACCACTCCTGAGGAAGAAGGAATGTGTCACGGCTCATAATTGATGACCCTTCTTCCATTGAAGACAGAAAGCTCCGGCGTTGCTGCAGCAGCATTGTGTGCCTCCGACCGATCAGTGAGTCTGCAAATACAACTCCCAGATGTTAGAAACAAGAAGAGCAGGGAATACTACTTCATGTTTGATACACTTTGATAAACGAGTATGTCAATGCTTTTGATTATTGTATGTTTCCAAAGGATTGTTTGGTTCTTCACCATATAGGAAGAGGCCATTATCTATTTGAATTGAATATTATGTGTGGTTTATCAACGTACACAGAGTGTAATCGGGGACAAATCCCCTGCTGGTCTGGGTCTGAGATTGTTGTTGAGATTGAGCAAAACCATTCATATCATTCAAGTTCTTGCTTGGGGCATGAATAGCAGCCCTACCAGGTAAGACAGATGTTGAACCTGGATAAAACACAAAAATGGTTACAAAGACGGATATAGAAACATGCCTAAAACAGCAGAATCATGTGATCTTAATCATAACTTCACTCTAACATCAAAGACAATTATGGAACAAGAATATATGAAAGTCTTGACCACATAACAGCACAAGATTTGCAATCCTAGCTAAAATGTGCTGCTATCATCTTAACCATTTTTGGGGGGTCAACAAACTAAGAAATTCTCCTATCCTACCAAGAAAGAACATCTAAATGTAGAATTCGGGATAAAAAGCAAATAATCAACATGCTTGTGAGTTTCACTTAAGTTGCCAACAATCAAGATTATGCCTCTCTAATATACAAATACAAATTGCTGGTAAAATCTTGACCATTAGGTGCACAAGTGGGGTCAAACACCCTGTTCATATAAGAATTTTAAATTTTAAGACTCATTAAACAAGAAGAGGCATAAATGGGAGTATAGGATTCCTTCTTTCAGGCTTCCAAAAGAACAATAGTGTAAATTGAATAATGATTCAAGAAAAAATAGTGCAAGTTTGAAATATTTTGGCTCCCAATCTCAAAATGACAACAATACAATAAGATGGTGGGTCAAGGGTCCATCACATGGAACTCAGATTTGACAGTATAGGTAGTAGGGTCCCCTACTCTTTTGAAGAGATAATAACGACACAAATAGGTCCATCTTTATACCAACTCTAGTTCTAATTCTTGAATTAGCATTTCTTCCACTAGTTAAACTGAACCAAACAAGGTAAACATAACAACACAACCAAAATGGGAACAGTTCAAGAAATTCAAAATAAGACACAGAAACAAGACAAATTACAAAACAGCCAAAGAAAAAGATCACATACTTCCAAAAAACAATTGCATGGAAATGGTGGGGAAATTGAAATGTCACTGAGCTGTAAATAACCTGGTTTCTTGCGAGAATCTGACGAGTAACCGTTGCTGTCATTATTATTCTCATACCGCCGAGGCAAAAACACCCCTGTTCCAACAGACGCCCTTTTCGCCGGCATAACACCGCCGCCACCGCCGGAGCCACCATACCCACCCAAGGAAGCCGCCCTCCCGCGGCCTTGAGCTTGCTGAAAGGACCATGCAGCTTGAGCCGTGTCGTTTACTGCCCTTCCCCTGTTTTGATACAGTTGTTTTTGCTGATTGTACCACAGCCCACTACCCTCATTCCGTTGCTTCTGCTGAAACTGTAACAGTAACATTTCAGAAAAGTAAAACAAAATAAAATAAGTTGCAAAAAGAGTAGCTACAGTTTTCACATTACAGCCCTACATGTGCGTTCGAGAAACACGAAGGATTGGGGCTTTTGCCTTCAGAGTAAAACTGCGTACGGCCATTCGGCGGAGCAAATAGGCCTTGATACCTAGCTGCTCCAAGCTCCAACCCATCAGCGCCGTGAAGCTTAAGCTTCGCAACCTGATCAGCGGCGCGGTAAATCAAATCCCCAACGGCGTCGTAACTCGCACCATCCGGCGACGCCACGCCGTTAGGGCTTCCGTTGCTCGAACCCCCGGCGCTCCGCCCCAAGTTCGCCAGCGTTGACTGAGGCGAACTCGACATCATCCAGAGCTTCTGCAGAATCAAAAACCCACAAAAAAAAAAAAAACCAAAGGTCAGAAAAACACGAAACAACCCAACAAAGAATCACAGGGGAAGAACTTACCTCGAAACGCTGATCGCGTTCACTCTCAAACCCACGAGGAACCTCAGCGAGAAAGCGGAACTCGGAGCCCGACCCAGCGCTTCTCCTCTTGCTGAAACTCTCTCCGCCCATGAGGAAATCATCGTCCGTCAGAAACTCAGAGGGCAACCAGAACCCTGCTCCATGAACACTACTGCGACTGCGAGACATTTTCAATTGGAAGGGAAAATCGGTTGGAGAAGAGGGAAAAAGGGAGTGTATTAAATGGTGTGGGAGTGAAGTGGAGCAGTGGTGGTGCTTGAGGAAGTTATAATAATGGCGGAGTGAGTGTTGAGGTTCAGGGGAAGAGAGGGACCCACTGGAAAAAGAAGAGGATAGAGAAGAGAGAGAGAGAGAGAATGTTGGGCGTACTTGCTTTTTGGTTAAGGTTTCCGGGCCACTTGGAGACAGATATATATTCAAAAATCAAATTGGGAGATTTCAATTTTGTTCTTCTTGTGTTGTTGTATTCATTTCAAATGTCAAATTAGAGGTCTACAGATTTTATCTATGATTTAACTTTTAAGATGGTGATTTTGGGATTTTAATAAACTATATGTTATGCTTTATATTAGAAATAATTATACCTGACTATTTTATAGTTGGATTTAATTACTATATAGTCCATCTATATTGAAAAATTACATTTTATAATCCTTAATTTTTTTTAGAATTGTTTGTGGTCTTTGACGTTCGTTAGAGTTTCGTTATGTTATTCCAAAAATACTCACAATTTTTTTAATTTGATTTGTGATTTAAGGGATTGTATCGTTAAATTTATAATGTGTAGGGATTATGGATAATTTTGTAAATTTAATGTAACACACTCATACAATCGTCAGTGGTATAATTATAATTTTTAAAAATTTCGTTAGGAACTTCATACCAGTCTCAATTTAAATACAGAATAATTAAATGTAAATCACCCTTTATATTAATATTAAAAAAGGTATTTGGAAACGAGAACTGAAAATTTGAAGTTGATGAATTCTGATTTATTAGTATTGGAATGATTACAGCCGAGTAAGGGATCTTAGTCTATAAAGCACGGACACTCCAAAATTTACCCCCGTGCAGTGTCGGACACGTGTCGGACACGGACACGGCTCCGACACGGCACCGACACGTGTCCGACACGCCAAAATGTGTCCAAAAATTAAAAAAAAATTCCGACACGCCGTGGACACGGCTTGGACACGGCGTGGAATGTGTCCGACACGGCTCGGACACTTCGACATGAAAAATTCAATAAAAAATTAATTTTTAATTTATTTTTCCTAAAAATTTAAGGATATAATTTTTTTTAAAAAAAAAAGGAATTATATAAATGTGCTAAAAGATGTATAATATTAATTTAAATTTAATTTTTTTATAATATCATTATATAAAAAATGTATTAGTATTATTTTAATGATTTAAAATGTTGAATTGGAAAATGACGTATGTTATTTAAATTTGTAATATTGAATATTTTATGAATATTTTATTCTATATAAATTAACATATATATATATATTATTTATTTATATATAATATAGCCGTGTCGGAGCCGTGTCGTGTCCTAAATTTTTAAAAAAATCCGTGTCGCCGTGTCCGTGTCGTGTCGTGTCCGTGTCGCCGTGTCCGTGTCTGTGCATCATAGATCTTAGTTTAATGCTGAATAAAAATAAGGTTTTGAATGTGAATTCATTTTTGGTTCAATTGTGTGCTAGCTTGATGTTCAATATTTAATACTTTTTGTGTACTTATTATTGCTGTTATAATCGTATGATTATAAGTTGTATAGTATGAGGTGTTTGTGAGTGTGGAGGAAGGGGCTTGATTCATGCAAAAAGATGGATAGTAGCGTTAGTGGTGGAAGACATTTGTCCTACTATGTAATCCACTTGGCATGTCTTGCAATTTGTTTATTTGGCTAATGTTCTTTTGTTGCTTAAAAAAATGAGACAAAAAGTGGACATTTATTTTAATTCTATGATAAATTTGAAAAGTAGGCACTTCGCATCGTTGGGATTGGGAAATAAAAAATGGAGTTTTAGCTTTGTCTTTGTACTTATATATGTAATTATATATCCAAATTTCTTCCACCTAAAGAAAACAAAATAAGCAAACTCTTGGTGAATTTCACTCAATCCATCAATCATATTTAGGACTTAGGTCATCGTTATTTTTCACCGTGTAGTATAATTTAATGGTTTAATTATATTAATTTAATTAGAGGTTTTCATATTCAAGGACTATTACCATTAGTCGAGAATTTTATGTTCGAATCCTCTGGAAAAGCTACTGTCAAAAAAATTTAGACATAAATAGTTCAAATAAACACATATTCAATTCACCGAATACTAAATAAAAAAACAAAATAAAATTAGGGAAGTTACCTTTTTTTTTTTTTTTTGAAAACAATTAAAGGAAGTTACCTCAGCACCACAAACGAATATTTGGGTTCGACAGTAATTTCTTTCTCGTGTAATATTATGTGCCGACAGATGCACATGGTATTCCATGACTATTAATTTAGTTAAAAGTGTTTTAATTTGCGATTCTTAAACATCCCATGATGATTGATGAGTTAAAATAAAAATCAGATTCTTGTCCCATTGATTGTTGATTATCGTAATCGTGATAAGATGCACATGCTTGCTCTTGGTGCATTCGGCAGCAACTACGTGATTACCCCAACTATGACTACAATTTGAGAAGTCAAAAAGAATTTGTCGAGTTCAATAATGAGAGGAGAATATATGGTCTTACTCATATATTACCCGTAAAGATACTCTGCGGTGATATTTATGTACGTAGAAGATCATATCTGTTGGTCTTTCACATAGTGGGTGATTCTATTCCAAGATTGATTCGATTAAATTAGTATAATAAGAGTGTAAGTATTTTATATTTATTATGTGATTAGTGGAAAATTTAGAAAGAACAATCAATCAAATGATAAATATGTCAACCGGGGTTGGCCAAGTGGTTTGAGGGTTGATTCTCGAAGGCGATGACCCGAGTTCAAATCCCTCTGGCCACTTGGGGTGTGTGAGTAAAAAAAAATAAAAAATTTATAAAAAAATAATAATAAAAAATCAAATGATAAATATATTTTAATTGGTTGGGTTCGACCAAACCAAATTTGGGATTGAATTTTCTGCATTACAATATATTTGGGAAATGTAAAAATTTATGTAAATAAATGAAATAAAATGAGTAAGATAAAAAAAAATGTAGTTACTTTTTTAATATAATAAAATTGTTTGCCATCCAAAATATTTCCGAAAAAAGCTTACATTAATTCCCAACAGCTAGCGTCCTGATTTGCATGTGTCTTTTCCGTTATCAAATTGATAATTGAACCATTATTGTGATAATTTCTTAAAGTGTAAGGAGTTTTTTAGATTTTTGAAACAAATGAGACCGTTATTACAACGATTTTTTAAGTGTGTGACTTTTTTGAATTTTTAAAACGACTCAAACTATTATTATAATGGTTTCAAATGAATGAAACCAAACACGCAATTTTTTATTTATCTATCTATCATCTATATATGTATATTATAAAAGTGCGAGTTGTTTCTTACAAAATACGGATCGCCTAAAATATCCTCATAATAATTATATGAATAACTATTAGTTAGGTATAATTATGTAAATACATATTATAAATTATTAATTTAACTAATTTAAAAAGTACTTATTAACTTATAATAGGACTCTCGGTAGAATTAAAACTTTTTTAACTTAAAAAAAAAAAAGAAATATAATTTAACAAGGACTGTTTTAATATTAATATATTAATTAATTGTATTCAAAGCTTATAATATAAGTTGTCTATTTTTTAATTTTAAACTCTATAATTTAAAATGTTATAATAAGATATATCTAACGAATTGGAAAATATTAAATTAATTCACTCTATAATTTTAATAAATTTTGATAATTAATTAAAATAAAATATGATCTAAATTGAATGAGTTAAATAAGATAAGTTTCAAAATCCTAATGTAATTCTAATTATATAACTCCATAATTTTAATTATCTAAGTTCATAAACTTTCTTTAATTATAACCATATTATAATTTTATAAACATATCTAATTATCAAAATAATATAATTAAATAATTTCTATAAAATAATTTTCAATTAACTAATACTAATATAATTATAATTATCTAAATATAATTAACAATATAATATTCCATTAGTTTATATAATAAAATATAAATTAAATGTGTAAATATTATTTAGATAGGATAATTAACATAGTCTATATATATTAAATAGTACAAATAGGGTTTCTGATTTCTTACATTTAATATACCACAATTTAGAATTGCAGATGGCCAGACCGAAATTACTTTACATTAAGAATTCTAAAAAAACTTAATACGTATGCATGTAAAAATAAAATATCATTTAATTTTATAAATTAATTTTATGGTGTTTAATTAAACATTCCTTGAGTTTTTTATATTAATTTACTTTTTTAATTATTTCTAATATATATATAAAATAAATAGTAAAGTATTAATATAAATCTTAAATAATGTTCGTTAGAGAAATATAAATAAAAAAATAAAATACAAGATCAATAGCAAATAAAGAATTAAAAAGAGATAAAAAAAATAGTTAGTTAAAAGAGAGAATAGTTGATTTTTATGTATATAGACGCACATACTAAATTAAGGAACAACCCAAATAATATTTGATTCAATAATGATGTCAATCAATGATCAGTTGTTAATTGTATCATTTAGTGATCAGATTTGAAAGAAATCACAAATTTTTTGAGAAAAATTACAAAATTTAAAATATCACTTATTCAGTAAGGAGATTTCTGAAAATATGGTTGCACATATTCATGCAATCAAGTTTCAAAAGAAATGATTGTCATATGCTCATATTTTGATAGTTTTTGGGTTAAAATATAAAATTACAGCACACGATCAACTTTGATGGGGTTAAAATGCGCTCGTCCCACGTTTGGACACGTGGCACTTCAAAGATGACGACACCTGTCCTGTGATTACGGTAGTCATACAGGAGCGCTGAAACCCTTAAAGCGCCATTATCTTCCAATAACACGTGCCATCTCTGTCACATTCGCACGTGATCAGTTTTACCGCTCTCTCACGAGCGCCATTTACGCTACATGGCTAACGTTTCAATCAATCAAGGGAGCCCTCTTCGAGCGCTACATTCCCTCAGAGAGGCTTCCACTTCAACTCCTTACACAAGCCTTGGCCCTCATCCCCTAGTGGATTTCTTAGCCTCCAAGGCTTTTAGTTGACACGAGCGCGCTCTTAAGCCCTCGTTACCAACCCCCAAAACGGCTCTCTGACACATCGTACATGCCCGCGCACCTACCACTGTTGCCCACACCACCTTTCCCCAGCTTTTGCAAAGAAGATTCCTCCTAGGTTTCTCTCGCAATGCCACGTGTTAGGGCAATATTCGGCCAGGACCACACGGCGCAAATGACCAAAGGGTCCCTGACCCTCAACTATAAATACACAAGTTCATCTTCTCCACTGTAAGCACCTTCCATTATAGCAACTTCATACTTAGCATACTTTCTCTTTCAGATCTTCATCTGACTTGAGCGTCGGAGAGCCAAACTGGGTATCACCCCAGTTCCCACAGCTTGGTCTTCTGACTTTGTTTATGTGTTTGTCCTAGTAGGTAGAACCCCCATCTTTCCCGGCGATCTTCCAGTGGTTTTCTCACTTAAACAAATTCTAAAGTGATTGGACTCTGAACCCCTATTCAGACCCATCATTTTTGGCGCCGTCTGTGGGAAACCAGTTCTCAACTCATTTCCTTTTTTCTGCTAGTTGAAGAGCAAACACCCAGAATCCTCTCAACCATGGTAGCTACAAGATCAGGAGCTGTGGGAGGAGGTTCTCAGGATGCCAACCTTGTTCTTTCCTCCGCCACGGCTGGCGGCGCACCGCCTCCCTCCGTCGCCGCTAGTGGAGCACCACCCGCCGGAGGTGTGACTCCCCTGGTGGAATCTTCAGTTCCACCGCTTGTGCCGCCGGCGCCGCCAGTCTCCAGCATCGCCACTCTTCCACAGCCTCCCCAGACTCAATGGGTTCATACCCATGCGAATCCAGGAGGTCAGAACTACATGATGCCACCGCCTGGGTATACGCTCACTCCCGCCGTCATGCTGCCGCAGATCCAGCCCTACCATACCGGCCAGATCCAGCTCCCGGTGGTGATTCCTAGGAAAATTGAAAGAGTGGAGTTACCTCCTCTAACTCCTCAGCATCTAAGGGCTCTTTACGCCCAATGTGAGGTTCAGGCGGCCCAGGGGGCATGGGAAAGATTCCATTCCATGTACTTCCCCTCTGGACAGGCCACTCAAGCTGCCGCTTCTTTGGGCGGACTGCAGACTTACCCACTTAGGGAGGCTCAGGCCGTCCTAAGGGCACAACTGCCAGCCAAAGAGACGTCTCACCAAGGCGACAACGAGCGTCCCCCTGTGGACAGGAACAGGGAGCCCACGGAAAGAGTCAACGAAAATGAAGGGGACTCTCATGCCTCCAAAAGGGCTTCCCGAGCCACCAAGCAAGGGGACAAAGAAGGAGATGTCAATCCTAATATCCTCGTGGCTGTGCAAGACCAGCTGCAGGGTTTAAAGGACATGGTTGGACAGCTCTCTCGAGCGCGGTCTCAGATCTCCCACAGCAGGGATGAACGAGCCGATGCCAGAGATGCTCGTCACAAGGACCGCCAGCCACGGGTCCCCCACCGCAAGGAGTAGGAGGAGAACTTCTGCATTTATGAATACCATCCACTGGCAAGGGGCTCCCTCCTCGTGGAAGAAGTTTTGATGGCTCAAGCAGGAATGGCCAAAATCCCCACCTCCGTCATTCGCTACGACGGAACAACTGATCCAGCTGAACACTTGGATCATTTTCTGCACTTGATGCACCTATACGAGCACTCGAGCAACTACTGGGCCAAAGTCTTTGTCACTTCCCTGGTGGAAATGGCTCAAGAATGGCACAAGCGACTGCCGCCACGCTCGATACATTCATATTAGGAGTTGGCCGACGCTTTTCTCAACCACTTTAATTCTCTGAAGGCTCCAGTCACTGCGCCCACTGCCCTTTAAAACATAGTGCAAGGCAAGAATGAGTCTCTTAGCTCGTTCTTCGCCCGCTTCAACAAAGAGATTTTGCAGGTGGAGAGGCCTTCTATGGATTACTTGATCCCAGTGCTCTTTCAGGCTGTGGATCACAAGCAGTATGTGAGCAAGAAGTTCGTCGATGCCATTGTGGAAAGAAGGCCAGGAACCCTCATGGCCTTAAGAGAAGTTGCCGAGCCGTTCTTCACGCTCGAAGATATGTATGGGACGAATGGGCCCCGACATCACAGCCCAGCAAGAAACGAGCGCCACCAAGAGCGGGGCTGGGAAATCATTGTAAAAAAGGAGCGTCACCAGGAACGCAAGAGATCGCCTCCGCCCCCTCGACGTTTCGAGCGCATCCCACTCACCAGGCCGAACTTAGAGGTTTATAACCTCTTTGATAAGAAACTCTTTAAAAGACCCGTCAAGATGAGGGAAACAGAGGCCTTGAGACGCTCGAACAAATATTGTGCTTTCACAAACAAAAAGGGCACGACACGGATGAATGCCGCCAACTGGAGGCGGAAATTCAAAGACTCATCGCTGGGGGCCACTTGAAAGAATTTGTCAGGGTGTTGGAGCGTTATGATGAACGCTATAATGAGCGCACCGGGGAGAGAAGAAGGAGCCCGTCGCGTTCTAGAAGCCCGCGGAGGTGAGGCCCAACGGAGAGTAGCCATCGGGGCAAGGGAAAGGTTCCTGAGCAAGAAAATACCCTTTTTGCGGTCATCAACATGATAACAGGAGGTTCCTCTGGTGGAGACTCTAACGCTGCCCGGCGACGGTACGTCCGGAGTTATGACCAACGCCCATCAATGCCCAAATCCGTCTACGCCATTCAGGAGGCGAATGATCAACGCTCAAAAGAAAACGATGTAATAGGATTTGACGATAGGGACTTAGGGCACATTGTAATGCCCCATGGGGACAGTGAAACCTCTGAATGCCCCATGGTGGTTAGCGTAGATGTCCACAATCACGTTGTAAAGAGGGTGTTAGTGGATAGTGGAAACTCTATTAATGTTTTGCCCTACACTACGTTTCAAAAGATGAATGTCAATATCCCGATCGAACCTCTCAAAACAGCCCTCATTGGCTTTGGAGGTTCGGAGGTCGTCCCACAAGGGCAAATCCGCCTGGCCACTTCACTCGGCCGAGCCCCACAGCGCAAAACGCTCATGGTTACATATGTAGTGGTGGAGATTGATATTCCCTATAACATCATAATCGGGCGTCCAGCCCTCGTTGATTTCAAAGCTATCATCTCCATCTACCACCAAAAAATCAAATTCCCCACCCCCGAGGGCGTTGGAGAAGTATTTTGCAATGTGCGAGAGGCCTGGGAATGTTACATGATGTCCCTCAGAAAGCCTAAGGCTGAGAAAACTTTCCAAATCGGGTCCACCAAGAAATCCGTTGACTTTCCTAATCTAGATGAGGATGGTCCCGTGGGCAAGAGGGCCAAGAAAAAGAACAAGAAGAAAGATCCCAGCGCCAAAGGCTCCCTCTAAAGCGCTCCGCCAGGAACAGTGGAAGAATCCTCCTCAGAGGAAGACGAGCGTGAGGGTGACGAGCCCCTTAAGGATGGGCGCTTGACAGGAAAAAAGAGGGCGCTCGAGCTTCCCCGTCCAGAAGTAAGGATTGAGCCCTCAGAAAAATTTCTTACTATTGAGCTAGAACCAGGAAACAAGGATAAAACTACTCAGATTGGGTCCAACCTCTCTGGGCCCTCGCAAATTATGATGATTGACTTTCTCAGAGAAAACGTTGACGTCTTTGCATGGAAGGCATCTAACCTTACAGGGATTGACCCGAGCATCATAGTCCACAGGCTCAACGTGGATCCCTCATTTAAGCCTATAAAACAAAAGAAGCAGGGCGTACACGAATTTCGGAAAAGAGTTATTGAGGAAGAAGTTAACAAGTTTCTGGAGGCTCAGTACATTGAGCCCATCTTGTACCCAGAATAGCTGTGCAACGTGGTGTTGGTGCCCAAGAGCGCAAACAAATGGCGCATGTGCAATGATTTTGCTGATCTTAACAAGGCTTGCCCTAAGGATCCTTACCCATTGCCCAGAATAGACCAATTGGTGGATTCGACCGCTGGCTGTGAACTCATGAGCATGATGGACGCCTTCTAGGGGTACTATCAAATCGTTATGGCGCCATAAGACCGTCCAAAAACTTCATTTGTCGTCTACCTAGGGATATACTGTTTCCTAGTCATGCCTTTTGGGCTCAAGAACGCTGGAGCCACTTACCAGCGTCTTGTCAATAAGATGTTTGAGAAAGAAATTGGGGGATCCATGGAGGTTTACGTTGATGATATGATTGTCAAAAGCGAGCGTCAGGGCTCGCATCTGGAAGATCTCAAACGCACTTTTTCCATTTTGCGCCAGTATGGGATGAAATTAAATACTTCGAAGTGTACTTTTGGAGTACGAGGGGGAAAGTTTTTAGGCTACATGGTCAGTAAGAGGGGAATTGAAGCCAACCCTGAGAAAATCAAGGCTATCTTGGAAATCCCTTCCCCTCGAAACCTCCGAGAAGTGCAAGTGCTAGTGGGAAAAATCATTTCCCTGAACAGGATCATTTCACGCTCGGCAAACAGAAACCTTCCTTTCTTCAAGATTTTGAGAAACGCACGAAATTTTGCTTGGACTGAGGAGTGTGAAAGAGCACTGCAAGACATGAAGGTTTACCTTTCGAGCGCTCCACTTCTAACTAAACCCGTTGAAGGCAAAAGGCTATTTATGTACCTCTCCGTTTCGACCGAGGCAACGAGCGCAGTACTGATAGCCGTACGGAAACGTAAGCACTTGCCTGTTTATTATTTGAACAAAACGTTACAAGGGGCAGAGAAGAAGTATTTGGAAATCGAGAAATTTATGTTTGCCCTCATCAATGCATCAAGGCGATTGAGACCTTACTTTCAGGCACACTCAATAACGGTCCTTACTGATCACCCTTTGAAACAAGTGTTATCTAAAACAGATGTGTCGGGAAGACTGATAAAGTGGGCCATTGAGTTGAGTCCGTTCGACTTGAGTTTCGAACCCAGAACCACTATTCAAGCGCAGGTTGTAGCAGATTTGCTGGTGGAGCGCTTCGGTTTAGAACCCGCTCCAGAGAACGAGGGGTTGTGGGTCCTGCACACGGACGGTTCCTCAACCTCTTAAGGGGGAGGAGCAGGGGTAACCCTTAGAGACCCCAATGGGATTGAGTTAGAATTTGCAATCAGGTTGGATTTTCAAGTCACCAATAACGAGGCAGAGTATGAAGCCCTGATACAAGGATTGAAAATTGCTTTTCAGAACGGAGCTTCCAGAATTACTGCTTATGTTGATTCACAGTTAATTGCGAGCCAGATTGAAGGAACTTATGAGGCTTGAGAAACCACCATGGTGCAGTACTTGAGCAAAGCCAGAGAAATCATTGGGAAGTTCAAAGAATTCCATCTACTCCAAGTTCCACGAGCAGAGAACGAGCGTGCTGACGCTCTATCTAAATTTGCTTCGGCGTTGGAAGGCACTTCTGAGCGTTCGGTCAGGTTTCTTAGAACGGAAGAGCGTTTGATCAATGAGAGAATTGCCAGGGAGGTGGTCGCTATGATTGATCCGCACGAGCCATGTTGGCTTGATGATATCATCAGATTTCTTAAATATGATGTTTGTCCCACTGACAAGGTAGAGGCTCGAAAAATTAGAAACAAGGCTCCTCGGTTTTCTAGACTCTGAAGGAAGGATGTTCAAGAGGTCATTTTAAGGACCTCCAATGAGGTGTCTAAGGCCTTCGCTGACAAAGGAAACGCTCGAACTTATCCACAATGGGAGTTGTGGGAATCATTCAGGAGGGCGTATCCTGGCTAAGAAAATTCTGAGAAGTGGGTTTTATTGGCCCACAGTTCTCCAAGACGCCATTGAGTTTTCCAGAAAGTGCCCTAAGTGCTAGTTCCATTCCAATCTCCCTCAACTGCCAGCCGCTCAGATGATCCCTATAGATGTCTCCTGGCCCTTTGACCAGTGGGGAATTGACATTGTTGGCCCCTTGCCATCGCGGTCAGACAGAAGAAGTTTGTCATTTTAGCTGTCGATTATTTTACCAAATGGGCCGAGGCTGAAGCCGTAGCAAAAATCACCTTCAGGGTGGTAAGGGACTTCATTTGGAAGAACATCATCTGCAGATATGGCATTCCGAGGGTGCTTATTTTAGACAATGGATCCCAATTCATAGCAGCTGACACACGGGAGTGGTGTTCAGAGTTAGGGATTAAACAACGCTTTACCTCTGTGGGCCACCTCCAAGCCAATGGATAGGCAGAAGTTACCAACAGGGTCATCCTGCAACATCTGAAAACAATGCTAGAGAGCAAAAAGAGTGAATGGGCAGAAGAATTGCAAGGGGCACTCTGGGCTTATCGCACTACTCCACGAGCGGCCACTGGCGAGATGCCTTTCGCGCTCGTATATGGGTCAGAAGCAATGATACCAGCTGAGATTGTAAATGAATCCGCTCGTGTAGCTTATTTCGAGCCTCAGCTTAATGAAGATAACAGGAGCCTGGAATTGGACCTATTGGAGGAAAGAAAAAACAAGGCCTGGGCCAAAATACATAGATATAAGGCAACCGTGGCGCAACAATACAACAAGCGTGTGCGAGAAAGAACTTTCCAGCTAGGAGACCTGGTTTTGAAGAAAGTGGAAGTATCCAAGCATGTGGGGAAGTTGGACCCCAACTGGGAGGGTCCACTCAAAGTTATACAAGTCAGAGCTAACAACACTTACACCCTGGAGACACTTCAAGGTGAGCGTTTGCCTCGCCCTTGGAACGCATGTAACCTCCGGCGGTTTTATGTTTAAAAGCTCTTTAGAAACGATGATGTAACCACCCCGTTAATGGGTTCTATGTACTTCAAATCTCAAGTAAATTGCAATACATTCTTTTCAATATCTCAGTACTTCTACTTTTTTAATTACATGAATGGATAAGACCTACGTCCCTCGTCTCTACGAGCGTGGTTGGCAGTCCATTCCAAGACGAACGTTGTTATTGCACATGGGTTACGCTTGCCAGCACTCTACTCCCGTGGTTGGCAGTAAGACCCTCGTGACCACTCAAGACTTAGCAAAATTTCCCAAGATTAAGAGGAAAATTCACAAGTCTTGAGCAAGGGCAATCTACCAGTAAGACCCTCGTAGTTACTCAAGACTTAGCAAAATTTCTAAGTATAAAAGCAAAAATTTACACAAGACTTAGTAAAATTTTTCAAGTTTACAAGATTTAACAAAATCTTTCAAGTGTCAAAAGCCTATCTGAGTAATGCAATTTTTATTAAGTGTGTTACACACGATCTTATTACTAAAAGATTTGTTTACAACAAGCGCAAGATAGAACTTCACAATCAAGGAAAAGAAAGACAGCATTATGAAAAGAAGGAATTTTATTGATTAAGGCTTTCGCCAAAAGTTACAGAGTAAAGGCTCAAAGGCCCATAACACTATTACAAAAAGAGAGACGCTAAGTTGGAAAAGGGAGAATAGCAATGCAAGATGGTGAGGAAGAACTTCAAGCAGTAGGAGCAATGTCTTCATCCAGAACCACCAAAATGTTCTGAGCCACAGGGCTATGAACGGGGCCCTCCGGCTCTTGGTGCTGGGCAGCTGGAGGCTCAAGCTCGTTGTTTTCGGGCGCTTGAGGATCGTTGGGCTCATTGGCGTTGTTGGAAGGAGCATGGATATTTTCAACAGCTGGAACGAGGGCATTCTCTACGGCAAGCGCTTGAGGCTCGTTTATAGGAGGGTCAGTATGTGCTGCTTGGGGGGCATCTCCTGGAGGATGGGCCTCCATGTACTCATCCTGTATGAGCTTGGCCAGGAAGTCGTATTTCGGTTCAGAAATGTTGGCCGCAGGATCATCACGGTCGTCTTCATCCTCTTCGCAGCACTCATTGAACATGAGTCCCGTGCCTTCCGCCCCACGAATGGCCGGATCCGTCAAACCTTTGAAGATGCCTTGCTCAATGGCTAAGTTGAAGGCCTTTTGAGCCTCGTCCAAGCAATGCAAGGAAGCAGCAAAGTTGAAGGCCTTAGAGTGGCAGAATTTGATGAGCGCCTCCTTGTTGGATCGCTCGAGACTTCGAGGCCATTGGTTCATGGTATCAGTAAATTTCCTTTCTGCCTCCAGAGCCCTCGTTTTCCAGTCGGCACGATCGGCCTCGAGCTTCTTATAGTTCTCACCAAGTTGGGTAAACTTGTCGCTCAAACTGCTCCTAGCGTTCTCCGCGCTCGCAAAGTCACCCTGCAGTCTCTTCATCTCCTCCTCCATTTTTCTGTATTCTTCCTTGAGGGAAGTGTACTTAGCCTTCTCAGTGTCCAGCTCCACCTGGATTTGAGGGGATCATTCGAGCGCGCCATTTTCTTATACTTTGTCTTTCGATCAGCGTAAACTGAGGGGCGCATCTAAATATTCTTGGCCCTCGGGAGCACTTGCTGCACAGGCTCAAAAAGGGCAGAAGTATTAACAAATATGTTGAGGAATAATTTTTCCATAAGAAAGTAAAGTTACAAAGAAAGGAAGAAGTAGACTCATAGAAAGAATGACATGCACAATGTCGCTCGTCACCTTGTCGACAGGCTCCGAATATAAGTGCTTGTGGTCTGCAGTGAATTGGACCCTCTCGTACAAATTCTCGCTGATAGTCTGAGCGAGCGTTCCGTGCCTCAACAGAACCGCACCTCCATCCGCGGAGCCGGTGAAGTGCCTATCCCCTCGACGGGTAAAACCCCATAGATGCTTCTCCTCTGAAGAGGAAGTTTCTCCATCGCCCTTGGGGCCTTCCACCACCTGTTTACCCTTGCCCGTTATTGCGAGGGTGTCGTGCATCCTCTTCCTCTTGCGGGAAGTCCGGTCAGCGCTCGATTGAGCCCCGCTTGTCACCATGTTGGTTGGGGGCCTCACTTGATTGATAGCACGAGGGTCGGGCACCCTCGCATCCGTCGCAGGAGGTGGCCGCACCACTATCCTGTTCTCCACATGGGCCGCTCTGTCATCCCCTCGGCCTCGTTGCGTTTGAGCACCCGGAACCGTACTTGAGCTGGTGCCGTGATGGCTGCCACGACCGTCCCCCCTGCCCGCTCCGAGGCCTCGGGGATTCTGTTGATCTTCTTGTTGGGCTTGACGCCTGTTGGCGTTAGCAAACCTGGCAGCATTTCTCATTCCACCAGCCATTCTCAAGATTTCTGCTCCTGCCAGGAAGGAAGAGACGAGAGTGAAAAACCCTTAAGCAAATCTCATAAAAGAAGTTACATGTACAAAGATAGACAAGTTAGCATTCCTATCTACACATTAGCGCCCTAAAATCTAACCATCTCTCTCCATATCTCGAGTGGGAGGGTTGCTGAGATAATGGGGATCATTAGTGAGTCCGCAGAGAAATATAAGCTCCGCATCATCTATCCAGTCTTTGGCACGAATCAGGCGGCCCTCTTCCCTCAAAGCCCTAGCCAGGCTCTTGGCCCAATCCTTTGGGAAGACAGGCTCTAAGCGATTCTGTATAAGGGATCCCTTCCCGTGAGTTATCCACTCTGGGACCACCACGAAACCATCATCTTCTGGATCTTTGACGAAGATATATTTCTCCTTCCAATTTGGGCCGTAAGTGGATGAGGGAGAATTAATCAACTTCAAGTGGGCCTTCGCTTGGATGTAATAGAAGTAACCCGCCTCAGGTGACGAGCGTGGTGAGCTCACTACCTGGAAAAGAGCGTTGAAATTCCGCATAAAGGGCTCGTAACCGGCGCATCTCATGAGGATCACGAAGCTCGTTATCAGTGCTAGGCCGTTGGGCACGATTTGTGAGGGGCAGAGACCCAGATCGTTCAGAATATGGGCCACGGGGACTGGAATTGGGAACCTCAAGCCCCCAGAGCTGACCGCATCCATATGGACCGCCATCTCACCGGGCGGTGGGCGCGCTCGTGGTCAGCAGGGATCCTCCTTGTGAAGCGCTCATCCCAGTAAATTAGTGCCAACATAGTCTTCAACTCTCCCAAAGTGATTTTGCTGGGAGTCTCATCTGGAGTACGCTCGGTCGCTTGCATGCCCGAGCCTTCACCCTCGTTGGGCCCCTTGGCTTTCTTGGTTTTCTTGGTTCTCTTGCCCTTACCCTTGTCACGGGATCTTTCAGAGGGCCCCGCTACTTCCTCGATTTCCGGTGTCGGAACTGCGATTGCCACTGTCACGGTATGACGATGAGGGTGAGTTGCACTCTCAGTTATCGGGAGAGTCATCCCCTGCCTCTCCACCTCCATTACCAAATTCATCTTTTCGAAGAGATGCTCTACCCCACCTAGGTTTCTTTCATCCATGGCCATAACGGCCGCGCCCAACTCTTCGTCTCTAGGGGAATCCGGGGGAGATGAATTCTGGGTGGCCATCTCTTCGACTTCACGGACAAACTCTTCTACGTGATGTTCGGCCATAGTGGTGTTGAAATTTGAAAGGGATATGATGGTTTTAGGAGAGGAGGATTTTTGAAGAAAATTGAGATTTCTGGAGAAATAAAGCTTGGAGGACTACCCAATCCTAATTATGATTCTAAGGTTAGCAAAGTTAGAAAGTGTCACTGGAGATTACCTTAGATTTTCTGGAAAAACTTGAAGGAAAGTTTGGGATGCTCTGAAACTCGTAAGCAAAGAAGTTTCTCGCAAATGTCTGCTTTGAAGATATGTTCGCGTAAAAAAGGGGATTGGATGCAGAATCCCTTATTTATATGGATAGAAGTTGGTACGTTTCTGGCAAAAATTCAAAATCATAATCATTTTCCACCTAGGAAACCGTTCACTTTATTGAATCGTCACGTACTCCCCAAGACTCATGCGCTCCACGCGCATCAGCATTTAATGCTTAGACGCTCCAAATGGTCAGAATAAAGGACTGCATTTAATGCAAGGACGTTACAAGCGGTCAGATGAATAGACCGCATTTATGGCGCAATCAGAAGGATGATTGCTCAACACGCCAGGCCTCATACGAGCGACACGCACGATGGATTGCATTGGAAAAAATTCTACAGCCCTTATCACTGTGGACTACAGAATTGGGGGGCAAAATGATGGGGTCAAAATGCGCTCGTCCCACGTTTGGACACGTGGCACTTCAAAGATTACGACACCAGTCCTGTGATTACGGTAGTCATACACGAGCGTTGAAACCCTTAAAGCACCAGTATCCTCCAAGAACACGTGCCATCTCTGTCTCATTCGCAGGTGATCATTTTTACCGCCCTCTCACGAGCGCCATTTACGCTACTTGGCTAACGTTCCAATCAATCAAGGGAGCCCTCTTCGAGCGCTACATTCCCTCAGAGAGGCTTCCACTTCAACTCCTTACACAAGCCTTGGCCCTTATTCCCTTATGGATTTCTTGGCCTCCAAGGCTTTTGAATGACACGAGCGCTCTTAAGCCCTCGTTACCAACCCCCAAAACGGCTCTCTGACACATCGTACATGCCCGCGCACCTACCACTATTGCCCACACCACCTTTCCCCAGCTTTTGCAGAGAAGATTCCTCTTAGGTTTCTCTCGCAATGCCACGTGTTAGGGCAACATTCGGCCAGGACCACACGACGCAAATGACCAAAAGGTCCCTGACCCTCAACTTTAAATACACAAGTTCATCTTCTCCACTGTAAACACCTTCCATTACAGCAACTTCATACTTGGCATACTTTCTCTTTTAGATCTTCATCTGACTTGAGCGTCAGAGAGCCAAACTAGGTATCACCCCAGTTCCCACAGCTTGGTCTTCTGACTTTGTTTATGTGTTTGTCCTAGCAGGTAGAACCCCCATCTTTCCCGACGATCTTCCAGTGGTTTCCTCACTTAAACAAATTCTAAAGTGATTGGACTCTGAACCCCTATTCAGACCCATCAAACTTGATCAATTTTTTTGTGTCAATTTTTTTTATTAGGAAAAGAATCCCCAACTTTATGAGTGAGTTATAAAACACATGGTGCATAAATCATGCAGATGAAATAACTTAAATAATTTTTGTATGATGGATGGAGAATGTAAATATCGTTACTCATGTTCATATTATGAAAACAGAACGCATGGTATAGATGGATATCCGATCTGTGGAAGGAGAAGAATCGCACTGATGGTCTAAGATCGCAATAAACAACTTTATAACCAATTTGTACTACCTTATAATTCATATATCTTATTAAGTTATAATTCTCACATTAACATCGAGATTTTCTTAGAGTGACCATTGTGAAATTTACAAATATATTTATAAAGGACATGACAAAGTGTTAAATATAGGATTTTGGGTCATTGCTCTAGAACAATGATCATTGAACAGTTTTCAATTTGTGCGAAAAAGCGAAAAAAAATAAATTTATAAAAAATTTCTAGAGCATTATGTATGAGAAACTAAAATATTCAAAAGATTTGGTGAAAAAATTGATGACAAAATATAACAAACTATTACAAGAAGAAGAGATTATTTAGTTTTAATACTTGAGAATTAATTGACTCCAATTTAGGGATAAATATAAACGTTTCTTTCATCTCTCAACCATAACGAGAAGAAAGAAGCTTCACTCAACCATAATGAGGAGATGAATGAGTAACCAATAATGACCAACTAAAGCACACATTTGGGAGTACTACACCAAACTATTCAGTGGATATACTATCGAAGAGGTGATGAGTGTTGGTATTAGCTTGCACCAATGAACCCTAAGGTGTCATGCACCTGTACAAAGCGCTATTCATTATAATCCCCACATCACCTATTTTTTAAAGCCTACTTTTTTCAAACCTATTAGGATATAGTAAGAGACCCGGTGGTGAAATTCATCAATAATTGCATAGAGAGATATCAATTCCTAAGAAGGCTTATCAGGCGTTTATTTATCTGATTTTGAAAGTTAATTCTCCAAAAATTTAAACGAGATTCGGCCCATTACGTTATGTAACGTATTGCTCAAAATGATCACGAAGATGATTATACTCCGTTTAAGCCGTATATCAAAGAAATTGTGCCCAAACCAGAATAGTATTTTTCTCGGCTGAGACACCCATTACAATATCTTAATGCTTCAAAAAGTGTTATGAATGATAGATCACTCCAAATAAAGAAAAAAATGGGGATAGTACTGAAATTTAATTTTGAAAAGGGATAGAACAAAGCTCAGTGAAATGTTCTAAAGAAAATCTAACTTTCTTCAAATCCCATAGAAAAATCATCAATATCAGTAGAGCAAAATGGAGGGGATATAACCGGAGATTTTATGGAATAGTAAACCGACAGAGGATCTATGGATGTGTGGCATTAGATAAGGTAATCACTCTCGCCTTATTTATTTGTACTCTACATAGAACAACTTACGTATATGATTTAGGAGGATATTTTAGCCGGACACTAGAAGCTAATTAAGGTATGTCAGATATCACATCTCACACTTGCTTTTTACGAACAATATAATATTGGGAGCTAAAACTAATGTAGATGGAACAAAATGTATTTAAAGTGTGGTTGGGGCATTTCATATATGATTGAGGGTATTTCAATCGGACATTGAAAGTCAATTATGGTATGTCAGAGAGACCCTCACATCTCTCACTTGATTTGCAAATCTATTATGGATGGAGCGATATGCATCCGTTGTGTGGTTGAGGTGTTTTGCAAGACACCGGACTTCAAATTGAACTTCAGCAAATCACATGTATTGTTCGCACCTTATATGTCATTGGACACGAGCCTCAACTTATAGCTTCTCGAACATGGAAGGGGATTGAGAGAAGCACTCAGATGGTGGACCTATTTATGGAATAGGTGTCTCTATGGAATGATAGATGATTATCACAAGGAAAACTCACCAAAATCCTTGCAGATAACATTAATGAGAAGGATAAAGAACTTAATTATGGTATGTAATTTCATTGGCACGGATAAAAACTAATACCTGAATAAGCTGAAAATAGTACTACCCAAGGAAGAGATGACTAAGATTCTTAGCGTCCCAATTGTGCTGCATGATAATGGAGATTAGAAACTCTGTATTGGGTCAGTTAAAGATAAATTTTCCTATAAAACGGTCTATAGTCTGTTTATGGTGATGGATGAGGCATATGTGAAAATCGGAGATGGACTTGAAAATCACCTTGGCCCCAAAAGTTCAAAATTTTCTTGTGGTTTTGCCAACATAATAGCTTGCTCATAAATATATTGAAGTATGACTGGAATTTTGGGGGATGTAATGTATGTACATGTTGCACAGGATGTGAAGATCTGGACCACGTGTTGAGAAGTCGTCTGTTGGCACTCCTAGTGTGGGAAAAGATTGTTAATGCACAGACTGATCTTCGTGGGTTGTGATGGTCGAACGAGCTCAAATAGAGCTTTAATAGCAAAATTCAAAGCGGCATATTACCAGAATGTTCAGAGTGAATTGTCTTAATTTTGACGCTTTGAAATTTTTAGAAAGCACGAAACTGGTGGAGCTATCAGAATATTGTGAAATCTAAGAGCGTCATTTTTCGCCACATAAAAGAGTTATCTAATGCCTCAATACTAATCATTGAGGACAAAAGACACAAGCAAAATAAAATATTCGTTCAGTAGTCATGGAATAAATTTGATAAGGATTCGGTTAGAGAGGTCATTCGAGATGATAACGAAAGATGAGTGCTAGGATACACTATAAATCTTTGTAATGATTCAATAAATGTGGCAGAGTTATTGAGCTTACATGAGGAATTTGACATTAGCTTGGAAGAGGGCACTTCTCAAAAAATAATGTGGAGATTGATTCAAACATGGTGGTGAAATGGATGACGGAGGATATTGAAAAGCACACATGAGAAATTTAATTTTTTATTACTGAAATATACTCCACGAACCTTGGAAAACTTGGATTAAACACGAATCAGGAGAAAAAAAACATGATATGAATACTTTTAGTATCTTAATTTATTTAATAAATATAATAATCAACCGTATTAAAATAAACTAAAGGTTAAACGTGCAACGCACGTTCATTTCACTAGTAAGATTTAAATGATAGTAATGAATTAAAATATAGTTTAACGCGGAAAGGGAATTTTAGTCAAGTTATGGGCCTACCCAAGTAAGAGATTCATAATTGGGTCACAAAGGCCCATATAAAAGCCCATACATAATTGAAGCGACCTAACTCTCCAATCATCCACATTTTAATGGGCTGAGTTGGAGTTTTATTGGGTTTACTATAGGACTTGAAATTATGTTAAATAAAACTAAGATATAGTTTAATTATATAATCAAACTTTAATAATATATAATTAAATATTCATTAATTTTAGTGTAAGAAAGATTTCAATTTATAACTAGGATAAATTGATTTAGCTAAAAGTACATAATTGAGAAAGCATGACGATTGCTTGCTTTGTTTAGAAGATAAGTTACTGTTCCGTTAACTATATGATTCAATTCATGGTTCCAAAAGGCTGCTAAAGAACAAAAGGAAACTTATCTTTTTGTTTAAGTAGAAAAAATGAACTTTTTGCTCGAACGGCTGCTAAAGACTTTGAAGTTTGAATTCAATTTGTTCCCACTTCCTTACAAATCTTGAAATAATAGTTATATATTAAAAATATATATTATGGTTAATTCATATCATGTCCTCATCTTGTGTAACAAAATCAGATTGAAAGATATTTTTATGATTTTCTTACCCAAAATTAAGGACTAAATAAGTGTTCAACGAGCCAAAAACATTTGTCATTGCATTTCAATTAATATTATCATTTTTTCAATACACATCCCTAAAAGTTAAAGGAATTTAAACTCGTATTATTTTTCAGGAAAAAGAACCCTTAAAGGATGTATTCGGAGGGAAACTATCACTTTAATCGATCATATTGAAATTAAATTAGGCATAAGTCAAGAAAATGTTTATCAAAATCCACATAATCTTCCCACCAACTTAAATCTATGGGCACCATGACTTTTGAACACATATTCTTCACTTGATGGTTGCAGGTACAGGTCAATTTAGACATTGCAATAGTCTTCAATGGTAAATCATGCATATCAACGATACATGAAAATGTTTGAGAGAGATATTTTTATTACATATTGACCTCAAATTTTATTATTTACTTGGTACTTACTACTTACTAATACTAAAAGCTATTTATTTTGAAAAGAACATCGATCTTGCTCGAAACTGGTCGATCTAGGTAGCGCTAGATCCTTGCTCGATCACTCAAATATTCATATAATGTGAAGACTTCCGAATGCCGATTGTTCACAGATCGGAGCACGTGAGCTAAGAGCCAAACCGGGAAATTGGGGATTTTGCCTAATTTTAACAATTCAACTGTCAAGTCAGGTACTTACTGTTGGAATTCGTCAACCCTAACGCAGCGGAAGTTAAAATTTTTTAGGGATTATAAAACAAGTTTTATCGGAATTCCAATTATGATCAGTCTTTGATTCAAGATTCACGATTTAAACAAAAGAAGAATCAAATACCTCTTTTGCTTCCGGTTGATGACAATGATGTGAAGGTTTTCCAAAACCTATCCGGTTCTCTTCTATTCGATCTTCTTCCAAGAATCCCACGCGGAATTCCTCTAAGGTAGTCCACAACTCGTAATTGAATAACTAATCAATTAGCACACTAGAACACTAATTAGATATTGATTATCTAATAGTATTCTCAATACTGTATTGAGAAAAGAGAGAGAAGAGAGACTTGGAGAGAAAGCAGAAAAAGAAGAAAAACAACGATGTTTCTTTTCTTCTCCAAATCTTGCTTTTAATACATAACCCTAGGTCAAAAAACTCTACGGGCTGGTCATGGGCCTTAATTTAATTACTACTAATTAATTAAAGACCCAATATTCATTTTAATTAATGGACTTAATTTAATTACATTAATTAAATGACAAGTCCAATCTAATTAAATTGGTGGACTTAAAAAAATTAATTACTCTTAATTAAATTTCAAGTCCAGTTAATTTAAATACACTTATTTAAATTAATGTTAACCCTTTAACATCTATTCTCAATAGCTTAACAATTAAGCATAAATTAATTAATATAATTATTAATTAATTACTCTCTCATATTATAAATTAAACTCTTTTAATTTATCGATCAATCTCCATTGATCTTTAGATAATCGTGTTGTTCAATTCGAGTCATTGTGTGACCCCTTAGGTTCACCAATGAATAGCAGTAGGCCCACATTCTTAATGTAGTATTTCAGATAACCATTTATCTTATTGATTTAATTGAACTATTTCAATTAATCACTGTTTAATTAAAACCCCTTTTAATTAATCAGTACCTACAGATCATGATCGATGTCTAGTGACAAGCTCATGACCACCCATACAAAAGGTGAAGTTTATGTTGTGAACCTTTCAGTCTCATGGATACCGTGAGATAAGATCCTTCTATCGTCCAATCCCCGATTAGGACCTAGGGCATGGGAATGATAGAACCCTATTAGTCCTAATGCTATGAATTAATTCTAATAGCAATTCCATTTGATCTAACACTCTAGGAAACTCATTTCCTAATTTAGATCTCACTACCTTGCGCAAGGATTTAAGTGGAATGTACTACAATAGAAGTCATGGGTGATTCACTCGTTCTTCTAGACGAGCGATAGATTCTATGCTGACATCTCATATGCCCCCATACATGATTCAAACAATACCAACATACAACCATAACGAGATTCATGGAACCCATGAATCTCTAGGTGTATATCAAACATTGCCCTTGTCACGCATAGAGCATGAATGGAGCCTCAAGTCTAAGGACCATTTAGACACTACCATAACTAGGGAACCAACCTCATCATTAAGGCATAAAAGCCTTACCCCATTGAGGTGTTCCTGTCGGGATCCTCAGTGTACTTGTTCCCTAACAAGCACCCTCATACGCATGTGAATGTCTCTATATTCAATACTTATGAAACAAAGTAACCTTTCTAAAAGGCACGTCATATGAGCAAGTCTCAAATGAGTCAAGTCAACATCCCCGTGCTTATTAGACTCTTCGACTTGGAGTTGGTTTAGGTCACGCCATAGAGACTTGTTTCATAACCTCCATCCCTATGCGAGGTCAAGTCCCGTAGCTTAATGTGACCTTGGGGTTTCATCCATACACAAACAGTTATAATATGCAATTAATAAACTTGAATGAGATATGATGAATTAGCCACATAGAATTAAACGACTATGAAACGTTGCATTTATTATTTCATTAATGTCACAAATTGCTGCTAATAAGAGTAGTTCACAAAAAGAGACCTAAACTATTTTGGCTCTTCTAGGGCACTACTCTAACAATCTCCCACTTGCCCTCAGAGCCAATTGCCCATAGTCCTAGGGCCCATCTCCTAGAGATGCCCTTCAAAGAACTTTTGGCTAAGAGGTTTAGTAAGCGGGTCTACTACGTTTTCTGCCGAGGGTACACGTTCCACAATAACGTCGCCTCTTTCTACGATTTCTCTAATTAGATGAAATCTTCTAAGGATGTGCTTTGACCGTTGATGAGCTCTTGGTTCCTTTGATTGTGCAATCGCTCCGTTATTGTCGCAGAAGACAATGACCGGGTCAGCACTTACTCTAACAAAAATAAAGAAAGTATAAGTTGTCAAGTGAATAGTGAAAACTTACAAATATCAGAAATGTTGGGACTATTTATAAGATGGAAAAGTATACGTGATATCTGTCCACACACTCATGTGCATTTAATGTATCAGCATGGTGGTCAGGGGACATGGAGTACATGAAAGGTACTGCCAGAGTGACTGTGTCAGCCTTGGTTCCCTAAGTACTTTATACTTGTTTGGGGTTCGACCTGTGAAGGTTGTACTGTAACTCTTGATCGATCGCTTCACTTTTTCCGTAGCATGGAGTGCTCGAGACAACTCCTTAGTCGAGGTACTTTGTTCTGCGAGGCCACAGAGTGCCTGGATCGATCGATTTTGTTGGGGCAAAATAATATGGTCAAGTAGACTCGACCAATAAGGCGGTGTCGTGTCATCTAATGATGTGTCAATTTAGAAGATAAAGTTGTCCACGTGCATTGCTGATAGGGGTTGCCCGTGGCGACACGTGCTATTTCCTCATTGTGCCACTGCCACATCAAACATGGTTAATCATGAAAAATCAGGTCTTCAATTCAAAATCTAGAATAATACCCCGGTGTTGGTGCTGGTGCTGCTAAGGACATGTAAATTGTATTTAGGGTGAGCCACAACATCAACACATATATTTAAATAACTCTTTATCTAATAGATAGTATAGGTCCATTGTAAAAAGTCCGTGATTAGAGGACTTTAAGATTATATATATTAATGGATAAATCCTTTCTCTACTCCATGTTTGTGATTTTTTTTTGTTTTTTAAAGTTTTATAGTTCATTTATATGGATCGAGACAAGTCGAATCATTCTAAGTATAAAGTTGTTCTTATTAATAATAGTTGCGTACCATAAATTCGAACACAAAATCTCTAATTAAATAGTATATCAATGAATTGCTAAGTTACACCACTTGATGGTTCACCATTCTTGATATATGCTTTCTTGGCCATCAAACTGTCAATTATCAATAAGAGAAGTAAAGGAATATCTACATACACGACCAATGACATCAATATATTTTCATTTTCAATAAGCCGGAAATCAAATTTCTCTATATACATTTCATTATTTTGGAGTTCTAAGTTCACGATTTAGATCTTTACTGAAATATCTTATATTATGACCATTCATACATAACTAAACTTTATTTTTTATTTTACTTTCTTTTAGACTTGAAATTTAAGCAACCTAGCCTTCAAAAATCAAAATGAATGTTTTAAATAGCTTTTGTCCACAAGGACCACAACGGTATAGACGAAAAAGAAATTAACCTTTATTTTTAACTTTAGGTAAATGGCTTGCCTTGTTGCTAAGAGAAAAAAAAGTAGGAAAGGGATTTATTTAGTTGCTTTTTTATTTTTGGTAAGGAGTAACTTTATTTCAAACAAAAATGGGACTACGAAGTACGAATTCCATGACTATTTAGTAAATTACTAGCCGTTTCACCTATGGTATTTTTAGGTTCTGCTGCAAAAATTCAACTTTTGAGATAAAGAAACTTGAAAAAGTTGAACCAATTTAAAAAGGTAAAATAAAGTGGAAAGAAATGCCAGTGAAGTTGGTGGTAGACTGATAGGTTACATGCAATTCTATTTTTATTTATAATTCAAACAAAAAAAATTATAGTTATGTTTTTATTCGAGTAAAAGATCACATGTATATACCATCGTAAATTTTAACTTCTAAAAATATTATTTGCCGTGTCAGATATCATCTCCAACACTTCTTCACGTGAAAAATTCAAAAAAAAAATTCATATCACCATAAGCATGACGTGTCTGTGTTGTCGTATCTGTATTCGTGCATAATAATGTCAAAGCCTCAATAAATGAAATTTTTACAAATAATTGTGTCTAATTTTACAAAATCATGAGATATCTTAAGATTTTATTCTTTTTTGTAATTCTCAATGAAACACGATAAGTTATTTTGTAATTACATATTGTTTTTGGATTGTAACAACTAACACCTCAACTTAAAAATTGATGCAATTTAAAGTCTCGTTGATATTTGTCAAAGCCTCAATTAGTAGAAAATTTTAAACATAATTGTATCTAATTTTACAAAATCATGAAGTCTTAAGTTTTTTGTTTTTTGTAATTCTCGATAATAAACGATAAATTATTTTGTAATTACATTTTTTTTTTTTGAAAATTTGTAATTACATGAACCTCTAGGAAATGTAAGAATTATCTCAATATCCTTGTAAGAATTACATATGTGTCTAGAAAGAAATGTCTCGCTAAAAACTTAAAAAGTTTTAAAAAAATACACAACTTTCGAGATTAAAGACATTAATTAATAGGAAGAACTTTAAATTATCACTATATTCAGGAAGTAGGGAATGTTTAGTCTCTCTTAATTCAAACTCTTGGTCTCCCCCAGGCACAATTCCTCTCTATTTATATTTATAGGTTCTACATAGAGGGTTAGCTAGGGTTAATCATTATTAATAAAAAGTACTTAATTAGCTTGTAATACCGATGTCAAAATAATATGGTAATTATACAGCCCCGCCCTTTGACTTCCATAGCCACAATTTCTGGTACCTTATTTTCAGGAGCCAAAAGGAAGGGTATTATGACAGACTCGATGAAATAATTGACAAATTATTTATGTTTAATTAATGGTCTAAACATGGGAAATAAGTTGAAGTAGCCACCCTAATATATGTTCTATTCTATACTATGATATGATGATGACCTTATTTGAATTCAATGCCATTCTTTTCAATTGTTTGAATAATGCTGCTTACATAATTAGAATCATTATAATTCTCCTTGACTAACACTAAGTAATCCCCTCTTTCAACTTTCAAAAATTCATTACTCTCTTTAATTTCAATCATTTTCATATGTAATTAGATTATTAATGATTGGGTTATACTTGAAGAACACGTGGCTAGTTGCGTATGAATAAAGAAAATGATGAGTATGGAAGCTCGCTTAGAAGCAAGCTCGGCGGGAGCTTCGAATAATGACGGGTCCTAGGGCTAAGGGACAGAAATACTAAGGTCGTATATATGAAACTAAAACCTTAATAGAACTTCTCTTTTACAACAGAGACGTTGAGTCAAACATAAAGGTCGGGTCAAAATAAAAAAAAAAAAGATCGAGTTAGAATAGAGAGAAAAAAAGAATGATTCGACGAATACTCATGAATTAAAGTAAAAAAAATCTCAATAAGATTTATAGTTGAACACTAGAGTTCCAACCAGTCATAGACTCAGATGAAAATATCTGTAGATAAGTTGAGCTAGTATATTAAGATCGATAAATTGATAATTCTTTAGATTTACTTAAGTTTTTTTTATTTACTCTGGAGTCTGGACTATATTCATATTTTACATGATTATTTAAAGAATTTTTTTCTTGAATCTAATTTTGGCCGGGAACGAGCATATCATGTGATTACATCAAAACTCCTAATTCCTAAACATTCTATAGAATTAGACATAGGAAAAAGAGAAAAAAAGATACAAAAAAAGAGAGACATTTATTGCAATTGTCCAATTTAGACATGGCAAACATAAAAGCACGCCACTTCCATTTCCATTAATACTACTACATGTTTGGGACTTGTGTTTGTGTTTGTGTTACGCTCTCCGCATGCAAACAGTGCAACTTCAATAAAATCGAAGTGCAACGAGAATTAAGTTGTACCATTCAAAATAAATTTAGATCCCATTTTCAAAATTTTCTTGACGTTAGATGCATTTAAAAATTTTCATATAATTAGACAAAATTTCACTAAAAATATCTCACAATCCCTAACTTATTAACTTGTACCAAAAATATCATCGAGTTTTTTGTACTAGTTTATTATTACAAAAGTTTGAGCAGAACTGACTCATATATAAGTTATGATGTTGAATGCTTATAAAAACATCATTTTGTCGTGTCGTGCCATGTCATATCAGATACTCATGTCAGACATTCTTCACCTGAGGAAATATAAAAAAAAATTCGTATTACCATATCTGTATCTTCGTGTTCGTATCCGTACATCATATCCAGTATATAAGTCTATATGTTATGAGAACAATATTTTACAACATTTATGTTGTTAACCATCAACATTATTACAAAGACCATATAACAAGGTATGAAATTATTAATACATTTCCATTGCATTATTTCCCTTTGAATAATAATAATAATGTAATCCCAAAAGGGTAAAATGGTAAAACAGTTTTCAAACAATTGACTGATCCGTGGCCGCAACGCCTAAGGCTACGCATCCTTTTCACGATGATATATGTAATAATTTTGAATGTGGATTCCCTAAGTAGACGTTGGCACTTGGCAGTTACCTCAATCACACTACTTTGAAAATCAAATCTACAGTACCACCACAATCACACGCACTACACACACTGCAGTCTGCAATCCAGCAAGAAGGAATTAAAACCAGTGTGCCCACAAAGAAAACAACAAAAATCCATGATTAATCACATCTGAAAGCCGTTAAAGATCCGCCCTTTTTGTTTATCCCTTGAAAATTTCAACTTTTTTATACCTTTGGGGTGTGGGGAGGATCGAAGGTTAATGGCCGTTGGTGAACCCTTCTTTCAAACGGGAGGAATTCGGCTGAGATTGAGCACTTTTCTTTTCTTGAATGTGTAGAAGTGTATCCCTTTCGTTTTGATTTTAGTTTTCTTTTGCTGTTTAAATGGGAAGTGTAGCTGAGGAGAGGAGGAAGAGAGGTGGGTCTCAGTTGGTTAGTGATGACTCGGTGAGTGACTCTGTGAGTTGTGATAGCAGATCGAGTTCGGATAGTTCTTCTTTTGCTCAATTGGGGTGGCCTATCCAAAAGGCTGCAAATTGTGTGGGGAGTGATGTATCTGAAGGGAAAAGCAAGAGTTCTTTGAAGGGTGAGAGCGGTGATGATGATTCTAAGTCGAATAAGCTGTGTTCGAAAGCTTCAGGTAAGTTATGGTGTTTGATTATCTTTAGATTTTGTTTTACTGAATTAAATGGGGAAATGAAATATGAATTGTTGGTTGATTTGTTGCCTATTTGCCCTGATAGAAATTGATATGATGAAAGAGAGGTTTGCGAAGTTGTTGCTTGGTGAAGACATGTCTGGAAGTGGTAAAGGTGTCTGTCCAGCGTTAGCCATTTCAAATGCCATTACTAATCTATGTGGTAAAAGATTGAATACTAATCTTTGTCTAATTGTTTCCAAGCTCTCTGTTTGAGTTTTTCTTTTGAACTCAAGAAATTGCTTGTTCCTTGACTAAAAGAAATCTGTGTTATCTGTTTACATTTAGCTACTGTATTTGGACAATTGTGGAGATTGGAACCATTGCCAGCTGAAAAGAGGAAAATGTGGCAAAGAGAGATGGAATGGCTTCTGTCTGTGAGTGATCATATTATTGAAATGATACCGTCCTGGCAGACATTTCCCGATGGTCGTAGGCTTGAGGTAATTTTCTAAATATAAATTGTTAAGAATACTTAAATGCTTATGCTTATTGCCTATTCGTACTGATTCTGTGGATTAGTGTTTCTTGGAGTAATTTGGACCTTAGAGAAATTATTTCGCAAGTTGAAATAATCATTCTTGCTCTTCAGGTGATGACATCTCGGCCAAGATTAGACCTAATTATCAATCTTCCAGCTCTTCGTAAACTCGACAATATGCTACTAGTAAGAGCTAAATTTGCTCCCTTTTCATTTCTTTCCATTTAGGGATGATTATACTGATATACCCAGATGTTTGAGAAATTACACCGGCATAACTTGGGGGAAGTTTGTGTAATTAGGACAAACATTAGGGGGGGTATGTCGGAGTAATTACTCCTTCCTGTTATTGGTGATATGAATATCGGTTTTATCTCGTATTCTTGTACATGGCAGGAAATACTAGACGGTTTTACAGATGCTGAATTCTGGTATGTTGATCAAGGTGTCGTTCCGCCTGAGGACGATGGATCAATCTGTTTCCAGAAAGCTGTTCAGAGACGTGAGGGAAAATGGTGGCTGCCCGTGCCACGTGTCCCTCATGGCGGTCTGCCCGAGGGCACGAGAAAGCAACTAAATCACAAACGCGAATGTGCAAGCCAGATACTTAAAGCAGCCATGTCTATTAACAGCATTGTTTTGTCTGATATGGATGTTCCTGACTCTTACTTGGAAACACTTCCAAAGGTTCGATATCCTCAAATTTTACATTTTAGTAGTGTTTGCAATATCCCAATTAAAAGCTCTCCATTTTTAGCTTAAAAACGGCTGAAATGTAGTATTTGGTTTACTCATTCTACTTACATTATAAGTTTGTCTTAAAAAAGCAAAAGTCTGTGCGTGTGTCTTAATATGGAGAATATTGTGCCTTTGTATGTTAATATTTGATATTGGAAATTTTAGAATGGGAGAGCTTGTCTAGGGGACGTGATCTACCGTTACATCACATCAGAGCATTTCTCGTCTGACTGCTTGCTTGATTGCCTTGATCTGTCAAACGAGCATGTTGCCCTGGAGATAGCAAACCGTGTGGAGGCTGCAATATACGTGTGGCGTAGAAGGCTACATCCCAAACCACCACCTCATCCGAACCGTTCTGCAGCCAAGACATCTTGGGGCATTGTTAAGGATCTAATGAGTGATGGAGACAAGAGGGAATTGCTTGCTGAAAGAGCCGATAGTCTCCTCCATTGCTTGAGACAACGAATCCCCGGGCTCACACAAACCACATTGGATGCCACCAAAATACAATGCAATAAGGTTTGATATATCTAAGTATAATGTTTTTTAAAAATTCAAGAACTTCATAATTTTTGTCCAAATTCAGTCCTCACCATGTTTTGAAATCTTTTCAGGATGTGGGGAAGTCGATTCTGGAGAGCTACTCCCGAGTCTTGGAAAGTCTGGCATTCAACATCGTGGCACGCATAGAGGATCTACTCTACGTAGACGACATGTATAAACAACCCGACAAACTATCACCAGTAAAACCTAAAGTGAGTTTGATTTCTCACAAGAAGGTCCCGTCCCTCCCATTTCCTGTGCCCCTCTCAGGCACGCCCTACAAAACACCCAACTTTTCCCCTTCTCAGCTAATAAGCCCTCTTACAACAAGAGGGGAGAAGACCCCTTTCCTCAATGCAAATGCCAATAAGCTTTCACGACGTGGCATGGGGGTGAAAAGGGCGCTTACAAATTACCTCGGCGGTGAAGCTAAGGTCAAGAATTGTGGCAACATTCTCGAGGGGTTGGGTTCTATTTCGAACAGGATCAGTGGAGGGACAACATCGAGTCCGAGTGAGGACGGAAAGGATTCCAAGGGACAAACCACAATCCAGATCGAGTCGTCTAGGAAGAGACAAATAGACCGTTAAAAATTTCCTTTCCTTTTCTGTTTTTTTTTTTTAAAATGTGTTTGGTTAATTTAAGTTAGAAAGAGTGGAGAGTTTATATGTATGAATTCAATGTTCTTGGTTTCATAGAGTGCAGATAGTTTGTGAGATGTATATCTCTGATAAGTTGTATGTTAACACATTGATGTATTGTTCCAGCAATGCTTATGTTAATCTTAGTTTTCGATAACATTTACTCTTCTTATCCTTTGCCGTTTTAATATCGAACCGTTAAACTACTTCACTCAAAAACAAGAACCTACTTAAAAATACCGTTAATGTTAGTAAAGAGTAAACTTCAAACGGACTAGACAGAAAAAGAACCAAACTTTTCCCATGTGCATTTTGTCCGAAACCCATAAACCTCGGCATCTGATTGTCCGAAAAATAAATAAAGCAAAAGTCACACCACTCAACTTTACCTTTTTAACCTCCCAAAGCGCAGAAGCGTTACACAAACACAGATTAATCTTGTACCCATCAAAATAAATCTCCAAAACCACCGCACGGATCGACTTCTCCGCCCAATCTCCGCCGCCACAGATGTCGGGCACTAGTATCCACATCACCGCCCTCGACGGCATCGTCAACGTCAACTCCCTCTTCACCCTCGCCGTCTTCATCGGCCTCGCCTGGAACCCGACCGACCCGAGCAACAGCCTCATCGACCCGGCCAAAAACCCGGCCTGCTTCCCCGGCCCGAAAGTCGCCGAAAACCTCGTCGCGTTCCATGTCTACTCCTTCAGCTGCTTCCTCTTCTCCAGCCTTGTGGCGCTCGGTTTGAAGCAGGCGATAAGGTTGGCTCGTGGGACCCACTACGAGAACCGGGTTTTCTGGGCTTTCGACCTGGCCCGCGTGAACCGGACAGCGCTCCGGGTTGGATACATGGTGTCGGCGGTGGGTTCTGTTTGCGGGTCGATTTTTCTGATGCTTGCGTTGGTGAATGTTGTGCAGATTAAGCTGGGGTTGTTGGGGTGTGGGGGGAGTAGGCATGGGTATGGGGCGGTGGTGCCGCTCGTGATGCTGGTGCCGACGGGGCTTTTGATCTATGTTTGTACTGTGTTTTATGCTTTTACTCGTTGAGGATGGTGATGGGTTTTCTGGGTTTTGATGGAATTTGGAATGCGTTTTGTGGTTTTGTTGTATGAGAGATGATTATGAGGTAATTTGAGTATGTTCAGCAATTGCTTTGTTGATGTTCTTGGTTATAAACGCAAATGCCTTGGTGCTGTAAAATAATCACATGGACTGATGTATAAAATCAAGATTTCTTCACTTGGAGGTGTAAATTGTATTGTAATTACTACGAAATCCGAAATTACTAATCATTACTCAATTCAAGAAAATGAAAGAAAACTAATAATAGCCATAAGCAACAATGGGGCTCCTCACTTGGTGCACATGATTGTCCCATATCAACGAACCCGACAGCACGACGTTAGCCTCAACAGTTGCAGCAACTGTGACCGTAAAACTTTGCTTTTCACCAACGGATTTGAACGAGAGGATTCCGGGTTCCACATTGATGTCTAGGCCTGGGACTGTAGCCAGTATGGCCTTGTAAGTGGACGAAGGAAACCCCACATTGGTCACGGTCCGGTGGAAGACGCGCATGATAGAGCTGCGGGTGGTGGCGGAAACCGTAAAAGATGGGTAATTGAGGTCGTAAACGGTGGCGTTATTGGCCGCGGAGCAAGTGGTGTTGTCACCGGTGATGAGCTGCAAATTCTTGTTGCTGTAGCCCTGGCCGCATAGGAATTTCACGTAGTCGGATTCTCCCATGTCGTACACCAAACCGGGGTATCTAGCCTTCAGCGGGTTTATTTGGCCTGACCCATATGCGAATTCGGCATCCCTGTTTTTTTCCCCAGACATTGGAGCAGCTTCAAAAGGATTAATGTTGTCATGATTTAATTCAAATTTTAGTAAGAATTAATGATTCAAGACTCTATTGCTTTACAAGTTTAGATGAAAATTACCACTTACCAGTGGTCATTAGAGCAGACTTGATTGCAGCTGGAGACCATGTGGGGTTGAAGGATTTAACATAAGCAGCTGCAGCAGAGGCATGAGGACAAGCCATTGATGTTCCTGAAAGGATGTTAAATGGTGATACTCTGGGATCTTCAGGGTATCCCGATACAGTCGTGGCTTCCGACCATGCTGCAAGAATGTGCACTCCAGGAGCACTGAGATCAGGCTGCATATAAATTTTGCCAAATTCTCACGTTATCTTGGTACGAAAACGAAGGATTCTCCTTCTATTAGACGTTGAATATACACTAATACTGAACTCACCTTGAGAATGTCTCCCGTGACTGGGTTCGGCCCCCTGGAAGAAAACGACACCACAAATGGAGCTGATGTCTCACTAACTTCAATACTCTTCAAGATGGTTGCTGTCGGATTGCTGCATCCCACCCCAATATGTAAGAATAGTTATTAGCAAATGATGATAATGATCGTAGATTTCAAATTCTTGCAAATGAACCTTGTTTTGTTAATATAATTTAAGACTTGTAAACCGTCGGGTAAGCCTAGGACGGAGGCGGGCAGGGGAAGCGACAAGGCATTATCCCTGAAACCGTCTTGCACACTGAAACCGTCTTGCAGCATTATAGTTCCAGTTGCACCAGCAACTGTAGTTGGCTCGGCATTGCTCTGAGAGTCGCACAGGACAATGGTTCCCTTCACCAATTTCGAGTCCAAAGAATCCGGATCACAATACCTGAATCGGTACAGTACTTGTTATGTGTGATTGTGTTATAAATATTTATTCGCTTATACTGGTTTGGCCGAACCTGCCTCTTTGTTTACCTTGATGTGTTGCCGTAGTAGCCGCCGGTAGTGTTGGGCACATTTCCTCCATAAACCAAAGGGTAGTTTTCATTTTCCAGGACAAATGTGTTTATTGATACTCCCTGCGATAGATGTGAAACATCTCAGGTTAATTGCAGTTAGACACCCTGAGATAGGTGAAATTACATATTCACCTCCAAGAAATTCATAAATAGTATTGCCTCTACGGTAAGTTTAAAACAACAGGTCTCTATTTGGACGGAAACCATCCAAAAACTTGGCAACATCTATGCTGAGGAAGATTGTTGTAAATTGTAATTTCTCAAAACTGTGGGGTTTTACCTATTCTTAGGGGTTTAAATGTAATTAGCAGTAACCTCCACTCACCTCATAAGTTTTGTTGTTTCCCAATTGGACCTCAGTCAAGAACTTCCTGTCTATGGTACTGGCTGCAACCGAAAGTGACCACGGGGAAAAATTGGTAATGGATTCCGGGTCAGGCCCCGAGTTACCAGCAGCATTCGACGTAAGTATTCCATTTTTCATTGCATGGAAAGCACCAATTGCAATGGAATCTTCAAAGTAATCTAAAGGCAAGGACCCCCCAACCGAAAGGGATATTATGTCGACTCCATCAGCAATTGCATCATCAAATGCAGCAAGAATGTCTGCATCACTACAGCCATCATACCAACAGATTTTGTAGACTGCAATTCGTGCAGATGGCACGCCCCCACGCATGACTCCAGTTGCAAAACCCTGTAAATTGGCGCCGAAAACTGCATGTCCAGCTGCAGTGGAAGCGGTGTGGGAACCATGGCCTTCGGTGTCTATAGGAGAAGGAATGTCGGGTGGACCAATGGCTCCTTCACTATGATAATATCTTGCTCCAATAATTTTGCTGCAAAATATATGAAACATCCACGGTATCTTTAGGAGGGAATTCATCGTATAAGCTATTAAATTACATTTACCACCCTTCAGTTTTTGTGAAATTACAAAAAAGTCCGTCCGGTTTCAGTAACTATTTTGTTAGGATTACATAATCACTCTGGAACCCTCTTTGGAGGTTAATGTAATTTTTATAACTAGTAAATTGAATATTTTGGAGGGGTTGAAGGGTATGGCTTAACTTGAAGACGAGAAATAACTCAAGAAAAAAAAAAAAAAAAAAAAAAAGCTTTTGAGCTTACTTTATTTTTTTTTTGCTTTTAATTAAAGGGGAATGTTGGTGGTTAGCTTGAGCTTACTTGTTGCAAGTGAAGTTAGCCGATGATTGACAAATTCCCTTCCATTTGCTTGGTGGTGCACTCAAGTATCGATCATTGAAACTATACGGTGAAGGCCAAATGCCTGAGTCCAGCATTCCAATGATGATATCGCTCTCTGTTGTCGCGTGTTTTGCCTTCAGCGGAAAGCCCACGAAATCCCACGATCTTGTCGTCTGAAGTTGCTTTTTCGTGCTCGGAAACACAGACACCACTCCTTCCCAACCTGAATTACGGACACATATTGATCCTTGTGTGTTTGAGTGTAGAAAAATCGAATCAGAGTTGAATAGTTGCTCAAGTACTTACTAGCAATCTTGTTCTTTTCCTCCTCGGTGAGCTTTGCTACAAAGCCATTGAAGCTTCTCTTGTAGCTGTGGAGCCAAGATTCAGATGCCCTTTTTCTGAATACACAGAATCAAATTAGATCAGATCACAATTGATTTTAAGGGCAAATTATAAAAGTCTAAATCAACTCATTTAATTTCCATTGAGCCATGATCATATACATAGTTCAGTACCAAACCTTCCTAGTGTTGCCTGCAGTATGCTCACATGCTGAGCCGTTGCAGCGAATTCTCCTCTAGGAGTAGGACGGTCGCCCATGTAAACTATATACACCTGCAGAAAGTCAAAACACACACAATGATAACGCTATACATAATCTCTTTGAGGTGTTTGTTTAAAAGACTAATATACATGCCTTTTGATCATTGCCGTCAGATGCGCCACTGCAGCATATGATCAGCAGAGAGCTAAGGAAAGCTATCACGAGACGGAGCCATGCCGGAGAAGCCCGAGTGGAGGCAGCCATGGAAGATACTGAAAACAGTTTTGAGTTATGGTGATTGTAATTGATGATTTCATGCATGCAATACGAAGAACGACGGTACGTTATGCTAAATTAAACAGAGTTATGGCAAAGTGGTTAGATGTTAGATGTTATCACCGTACGTAGTCGTCCGAAACTCCAAATCTACTTGAATCAACTCTTGTAAACTTTTGGAGGTGATGTGTTCCTCTCTAAATAACTCCCTCTTCTCCTTTTCTTTTTTCCTGATCTTTTTGTTTTGGCCTTTTCGTACTAAGAACCTCTTATTTCTAACCAAGTTTCTGAAGTCATTCCCTTTGATTTACCCTATATTTATTCTTATCTATTTTAGATATCTTTTTTTGGTCCTCGAAGAAATATTAGATAATATTTTAGATATCGTCCTAAGGATGAATACTTCAAAGAGATCATGATATGCCTCTACTTCTTTATTCATATTGGACTCTGCTTATACGTTTCTCAACTCAATTAATTATCTTCTTTTTTCTCATAAATATTAATTATCTAAATAATGATTTATAAAACTTAAAACTCTAAGTATTAATATTAAAGACCCCAATAAATCTAGAACTTTAAAATAACTAATCATGATTAGGATTCTAGTAAAACTTATCAAACTTGTTAGAAAAAATTGTAAATCAATGAAATCCAAAGTAAATCAAGAATTTATAACAAAATCAAACTAAATAAAAAATTCACACATAAATCATATCATACTTTCGTATTTTTCTTTGCTTTTCCTCATTCCTCTTTTCTTTTCCTTTCTTTCTTTTTTTTCTTTTTCTCTCTAAAAAAGTTTTACTTAAAACCAACATGCTTTGTGAATATGTATTGCTTGTAAAGCTAAATTTTATATTATAAAATAGTTATATTTTCTTGTACACTCGTATTTACTCTATTTGAAATTTTTGATTTTCTTTAGTTAATTTTTCAAAATGGAATATGTACTTTCAAATAGTAAAATTATGGAGATTGGAGATGGACAAAGGTTTAAAAGATTAAGGTGCAAAAATATAATTTTTGAGAATTTGAGTATCAACTATAAATAAATTAAGTTAAAAAAAAAAAGAAAAAAACTTTAAACAAAATAAGTAGTGAAATATTGCGACTAAGCTAATCACTAATCTTAGTATTAATCTAATGGTAGTGACTAATCTTAGTACTAATCTAATGGTAGTGATAATGTGTATAAAAATTTATTTTTTACCGACGATTAGAAAAGAATTTTCCATTTCGATTATGGATAAACACATATTTTATTATCTGTTAGGTTCCAAGTATATTCACACTACTCATCACGAGTTAATTAACTATTAACTACAAAAAATAAATTAAGTTTTAAACCACATTGAGTCCGCTTCGGGTTTTTTTTTAATAATTGTCTTCATCTTTTATTTCACTCAATCATATAAGTTAAATTTTAATGGTATGAGGTCAAGATTTTAAGAAAGAATTTTTTTTTATCTTTTTCAAATTATAATTATTTTTGTCTCTTAATCTCCACCTATCAACACACATATCGCACATAAACAAAATAGGAGATGAGACAATTAAAACATTAAACATAATTCACTTTTTTCATTAATAATGAAATATCAAAGATTTTGTTTTCAATAAAAGAAAGGAATAAAGCTCAAATAATATAGGGATCAATTCAATGTGAACATTTAATTTAATTTGAAAAGCGCATCAAATAGTTTCCTTCATCGCACTAATTTAGTCGAATAGGTTCCGACTAAAATTACCTATAGCGTATCCTCCAATCGCATGAGCATAAGCACACAATTATTGGTACTCTATAAATCCTGGAAAATGAAAAAATATGAACCAGCATGAGCAATAACAGGGCTCCTCACTTGGTACACCATCATCCCACGTCAAAGAACCAGACACCACCGAATTACCCGTAGCAACGTAACCGCCGTAACAATGTAGGTGGACGTCACCACCGGCATCGCCACTACCGCATTGTAGGTGGACATCGGAGACCCCACGTTGGTGACGGTGCAGCACTGCAGCGGAACGTGTTAACGCTGCTGCGGCCTGAGGCGGCGGAGACGATGAAGGATGGGTAGTTGAGGTCGTATACGGTGACGTTGTTGGTGGCAGAGCAGGTGGTGTTGTCGCCGGTGATCAGCTGCAAGTTCTTGTTGCTGTAGCCCTGCCCGCAGAGGAATTTTACGTAGTCGGATTCTCCCATGTCGTATACTAAGCCGGGTGATTTAGCCTTAATCGGGTTTATGCGGCCCGAACCGTATGCTAATTCGGCATCTGCGTTTGTTTTCACAGACAATGGAGTGTCTGCAAGAGGTGAAACAAATAGAGGAATGTGATTTCGTTATGGTTTGTTTGAGTTTCAGCGAGAATTAATGATTCAAAACTCTATTTTTACAAGCTTAGAAGAAAATTAAATTACCATTGGTCATTAGAGCAGACTTGATGGCAGAGGGGGACCATGTGGGATTGAAGGATTTAACATAAACTGCTGCACCAGAGACATGAGGGCTGGACATTGATGTCCCTGAAATGATGTTGTATGCTACGACCCTTGTGTCCTCCGGTGATCCGGTCACCGTTGTAGCCTCCGACCACGCTGCAAGAATGTTGACTCCCGGTGCAGTGAGATCAGGCTGCCATAAACAAATGTCAGCACTTTGAGCTAGTATCATTCACTTTCAGGAAAATTATCATTCAGGGAATACAGAAAGCTCTCAAGATGTCACTTTGAAGGATTTGGCCCTCTTGAAGGAAATGACACTACAAATGGGGCTGTTGTCTCGTTGGATTCAACGCTCTTGAAAATGGTGGCTGCTGGATTGCTGCACGCTCAATAATATTAGCAAACAATCATATTAAAGCTGGAATTTATTCTGATCAATATTTAACCTTGTTTTGTTGATATATTAGTAGACGTTAGCACCATCAGCTTCTCCCAAGTAAGAAGCTGCCAGGGGAAACGAAAAGGCGTAATCTTTGTAGCCACTGTCCTGCATTATAGTTCCGGTTGCACGGAAATCGCTGCTCCTTCTCCGTTGCTCAGAGAGTCGCGAAGAACAATAGTTCCATTCACCAATTCCGGGTCCAAAGAATCCGTGTAGCAGTACCTGCGTTAATGCAAGTAGAATTTAAAGCTCCTGCCATGAGTTTGGAGATGGTATCTGTTGTATTATTGTGAATGTTGTCCATATTTTACCTTGAATCGGATCCATCATAGCCTCCTGCAGTGTTTGGGACATTTTCTCCATAGACTAAAGGGTAATGGCTATCTTCGAGGACAAATGTGTTGATTGTTACTCCCTGCAGCAACATATACATAGATATTTAACGAAATTACACCAAAAATTTTATCATTTTAGGGGTCTCATACTTCATTATATTATTAGTACCTCATAACTGATAAGTTTTGTTGTTTCCCAACTGGACCTTAGTCAAGAACTTCCCATCTATGGTGCTCGCTGCAATTGAAATTGACCAGGGCGACAAATTGACGATGGATTCAGGGTCGGGCCCCGAATTACTGGCTGAATTCGATGTCACCAATCCGTTCATCATGGCATGGAAAGCACCAATTGCAATAGGATCATCGAAGTAATCAGAATTCAGAAGCGGAAGCCCCTCCTAAGAAGACGGATATTTCATCGACACCATCAACAATTGCGTCGTCAAATGCTGCAAGAATGTCTGCATCGGAACAGCTGGCAGACCAACATACTTTGTAGATCGCGAGGCGGGTGGAGGGCGCGGCACCACGAGCTTTACAGGCCCCGAGGCCAAAAAGTTTGGCCCAGGGGACAATGCCGCAGGCTGCTGTTGAGGCAGTGTGGGAACCGTGCCCTTCTGAGTCTCGGGGAGAAGGGAAGTCGGCCGGACTAATGGGGCCTTTGCTGTGATAGTATCTTGCTCCGATAATTTTTCTACAGATTAAATTAGTGAAATGTTCTTTTATTGGTAATATAGAATCAATACAGATTACAGGCACAGGAAAATCATATTGCTATTTTTATTTTGGGATAATTACATTGATATACCCTGAGGGTTAGAATTATTACAAGAACCTCCCTGAATTTTCAGAATATTACATCAGATTCCCCTATCAAAGAATTTACTTATACTCGAGCTAGTTGTGAAAGTTTGCTTGAGCTTACTTGTTGCAAGTGAAATTGGATGACGATTGGCATGTACCCTTCCATTTGGTTGGTGGTGGACCATAAGTGGCATCGTCGAAACTATGGGATTCCGGCCAAATGCCGGTGTCTAACATCCCTATAACGATATCGCTCTCTGTTTTGGTGTGTTCGGCCTGCACGGGAAAGCCCATGAAGTCCCATGATCTTGTAGTATGGAGTTGTTTCTTGGTGCTGGGGAAAACAGACACTACTCCTTCCAAACCTGAATCATCAATTACTCACGTAAATCAATGCAGAATTGTATACAACTAAAAACAGAAACACACACAGATGTGTGTGTGTGTGTGTTTCAAAGCAGATAAACCAAATAGAACTATAAAACTTACTAGCAATCTTGTTCTTTTCCTCTTCAGTGAGCTTTCCTACAAAACCATTGAAGCTTCTCTTGTAGCTGTGGAGCAAAGATTGGGATGCCCTTTTTCTGTACACAAACATAGTACAAAATTCATAAACTATAAGCTACAACACAACCAATTATTCTAAACTTTTATATCAGGAAATCATTTCATTGAGCGATCGCATATTTAGTCGACAACAGACAGACCTTCCCAGAGTTGCTTGTAGTATGCTCATATGCTGCGCCGTTGCAGCGAATTCTCCTCTCGGACGGTCTCCCATGTAAACTACATACACCTGCACAAAGTCGAAACACACACTATACGATATTGCTCCTCCTACAATCTATGCATAATCTCTTTGAGGTGTTTGTTTAAAAGACTGATATATGCCTTTTGGTCATTGCCGTCAGATGCGCCACTGCAGCTTACGATCAGCAGAGAGCAAACGAAAGCCACCACGAGACAAGGCCATGCCGGATAAACCCGAGTGGTGGCAGCCATGAAAGATCAGATACTCAAATTAAAGCAGGAGTTGTGTTATGGCGTTTGTTGATGATTTCTTGCATGCAATGCCAAAACCGATTTATAAAGGCATGTTTTCCTTTGCCGTTGTGCATGTTTTTGAAATGGAAGTGTCCAAAAGTCGGCATCAACAATGTTCGTCTGCAGTTTCCTAGTATATATGGAACAAGTGAGGAAAAACTTGGGACTTAGGTGTATTTAGATAAACTAAAGAATGTCACACACACACACACACAAAAGGGGATAGTCACTAACGCCCCCGAGGTATGGCGAAATTATATATTATCCCCTGAGGTTTGAGAAATTACGAACACTCTCTGACACGTTATCTCATCTGTTAAAATTAATAGAATATGTGATTTTACTATTTTACCCTTCATATTCTAAAACTCAGGGGATCAGTATATATAATAAAAGTCCAAAATAAAGGAGGTTTATGTAAGTATTGAAATTCTTGGGGGTTTTGATGTAAGTACTTGAATTTTGTGTTTATTTAGCATCTTTTCTTTCTTTTTTGATTTAGCAAATGTAGCGCCCCAAACAGAAGACACCACATCCCCCGTACCAAGACCCGACGCGCATATGAAATGGAAAGTCCGTACGCGTGCCAAGTCACGGCGAACGGGGAATACTCACTCGCTATGCTAGGCGGGAGCTAACTTCGAAACCACATAAGTAATCCAATAAGATAAAGTGCGTGTGCGGACGCAAAACACATATTCAACCATAATTACAATTAGCAATTGACAGGTTCAACTAGCATAAATACCTAGTCCCGAAATTTCAAACGTAAATCATAAATCATAATCATAACCTTTATACATGTTTCAATACAGCATAATCAAATTACAATACGTGTGTGGACGGACTCTGAATTAACCACCGGACTTGACAAACACAAAATCCCGCCTAGCACTCTAAAACCTGCACAGAACTGAAAACAAAGCCGGGTTCAGTCTATAAGAGACTGGTGGGTATAAAACAGGGCTTAATATCATAATATTACAAGAATAGAAACATACAAACATACGAGTCATAATCCCGTATGAGGTTTTTAAACCATTTCCCAAGTGGGTAATAAAAACAAAGGAAAACAACGCCCGGGATTACAACCATTAAGTTCATTCATTCATTACAATCATGCGGTCATTACGTGAGGCCGGCGAGAGGGCGAGTTCTCCAACCTCCACCTCGTGTGTGCACTTAATTATTCATTCATTCGTTCATTAGTGATCATACCACAATCATTCAATCGTTCATTCATTCATTCGTTCATTATCCGTCATTCATTCGATCAATCAATCATTATCATTCGTTCATTCATTAACAACTACACCTTTTTTCTCCGGGTGGTGGACAGGTTTGCAAGACCCGGCCACCCATTCATTGACCAAAAGGGGTTACATGACTCCCCAGATGGCGCTCAGCGTCCATTCCTCGCTAACTCCTAACGAGGTCCGGTTACACCTTCATTCATTGTGGGACTCTCACACAAAGTTCTCCGTCAGCCCTTACTTCCCCGGATCCCTCCATGCATAAGTCCCGGGCCCATCATTCATTGTGATCACTGATCTCGCCAAAACATTAGGTTAGGGATTCAATAAATAAGAAAGAGGCTTTAACTTGAAATCAATGACTCTTTTGAAATGACTCGATATATAAATATATACTTACTTTGGCTTAAAACATACACGTTGAGGTATATCGGGTCATTATTTAACTAATAGAAGAGAAACCCACCTGTGTCTTACCGAACAAAACCAAGAAGAAAAGGAAATACTTGAGGTGTCCTATGAACCCGGTATCTCCGCCCTAGACAAAACTGTACAAAGGACAATGTAACGTGCTCGTGAGACTCAAGACTCCAAATGAACCATATATGACGCACGACATGCAATGAACATGATATGAATGCATAAAAGATGATGTTATGTCATGGACATGTTCATGTGCACCATTAATGCATTTAAGGTATATAAACAAGCCATTCATTCGTTATGAGAAGTGTTCATATCCAATCGAGTTCATAACTTTCACATTTCATAACAAATTAATCCAAGAATTTCACATAACGATCATAACACGTACTATATCATGTTTACAAATAGAGAATAGACAATTAAAGACATTCAAGTCATGATCGAAAATTAGATAACAATTTAGTTCTAAAATTTAAATAAATTAAATAATACTTAACATATAATTTATCATGCATGCAAACATATTTATATATATATACGTACCAAAATGCATGCATTAATATGTAAAACCATGCGCAAAATAATTAAATGCATGCAAACATATTTATATATACCCAAACACAATATATATATATATATATATATATATATATACACACAACACAAACATGAAGAAAAAGGAAAGAAAAGATGCAGCAAGCTACTGCATAGTGCCTCCCCGGCCGGACACTTTCATGCCCAAAATCTACCCACCCGGGGAGATGCATTACAGACGCAGAACTGGCTAGCAAGCTACTGCATAGCGCCTTCCTGACCGGGCACTTTCATTGTAACGCCCCGTTTTCAATTATGCATTACGTGATATTATGTAAATTACATTACTAAGTGTTTTGTGAAATTATTATAATTTTCATAACATTATATATATTATACCTTCATGTATTTATATGAATTTTCATTAACGTGAAATTTACGTGAATTAATTGCTAAGTGATTAAATGCTTTTATATGGACTCACTTGATCACTTATTTAATTTATGGACCTAATTGCATTAAATGAATTGAGAGTTAGCTAGCTACTTGTTTAGAGATAATATTAGATTGCATTAATTTAAATAATTGAAGGACTTAAATGCAAAAGGTGGTGAGTCATGTTCATTCTTGGGAGAATCAAGCTTATATCACATATTTCTCCCACATTTCATTCATTCATCACATTTCAACAAGTCCACACCTATACACACACTCAATATCGGTTCTTTACACCAAGGAAGGGGAAGAGAATTTCACCTCATATTTCAAGCCTTAATTCAAGGAAGATATTTGCATAAGTGGAAGCATCATCTTCATCTCATCCTTTCATCCATTTCTTCTTCCATCTTGAGGTATAGGGAGAATTTGATTGAATCTCTTGATGTGTGATTGAGTAGGGTTTGGTGATATTGATAAGAATTCCTTGGTTATACATGACTAGAAGCATGATATTGATCATTTAGCTTGCCAACTTGCATGAATTCTTGAAGAAATGAGAAGTTGATGACATGAAATTATATGGGTTTGCTTTTGATGAATTTCTATGATCAAAGCATATTTCTTGGTTTTAATGTGGCTTAAATGAAGAATATGAGTTATATGCATGTTATGTGTTAGTTTTAAGTTGATTCCTTACATTTGTTTGAGAGTGGGAATGATTTTGGAGCTTTTCCCGTACAATCCCCTGTTTTTGCCCTGTTTTTTCTGCTGCGTACAGTTGACACGGGCGTGTCAACTTTGCCTTGTTCAGCGTGACACGGGGGTGCATGTTGGTTTGATTTTCTGTACCGTGACACGGGGGTGTCACTGTTTTCCTTATAATGGTGACACGGGCGTGTCACTTTTTATTTTCCTCCATTTTATCCAACTTCGGACGAACGCCATTTTCACCTCGCTTTGAATTAGAAAACGTGCCATATACCGTCGGTGTTAGGAATAGTGCCCTAGAAAGCCAATTCGACGTAATCTGCTTTGGGACTTTTCTTGTATCACAGACAATCTTTGAATAATATACGATTAATCATAGGCAAACACTTCTTTATATCACATATAAGTCATGATTAGTAAAATACTCCAAGTCGATGAGTCCTACCGACAGTGGGAGTGTCAACCTGACTCCTCTAAGGCTTGCTCGTGGGATTACGCCCTTAAGAAGGACCACCTTGTTTCATGTAGGTGCAAAGTGTATAGTTGATACGTGCGTGATACATGAGGGTGCTTACTTTAATAAGTAAGTTCACTGAGGTGCCCCGTGTGAGAACATTCCTAAATGGGAAAGGAAGTTTCTATTTCAGGAAATGGAAACTTCCAGATTAGGAAATATCTCACGAGTCATTGATGTGATTAATTGATCCTTAGACTTGAGGTTCCTTGTCACTTTATGAGTTAACTCTGTAGTCTTAGGTATAAGCTTTAAAGGGTGTCGCCTTAGACAACTGATTCAAGGCTTATGCTGGGGCTGCACAAGTGACTCATGAAAGTGAATGAGAATCAAGATAGGACCTACACTTGCATTTGCAAGGTGATCTCTTATTGTGTAAGTCATTCATATGCCATATGGAGTCCTTGGCCAAGGCAGTAGATCAAGACATCAAGAAAAGGGTTTCTTGGATTGAGATCAAATGGATATGAAATGCACTTAGCTTTAAGACCGGATTATTAGGGTTCTGATTATTCCCTTGCCCTAGATCTTGGTTGAGAGATAGTAAGTAGGAGGATTGTATCTCACATGAATCAATGACTTAAAGGTTCTGTCGAATCCGAACATTCCAATTCAGCTAGGGGTTAAACACCTGTTGCTAGACTATGGTCGTTTAATCTGTGGACTGATTAATTAATTAGTGAATTAATTAATTAGGGTCACTGCTAATTGAATTGAGAACCTAGAGGGTCACACACAACAACTTGGTTACATGAGTTGAGGCTTTAAAATGATTAAACGAGTTAATCAAGCCAAGAGGGTTCCACACGTGTGAAACCACACGTGTGGCTCACGTGAGTGACACGTGTCATTGTGACACGTGTCACACACGTGTATAAATATATGTGTATATTTATTTATGTATTAAATAATTAATGTGATTAATTATTTAATAGACTTTGGTTTAATTTTGAATTAAAAAGAAAGTCTTATTTTTGGAGAAAAATAATCTAGTTAATTAATTATGAATTAATTAATTAGATAAAATAAGTTATTTATTTAAATAAAGTATAAAATTATCCAAAAATAGTTTGGATATTTTTAGCTCTCTTGAAAGTTGATTTGAATTAGAATTCAAAGTCAAAGTCAAAATTACTTGATGATCAAGTAATAGGAGAGAGAGAGACCAAAATCCTAGCCCATTAAGGACTAGGAATTTCGTCCCTCCCCTTTCTTATATATAGGGGAGCTCATGCTCCCCTTTAGAGCATATAGACAATTCTTAGTTCATGTGTTGAACACCTTCCTTTCTCCAAGATAAAATAAAACCCTAGGTTAAGCCTAAACACTAACTAGAGAACTAGCATCCTTACTAGTTAGATTGTAGCCAAGTTGGTGGACTATCTCTAGAGACTTCAAGTTAGAAGTTTTGAAGATTCGAGCTTTACCAAAAGTGGGGATTAAGTAAAAACGATCAGAAGGGATGATGAAACGATTCTGAACCCGACGTGAAGCGAATGAAAAAATCGAACCAAAGAAGATGGCGAAAACCGTTCGTCCATATCCTGAAGGATGAATTTTTTCACGAGGGTTTTGTGACTGGCAGTTTTCTACTTTCGCAAAACTGTTTTCGAAGGGAGTTTCAATCCTGCTTTTCTCGTTTCATGTTTCTTTCTTTATGTTATATTGTTAAGAACATCTCTAACATGAATTGAATCTAGGTTGGTGTGGATTGCTATCCCGACAATGGATTCTGAAGTAGAAAGAGACTTTCGAGGGACGGGTTGTCAAGCCGCGAGAAGAGCATTCTTGGGTGGCTTGAAACGCTTCAAGAAAGAATAAAAGAAAAGTAAGTTTTCTATCTCTACGAATTTGGTTACACGATTGCGAGTCCAAGATCCTTTTGTTGGAAAATTTTTTAAATTCCGCTGCTTTCTGATTCCTGTTTTCCAACAGTCGGAAAGGTCTTTGTGTCTACTTTCACACCCAACAAACAAAAATCGATTCCCACTTCTAGAATTTAAGATATTCCAGTTTTCCCACAACATGTACATTTCAAAAAATTGTCGGTTTTGGCCAAACTTCACCACAACCTTTCTTATTGCATTTCTTTCACTTCCTTGGCTCCCATATGTGAGTTATTGCATAATATCTTGATTATGACTTCGCCGTGCATCTTAATTGGTTCATTCGAGTCGAGTCTTATTTCACACTTGTCCTTGTTGCACAGATCTCGGTCCCGGAGACGAGGAGCACGGTCCGTAGGGTGCTTCCTTGCTTCTTTTGGTTGGTAGAGGTGAGGTTTAATTACTAGATATATAGAACCCTTACAACCCTACGTGATGTTTTCAGCCAAAATGTATATATATATATGTATATATCTTTCCCAAAAATCTCTACCGATTGCAAATGATTTCATGATCTATTGAATAATCGTGTTATCGTGATTGATCGTGTTTTGGCGAGTAAGCATGTCGTGTTCACATGGGCCCGAGGGTAGTGTATTGAGCCAACCGGGAAAGCAAGGGCTGACGGGTAACTCTTGCACTACCCTCACCAATTTTGGGATCACCTCTGAATCCACCAAGAGGTTTGGTGGAGGAAGAAATCCCGTGCGTGGGAGTCATGTTCCCGACATACACCGTTCATGGATGGTTGGGCCTTGCAATCCCACCATCACCGGAGGAAGAAGGAGTTCATGAAAGTGCTAAGTGTGCACTAATGAATGTATGATAATTATTGAAATAAAACCTAAAGATGGTATTGTACTATTGTTCACTAATTGGAGTAAGGTTGGAGATTGCCCTCACTCGCCGGGCCACTGAGTGAATTGAATTGAATTGATAACGTTTATATTGATTGAATGGATTAGTTGTAATCTCGGGCGAGATCTATTTTAATATTGAACTTATATTGCTTCCTTTATTAAAAACCTTACCCGAGATTAGAACTTGCATGTTAATTGCGCTAATATTTATTTATACCCCTCGCTCAGTCCGTGTTGGACTGACACCTCAACCTTTCAGTGTTTTGCAGGTTCGTGCTAGGCGGGAGTCAGAGTCCTGTTCTGTTTTCAGTCGAGTCTAGCACTACACGTTCATGTATTATATCTATTACTTTTGGATATGTTATGTAGTTTGGGAGATGATAATGTTTTGATATATGGAGTTAGAAGATAGTATAACTTGAATACTTGGAAATTAATATTGAAAATTATTATGCTTCCGCTCGTTTTATTGCATTGTGGTTTTCCGGTTAAGGTTAGTCCCGCCTAGCTAGCTTGGTTCTTTTTCTTTGTCACCCGTTCGCTATAGTTTGGTTCAGGTACGGATTACCCATTTCGTATGTGGCCTAAGCTATAGTGCGGGGGTGTGGCATCCATACGTGAAGGGTGCTACATTCATGCCCAAAATCTCCCCGCCCGGGGAGATGCATTATAGACGCCGAACTGGCTGCAAAACAAGCTTCATTCCCCTGTTCTAAAGGTAAAAACCCACAGTAGCAGACAACAGGCAACAAAGCAACAAAAATCTGCAACAAAACTGCACAAAAGCTCCAACAAACTGACTAAAAACGAACAACAACTCAGTAAGGAAATAGGCAGCAGCTGACAGCAGCAGTTCAAGATGAAACAAGGCATAAAAAGGAAGCCAAACAGGGTAGCAACCATCCCACTCCTCATGCAACATGATCAGGTATGTATGCAACAAACAAGGCAAAAAGGAGCAGCAAATGACAGCAAAATAAGTCCCAAAACGAAGCAGCAACAGAACATAACGTGAGGGAGGAAAAAGGACTCAAAGTTTCAACTAAATCTCCAAGGTTCATTAGTGGAATCTCACCAAACTCTTAACCACCAACTAATACAAGTATACTCAGCAATAAATGAGAGAAAAAGATCACATATAAAGCATCAAAACAAGTTATAAACCATAGGAAGTCAAGAATTCATCATTTCTCCATTTAACCTAACTATTCATTCGTATCTTCAAAGCCCCATGAAAACTAGCTCAATATTAGAAATGCATGGTCCAAAATAATCATAAATGAATGTATATCACAACCCTAAACTCACCTTGTGGATTGGATGAAGGTTGGAAGAGATTTGAGCTCCAAAATCTCCAAGGATTACAAGGTGACGGGAAGAACTGGAAAACAGGGGTTTTGGCTGAGTTTTTCTCCTTGTGTGAGGGTTGGTTCGGTTTGGGGTGGGTTAAGAATGATAGAGGGTTAAGTTAGGTTTCCAAAAAGTCAAACCATGGTTAATTTGGTTAAGTATGGTGAGAGTTATAGTTTAAATGGTAAAATGTGACAGTTTCGCGGTAGTTTTATTTTTTGGTTGAATTTTGGGAGTTCAAATAGGATTAGAAAAACATGGGGCTTGATTCATTGAACCTGAATCGTCGATACAAGTCCAACGAAGTTGACGAAACTGGATTCCGAGTTCCCGAGCTCAAGATATCGCAGACGGAACCAAGGGTGCGCTAATTGCTCGTTAGCCCCCGTTTTGGATTCCAAGATCGAAATAAATTCAAAACTCAATCAAATGAATCCGAAAACATGAAACGAGCATATATACACATTCATAACACGTATAACTCCAACATATTATGTTTTCACGAAATTTTGATATCAAATCATATAAGAACGAAGCGCGATTTCAACACTCATGAACAATACATTTACAATTTCATAATATTCCATAGGGTTAATCTTTCTTTGCACCCCAACCTTTGGCCCTTGTTGCACTTTGGTACCTAACCTTTGAATTTTGACAAATCAGTACCCAACCTTTGGATATTGTTTAATTTCAGTACGTTGGTCAACATTCCGGCATAATACTCCGTCCAAGGCAGTGCGCGTGATTCCCACGTGAATTTTTAAGGCTATTTTGGTCATTTTAAGTCATCTCCTACCAATATCAATTGTCCCCCAATCTGAGCTTATTTTATTAAGGGTCTGTTGCTCAATTTCTCCACAATTTGAAGAGCTAGGGTTTGGCCATGGAAGGTTTCTGCAACTGCGACAGGCCCTCTGTGAGGAGAACATCATGGACGGACATCAACCCAGGAAGAAGATACATGGCGTGCGAAAAATTTCGGATATGTAGTTGTATAATTTGTCATTTTATTTTTTGGTGGCCCTTAATTCCTTCCTCTTGTTTTCTGGTTGAGTAGCAAGATGGAGGTTGCAATTTCTTTACCTGGACAGACCCCCCAATGTGTGAAAGATCAAGACAAATAATACCTGGGTTGTTAAGGAGGATTAATGCACTTGAGGAGGTTGCTGGACAAAGGAATGGGAAGGAAAAGTGGTTGTGGGCTGCATTGATAGTTTCTTGGTTGCTTATGTACCTTTTCATTTGAATGTTGCTGCAAAATTAGGATAGTACTTGTCTGTTGTTGTTGCACTTCAATCTCGTTTATGTACTTCAATTTTCAATGCCCAGTTTGTAAGACTTTTATTTCAATGAAATGAAGATTGAACATTGCTCAATTTACTGTGGTTTAGTTTATACAGTCAAAGCAATTATTGTGTTGATGGAAATCTGCAAATGTAACATAAAATTCGTATTCATTCCTCCTCCAAAAAGAGTACATTGAAAATCTCTTCTTCACATGTACATTTAAGCACTGAAGAGCATAAGCTAATCTGTCAATGTACAAACCACACCATTAAACCTAATGGCAGCTACGAGTCTTACACAAAAGCAACTAAAATACCAAAAAACCAGATAACAGAACCTAAACAACTAATGGCAGCTACGAGTCTCTAAACAACTACATTAATTACTTCTTCATTGGTGGTGGCTGTGATATACTCCCTTGTCCAGCATCTTTTTTCCTCCGTGGTTGCAACTTCCTTCGTGGTTTTGCCTGGAATGATTTTTGAGGGCCTATGTTAGATGCCTGAGTTGCCAATGTAGCTTCATTTGCTGCAGTTTGTGATGATTGACTTCTTGTAACTCTTCTAGGAATTGTTACTGTCGGCACTGGTTCATTCCTTGCTTCTCTTCCTTGTTCATTCCTTGCTTCTCTTCCTTGTTCATTCCTTGTTCTTTTTCTTATTTTTTCAACCTGAAAACAAGACATTTATCCGTTTGTTATGTTTACACCAAATGACTAATGAAGACTAAAAGATACTTACAGTCTTGCTTGTGTGAGATCTTTGTTCTTTTCTTATGTTTGGGGGTGGCACTTCATGATGATCTTCTTGCTCTTTGTTTTTGGGGTTGTTAGGACACTCTCTTTTGTTATGTCCTTGTTTTCCACACATTCTGCAAGTCATCACCATTCCTTGCCTTCCCAACTTTCCACCAGATGACCCAAAACCTTCAACCACAACTTTTTTCTTATTTTTTAGTTGCTCCATTTCTTCTGGAGTCCTTCTCCTGTCATGCTTCTTAGGTCTTCCTGGCAAGACTTCCTTGACTGGTGGCTTGAGAGGTTCTCTTTCTAAATGTGGCCACTCAACCGGGCCATGAAGAGGCTTCATCACACTACTGTACACTTCCATGAATTTCCTTATTTGATAGCATGGATCAACATATTCCTCAGGTGTGTGATTGAGAAAGTAGATTGCACTAATTGCATGTGCACAAGGTATACCTGAGAGTTGCCATTTTCTGCAAGTACAAGTAAATTCACCCAAATGTACAATGTACCTGTCTCCTTGTCTTGCATGAACTTCAAATAAATTCTCACCATTCCAGTTAGGGTCTAATTCCTTGCTATCTTTTTTGTTTTCATCCACCATCTTTTGCACATTAGGGCATAATGCTCCAACTTCTTTCTTCATTTCATCCCTTTTCACATACACCCTCCTCATCAATAACATTCTGATTTTTTCTAACATGTCAACAACATGCATTGATCTAGCTTCTAATATCAGTGCATTAAACCCCTCACACATATTGTTCAGTAGAACATCACATTTGGCATTTGTCCTGAAGTATGCCTTATACCAATGTCTTGTAGGCCTTTTTGCCAACCATTTAAACGCTTCCATATCCTTTTCTTTTATCTCTTTAAACACATTCTCAAGATCCACTATTCTGGTGGATTTAGCAGCTTTCCACAACAAAAATTTCAATGTCAGACCCTTGTGTGCTTGTTTGAAGTTATTGTATAGATGATTAACACAGAATCTATGATCACAGTTAGGCAACAAACTCTCAACAGCATCGATTAATCCCTTATGTTTGTCAGACATGAAGGTATATTTGTCTGAATCATGAGGAATACCCAAATCAGCAATTAAGAGTTCAATAAACCAAGTCCAAGAAGTTTTCCTTTCTTTTTCAACTATGATATAGGCAAATGGAAACATGCAGTTATTTGGATCTATACCTACTGCACACAAAAGAATACCCCCACAATGTGTTTTCAAATGACAACCATCCAAAAATATCATTGGTCTGCACATCAAGAAACCCCTTTTCAATGTACCCCAACAAACATAAAACCTTTTAAACCTTAACTCACCTTCAACAGATTTTGTCTTCACTTTTACAGTAGAATCTGGGTCAGACTTCATGATCTCAGCTGCATATCTCCATAACAGTCCATATTGCACTGCACTTGCACCAACTGTTTCTAATGCCACCTGCTTCTTGGCCCTGTACATCTGATACTTTGTGAAAGTAATTTTATGATCATTTTTTGCCACAGCAAGCATTGAAGACACAGGCCAACCAGGGTTAGTTTTCAGCATAGTATTGTATTGTTCAGCAATCCATGTTGAGCTAGCAGCACCCACTCTCTGGGACCTGGGACATTGATGCTTTGCATTGAGGGTTTTCACAACAAAGGTCTCTTCTCCACTATTCTTGTGAGAACCATAAATATACCATTCACAATTTTCATGTTTACAAGTGGCAGAAACCTTCTTGGAAGTATTTTTAATGAATTGGATATCTCTAGCATGTACAATGGAGTATGCTCTAACAGCCTTCCTGAATATCCCCACATTCCTAAACTCTAATCCCAAACTGAACCTTGGATTTTCCATATCAGTTTTTTCATTAAAAATCCTCCTTCCCTGTTGCACAATACTAGAAGAAGGTTCTTGTTGCTGGATTAGATTAGTTCTTTGTAACCCCCCCCCCCCCCCCCCCCCCCCCCAATATTAACATGCCTGTCAGTAACATTTATATCAATATCAACATCTTCATGTTCACTATCTACAAGTTTGTCACTGTAATCAGAATCTTCACCCACTGACTGATTATCATCACTTCCACCACTGTCAGCTCTATCCCAAAAAACACCTAACTGCTCTAATTCATCCACATTTGACTCACCATTTAAACCAGTTGCACTTTCATCTTCAGCCACATCATCCTCTCTAAATGTTTCAGTGTTTAACCCATGATCAGTTACTACATCATCCAAAATTTTTTCATGTTCAACATCCTTGCTTGTCTCCCCACTAACAACATTATCAGATATATTCTTACCCTTGTTATTATCTATATCATCCCAATTAGGTAAACCCAAAACCTCATCCGGATCATCACTGTCTTCCTCAAATCCCCCATCTCCTTTAACAATAACAATTTTAGGCAAAACTTCATCACTGTCACGGCTAGACACAACATCAGCACTCTCATTTTCAACAAAAATCCCCAACACTCTCTCTTCATCTAAGTAATTTGATAATGCCATAGCATCACTGTCATCTTGCATCAAAGTCACAACCGTAGCATCATTAATACCACCTATGCTATAGAAAAACAATGCACTATCTGTGTCTATGCCAGCCTCTTTACCCATAGTAATAATCTCAAGCATACTAATTTCATCAGCATCACAATGGTCAAAATGATCAAACTTTCCTCCTACATAAACCCTAGCACCCAAGTTACAGAACCTACCCCCATGATGCATTCTTATAGTAAATTTATCACAATTACGTCCTGCAAACATCCACAACAAAAGACAAAAAAAAAAACATACCCATTCAGACAAGATTCTTAAAAATTGAGCCACAAGATTAAAAATTCGGGACAATGGTGGTCCACAAGGGTGAAAATTAGGGACAAGAAAACACATGGACCACATACCCCAGCAAAAATAGGACCACATTCAATAATTTTCCATACACTAGCATCAAACCCTATGTAGTGTCATTTTCGCACAAAACTGAACCAAAATTGGGCTGCAAATACTCACCATAACATGGCGCGCTTCTTCCATACGGAATTTCGTCCTCTTCCTTCCGCTTGTTCCACACCATTGTCGTCTTGTTTGCCTCGTTCCAAGTGCAGAAGAGAAAAGCGAGGGTTTTTTTTTCTTTGAAGTTCAATTTCAGAAGCCAATGCCGTTGTGATTGATATTGGAGGGAGAATACTTAAAATGACCAAAATAGCCTTAAAAATTCGCGTGGGAATCACGCGCACTGCCTTGGACGGAGTATTATGCCAGAATGTTGACCAAGGTACTGAAATTAAACAATATCCAAAGGTTGGGTACTGATTTGTCAAAATTCAAAGGTTGGGTACCAAAGTGCAACAAGGGCCAAATGTTGGGGTGCAAAGAAAGATTAACCCTATTCCATATTAAATAACATAAATTAAATTTCATTTTTAAATCAACAATTCAAAGTTAACGAATTAAATATACATTTAATATTAATAAATTTAAAGATATAATTATTTAACATTTTAACACTTATAAACAATTAATTCGCACAATTTGGTAAACACATAAGCCATACTTGTACGGTCGAAAAGTCGGGGCGTTACAACAAAAAAATATTATTTAATGATATTTTGAAATTTTAATGATGTCCTAATTTCATTCCTAAAGTTTATGGATACCAAATATTTTTTTGAAAAAAACAATTAGGCATGCATATTTTTATATTGGAAAGTTATTCGTATTTAAAGTACATGTATTAGAAATCACCAACGTTTAAAATATTTTTTTCATTAAAAATTTTTATTATTTTAAACAAACGAAGTTTAAATGAACTTACAAATTTTCAAATTAACCAACATTACAAATATATCCTTACAATTTCAATAGTATTACAAAATACTCCCCAAAGTTTCAATAGTACTACAAAATACCCCCCAAAATTTCAATATTATTACAATATACCTCCAAGGATAGGATTAGAATTTTTAAAAATAATGCTGTTGACGTCATCAAAACTTAACACCGTTAATAACGGTTGGGGGAATTTGTGAGAAATAATATAAATCTCAGGGGGGTGTTCGTAATTTCTCAAACCTAAGGGGATAATCTGTAATTTCGCCATACCTCATGGGTTCGTTCGTAATTATCCCCAAAAACAAAAGGATAAATCTGTAGCAAGTTTGTAAGAATATGCTATTTAATAAATCAAGGTATTGTTCTTTTAATTATATATAGTTGCGGACAAAGACATTGATTTCGCCACTCTAATTTGTATCGTAGAGGCTGTGACAAAATTAAATGATATAGTTTAGTAGTTTATTATTAATCTAATTTAGTCGGATGTGACTTATTTGACGATAGAATTTTAAATTATTTATGATGAATTTCAGACCAAGGCCGATAAAAATATAAAATCATTTGAAAATGTTTGTGATTTACTTGATAAAAATGAGGAGAATGTTAAATTATAGTGACGTATGTAGATCGATCATCCACAATGCATGTTATTTTCTTCTTGTAAATCAAAATGTGTGGGCCTAATTTTCTTAAATTTATGTATGACTTACATTTACCACCCGTTCAGGTTTGTCAACATTAAAGAAAGGGTTAATCTTTCTTATCACTCCAATTTTTAATTTGTGGTGTTTTGTACTTTAGTACCCAACCTTTGAATTTTTATATTTTATTATCTAACTTTTGAATTTTGTTACACTTAACTGCCATCAACCAATGAGAAAATGACACGTATACCCAACCGACCAATAAGAAAATAACACGTCGATATTGGGCACTTAAGTGCAACAAAATTCAAAAGTTGAGTACTAAAGTGTAAAAGTTCAACGGTTGAATACTAAAGTGCAAAATACCCCAAAGGTTAGGGTGCAAAGAAAGATTAACCCTTACAGAAAACTCATTGAGTTTTCTCCATTAGTAACAACAAATTTTACCGGTGTTAATTGGGTTTATGATACGGACGAAGATACACTGTAACAAGAGAAAATAAGAATAGAGATTGGATAGATCGATATAATTCAATATTTAAGATATGCATTAGAAATAGGATTTTGTTTAGTGGTAGATTAGCGTCTTTATTATTTACGTAATCTTTCCTTTAAGAGTCAAGCAGTTTAGGGTATCTTTTAATTATATATAGTTGGCATTACGTTGTTTTGATTATCAGCAATAACATTAAAATTTTCTCAATCTCTCTAATTATCTCAAACTCTCTTCTCTCCTCAATTTTTCTACCGGCCGGACAGTCCTCCGGATTATCTTCTCTTCTCACCCCCGTTATTCTTACGAGCTCGAGACTACCCTAAAGTCTCTTGGGATATGAATATGTATCATTGGTGCTCTTGTTGAGAGTACATGATGTTGGAAAACACGAATCAGAAAGCAGCGGAATTTAAAAATTTTTCCAACAAAAGGACCTTGAACTCGCAATCGTGTAACCAAATTCGTAAAGATAGAAAACTTACTTTTCTTTTATTCTTTCTTGAAGCGTTTCAAGCTACCCAAGAACGCTCTTCACGCGGCTTGATCCCCTCTCCTTGGTAAAGCTCGAATCTTCAAACTTCTAACTTGAAGTCTCTAGAGAAAGTCCACCAACTTGATCACAATCTAACTAGTAAGGATGCTAGTTCTCTAGTTAGTGTTTAGGCTTAACCTAGGGTTTAATTTAATCTTGGAGAAAGGAAGGTGTTCAACACATGAACCAAGAATTGTCAATTAGCTCTAAAGGGGAGCATGAGCTCCCCTATATATAGGAAAGGGGAGGGGCGGCCGAACCTAGTCCTAATGGACAAAGGATTTGGTCCCTCTCTCTCCTATTACTTGATCATCAAGTATTTCCAACTTTGACTTTGAATTCTAATTCAAGTCAACTTTTAAGAGAGCTAAAAATATCCAAACTATTTTTGGATAATTTTATACTTTATTTATTATAAAATAAATAACTTATTTTTATCTAATTAATTAATTCGTAATTAATTAACTAGATTATTTTCTCCAAAATTAGACTTTCTTTTTAATTCAAAATTAAACCAAAGTCTATTAAATAATTAACTAATTAATTATTTAATATATATATAATATATATATATACACACACGTGTCACAGTGACACGTGTCACTCACGTGAGCCACACGTGTGATTTCACACGTGTGGAACCCTCTTGGCCCGATTAACTCGTTTAATCATTTTTAAGCCTCAACTCATGTAACCAAGTTGTTGTGTGTGACCCTCTAGGTTCTCAATTCAATTAGCAGTGACCCTAGTTAATTAATTCACTAATTAATTAATCAGTCCACAGATTAAACGACCATAGTCTAGCAACAGGTGTTTAACCCCTAGCTGAATCGGAATGTTCGGATTCGACAGAACCTTTAAGTCATTGATTCATGTGAGATACAATCCTCCTACTTACTATCTCTCAACCAAGATCTAGGGCAAGGGAATAATCAGAACCCTAATAATCCGGTCTTAAAGCTAAGTGCATTTCATATCCATTTGATCTCAATCCAAGAAACCCTTTTCTTGATGTCTTGATCTACTGCCTTGGCCAAGGACTCCATATGGCATATGAATGACTTACACAATAAGAGATCACCTTGCAAATGCAAGTGTAGGTCCTTTCTTGATTCTCATTCACTTTCATGAGTCACTTGTGCAGCCCCAACATAAGCCTTGAATCAGTTGTCTAAGGCGACACCCTTTAAAGCTTATACCAAAGACTACAGAGTTAACTCATAAAGTAACATGGAACCTCAAGTCTAAGGATCAATTAATCACATCAATGACTCGTGAGATATTTCCTAATCTGGAAGTTTCCATTTCCTGAAATAGAAACTTCCTTTCCCATTTAGGAATGTTCTCACACGGGGCACCTCAGTGAACTTACTTATTAAAGTAAGCACCCTCATGTATCACGCACGTATCAACTATACACTTTGCACCTCCATGAAACAAGGTGGTCCTTCTTAAGGGCGTGATCCCATAAGCAAGCCTTAGAGGAGTCAGGTTGACACTCCCACTGTCTGTAGGACTCATCGGCTTGGAGTATTTTACTAATCATGACTTATGTGATATAGGGCTCGTTTCATGAACCATTTCACCTAAATGGTAGAGTCCTAAAGTCATCAGGATTAGGGGAGTTCTCATACATGCGCACGTAATGGAAACACACAAAACACGTATTGGCATATAAAGAAGTGTTTGCCTATAATCAATCGTATATTATTCAAAGATTGTCTGTGATACAAGAAAAGTCCCAAAACGGATTATGACTAATCGGCTTTCTAGGGCACTATTCCTAACAATCTCCCACTTGCCCGTAAAAGCCATTTAGGTATTCTAAGTCCCATCTTCTCAAGATGCACTTTGAGAGCCTATTGACTTTGGGCGTTTCCAAAGTGGATCTGCTATATTCTCTGCTGATGTGACCCTCTTGTTCACACATCTCTTAGGAAACACCTTTTCCTTATAAAGTGATTCGTAATCACGTGTTCAGTCTCTTGGTGAGGTCTTGGTTCTCTTACTTGAGCAACCATCCATTTTATCATACAATATGATAAAGGAGTTGTTTCATGCTAGGAACTTCATCTAACTGGTTAGATGGAGTTTCTTACCCAAACACTTAACTTAGCGTTATATAATACGACTAAGTTCTCAACTACGACAGTCGAGTTTTGCAATGTCCGTCCTTGGAACCCTTTCCAACACATTGCATCACCATTCTGGTAGAAGTTGTATCCTTGCAATGATTTCATAATCATCCATGTTTGATGAACGGTTACATCAAATATCCTTCTAACAATAAGATCTTTTGGGCTCTGTAAGCTAATACATATCCTCATTTCTTCTCAAGTACTCTGAGGACATCCTTTACAGAGATCTAATGACCTTCTCTGAGGTCATATTAGATTCGGCCTACTACGCTTAGTGTTGCGCCATATCTAATTTAGTACATAACTTTTCATACATTATGCACCCTTTCACTTAAAGGGATTTTGGACATTCTAACTTTCTCAAAGTTATCTTAGGACACATACTCTTCAAAAGAGATGTTCCATTGTCCATACTAAACTCCTTTTAGTACCGTGGTTATGTACTCATTTTGTGATAATCCTTTTATTCTCTTAGATCTATCTTCTATAGATCTGAATGTCGAGAATATAGGATAATCACTAAGATCTTTCATGTCAAATTGTTTCTTAAACAAGAATTGGTAACTTTCACGTCGTCCTTGACATTCCTAATGAGAAGGATGTCGTTTTCTAAAGAACCAAAAATTGACTCTTACATCACTAACTTTCCTATGTACACTTTGAGACTTATTCGACTTCCATCTGTGTCAAACGATTTGACTATCCTATGGAATCGAATTGTCTAATCCTAGAGGCCTTTATCAATCCACAGATTGACTTTAGGGATTTGCATACCTTATGCATACTCCCACTGAATATGAGATTTATAGAAATACCTTATTTCAGTCTCTTTCAATCCCATATTGAACAAGATAGTTCTCATATTCATTTATCATATCTCATAGTCAGAATATGAGGATATGGTAAACACAACCCAAATGGACTTTTGCATTTCAACTGTCAAGAAGGTTGTAATGCTTTCCATTTACTCGAAGCTCTAGGAGCTTGATCCTATCAGGTGGATCAACCAAGGTCAAAACTCGGTTTAAGTATATGGAATCCATATTGGATTTCAAGGCTTGCTTACACTACTCAGATTCCAAATCTGACAGTGTCTCCTCTTCAAGTAATTCCTTGGCTATCTAGGAACGCGTTCTAAACACGTCTTAAGAGAAGGGTTTCACACGTGTACATGCTCTAAAATTTGGCTAAGTTTTATCAGATGGGCTCGTTTCTTCTATATGTGGCGTGGATATTTATTCTCAAATTTCTTTGAAGTCTGTTTGCTTGTCTTTCTTCTTCTATAGGAACGATTCCTTAAGAAAGATACATTCCTTGAGACAAACAACCTTTGTCTAAGGGAATCACAGAAATGATATCCAATATTGTTTGTATAAACTTGAACTCATTTCAAGCCTATCTCCCACTATCCTCTTTACTTAAGAGGATTCCACTAAATTCTTGGACAAGAATAATTAGGGAATTTAGTGTGCCACATTGCATAGTGCATCTAAAGGACTGATTTTGGAAGGTGCAAAATTCAAAATCTCTAACTGCATATTCTGGGAGTTTATTCCTAGAATGATTATAAGTCAGTAAAGTTTGCTATGGAATGGACCATATCCTATAAGGTTTCATTCCCTCATTCGGAAACACTAAGGTGTTCTCGAATTAGTTTACTGAGAGATAATCCTATTATTTCTAAGATGACTAAGGAATTAGTTGATAAGATATTGGCTATCTCGATCATATCGATTTGCCTATAACTTATGACTACTTCGGTTCCTAACCTCCTTTTGAAATTCTAAGAATTTCATATAAGTTTCGAATTTGTACTTTAACAAGTACATTCATTCATAATGATTAAAACTGACGATTGTATCTAGTGCTTACATTAAGCATCTTACACTCATCAGCATGGATCGAAATCCACTATAATTTTGGAACGTTCCATGTTTCTTATAAACGGGATTCAGGAACGCTTCCCTCATGACAGGATTCACAGGAAGTCAACACTATAGGTTCATTTTCATAGAATGATCCTAAGGTGTCTGACTTGCTAATCCTTTTATATCTCAACGTTCCAAAGTAATTCGAAGCTTTGTCATCTCACTTACTTTTGTTATCTCGTTGTATGTTCAGAACATTAGTGCCTTGAGTCTTTGCACAACAGCTTATGCAGAATTGACTTAAGACTAGTAAATTCTATTCCTAGTAGAATTACTAAACGAGGTAACATTTCAAAGTACTCATACTCTTTGCAGTTCCCTTTTCAAAGTCCTTATTTGCTACCATAGAAGCAAACGTCCTATTTGATCTCTAGTGTCTTTTGGGCGTACCCCTTACATGCCCCTCCATTGGGCTCTTAAGGGTTTCTTCTTCTTTAGGCCTTCAAGCCTTTAACTTATGGAGTTTTAGAAGAAGAATTAACTATCTCAACCTTTTATTCCTTCTTAAGGATGCTCTCAACCATTATCAACTTAAATGATTAACTATGCTACATTAGCATCATTCTAGTTGAGCATAAAGGGTTTGAATGATAGTCGAAGCAATGTAAGCAATCAGTGCATTGAGAACTCTTTTCTCAGTTGATGATCGAGACCATAAGATCTTCAAATAAGATCTTTAGACCTTGTTCGTGTGCACTTGTTTCCTCATTTGGAATATTGAATAATTCCATAATGTTATACCTTGTAACATTTTTATGAGGTGGTTCAATTGCTTTTAAGTGGTTTGGAAAAAATCCATTCACCTCAGATTGCTTCTCTTTTGGCCCGGGTCGACTTTTCACAATTGAAAACTTCGCCCTTTAGAGAACGCCTTTCTCTAGTCGGATTCTAAAATGAATTTTAGGATCCGAAGCCATCTAGAGTTAGTCAGGACTTAGTCAACTTATTTGACTTAAGGATGGATACTAATGGGTTTGCATTTCATATTGTAGAGAATCACAGAACTACAACCTAAATGCTAAGCAGAGAAAATGTGGGCATGCTGAATTATAACGATATACAAAAGATAAGGTCTTTAATCTAATGTAGCTCCCACTGTTTTTCAAAGATCTATAATTCCCAAAGATCTAAGAGGAACACGTTTCCCAGCGGGTACTAAGATCCTAAGCATTTTACCTCGAACCCACGACTCAAGGACATTCTAAGTAAAATCCTAGGTAGGTACAACTTACCAATTCTAACACCTTTAGAACTCTTAGTAATTGTTTTTTGCATTACCCATCTTTCAATATGGACCCACGACTCGTGCGACATCCATATTTACTTAGGCGTTAAGCTAGACCCATCAATCATAAGATCATGATCAAAACTTAGTTCGAACGACCCACGACTCGCGGACATCGCCCTTGCCAAAATTAACCACGAAATATTGATCATTTAAAATGATCAATTAGGTAACTAAGAACTAATAAGCTCCACTAGCTATCCCACGACTCGCGGACAATAACTAGCTTTACTTACTAAACTTAAAACCTATTGATGGAATGCTAGGAATTTAATTCAAAATTTGCATCTCGAATTAAATACCTATTATTCGAAATGAGCTTAATATTTAATGGGAATTTTCGAATCAACCGAAGAGTTGTTCGGTTCGACCTCACCAACATATATGTTATCCAATTTAATTAGTCTTGATTAATGCAAGTACAACTTAAATGCATTTCAAACAAGCACATAAACAGATAACATGTCCTAGCATGATACTAACATGTAATGATCATGGGTTCTACCTATCTTATGCGTGATATGTGGGAGCCACTCCACAATCACAAGTTCTAACATACATGCCACATAAACAGTTCAAATCACATAAGGGAAAGCGGTAACAAAATACGAGCCCTATCTCTATTACATTTAACAATTGAGATTCCCCTCCCTAACATTTTGAGGGGTCTTCACTTATGGCCTCCTTGTTACATGAATGTGGTCCATCTTACTCCATGGGTGCATTGTCTCCAAAATGAAAATAAAACCTCACTACCTATCTCTACTCTCAAATTACAATAAAAAAGAAAAAGACATAAAGTAATAAGGCTCAATCTTCATATTGGCCTTAGACAATTACACGGGGCATACCCCGGCCTCAAAAACAGTAATATGGAAAGCCACATAATAAATCACATAACAGTACGCACATAAGTGAGGCTCCAACCTCAATTGAAAAACGCAACTATAGGGCTCCAACCCCAATTTAAACCATCCATGTGCATAAATTAAAACAATACATAGATCTAAACCCATGATCACCTAACATGCTTTTGCAAGAATTTAAATTTAACCAATAAATTAAAATTCTCGCTTTAAGCTCTAATAGCTTAAAACACGACTTGATGCGAGTCTTATTTATAAAAGTTTTCAATAAATCCCAAATTACCAAAACAAATAAAATTCCAATTAATTTCTGAAAATTAATAATTTTATCAAGATGTATTTTCCCAAAATATAAACCGTTTCAATTTCTCAAAAATCCCAATTTTAAGTTTTATTCAAAAATTAAAATAAATATTCAAAAATAAAATTTTAAAATTAAAATAAAATTGGGACTGGATTGCACGAAACACGAAAAGGCCGGATCGCGAAAACGGGACCCGTACGCGGAGAAGACCGCACGCACGCGGTGCGCACAGCGCGCGGCCAAGGCCGCGGGAGTGTGCGCGCACAGCGCGCAAGCTGCGCGCGGCTTTCCCGCAAGCATGCAGGCGGGGTGGGCGGCCAGTCTCGGCCGCCCTGGGCGGGGGCGCCTAGGCGCGCCCGGAAGGCTCCCGCACAGGCGTGCAGGAGGTGCTGGGCGACTGGCCGGTCTGTCCCGGCCAGGCCTGGGCGGCGACGGGCGGACGGCGTGCGGGCGACTGGCCGGTCTGTTCCGGCCAGCCCTGGGCGATGATGGGCGGGCGCGCCTAGGCACACCCGGGAGGATCTCCCGCGCGGTTGCGGGAGGGTGGCGCGCGAAGCCCGCGCGCGCGACTCCTTCGCGCGCGGGGTTTCGCGTGTTCATCGCAATCCGGGCTTTCGGTTCGTGTTTTCGTTCAAAAGTAAAACCAATCCAAGAAATCCAAAAACAGTTTATACAGTTTCAAATCTAAAATTGTTTTCAAAATTAAATTTTGCAAAAACCAATTTTTAGAAACTTTCAGGAAAAAATAAAGTTTCGTAATTCAGGCTTTCTAAAACAATTACAAATACTCAATCGCATTAAGCCTAAGAATTTCTACCAAATTCAGAATAATTGAGACGAATCAGAAACACGATTAACGAGGTGGCTCTGATACCACTTGTTGGAAAACACGAATCAGAAAGCAGCGGAATTTAAAAATTTTTCCAACAAAAGGACCTTGAACTCGCAATCGTGTAACCAAATTCGTAAAGATAGAAAACTTACTTTTCTTTTATTCTTTCTTGAAGCGTTTCAAGCCACCCAAGAACGCTCTTCACGCGGCTTGATCCCCTCTCCTTGGTAAAGCTCGAATCTTCAAACTTCTAACTTGAAGTCTCTAGAGAAAGTCCACCAACTTGATCACAATCTAACTAGTAAGGATGCTAGTTCTCTAGTTAGTGTTTAGGCTTAACCTAGGGTTTAATTTAATCTTGGAGAAAGGAAGGTGTTCAACACATGAACCAAGAATTGTCAATTAGCTCTAAAGGGGAGCATGAGCTCCCCTATATATAGGAAAGGGGAGGGGCGGCCGAACCTAGTCCTAATGGACAAAGGATTTGGTCCCTCTCTCTCCTATTACTTGATCATCAAGTATTTCCAACTTTGACTTTGAATTCTAATTCAAGTCAACTTTTAAGAGAGCTAAAAATATCCAAACTATTTTTGGATAATTTTATACTTTATTTATTATAAAATAAATAACTTATTTTTATCTAATTAATTAATTCGTAATTAATTAATTAGATTATTTTCTCCAAAATTAGACTTTCTTTTTAATTCAAAATTAAACCAAAGTCTATTAAATAATTAACTAATTAATTATTTAATATATATATAATATATATATATACACACACGTGTCACAGTGACACGTGTCACTCACGTGAGCCACACGTGTGATTTCACACGTGTGGAACCCTCTTGGCCCGATTAACTCGTTTAATCATTTTTAAGCCTCAACTCATGTAACCAAGTTGTTGTGTGTGACCCTCTAGGTTCTCAATTCAATTAGCAGTGACCCTAATTAATTAATTCACTAATTAATTAATCACTCCACAGATTAAACGACCATAGTCTAGCAACAGGTGTTTAACCCCTAGCTGAATCGGAATGTTCGGATTCGACAGAACCTTTAAGTCATTGATTCATGTGAGATACAATCCTCCTACTTACTATCTCTCAACCAAGATCTAGGGCAAGGGAATAATCAGAACCCTAATAATCCGGTCTTAAAGCTAAGTGCATTTCATATCTATTTGATCTCAATCCAAGAAACCCTTTTCTTGATGTCTTGATCTACTGCCTTGGCCAAGGACTCCATATGGCATATGAATGACTTACACAATAAGAGATCACCTTGCAAATGCAAGTGTAGGTCCTTTCTTGATTCTCATTCACTTTCATGAGTCACTTGTGCAGCCCCAGCATAAGCCTTGAATCAGTTGTCTAAGGCGACACCCTTTAAAGCTTATACCAAAGACTACAGAGTTAACTCATAAAGTAACATGGAACCTCAAGTCTAAGGATCAATTAATCACATCAATGACTCGTGAGATATTTCCTAATCTGGAAGTTTCCATTTCCTGAAATAGAAACTTCCTTTCCCATTTAGGAATGTTCTCACACGGGGCACCTCAGTGAACTTACTTATTAAAGTAAGCACCCTCATGTATCACGCACGTATCAACTATACACTTTGCACCTCCATGAAACAAGGTGGTCCTTCTTAAGGGCGTGATCCCACAAGCAAGCCTTAGAGGAGTCAGGTTGACACTCCCACTGTCTGTAGGACTCATCGGCTTGGAGTATTTTACTAATCATGACTTATGTGATATAGGGCTCGTTTCATGAACCATTTCACCTAAATGGTAGAGTCCTAAAGTCATCAGGATTAGGGGAGTTCTCATACATGCGCACGTAATGGAAAGACACAAAACACGTATTGGCATATAAAGAAGTGTTTGCCTATAATCAATCGTATATTATTCAAAGATTGTCTGTGATACAAGAAAAGTCCCAAAACGGATTATGACTAATCGGCTTTCTAGGGCACTATTCCTAACACATGATGTCAAATATAATTATTGAAGATCATTTGAAGGAATATCAACGATAGATGGATGTCCGATTGCTGTCCCAAACCGTGGCTATACAGCAGTTAACTCAAAAGATGCAACGATTGCAGTTGATATGAAGTTGCTTCGATCTTGCGTAGAGAAGGCCAAAGCGGAGGCAGAACCCTCGTCGGGTCTCATGGTGGTGAACTGACTGCTTCTTTTCCCGCTACTTCCACCACCAAACTGCGAGTCGAGATGCCCAAGTGTGATGGAACTGATCCCCTAACTTGGTTATTTCAAGTGCACGAGTACTTCATGTTTTATGGGGTTCCAGAGGAGTCGCAACTTTCCACGGTCGTGTTGGAAAACACGAATCAGAAAGCGGCGAAAATTTTTAAAAATTTTCCAACAAAAGGATCTTAGACTCGCAATCGTGTATCCAAATTCGTAGGGATTAGAAACTTACTTTCTTAATTAACTTTCTTGAAGCGTTTCAAGCCACCCAAGAAAGCTCTTCTCGCGGCTTGATCCCCTTTCCTTGGTAAAGCTCGAATCTTCAAACTTCTAACTTGAAGCTCTCTAGAGATAGTCCACCAACTTGACTACAATCTAACTAGTAAGGATGCTAGTTCTCTAGTTAGTGTTTAGGCTTAACCTAGGGTTTCGTTTATCTTGGAGAAAGGATGGTGTTCAACACATGAACTAAAAGAATTCTCGATTAGCTCTAAGGGGAGCTCGAGCTCCCCTCTATATAGGAAGGGGAGGACCGAAAATCCTAGTCCTTATGGGCTAAGGATTTTGGTCCCTCTCTCCTATTACTTGATCATCAAGTAATTTTGACTTTGACCTTGAATTCAAATTCAAATCAACTTTTAAGTGAGCTAAAATATCCAAACTATTTTTGGATAATTTTATACTTTATTTATTTAAAATAAATAACTTATTTTATCTAATTAATTGATTCACAATTAATTAACTAGATTATTTTTCTCCAAAATAAGACTTTCTTTTTAATTCAAAAATTAAACCAAAGTCTATTAAATAATTAACACTTTTAATTATTTAATATATATACAATATATATATATATATATTCACATGAGACACGTGTCACAATGACACGTGTCACTCACGTGACCCACACGTGTGGTTTCACACGTGTGGAACCCTCTCGGCCCGATTAACTCGTTTAATCATTTTAAAGCCCCAACTCATGTAACCAAGTTGTTGTGTGTGACCCTCTAGGTTCTCAATTCAATTAGCAGTGACCCTAATTAATTAATCAGTTCACAAATTAAACGACCATAGTCTAGCAACAGGTGTTTAACCCCTAGCTGAATTGGAATGTTCGGATTCGACAGAACCTTTAAGTCATTGATTCATGTGAGATACAATCCTCCTACTTACTATCTCTCAACCAAGATCTAGGGTAAGAGAATAATCAGAACCCTAATAATCCGGTCTTAAAGCTAAGTGCATTTCATATCCATTTGATCTCAATCCAAGAAACCCTTTTCTTGATGTCTTGATCCACTGCCTTAGCCAAGGACTCCATATGGCATATGAATGACTTACACAATAAGAGATCACCTTGCAAATGCAAGTGTAGGTCCTTTCTTGATTCTCATTCACTTTCATGAATCACTTGTGTAGCCCCAGCATAAGCCTTGAATCAGTTGTCTAAGGCGACACCCTTTAAAGCTTATATCTAAGACTACAGAGTTAACTCATAAAGTGACATGGAACCTCAAGTCTAATGATCAATTAATCACATCAATGACTCGTGAGATATTTCCTAATCTGGAAGTTTCTATTTCTTGAAATAGAAACTTCCTTTCCCATTTAGGAATGTTCTCACACGGGGCACCTCAGTGAACTTACTTATTGAAGTAAGCACCCTCATGTATCACGCACGTATCAACTATACACTTTGCACCTACATGAAAAAAGGTGGTCCTTCTTAAGGGCGTGATCCCACGAGCAAGCCTTAGAGGAGTCAGGTTGACACTCCCACTGTCGGTAGGACTCATCGACTTGGAGTATTTTACTAATCATGACTTATGTGATATAGGGCTCGTTTCATGAACCATTTCACCTAAATGGTTCCCAAAGTCATCAGGATTAGGGGAGTTCTCATACATGTATAGCTAAAGTAAACGCATACCAAATAAGAGCATATAAAGAAGTGTTGCCTTAATTCGTTATTTCATTCAAAGATTGTCTGTGATTACAATAAGGAAAAGCACAAAGCGGATATACAATTGGCTTTCTAGGGCACTATTCCTAACAATCTCCCACTTGCCCGTCAAAGCCATTCTAAAGTTACTCTAAGTCCCATCTTCTGAAGATGTCCTTGGAAAGCTTCTCGACTAAGGGGTTTAGTAAGTGGATCTGCCATGTTCTCTGCTGATGTGACCCTCTCAATTTGCACATCTCCTCTTTTGATAATATCACGGATTAGGTGATACTTCCTCATAATGTGCTTGGTCCGTTGGTGAGATCTTGGTTCTCTTGCTTGAGCAACCGCCCCAGTGTTGTCACAAAACACAGAAATGGGGTCTTTCATGCTAGGAACAACATTCAACTCTTAAATGAAGTTTCTAATCCAAACACCTTCCTTGGCTGCATCATTTATAGCTAAGTATTCGGCCTCAGTGGTCGAATCTGCAGTGGTAGTTTCCTTGGAACTCTTCCAACTCACTGCTCCGCCGTTTAGGCAGAAAATGTATCTTGACATAGACTTAAAATCATCTAAGTCAGATGCAAAGCTTGCATCGCAGTATCCTTCGACAGTAAGATCTTTCTGACCTCCGTAAACTAAGAATAAATCTTTAGTACTTTTCAAGTACTTAATAATATTCTTCACGGCAGCCCAGTGACCATCTCCAGGGTCAGATTGGAAACGACTTGTTACACTAAGTGCATAAGCCACGTCCGGTCGAGTACATAACATTGCATACATTATGCTACCTATTGCTGATGCATAAGGTGTATGAGTCATTCTTTCCTTCTCAAGGTTAGTCTTAGGACACATCTTCTTAGAAAGACATGTTCCTATACTCATAGGAAGGTTCTTAACCTTTGCTGACTCCATATTGAATCTCTTCAATACTTTGTCAATGTACATCGACTGTGATAGTCCTATTAACCTTCTAGATCTATCTCGATAGATTTTAATTCCAAGGATATAGGATGCATCACAAGATCTTTCATCTCGAATCGGTTCGATAACCATAACTTAATTACTTTCATGTCATCCTTCGAATTCCCAATAAGAAGGATGTCATCAACATAAAGTACTAAGAATTGCACTGAGGTCTCCAGTTCCTTTCTATACACACAAGATTCATTCGAAATTTGAATGAAGCCAAACGCTTTGACCGATTCATCAAATCGAATGTTCCAATTCCTAGAAGCCTGTTTCAATCCATAGATTGATCTTTGGAGTTTGCAAACCTTTTGCTCACTCCCACTGAATGTGAAATCTATGGGTTGCTCCATATAAATATCTTTATCAATGTCACCATTGAGAAAGGCAGTTTTCACATCCATTTGCCATATCTCATAGTCATAATACGCAGCAATGGCAAGCATGATCCGAATAGACTTTTGCATTGCAACTGGCAAAAAGGTTTCATCAAAGTTCACGCCGGGTCTTTGAGTGAATCCTTTTGCAACCAGTCTTGGTTTGTAGGCTGCAATGCTTCCATCAACTCCAAGCTTTCTCTTAAAGATCCATTTGCAACCTATGGGTTTGACCCCATCAGGCAAATCTACCAAGGTCCAAACTTGGTTGGAGTTCATGGAGTCCATTTCGGATTTCATGGCTTCTATCCACTATTCAGAGTCAGAATCTGAAAGTGCCTCCTCATAGGTTAAATGATCATTATCCTTTTGAGAGATTTCATGGAAGAATCCATACCATCTCTCTGGCTGTCTAGGAGTGCATTCAGAACGCCTTAGAGGAGGATTTACGTGTGTATCGAAATTCGTGATTGGTTGCAGTTGATCAGAAGGGGACGTTCCTTCAGTGGGTGGCGTGGGGTCACTTTGTACTTCCTCTAATTCTATGATCTTACCTTTCTTTTCTTTAAGGAACGGTTTTTCAAGAAAAATAGCATTTCTGGAAACAAACACCTTTTGCTCAGATTGATCATAGAATTAGTATCCTATGGATTCCTTAGGATAACATACAAAGTAGCATAAGTTAGAACGAGATTCTAACTTATCTCGCACTGTCCTCTTCACATAAGCAGGACAACCCCAAATTCTTAAGTAAGAATAACTAGGGATTTTACCATGCCACATTTCATAGGGCGTTTTAGGGACTGACTTAGAGGGAACTAGATTCAAAATCTTTGCTGCACTTTCTAGGGCATAACCCCAGAAAGAAGGTGGTAAGTCAGTGAAACTCATCATGGAACGAACCATATCGAGTAGGGTTCGATTCCTTTTCTCAGAAACTCCATTAAGCTGAGGAGTTCCCGGAGGAGTCCACTGAGAGATAATCCCATTATCTTTGAGATGATTAAGGAATTCTTCACTAAGATACTCGCCTCCTCGATCAGATCGAAGTGCTTTGATCTTGTGACCAATTTGGTTCTCAACCTCCTTTTGAAATTCTAAGAATTTCTCAAAAGCTTCAGATTTATACTTCATTAGGTATAAATAACCATACCGACTAAAGTCATCAGTAAAGGTTATAAAATACTGATGATTGTTTCTTATGCTTACACTAAGCGGTCCACAAACATCAGTATGGATCAAATCCAATACCTTAGTGGCACGTTCCACAGTTCCTTTAAAAGGAACTTTGGACATTTTTCCTTTGAGACAAGATTCGCAAGAAGTTAACTCTTTGAGATCATTTTCAGAGAATGATCCTAAAGTGTTTATCTTGCTAATTCTGTTCTTGGAAATGTGTCCTAATCTAGCGTGCCATAAGGGAGCTGAAACTTTGTCATCCCTCTTACGTTGAGTTTCTCGTTATATATTCATAATATTGATATTTTGAGTTAGATAAAGTCCATTACGTAGAGTACCGATGTGAACGGAAGAGTTGTTCCGTTTGATAAAGTATTTACCATTCTTAATATAAGTTTCATAACCTTCACAATCTAAAATTGGAACTGAAATTATATTACGAATAATGCTCGGTACATAAAGGACTTTGTTTAAAACTAACTCAAAACTACCTAAATCTAATCTAATTTTTCCTAAAGCTCGAGCTTCAACATTTGAGCCATCACCGATCTTCAAGACACATTCTCCTTCTTTGAGTTGTTGGACTTCACTTAGCATCTGTACATCATTACAGATATGAGTTCCACAACCGGTATCAAGTACCAAAGAACTAGAATTAATAGAAAGATTTATTTCAACGAGAAACATACCTTTCTTTAGAGTAGCCTTGTACTCTGGGCAGTTTCTCTTCCAATGTCCCGCTTTGCCACAATGGAAGCAAACATCCTCTTTCTGATCACGCTTCTTCTTTTGGGCCTTCCCCTTCGAAACGCCACCAGTGGGCCTAAGGGGTTTCTTCTTCTTCTTTTGGGCTTTCTTGCCCTTACCTTTAGAAGGCCCAGAAGAGGAAGATGGAGCTTTTACCATCAGAACCTTATTGTCCTTCTTGATCGTGCTTTCAGCAGTTACAAGCTGACTAATCAGCTCAGCTACAGTAGCACCAGCATGATTCATATTGAAGTTAAGGACAAATGGGTTGAATGATGGTGGGAGCGAAGCTATCAACAAATCTACCGAAAGCTCATCTTTAAATGGCATGTCCATGGAAGCAAGTTTCTCAGTAAGGGCGAGAAACTTGAGTCCATACTAATGGAAACTTGAACCTTCCCTCATTCTCAAGTGGAACAATTCCTTTGAAGTGTTATACCTTGTAACACGTTCATGAGGGCGGTAAAGTTGCTCTAAGTGGTCGTAAATCTCCCAAGCGAATTCCATGGCCTCATGTTGCCTTTGCAAGTCCGGAGACATGTTAGCCAACATAAGGCAACGGGCCTGGAGATCATCATCCTTCCACTTCTGGATCGCGTCCCGCTCGGCCCGAGTGGGAGCGTCCCCTTCGGGACTAAGCTCCCCTTCGAAGAGAATATAAGTTCTTTTTTCAGAATCTAAAATGATTTTTAGATTCCTCAGCCAATCAGAATAGTTGGGACCAGTCAACTTGTTTGACTCGAGGATCGATACAAGAGGGTTTTTGGTTGCCATTTCAAAACACATAGAGAATCACAGAATCTACGACCTAAATGGTAAAACAGAGAACTAGTGAGCATGCTGAATTATAACGATATACAAAAGATAAGGTCTTTAATCTAATGTAGCTCCCACTGTTTTTCAAAGATCTATAATTCCCAAAGATCTAAGAGGAACACGTTTCCCAATGGATACTAAGATCCTAGGCATTTTACCTCGAACCCACGACTCGCAGACATTCTAAGTAAGAACCCTAGGTAGGTACAACTTACAAATTCTAACACCTTTAGAACTCTTAGTAATTGTTTTTGCATCACCTATCTTTCAATATGGACCCACGACTCGTGCGACATCCATATTTACTTAGGCATTAAGCTAGACCCATCAATCATAAGATCATGATCAAAACTTAGTTCGAACGACCCACGACTCGCGGACATCGCCCTTGCCAAAATTGATCACGAAATATTGACCATTTAAAATGATCAATCAGGTAACTAAGAACTAATAAGCTCCACTAGCTATCCCACGACTCGCGGACAATAACTAGCTTTACTTACTAAACTCAAAACCTATTGATGGAATGCTAGGAATTTAATTCAAAATTTGCACCTCGAATTAAACACCTATTTATTCGAAATTAGCTTAATATTTAATGGGAATTTTCGAATTAACCGGAGAGTTGTCCGGTTCGACCTCACCAATATATATGTTATCCAATTTTATTAGTCTTGATTAATGCAAGTACACTTAAATGCATTTCAAACAAGCACATAAACCTATGATGCACGGACACGGACACGGCAACACGGATTTTTTCTTGAATTTCCCACGTAAGGAGTGTCGGACACGAGTGTCCGACACGACACGGCATGACACGACACGGTAAAATGATATTTTTATAAGTGTCCGTGCATCATAGACATAAACAGATAACATGTCCTAGCATGATACTAACATGAGATGATCATGGATTCTACCTATCTTATGCGTGATATGTGGGAGCCACTCCACAATCACAAGTTCTAACATACATGCCACATAAACAGTTTAAATCACATAAGGGAAAGCGGTAACAAAATACGAGCCCTATCTCTATTACATTTTACAATTGAGATTCCCCTCCCTAACATTTTGAGGGGACTTCACTTATGGCCTCCTTGTTACTTGAATGTGGTCCATCTTACTCCATGGGTGCATTGTCTCCAAAATGAAAATAAAACCTCACCACCTATCTCTACTCTCAAATTACAATAAAAGGAAAAAGACATAAAGTAATAAGGCTCAATCTTCATATTGGCCTTAGACAATTACACGGGGCATACCCCGGCCTAAAAATCAGTAATATGGAAAGCCACATAATAAATCACATAACAGTACGCACATAAGTGAGGCTCCAACCTCAATTGAAAAACGCAACTATAGGGCTCCAACCCCAATTTAAACCATCCATGTGTTCGTCGTAATTTCGGTTTTTCGTTTCGTGTTTTTGTTCAATGACAGGTGTCGAATCCATCAAAAATAAATGTAAAATTCCTATTCAACGACTAAACACAGAGTATAGTGTAAACAGGGTCGGTCCACAGGGACTGGTTGACTTATTTCTAACAATTCCAAGAAATTCACGAAAATGAATAATTAAAAGGGGGGTTTTGGATTATTATAACTAAAGTATGCAATTAAAATAAAATAACAAAAATTAGAAACTAACTAAAATTAAGCAAGTAAAATCACGTAGGATTAAATCAATCAAAGGAAAATTACCTAGCCAGGGATATTCGATTCGAATTGTTATATTGATCATTGACTCAAAGATGAATTCAAGTTATTCAGACAGATTGGCTATAGTTGATAGAGACACTCGACTCAACCTCGTTTTTACTTAATTAATCGGATAACCTAGAGACACTCGACAGTTATCTTCCCTAACAAATTCACAACCCCTAGAGACACTCGACAGGATTTAATGAATTCGCAGCATTAAGAACCATAAAAACACCAACCCTAATTAACCAAGTCGTGACACACGCAAGATTTAAATTAGATTATCAGATCCCTTAGTGAACGAGGAATTTTATCGCTAAAACCCTGTCACTAATTTACCACAATTTATCAATCAACTTTACATACACTTCAAGCATCATGAATGGCAATATGCAAATTAAACAACCTAGAGATCGTGCACTATCCCGAAATTGCCTAATCACAATAAACACGAAACACGGAGATAAGATAAATGCCTAAATAAACATAAATTAATAAAAACGTTTAGGTCTCACAATATCCAAACCGAATCTTAATCCCTAGCTAGATAATTAAAAACTTAGCTAATAAAATCCATAAAAACAACAGAGGAATTCTTTAACATAAATAAACTAAATTGTCTAAAGAAGAAAGAAATTAAAAACAATAAAAACTCCCGAAGTCGCCTCGTGTTGCTCGCCAAAGATGCCGAACTTCTCTCTCCCCTTTGTTATGTTACGTCCTCCTTTTAAACAGCTGCTGCCATGCGTGTATAAATATATGTTCCTATGCTCCCGAATCCTCAAGGACTCCAAATTCTAAGCAAAAGGGCATTGGTTCGTGATGTCCAAGGAAACACCAAATTGGGCTTCTCAATAATATCAAGGATAATCACAGCCCACAAGTAAAAGGCCCCATAAATAATTACAAGCATCTGGGCTTCTCCAATTTAATAAAGTTCACGACCCATCAAAGCAAATTGGGCAACAAATTAATTAAGCTACACACGCAGCCCAATTTGCTTCTAATCCCATGCATATTCACTCCACCAGCCATAAAATCCCGCCAGGCCTATCTCCAAAATACTCCCACATATTAAGTACGTACGGCCCAAATTAATTCCAAAGGATGCAACCCATTTTCAGCAAATATAATGAATCCTCACAAATTAATTCCCCAAAGGCCACAAAATCAATCAGCCTTCAGTGATCATTTCTTCTCAATTAATTCCACAGGATCGTGACATACTCAGCCCTCAATAATCCAAAGTAAATTCCCCACAATTGCATGCATGTCGATCTCTAAATTGCATCCCAGTTCCATCCTAATTCTCTAGCAGGTCAGCAACAAAGGATACCCAGCTTTCATGAGAATTTCTTCATAAAACGATCAAATTCACACCAATTTCAACTCGAAGCCCCGAATCTACAAAATAAACAACAAAATATCAATTTCTTTGAAGATAATATCAATTCAAGCACAATTCGAGAAATAATTCAATCATAACGACGACGAATTAACGAGTTATCAAATCCCCCCACACTAGCTCATTACTCGTCCTCGAGGAATCATGAAAATCAAATGGAAACAATACCACCCATCAAACACGATCACCAAGGCAATCATCGAATTCTCGCCTAAACAAGTCTAGCTCATCAACACACTACTCAATTGCACAAAATTCAACAAATTAGTATAAATATCATACCCTCGTGTAATGTAGTGTGAATTGAACAAAGAATGTACAAAGACTAGATTGATTAGTCTATGATTTTCGCCTAAGTACCAATTATTGACTTCGAATGCACCCTTCGCACCAATCTCCACTAATGTAGTTAACTCAAGACTCGAGATCGATAGGTCTTTCGAGCTTGTAATGTAAGGTTTGGGGTAAAGGTTAGGAAATTTTGGAATTTAGTGACTAACACACACCAAGCTTACACATTTTACAATAAAAACCCGTGGTATTTCCCTTTTCATCTACCGGACTCCCCTTATTTTGCCTTATACAACCAATTTCCCTCTTTTTCATATCAAACACATTTTCACTTTCTTCTTTCTTTGCAATTTTTTTCACTTTTTTTTTTTGCTCATTTTTTTCTTTCTTTGACTTCTTTTTCCCTTTTTCTTTCATAGCATCTCTTTTTCCTTTATTTTCAACATTGCTCAATTTATCTTTTTTTCTCAACTTTCAATGCAGCACAAAAGGATAACAAGGAGCCCAAAGACATCTAAAAATTTCAAACCCAAAATGAGCAAGCAAGGTGTGATTTAAAGTAGGGTAGTGATAATAATGTTGTGCCTCGGCTTGCAACGTGGCTAAGAAAAAATTTTGCACAACATTCAGGCTCAGCGGGGTCAAACGGGATAATTTTATTTGTGAAAAGATCAAGAAAAGGCTTACCACCGACAACGATCGCCTAAGTCACTTCCCAAATCAATCGTTAACTAAAAATTTCACCTCGAAGGGAGCTAAGATGCTTTCTAATCAACTTTTAGACCCATTTGAAAATCATAAACTTTTCTATCTAAGCAAAGCACATTAATTCATTCAATAGTGCACGAAAAATGAGGGTATAAGATTATACTAATTCATCAAATTTCACACAAATTTCATGCATTTAACAAGCCTAACTCGTTCTAGCAAAATTCAACAATTAAACCTAATAGAGAGTTTTCAAAACGGGAGAAATATTTCCACAATTATCATCATCCTCAAGTTTGAAGTAAAATAACAAGTTCAGCCACAAAACAAAAATTTTCAAAAAAAAATTCAGTTCTAGCACTAGTGGACCTAATCCCCCCACACTTAAATCATGCATTGTCCTCAAGGTATTAAAAATCAAGATCTAGAGTAAAGAGGACTTCCCTGAAGTTCAGGTTGGGCAAATAGGGTTACGGGTCTGGGCATGTAAATTCCCCATCTCATTTGAAATTCTGGAAGTGGCGTGGGTGTTAGGCGTGGTCACGCTCAAGGGTCATGTTAGCAGAAAATTGACAGCAGTTATCAGCAGCATATCAGCACGATCTGGACCAAGTTACGCGCTCCTGCAAGACGGAAAAGGGCAGAAAATCAACACAAACACCACGAGAACCGAAAAAAACAAAAGAAAAAGAAACTGAGGGAAGAAAATGGCGCCTAAATCGCCAAAACTTGGGTTGCCTCCCAATAGCGCCCTTGTTTTATGTCTTAGGCTCGACAAGACTTGTTAAAGTGCTACTCAAATGGAGGTACACCCTCCATACAAATCCCCTCTACTGTGTGGAGCTGACTCTTCTAGTCCATTACGGCCTCTAGATTGGGGATGGTAAGTCGTGGAGGTTCGCAACATGACTTGATACTTCCTCATCAAAGACTCCATCAACTTTTTGTAGAAACACTTACCACGATCACTAAGATTCCTGTACTCGAAAAAGATATGAGATCTGAGGAAGATAGTAGTTAAATGATCAATAATATCAGCATACCAGTGCGTGACCATAGAGCGTGACCACGTCTTACGGTCACGTGTCTTGAAAAACTGCTCATCCAGGAATTCAGCTTGTGTAGGCTTTGAATCTGCAATTTTTCCTCCTCCTTTGAATGTATAACCCAGATTATCCATAAACTTCTCGAGTTCCTCAATCGGTGACTGCAAAACGAAAGAATTCAGTTTAGCTAAGTCATTAAATAATTTCAAATTTGAAGCCTTTATACTCAGAGGTCTAACATGCTCTAATGGAATAACCATATCATAGATATCATCATGCAAACCAACATGTTTAGGCTTAGTCTCAAAATTTTCAACTGCCCAATTTTGAATAGGTTTAAAACTTAGCTTTTCCACGTTATTAGGCTCAAGAATTTCAATACTTGGGTTTTCAATCACATCAACACAAAACACACTAGACAATTCATCAGGATGTTTCATAGCATCGTAAACATTAAATTTAACAATGTCACCGTCAAATTCAAGAGTTAATAATCCATCATGAACATCCATTTTAGCCTTAGCAGTACTGAGAAAAGGTCGCCCAAGTAAAATATCAGAAGTACTCAAAGAACTTTCATCCTCCATATAGATCACATAAAAATCAGCAGGAAAGACTAATCCATCAACTTGCACAAGTATGTCCTCTAATACTCCATCTGGATACACAATAGATCGATCAGCGAACTGAATTGTGATACCTGTATCTTTCAAAGGACCAAGATTCAGTGATGAATAAACAGATAGAGGCATAATATTAATGGGCGCATCTAAATCACAAATTGCTTTCTTAATCTTAGTCTTGCCAATTTTACATGGAATTGAAAACATACCTTGGTCTTCACACTTAGGAGGTAATTTCTTTTGTAAAACAGCAGAGACATTCTCTCCAACACTTAGGATTTCATTACCTTTTAGTTTCCGTTTGTTGGTGCAGAGTTCCTTAAGATATTTCGCATGTCGTGGGATTTGTTGAATAGCATCCAACAGAGGAATGTTGGCTTCAACCTTCCGAAAGGTCTCAAATATACTTTGCTCCTTCTTTTCTTTTCTCGCTTGGATCAGGCGCTCTGGAAACGGAGGTGGTTCAATCCACAGTTTAGGCTGGACTACAATTTCTGACTCTCTGTCGCGACTGGAGCCTAAGGCGTGGTCACGCTTAACGGTCAAGTCGACTGTCTGTTCTGTTTCTGCTCTGTTCTGGCGAGTTTTGGTCTTCTCCAGTGGATAAGGCAGTTCCTCATCACTTAGGATCATGATTGCACTCATGTTTTGCCTCTGATCCTCCGTTTGTGATTGAAGTTTCCGTTGATTCTCTAATCTGCTCAATGAGGCTGCAATTTGACACAATTGGGTCTCCAAGTTCTTAACTGAGGTCTCCAAGTTTTCAATCTGATCAGCTTGTGGGTTGAAAGGTGGGTACGGTTGAGGGATTGGTTGTTGGGGTTGTGGAGGTGTAGGTACGAAGTTTTGGAAGTTTGGTGGATTCGGTGCATAACTCATAGTGGGGTGATCATACCATCCGGTATTGTACATGTTGGAGTATGGATTGTACATCGGAGGTTGATATCCGAATGGGTCCACATTTTCGAAAGAGGATTCTTGAAGGGATGGACACACGTCGGTGGGATGCAACGTGCTCGCACACAATTGACAAACCTTCGGTACTTGGGGTACACCTACACCAAGGTTAGAAGCCAAAACACTTATCATATTCTTAAGTTCATCAAAAGGTGAAGAGTTGACCTCGTTAACCTGTTGTGGAATGTTTGCATAATTGTTGAACTGTTGTGCATTCGCAAACATTGTTGGATGATCGTCCTTTCCGTAAATGCTCCTGTTCATGAAAAGAAATAAAATCGATTAAAAACACAGTCCCCGGCAATGGCGCCAAAATTTGACAGGTGTCGAATCCGTCAAAAATAAATGTAAAATTCCTATTCAACGACTAAACACAGAGTATAGTGTAAACAGGGTCGATCCACAGGGACTGGTTGACTTATTTCTAACAATTCCAAGAAATTCACGAAAATGAATAATTAAAAGGGGGGGTTTTGGATTATTATAACTAAAGTATGCAATTAAAATAAAATAACAAAAATTAGAAACTAACTAAAATTAAGCAAGTAAAATCACGTAGGATTAAATCAATCAAAGGAAAATTACCTAGCCAGGGATATTCGATTCGAATTGTTATATTGATCATTGACTCAAAGATGAATTCAAGTTATTCAGACAGATTGGCTATAGTTGATAGAGACACTCGACTCAACCTCGTTTTTACTTAATTAATCGGATAACCTAGAGACACTCGACAGTTATCTTCCCTAACAAATTCACAACCCCTAGAGACACTCGACAGGATTTAATGAATTCGCAGCATTAAGAACCATAAAAACACCAACCCTAATTAACCAAGTCGTGACACACGCAAGATTTAAATTAGATTATCAGATCCCTTAGTGAACGAGGAATTTTATCGCTAAAACCCTGTCACTAATTTACCACAATTTATCAATCAACTTTACATACACTTCAAGCATCATGAATGGCAATATGCAAATTAAACAACCTAGAGATCGTGCACTATCCCGAAATTGCCTAATCACAATAAACACGAAACACGGAGATAAGATAAATGCCTAAATAAACATAAATTAATAAAAACGTTTAGGTCTCACAATATCCAAATCGAATCTTAATCCCTAGCTAGATAATTAAAAACTTAGCTAATAAAATCCATAAAAACAACAGAGGAATTCTTTAACATAAATAAACTAAATTGTCTAAAGAAGAAAGAAATTAAAAACAATAAAAACTCCCGAAGTCGCCTCGTGTTGCTCGCCAAAGATGCCGAACTTCTCTCTCCCCTTTGTTATGTTACGTCCTCCTTTTAAACAGCTGCTGCCATGCGTGTATAAATATATGTTCCTATGCTCCCGAATCCTCAAGGACTCCAAATTCTAAGCAAAAGGGCGTTGGTTCGTGATGTCCAAGGAAACACCAAATTGGGCTTCTCAATAATATCAAGGATAATCACAGCCCACAAGTAAAAGGCCCCATAAATAATTACAAGCATCTGGGCTTCTCCAATTTAATAAAGTTCACGACCCATCAAAGCAAATTGGGCAACAAATTAATTAAGCTACACACGCAGCCCAATTTGCTTCTAATCCCATGCATATTCACTCCACCAGCCATAAAATCCCGCCAGGCCTATCTCCAAAATACTCCCACATATTAAGTACGTACGGCCCAAATTAATTCCAAAGGATGCAACCCACTTTCAGCAAATATAATGAATCCTCACAAATTAATTCCCCAAAGCCCACAAAATCAGTCAGCCTTCAGTGATCATTTCTTCTCAATTAATTCCACAGGATCGTGACATACTCAGCCCTCAATAATCCAAAGTAAATTCCCCACAATTGCATGCATGTCGATCTCTAAATTGCATCCCAGTTCCATCCTAATTCTCTAGCAGGTCAGCAACAAAGGATACCCAGCTTTCATGAGAATTTCTTCATAAAACAATCAAATTCACACCAATTTCAACTCGAAGCCCCGAATCTACAAAATAAACAACAAAATATCAATTTCTTTGAAGATAATATCAATTCAAGCACAATTCGAGAAATAATTCAATCATAACAACGACGAATTAACGAGTTATCATTCAAAAGCAAAACCAATCCAACAAATCCAAAAACAGTTTATACAGTTTCAAATCTAAAATAATTTTCAAAAATTAAATTTTGTAAAAACCAATTTTCAGAAACTTTCAGGAAAAAATACAGTTTCGTAATTCAGGCTTTCTAAAACAATTACAAATACTCAATCGCATCAAGCCTAAGAATTTCTACCAAATTCAGAATAATTGAGACGAATCAGAAACACGATTAACGAGGTGGCTCTGATACCACTTGTTGGAAAATACGAATCAGAAAGCGGCGAAAATTTTTAAAAATTTTCCAACAAAAGGATCTTAGACTCGCAATCGTGTATCCAAATTCGTAGGGATTAGAAACTTACTTTCTTAATTAACTTTCTTGAAGCGTTTCAAGCCACCCAAGAACGCTCTTCTCGCGGCTTGATCCCCTCTCCTTGGTAAAGCTCGAATCTTCAAACTTCTAACTTGAAGCTCTCTAGAGATAGTCCACCAACTTGACTACAATCTAACTAGTAAGGATGCTAGTTCTCTAGTTAGTGTTTAGGCTTAACCTAGGGTTTCGTTTATCTTGGAGAAAGGATGGTGTTCAACACATGAACCAAAAGAATTCTCGATTAGCTCTAAGCTCCCCTCTATATAGGAAGGGGAGGACCGAAAATCCTAGTCCTTATGGGCTAAGGATTTTGGTCCCTCTCTCCTATTACTTGATCATCAAGTAATTTTGACTTTGACCTTGAATTCAAATTCAAATCAACTTTCAAGAGAGCTAAAATATCCAAACTATTTTTGGATAATTTTATACTTTATTTATTTAAAATAAATAACTTATTTTATCTAATTAATTAATTCACAATTAATTAACTAGATTATTTTTCTCCAAAATAAGACTTTCTTTTTAATTTAAAAATTAAACCAAAGTCTATTAAATAATTAACACTTTTAATTATTTAATATATATACAATATATATATATATTCATTCATGTGAGACACGTGTCACAATGACACGTGTCACCCACGTGACCCACACGTGTGGTTTCACACGTGTGGAACCCTCTCGGCCCGATTAACTCGTTTAATCATTTTAAAGCCTCAACTCATGTAACCAAGTTGTTGTGTGTGACCCTCTAGGTTCTCAATTCAATTAGCAGTGACCCTAATTAATTAATTCACTAATTAATTAATCAGTTCACAGATTAAACGACCATAGTCTAGCAACAGGTGTTTACCCCTAGCTGAATTGGAATGTTCGGATTCGACAGAACCTTTAAGTCATTGATTCATGTAAGATACAATCCTCCTACTTACTATCTCTCAACCAAGATCTAGGGTAAGGGAATAATCAGAACCCTAATAATCCGGTCTTAAAGCTAAGTGCATTTCATATCCATTTGATCTCAATCCAAGAAACCCTTTTCTTGATGTCTTGATCTACTGCCTTGGCCAAGGACTCCACATGGCATATGAATGACTTACACAATAAGAGATCACCTTGCAAATGCAAGTGTAGGTCCTTTCTTGATTCTCATTCACTTTCATGAATCACTTGTGCAGCCCCAGCATAAGCCTTGAATCAGTTGTCTAAGGCGACACCTTTTAAAGCTTATACCTAAGACTACAGAGTTAACTCATAAAGCGACATGGAACCTCAAGTCTAAGGATCAATTAATCACATCAATGACTCGTGAGATATTTCCTAATCTGGAAGTTTCTATTTCCTGAAATAGAAACTTCCTTTCCCATTTAGGAATGTTCTCACACGGGGCACCTCAGTGAACTCACTTATTGAAGTAAGCACCCTCATGTATCACGCACGTATCAACTATACACTTTGCACCTACATGAAACAAGGTGGTCCTTCTTAAGGGCGTAATCCCACGAGCAAGCCTTAGAGGAGTCAGGTTGACACTCCCACTGTCGGTAGGACTCATCGACTTGGAGTATTTTACTAATCATGACTTATGTGATATAGGGCTCGTTTCATGAACCATTTCACCTAAATGGTAGAGTCCTAAAGTCATCAGGATTAGGGGAGTTCTCGTACATGCACAGCTAAAGTAAACGCATACCAAACAAGAGCATATAAAGAAGTGTTGCCTTAATTCGTTATTTCATTCAAAGATTGTCTGTGATTACAATAAGGAAAAGCACAAAGCGGATATACAATCGGCTTTCTAGGGCACTATTCCTAACAGGTCGGTCTCATGCTTGAGGGTCTAGCATTGGATTGGTTTCTATGGCGTCAACGCAATAATTTATCGGATTCTTGGCAGGATTTTATCCCTAAATTTATGTGTCGTTTTGACCCACTGAATTGTGTGGATTATTCCGTATTTTTAGCGAAGGTGCAGGAGATAGGATCGGGGATGAGATCAGTTTTGGATTATCAAACGACTTTTGAGAAGTATGTGAGGAATCTAAGGACGTATCTGAAGAAAAGTCTCAGGCAGTTGAGGATAGCCAAACTGCAATGGCTCTCGATCATTGTGAAGAAAATTCGAATAGTAATGATTATATGGGAACTGGGAAAGTGGAGAAGGCGATCCCATATTTGGAAGATGCAGCAGAAAGGAGCTTTGGTTCCAAGCATTATGGAGTAGGCTATGTTTATAATAACTTGGGTGCAACTTATTTGGAGTTCGATAGGCCACTATCAGCTGCTCAGGTTTTTGCTTATGCAAAAGATATCATGGATGTGTCTCTTGGCCTTCAACATGTGGATTCCATAGAAGTCTATCAGAATCTTTCTAAATCTTATGCAGCCATGGGAAGCTATCCATTAACAATCAGCTTTCAAGAGAAAGTAGTTGAAATTTTGGAGGGACATGGACCAAGTGCACAAGAAGAACTAGATGACGCTGTTCAAGTGCTAGAGCAATTGAAGGAGAAAGCTAGTCAAGAAACTGTTCGACGGGTTGTTCCCAAATTATACCTTGAGGACAAGGTGAATTTTGATGGGCAAGGGAGTGATATGGACGAAGATACACCGTATCAAGAGAGAATAAGAATAGGGACTGGATAGATCGATATAATTCAATATTTAAGATATGCATTAGAAATAGAATTCTGTTTAGTGGTAGATTAGCATCTTTATTATTTACGTAATCTTTCCTTTAAGAGTCAAGTAGTTTAGGGTATTTTTTAATTATATATAGTTAGCATTACGTTGTTTTGATTATCAGCAATAACATTACAATTTTCTTAATCTCTCTAATTATCTCAAACTCTCTTCTCTCCTCAATTTTTCCACCAGCCGGATGGTCCTCCAGATTATCTTCTCTTCTAACTCCCCTTATTATTACGAGCTCGAGACTGCTCTAAAGTCTCTTGGGATACGAATACGTATCATAGATCACATTATATCAACGGACGAGATTATAAGAGACAAAAGGTTTTATAATTGAAAACACAACTATAATTCATGGGAATTTTTCTTACAAGTTATTTTGTCACATTTGATAGTTTATTATGTGATAATGCCGATTAGTTGTCCTAAAACAGATGGAATCGGCTCTAAATTTCCAATAAATTAACCATAATGTGGGTTGTTTTTTAGTTGTTAAGAGGAATATAATATGAAAATATCAGGCAAGAGTTATTTTCCGCATGGGCACTTCGACATTAAAGATAGAGAGATTGTCTTAAGTGGAAGAAAGCTATCAACGAAAAATTGGATAGAGTTTCGGTATGTAAAAGAGTTATGATGAAAAAATAGTATTTATACCATTCAGCTTAGTTCAGAATGATACGCGAATGGACTGAGGGGTGCGGATATCGCGGACCACATGTTTGAGTTGTGGCGTAATGGATGAGCTTGGGTAATTGCTACCGTTAATTACACCGTTAAATTCACGTTTAAATTCCAAAAACACCTTTACGAGCTATATTGTAATTTTACTTAGAGTTTAATGATATAATTGTAATATTAGTTAATTTTAAATCTTTTGTATTTAAAAGATTGTTTTTTGATTTAATATTTAATATTTTATCTATAAATATAAATTGAATTAGATATTCCATTCATATTTATTTTTATAAAATATGATAAGTTATAAATTTTCTTTTATATTTATATCTTAGGTTTAAATATATTTTGTACAAGTCCATTTAAAGTTAATTTAAAATAATTTATTTGCAATTATAACTTTTCTCAAAATAAAAATTCATATAAAAAAACTCACACAAACATCAATTAGTACATTGTCAATTTTTTTAATCATAATGTACATACCAATATCAATAAATGCATTAGTAAATGGTCAATATCTACAGAAAAATAATAGGCATTCATAAACTCTTAGGTATGAAATTAGTCTAGCATTTATTGAAAAAAAAAAAATGCTAAGTAGACACAAAACTCAAGTACTTACATCGAAAACCCTAACAATCTCAGTAATTGCATTAACCCCATTTTATTTGGCTCTTTATTATATATACCCCCTTGAATTTCAACATATTAAGGGGGTTCATAATTTCTCAAACCTCGGGAGATATTCTGTAATATCGCCAAATCTCGGGGGCTGTTCGTAATTATCCCTTTGCTAAAATGCAGGAGTTGGTATACCATTTTTGTAATTTTTCCAATTTGAGAATGTTCTAACTTCTGCCATTTTTGTAATTTTCCCAAGAAGTTGGTATACCATTTTTGTAATTTTCCCAATTTGAGAATGTTATAACTTCTGCCATTTTTGTAATTTTCCCAATTTTTCCCAATTTGAGAATGTTCTGACTTCTGCAATTGCCTGGTCAATGTTCCCAATTTGAGTATGTTCTGACTTCTGCAATTGCCTTGTGCCCTTGTCAATGTTCTTGGTTATAAACGCAAATGCTTTGGTGCTGTAAAATCAAGTGATTTTAATCACATAAACTAATGTATAAAATCAAGATTTCTTCACTTGGAGGTGTAATTACAAATTATTAATCATTACTCAATTCAAGAAAATGAAACAAATTATTAATCATTACTCAATTCAAGAAAATGAAAGAAAACTAAGCAGCATAAGCAACAATGGGGCTCCTCACTTGGTGCACATGATTGTCCCATATCAACGAACCCGACAACACGAAGTTAGCCTCAACAGTTGCAGCAACTGTGACAGTAAAACTTTGCGTTTCACCAACGGATTTGAACGAGAGGATTCCGGGTTCCACATTGATGTCCAGGCCCGGGACTGTAGCCAGTATGGCCTTGTAAGTGGACAATGGAAACCCCACATTGGTCACGGTCCGGTGGAAGACGCGCATGATAGAGCTGCCGGAGGTGGTGGAAACCGTAAAAGATGGGTAATTGAGGTCGTAAACGGTGGCGTTGTTGGTGGCGGAGCAAGTGGTGTTGTCGCCGGTGATGAGCTGCAAATTCTTGTTGCTGTAGCCCTGGCCGCACAGGAATTTCACGTAGTCGGATTCTCCCATGTCGTACACCAAACCGGGGTATCTAGCCTTCAGCGGGTTTATTTGGCCTGACCCGTATGCGAATTCGGCATCCTTGTTTTTTTCCCCAGACATTGGAGCAGCTTCAAAAGGATTAATGTTGTCATGATTTTATTCAAATTTTAGTAAGAATTAATGATTCAAGACTCTATTGTTTTAGAGGTTTAGATGAAAATTACCAGTAGTCATTAGAGCAGACTTGATTGCAGCTGGAGACCATGTGGGGTTGAAGGATTTAACATAAGCAGCTGCAGCAGAGGCATGAGGACAAGCCATTGATGTTCCTGAAAGGATGTTAAACGGTGATACTCTGGGATCGTCAGGGTATCCTGTTACGGTCGTGGCTTCCGACCATGCTGCAAGAATGTCCACTCCAGGAGCACTGAGATCAGGCTGCATACGAATTTTGCCAAATTCTCACGTTTATCTTGGTACGAAAATGAAGGAGAATCCGCTGTTAGACGGTGAAATATACACTAATACTGAACTCACCTTGAGAATGTCTCCCGTAATCGGATTCGGCCCCCTGGAAGAAAACGACACGACAAATGGAGCTGATGTCTCGTTAACTTCAACACTCTTCAAAATGGTTGCTGTCGGATTGCTGCAACCCACCCCAAATGTAAGAATATTTATTAGCAAATGATGATAACGATCCTATATTTCGAATTCTTGGAAATCAACCTTGTTTTGTTAATATAATCGTAGACTTGTAAACCGTCGGGTAAGCCTAGGAAGGAGGCAGGCAGGGGAAACGAGAAGGCATTATCCCTGAAACCTTCTTGCACCACGAGACCGCCATGCAGCATTATAGTTCCAGTTGCACCAGCAGCTGCAGTTATGTCAGCATTACTCTGAGTGTCGCACAGGACAATGGTTCCCTTCACCAATTTCCGGTCCAAGGAACCCGGTGTGCAATACCTGAATCGGTACTGTACTTGTTATGTCTGATTGTGTTATAAATATTTATTAGCTTATACTGGTTTGGCCGAACCTGCCTCTTTGTTTACCTTGATGTGTCGCCGAAGCCGCCGGTAGTGTTAGGCACATTTCCTCCATAAACCAAAGGGTAGTTGTCATTTTCCAGGACAAATGTGTTTACTGATACTCCCTGCCATATATATGAAACATCTCGGGTTAATTACAGTTAGACACCCTGAGATAGGTGAAATTACATATTCACCTCCAAGAAGTACCCTGAGATAGGTGAAATTACATATTCACCTCCAAGAAGTTCATAAATAGTATTGCCTCTACGGTAAGTTTAAAACAATAGGTCTTTATTTGGACGGAAACCATCCAAAACTTGGCATTATCTATGCTGAGGAAGATTGTTGTAATTTCTCAAAACTGTGGGGTGCCTATCTGCAATTTCACTTATTCTTAGCAGTAACCTCCACTCACCTCATAAGTTTTGTTGTTTCCCAACTGGACCTCAGTCAAGAACTTCCTGTCTAAGGTACTGGCTGCAACCGAAAGTGACCACGGGGAAAAATTGGTAATGGATGCCGGGTCAGGTCCCGAGTTACCGGCAGCATTCGACGTAAGTATTCCATTTTTCATTGCATGGAAAGCACCAATTGCAATGGAATCCTTAAAGTAATCTAAAGGGAAGGACCCCCCAACCGAAAGGGATATTATGTCGACTCCATCAGCAATTGCATCATCAAATGCAGCAAGAATGTCGGCATCATTACAGCCAGCAGCCCAACAGATTTTGTAGACTGCAATGCGTGCAGATGGCACGCCTCCACGCATGACTCCAGTTGCAAGACCCTCTAAATTGGCCCCGAAAACTGCACGTCCGGCTGCAGTGGAAGCGGTGTGGGAACCATGGCCTTTGGTGTCTATAGGAGAAGGAATGTCGGGTGGACTAATGGCTCCTTCACTATGATAATATCTTGCTCCAATAATTTTGCTGCAAAATATATGAAACATCCACGGTATCTTTAGGAGGGAATTCATCGTTTAAGCCACAAAATTACATTTACCACCCTTTAGTTTTGGTGAAATTACAAAAAAGTCCGTCTGGTTTCAGTAACTATTTTGTTAGGATTACATAATCACTCTGGAACCCTCTTTGGAGGTTAATGTAATTTTTATAACTAGTAAATTGAATATTTTAATTAAAGGGGATTGTTGGCGGTTAGCTTGAACTTACTTGTTGCAAGTGAAGTTAGCCGATGATTGACAAGTTCCCTTCCATTTGCTTGGTGGTGCACTCAAGTATCGATCATTGAAACTATACTGTGAAGGCCAAATGCCTGTGTCCAGCATTCCAATGATGATATCGCTCTCTGTTGTCGCGTGTTTTGCCTTCAGAGGAAAACCCACGAAATCCCACGATCTTGTCGTCTGAAGTTGCTTTTTCGTGCTCGGAAACACAGACACCACTCGTTCTAGACCTGAATCACGCACACATATTGATCCTTGTGTGTTTGACTATAGATAAATCGAATCAGAGTTGAATAGTTGCTCGAGTACTTACTAGCAATCTTGTTCTTTTCCTCCTCGGTGAGCTTTGCTACAAAGCCATTGAAGCTTCTCTTGTAGCTGTGGAGCCAAGATTCAGATGCCCTTTTGCTGGGTACACAGAATCAAATTAGATCAGATCACAATTGATTTTAAGGGCAAATTACTTCTGCTACCCCTGCGATTTGATGTATTTATAAAACTCTAAATCAACTCATTTCCATTGAGCCATGATCATATACATAGTTCAGTAACAAACCTTCCCAGTGTTGCCTGTAGAATGCTCACATGCTGTGCCGTTGCAGCGAATTCTCCTCTCGGAAGGTCGCCCATGTAAACTACATACACCTGCACAAAGTCAAAACACACACAATGATATAGCTCGTACAACGCTATTCATAATCTCTTTGAGGTGTTTGTTTAAAAGACTAATATACATGCCTTTTCATCATTGACGTCAGATGCGCCACTGCAGCTTACGATCAGCAGAGAGCTAAGGAAAGCTATCATGAGACGGAGCCATACCGGAGAAGCCCGAGTGGAGGCAGCCATATGGAAGATACTGAAAACAGTTTTGAGTTATGGTGATTGTAATTGATGATTTCATGCATGCAATATGAAGACCGATTTATAAAGGCGTGTTTGCTTCGCGGTTGTGCATGTTTTGCTACTAAAAGGTGCTGTTAAAACTTGCCTACAATAAAAGTGTCCAATAAAAACCGGCATCAACAATATCTAATGAAGTTTGTAAGAATATGCTAATTAATAAATTAACATCTTGCTTCCCTTAATTTATGTGCATTTAAGGACAAAAGCATTGGTTTCGCCACGCTAATTTGTATTTTAGAGACACCTTGTAATGTGTATCTTAGAGACACCCTATAATGTGGTGGATCTATGAAAATTGAAACATTTCAGCAAAGGTAAGTGGCACAGTGGCACGGTTATGCTAAACTAAACAGAATTATATGCTAAATTAAACAGAGTTATGGCAAAATGGTTAGATGAACAGAGTTATGGCAAAGGTGATTAGATGTTATCACCGTACGTAGTCGTCCGAAACTCCAAATCTACTTGAATCAATTCTTGTAAACTTTTGGAGGTGCTGTGTTCCTCTCTAAATAATTCCTTCTTCTCCTTTTCTTTTTTCCTCTCTTTTTGTTTTGGTCTTTTCGTATTAAGAACCTCTTATTTATAATCAAGTTTCTGAAGTCATTCTCTTTGATTTATCCTATATTTGTTCTTATCTATTTTAGATATCGTCTTAAGGATGAATACTTAAAAGAGATCCTGATATGCCTCTACTTTTTTATTCCCATTGGACTCTGCTTATCTGATGTTTTTCTAACAGTCAATTAATTATCTTCTTTTTTCTCATAAATATTAATTATCTAAATAATGATTTATACAAAGTAAAACTCTAAATATTAATATTATTTATAACAACCCAATAAATTTAGAACTTTAAAATAACTAATTTATATGATTAGTATTCTAATAAAACTTATCAAACTTGTTAGGAAAATTGTAAAGAAAAATATAATCACTAATTTTCTTGTAAAAAAATTTAAATCAAGAATTTATAACAAAATCAAACTAAATCAAGAATTGATGACATCTAACATATATGTATAAATTATATCATACTTTCGTATTTCTATTTGTTTTTAAACTCCTTATTCCTCTTTTCTTTTCCTTTCTTTTTTTTTTTTCTTTTTCTCTCTAAAAAAACTTTTACTTAACGTGCTTTGTGAGCATGTATTACTTGTAAAACTAAATTTTATATTATAAAATATTTATATTTTCTTATACACAGGTATTTACTCTATTTGAAAATTTTGATTTTCTTTAGTTAATTTTTAAAAATGAAAGATATACTTTTAAATAGTAAAACCATAATATGGGAGATGGACAATGGTTTTGATGAGACCCAAAAACACGCTTGTATCAGAGCCGTCCACGTGTCACCATCTGCTGACGTGAAGACTATACCCTCGCATTGATGGGCTCGTGGGCCAACCCAGCCCACTCACTTGCCAACTAGTATGGGCCCTTGAGCCTCGGCCAACTATTCAAGAAAAGGAGCCGAACCGGCAGGCTCGGTGCTCCCATCCCGGCCATCGGGGTTACCTTTCTCCGGGAATCACCCGCAAGAGGGCCATATTCTTGCCGCTCGGGACTTCGGCGCTCAAAGATCATGAGTCGTGAAGAACCCGTCCGAGCACTCTTCGAGCGTCGCATTCGCTCGCGTGTGGTCCCCCACCGCCGTGGTGGATCCGAACCCTCATAGAACGGATCCGGGACCTTCCACCCGCGCGACCCTCGTCAACAATCTCTGACACAAAGGTAGTGCACACCTTGTACCTGACACGCCGCCTACTTTTCAGAGCCATCACTCTCATATCACCACAGGCATCCACGTGTTAGGGCAACACAAGTTTGGGACCACACAGTCAGATTACCTAATCTACCCTCGCCCCTAACATATGAATAAGGGAGAACACTTGCATTCTTCCCCAAGTCATCTTCACGATACATACTGCATTCACTGTTCTGGGTCCTTTCCACCCTTCTTCTGCATCTTCTCAAGCTTGACCTTACCTGCATCACAGTTGCATCATCATCGCATCTTGCATTCTTGGTGTTATCCTAGCTGAAAGAACCCACGCTCAAGAGGAAACCTAGATCCTGAGGCCCTCACGCCTGTGATGGTCTTTCCCTTCTCATACAAATACTAAAGTGTGGTTGCATTTTGGAAGTCTGATTTCCAGCACCATCAGGTTTAAAAGATTAAGTTGCAAAAACAAAATTTTTGAGAATTTGAGTATCGACTATAAATAAATTAAGTAAAAGAAATAGAATAAGTAGTCAAATATTGCGACTAAGCTAGCTAATCACTAATCTTAGTACTAATCTAATGGCAGTGATTTGTCCGTATAAAAAATTATTTCTTCCGAACTGTTAGAAAAAATTTTCTCCGATTATGGATAAATACATATTTTATTCTGTTAGGTTCCAAGTACATACACATTACTCATCACGAGCTAATTAACTATTAACTACAGAAAATCAATTAAGTTTTAAACCACATTGAGTCCGCTTCGGATTTTTTTTTTTTTTTTTTATTATTTTCATCATCTTTGATTTCACTCAATCATTTAAGTTAAATTTACTGATATGAGGTCAAGATTGTAAGAAAGATTTATTTTTTTATTTTTTTTTCAATTTATAATTGTTTTTATCTCTTAATCTCAACCACCTATTAATACACGTAAATGACGTATATACATAAATAAAATAGGGATCAATTCAATGTGAACATTTAATTTAATTTGAAAAGCGTATCAAATAGTTTCCTTCATCACACTGATTCCGTCGAATAGATTGGGACTAAAATTACCCAAAGCGTATCCCACAATCGCATGAGAATAAGAACACAATTATTGGTACTCCATAAATCCTGGAAAATGAAAAAATACGAAAAGATCAAGAATCAGCACGAGCAACAACAGGGCTCCTCACTTGGTACACACCATCATCCCACGTCAAAGAACCAGACACCACCGAATTACCCGTAGCAGCCGCCGTAACAATGACGGTAAAGCTCTGCGTCTCCCCCACCGATTTGAACGACAGCCTATTCGGATTCACTTGGATGTTCAGCCCCGCCGGCATCGACACCACCGCATTGTAGGTGGACGACGGGGAACCCACGTTGGTGACGGTACGGCGGAACGTGGTGACGCTGCTGCGGCCGGAGACGGCGGAGACGATGAAGGATGGGTAGTTGAGGTCGTATACGGTGGCGTTGTTGGCGGCGGAGCAGGTGGTGATATCGCCGATGATCAGCTGCAAGTTCCTGTTGCTGTAGCCCTGCCCGCAGAGGAATTTTACGTAGTCGGATTCTCCCATGTGGTATACTAAGCCGGGTGATTTAGCCTTGATCGGGTTTATGTGGCCCGAACCGTATGCGAATTCGGCATCCGTGTTTGTTTTCACAGACAATGGAGTGGCTGCAAGCGGTAAAACAAAGGGATTTCATTATGATTTTATTTCAATATTAGCAAGAATTAGTAATTCAAGAATCAAGCCTCCATTTTTACAAGGTTAGAAGAAATTTACCAGTGGTCATTAGAGCAGACTTGATTGCAGAGGGAGACCATGTGGGATTGAAGGATTTAACATAAGCAGCTGCGCCAGAGACATGAGGGCAGGACATTGATATTCCTGAAATGACGTTGTATGATATGACCCTCGTGTCCTCCGGCGATCCGGTTGCCGTTGTAGCCTCCGACCACGCTGCAAGAATGTTGACTCCCGGTGCAGTGAGATCAGGCTGCCATAAACAAAACGTCAGCAGTTTGAGATAGTACATTCACTTTCAGGAAACTGAACATCCAGGGAATGCAGAAAGCTGTCAAGAATCAAGATCTCGCCTTGAGAATGTCCCTTGTGATGGGATTTGGCCCTCTTGAAGAAAATGACACAACAAATGGGGCTGTTGTCTCAGTGGCTTCAGCGCTCTTGAAAATGGTGGCTGCTGGATTGCTGCATTTCAATAGTATCAGCAAAAAGATCATAATAATCCTTGATTCCTACGTTGAGGGACCAAAAGTTACCTTGTTTTGTTGATGTATTGGTAGATTTCAGCACCATCGGCTTCTCCCAAGTAAGAAGCTGCCAGGGGAAACGAAAAGGCGTAATCTTTGTAGCCACCGTCCTGCATTATAGTTCCGGTTGCACTGGCAGCTGCTGCTCCTTCTCCGTCACTCAGAAAGTCACAAAGGACGATAGTTCCATTCACCAATTCCGGGTCCAAAGAATCCGTCTTGCAGTACCTGTGTTAATGGAAGTAGAAGTTTGAAGCTCATGCAATGAGTTTGGAGATATTATCTGTTGTATTGTTGTGAATGTTGTCCATGTTTTACCTTGATTCGGATCCATCATAGCCTCCTGCTGTGTTTGGGATATTTCCTCCATAGACTAAAGGGTAATGGCTATCTTCGAGGACAAATGTGTTGATTGATACTCCCTGCAGCAACATATACATAGATATTTAATGAAATTACACCAAAAATTTTATCATTTTAGGGGTCTCATACTTTATTTATTAAATAGTGTGCATATAGTATTAGTACCTCATAAGTTTTGTTGTTTCCCAACTGGACCTTAGTCAAGAACTTCCTATCTATGGTGCTCGCTGCAACCGAAATTGACTAGGGCGAAAAATTGACGATGGATTCAGGGTCGGGCCCCGAATTACCGGCTGAATTCGATGTCAACACTCCGTTCTTCATGGCGTGGAAAGCACCAATTGCAATGGGATCATTGAAGTAATCAGAAGCGAAAGCCCCTCCTAAGGAGACGGATATTACATCGACGCCATCAGCAAGTGCATCGTCAAATGCAGCAAGAATATCTGCATCGGAACAGCCGTCCAACCAACATACTTTGTAGATTGCGAGGCGGGCGGAAGGTGCTCCACCACGAGCTGTACCGGCCCCGAGGCCAAAAAGATTGGCCCAGGGGACAATGCCGCCGGCTGCTATGGAGGCCGTGTGGGAACCGTGCCCTTCTGAGTCTCGGGGAGAAGGGAAGTCGGGCGGACTAATGGCGCCTTCGCTGTGATAGTATCTTGCTCCGATAATTTTTCTGCAAATTACTGAAATGGTCGTTTATTGGCAGTATAGAATCAATACAGGCACAGGAAAATCATACTGCTATTTTTATTTTGGGATAATTACATTGATTTCAGGGTTAGAATTATTACAAGAACCTCCCCTAACTTTTCAGAATATTACATAAGATTCCCCTATCAAAGAATTTACTTTACTTATACTCGAGCTAGTTGTGAAAGTTTGCTTGAGCTTACTTGTTGCAAGTGAAATTGGATGAAGATCGGCATGTACCCTTCCATTTGGTTGGTGGTGGACCATAAGTAGCATCGTCGAAACTATGGGATTCCGGCCAAATGCCGGTGTCTTAACATCCCTATTATGATATCGCTCTCTGTTTTGGTGTGTTCGGCCTGCACGGGAAAGCCCATGAAGTCCCATGATCTTGTAGTATCGAGTTGTTTCTTGGTGCTTGGGAAAACAGACACTACTCCTGCCAAACCTGAATCATCAATCACTCATGTAAATCAATGCAGAATTGTATACAACTAAAAACAGAAACACACACAGATGTGTGTGTGTGTGTGTTTCAATGCAGATAAACCAAATAGAACTATAAAACTTACTAGCAATCTTGTTCTTTTCCTCTTCAGTGAGCTTTGCTACAAAGCCATTGAAGCTTCTCTTGTAACTATGGAGCCAAGATTCGGATGCCCTTTTGCTGTACACAAACACAGTACAAAATTGATAAATTATAAGCTACATCACAACCAATTATTCTAAACTTTTATATCAGGAAATCATTTCGTTGAGCGATCGCGTATTTAGTCGACAGCAGACAGACCTTCCCAGAGTCGCTTGTAGTATGCTCATATGCTGCGCCGTTGCAGCGAATTCTCCTCTCGGACGGTCTCCCATGTAAACTACATACACCTGCACAAAGTCGAAACACACACTATATAATATTGCTCCTCCTACAAATCTATGCATAATCTCTTTGAGGTGTTTGTTAAAAGACTAGTATATGCCTTTTGGTCATTGCCGTCAGATACGCCACTGCAGCTTACGATCAGCAGAGAGCAAACAAAAGCCACCACGAGACGAGGCCATGCCGGAGAGACCTGAGCGGTGGCAGCCATGAAAGATCAGATGCCCAAAGCAGGTTTGAGTTTAGAGCTCTGTTATGGCGATTGTTGATGATTTCATGCATGCAATGCCCAGACCGATTTATAAAGGCGTGTTTTGCTTTGCCGTTGTGCATGTTTTTGAAATGGAAGTGTCCAAAAGCCGGCATAATGCAGAACAATGTTTTCATGGAAAAACTTGGGACTTAGGTGTACTTAGATAAACTAAAGGATGTCACCCAAAAAAAAAAGAAAAAAAGAAAAAAAGAAAAGATAAATCCAAAGGAAGTTTGTAAGAATATGCTATTTAATAAATTAAGATATAGTTTCCCTTAATTATATACATTTACGGACAAAAACATTGATTTCGCCACACTAATTTGTATCTTCGAGACTGTGACAAAATTAAATGATATAGTTTAGTAGTTTATTATTATACTAATTTAGTTAGATGTGATGTGTGTGACGATAAAATGTTAAATTATTTATGATGGATTTCATATAAAGACCGATAAAAATATAAAATCATTTGAAAATGTTTGTGATCTACTTGATAAAAATTAGTAGAATGTTAAATTATAGTGACGTAGATCATCCACAATGCATGTTATTTTCTTCCTGTAAATCAAATTGTGTGGGCCTAATTTTCTTAAATTTATGTATGACTTACATTTACCACCCGTTCAGGTTTGTCAAAATTACAAAAAATTCATTGAGTTTTTTCCATTAGTAACAGCAGATTTTACCAGTGTCAATTGGGTTTAGATCACATTATATGAACGGATGAGATTATAAGAGGCAAAAGGTTTCATAAATGAAAACGCAACTATAATTCATCGGAATTTTTCTTGAAAGTTATTTTGTCACATTTGATAGTTTATTATGTGATAATGCCGGATTAGTTGTCATAAAAGGGATAGAATCAGCTCTAAATCTCCAACAAATTAATCAAAATGAATCTGAAAATATTAGGCAAGAGTTATTTCCCGAATAGATACTTCGATGCTCAAGATGGAGAGATTGTTTCAAGTGGAATAAAGCGATGAACGAAAAATTGGACAGAGTTTCAATATGTAAAGAGTTTTGGTGAAAAATAGTATGTATACCATTCAACCTAGTTCAGAATGACACGCGAATGGACTGAGGGGGTGTAGATATCGCGGACCACATGTTTGAGTTGTGTGGTATGGATGAGCGTGGCAATTGCCATACGTGAGGACATTTAAGTGCGCTCCGCTCGAACTCGAGAGGAACGGGGCGAGTGGAGCAGAGATTAAGTTGAGCGGTGAGTGCATGTAAGTTGAGCACATTGAGCCAAGCGGATCCTTTAGAATATTTTAGCCATAACATTTAGATGAGCGCGATGAATCAGACGCGTTAGTTGATGGCCGAACAGAATGCATTCTAAAGCAAGTGTCTTAGTTGATTTTACCACGCTTTGAGTAAGTAAATCAGAGAAGTTTGGATGAGCATGAGGTCGGAAAAAAATACCTTAGTTTATTTTTGGCATTACGGTATGTTGAACAAGAGGGGGTGGGGTGGGGTGAATTGTTCTTTCCGATTTCAATTGTAGTCTTTTCAGTTATTGCATAGACTCAAAACTTTGAGTCTTTGTTGTTCAATTCAAGTACTTTCAGAAGCTCAAACTTAGAGCTAAATAAGCTCAGCTTATATAACTCAGATGTAATACAAATTCAGCTCAGTCACCAAGCATAGCACTTAGCCAAATCATTTCAAACAAGATAAATGTGATTCTGAGTCTTGAATTTTAACAAGTTGTGTTAATACGGAAGAGATAGGAAGCTAGATCAGCTCTTTTGCACAAGCACAAGCATTAACCAAATAAGTCTCAACCAAAGTATAAGAAATGGAGAACAATGAGACAAGTAGTTTAGAGAGGTTTGACCCCTAAAGCTGTGTAAAACACGAGCTAAAGAGATTAATCCTCTATCTAAGTTATCAAACTTAGGATTTTCAAGCCAACACTTTATTTAGATCAAAGTTACAAGATACAACACAACAGAGCTATCTGGAACCAACTGTGATAAAGACTGGAACAAAACAGACCAGCTCGTGGATCCTCAAGCTTCCTCACAAAAACTACCCACCAAGATAAAAACACACAATCTCTATACTGGTGTAAACACAAAATAGTTTGCAAGAAATAACTTAAAAGGGATCACTTTTCTTGTAGCACTTTGATCTCTATAAATAACTCCCTCAAACTAGCCGTTGCCTCAGGTAATTTGAATTCCATTTGGTGAGATTTCCTAGGCCATTCCCAACAGCTATGTTTGACTTTTAGCACTTCTTTAGCTTTCCTAATGTGGAGATTCCTGAAATTGAAGATAAGTGTGTGCAATATCTGACCATGTGATATCATAAAATAGTTTAAACAACAAAGAGTAGTTTTGTCAATCATCAACAATTAGCCTGTTGATTTTGTTCAATGAAGCTTCCAGAGACTAACAATCTCCCCCTTTTGGATGATGACAAAACTCTGTCAACAGGTACTCCCCCTGTCATAAGAGCCTAAAAGCTCGCCCTGTCAAAAAGATGATTAGAGAGAACATATAAGAGAGCCTACGGCTCCCCCGTCAAAAAGATTGATATTCCCAATTTACTCTATCAAAACTTTCACTCTAGCATATGAATGCTACCAAGTTGTGATTAGAATTTACAATTCGTTTGAAAGCCCAAGTGCAAGCTAAATGTCACTTTGTAGCACAAGGGGCCGTATCCACGATGAAGGGTGAATCAAAGATTATTTGCATACCAATCTCCATTCATTAGGCTGAGGTAAAACAAGTTATGAGAGTGGAATACTTGAGTTTAACTTAACTAATAAACGTAAATACTTGCAATTTAATCCAAAGAGAATAATAGGCTAGGGAATGATACGTGTAACTAGGGTTCTAACAATGCTTTAATTAGTAAAATCACTCCTTTAATCTTGTCACTAAGTTATACCATAATTTCTTTCGAATCCATGGTGTGTATTAAACCCATTTCAGAAAATGTTCTCACAAATATCTAACAATAGATTTAACCAATCAATCAAGACAAAAGTGATTCTTAAATCTGCGGCTTGGCGTAATTCAAATAATCTACTTAGATAGCCGGAAAAGGGTCAAATTTCTTTAACTCTAAGATCCAACTTTTATGAAGACATCCAAGTTACTACAATTCTTTCGAAAATGAAATAACTTTAAGGAATATACTTCGGATGGCCAACCCGTTGTATATGAATTTACTCAAGTTTTCATAAATTCAAGGAGTAGACCACTTATTAAGACATTATTTCAAACACCTAGCATACATGCATCCATTCCCATGCCTAGATAATTTAAGTACTCATGCTATAATTGAAATTCATATTGCTAAAACACAAGGTCGTAGAACTCAACATGGAAATCGTAACAAATGAAGTCTTGAAAGCAAATAAATTAAGAAACATTCAAACCCTAAAGTTATGTCTAGATAATTCAAAGCCTAAACTGAAATTAAGAGTACTTCTACGACTGGAAGTAAATAACTAAAGTAGAAAGGAACTTGTGGAAGATGTCGACTCTCGTCTTCAAGAACTTTCTCCAGAGATCTTCTTCATGAAACTGTTCTTCTTTCTTCTCCTCTTCTTTGTTCTGTCCGATCCCCCTCTCAAAAATGGGGAAGTTATCCTCTTTAAATTCTGACAAAAAACTGCTGATAAACTGCCAAAATCCGAAAAAACGTGTCTGCACAGAGTCGCGGTCGGGATCGAAAATAGGCATAAAACGGTCGCGGGCTTAAAATCGTGTTTCTGCATGGTCGCGGCCGCGACCATAATTGAACTGAACCGTGACCCATTTTTCCTCATGTTTCGAGATTGCTCCATAAATTCAGCAGAAAATCATCAAAATAACTAGTCGCGTCTGTGACTGGAAATGGGCATAGAAGAGGTCGCGACATTTTTCCCAACTTTCGAGATTTGAAATTTTATTTGGCAAAATTCATCCGAACACACACGCAGTCGCGCCCACGACTGAAAAGCAGCAGGACCGCGACCTCATTTTGGTCAACTTTCGAGTTCTTGCTGATCTTATGTCCATTTTTCTTCATTTTCGTCCCGTTTTTCGTACACCTTACTCTATTGTTGTTTGTACCTGAAAAGGGATAAAAAAAATTGCAATTAAGCTTAAAAACATACAATAAAGTGTTGATTTGCCAATTAAAACAAACACGAAAAACGGACTTAACAAAGATGGTTAGAGAGAACATATAAAAGATGGTTTTAGCAAGATTGCAAAATTTAATCATCTAACACGGCATAACAAGACTGTATGTTCTATTCATGCTAGGAGTAATAAAAATAATCAGAGTAAGACATGTATGACACCGTAATTTAATCATCTTCTTTTCCATCATCGGGTGTGGCTTTTTCACCATCTTCTCCCTTTTCATCATTATCATCATCTTCTCCCCCTTCATCATAAAAAATGATGTCTTTTGGAGGTCTCTTTGTGCACTTGGAACGATGCAAACCAGTGGGATCCTTGAAGTCATCAAGAATTCCTTGAATGTGGGACTGAGAATGACCATCAATTTTCACATGTTCGAGGATCCTGGTGTCAATGCTTGGACGAGCATTAGGATTCTCTTGCCAATTCCTGGGAAAATGAATGTTTTTGTAAGGTTTGAGGAGATGAGAGAGAACTATGGAGTAAGGTAGGTTGGTGTTGTGAACATAACAGTGCTCCATGTGACATAAGATAACATATCCCAGATTTACAGGGATGCTCATGAGGAATGCATATAGCAGAAAAGTACTAACATGACTCATGTCAGTAGAGTGTTCCTCAGAATCAATGGATCCAGATAATATGGTTAGACGAATTATTTGATGAATGAATGCATGTTCAGGCGTGAGGGCCCTAAAATCTTCTCCTCCTCGTAAGTCATAATCCCTACCTCCCCACAATAGTTGCTTAGCATCTTAAAGATCAAATATATATGCTTTTGGCCATTCACCACTTTTAAAGTATTTGATACCTTTGTGGGGACACCCAATAAGAGAGTTAATGGAGCGAGGTGTAAAGAGAATCTTTTCTCCCATGACATATGACTTAACAGCAATGCCAACTCCATCATGATTGCGAATAAATGATGCATTTGCATAGAAAAGCTTGCAGAGAATGGGGTAAGCAATCTCTTCAATTTTCAAGAAGGAGCACCAACCAAGTTTTTTGAAGTGCTTAGTAATGTCACAATTTGGAAAATCTGAGAGTGCAATAGTTCCAGCATGACTCCAATTTCTTGAAACCAAATGATTTGTGAAGAACCTTTTGGCAAGAGAAGTTCTGAAAAGAAGAGTAGAATCAACTTTTTTAAAATCAAGAGAAATTATAATGTGATTAGTTTCAGTGCAGGGAAGCTCTTCTTCTTCCGAGAAATTGACTATTGAATCATCATCTGAGTCTGAAGAGTTATGATCAAATAAGTTTTCTGAATTCATGACAAAAGATATGGCAGAAGCGGATGCACTATGTTTAGCCATGGAGTGAATTTGAAGGAAGTAGTTTGAAGAATTTGGTCTTGTGAGGAAACAGAGGTTAGGGTTCCTTTTAAAGAAGATGAAGAGACACATTCAGGGGCGCGAAATCTAAAAGACACACGGAGGTGTGAATTTGTGCAATGGAAGTTGAAGAGTCGGTACAGATTTGATGATTTAGTGAAAAGAAACGTGTTTTTATCAACTGGGACAAATTGGACCAGGGGGTACCCAGAAATTCGATGATGCATGATAGGAATATGTAACGTCACAAAGAGTTTAAATTTTAGGTACCAAACCACTGTCAGAGAGAGTCACTTCAACCACATTAATTGAGTGTGGCATCTTTCCTTGACAAAGTACTTTGCTTCCGTTGAAGTGAGAAGGCAATCAGTACTTTTGGAGCAGCATAATTTGCTTGAACTTCCTAATAATAATGTTATTCACATGACTTTGCAGGATGATCAAATCTGAGCCTTTATTTTGTAATGAGCTTAGATGTATTTGGAGAACCCAATTGTGAATCTCCAATCAATTTTGATAGAATAAAAACCTAGTAATCCTGAGCTTTTTAGGAGATTGTTTTGACTCTTGTAAAGAACTTTGGAGAAATTTGCAAATATGAACATGATGCTCACTGATTCCCATATTACTATCTCGAAACATATTTTTCAGTGAGATATAAGATCAAGAGAGTTGATACATCTTCTTCTTATGTTGAGGCCTAACCATCTATATAATGATGACAATTTGTGTGTTCAGGACCAATGTAGAGCAATTTATACCAGTGGAGTTCCAGAGAGACTTAGTTGCACTCATAGATAGTCCTTATAAAATCAGATGTCTAGTTGTGAACATTATCGCTCAATGTGTTGTTCAACACAAATCACATAATTTTAACCATAACAGCCCCATGATTTGAGAGTGATGAAACATTCTTGTCACGACCATTAGAATCTATTATACAACAAGGAAATCCTACAACTGTGTTGAGACAATGAGTCCAAGTTTGCTTAGATACCTCACTCCCAGAGCACCTTGCTTAAGAATGATGATCAACATTGATACGTCAAGGGAACATTTGCATGACACATTTCCATGGTGTTTTATAATGAAAAGATAACGTATTTTCCATTGTAATCATACTCTTTGCGGGAGTAGCAGTGATTCTTCAAGCATCTGACTTTAAAGTTAGCTCAAGTGACGTTTTTCAGCACTAGATTATGTGTGAAATTTTTATTCAAATTTCAATTGAATTGGACGAATATGTGCCTGTCTTTCAACAACTTATAAACATAGCTTAAAGTGTCAAGTAAGGAATTCTCAGGGTTCTTGTAAATAAGATCAATCAACAAAGATGGCATTTACCAATTTGTTGAATGAGTTTACAGCACAATCTTACTAGGCTAAGACAGATAAGAGATGAACTTTCTTATGTGATGATAGAATTCTTCAACCAATATCTCAAGGTTAATTACCGACTCACTTAGATCAATAAACACACGTCTAAAGCAATAACTTTCAAGAGGATCAAACGGTTTGATTAAAGGATGAGAGGGTAGGAGTATGAACATGTATCCAGGACTTTTCAAGCTCATTTTCAAATTGTTTATCAAGTAGTCAGGTTACTCAAACAATATTTCATATCAGAGATTAAATTCCTCACTTTATGTTTCTTTAATATGTACAGCTTAGTATCTCAAGAACAATTTGATGATATGAGAATAGACACAAGATAAGTTTTAACATGAACCGCCAACTCCAAGCATTTCAATATAAATATATAGTAAAGAAATCTTGATTATTGCTCACCAACACTTCCATTGACAACCTTACCTTCAATGTTATCAATGGTATATGAATTACCTGTATCAGGAACTTGAATGGAGTGGAACCCATCTGGTATTTACTTGATGCCTCAGGTTATGCTCTCCGGTATCTGTACATTTAAATTCAATTCCAGGTACCCTTTTTGTTTTGGGTCCTTCATTGTTAGACGTAATTGTTTCCTTTTTCACCCAAACCCATTTTCTTAACTTTGTTCCTCTGTTTTTTATTAAACTAGCATTCCATATCAAGATGCCCAATTCCTTTACAACATTGGCATTTTCTAACTCTCATAGGTTTGTGAAGCTTCTCAACTTTTAATTTACAGATATTTTGATTAAGACAAAAAAAAATTTGTGAGCATTGTTGTTGTTATCTTGTTGAACTTTAATAGTTAAGCTAGACATTTCTCTAATCTTGTTTTCCAAGTCCTGCTTCAATTTAAGTGTTCTCAACAAATTATCTTGCAAGAACTTATTCCTCTTCCTCAGGTTTTCAATATTCTCATTACATTTTAAGATAAAATTATAATTTACACCTTCATATTCAGATTCACTGGAAGTTGATTCATTTGAGTTAGAGTAAGATAGTACCTGACTATTGGCCATGAAGCCAACATAGACTTCTTCCTCATTTTGTGAATCAGATTCAGTGTCACTCCACGTAGCTTTGAAGGACGAGATTTTCGTATCCACCATTTGATCAGCATTTAGTTTTGGACATTCTGACTTGATATGGCCTGGTTTTTGACAATGATAACTTAGTAATATTGTTAGCTGAATTTAAAGGTAGCTTTATACCAGTGTGATTCCGACGAAGCTGTTTTTTTGCTTTTGCAAGCTGAACTAGCCTCTTGGAGAGAAATGCAACCTCTGCATCCACTTTATCTTCATTATCATTGATGTTGCTGTGAGATATGCATTCTGAATTTATTTTTAAAGCCACGTCTTTCTTCTTGAGACTTGGTTCGTCTCCTGAAGCCATGATTAATTCATGTGTTGTCAAGGATCCAATTAGTTGAGCAATTGTCATGTGCGTGAGATCCTTTGCTTCGTGAATTTTAATGACCTTGGGAGTCCAGTCTTTGGGAAGAGATCAAAGTATTTTTCGAACTTGATCCTCTTCAGATACCACCTTCCTGAGAGCGAACATCTTGTTGACTATTTCCATGAACTTTGAGTACATCTTACTGATAGTTTTCCCTTCTTTCATTCGAAACATCTCATACTGATAAGTAAGAAGGGCCAGTCTATCTTGACGTACTTCAGATGATCCTTCGTGAGTAACTTGTAGTATTTCCCACATATCCTTAGCCGTGACACATGTGCTCACACGATTGTATTCACTCTTACATAATGAACATGACAGAATGTTCTTGGCCTTTGCATTCATTGAGATCAGCTTCTTGTCTTGAGTGGTATATTCGCTTCTTTCTTTGGGAACATTTGTACCACCTTTAGTTTTCATAGGAATCTTGGCTCTTTCAACAATAATTTCCCATAGATCATAGTCTATGGATATGAGGTATTCATCAATACGATTTTTCCATGTTGCATAGTTAGTGCCATCAAGACGAGTATGTGAAACCCCCTCAGAATATGTTTCATTTTGAGCTTCCATTGGATTGTTTTACTCTTGGATGTTAAGCCAAAAGACAAAGAGCACAAGACTCTGGTAACACTTTTTGAACGGGGGGGTTGGGGGGGGGGGGGGGGGAGGTGAATTGTTCTTTCCAATTTCAATTGTAGCCTTTTCAATCCAAGTACTTTCAGAAGCTCAAATTTAGAGCTAAATAAGCTCAGCTTATATAACTCAGATGTAATACAAATTCAGCTCAGTCACCAAGCATAACACTTAGGCAAATCGTTTCAAACAAGATAAATGTGATTCTGAAGCTCAGTCTTGAACTTTAACAAGTTGTGTTAATACGGAAGAGATAGGAAGCTAGATCAACTCTTTTGCACAAGCACAAGCATTAACCAAATAAGTCACAACCAAAGTATAAGAAATGGAGAACAATGAGACAAGTAGTTTAGAGAGGTTTGACCCCTAAAGCTGTGTAAAACACGAGCTAAAGAGATTAATCCTCTATCTAAGTTATCAAACTTAGGATTTTCAAGCCAACACTTTATTTAGATCAAAGTTACAAGATACAACACAACAGAGCTATCTGGAACCAACTGTGATAAAGACTGGAACAAAACAGACCAGCTCGTGGATCCTCAAGCTTCCTCACAAAAACTACCCACCAAGATAAAAACACACAATCTCTATACTGGTGTAAACACAAAATAGTTTGCAAGAAATAACTTAAAAGGGATCACTTTTCTTGTAGCACTTTGATCTCTATAAATAACTCCCTCAAACTAGTCGTTGCCTCAGGTAATTTGAATTCCATTTGGTGAGATTTCCTAGGCCATTCCCAACAGCTATGTTTGACTTTTAGCACTTCTTTAGCTTTCCTAATGTGGAGATTCCTGAAATTGAAGATAAGTGTGTGCAATATCTGACCATGTGATATCATAAAATAGTTTAAACAACAAAGAGTAGTTTTGTCAATCATCAACAATTAGCCTGTTGATTTTGTTCCATGAAGCTTCCAGAGAGACTAACACGGTATGATTGATATAATGGTTTGTAATTCATTCAATATAACATATATAATATGTAACTGCCGCCTAAATATTATTAAAAAAGTAAAGCTTAAATCGTATGGGAAGCAATTTAATGTGAACATTTAATATGAAAACCGAAAAGTAAAAGAGAACAATGCAATAAATCATTCTTGAGGCACAACCACAATCACATCCCCAAGCAGATAATTATTGGTAGTACTCTTTAAAAAAAAAATTCAAAGAAAATATGAAATTTATGCAGCATGAGCAACAATGGGGCTCCTCACTTGGTACACGCCATCATCCGATGTCAAAGAACCAGATATCACCTTGTCACCCGTAACAATGGCAGTAAGAGTGATGGTAAAGCTCTGAGTCTCTCCCACAGATTTGAATAGATGCAGATTAAGCTGGGGTTGTTAGGGTGTGGGGGGAGTAGGCATGGGTATGGTGCCTCTAGTGATGCTAGTGTCGTCGGGGCTTTTGATCTATGTTTGTACTGTGTTTTATGCTTTTACTCGTTGAGGACGGTGATGGGTTTTACGGGTTTTGATGGAATTTAATTTGAATGTGTTCTGCAATTGCACTGTCAATGTTCTTGGTTATAAATGCAAATGCTTAGGTGCTGTAAAATCAAGTTGTTAGAGCATGTAAAAAAGAAGAAGATTTCATTGAGAACATTTTTCTGTGTGAATAAGGATACAAAGAGGGGATATTTATCTTAGTCTGAATCTCTACAAGCTAGGGATCTCAACAAATCCGTTTCTAAGGAAACAATATTCATACCTAAATTATCGCCTCTGATAACACTCCCCTTCAAGTTAAGCTATCGGATCTCCGATACGTAACTTATCCAACACGGGGTTAAATGCCTGTCCAGTGACCGCTTTAGTTAGGATATCAGCCAACTGGTCTTCTGACCTCACAAATGGTAGTTGAATGGTACCATCTTCTAATTTTTCCTTGATGAAATGCCAGTCAATTTCAACATGTTTAGTTCTGTCATGCTGAACTGGGTTCTCTGATATGCTGATTGCAGCTTTGTTATCACTGCAGAACCCGTTGGGGCCAACCCAATTTCTATCATAAGTTTCCTTACCCATATGACCTCTATAGCAGCCTTGGCAATTCCTCTACACTCAACTTCGGCACTGTAGAGGGCCACTACCTTTTGTTTCTTGCTTCTCCAAGTTACCACATTTCCTCCTACTAGGGTAAAGAACCCGAGGTAGACCTTCTGTCATTCAGATTTCCTGCCCAGCCTGCGTCAGTGTAGGCTTCGATGTCCAGGTTCCCGTGGTTACCGAACATGATCCCGTTGCCTACTGATCCCTTCAAGTACTGTAGTATCCTTGTCACTGCTTCCATGTGCCTTTGCTGTGGTTGGTGCATAAACTGACTGACCACCCTGACCGCATATGCAATGTCCGGTCTTGTGTGAGACAAGTAGATCAGTTCTCCAACCAATCTTTGATACCGTTCTTTGTCTGCAAGATTCTCACCTTCCTGTATCTTGAGTCTGTGATTTATCTGAATTGGCGTGTCAACCGGTTTGCAATCCAGTATTTCTGTTTCTACTAGGAGATCAAGAACGTGTTTTCTTTGTGAAATGAAGATTCCTTGCTTAGACTGCATAACTTCGATCCCCAAGAAATACTTCAGGCCTCCCAGATCCTTCATTTCAAACTCTCAAAATAAGTTCTCGCACAGCTTTTCCATTTCTTCTTTATCGCTCCCAGTGATAATCATGTCATCCACGTATATGATAAGACAAGTGATTAGGTCCCCTCTTCTCTTCAGGAACAGGGTGTGATCCGAGTTGCTTTGTTTGTACCCATACTTCTGCATCGCCATAGTAAACCTCCCAAACCAGGCTCGTGGAGACTGCTTGAGTCCGTACAGAGCCTTCCGAAGTCTACATACTTTATTAGTTTTGAACCGATCCGAGAAACCTGGTGGTACCTCCATGTACATCTCTTCGGATGGTTCTCCATGTAAAAAGGCATTCTTCACATCAAACTGATGAAGAGACCAATCCCGATTTGCAGCCGCAGAAAGAAGAACTGGTACAATGTCTAGTTTAGCTACCAGAAAGAAGGTCACAGAGTAATCAATCCCATAGGTCTGGGTGTACCCTTTAGCCACTAGACGCGCCTTGTACCTCTCAACTATCCCATCGGCTTTGTACTTGATGGTGGACACTCATTTGCACCCTACTGGTTTCATGCCATAGGGTAGCTCACACTTCTCCCAGGTTTCATTCTTTGCTAGGGCATTCATTTCTACCATCATAACCTTTCTCCACTCCTCAACCTGCATAGCCTCCTGAGTTGATTTAGGTATTTCTTGCTTATAGAGGTTCCCCAAGAAGGCTTTGACCATGTCAGATATACTCTCCCTGATTGCCATATTCCCAATGGGGCACTTAGAAGACCGGGACCTCTGATCAGGTGAATAACGAATTGGAGGTATTCCCCTGGTGCTTCTTTGAGGCAATTCATACCTGTGATTATCTATATCACTCACCACAGGATTAACTATATTTGGTACAGAAGCAATATCAAGAATAACAGATGAGGAAGAGACTGAATCGGTTACCTCAGTTTGGACATCATACGGAGGAGGGTGATTGGAGGTGGTACTGAGCTCAATGGGACTACAGCCGCGGCAGCATCAGAGATGTCGGTCAGACGGTGGGCAAACTTTGCCGTCGTTGCCAGCGGAGGAGATGGCACCACAAGGGAGTCGCCGGGTAACAGAGGTAAAGGGTTTGAGTCAATTAACTCAAACCCTAGCTGTTTTACTCTTTATTCCCCTAAATTCCCTCATTTTGCAAACCGACCCCCACACTTTGATGAGTCTGCGAGTATACCCCACAGTTTGCATGTCTCCCAAAATAACACCGATAAATCACCCCAGTGAATAATTGATTCTGGCGCTACAGATACAATGACATTTGCTCCCTCAGATTTAATTGAACCAATTCTGAAAAGTTCCCATGTTCAAACTGCTAATGGCGAATTTGTGGAAGTTAAAGGGGAAGGAACTGTTAATATTTCACCAAGATTGAAATTGAAAAACTGTCTCTATGTCCCGTCTTTATCTTGCAAACTGCTATCTCTGAGTTATGTAACCAGTGAACTGAATTGTATGGTACTGATATATCGTCGTTTCTGTATTATCCAGGACATTCATATGAAGGAGATAGTTGGGCGTGGTACTGAACGGGGCGGACTTTACTATGTGGATGAATTGGAACAACCTGCTAAAGCTTTATTATCGAAAGGCACCCCGGACACACAAATTTGGCTTTGGCACCGACGCCTTGGACAACCATCTGCTGGGTATCTGCAAATGTTGTTTCCTACTCTGTTTCAAAATAAACCAGATTTTAAGTTGTAATGTCAAACATGTTCTGTTGCCAAAAGTCATAGGACTTCTTTTAAACCCACGAACACTCGGGTACAGTCAGTTTTCTCTTTAGTTCATTCGGATGTTTGGGGATCTGCCCCAGTTATAAATCACAGTCGGTTTCGTTATTTTGTGCTATTTATCGATGACTTTTCTCGCATGACTTGAGTTTATTTTCTTCGGCATAAATCAGAAGTTTATGACATCTTTGTGGCATTTTTTAACATGATCCAAACCCAAGTTGATCAGAAAATCAAAATCTTGAGAACAGATAATGGGCGCGAGTATGTTAACCAATTCATGACAGATTTCACAACCAAGCAGGACATAATCCACCAAACCTCCTGTCCAAACACTCCCCAACAAACTGGAGTTGCTGAACGTAAAAACAGAACCTTGCTAGAAATGACCCGAGCCCTTTTCCCCGAATCACATTCCCCAAACCACCTCTGGCCAGAAGCAGTTGCGACATCCACCTATCTTACAAACAGGCTTCCCACCACAATCCTCGGTCACAAAACCCAGCTCTCTATGTTTCAGACACAAGTCACTGTTCCTCACTCCATGACTACCCCCACGAGTTTTTGGATGCTCAGTATTTGTGCATATTCCCAAGGCAGAACGAACAAAATTGGATCCCTGTGCTATCAAGTGTGCCTTTGTTGGATATGCCCCTAACCAGAAGGGCTACAGGTGCTATCATCCTAGCACACGGTGGTTCTATGTCACTATGGACTGTGAATTCTTAGAAATAGAATACTATTTTCAGACCCAACATAGCTCTCAGGGGGAGTATCCGAGTGATTCACTGTGCTGGCTCGACTCAGAAGACAACATTGGTTTACTGTCCTCGTCCTCATCTGGTCCCATTGAGCTCAGTACCACCTCCAATCAGGGAATTTAGGGGAATAAAGAATAAAGCAGCTAGGGTTTGAGTCAATGGACTCAAACCCTTTACCTCTGTTACCCGACGACTCCCTTGTGGTGCCATCTCCTCCACTGGCAATGGCGGCAAAGTTCGCCCGCCGTCCGACCGACGTCTCTGATGCTGCTGCCGCTGTACCGGCATCCTGGGGGGTGACGCCTACAACGGTGGTGTTGGCCCTTGTTGGATCTGTCCACCCGTAAGTCCCTCCGACAGAGGCGTTCGTATGCCTCCGTCCGCCGCCGATATTTGCGTCGCCGCTGCTTTTCTGACTGCCTTCCCACCAGTCCGGATACCCAATCAATTCAAAACATCCTTCTTTGGTATGTCTTGGCTTTCAACAGTGAGAGCATTCGAGGTCAGATTTGTCCTCTCGCGGCGGCGGTCTCCGGCCACCGCCGTCACTGCGTCTGATTCCGTCGCCTTTTTGCCGTCCATTCTTTCCTCCATTGACCACCAGTCCCACTTTGATACCCGGTGATGATGGGTCCCTTCGCCATCGGATGCCATCTTTAAGATTTGAAGACGGGCAGTCTCCCGTCGGATAGTGGCGTAGGCAGACTCTACTGAGGGTTTGGCATCGAGTTTCAACAGATCCCGCCTAATTTGTTCGTACCGTTCATCAATTCCAGTAAGAAGTTGGTAAAGCCTTTGTTCTTACTGAATTTTATTGAAGGTTGTGATATCATCCGAGCACTTCATGGGATTCGGTTGTTTTCGGTCTATAGCCATCCAAATTGCCTGCAATTTTCCCCAAAATTCCTCTAGGCTATCTGAACCTTGTTTGATTGTATTTGCCCTCCTGTGTAGATCGAACAGTTGGAGGGGATCGGTGTCGCTGCCATAGGTTGTGGCAAGGCCATCCCAAAGTGCTTTTGCCGTTGGGTATTGTAGAATGTTGTTTATTAGGTTTCCATCCATGTTTTGTATAATCCATGTGAAAACTTGTTGGTCTAGTTGATCCTACTAGTCATACAATGCGTCTGTCTCCTTCGGTACGGGTGGATTTCCGGTGATGTGTGATCGGCCTCCTCTTCCTCCGATCGCCATCTTCATAATCCGGGCCCAGACCGGGTAATTCTCGTTGTTTAGTTTGATGCCAAGTGAGAGATTCTCTGAATTGGTCATCAAGAGTTTTGATATTTGGGTGAGTTCTTGGTTGATTTCGGTTGACATTTTGATTGATGCCAACGTGGTTTGGGAAAGGTATTTAGGACGATGATGAGAATTCTAAGTCCATAGGATGAACACTGCTTTGATACCATGTTAGAGCATGTAAAAAGGAAGAAGATTTCATTGAGAACACTTTTCTGTGTGAATAAGGATACAAAGAGAGGATATTTATCTTAGTCTAAATCCCTACGAGCCAGGGATCTCAACAAATCCGTTTCTAAGGAAACAATATTCATGCCTAAATTATGGCCTCTAATAACACAAGTGATTTTAATGTATAAAATCAAGGTTTCTTCATTTGGAGGTGTAATTATAACCACGAACTCCGAAATTATTGGTCGTTCATGAATTCAAGAAAATAAAAGAGAACTAAGCTGCATAAGCAACAATGGGGCTCCTCACTTGGTGCGCATGATCGTCCCATATCAACAAACCTGACAACAAGGAGTTAGCCTCAACAGTTGCAGCAACGGTGACTGTAAAACTTTGCGTTTCACCAACGGATTTGAACGAGAGGATTCCGGGTTCCACATCGATGTTCAGGCCCGGGACTGTAGCCAGTATGGCCTTGTAAGTGGACGATGGAGACCCCACATTGGTCACGGTCCGGTGGAAGACACTGGTGATAGAGCTGCCGGAGGTGGTGGAGACCGTAAAAGATGGGTAATTGAGGTCATAAACGGTGGCGTTGTTGGCGGCGGAGCAAGTGGTGTTGTCACCGGTGATGAGCTGCAAATTCTTGTTGCTGTAGCCCTGGCCGCACAGGAATTTCACGTAGTCGGATTCTCCCATGTCATACACCAAACCGGGGTCTCTAGCCTTCAGCGGGTTTATTTGGCCCGACCCGTATGCGAATTCGGCATCCGTATTTTTTTCCCCAGACATTGGAGTAGCTTCAAAAGGATTAATGTTATCATGATTTTATTCCAATTTTAGTAAGAATTAATGATTCAAGATACCATTTTACAAGTTTAGAAGAAAATTACCCGTGGTCATTAGAGCAGACTTGATTGCAGCTGGAGACCATGTGGGGTTGAAGGATTTAACATAAGCAGCTGCAGCGGAGGCATGAGGACAAGCCATTGATGTTCCTGAAATAATGTTAAACGGTGATACTCTGGGATCTTCTGGGAATCCTGTTACGGTCGTGGCTTCCGACCATGCTGCAAGAATGTCCACTCCAGGAGCACTGAGATCAGGCTGCATATAAATTTTGCCAAATTCTCACGTTATCTTGGTACGAAAAAGAAGGAGAATCCGCTGTTAGACGTTGAAATATACTCACCTTGAGAATGTCTTCCGTAATCGGATTCGGCCCCCTGGAAGAAAACGACACGACAAATGGAGCTGATGGGTCGTTAACTTCAACACTCTTCAAAATGGTTGCTGTCGGATTGCTGCACCCCACCCCAATATGTAAGAATAGTTATTAGCAAATGATGATAATGATCCTAGATTTCGAATTCTTGGAAATGAACCTTGTTTTGTTAATATAATTGTAGACTTGTAAACCGTTGGATGAGCCTAGGAAGGAGGCAGGCAGGGGAAACAAGAAGGCATGATCCCGGAAACCGTCTTGCTGCATTATAGTTCCAGTTGCACCAGCAGCTGCAGTTGGCTCGGCATTGCTCAGAGAGTCACACAGGACGATGGTTCCCTTCACCAATTTCGGGTCCAAAGAATCCGGACTGCAATACCTGAACCGGTATTGTACTTGTTATGTGTGATTAATCGCTCTTCCTGATGTATACATCGATTGTGTTATAAATATTTATTAGCATATACTGGTTTGGCCGAACCTGCCTCTTTGTTTACCTTGATGTGTTGCCATCGTAGCCGCCGGTAGTGTTGGGCACATTTCCTCCATAAACCAAAGGGTAGTTGTCATTTTTCAGGACAAATGTGTTTACTGATACTCCCTGCCATAGATATGAAACATCTTGGGTTAATTACAGTTAGAAACCCTGAGATTGGTGAAATTACATATTCACCTCCAAGAAGTTCATAAATGGTATTGCCTCTACGGTAACTTTAAACAACAGGTCTTTATTTGGACAGAAACCATCCAAAAACTTGGCAACATCTATGCTTAGTGAGGAAAATTGTTGTAATTTCTCGAAACTGTGGGGTGCCTATCTGTATTTTCACCTATTCTTAGGGGTTGAAATGTAATTAGCAGTAACCTCCACTCACCTCATAAGTTTTGTTGTTTCCCAACTGGACCTCAGTCAAGAACTTCCTGTCTATGGTACTGGCTGCAACCGAAAGTGACCACGGGGAAAAATTGGTGATGGATGCCGGGCCAGGCCCCGAGTTACCAGCAGAATTCGACGTAAGTATTCCATTTTTCATTGCATGGAAAGCACCAATTGCAATGGAATCATCAAAGTAATCAGATGGGAAGAACCCCCCAACTGAAAGGGATATTATGTCGACTCCATCAGCAATTGCATCATCAAATGCAGCAAGAATATCTGCATCAGGACAGCCATCAGACCAACAGATTTTGTAGACTGCAATGCGTGCAGATGGCACACCCCCACGCATGACTCCAGTTGCAAGACCCTCTAAATTGGCCCCGAAAACTGCACGCCCGGCTGCAGTCGAAGCGGTGTGGGAACCGTGGCCTTCGGTGTCTATAGGAGAAGGAGCATCGGGTGGACTAATGGCTCCTTCACTATGATAATATCTCGCTCCAATAATCTTGCTGCAAAATATATGAAACATCAATGATATCTTTATTGTGACCAAAAAAATAAAAAAAATCAATGTTAATTCTTTATGAGTGAATTCATTGTATAAGCTATAAAACTACATTTACCACCCTTCAGTTTCGGTTAAAATTACATAAAAGTCCATCAGTTTTCACTCTTCAGTAACTTCTTTTTCCTTTTAATAATCGACTTCTGGCACCCTCTTTAGATTATAGATATTTCAATCTTTTAGGATATCAATTCCAAATCAAAAGTGGAAAATAGAGCGCAGTATCTTCAATCTGTGCCAACTAAAACCAACTGAAAATGTCAAGTTTTACCCGTTTTATTTGTGATAGGGAAAGCAGTTCTTACCCTTTCATCTTCCATGGAAATCTTTAATGGATGGGAATGATAGTCAGATAAGAGGGTAGCTTAATGTAATTTCAAAAACTTGTAAATCGAAACTTTAGAGGGGGTACAAGAAATAACTTAGAAAAATAGCTTGATCTTACTTGTTGCAAGTGAAGTTAGCTGATGATTGGCAAGTTCCCTTCCATTTGCTTGGTGGTGCACTGAAGTTCCGATCATTGAAACTATACGGTGAAGGCCAAATTCCGGTGTCCAGCATTCCTATAATGATATCGCTCTCTGTTGTTGCATGTTCTGCCTTCAGAGGAAAGCCTATGAAATCCCATGATCTTGTAGTGTGAAGTTGCTTTTTCGTGCTCGGAAACACAGAGACCACTCCATCCAGACCTGAATCACGCACACATATGGATCCTTGTGTGTTTGAGTATATATAAATCGAATCAGAGTTGAATAGTTGCTCGAGTACTTACTAGCAATCTTGTTCTTTTCCTCCTCGGTGAGCTTTGCTACAAAGCCATTGAAGCTTCTCTTGTAGCTGTGGAGCCAAGATTCAGATGCCCTTTTGCTGAATACACAGCATAGTACACAGAATCAAATCATATCAGATCACAATCGATTTTAAGGGCAAATTACATCCACTACCCCTGCGAATTGATGTATTTATAAAACTCTAAATCAACTTTCCGTTGAGCCATGATCATATACATAGTTCAGTAACAACTAACAAACCTTCCCAGTGTTGCCTGTAGCATGCTCATATGCTGCGCCGTTGCAGCGAATTCCCCTCTCGGACGGTCGCCCATGTAAACTACATACACCTGCACAAAGTCAAAGCAGTACATAATGATATAGCTCGTACAGCGCTATTCATATATAATCTCTTTGAGGTGTTTGTTTAAAAGACTAATATACATGCCTTTTGATCATTCCCATCAGATGCTCCACTGCAGCTTACGATCAGCAGAGAGCTAAGGAAAGCTATCACGAGACGGAGCCATGCCGGAGCAGCCCGAGTGGTGGCAGCCATGGAAGATACTCAAAACAGGTTTGAGTTTTGAGCTCTGTTATGGACTTATGGTGATTGTAACTGATGATATCATGCATGCAATATGAAGGCCGATTTATAAAGGCTTGTTTGCTTTGCCGCTGTGCATGTTTTGCTACCGAAAGGTGCTGTTAAAACTAGCCTACAATAGAAGTGTCCAATAAAAACCGGCACCAACAATGTGTAACAATGTTAGCATGGAAATTTCGTCTTCAGTTTCCTGGTGTGGAACAAAAAGTGAGGAAAGACTTGGGACTTTGTTGTACTTGGATAAATCTAATGAAGTTTGTAAGAATATGCTAATTAATAAATTAAGATATTGCTTCCCTTAATTTATATGCATTTAAGGACAAAAGCATTGATTTCGCCACGCTAATTTGTATCTTAGAGACAGCCTGTAATGTGTTGGATCTATGAAAATTGAAACATATCAGAAGGCTGAGCTATGTGGTGTAACGGTTCGATGTTATGATAGATTAACCAGAGTTATTGTATTTGACTTCCTGTACATGCAATCCCTAGGCTTAGGGGCGGATCCAAGATTTGTAATTAGCGGGGGCTGAAAATTCCTAGGCCTGAATATATTAAAAAAAATAATAATAACTTGAAATTGAATAAAGACACTAGAGCTCGTAGATGATAACTGTTTTTTACGATTCGTATTCCCTTCAATTTGTTCACACAATTTTTTCTCAAACTAAAGTTTTCACGTATGATACTAATATGGTCCCTTATTAAAGAAAAAAACTAAAATTTGTTTGAGATTATAATATCCACTATCGAGTATAGTAATTAATTCTTTCGGTAAATTATAGGTAAGTTAAAGTATAAACAGTTGAATAAAAAACTATAAAGTCTTTTATATTCGAAATTAAAATTCGAATTCACAACATTTTATTAAAATAATATGTATTGAAAATTAGAATTTTTTTTGTGATATTAATTTGACAGAATTAAGTTTTGATTAGATTTACCTACGTGATATATGATATCTTTTATCTCTCTAATATTATATGAATAAGATACATTATCCTAATTTTTCCTTGCATAAAACACAATACATTAATTTTTTCCCGGGAGTGTTCGGCGCATAGTTCATACTTTTAATTATTTTCATATTCGAGCGAAACTTGAGTTATATCAAATATAATATAACATTAATTATATATCATAGCTAGTAAATTTTATACTTTTAAAAAGTGTTAATTAATTTATTTTCAATAATATATATTTATATTTTGAAAAATCAATTTTAAACGGATTAATTGGGGGCCTTAGGTGGCTCCGCCCCTGCCTAGGCTCGACACCATACGTATTTGTCTGAACTCCAAATCTACTCGAATCAACTCGTTGTAAACTTTTGGAGTGGATGTGTTCCTCTCTAAATAATTCTCTCTTCTCCCTTTTTTTTTTCCTCTCTTTTTTTTTTTTTTCTGGTCTTCTCGTATTAAGAACCTCTTATTTATAAATTATAATCAAGTTCTAAAGTCCTTCCCATAGATTGCTTATTTATTCCCGTTATGGATAAACACCTATTTTATTATCTGTTAGGTTCCAAAGGGATAAATATTCTGAATATCTCGTATTATGGCGGTTTTTGAACTTTGCATCCCGAACTAAAAAAAATTTGTATTTGCATCCTCAACTATTGTTTTGTGATAAATTGCAACCTGGTTCCACTCATCATGTGATACGTACCCCAAATTTCTTCCATGTGTCACATGATGAGTGGAACCATGTTGCAATTTATCACAAAACAATAGTTGAGGATGCAAACACAGACTTTTTTTAGTCTGGGATGCAAAATCCAAAAACCGCGATAGTACAGGATGTTCAAAATATTTATCCCGGTTCCAAATACACCTATTTTATTATCTGTTAGGTTCCAAGTACATTCACACTACTCGAGCTAATTAATTACATAAAATTAGAAATTTTATAATGGGTTAATTATATCTAGACCCCTTCCGAGTTTAGTATATTACAATTGGACCCCTGTTAGTCATTTTATTACAGTTTGACCCCTTCTAAAATTTCGAAATTACCAAACAGTGAAGAAAATATACAATTTCGTTAAACATTTCATGGAATGTTCCAAATTGGGAAATTTAGACTATGAATTCCAAGAAAAGATACAATTTCGTTAAATATTTCACTGAAAGCTCATCGTTCAATTGGGAAATTTAGACTATGAATTCCAAGAAAATGTGTAACCACTTGAAATGGAGAACCTGAACCCTTAATTAGCTGAACAAGAAGTAAAATGGTTGAAAAGGGAAAAACAGCGCCAAAATACAACTGGAATTATAATTCTGTTTGTTTTTAACGTTCAAACTAACGGAAAAATCGGTTCTGAAAAAAATATGGTAGTTTAGTGACCATTCTTGTTAAAATTAAAAGTGGGGGACGAAAAACGAATAAGTCGTATAGTCGGATGACTAAAAATGTAATATTCCCTTTATTGTTGCTTATATTATATTTGGTAGGAAAATAAATAATTATTATAACAAATACAGAAAAGTATTCATTCGATATGTTCAAATTTACATTCACAAGAAATAAAAATACATGACATTTTATTTACGGATATGGGAACACACTACAAAAATGATTTAATCTTCAATAGAACTTATATAATAGAAAATATAACGTTGAAGGAAATAAATAGAAATTACCTCAATGTCAATTCCCGAATTGAGTTGGTACTCCAAGCAGCAACAACTGTGAACGAAGTCAACGAAAGAATCAACTACAAACAGATCAGATCCGATTTTACTGAATTCAAAGAAATCACAACCAATTTTGATGAAAGTCAATTAATTGGTAAAGTTTTAATTTTCTTTAGTAACTGAACAATCCAAGTTGTTTTGGGTCTATTAGGGGAAAAAAGGAAACTAACCCAGAAAAAAAATACAGGTGTAATCGGAATTTTGAAGAAAATGAAACAATCGTTTCAATTTTGTAGGAGCAACAAAAGCGCGGGATATGAAAGAAAAGTGATAATTATGAACAATGAGTAAGGAAATAATTAAATATTTATAGTTTACGATACAAGTATTATTAATTCAAATATTTTATATTGGTGAAGGTTGGAAACTATCACAATCAATTTTTTGGACGGACTAACAATAACAGAGGACGATAGTTACAAAAAATGAAAAATAAGAGAGAAATTGTGGGAATTTTCGAAATAAAAAAGAAAATATACCGAGATATGATACAATAACACACACAAAGTAAACAAGAAATACTTGTAAGAATATATTTTACAATCAAAATGGGTCATGCAATAAAAACAAATGCTTTACAAGGTAACCTACAATTAAAGGCAACTTTTGCGGCAATGATGGAACTCCTCAAAGCAGACAAGTTCAATACACGGTGAATTGGACCTTTTTTGCTATCATAATATAATGGGGAAAAAAAAAAGGATCTAAATAATTTAATATTATTAAAATTACAAAAAAATTGATCACAGTAGTTATTTCTATGATGATTTTGGCGTCCTCCAAGAAAACAAATATGGAGAAATTATGGATGACCAAGAAAACAAAAAACACAAATAAAATCACCATTACAAAAGTAATTCATAATCGTATGACATTATAAGAGGTATTCTAGAAATCAGAAAAACGAGCATATAAGCATGCATTCTTTATAATATTTGAAGCTAATATTTTTATCACAGATTAACACAATAAAATAATATTTTTTTTTACATGGGAATACAAACTCCACTAATACTTGAACAACATATACTATTACTTCAAAGCAAAGATCGATTCCATAGAACACATATTCACTCCATGGTATGAAGCTTGCAACAACTGCACAAGATCAATATAAAATCCAATGCAGAAATTGCATGGATGACGAAGTGAAAGCATCACCAAGGTATGAAATCTAAAAAACCAATAAACTTAAACTCGTGATATATAAATAAATAAATTACAAAGTTCAAAACATACACGTATAGGGTCACTCTAAAGTAGCAAATGAAAGTGAATGTGTAGCGCCCCAAACGGAAAGCACCACATCCCCCGCACTATGACCCAAATCCGGATACGAAATGGAAAGTCTGTACCCGAATCCGAATCATAGCGAACGGGAGACCACTCACACACTATACTAGGCGGGAGTTAGAACCTCGAAACCAAACAAGCAATACAATAAGATAAAATGCACGTGCGGAAGCATATCATGTAATCAAACAAAATTACCAGTATCAAGTAACGGGTTCAACTAACATAATACCTAGTCCCAAATATCATAAACGTAAATCATAATATTCATACATTCAATACATAACTAAATCAATTTACAATATGCGTGTGGTGTGATTCAGACCTAACCATAGGAATAGACAGACCCAAAAATCCCGTCTAGCACTCCAAAACCTGCAAGAAACTGAAAACAATCCGGGTTCAGTCTATAGGAGACTGGTGGGTATAAAATAGGGCATAACATAAATAATATTGCAGAATTTAAACACGCCCACATGCAAGCTATAATCCCGTGTGAGGTTGGTTTAATTATTTCCCAAGTGGGTGAAAACAAAGTAAAACAACACTTGGGATTACAACAATCAATTTCATTTGTTCATTCACTCATGTGGTCATTACGTGAGCCCGACGAGAGGGCGAATTCTCCAACCTTCTCCTCGTGTGTGCATTAATTCATTCATTCAATCATCCATTAGTGATCATATCACATTCATTCATTCGTTCATTAGCATACATTCATAATCATATCATAAAATAAGTTACAACCTTCTTCCTCCGGGTGAGTCCTGAAGAGCCTAATTCCCCTTCCTCGCTAAAACTCCTAACGAGGTCGGTTGCGTCGTCATTGTTTGTTGGGAATAGTGCACAGGGATCACCGTCAGCCCGAGCTTCCTCGGATAGCCATGTACACATAGTCCCGGGCCCCATTAACTATTGTGTTCACTGATCTCGCCAAAACATTGGGTAGGGGTTCATAAAAGAAAAGGACTTACATTGAAAAGCATAGACTCTTTTTGAAAAGACTCGATATATATATATATATATATATATATATAAATACATACTTGGCTTAAAACCTTCACATAAGGGATTTATCGGGTCGTCATAACTAATAGAAGAGAAACCCACCTTTACACCTTACCGACCAATACCAAGAAGAAAACAAGAGGACTTGAAAGTGTCTTATGAACCCGGCATGTCTCCGCCCTGGAGAAAACTGTACACAAGACAATACAATGTATTCGTGAGACTCAAGACTCTAAATGAACCATATATGACGCACGGCAATGTAATGAATACGATATGAAGGTATAAGAGATGATATTATATCATGGAAACGTTCTTGTGCACAATTAATGCCTTCAAGACATGTAAACGATCATTTCATGAATCATTCATAACCGTTTAAGTTCATTACTTTCATAATCCCTACCAAATTAATCCAAGAAATTCAAATAACAAGCATAACACGCAATATAACATGTATACACATCATACAAGTCATAGAAGAGGAGATACATAAGCAATTAGGGTTCACATTGGAAGCAATCATCCATGCATGCATATATTAGGAGCAATGAAGACACGTTGAGGCATAACTCGTAAAATATTCCACGAAAAATAACAAAAGTTCATAACACACAAGATAATACATGTTAGCATAGCATAGAAGTCATAAAAGAGGTGGAGGAAGATCAAACGAGCGAAGAAAAACGGAACCGGAGTAAGAAAAATGGGCAGGGCAGAATCCACCCCCATGGATTTTTCCAAAGGGAAAAATCCACCCCCATGGATTCTGGTCAGAAGCTCCTCTGCATCAAATCCACCCCCGCGGATTTCTTCAAGGCCAAAAATCCACCCTCATGGATTTCAAATCCGAGCCCAAAACACAGCAGCAGCAGGGTACTTACGCGGGAGAAGCTAAAATTCCATAAAACCACCTCAAATCTCAACCAAAAGCATACTAATTCAAGCCATAAGTGCATATATACAAGCTATATCACATTAACACTTCACAAGCTTAAGAAATGCATCAAGAATCCAACCACCAAAACATGTCTTCAAGCTTCACTAATGGCAACTCAATAAATTCTCAACCAACAAGTAAAATTAGTCCATACAAGTATAAATGCATGCTATAAGATGAATATACAAGCTTCATACCAAAGAATTTCATAAGAGATTAAGCTAGAGTCATCAATTTATTCCAAACCCTTACTATTCATCCTCTTCTCCAACACTTGATCAAATCTTGGTGAAACCATGCAATATAGGACTTAAAATAACCACAAGGAGATACACAACATAAAATTGTTACAAATTGGAGAAGGAATGGATGTGAGATGAGCTCAAAATCTCAAATGGGGAAAAAGGGGGTTTTCTTCCTCTTCTTTCTCTCCTTTCTTCCTTCTTTTGGCTGAGTTGGTTGAGTGAGAGAGAAAGTAGCTCTGTTTTGGGGCTGTACAGGGGATAGAGAGAGTGGTTTGCAAGTGGGTTAGGTCTTAGGTAGGGTCTAGGTGTGTCATTATAGGTTCGAAAGCTCCCAATGGTCAATAGTTATCGTTTTAGGCGCGAGGTGCTCATTTCGGTTGAATTTTGGGAATTCAAATGATCTTATAAAGATATGAGGCTTATCCCATTGTCTCCGAATCATCGATACGGATTCAATGGAGGTGACAGAACTCGATTCCGAGTTCCCGAGCTCAAGATACACATACGGAACCAAAAGTGCGCTAATTTTCCATTAGCCCGGTTTTGGTTCCAAGCATACAAAATAAATTCAAAACACACTCAAACGAATCCGAAAACATGAAACGAGCATACATACACATTCATGACACACATAGATCCAACATATTAAATTTTCACGAAATTTGGAATTCATGTCATATAAAAACGACATGCAAACAAATCACACATGCACAAGTAGTTCAATTAGTCGTATAAATTCCAATTCAAATATTTCATATATTTCAATTACTCACATACTTAACAATCATATAATAAAATTAATTAAGTAAAACACTTATAACCAATTAATTCACGCAAGTAGATAAACACATACGTCAAGCTATACGACGGAAAAACGGGGGCGTTACAAAATGAGCCACATCACACTATTTGAAGAAGTAGATGAGGCATACATTGAATGTTGTGTTACTCAATATATTGAAGCAATGAGCAAGGTAAGAAAAACAATCAAATTGAAAATGAAAAAATCAAGAAAAAGTTAGCAAGGCGTAATCATCACTTCACTATAAGGCATTGGTGGCAACAACAGAAAAACTATACAACTTCCTCTCATAGCTCGACAAATCAAGAATACAGAAATAAAAAATAAAATTTTATTTGTGATTGGAAAAGCTTTCGAAGATGAAACGAAAACGAAAGGAAAAAAAAGTTAATACTATGAAGAAAGTGGATCAGAAAAAGGGTAGGGGAGGGGGAAAAATAACTACCAAGAGCAAGGCAAAGGGAACAAATAAAGAGGAGGTAGGTACGGTGAAAACAAAAACAAACGCAGACAGAGGCAAGGGAAGGAAGGAAACAAAAAAGAAAACAGATATTACGAGAGGAGAAAAGGGCAAGATAAACAACATGAAAATACAAATTTTAGATGACGATGAAAACAATGAGACAGTTGGTGAAAGTCTGGCAGCAACAACATTTTTCAAGAGAAAATACCCAAACAAAAACATAGAGAAGTATGGAATAAGAGATCTATCTGGAACAGAAGAAAGGAGCAATAACAAGTATGTACTTGAGTTTTTAATATTCATATCAACCTATTAAGCACTTGTTTTTGGAAATAAATAAAAAACAATACTATCTACAATTCGAAGCCAAGCAATTACAAGCACATGAAACACATGAAATCTTTCAAGAATCAAAGCAATTGGTAAAAATAAATTTAAAAAAAAAAAACACTCAACAACAACAAAAAGAAGAACAAATTGGCATACACGTGCAATCCACGTTCGCCCTGCTACTTTTCAATAAAAGAAAGGAATAAAGCTCAAATAATATAGGGATCAATTCAATGTGAACATTTAATTTGAAAAGCAAAAGAGAACAATACATCAACTCATTCGTGTGGCACAATCACCTCCAAAGCCGCCAACTACACGATGTTACTTCGTCACAGTCACACTGATTTAGTTGAATAGGTTCGGACTAAAATTACCCAAAGCTTATCCCCAGATCGCACGAGAATAAGCACACAATTATTGGTACTCTATAAATCCTGGAAAATGAAAAAATACGAAAAGATCAAGAATCAGCATGAGCAACAACAGGGCTCCTCACTTGGTGCACACCATCATCCCACGTCAAAGAACCAGACACAACCGAATCACCCGTAGCAACCGCCGTAACAATGACGGTAAAACTCTGACTCTCCCCCACCGATTTGAACGACAGCCTGTTGGGAATGACTTCGATATTCAGCCCCACCGGCATCGCCACCACTGCATTGTAATTTGTAGCTGGACGTCGGAAACCCCACGTTGGTGACGGTGCGGTGGAACGTGGTGACGCTGCTGCGGCCCGAGGACGCAGAGGCGATGAAGGATGGGTAGTTGAGGTCGTATATGGTGGTGTTGTTGGCGGCAGAGCAGGTGGTGTTGTCGCCAGTGATCAGCCGCAAGTTCTGGTTGCTGTACCCCTGGCCGCAGAGGAAGTTCACGTAGTCAGATTCTCCCATGTCGTATACTAAGCCAGGTGATTTAACCTTGATCGGGTTTATGTGGCCCGAACCGTATGCGAATTCGGCATCTGCGTTTTTTTTCACAGACAATGGAGTGGCTGCAAGAGGTGAAACAAACAGAGGGATGTAATTTCATCGTGATTTGTTTGAGTTCCAGCAAGAATTGATTCGGGACTCCATTTTTACATGCTTAGAAGAAAATTAAATTACCAGTGGTCATTAGAGCAGACTTGATGGCAGAGGGGGACCATGTGGGATTGAAGGATTTTACATAAGCTGCTACACTAGAGACGTGAGAGCAGGACATTGATGTTCCTGAAATGATGTTGTACGGTACAACCCTCGAGTCCTCCGGCAATCCGGTCACTGTTGTAGCCTCCGACCACGCTGCAAGAATGTTGACTCCCGGTGCAGCGAGATCAGGCTGCCACAAACAAATGTCAGCACTTTGGGCTAGTATCATTCACTTTCAGGGAACTTGACATTCAGGGAATGCAGAAAGCTGTCAAGATCTCACCTTGAGAATTTCCCTTGCGCTGGGACTTGGCCCTCTTGAAGAAAATGACGCAACAAATGGCGCTTTTGTCTCATTGGCTTCGACACTCTTGAAAATGGTGGCTGCTGGATTGCTGCAAGCTCAATAAAATTAGCAAGCAATCATATTAAAGCTGGAATTTAATTTCTGATCACAATATTTAACCTTGTTTTGTTGATGTATTCGTAGACGTCAGCACCATCAGCTTGTCCCAAGTAAGAAGCTGCCAGGGGAAACGAAAAGGCGTAATCTCTGAAGCCGTAATCTTTGTCAACATCACGCATTATAGTTCCGGTTGCACCAGCAACCGCTGCTCCTTCTCCGTCAGTCAGTATGTCGCAAAGGACGACAGTTCCATTCACCAATTCCGGGTCCAAATAATCCGTCTCGCAGTACCTGTGTTAATGGAAGTAGAATTTAAAGCTCATGCAATGAGTTTGGAGATAATCTGTTGTATTATTGTGAATGTTGTCCATGTTTTACCTTGAATCGGATCCATCATAACCTCCTGCTGTGTTTGGGACATTTCCTCCATAGACTAAAGGGTAATGGCTATCTTCGAGGACAAATGTGTTGATTGATACTCCCTGCAGCGACATATACATAGATAGTTAACGAAATTACACCAAAAATTTTATCATTTTAGGGGCCTCATACTTTATTTATTAAATAGTATGTATATAGTATTAGTACCTCATAACTTTTGTTGTTTCCCAACTGGACCTTAGTCAAGAACTTCCTATCTATGGTGCTCGCTGCAACCGAAATTGACCAGGGCGAAAAATTGACGATGGATTCAGGGTGGGGCCCCGAATTACCGGCTGAATTTGATGTCACCACTCCGTTCTTCATGGCGTGGAAAGCACCAATTGCAATGGGATCATCGAAGTAATCAGAAGCAAAAGGCCCTCCTAAGGAGACGGATATTACATCGACGCCATCATCAATTGCATCGTCAAATGCAGCAAGAATGTCTGCGTCGGAACAGCCATCCAACCAACATACTTTGTAGATCGCGAGGCGGGCGGAAGGCACGCCACCACGAGCTGTACCTGCCCCGAGGCCAAAAAGGTTGGCCCAGGGGAAGATGCCGCCGGCTGCTGTGGAGGCCGTGTGGGAACCGTGCCCTTCTAAGTCTCGGGGAGAAGGAAAGTCGGGCGGACTAATGGGGCCTTCGCTGTGATAGTATCTTGCTCCGATAATTTTTCTGCAAATTAGTGAAATGGTCGTTTATTGGTAATATAGAATTACAAGCACAGGAAAATCATACTGCTACTTTGATTTTGGGATAACTACATTGATATACCCTGAGAATTCAGTTTAATTACAAGTACCTCCCCTGAGCTAGTTGTGGAAGTTTGTTTGAGCTTACTTGTTGCAAGTGAAATTAGATGACGATTGGCATGTACCCTTCCATTTTGTTGGTGGTGCACTGTACGTAGCATAGTCGAAACTATGGGATTCTGGCCAAATGCCCGTGTCTAACATCCCTATAATCATATCGCTCTCTGTTTTGTTGTGTTCGGCCTGCACGGGAAAGCCCATGAAATCCCATGATCTTGTAGTATGGAGCTGTTTCTTGGTGCTGGGGAACACAGACACCACTCCTTCCAAACCTGAATCATCAATCACTCATGTAAATCAATGCAGAATTGTATTCAACTAAAAACAGAAACACACACAGATGTGTGTGTGTGTGTGTTTCAATGCATAAAAAGCAAATAGAACTTGAAAACTTACCAGCAATCTTGTTCTTTTCCCCTTCAGTGAGTTTTGCTACAAAGCCATTGAAGCTTCTCTTGTAGCTAAGGAGCCAAGACTCGGAGGCCCTTTTGCTGTACGCACAACATAGTACAAAATTTACAAATTATAAGCTAGATCACAACCAATTTTTCTAAACTTCATATCAGGAAAATCATTTCGTTGAGTGATCGCATATTTAGTCGACAGACCTTCCCAGAGTAGCTTGTAGTATGCTCATATGCTGCGCCGTTGCAGCGAATTCTCCTCTCGGACGGTCTCCCATGTAAACTACATATACCTGCACAAAGTCGAAACACACACTATATGGTATTGCTCCTCCTACAATCTATGCATAATCTCTTTGAGGTGTTTGTTTAAAAGACTAATATATGCCTTTTGGTCATTGCCGTCAGATGCGCCACTGAAGCTCACGATCAGCAGAGAGCAAAAGAAAGCCACCCCGAGACGAGGCCATGCCGGAGAAACCCGAGTGGTGGCAGCCATGAACGCTAAGATACTCAAATTAAAGCAGGAGCTCTGTTATGGCGATTGCTGATGATTTCATGCATGCAATGCCAAGACCGATTTATAAAGGCGTGTTTTGCTTTGCCCTTGTGCATGTTTTTGAAATGGAAGTGTCCAAAAGCTGGCATCAACAATGTTGACATGGAAATTTTGTCTGCAGTTTCCTAGTATGGAACACGGGACTTACATAAATCTAAAGGAAGTTTGTAAGAATATGCTAATTAATGGTTAAGATATTGCTTCCTTAATTATATACATTGACACAAACGTTGATTTCGCCACACTATATAATTTGTATCTTAGAGATCGACAACCTGGAATGTGTTCATGGATCTATCATCTATGAAATGGATACGATCATAAAATTAACCGATATGGTTTACCGATTTCATTGCTATGCTAGTTTAGTCAAATGTTATGTGTATAATGGATGAAATATTAAATTATTGTGATGGATTTCATTAAAAAGACTAGTAAAAACATAAAATCATTTGAAAATATTTGTGATGGACCTGATCAAAATTAGTAGAATGTTGATTATAGTGTCGACGTAGATCATCCACTGTGCATATTATTTTCTTCTTGTAAATCAAATTGCGTGGGCCTAATTTTCTTAAATTTATGTAAATTACAAAAAATTCCCTGAGTTTTCTTCATTAGTAACAGAAGATTTTACCAGCGTCAATTGGGTTCTAAATCACATTAAATCTTCTACGGATGAGATTATAAGAGAGAAAAGATTTCAGGATAGAAAACACAATTATAATTCATCGGAATTTTTCTTGAATAAAGAAATCTCAAGAATTACTGCAATATGAAACCGACCAAGTTATTTCGTCACATTTGATAGTTTATTATGTGATGATGTCAGAAATTAGTTATCTTAGAACGGATGAAATAGACTCTAAATCTCCAATAAATCAATCAAAATATGGGTTCTTTTACTTGTTAAGACCAATAAAAGGTGACAATACCATGCGGGAGCTGTTTCCCGCATAGGCACTCCGACCCTCAAGACACTAAATTATTTTAAATGGAATAAAGTGAGAAACGAAAAATTGGACAGAATTTCAGTATGTAAAATTATGTATACCTAAATTTTAGTGAAAAAATAATATTTATACCATTCAATTTAGGTCAGACTGGTGGGGGAATGGGCTGAGGGGATGCGGATATAGCGGACCACGTGTTTGAGGTGTGAGGTAATGGATGAGCATGGTAATTGTCATATGCGAGGGCATTAAGCGCGCTCCGCTCAACCTCGAAGGAACGGGGTGAGCAGAGGTTAGTTGAGCTAAGCGGATGACTTAAAATATTTTAGCCATAACATTTAGATGAGCGCAATATATCAGATGCGTTAGACCGTTAGTTGATGGTCGAACCGAATGAGCTCTAAGACAAGCAGGTGTTTTAGTTGATTTTACCACTCTTTGAGTGAGCGTTCCAACCCGTGCTGGTTTGGATGAGCATGAAGTCGGAAAGGATGACTTAGTTTATTATCGTATGATTGGTGTATTGGTTTGTAATTCATTTAATACAACATTTATACTATATTATTAAGCATCACGGGCAAATGTGGTTTCAACAGTTTTTTTTGCTTAATCTCTTCCTTATTCATTGGACTCTTAAATTATTTTTTTATTTATTTACGGCTCCAACACCATCTTCATTATTCGGGGAATTTCCGAAAACTCCCCAAATGATAAGTCCAATTCCTTTTAGCTCCCCATTTTCAAAAATGATGTATTAAAACTCAAGAATCGCGTATCTAAAACCCCAAATGATGTATTTGAAATACAAGGAAAAAATTACGTATCTAAATCCCAGAATCGCGTATCTAAATCCCAGAATTGCGTATCTAAATCCCAGAATCGCGTATCTAAAACCCCAAATGATGTATTTGAAAATGGGGAGCTAAAAGGAAGTTTTCAAGCCCATGGGGAGTTTTCAAACATTCCCCCTTCATTATTTCACTTTTCTCTCACTCTACTTCAATTCTTTTTTTTCTTTAATGTATAATTTTTATCTTTTTCTCCTTAAATTTTTTATTTTTTATTTATCATAATTTAATAATTATATTAAAATTGATTATAGAATATATATCAATATAAAAATTAATTTTAATATATTTAATAATAGTACTATTTTTATTTGCACATGCAACGAGTGTGCGGCATTTACTAGTATATAATATGTGTCGTCTAAATATTATTAAAAAAAATAGGGATGATTATGAACATCCCCTCAGGTATGACGAAAATACGAATTTCCCCCTGAGATTTGAGAAATTATGAATACCCCTCCCCCCCCCCCCCCCCCCGGTTTACACTCCTCTAACAATTACCCCGTTGTTAATAGCGGTGTTAAATTTTGATGACGTTAACAAAATTATTTTTAAAATTTTCAATACTACCCTTAGGAGGTAAATTATTATAATATTAAATATATGATGATATATTTGTAATACTAGTTAAATTTTTAATTTTTAATTTAAAATTTTATAATTTATTTTATCTATAAGTATAAATTGAAATAGATACTTCATGCATATTTATTCCATACCTTATGTTTATGTTTTAATTTTATATATATTTTGCATAAGTTTATTTAAACTTATTTGTTTGAGAATAACAAATTTTTTCTCTAAAATAAAAAACTATAACAAACATACCAATATCAATTAATGTATTAATAAATTCACATAAATTTTCATCAGAATTATTTAAACAAATATTTCAAGTGCTGGTGATTCCTAATGCATCTACCATACATAAACATTAGCGTTTATAAACTCTAAGTATGAAATTAGTTTATCATAAAAATATTAAAATATCATTAAGAAGCATTCTTTGGGGAAAAAAACATAAATAGTTACAAAAACTCGAGTACTTAGATCAAAACCCCAAACAATTCCAGTACTTGCATTAACTTCATTGTCTATTTGTCTTTGGTTTTTTCTTACATATACCCATTTGAGTTTCATCATATGAAGGGTAAAATAGTAAAATTGTACATTTTATTAAACTTAACCGAGGAAATAACGGTTATGAGGGAATTCATAACTTCTCAAACATTATGGGAGGATAAGTAATTTCGTCATATAACATGAGTAATTATCCCAAAAAAGTAGAGCTCAAATCACGTGGGAAGCAATTTGATATGAAAAGCAAAAGAGAACAATACAACACATCATTCTTGAGCACAAATCACAATCACATCCCAAGCAGGTAATTGTTGGTACTCTATAAATTGTGTGGAATAAAAAATTCTAATAAAACATGAAATTTATGCAGCATGAGCAACAATGGGGCTCCTCACTTGGTACACGCCATCATCCCATGTCAAAGAACCAGATATCACCGTGTCACCCGTAACAATGGCAGTAACAGTGACGGTGAAGCTCTGAGTCTCTCCCACCGAATTGAAAGACAGGGCGTTGGGACTGACTATGACGCTCAGCCCCGACTGCGCCTCCAAAACCGCCGTGTAGGTGGACGCCGGAGACCCCACGTTTGTGACCTTACGGTGGAACGTGGTGCGGCTGCCGTAAATGACGGCGGCGTTCTTGGGGGCAGAGACAATGAAGGATGGGTAGTTGAGGTCATATACGGTGGCGTTGTTGGCGGCAGAGCAGGTGGTGTTGTCGCCAGTGATGAGCTGCAAGTTCTTGTTGCTGTAGCCCTGCCCGCAGAGGAACTTCACGTAGTCGGATTCTCCCATGTCGTATACTAAACCGGGTGATTTAGCCTTGATCGGGTTTATGTGGCCCGAACCGTATGCAAATTCGGCGTCTGTGTTTGTTTTCACAGACAGTGGAGTGGCTGCAAGAGGTGAAACAAACATAGGATGTAACTTCATCATGATTTAATTGAGTTTCAGCAAGAATTAATGATTCAAGAATCAAGACTCCATTTTTTTACAAGCTTGGAAGAAATTTACCAGTGGTCATCAGAGCAGACTTGATTGCAGAGGGAGACCATGTGGGATTGAAGGATTTAACATAAGCTGCTGCACCAGAGACATGAGGGCAGGACATTGATGTTCCTGAAATGATGTTGTACGATACGACCCTCGTGTCCTCCGGCAATCCGGTCACTGTTGTAGACTCCGACCATGCTGCAAGAATGTTGACTCCCGGTGCAGTGAGATCAGGCTGCCATAAACAAATGTCAGCACTTTGGGTCTTGGGATAGTATCATTCACTTTCAGGAAACTTAACATTCAGGGAACGCAGAAAGCTGTCAAGAATCAAGATGTCACCTTGAGAATGTCCCTTGAAATGGGATTTGGCCCTCTTGAAGAAAATGACACAACAAATGGGGCTGTTGTCTCGTTGGCTTCAACGCTCTTGAAAATGGTGGCTGCTGGATTGCTGCACACTCAATAATATTAGCAAACAATCATATTAAAGGTGGATTAATTTAATTTCTGATTAATATTTAACCTTGTTTTGTTGATGTATTCGTAGACTTCAGCACCATCAGCTTGTCCCAAGTAAGAAGCTGCCAGGGGAAACGAAAAGGCATAATCTTTGAAGCCATCATCCTGCATTATAGTTCCAGTTGCACCGGCAACCGCTGCTCCTTCTCCGTCGTTTAGAAAGTCGCAAAGGACGATTGTTCCATTCACCAATTCCGGGTTCAATGAATCCGTGTCGCAGTACCTGTGTTAATGCAAGTTGAATTTAAAGCTCATTCAATGAGTTTGGAGATATTATCTGTTGTATTATTTTGAATGTTGTCCATGTTTTACCTTGATTCGGATCCACCATAGCCTCCTGCAGTGTTTGGGACATTTCCTCCATAGACTAAAGGGTAGTGGCTATCTTCGAGGACAAATGTGTTGATTGTTATTCCATCATAAGTTTTGTTGTTTCCTAACTGGACCTTAGTCAAGAATTTCCTATCTATGGTACTAGCCGCAACCGAAATCGACCAGGGTGACACATTGACGATGGATTCAGCGTCGGGCCCCGAATTACCGGCCGAATTCGATGTCACCACTCCATTCTTCATCGCGTGGAAAGCACCGATTGCAATGGGATCATCAAAGTAATCAGAAGCGAATAACCCTCCTAATGAGACGGATATTACATCGACGCCATCAGCAATTGCGTCATCAAATGCAGCGAGAATGTCTGCATCAGAGCAGCCATCTGACCAACATACTTTGTAGATTGCAAGGCGGGCAGAAGGAACACCACCACGAGCCGTACCAGCCCCGAGGCCGAGAAGGTTGGCACCAGAGACGATGGCACCGGCTGCTGTGGAGGCCGTGTGGGAACCGTGCCCTTCTGTGTCTCGCGGGGAAGGGAAGTCGGGCGGACTAATGGGACCTTCGCTGTGATAGTATCTTGCTCCAATAATTTTGCTGCAAATTAGTGAAATGTTTTTTTATTTGGTTATATAGAATCAGCACAAGCACATGAAATCATATTGCTATTCTGATTTTGGGATAATTACACTGATATACCCTGAGGATTAGTTTAATTACACAGAGCTTACCCTATGTTTTGATACTATTGCAAAAACTTCCCCTGTAAAAAATTTACATTACTTATCTTGAGCTAATTTTGAAACTGCGAATGAGCTTACTTGTTGCATGTGAAGTTGGATGATGATTGGCATGTACCCTTCCATTTGGCTGGTGGTGCTCCGAAATCATTATCATTGAAACTAAGGGATTCCGGCCAAATGCCTGTGTCTAACAACCCTATAACGACATCGCTCTCTGTTTTGATGTGTTCAGCCTGCACGGGAAAGCCCATGAAGTCCCATGATCTTGTAGTATGGAGCTGTTTCTTGGTGCTGGGGAACACAGACACCACTCCTTCCAAACCTGAATCATCATCACTCGTATAAATCAATGCAGGATTGCATACAAATAAGAACAGAAACACATGTGTGTATGTGTGTTTCTGTGCAGAAAAACCAAATAGAACTTAAAAACTTACTAGCAATTTTGTTCTTTTCCTTCTCAGTGAGCTTTGCTACAAAGCCATTGAAGCTTCTCTTGTAGCTGTGGAGCCAAGATTGGGATGCCCTTTTGCTGTAGACACAACATAGTACAAAATTAATATATTATAATTAAGCCACATGACAACCAATTATTGTAAACTTATTATCTGGAAATCATTTCCTCGAGCGATCGCGTATTTAGTCGACAGACCTTCCTAAAGTTGATTGTAGTATGCTCATATGCTGCGCCGTTGCAGCGAATTCTCCTCTCGGACGGTCTCCCATGTAAACTACATACACCTGCACAAAGTCGAACACACGCTATATTATATTGCTCCTCCTACAATCTATGCATAATTAATCTCTTTGAGGTGTTTGTTTAAAAGACTACTATATGCCTTTTGGTCATTGCCGTCAGATGCGCCACTGCAGCTTACAATCAGCAGAGAGCAAACGAAAGCCACCACGAGATGAGGCCATGCCGGAGAAACCCGAGTGGTGGCAGCCATGAAAGATACTCAAAGCAGGTCTGAGTTTTGAGCTCTGATATGGAGATTGTTGATGATTTCATGCATGCAATAGCAAGACCGGATTTATAAAGGCGTGTTTGCTTTACCGCTGTGCATGTTTTGTAATGGAAGTGTCCAAAAGCCGGCATCAACAATGTGGCACAATGTTGGCATGGAATTTTCATCTGCAGTTTCCTAGTATGGAATTATCAAGAAGTGAGGAAAAACTTGGGACTTAGATAAATCTAAAGGAAGTTTGTAAGAATATGCTAATTAATAATTAAGATATTGCTTCTTTTAATTATACACATGTACGGACAGAAACCTTGTTTTCGCCACGCTAATTTGTATCTTAGAGACGGCCTGTAATGTGTTCATGGATCTATGAAATAGATACGATCATAAAATTAAGTGATAGAGTTTAGCGATTTCATTGCTATGTTAATTTAGTCTGATGTTACGTATTTTAATCGAAGATGTTAAATTATTTGTGATGGATTTCATACGAAGACTAAAAAGATATAAAATCATCTGAAAATATTAGTGATGGACTTAATAAAAACTGGTAGAATGTTAAATTATAGAGAGGTATATAATCCACAGTGCATAGATGCTGTTAATTGCATATTATTTTCTAGAAAATTCTAACTCAAATCCGGTTCGATCGAGCCCTAATTAATCAAAGAGCAAGTGTATTATATTCAGCTATTTAATTGGTCTCTCTCTAAATTTTTCACCAACCACACAATAAGTGTAAAACGTTCGCCTCCTCGTTACATCAATTTGATCGAATTAGGCTCATGCTAGAATTACCTTTATTTTCTTCCAGCAAATCAAATTGTGTGAGCCTAATTTTCTTAAATTTATGTATGGCTTACATTTAGCACCTTGAGGTATATCACAATTACAAAAAATTCCTTGAGTCTTCTTCACTAGTAACCGAAGATTTGACTGAAGTCATAAAACCACATAAAATCTTAGGCCAAGATAAGACGTTTCATGTGATGAAAACACAACCAACTTTCAATTGAATTTTTTTCTTTCTTTCTTGAATAATGAGACCTCAAGAATTACTGCAAATGAAACCAACCAACTTATTCATAATTAAGCCAAAACTAAGTCTGATGGTAAATGCAATTTAACTTTTCGTTTATTTGGTTACATCCTGGTTCGGTTAAATTGCGTAACGAGCGAGTGAGTATTTTACTCATTTAAACTCAAATGATATGAGGAGCAATTTAATGTGAACATATAATCTGAAAAGCAAAACAGAACAATACAATAAATCATTCTTGAAGCACAAATCACAATCACACCCCCTAGCAGGTAATTATTGGTACTCTATAAATTCTGGAAAATGAAAAATTCAAAGGAAAAATATGAAATTTAAGCAGCATGAGCAACGACAGGGCTTCTCACTTGGTACACACCATCATCCCATGTTAAGGAACCAGACATCACCGAATCACCGCTGACAACGGCAGTAACAGTGACGGTAAAGCTCTGAGTCTCTCCCAACGATTTGAACGACAGGGTGTTGGGACTGACTTGGATGTTCAGTCCCGACGGCGCCGCCAGAACCGCCGTGTAGGTGGACGACGGAGACCCCACGTTTGTAACGGTGCGGTGGAATGTGGTACTGCTGCCGCTGCCGGAGGTGGCGGAGACGATGAAGGATGGGTAGTTGAGGTCGTAGATGGTGGCGTTGTTGGCGGGGGAGCAGGTGGTGTTGTCGCCGGTGATGAGCTGCAAGTTCTTGTCGCTGTAGCCCTGCCCGCAGAGGAATTTCACGTAGTCGGATTCTCCCATGTCGTATACTAAGCCGGGTGATTTGGCCTTGATCGGGTTTATGTGGCCCGAACCGTATGCGAATTCGGCGTCTGTGTTTGTTATCACGGACAATGGAGTGGCTGCAAGAGGTGAAACAGAGGGATTTCATTATGATTTATTTGAATTTTAGAAAAAATTAGTGATTCAAGAATCAAGACTCCATTTTTACGAGCTTAGAAGAAATTTACCGGTGGTCATTAGAGCAGACTTGATGGCAGAGGGAGACCATGTGGGGTTGAAGGATTTAACATAAGCCGCTGCACCAGAGACATGAGGGCAGGACATTGATGTTCCTGATATGATGTTGTACGGTACGACCCTCGTGTCTTCCGGCAATCCGGTAACTGTTGTAGCCTCCGACCACGCTGCAAGAATGTTGACTCCAGGTGCAGTGAGATCAGGCTGCCATAAATAATGTCAGCACTTTGGGATAGTATCATTCACTTTCAGGGAACTTGACATTCAGGGAATGCAGAAAGCTGTCAAGAATAAAGATTTCACCTTGAGAATGTCCCTTGTAATGGGATTTGGCCCTCTTGAAGAAAATGACACAACAAATGGGGCTGTTGTCTCGTTGGCTTCAACGCTCTTGAAAATGGTGGCTGCTGGATTGCTGAATGCCCAACATTATTAGCAAAAAAGAGCATAATAATCCTCGATTCCAATGTCTTGAGAAGAAAATTTACCTTGTTTTGTTGATGTATTCGTAGACGTCAGCACCATCCGCTTGTCCCAAGTAAGAAGCTGCCAGGGGAAACGAAAAGGCATAATCTTTGAAGCCATCATCCTGCATTATAGTTCCAGTTGCACCGGCAACCGCTGCTCCTTCTCCGTCGTTTAGAAAGTCGCAAAGGACGATTGTTCCATTCACCAATTCCGGGTTCAATGAATCCGTGTCGCAGTACCTGTGTTAATGCAAGTTGAATTTAAAGCTCATTCAATGAGTTTGGAGATATTATCTGTTGTATTATTTTGAATGTTGTCCATGTTTTACCTTGATTCGGATCCATCATAGCCTCCTGCAGTGTTTGGGACATTTCCTCCATAGACTAAAGGGTAGTGGCTATCTTCGAGGACAAATGTGTTGATTGTTATTCCATCATAAGTTTTGTTGTTTCCTAACTGGACCTTAGTCAAGAATTTCCTATCTATGGTACTAGCCGCAACCGAAATCGACCAGGGTGACACATTGACGATGGATTCAGCGTCGGGCCCCGAATTACCGGCCGAATTCGATGTCACCACTCCATTCTTCATCGCGTGGAAAGCACCGATTGCAATGGGATCATCAAAGTAATCAGAAGCGAATAACCCTCCTAATGAGACGGATATTACATCGACGCCATCAGCAATTGCATCATCAAATGCAGCGAGAATGTCTGCATCAGAGCAGCCATCTGACCAACATACTTTGTAGATTGCAAGGCGGGCAGAAGGAACACCACCACGAGCCGTACCAGCCCCGAGGCCGAGAAGGTTGGCACCAGAGACTATGGCACCGGCTGCTGTGGAGGCCGTGTGGGAACCGTGCCCTTCTGTGTCTCGCGGTGAAGGGAAGTCGGGCGGACTAATGGGGCCTTCGCTGTGGTAGTATCTTGCTCCGATAATTTTGCTGCAAATTAGTGAAATGTTTTTTTAATTGGTTATATGGAATCAGCACAAGCACAGGAAAATCCTATTGCTATTCTGATTTTGGGATAATTACACTGATATACCCTGAGGATTAGTTTAATCACACAGAGCTCACCCTATGTTTTAATAATATTACAACCACTTCCCCTGTCAGGAATTTACTTTACTTAGTACTTGAGCTAATTGTGGAAGTATGATTAAGCTTACTTGTTGCAAGTGAAGTTGGATGATGATTGGCATGTACCCTTCCATTTGGTTGGTGGTGCACCGTAATCCTCATCGTCGAAACTAAGGGACTCCGGCCAAATGCCAGTGTCTAGCAACCCTATAACGACATCACTCTCTGTTTTGCTGTGTTCAGCCTGCACGGGAAAGCCCATGAAATCCCATGATCTTGTAGTATGGAGCTGTTTCTTGGTGCTTGGGAACACAGACACCACTCCTTCCAAACCTGAATCATCAATCACACATGCAAATCAATGCAGAATTGTATACAATAAAACACGCATTGTGCAAAAAAATCAAATAGAACTTGAAAACTTACTAGCAAGTTTGTTCTTTTCCTCCTCAGTGAGCGTTGCTACAAAGCCATTGAAGCTTCTCTTGTAGCTGTGGAGCCAAGATTCTGACGCCCTTTTGCTACACACAACATAATACAAAATTCATAAATTATAAGCCCGATCACAACTAACTATGGTAAACTTTACATGAGGAAATCATTTCGTCGAGCAATCACGTATTTAGTCGACAGACCTTCCCAGAGTTGCTTGCAGCATGCTCATATGCTGCGCCGTTGCAGAGAACTCGCCTTTCGGACGATCCCCCATGTAGACGACGTACACCTGTAAAATCAAAACAGTAAAAACAATAGCTACAATACATTAATGTTGTATCATATTTATGAGGTGTTTGATTGAAGAACTCATACCTTTTGATCATTGGCATCAGATGCAACATTGCAGCGGATGAGCATAGAACATATAATCATGAGAAGAAGCCATGCAGGTGGAGGAAGTCCATTGGTGGCAGCCATGGAAAATATATGTATGAGTACTTTTGAGCTTTACTTTTGTGTTGAATGTGGATGATGCATGCATGCAATATCAAGAACTAGTTATATAGAGGTGACGTTGGTTGTAACATGTTGTTAAACCCGCCTACGTACGAATTGAGCTGTCCTAAAACCGGCAGCAACAATGTGTAACAATGTTATACGAGGATGATTTTATCTGTTTCCTCGTATAGTCGTGTGGAACAAAAGGAGAGAACAAAAAGTAATGTAGCACGGGAACAGAAAAGGGAAATTTCTATGAATATACTGAGCGGTCATTCCAATATTACTAACAAGTATCGACGCACACATGATACAATAGTTAGTTACCAACTTGAGACTTTTTCCAAAATAATATTTTTTTTATTTCGATTTAATAAAATAGTACTGGTTGGGAGAAGTTTAAAATTTTACCACAAGTCGTGGTAGATATCCGCGACTCCTATTATTTTAATATTATTTATGTCGAAGTCGCGGAGATCTACCACGACTTTAATTTTTTATATTATTTTAATTGAAGTTGTGGACGTCTAGCACGACTCCATATTTTTTTACATTATTTTAATAGAAGTCGTGATAGAGAATCACGACTCCAATTTGTTTTTTTATTTTTCATTTCTTGATATATTTAATTTATTTGTTTTTTACTTTTTTTTTTTTGTTTGTTACATTATTTGTTTTTATTTTTCTTTAAGTAATTATAATTTAAATTTTGGATTTTTAATTATATTTTAACAATTATCAATTAATTTACATATTGAAAAAACGAAAATAATACAAGTTATTTTATTTATTGATATGACCTAACAACACAGATAACTACAACACAAAGTCTTCTTGAGTTACAAAGTGACGACATAACATTTGCTTAAAACATCACATACACCAAACAATTATCATCTATCTTCGTCGAGATGGACCCGGCTGGTCCATTTCATTAAGTATTCGTGTTGTTCTATCTCTACCTCATCTCCTTCTCTCTTTCATTGTTGGTTGTGAACAAGCTCAAAACCTGCAGATGGCCAATATTCTTTTGACCAGATAAGATAAAATTTACCGCTATATGTCTCCAGGAAGTGATCAATCTCATAATACCATGGCATGTATTGGGAAGCAGGGTCATTGACATGTCTACAGACTTGGATTACATGTGCGCAAGGAATTCCTAATTTTTTCCAAGTTCCACAACTTCATTCCCTCGTGCTCAACGTGACAGAAAATCGGGACACACGGCCTTGTTCGCCTACGTTCATGACATTGGCCGATAAATCATCATGGTTGACCATGTGCACAATATTTGAGGCAGCATGCATAGCATTTTCCCTGTAGATACTATCTGCGTATGGCGTGAAGGCAAGTCCGTCTACTGTTAATTGTCTCGCCAATTGTAACTTAATGCTGAAATACGAAGTAAGCTTAATGTACGTCATCTCAACAATTGCACAAATTGGCACAGACGTCTAGCTCCTTTTAGCACACCATTATGTACCTCCACATGATTTGTGGTAGTCGTTCCAATCGACGGCCTCCATCATGCGCTAAAGTCCATTTTTCCAGCTCTATACTCGCAAAATAATCAGCAGCCTCAGCACTTATGGACTGAATACAATTGAAAGCCTGCTGGAAGGAAACTTCATCGACTGTCTCACCGACAACCCAGCAAAGATCTTTTAGTTGTCCATGTTGATCCAAAGCAATAGTATTTTATTAAATCCGAATAAAAAAAATATTATTTTGGAAAAAGTCTCTTACCAACTTCACTAATTTCCAATAAATTTATATTTTAAGGACGGCCATGTTGATTTTAATTTGGTAATTAGTACTGACATGAACACGCGGAATACAAATATGATAAGATCGAAGGGCATGGCGATACTAGTTTTCTTAAAGGATTTTTACGTAACGGGTATCGGATACAAGTAGCGGATACAACACGACACGACAAAAACAGTAATTCTAGAAGTTGGGCATCATAAATTATCAAAATTTCATCAACATACTCTAGAATTCTACACAAGAATATGTGTCTCCAGTGAAATCCAAAGATGTATAACAAAATTTTGTTTAGTAGCTAGCTATTTAAATTATGTATGTTTGTGTAATTAAGACAATGACATTTCTAATTAATTATGAGGTGGTAATAGTAGAGCAAATTACATTTTTGTTTCCATAGGATTAGGTCTTTTGTAATTTTAGTCACATATCTTTGAAATTAGATACTTTTAGTCCCGTTAGTTTTAAAAAGTTGCAATTCTGGTCTCATCCGTCAAATAATCGATGGAAATATATTTTTTTGTCGTCAAGTACAATTTGGGGAAAAAGTTGTTGTTCTTAAGTTTTTTTTTTTTTTTTTGAGTTTGCTTATTAATACCTCATTTTAGCACCACATTACCTTAATGAGAGTGATTCAGAGTTATTCTTCTAAGTTGATTCAAGGTGTTAAAATGGGGTATTAATAAGGAAACCCCCGCAAAAAACAACTTAATGAATAGCAATCTTTCCCCGCAAATTGCACTTAACGGAAAAAATGCATTTTTCAGTCATTATTTGACGGATGAGAATAGAATTGCAACTTTTTGAAACTAATGGGACTAAAAGTGTCTAATTTCAAAAAAATGAGACTAAAATTACAAAAGGTCTAATTTTATGAGACCAAAAATGTAATTTTGTGACACCCCGTTCTACAGTCGGTACAGGTAATTATGTGATTTATTATTAATTGCGCTTTAATTTAATTGTATATGAATTATATGATTTTATTTGAATTAAATTCTTGCCTGAATTATACGAAATAATTGAATTTTGACTTGGTTGAACCCCTTACCTTTTAAACCGAACCAGTGAACCGAACCGGTTCAGCCCTTAAAGGCTGAACCATTTTCTCCCTTGCTCATTACGTGATACAACAGCAGCAACAAAGCCAAGAGAGCCAAAGCCCCAAGTTTAATCTTCTAACTTCAAGAGCCAAGTTCTCCCTCGTTTCTCCACCTTTTCTCGAACTTGAGTATGTTTCGGAATCCCCTCGTCATGCTCTTCATTTCTACGGTTTAATATTAATTTATGGAGCTTTATATGAATCTCTATGATCAACATGTGAATAGTAAGAGTTTATACTTAATTTGAGAATATGTGATCTATGGTTGATGTATTTGAATTCTAGCTTCATAAATGTGTTGTACATGTTAAATATGTTGTATTTATTGCAAGATATCCTTGGTAGTTGAGTATTTTAATTCTTGTCATTAATGAACTTAGATTATGCTTGAATTTGCATTTGACGATCTTGGCTTTGATTCATGTTATACTTGAGTTTTATGCATCCATACATGTTCCATATGATTTATATGAATTGTTTGCATGATTTGGTAAGTTGTAGCAGCTCTTTGGTATTGGTTTTTGGCCATTTTTGGCACTCCCCTGCTGCTGTAACGAAACTGCTCTGTTTTGTATTTCGAACCAAGCCGGAACAGCCGTTCCCGTCCCAGCTTTAAACTGGGAACGGCCCTTCCCGGCATTTTAATGTTTTTCCCGAAAAATGGAAAGGGTCGTTCCCAAGGCCAAATCCTTACAGACGCGCGGGGAGCAATCGGGTATTTGGGAACGACCCTTCCCATTTTGAACTAAGGGCCGGAACGGCCGTTCCCATATATACTCCAGAAACTTTTAAGCGAAAACGGGAACGGTCGTTCCCTACAGTGAAAGGGTCGTTCCCATCTTTCCCTAGACCTGGGAGCTGCCACTGCTTCTTATTTGCATAATTATGCTTTTGTATGGCTTTTATTGTTAATCTTTTGCATGTTTGATGATATTACTTGATTTTAATTGCATGATAAAATGTAAATAATTTTTATATGCTATGTTTTTGTGAATTATATGATACATTTCATATTGTTTTACATTCAAGCATAAGTCATGCATTTTGCCGAGCGTCTTAATTTGTTCATATAGTGTCTAAGTCTTGGGCTCTCGTGTTTTCTTTTCAGACAGTGTTGCCGGGGACGAGGCCGAGGTATAGCTTGATCACTCCCACTCCTTTCTTTTCTACGCACAAGGTGAGGTTTAGGATTTTGTATAGTTAAAAGACCTAAAGCCTTATGTGGCGTTTTCGAGCCGCACATGTGACTATACATTATGTATATAGTTAAATAAGTGTTGAATATGATATATTTATGATCTTGTGACACGAGTTTGATTTGGGAAAGTTAATATATTGGCGTATGTAAGCTACCTTGGAAAAGTCTTTTCTATTCAAGTTTAGCGAGTTTTGCCACGAAAGATTGGTATGTGATTGTTATGTGAATGTGGATCCAAGGGGCTATGGGTAAGGAATCCCCGGGACGGTATTGGGCCGTCGGGGCTCGGTCTGTGCATAGTTTCTATCCAAGGTATCACGTGCGACCCCGGGAGCTAGGGAAGGCGTGGTATTTTGATGCCTTCGGTGTAAGAACCGGGGAGGACACGTTGTGGGTTAGCTACCCCACGTGGGTTTGTTAATGATAAGGATGGTTAGGGCCGCCGGTGGCTCTTCCGTCATTGGTAGAGTGGTTGGTTATGTTCTGATTTATGTTTTATTTGTTATGAGGAGTAAAGGTTGGAAGCCCGTTCTCGCCGAGCATGTATTATGTTATGTTATGGGAATTATGAATCGGATTAGAGCTTGTGAAAATGGTTTTGTATATATATGTTTGTTTTGAAAGTTTGGTTTGTAAAACCTATTCCGGTTCATAAGACCACCTTTTGATTTGTGATTTGCTTTATATATATGTAGGGTGTGGGTGTGTGTTAGGCCCCTCACTCAGTCAGTTGATTGACCCCTCGTTTATTCTTTTAGCTGCAGGTTTTGGGACTTGAGCTAGGCGGAGAAGTGTGTCTACCTTTGCACTTGTCGGTCTAGGTCTCGTTAGATGCATCTATTTATTTACACTTGATCATTTTGTATATGTTTAACTTTTGGCTTGGAGACTTGATACTTATATTTTGTTGAGGCCGTGATGGTCATTGTACAGGCTTTGTATGTTGGTACCTATATGTAAATATGATATGTGTATATGTGTTGGTACCTATACATATCTATGATATGCATCTACTACTTGCTTTGGTTTTATTTAATCGCTTCCGCATACTCTGGTTGTGTTTTAGCTCCACCTAGCCTAGTGAATGCGTTGGTCTCCCGTTCACTATGATTCGAATTTGGGGTACGGAATTCCCATTATTCGGGTTTGGATTCTAGTGCGGGGGATGTGGTCCCGGATGCTACAAATTTGCTCGTAATAAAAATTATATTTGGCCCGATTAAGAGGCTCTTCTAGCAACACTTCATGTTTAAAACGAATTAAAAAACTTTTGCATCGTCCTACTTCATTAATCATTAATGGGTTGTTTACGTCGCATCCCATGCGAGATTGGATAATTACAATTCATATCTTTTTAATGAAAATATTACACAATCTAACCTTCCAAATTTGGAAAGTTACCAATTCCTATTGTGATTGGAGTTTTTACAAAATCATTCTTCAATCGACTATATCTCACCACTAATTAATTCCTCACAACAATCCACATATTATTCTCAAGTGACAGATACGTAATTTATGAAGTTTTTTGGAGGATCAAAACATGATTCGTTTGTAGATTGATATTTATAACGACCTTTTTTTCCCCCAATTAACGGTAAGGAACTAATTAGTGGTGAAATATAATCAATTCAAAAAAAAACTTCGTGAAAAATCCTTCCGGAATGAGTTCATTTGTAATTTTTCAAACTTGGAAGGATAAATTATATAATATTTTCATCTAGCGGGTACGAATTGTAATTACCTAATCTCACATAGAGAAAAATACTCTTTATATATATATTACTAATGCGAAAAAAAAGTAAATCTTATTACTTTATTATTATAACACAATCAATAATTGTTCTATCATTATATTTCATGTTTTATTTACTAATACTCTTTTTTGTCTAGAGTATGTTGAACATTAATGTTAATTCTTGTGCATGCCTGCCACTTTGCAGCCATTACGATGCATAACATATTTATAATTCTAATTTCATGTGCATGACCGCCACTATGTCGCCATTAATTAGGGTAAGGTTTGCCAATTTTTATTATTCAATTTCATGAATATTCATGTCTGCCACTACTACCATCACCAACTATATTGCCATTTATAGGTCTCAAGATTACATAAGAATTACAACAAAAGCGACCATTTAAATTCTTGTTGATCAGTTTTTTCTGTTTATAACACTATTATTTTTGTTCTTCTTCTTTTTTCTCCAGCTTTTGTTACATTTACGTTTTTCTTTTTCTTTTTCTTTTTTTTTTAACTGGGATTTTGGATTTCTAGATTGTCTATGTGATTGAGGAATCAAGAGAATGTGTCTCTGCAATGGGCAATAATTAACCAAACCAAACTGGTTAATTAGTGGTGAGTTTTTCCCCCTTAATCATGGATTTTCATCATTACAGCAAGATATATATATCTATGATTAAATAGACGAAGCTACATTCCAGGCGGTAATTGAGCGGGCTCCATGCTTAAACTTTTATGATCTTTAAGTTTTTTTTATGTAAATTCTCGTCTTAATCTCTCCTTCCCAAAATTTTGGTTTCGTCCCGTTACGTGTGTATCTTTCGATCTTGTTAAGATCTACATTTTTTAGATCAAGAAAGAGTTTGATTGAAGGGTTTTCTTGATTTTAATTTTCAGGGGGAAGAATCATCATCAATGGCGTATAAAGTGGATCATGAGTACGATTACTTATTCAAGATTGTCTTGATCGGAGATTCGGGTGTCGGAAAATCCAACATTTTGTCAAGATTTACACGAAACGAGTTCTGTTTGGAATCAAAATCCACCATTGGTGTTGAATTCGCAACAAGAACTCTCCAGGTCCAAAGCTTTTCATATCAACATGTTGTATTAGCCCTTCTCCCCATATTCTTCAATTTCATGCATATTTATAGCTATAAGGATCACCGCAGGTGGAGGGGAAGACGGTGAAGGCCCAAATATGGGACACCGCGGGCCAGGAGCGGTACCGCGCCATCACGAGCGCCTACTACCGCGGCGCGGTGGGGGCGCTCGTTGTGTACGACATCACCAAGCGCCAGACATTCGATAACGTCCAGCGCTGGCTGAGGGAACTACGGGACCACGCCGACAACAACATAGTCATAATGCTCGCGGGCAACAAGTCCGACCTCAACCACCTCCGCGTGGTTCAGGAGCGTGACGGCCAACTCTTCGCCGAGAAGGAAGCCCTTTCGTTCCTCGAGACATCGGCTCTCGAGGCCTTTAACGTCGAGAAGGCCTTCCAGACGATCTTGCTAGATATTTACCAGATCGTCAGTCGGAAGGCCTTGGCAGCGCAGGAGGCCGGGGGGACAACCCCCGGCCAAGGAACCACCATTAAGGTGGAGCATAAGGCCAACCCCAACAAGAAAACCGGTTGTTGTTCGAGTAATTGAACGAGATCGTGATCTAAGTTACATTGTTATTTTTTTATTTGCGATTGATTCATTATTGTTTTATACGATTTGAATTATGTTGTAAAATTTTGTATGGTGTTATAGCGATTAGATTTTTTTTTTTTTTGATTGGTCATACAAATGTACTTCAAATTTGTGGTGGTATATTTCCCTGATAAACATAAGTTGGCAAATGTCAATGTTACATGATTTGGATCTGATGTTCCATGTTTATTTTTCATCTATTTTAATTATATATACCAATAAACCGTCGAGTAAATTAGAAAAGAGAAATAATTATAATATAAAAAAAATAAAATATTTGTCTCTTAATTTTTTATTTTTTATTTTTAACAAATTGATCAATCAACCCGTAGAATTATTAACGAGTCCCTCTCATATATTGAGTTAATTGCACGGAAAACCCTGTGTTATGCCTAATTAGCACGCAAGACCCTGTGTTTCAACAATTAGCATAGAAAACCCTGTGAATTACTTTAATTACCACTGAGGACCCTCCGTCCGCGCTTGTTGTAACACGCGCTCTAAATGCAACTGAGATTACGAATTCTGGCATTTATTGGTTGTTAAATGACATTTATAGCCCTATCTAACCTAATAAAAGTAAATTCATATTTTCTAACTTTTTTGAATTCCAAAAAAATACAATTCAAATATAATAAAAAAATAAAAACAAAATGAATTAAAAAAATTTAAAATATGTTTCACTCTTATAATTTACATTACATTAAAAAAATATAAATATATAATATATTATATAATACATCTAGGGAAAATTGCAAAAATGGTATACCAACTGCGGCCATTTTGCAATTTTGGACAATATCTTTTCCGGCAACAAATTTAGCCCACAACTCTAAAAAAGTTGCAAAATAATGCAAATTTTGGCCGGAGCCCATAAAAGTCGCCGGAAATCTGACGTGTAAACATGACGTGGCAAGATTCTTACATGTGTAGCAAAACAGTCTGACACATCAGAAACAACCCTACAAGGAAAATTGCAAAAATGGTATACCAACTCTACCGTTTCAGCGAATTTGGTATAATAAGTTTTTCGGTGGCAAATGTAACCCATATCTGTCAAAAAGTTATAATTTAATGCAAATTTTCGCCGGATACCCTACCTATAATAATTCCATAAATTCAAACACGTAAATAAGAAAAACAAAATAAAATTTTGAAAATTCAACAGGCTCATCTCATTCGAACATACACAAACCTTTCTTTGAAAAAAAAGGAAGATGAATTGAATAACCCTAAAATACCTCAAGCGCCACCCTCCACCTCAGATCTCTTCACCTTCTCTCTTCCCTTTCACCATTCTCTTCTTCCACTGTACCAAGGCCTAAGGGCCGTCGCTCGCCCTTTCCCCTCAGATCTGCTCATGCCTCCTCTGCCTCAGCCTCAGCATCAGACTCATTCTTGCGTGTAAATGTTTTTGTGGTGGCAAGGATTTTGGTGTGATGGTGGTGGATTTGGTGGTCGTGAACAAATTTTAACTTTTTTTTGTAAGAGTTATTTGATAGAGCTAAATCACACTCGTATCTTCGTCGTACACGTGTCGCAAATCCAGATAAAACATCAGAATAACGCAGGACCTACGTGGGCTTTAGCCGCTCGTGAATATGGGCTCGCGGAGGGGTCCATATTCACTGAGGCCCGAGCGTGGGACTATCACGACAGTCCTGCCTGACGCTCGGATTACTATCTCAGATAACCAGCTTTACACTCGCAAAGTCCATGCCACGGAACCCGAAGGATAGGTCGCAAGCCACGATGTATTTATAACTTTTGATATATTTCCCCCAATTATAACTTTTGATATATTTATTATCATCAATTTTAGCGAAGGATAGGTCGCAAGCCACGAAAATAGGTTACAAGCCACGAAGGTTTCGTCAAGTCTGTATATCAATAGTCTTCTCCTACACTCGGAGTGCAAACAATATTTTTTCTTCCTTTTTTTTTCGAAGAAAGGTTTGTGTATGTTCGAATGAGATGAGCCTGTTGAATTTTCAAAATTTTATTTTGTTTTTCTTATTTACGCGTTTGAATTTATGGAATTATTATGGGTCGGGTATCCGGCGAAAATTTGCATTAAATTATAACTTTTTGACAGATATGAGTTACATTTGCTAACGAAAAACTTATTGTACCAAATTCGCTAAAACGATAGAGTTGATATACCATTTTTGCAATTTTTCCTGTAGGGTTGTTTCTGATGTGGCAGGCGGTTTTGCCACACGTGTAAGAATCTTGCCACGTCATGCTTACACGTCAGATTTCCGGCGACTTTTACGGGTTCCGGCCAAAATTTGTATTATTTTGCAACTTTTTTAGAATTGTGGGCTAAATTTGTTGCCGGAAAAGATATTGTCCAAAATTGCAAAATGGCCGCAGTTGGTATACCATTTTTGCAATTTTCCCATACATCTATATATATAATAAATGAATAAATTTAAATAGTATAATAAATTTATAAATAATATTTAATACATATAGTATATAAATAATTTTATACATATATATATTTTTCAGGTAAGGATTATATATATATATATATACTATTTGTATATATATAATATATTATATAATACACATATATATTAATTACATATATGCATATAAAAGAAAATCAAAAAAGAAAAAAAAAATGACCATCTTCATCTTCTCCAGGAAGCCACCTGCAACTCCAGGCAGTCTCACCGCCGCGCGCCCCCCTGGGCTACACCTGCAAAGACCCCCAAATTCATCCCGCCGCCGTCGCCGCTATCGTCTCGCCACCCACAGCCTTCGCCGCCAGCAACACAACTCCCAAAATCATCCCACCCCATCAACACCCACCTCTCTTCTGTCTCCACCATCGCTCCGCCCCACCCCCAACCCCCGAAATTCATCTCAACCACGCCCACCCTCGCGCCACTGTCCCCTACTCTGCGACCTCCGCCACCCTCTCTCCACCGTCGCCACCGGCGCCACAAACGTGCAACCAACTCCTGATTTGGTTCATCACCGAGTTCCACCACCATCGTGTCCGGTTCTCTACAGTGTCACCGCGCCATCACCGGTGGATCTCCTGCGCCATCGTCTCCTTCCCACCACCGCTCCAGATTTCTTCCGCCGGCGAAATCTGGGCTCCTAATGGTGCTGTGCAAATATATATATATATATGTATATATACACACATAATTTTTATAGATATATAAAATATATAATTTAATAAATATAATGTTGGGGTAAATATATAAGTATTTTTTTATATATATTTTTAAATTTTTTATGAAGGTGAGTGATGGTTTATCCTTGGATAATTTCAAAAAGGGTAAAACAGATATTTTAAGTCCTTTATTACTGTTTAAGGGTTAAAGGGGGCGATGAGCTATTTTAAAAATTCACAGGGTTTTTCATGCTAATTGTTGAAACATAGGGTCTTGCATGTTAATTAGGCATAACACAGGGGTTTTCCGTGCAATTAATTCCTCATATATTGCTACAAAAAATAAGGAGAACACAAAAGCAATCCAAGCATAGTACAAGGAAAACATACAAAAATGGCCACAAAAAACATGACACATAAACAACCTATAACCAAACTCTAAAAGCTGACTTAGTCCCATCTGTGGACCAAATTGATCCAAATATAGCTACGACAACCAAGTTAACAGTTAAGTCTCAAAGTCACGATAATCGAATTAATCATCACATATACATCAAGATTAACACTTGCTTCGACCGGTGACTTATTTCCAATTCAAACTGACAAGGGAGACTTACTATTTAAAACTCGATTACAACTAATTATGAGGGATCTAATATTTGTCTCTTAATTTGAATGACCTGTTTAAAACATGAAAGAAAACATAAATGTGAGACAAGAAATTCTAAGTCGTTGTTGATTTGTTAATAAATCTTTTTCTTTGTTGAATATTGTGTGATTTGCTTTCCTAACTAATTTGTAATTATACCAAAATTATTTTATAACTTTCCCTTATTATAATAAAATACAATAAATAAATAAATAATTTAATATACTCTATGTAGTTTGATGACAAGATTGAAAGGTAGTTTGATATACGTAATTACTAATTAGACATATTCTGAATTTTTATGGCTCTCGTGACTAAGAAAAGGTACATGTATTTGTACCACAAAAAAGAAATAAAAGAAAAGTTATCAGTATTTATACCCAAAATAATATAAATAAAAATGGTATATGTATACTCTTTCAAATTTCAATCTTCAACTTGAGGGGAAGAATATTGGCTTCACAGATATTAACGAAAATAACCCCTTTTGGTCGGTTAGGTAAAACTTAAAAGAAAGCCGATAATAATAGCAAAGCAAAGACCGGCGTGGTTTCACGTTTCCTCGTATCATCATCATCGACTTGTATAAATTGTATGCGCCAACAGCATAGCTACACAGGAATACTGGCTGTTTTCACTTCCCACAAACCATTTCTAACTGTGTCTTTTGATCTTTGTGGGTTCTTTTGTTTGAATTTGAGTTTGTATTGCTTTTGCCTTTTGTTTCTTTTCTGGGTTTGGACTTTGGAGTTGTTGTACTTGGGGAGAAGGCGGTGGTAATGCAGACGGAGGCGAGGGTCGGGGTGGTGGTGGAAGGAGGGGGGCTTAATAAGACGCCGTCGGTGGTGGTGGAGCAGCGGCGGCAGAGGCAAACTGGGACCGCCTCGCAGCTTCTGGCCGGTGGGGTCGCCGGAGCAGTCAGCAAGACTTGTACGGCTCCGCTAGCTCGACTCACGATTCTTTTTCAGGTTTATTTTCTTCCCTTTTGTTTTGATTCAATCTTTATTTGACCTCAATTCCTGTTCAAGTTGTGGGGAAATAGTTTTCGGTTTGTGCTTCTTATAGGTGCGTATGTGGGGAGTTTGGTGGTGAATTTTCTTAATTTGTTAATTGAAATTATTCTGCTTTTTGGCGGTTCGCACGGAGACACACTCATAGACCCACATATTTTTTGTATGGTATATAATATATGTTTATTTGGGTCCTGCTTTATGTGCCATTGAGGCATGAATGAATATTTTGATTATATAGAAAGGTGGATTCAAAATCATATCAAAGGTTTTGATTATGATGGTTTTTGCAGCAAAGATTTTACCTTTTTGATGCTTTTGAAGAGATAAGTTGTGGTTGTGCTTAAATTACCTGATTATTTCGAGCTGGTGTGTAGCATTGGAACTTTAAGGAACAAACATAAATATATATGCCACGATAATTGTGAATTCCTTGTTTCTGCAGGTTCAGGGAATGCATCATGATGCTTCTAGATTAGAAAAGGCTAGTATATGGCGGGAAGCATCAAGAATTGTTAGAGAAGAAGGAGTGCGGGCATTTTGGAAGGGAAATTTGGTTACAATTGCTCATAGGCTTCCCTATTCTTCCATTAGTTTTTATGCATTCGAACGCTACAAGAATGTTGGTACAACTGTTCTATGTTAAGGAACTATGTTAAATTTCACTCAACTCTTCTCTTTGGTTATAATTGACTAAACTTTGCTGTTTATTTGGTTGCAGATTTTGCAAGTCTACTTCGGAATTGAAAGCCAAAGAGGGAATATTACTTCAGATCTCTTCATACGGCTTGTAGGAGGTGGTCTAGCTGGAGTAACTGCTGCTTCTGTTACGTATCCCTTGGATCTAGTGAGGACACGCCTTACAGCACAGGTAAATTGGATGAGGAAGTGTTTTCTAGGATTATTTCATGCTAATTGTGAATCCTTTTCTGTGCTTGTGTGTGTGATGATCTTATTTTGATTTGTTTATTTTAAATCAACTAGTTTTTTTTTTTAGAAACGGTTACTCTCTTATAGCTGGGATTCCCCATCTTATTTTGAAAGGAGCTTCTAAGCTGGCAACATCTTATATTCGGAGCTATTTGACCTCTTTTCAACAAAAAAATTATTGAACACCATACAACATCGTATAAGCTCTTAACATGTTTTAATGAGCTTATAAGCTCAACCAAATGAAAAATGCAAAGACAGTTAATATTTGTTAAGAACTCACTGATTCCTTTGTATTTTTTTACATGAGGATCTCCAATAGCTCCTACCTTTAAATTTATTTTACTTCATTTCTACTTTATCAAGCATTTTCCTATGCTTCACCTGAGAATGCTACAATTCTCATGATTATTTTATCAAAACTTCTTGGTATTATGCAGAGAAATGTGATCTATTACAAAGGGATATGGCATGCTTTGCGTACAATCAGCAAAGAAGAAGGTGTCATTGGCCTTTATAAAGGGCTTGGTGCAACTTTATTGGTAAGACTCCCGTCCAAATTAATTTCTTTTATCCAAGAGCCAAGGGCTTCTGTATATTTGTGATTTGACACTTCTTAGTTCTTACATGTTCGCTTATTGATACTTAATGCAGGGTGTTGGCCCCAATTTGGCTATTAGCTTTTCAGTGTACGACACAGTAAGATCTTATTGGCATTTTCATAGGTCAGTTTCCCTGTAATAATGCATCCTGTTATTGGCCCTTGAAATACTATTATGAACTACAATTTAACAAAAATGGTTCACTTTTGAAAAACCAAAACTTAACTTCCTTTGTTTCTTGTCTTCAGACCTGACGACTCAACTATTTTGGTCAGTCTAGCATGTGGGAGTCTTTCAGGAATTGCTGCATCAACAGGTGATTAATCCAATTACAGTATATCCCATATAAAGTTTGAATTTATGTACTTGTTGCCGAAAATTTCCAAGTTTTCTGAAAATTGAATCAGGATCACAAGAACATAAAATGGACCTTATTCAAATGCCCAATAGTTCAGAACCAGAGTACTTTTACTATATGCCGTTAGATTGTGTAATATGTAACATGCAATGGAGGTCTGAATGCGTGTAGCTCTCTTCAATGCTTTTGGTGCAGATTGAGGATGTGCATGCTTCTCAGTAAGTATCTAACAAGACTGACCCCTAGAGCCTGAGTTCCAGACATGTTAATCTGGCAATATTTGAGAAAACTTTTGTAAGAAGTTGAAAAATATATTCTTTACCATTGTTGTTCACAAATATAAGCTTTATGTTATTCATAAGGTGAAAAAAGGTGGATAACTTGGCTCTCCAGATCTGCAGTTTGGCTGCACTATTAGGTGGCTAATTCAGGTGAGCCAAGTTTCGCAGTTACCAAATTGTGAGATGTTGTCCTCTTTGAGGTATGCTTCTCAGACAGGATCTGTCGGTAGAAAAAAAGAATACTAAAAAGAAAGAAAAAAACAGTGAATTTGTTTGGCTGAAGATTCTGATTCGATGCTCGTTTTAACAATTTCATTATCATGCGCTTGAGACGTTTTTTATTTTCCTTAAAAACAATGATATTACTTTCGAGTTCTAAAGTTCATGTCTTCTGCAGTAGCATATCCCCTTGATCTTGTCCGAAGGAGAATGCAGCTGGAAGGAGCCGGAGGTAGGGCCCGCGTTTATAAAACAGGTCTTTTTGGCACTTTCAGACATATCATTAGACATGAAGGGTTCCGTGGTCTGTATCGTGGGATTCTGCCCGAATATTACAAGGTTGTGCCGAGCGTCGGGATTGTGTTCATGACATATGAGAAAATGAAGCAGGTGCTCTCATCACTGCCTGAAGGATAGATAGAAACAAGAAGAGGAGTTGCTGATGATGGATATAAGCTGGAAGTGGAGTTGATAAAGGGGATTAAACTGTTTTTTCATATAGTTACCCTTGTATTGGAGTTGGAATTATTGTATTTGTTGCTATTACCTGAATTGTCAGTGCTTAGAATGTGGGAAATAGAAACATAATTCATCTGTACCATTAAATATTTGTTACAACTTACAAGTTGTCAAGCTTCATTCTTTCCACACTTATTGCCAAAATGATCAACTTTGTAATGCTACAATGCATATATCAGGTTTATTGAAACTTGTAGTTTCTCCTTTATGCATATTACACCCCAACCCCAACCCCAAACAAATCTTACCTAAAAAATTTGGAAAAAGAAAATAGTCAAATGACCCTATCAAAGAAAACAGAGCTCTGAATGCTTATAAATCCTCACAATGTATAATTACTCCGGAAGAAAGCCCGTATACCGAATATGGTCCAGCGTAGGACGTAAACCATACTTATTAACAGCAGCCATGGCAGATCTATAGCCTCCTCCATAAGCAGGAGAAGTATCATGAGCAATCTGATGCAGGAAAAACTGTCCTAGCTTTTTCTCAGCACTCGATTTACCACCCTTCTTGTATGACGATGAACTTGATGTTGATGATGATGATGATGCCGTACTTCTGTATCCAGAACCAGGTATTACCTCTGATTCAAGCCACATGTGAGCCAGTACTTGACAGATACCTTCCTCTACATCAGGCCTCAGACTTCTATAATCTAATACAACAGGATTTAATATATATTAGAATATGATTTGACTATATTTCAGAGGAGAAAACCGTTTTTAAGGGGGTGTATGTGTTTACCATTAAGACGTAACCATGCATGCATTAACTCGTGGGTAAGTATTGCTCCTGTCAGTAATCTGCAGCAAGAATTTGACTGATATAGTTATACTGCTATAATATATGGCCATAAATTTTCTACAAACGTAAATATATATATATAACCGTGTTAAATAAGTTACCTTGGAAGGCCGTACAGTACAAGAATAGCTGTAACCTCACACCTCCGTTTAAGCTTCTGAGGTTGTGTTCTGAGGCCAACTAGTCCACGATGGTCCATTACCGGCCTCCTCGATATCTGGACAAAAGAAGAGATTAGTCATGTGGAAATTTATATGTTAAAAGAGAGGAAAATGTAGTGAAACTGAGGTGCTTACACTGGTAACAGTCTGTTCTTCAGAGAGACACAAACCTCTTGTTTCAGGCATGTGATGGAGACCCTGAAAAACAAAGAGTTATGCTTATAGGTAAATAATCCTACAAGAGAAAAATAGAAGGATGAGGTTATTATTACTTACATGTTTTTCTCCTTCAATAGCATCGTTAAGGGCATGTCTTTCAACAAGAAGCATGGGAATTTCCTGCTCAATTCTCATGTTCATTCCTTCATAGAAGTGTCTAATGGAGAGATACAATGGCTGACAATCGGCATTATCCATTATAGCTGATTCCAAACACTCTAAGCATAAACTTCGTCCATCTCCCAAGGATACATATTTAGCATTCCGCGACTACATTTAAGAAAAAATAATGGTTAATGATTGCATCTATATCCCTTCCTAGATTGCAATATTACAGTTGGCAAAACACTACAAATTGCTCCTAAATTTTTTCAAAAAGTACACAAACCACCCTTAAGAGTTTGGGAGCATCACGCTTGCACACCCCTAATATCGAGTGGTGTATGTAATTTTAAACATTTGCAGGGAGGCATTGTAGTTTTGTCGAACTTACAGGATTCTAACTGTAATCAATTTAAAAAATAGCTAGAAGTAATGAGTTTGACAAATATCATAATATTGAATCAAAATTAAAGCTGTCTATAAGTGCACACAGTATCTCCATTTGAGTCCATTATTTTCGCATTGAATGAGAAGTATCAGTTCTGAAGCATAAGTGGAGTCTGGCTTGTGTAGAGCGCTACTCCAAGAATTTTCATACCTCCAAACGTTCACAACTACAGCAACGAGCTGTATTGTCATGCTCGTGGGCAGGACAATACTTTTGTGGCCAAAAAGGGTGGCATTTATACTCGATCAAGCCGAATCCATTAGTTGGGATCTGCAAATAATGAACAAAATACATTAACATTGACGGTAAAATATAATTGAACATCAAATGTGCAAGTGTCTGTTAATCACTTACAAATTGATGACAGACTTCACATTTGGGAAGGGTAAGCTCTCTGAAGCAGGATTTGTGGTAAGCATCTCTTCCCGACAAAGAGAACTTCGACCAAACAAGAAAACCAATAAGATGTTTCAACAACAAAAAAGTAGAAAGAAAGAAACAAGAATAAATTTGAAGTCATATACCTCGGATTCACGAATAGGATTATGACAAGCATGACAACGAAAGCATTCTGGATGGTAAAACATCCCATTGCATCCGAGATAATTTCCAGATCCAATTTCACGTTTGCAACCGCCACAAGTTCTGAAAATTACAGGGAAAAAGAAAAACAATGTTAAAAAATTAAGGCCTTTCTTAAAGTTTTCGAACAACTGAGATGAATGACTTCTATCCTGAAGATAAAATACCTATATTCCCTGGGGTAGTAATTTCTAGGGACATATGAAGAGTAAGGTGGGGCTGACTTGAAACTATCGTGACGTGATCTCGCTAAAGCTTCATCAAGATCCGTTGGCCATTTGTATCCTTCATCATGAGCATTTCGCCATCCGTATCCTGCCAAATTGAAATTTCAAAGTCTTGATTCATGTTTATTAAGAAAAAGTGGAGGTTACTCAGGTGTTCCATTACAGCAGCTGGAAAACTACCATTTGGTGGTCTCTTTAGATCTTCAGACAATGAGAGTGCGATTGCACGTTCTATTTCCTCTGCTTCTTTCCTGGCTCGCGAGGGATCATCCTGTAGATGTTTTAACATGATTTTAATAACAAAAGGACTTATGGCAACAACATCAATTAGAACAAGATATCATTTTAGAGATTCTTAACATTAAGATTTTAAAGTTTAAAGAGAAGATATCCTTACCAAAAATCTAAACCCTGTACGCCACGACATGTTCTCGAAAACCAAGGAACCAAGGTTGCTTTTGTCTCTGTTGAACTTGAAAGCTGAAGCTAACTTGTTAATAACCCTTAACAATTGAAAGCTTATGCTATTTCTTAAATCTTGACTTTATATCTGCATATGAAGAAACAATATGCCCTGCTTAAACACTATCATTTAAGCATAGGGGGTAGTACCATTAACACAGATAAATTATGAACAGTATTGAAGTAATCAAGCATACAGCAATTTCATGCAAAAGACTCAATCCTTCACATTTTTACAGGCTACCAAGATCTAGATTGGAAAAAGAAACAATCTTCTGACATAAGTTTACAAACACACACACACATCCCACGGACATTGAGTACTGAAATCTAAAAGACTTCATCTTTGCACAAAAAGAAACGAAACCCAAGCAGATAGCAAAAGGGGATCAATCAAATCCCAAGAAGAAACAATCTTTACACAATGAACTGTAAACCCAACAAAATTATGATGTGGGCATCAACTAAAATGCCCAAAAAACACATCTTTTGAGAGGTCAGGTTTAGAAAACATACCAAAAACACAAAACCGAGAAAGGTGGTTGATGTTGGACGAAGACATGGTGTTGGTACCATATATATAGACGCCGAAAGCGTGACACCAAAACTATGAAAAGGATCAAGAGAGGTGATGGGGAGAACCGAATAATGGAGAGAGAAGAAGAACAAGAAGAGAACAATGGCATCATTGATAAAGCTACGTTTTTTCCGGAGAGAGAAAAAGAAGGAATCTCTGAGAGAGAAAGGATTCTTGGCTTGAGGGAAAGAAATCGAGAAAGTGAGAATCTGCTGAGAAGGAAACTGGTGGAAAGCTCAAAGTCCGCCGCAGGTTGGACGGCGGAGAATTGAGAGTTTTCTTGAGTGAACAACACACCATCACCGTGTCAACGTCAAGAATCATGAACCGCTGAAAAAGAAAACACGAAGAAATGTGAGCAGTTTGTCGTCATCATCAGATAATGCGAACAAAGAATGTGTGGAATTTGTTCTGTTCTGTTCTGTTCTTGTGGTCGTGCTCCATTAACATGTTCTTGCGTTTGTGGGCACCTTGATTTTCTTTTTGTTAACATTAAAGGATTCTGCATTCAGAGGAATAAAGTTGATGAATATATATATATAATATTATGAAATGAAAAAATAAAATGTACAATTGCAATTTCAACCATGTGGTTTAAAACTTAAAATTCAATGGCAATGTTGCTCTCTGTGTTTCCAAGAGAACTTCAATGTGTTTTGGGTGTTATTTATACCAGTGTTTATAACAGATTACATGTAGACGCAAGTGATCACTTCCCGATATTTTTTTTAAAATTTCGACCACTAATTATCCAGTAATTTCATAATTTTAAAAAATACATGCTTACATTCAAGAATACAAATGAATCGAGCCATATTACGAGCCTATTGAGTCGGCTCGTAACAAGTTCGAATCCGTACTATTTCGTTACGAGCCTATATATTTAAATAAAAAAATTATGTATTAAATTTTTATATATATAAATACTTAACTAATATATAATATTGCATATATATGTACTAATTTTTATACAAATTTCCTAAAAATAATATATTTATTATATATTTGTATATATACTCAATTAATATATATTATTGTATATATAAATATATTTAATTATTACACAAGATTATATTTTAATTTTAAAATATACATTTTCTATTTAGCTCGAATCGAACCGACAAGGCTTAACTCTGCTTGCTTGCATCCCTACTCACATTTACAAAGTAGGAAAATTATGTCCATAAATTATAAATTAAAATAATTAACTAGACGAATATAACAATTTTCCCTATTACTAATATATTATGTATCTCCACACATCATATATTTGTCCATAAATGACTATATATATAGAGATGGTAAATTACAATTATCCCACGATAATTGTCAAAAATAATTAGACAATTTTCAAGAAAAATTTAGAAATAGAGGTTGACGAATATTGGTGGGGTGTTGCATGGAATTTGCTGAATAAAGTGCATTTTGGGACTTGCACTAAATGTGTTTAGAGGTTTGGAAATGTTTAGAAGAAACTCCCCCACTTCAGAAAGTGGGCGTACAAATTACAATAATATTCCCTAAGCTTGGAACTTGTTGGAGAAGGTGACAAAAACGGAATTCATTCTTTCATCACCAAATTGAAGAAGACTTCTTCTTAATTAAGTTCCAACCCTAAGCCAGCTTTAAACCACCAATATAAAGTTCTAAATGGATGGTGAGTATTTATTTATGCAATTTTTTATTGACTCCAGAGAATTTTGAATTTTAATAATTCATCTCAATTCCAATCAATTATAAATGGTATGTTAAAAGAATAGAGAAAAAAGGGATATAGTAATTCCACATTAAATATGCCTTATTTTAATAGAAAAGTAAAATCTTTCTTGAAATCAAGTTCACAATTTAAATAAGATTATTCATTTATTTGGATCCAACATGAAAAGAAGAACATAAACTAGTCATTGAATATTTGAATCGAACAAACATATTCACTTGTTCCATACCAAGACAATGCAATGCACCTTGTTAACGTGATTAAGGTGGTTAATTGAAACGATTCCGAATTTCAATCGCAATACTAATATATAATTTTTTTTAGTTATATAGTCAATTTCTATGGATCGAGTCGAGACGGACCACTTAAAATTTATTCTCCCTACTAATGATAACCGTATTACTAAAAACTATAACTCGAGAGTTTTAGTTAGATTAGTATAACGCCGAACCGCGAAAGTGTACCCGCGAAAGTACACTGCTTACTAATATATAATTCACTGTGATGCGAATGTTGCAAAAGGTATTCTGATATGGACCGTTGGGCCTACTATTTTTCTAAGGCATTCCCAAGCCCAAACTCGGAGGCCAAGATTTTTTAAAATATTATTAAGGCCCAAAATATTTTCTATTCTTCGGACTTGGTCGTTCTCAAAACTCAAGATCACGTCAAATATCAACCCTATTTGCAGTATTCACCGTAAATACTCCATAATTCACTTTCGGAAACACAATTTTTGGCGTCTTTGTATATTGAGCTACTTGTTGCTTCACTTTTCATTTGCAACTCCATATATTTTTCTCGCAAAAGTTGTTTTTTTTTAAACGTCTTCTTATGAACGTCTTCATCATTTATTAGCCAATCGGCCATTTAAATTGGTCAACTGAATATGTGATGAAGACGTTTTTCTGAAAAGAAGACGTTTTTCACATACACGTCTTACACCAAAATTAAACTATCATATAGAAGTACACTATTTTTGCACTACATCAATGAACAGTGCGCTAAAAATGAAATTTCACCTTCACTTTTCATTTGCAACTCGGACTAACTTGAATGTAAAGGGTCTACATCAATGAACCCCGACTATGTCCACTAATAATTTTTTCGTTCACCGATGATCTATTTAAACTTGTTTCGAATTGTAAAATCATAAATCATTATTTAATATTTTTATCGAAAGATTTCATTGGAGGATTTATATCGATGAACCTTTGATGCGCCTATTAATATATTTGAACTTGCTTAAATTATAAAATCACAAGACATTGTTTAATAATTTTTTCAAGAAATTTCATTGGCACGTATAGCTTGTATCGAGTTTTAAAATACAACGGTGAGAAATTTAATTAAGAAACTTGGAGACAAGGTTATGTTATGCCAACAAAAAGCAAATGTAATTATTCAAACATTAAAAAAAAAATTTAAAAGGGAACTCAGGAGGTATGTGTAATTTAAACGAGATATATTTTATTTTGTTACATTTAACTATTTAAGCACCTATTTTGAATTTTATTTTCATTTTGCAACAATTGTCGAAATTTAAGCCTTTTTTGAATTTCTGCCTTTTTTTCAAAAATCTCTCTCTCTCTCTCTCTCTCTCTCAAACCAAAGCAGCAAAAACCATAATTTCCCACCCTCTACATTCCCAAAAGCCCCAAATTCCATCTTCGATTTCCTCCTACACTGCGCCATTGAGCGATGAATTCTGAATCTGCCAAGTTGCTGCTGGCCGCGTGCGGCGGCGATACGGTGAAGATCTTCGATATATCGGGGGAGCCGCAGAACCCCTGCGTTCTCACCCACTCTCCGTCTCCAGGCTCACGTGTAAATTCCGTCAAATGGAATCACAACAGTTAGTGCTTACTTGTTTCTTCTTTTCCTGATCTCTTTGTTTGATTTTATGTCACTTCCTTTTTTAACTTTATATTAGCTTAGTTAATCGATTTTTTCTTCTTTCTGCTTACTTTCCCGATTCATTAGATTTAGTGTTGGCAAGCGCCGGCGAAGATAATAAAATATCATTATGGAGGAAAAACGGGCAAAGCTTGGGGACGGTAACTGCCAAAAATGCTAGGGGCGAAATGGCAGAGGTACATTATATGATTTTAGATTGTCTTTTTGTTTGTTAGAATTTTTTGGTACACTAGAATTTTAGACAATTCATTACAGATGCAAGGATTTGCATTTTACTACATTGTCGCCTATTTATGCCTGCATTAGGTTTAGTTTCTTAATATGCGTGAAATGCTGGTTGATTTTGGTTATTTGAGATGTGACAATAAGTGAAGAGAGGTCTAATTTAGTGATTATTTGCCGGTGGAAGCAAATGTAATCGAGACAAATGTGTAATTCTTTACGTTTCAAGAGATGCACAGGAGAGGAGCTTCCAAGTAGTAACTGTTACTAACACCTTAATGAGGCAGTGGGATTAAAACTTGATCAAAGAAATCAATTAACTACTAAGAGGGTGTTTGGCTAAGCTCATTTTCAATTGCTTGTAATGTAGCCTCTTACATCTATAAGATGTCTTTAGATCTTATAAATGGTGATCTTATTTAAAAAATAAGTTGTAGAAGTGTTTGGATAAACGTATGATCATAAACTTATTTGATGTCAGTAATGACAACTGTGTAATTGATAAGGCCAAAAAAGGGAAGTGTGTTGAGATGTTAGAATAAGTTGGTATTCCCCGACTTATCGAAAAGGAGCTTCTGATTTTAACTTCTTATATACTCCTTTAAAAAAAGAAAAGTTTTGCGAAACACCTTATAAGTGCTTTAAGCTCCCCAACAACTTATATGTTGTTTACAAGAGTCTATAAGTTCTGCCAAACATCCTCTTAAGTGTTACTCTTCTGCTAAATGTTAGAAAATGAGAGATGGCTTTTAGATTGCAGCTTTAATTTTAATTGTGTGCATGATCTGTATTGCTACTGATGTTTTTGACTGAAATATAATAGTTACTGAAGTATTTGGCCTGAAATGTGCTTGACATTTTCTCCCTTCATAACTGTTAAATATATAAGCCTTCCGAGTCTATATCAGCTATCAGCTTCAGCAATAAAGGATCTCGATATCTTTGCTCTGGTGGATCTGGTCAAGTTGTACGGATATGGGATTTACAGAGCAAGCGTTGTGCCAAATGGTTGAAAGGTCATACCGATACAATAACAGGTGTAATGTATAATTGTAAAGATGAACATATAGCTTCTGTCAGTCGTAAAGGAGATCTTATACTTCACAATCTTGCTAATGGCACCAGAGCTGCTGAACTCAGAGACCCTAATGGACAGGTCGGGTATATTGTTGCAGACGCTTGTGTTGCTGCTAAAGCTCTTCAAATTATGTTTTGTTTAGTCATGCCCGATTTTCATCTCTGTTTCCTAAAACTTACAAAACCAGGTTTTGGGTGCACTTGATTATTCTCGGATGAGCAGGCACCTTTTGGTGACGGCTGGTGATGATGGGTCTATCCACATGTGGGATACAACTGGTCGCAGCCCAAAGGTTTGCGTTATAAAACTGATTGCTCTGTTGTTTTAAAGTTTTGGACATTTAACTGTCTCATATTGCTTTCCTATGTGGAGTTGCTATAGTTTGTTTATATGAACACTCTTGCATTTCACAGGTTTCTTGGCTGAAGCAGCATTCTGCTCCGACTTCTGGTGTTAGTTTTTCGCCATCCAATGACAAGGTCTCTTCTTTGTCACCCTTGCTTATATTTTCCTATATGCCCTATTAAGACAGTCATATACATTTGCTTCCAGTAGCTACATGCCATGAATTATTACTATTTTATTTCAATTTTTTGGTTCTTGTGTTTTACAGATTATTGCAAGTGTTGGTCTGGATATGAAGTTATACACTTTTGACTCAGGGTCTAGGAAACCATCTTCTTGCATTCCTTATGAGGCGCCTTTGTCTTCCCTGGCTTTTACTGATGATGGATTAACCTTGGCTGCTGGAACAAGCAGTGGTCAGATTGTATTCTATGACATTCGTGGGAAGCCACAACCAATTACTGTGCTTCGTGCATATGGGAATTCTGAGGTGATCCTAACATTCAAAGTAGTATTTATACATTTCCTTGTTTGGATATTGGGCTGGCTGCTTGATGGCATATCTTCCAAATTACTGCAAATACAAGTATGGTGACAGTGCTATAAAACTATAATACGGATCTCTGTGCAACTGCTTCTGGTTGTCAGGAAATAGTAAATTGCTGATCAAAGGGCATTCAGTCGCTCAATGAAGCCTTTTAGTTATATGAATATGAACTGGCCAAAATGATCAAGTACTATTTTGCAATGTCTGTCCCATGCTTACTCGAGCTATTGAGTTAATTGAATAGCTTGACTCTGAACCACTATTTCTGATGTTATTTTATTCTGCTTCAAAGATTTGAGATAAACTTCATTGTATTTATAAACATGATTTGATCTTCATCAGGCTATTACAAACCTATGCTGGCAGAGGTCAAAGCCTGTGATAGTAAATGAAAACAACTGCACAGATGAAACTATTCTTTTGGCCGGTGATGTAGGGGATTCGATCCTTATGCCTGATCCGCTTCCTTCTAGGGCATCATCAAGCCTTTTGATGTCCTCGTCGGTGACTGGATCTCGAAATCCTAGTCACTCAGGTGCCTCTCGAGATTCACTTTCTTTTCCTGCAGGATCTACATCAAGTGGAATCACTTTATCTACTTCAGTGGAAACACCAATTAGAAGCAACTTGTTGTCTGTGGGATCTCTAGCAAGATTAAATGCACCTCGAAGTTATAACTTCAAGGATGATATGGAGGTCTTTTCTCCTCTTGTTGAAGTTCAACCAATTACACCCTCTCTGAATAACTTGTGGGATGTGGATGCTGGTATGAAGAAAGATCAAAATAAAAGGCCATCTTACCCCTTTCCTTCTAGAAGGTTTGGTCTTTCAGAGGATGTGGCCGCTGACAACCATCCCATTCTTGACTGGAAATCTAACTCATCATCTAAGCTGGTACTTCCTGCTCAATCTTAATAATATATATTTTTTTTCCCTTTGCATTATTATACCATTTCCGTGCTTAGAAATTGGTTGGTTGAGGAATATTTCTCAGAATATATTGTCATGTTGATGCATTTTGCACTCTTGCAGGATGACATCAGTTCTACCGCTACTTCTACACGTGCTGATGACTCATCCTCCATTACTCCTCCTGAAGCTTGGGGTGGTGAGAGATTATCAGACAAATTTACTCAGAACCGACAATCAATCAACATGCCTTCTCGTTTTGCATCATTTTCATCCTCTAGTTCATCGTCAGGATTAATGTTGTCAGGATTGCAAGATGGTCCTCCAACAAATCCAAGTACAAGCACTTTAACATCAGGACTGAGCCTGGCCAGTTTGCGTACCAGAGAAATCCTAAATCAAGACACTTCATTTGGATCTTCTGAAGCTGTTTCATCTCCTTTAGGCACAAAAAACATTACAGGGCAGGTTAACCTTGACCACCTCAGTCCAGGTTTGTCTCCTCCCAGAAGATTCTCCAGTTATGCTGAGAGAATAGGTGCATCTTTGGGTGACACATCGTCTTTGTCAATGGGATCACCAAAATCTAAGAAAACAGGAGCAGAAACTAGGGAGGAACTTCTCAATAGCTTTTTGTCAAGGTCCCAATTGCCCTCTGCCAAAGTAACTAGTGATCTTACTACTGCAAATGTATGTGACTATCCAATGTTTCTCTTTCTCTGGACTAAAGTTTATGATTCCGTAAATTACAGCTAAACCCACACCCCTCACGATTAGGTCCCATTTCTGAGTGACCTCCACCCCGAATTAGCATACTCTAGGGGGGGTGTAACAGATTCATGAAACGTCTTCTGTAATTATACCTAATCTAAGGGTGTGGCTGTAATTTACCCTTTAATGTCAATTCCCATCTCGGATATTTAAATTTCCTTATTTTTGTATCAGGGAGGAGCCCAGTTGCAGAAAACTCCTGCGCAGTCTGACTTGCAACAGGGAAGTTCTTTCACGCTTCAGCTATTTCAGCGCTCACTTGAAGAAACTCTTGCTTCATTTCAGAATTCTATTCATGAAGACATGCGCAATCTTCACCTAGAAGTACTGAGGCAATCCCATATGCAGGAGGTAACATCTCACACTATACATCCTTTTCGACTTTTTTATTACTAATCATTTCCCTAATATTTGAAACTAATATGCAGACGGGGATGTCCAGTACGTTGGGATTGATATTGGAAAATCAGTCTGTAATCATGAAAGAACTACAATCACTTAGAAACGCAACACAGCAGCTTTTTCAGTTACTGTGAGTATAATCGTCTCCCAATAAGTAGACGAGAAAAGAATGGTTTGAGTTTTATTTTACTGGCGTAGGTAGCAGTTTTTTCGCTATATATTAGTTAGAATTGGTGCTTGTATAATTTGGTCCAATGCTGTGAGGTCACAGATCATCAATTCTTTAAGCTCCCCTTTGATTTGTGAACGTGTACAGAGGTTTTTCACGCCGAGTTTCTTCTTCTTCTTCTTCTTCTTCTTCTTAGTTGTGTGTGTGTGTGTGTGAGAGATAAATTTGGTGTTTTTAGCTTTGTATCAGTGAAGATTTCTGGCTTTTCTTCTATTTTGGAGGGGCAAGTGATTGCTAAGGAATGAAGCATGTTAAAATTTGTTGAGAAGAGAAGCTTGCCTTTCTATTTCTTGCTCTATCTAAAAACTTCTTTTTATGTGGATTGCATCTATATTAGCCCAGTTGGATGGTTGTTGGGATTGCATTCTTTCATATCATCACAATTCTACAGGATACTTGATTTAACTAGTATAGCTTTGAACTGGATTGAATCTGTAGCAATCAATGGAAATGCCCTCTTCCCTCAACCAACACAACCTTTAAAACTACTACGAGGGACTTGTGTTGACTCGTAAACTTATGCTATTTGGTGGTGGTAACACTGAAGTTATTTCAGTTATTATAACAATAACCTACCTCCATAATTTAATTTGATTGAAGTGAAGCTAATTAGATAGTATCGAATTATTAAATTAAATAACGGTAGTGCGGAAGATATTTGTGTTTTATAACATAGCTCTGACGTTAAATTGATTGAACCGACATTTGTGGTATTATAACATTACTCAGATTCATAATCTGAATTCAAAATTAATTTAATCCAACTGACACCAACTAATTAATACAAAGATATAATTAGTGTTTTACAAATTCCTGACACTGTTCTTAATTTTTTCTAAAAAAATATTATCATAAAGAAAAACTCGTGAGGGCAACAAGTGGGTGTAGCCAGTTATGATACATAAATATAGACATTAAAATACATACACAATACACCAATTTTCTTATAATTATTCCTCTCCCTTCTTTAGTAGTAATGTTCACTATTGTCGCTATTACCCGCCTGTAGGTTTTAGTAGACATCGGTACAATTATAGTATGTTATAGCTCATAAGGTAATGACAGGAGGAGTCCTATTAACAATCATCTCGCTCGCTAGTCTTTTCGACCATGTTATCGATCACGATCGAATTCCGTCCGCATTTAGGACCGATCATAATATTTTATATTAATATTTAATTCAATACGATAAGATAAAATAATATTTTAAAAAAGACGAGGCGTCATCGGCCATCAGGTGGGTCTCTCCCATTACTCGAAAACCGGTTGCCCTAAGAGTCAGAACTCATTTGAGGCGCGCACGTCACGGGTAAACAAATCAACGTGGCTTTCCGGGATAAGCTCCGCACCCAATAAAAAACGACAAAAATATCTTAATAATGTTTGTTCCCGTCACCACCTCCCGACTAGCTTTGGCGGCTAGCTTCATAATCCTATCTCTATTTCTGTATTTGTATCTATATTCTGATTGTATACATACCATCTCCCCACGTGCCAAACCCTATATACAACGACTGCTCACGCTCCTCTCCCTTCTGCAACAATGGCGGCTGTCGATCCCACTCGCGCCTTCGTTAGGGATGTCAAGCGTGTCGTCGTCAAGGTATGTGCAGTTACCTGTGACTTCACTTCTTTCGTTTTCGTGTGAGGTTGAGTTCTGTTTGGAATTTAGATTTGCTTGCGGAGATGTGGATTAATTGAAACGGGGGGAAGTAATGTGTTTGAATTGGATTTGTGAGGGTTGGTGCTGTGAGTAATTGAATTGAAGATGTTGCGATGTGCTGAGGGGATTGATTTATGCTGGAATGGAGTTGAGTGGTTTTTGGTGGTTATGGTCGTTCGTGGCATTGGCATTGGGTTAAAAAGACATATGAATCTGAGATCATGGCTTCTTGTAGTTTTCCTTATTGTACTGAACTTTGTTTTCCGGCATTTAGCTTGTAGTGTTACTTCAATATCTTCGTGTTTTGTCTTATTGGCTGAATGTTTTATCTTTACTAATTAAGGTCGGGACTGCTGTTGTTACTCGAGCTGATGGAAGATTAGCTCTTGGAAGATTAGGCTCACTCTGTGAACAGGTGACTTAAAGGATTATGGAATTTTCTATATTTGCTATGACACACCTAGGAGCAATTTTCAGTGCTTACACTGTTGAGTTGCAATGAGGTGCAGATTCATGAACTGAACGCCCAGGGATATGAGGTTATTTTGGTGTCATCAGGTGCTGTTGGTGTTGGCCGCCAGCGACTTAGATACCGAAAACTAATTCAGAGCAGGTTTTTTGCTTCTCTTCTTGACCAGAAATTTATGCTACTTTGATTTGCAAATTACAAGATGGGACTTCGAACCTGTGTTGCAATATGTTGTATAACATTTTGTACATTATATCATCATTAATTAATTTCTTTTTTACTTTGGGGTTTTTGAAGTTTTGCAGACCTTCAAAAACCACAAGCAGAACTCGATGGGAAAGCTTGTGCTGCTGTAGGGCAAAATGGCCTTATGGCTCTCTATGATACTTTGTTCAGCCAGGTCAGATCAGAAACTCAGTTTGCTATTTTGATTTTATGTTTTCTTGTTGTTCCCTTAACATGACTGATTCTATTTTCTTTGCTTCTGAAGTTTTAGAAAGAAAACAGAAATTCCTCTTCTGAATGATATTCTGATTTATACCGATCTGAGTTGGTCTTGATGATTTTGTTTTTCTCATACAGTTGGATGTGACATCAGCACAACTTCTAGTTACTGACAATGATTTCAGAGATCCAGAATTTAGGAGGCAACTCAGTGAAACTGTTAATTCTTTGTTGTCTCTGAAGGTTGTTCCCATATTTAATGAAAACGATGCTGTCAGCACCAGGAGAGCTCCTTATGAGGTGTGTTATTGAACTCATTGCTTAATTATGCTTGCCGCTTTCTTTAAATAGCCGGCAGTTTAAAAGGGGATAGTATGAAATGTTTCTGCTGAAAGATTCGCATGTCTCCAGGCAACCCTTAATTTCTCTGAAGAGAGAAGGGTTGTGAACTTGTGATTCCTCACATAATTTTCCATTTGTTAGATAGGATTCAGTTTTGTTATATATTTCTGTGCTTTGAACTTTGTGTAGCAAGTGTTTGACTGAGGTTCCTGCCTTTTTTATCCTTTTACACACCAGAGTTCTTTCCCGCTTGCTTTCTTTTTTTCTTTTTTTTTCGGTCGTGGGTATGTGTTTGTTGCAGGATTGACAGAGAATTTCATTTTCATGAGAATTTCCCATTAAGATGAAGTGACGTTTGTCTAGTACTACTATTCTTACACAGCATATCTATGATTAAGTAGGAGCATATGCTTATATCACTTTCCTCATGTGATGCCATTTTGTAGGACTCTTCTGGAATATTTTGGGATAATGACAGTTTAGCAGCTCTTCTGGCAATGGAACTAAAAGCAGACCTGCTTGTTCTGTTGAGTGATGTTGATGGTCTTTATAGTGGCCCACCAAGTGATCCACGGTCTGAACTAATTCATACATATGTTAAGGAAAGGCATGATGGAGCAATCACTTTTGGGGATAAATCTCGGGTGGGGAGAGGGGGTATGACGGCTAAAGTGAAAGCTGCTGTTTATGCAGCTTATGCTGGCATTCCTGTTGTTATCACCAGGTATACTGCCTTCTAGAAATGCATCAATCTTTGCTCTCTTTATTATTGTCTCACCTTAGAAGTTTAATGCTAATAAACAACTGTGTACTAAAGGCTGCTTTCTAACCTACATATATTCCTATGTGAGAGCATTTTCTCTGCCATCATTGGCATATTCTATTTTGTTTAAAACATCTAACCGGTACCTCTGTTATAGCTAATAAGTTCTTAATCATCAGATGATATTCGAAGCTGTCTTCTGAATTTTATATCAATAAACAATGAATTTTCTTCTGAAACCATAAATGTAATTCTTGTATTTTACAAATGATGTAGATGCAGATGTTGCATTGAGTATCTCATCTATTATATTTGATAAAATCTCAGCCAAACATATTATGTCATACTACCTTCTAGGTAGACTTTTGGACATAAGCATTTGCTGGATAAGAGAATAGTGTAATGGTAAATATTTGGTCAATCAACGAAGGTCGCAATCTTTCATATCATCTTTTCAAAAGAGGAATTAACTAACAAGATAGGCATCAGAAGAGACTTTGTTCATCCCACATGCTTGTATGGACATATTTTGAAACTATTTTGGGTTCAGATTTATGATAACCATGATGTATGTGATATGATGTTCCAAAGTCCTGATTCCTGAAGATTCTTGTCTTGATAAAAGTTATTGTATATTCAATGTATATCTGAGAATCTCGTCCAGCAAGAAAAGCTTTGTTCTTCCCATTGGGAACATTAACACATTAGGAGGAACATTTTTGCTTGCTGGTGATTTCTTCTGCATCCTGTTAGCAGTATTCCTACTCACTTTTTGTTTCTCACCCCCACCCCCTTCTCTCTGTGGATTAAGTGGTTTTGCTACTGGCAATATTATTAAATCTTTAGAAGGGAAGCGTGTTGGCACACTGTTCCATCGGGATGCTAATAAGTGGGCCGCACAAGCAGAAGTTGATACACGTGGCATGGCAGTTGCAGCTAGAGAAAGTTCAAGAAAACTGCAGGTTATTTTTACTGAATGGAAATTATTTAGATATATTGCAAAATGAACTATGAGCATGATTGTGTTTTTACCCTGTAGGCTATGTCTTCAAAAGATAGGAGTAAGATTTTGTTGGATGTAGCTGATGCTCTGGAAGCAAGTGAGAAGCTGATAATTGCTGAAAATGAGGCTGATGTTGCTGAAGCACAGCAGGCTGGATATGAAAAATCTTTGATAGCTAGGCTTGCCTTGAAACCTGGAAAGGTGAGATAATACTTCCATAAAAGCATGTGTAGCCTTTCAACTTCTCACTTTCATCTCCTGTTCTCTATAAATATTTTTGTTCTACAGGTTTCGAGTCTTGCAAAATCTATTCGAGTTCTTGCGAATATGGAGGAGCCAGTTGGTCGAGTTTTGAAGAGAACTGAGGTATGGAAATGGTGTTATGAATGGATGACTATAAGAATGTAGTTAGAAACTTTTTCTTGACTTAGCTGCGGTTGCTAACCCTTGATTCTCAAATTTAACTCAGTCATATAATTTTGTATAACAAATAATATTTTTTAGAATTCCTACATAGTTGGTTAACGTTGTCAGGCAATAAGGTTGTGAATTTCTGACCGTCGTTACTGCAGGTTTCAGAAGGATTCATCTTGGAGAAAATGTCATCTCCATTGGGTGTTCTGTTGATCATTTTTGAGTCTCGACCTGATGCACTGGTGCAGGTAAATAAGAAGAGAGATGCATTATCTTCTTTTCCCTGGAGATAACTGTGTGGCACAATTGTTGAGTAAAAATCCTGTTTTGTTCTTTATCTGTCTTTTTAGTATTATAAAAAATTTGCTAAACTGGAAGTTGCATGTTAATTTTGGAGTGACAATGAAAAGGTATAGATAAATCATTTAAGTAACTTTGTCCATATAAGTTCATGGCCTTCTGTTTGCTATTAACAGATTGCCTCACTAGCAATACGTAGTGGGAATGGGCTCCTGTTGAAAGGGGGCAAGGAAGCTAGAAGATCAAATGCAATCCTGCATAAGGTTTAATTCTGTTTATATAAATTCTTTTGGCGTATTTGGTTGGGACTTCAAGATCAATCCTTTACTTCTCATGTTTTCTAGATAATAACTTCCGCCATCCCTAAAAGTGTTGGTGAACAACTTATCGGACTGGTTACTTCCAGAGAAGACATCCCTGAATTACTCAAGGTAGCTTGATAATAGTTCTATTCATTCTACAACCTCCTTGTTAATGGTATATATCCGCAATATAAGGGTTGGAACTGAAGTTTAATGTTTGTGGCAAAGCTGGATGATGTAATTGACCTGGTGATTCCGAGAGGCAGCAATGCACTTGTTTCCCAAATTAAGGCGTCAACAAAAATTCCTGTACTTGGTCATGCTGGTATGATATATGTTATTGCTTTAACCATTTGGATATTATCTCAGTTAGTACCTCGGTCAATTATCATGCATTCCATGTGTTGGGAGATTTAGTTTTTTTCTTTTTTGTCTTTTTCCTTCCCAGATGGAGTCTGTCATGTTTATGTAGACAAGTCTGCTAATATGGATATGGCTAAGCAGATCGTTTTGGATGCCAAAACAGATTATCCCGCTGCCTGCAATGCAATGGTATGCTTTATTCATTGTGTTAATATTTGTCATTCTTACATAAGTGTAAAATAATTAATCTCCTTTTTTGTGAAGGAAACACTACTTGTTCACAAGGACTTGGTACAAACTGGTGGTCTGAATGAGCTTATTGTGGAACTTCAAACAAAAGGTTTGGGCTTGTTGATGAATCCCTGATCCCGAGAAAAAAACCCTTTATTCATCTTTATAACGAGTCAGTTGAATGTTAAACATCTAACAACATGGAGATGATATTTAAAAACACTATACTTTATCTGCATTAAATTTATGAAATATCCCAGCACTTAAAGAGTTTATTATTTCGTAGTCTTATTGCTGTATACAACTACTGCATCGACTAAGTATTTGAAATTCTGTAAAATTTTGGCTTCAGAATCATAGTATTTTGCCTTCAAAAGAACCTCGAGTTCACAATAATGGTAACAATGGTTTTTATATGTTACAGGTGTCAAAATATTTGGTGGACCTCGAGCAAGCCCTTTACTAAACATTCCTGAGGCACGTTCGTTACACCACGAGTATAGTTCTCCCGCTTGCACTGTTGAAATTGTGGAAGATGTAAATTCTGCCATTGATCATATACATCAACATGGAAGGCATGTTTAGCTTTTTGAAAATTTGAAATTCTTTTTTTCTTTTTACTTTCACTGTGTTTGTAGTTTGTACAATGTTCTTGTTATTGCACATCTAAAACTACGGATGCTCTCTCTTAATGACAGTGGGCATACAGAAAGCATTGTAACCGAAGACCGTGAAGTTGCAGATGTTTTCTTACGTCTAGTTGACAGGTAATCAATGATCTCATACAACCAAAATATGTTTCTGACTCCGATACAGAGCTAATACACCATACTCTGCTGATATTTTCAGTGCTGCTATATTTCACAATGCAAGTACAAGGTTTAGTGATGGCTTCCGTTTTGGATTAGGTGCAGAGGTACGCTATTTACTTTTCTGTTGTTACGAAGAATCATCTGTTATTCTTAGGTATCTTTAAAAAAGGAAAAACTAGATAAAAACCATAGGCATCATTATTCTCATCTATAACATATTTGCTGTTGAACAGGTTGGCATTAGTACAAGTCGCATTCATGCTAGAGGTCCCGTAGGCGTTGAAGGATTGCTTACAACAAGATGGTATGTCTCTGAAAGATTAAAGATTTTATTCCTGTATAGTTTATGTGATATATTCATTTCGACTAAATTAAAAATTCTGCCCCCGGAGAATAGAAAGGTGTTCTATATTAGGGATAATTGTATACCCTCAGATGTGGTAGTCAAATTACACAAACTTCCCCTGATATTGAGAAATTACAGTGACAACCGGTATGCCCTAGGTTTTTGCCTATCAAGCTACTATAGTCATGAACTTAAACTCAATAAAGACTAGCAAGTGCCAAATTTAAAATACGGTATTAAAAAGATATTAGAGATACAACGTAAATTGTTTGACGGGTGAAATTTTTATAATTTGTCAAGATTCAAGAGACGTTTGTGTAATTAAGCCAAACGTAACGCTGTGTTCGTAAATGCCACGAACGAAAACTTCTGGTTCTATTTTGAGTTATTATTGGGACATTATGGTGTAGGGTTGCAAGAGGAAATGGAGAGGTGGTAAATGGTGATAAAGGCATTGTGTATACTCACAAGGACTTGACTCTGCAGGCTTGAGGCCAAACAACTGAAGCACTCACACCCTTATTTAATAAGCCTTATGGCTTAGTGTAATATTAGCATTTAATGCACCTATGTCATTAATCATGTGTTAATTAGTGTAGATTAGCTGCCTTTATATTACAAGGAGAGTGTTAGTTGCAGTTGCAGTTGCAGTTGCTGCTCACCCAACTTCAATTCTATGGTGCTTGTTAGATGATGTATGATGGCTATCTGCTAGCAAAACTCGAATAAGAGCTATGCATGATGAGTAAGTAGTGTATCTATGAGTCATTATGGGGCTTTGATGTTTCATTTGGTAGTTTGGTAATCCCATGTAATAAACTTCATTAAAGTTTGTATTTTATTACGTTATAAGAATATGGAGCTGTTTTAACACAAGAAGATTTGGTTGAGGTTCGTTTCATTCGGAAAATTTTAGTCCAAATTCGGCTTTGCCGAATCCTAATCAATTAAATATATTTACCATTTGATTTGTCACTCTCTCTAAATTTTCCATCAATCAGACAACAAGTGTAAAATACTTGTTTTCTCATTATATCAATTTAATCGAGGTAGGTAACCGTTTCATTCTTTTGTATACTGTAGTGGAATTATTAGCCTCAAAACATTTGTTGTGGGAAGTGATCACACCCCTAAAAGTCTAAAACATGTCATTTTTGACTTATTTCTAATTCACCACTACACAATATATTCACCATTTTTGTACTTGCGTATATACTATCAGGGTATTACAGATATAATACGATATAGATATTGTAATATAATTTATTACGTAACTTGTCTAATACGTTATTCGATCTGAATCAATCGATTGTAATAATATATTTTAGAAGCATCAATTAATATTCGTAATTTTATGAAAATTTGTTAACTTACAAATGGAAGAGAATAAATTTGCCAAAGATGTTGAAAGGGCTTGAAACAGCACACGTGAATAAAACAAATCAATCTAATCTCACATTCTTACTCAAAGTAAAGCCAATGTTCCAGTGCCACTCACTACAAGGGAGAAAGGGACTGATGGCAACAATACTTTCATATATGTACAAAAGCATAATACGTATATGCATACGTATCTTTATTTAAAGTTTAATTTTGGTCCTTTACAAACAATTATTTCGTTATATTATATTTAATATAAATAAAATTCGGCCCCCATTTTTTCAAAATATAGACAAAGTATTTTCTTCTTCTTTTTCCTTTTTTGTTTGACAGAAAAGCCAGTTTTGGTCCCTGTCAGTGCTGTCACTCATTATGTTATAGCACTAGAAGAAAGTAAAGTATATTTAACAAATTCTGAATTTAATCCATTTCGATGTTGAGAATTCAAAATTATAATCCCTGAATAAGAATATTGTGATATGAATACAAACGATACAAATTTAATAATTTTTTTTAAAATTTAAATATAATATAGAACATAAAGATTTGACATCATATAACATAATAAAATTATACTTTTATAAGTATTTATACACTAAAAATTCGAAATAAAAAGGTGCCCACATCTGTTGCTGCTTCAAATAATTAAAGAATAAAATCCAGACATAGCTTTTTCTCGTTATTTTCCACTTCTCTTTTTGTCTTTTCAGTTGGTAAGGTTAGGCAGGTGAGAGGTGGCTGGTAAAGGCGAACCAGATTCAGATCAAAGATGAAGCACTCTTCTCCGATGATCATTCTTGGAAACAATTTCATACATTGAATAATCGTACTATATGCTTTTCTCAGTATGGGTGCTGTAGATGTATATTATATGTATTTATTCGAAAAGGTAGTGGAATAAATTAATACTAATGGTAATGGTCCATTGAGAAGAGTCAGCACTCAGCATAAGGGATTTCTTTTTTCATGTTTTTGCTCAAACCGAAAGGGAGAAGACATTTCAGCCTAATGGTAATGGGAGGAATGTTCTGAGAGCATTTCACTGCCCCATCTCTCTTCGGGGAGCAACCCACCTCATAAAAGTTCAATCTTTACTGAAATTGCTCGCGTACTGTACATATACACCGGTGTATAGATATAGAGAGAGAACAGGAGAGAGATGAAGGAGCTGTTTGGGAGTCCGGGGAGAAAGAGTGGGCTGACATTAAGGATTGGACAGTGTGTGTTTGCTGCTGCTTCGATTGGGGTTATGGCCTCTGCTGCTGGATTCTCTTCTACTACTGCCTTTTGGTAATTTCTTGATATGCCTTTTATTTTGCTTGGAAAATTGTTGTTTTTGTGGATATTGCTGCTTGTGAGAGCTGGGAAAGACCACAGCATTTATGGGTGTTTCTCTTCTTGATCATATTTGGGTTCCTAAAGAAGAAATTTTGTGGGATCTCCTGTTTTGGTAGCTTGATCAATATAGTAATTGGGAATTATTGGTGGAAAGGGACAGATTGTTATTGTTGGGTTGATTTTTCAAAATTATGTACTACTTGACAGAGATTACAATTTTGAAAAATCAACCCAATAAATGCATGTTTGCCCTCAAAGTACTTTATGGTGTACAAATCCTCAGTAAGTGTAGGATCTAAAAACATCCTGAGAGAAAAAAGTACTATGTGAAAAAGAAAGTTATTTTCAAGAAATGGAATGTTGAGCATTGTGTTTGAAGTCCTTTTGATTGTAAATTGATAGTTTTTACAATCTTGAACCGTCAAATGCTAATGGGGTGAACACTTTTATTTTTCAGCTATTTAATCGCATCAATGGGGCTTCAGCTCTTGTGGAGCTTCGGACTCGTGTGTCTCGACATACATGCTTTGAGGTTCAACAAGGACCTGCACACCAACATAATTGTTAGCCTCTTCGTCGTTGGTGATTGGGTAAATAAATTTATGTTTTCTTTATAGACATGTTGTATTATCTGGAACAATCTATAACTGAATTATCTTGATACAATAGAGAAGCATTAGTTTTAAACTAAGTGATGTTTAATGAGGAAATTATGGGAAGTTTTTGAATCCTCTATGGAGGACTTGCTGTATTGTCTAGAACAATCTATTACTGATTTATTTTGAGGAGTTCTTGTACAATTTTTTAGGTTACATTATAGAAGCATCAGTTTACCAGTAAGTGAATTTTATGGAGAAACTTATGGGAATCGATTATATTCTCTATTGAACAATGCAAATGCCAAATGACAATGCAAAACTAAGTGAAAAGCTTAGCAGCACTTTGAAGGTTAGTTTGTAGGTTTTCGACTTTCACATTGAGATCAGACATTAGACTTTGCTTTCATATGATTATTTAGCTCTTTCTTGGTGACAAATGTTTAATTAATTATGCATCTATGGGGAATGAATACATATCCAAGCATTATATATTTTCAGACATCATATCAACAATGCACACACACATATATGTGTGTGTGTGTATGTATACTTGTATATTTGTTGTTCATTCACTATCTTAGAGTGGATATATGTTTTTTCTGTTGATTTTGATAGCCATGCCCCATGTTGGTTACAATAGGAAGAAAGGATGGGTGGGATGGGGTCGGGGTGGGGAGGGGTGGACGTCTTTGCAGATGATGGTGGAAAGAAGGCAAGGGGTATAGGGTGCATGAAGAAGGGGATAGGTTTTTTAAGTAAGAAAAAGACATTCAAATTGAAGGGTGAATTCGGGATTTCAAGTGATACGCAAAATGTGTCCTGGGGGCATGAGCGAAAGATTGAATATACAGGGTTTTTTGGAAGAATTTTTATATCATAGGGTCTTTATGCTACTTTCGGTTAATGTAGGATTTCTGGTGCAGTTAACTCAGTGTGATCCATTGTTGCAGGTGACAGCTACTCTATCCCTTGCAGCTGCATGCTCGTCTGCTGGTGTTATGGTGCTTTTCACGAAAGATACAAACATCTGCAGAATAGATACCAATCTGTCGTGCAATATGTTTCAGATATCTATAGCTTTTGCTTTTGTTTCATGGTTTCTTCTTGCCATATCTTCTTATGTCATGTTTTGGCTTGTCGCCTCAATTTAAACCTCTCTTTTTAACAACACAAGAGCACATACTTGGAATCACGATGTATATATTGTCGATTTTTGAAGAGTTTTATGAGCAAAGTTCCAAATTTCCCTCTTGTTTTGCCCAGAAACAGTTGAGCCCGTCTCAATGATTTGGGAATGTATAGCCCCCAAGAAGCTTGTTTTGTCTCTGAGTGATTCTTTGGTGGCTGATCTTAAACCAGTTTGTCTGCTATAAATCTATGTTGTTTTAGTTTGTTCCTTTTTGTTTCATGTTCTCTCTCTCCCTCTTTCTCTTATACACACCCCTGCAGAAATACTATGTATAAATACTACTATATTTCAATGGAGTATGTATAATTTTTCTCAATTTCCAAGATGACAAGATTCAAATACAGTATAAAAGATATTAAGTTTATGTGGCATGACATTGTGTTCAAAAAAAAAAAAAAAAAACACTCTGTGCTCTTCAAATTAAAATTCAAGATCCAGATATTGTTCAAAAATTAAAATTCTACTATACACACAATGAGCATCCAATTCATCAAGTAATTGACCAACATTCCAAGCTTTAAGTGAGTAACCCAACATTCCAAGCTTTAAGTGAGAAGCACCTTTTACCTTTCTGCCCTTTAGGGTTCGACTTCCGGAGCAAAGTTGAGACGAGGCGAGGATTGGTGGTGGAGGCGGCTGTGGTGGTTGGAGGCAATCAGCAACGGTGGTACTGCACAGGCAAAGTGCTAGTTGTGACTTGTGAGTTTTGATGGTGCTAGTCGTTTTTGAAAAAAAACGTGGAATGTTTTAACAATATTTTTCAAAATTATATTGTAAAAACGGCGGTCATAACATATCCAATCGTACTTACTATTTTAGAACAGAGTATTTATTGCTTCTCTCCCTCAGCAATGAATTTCAAAACTTCAACAATATCATAATCAGTCAATATTTACATAACCAGAAAACTGAAAAGTTTCTATTCAACTTAGACAAACCAGATAACAATTTTATTTTCATATGCACAAACAGATTGCACATTTCACACCAGTGACCATACATCCATACAATTGGACTGGGAGAAGAAAGCTGGAAAACTAACAAGAAAACACAACAAGAACAAAAGAACATTTTCTTCAACTTACTAACACAACTATTCTTAAAAACCAGTTTACATCACAATCTCCGGCTTCAAAATGTTGGCCTTGATCTCCTTATGAGGCAAAACAACTCCACCATTACTGTAAATCTCATCCCCGACGTGAACATCTTCTCCGAGAATAGTCATATTCTCGATCCGGGCCCACTGCCCCACAGTCGAATGCCAACCAACTATGCTGGAAGACACACATGTGTGTTTCTTGATCCGGGCCCCACGGAAAACTGTGCAACGATTCAGCCTCACGCCTGCCTCAACAACACAGCCCGGGCCGATAGAAACATCGGGCCCAATAAGGCATCCCTCTCCAATGGTTGCAGTTTCATCAACCAAGACATTTCCAATTATGTGGGGGCCAGATGCCAATTTGGAAGAACCTTTCTTCCTTAGGGATTCGAGATAGAGTCTAAGGCCTGTGATGTAATCCCTAGGCTGCCCAATGTCCATCCAGAATCCAGGCAGGACCATTGCATAGAGCTTTTTCTCAGCTGCAATTTTTGGGAAGACTTCTTTTTCTATGGAAGTGGGGCGCAATTCGATACGGTCAAGAACTGAAGGGTTTAGGAGGTAAATGCCGGCATTGATTTTGTTGCCCACAAAGAGCTTCGGCTTCTCCATGAACCTCTCGACCTGTCCTGTGGATTCTTCCATAACCACGACGCCGTATTTTGAAGGCTCATCAACCTATATGGATATAGAAAAATGGGTTAATACCCTTTTAGTACCACAACTTTGGTACCATGCGTTTTATTGGTGTGAAATCTGATACCATAAAAGATATCAATTATAAGTTTTAATACTTCGCAAAATTTTATTTAAAGAATAATAATAATCAATTTGTATCAATTTCAACACAAGTGCAATTTATCAGCTGAGACTACGGAATGTAAAAATCATATGATCTCAACCGTAAATTTTGTTTGTGCAATCTACACCTGTCTCATATTTGATACCATAAGTCTCAAATGTGTTAAAAATGATATAAAAACTTATGATATCAAAAGAGAAAACTGAAAAGGATGATCTCAAAATTGAAAGTAAACCTTATCGAAAATTGATACCCCAGTTCATAAAGAGAAATATTTATTATTTTACCTTGGTGACCATAATAGAAGCTTCACCTCCATGAGACTTATGGAACTCAATCATCTCACGCAGTGGGTAATCACTGATGACATCACTATTAAGGACGAAAAACGGATCGCCTGAACCATCTATCAGTTTGTCCCGAGCCAAAGCAAGAGGACCCGCCGTTCCAAGAGGTTCAGTCTCTTGCGAACATGTAATCTTGATGTCAAGCTTTGCCTCAAAATCCTTCAAGAAGTTCAGCATTATCTGCACAAGAAGGCCAGACTCTTGTTATATCTAATACAAAGTTCAATTATTGGTAATCAGCAGGGTTAGCATCGCTTTAGATACCATAACGCAACCAAGTTTAATTTCCTCACATTTTGATACCATAAGTTTCAATATGTAGAATTTCAATATATATGAAACTTATGGTATCAAATATGAGAAAAGTGCAAATACATGATTTGGACTTTGCAGCTGTTAATCTGCACTTATAGAATTGATAATATTTTGAAACTTATGGCATCAAATTTAAAGAAGTAAAAAGTATGGCAATGAAATTAAAGTTAGGTAAATTATGGTATCAAAAATGGTATTAACCGATGACAAGTATACTGAATCTCGAACCGGTAATCAGTTTACCTCAGGCTGATAATTGATAGCAAGGACTACTTCAGTCACTCCAATGGCCTTGAGTGCTTCTATCTGATTGAAAAATATCCCATTTAAAAAACAATATTATCATATTTGGTAAATGCTATTCCGTCAAATCAAAAGTTTGTTTATTAGAAAAGGAAAATATAATACCTGATGCAAAATCATGGGCTTGTTAGCAAAATCAACAAGTGGCTTGGGCACACTTAGGGTCAATGGCCTCAATCTAGTACCGAACCCTCCGACAAGAATTAAAGCCTTCATACTTAATCTGAGTTCCTTCTTCCTTAGATCAAATCAACAGCCTGAAATGACTTATAAATTGAGTCCCTACGTACACGGCCTATTTATGCATGAAAAAGGGAAGAAACATGCAGTTCTAAGAGACGAAGCATTGACATCTGTACTCATACACAGCAATAAGTGTCATACTTCCAGCCGAGTTGTCGGTCTTCCATAACTTTTTCTTCAGTATAATTGACACAAATGCAATTGATGCATGGAGGAGTAAACAGACAATTCCATAATGAGCAGTGGAAAGAAAAGGAAAGAGAAAGAAACAAACAATAAAAGCTGTAGTTGATAAAATGGCGAATTATCCAGACACGCGTCGTGACATAAATTAATTACATGATGGAGAATTCAAACTAAACTTTTAGGCTGCAAAAGCAATACAAATTCCAGCTATACCACAGGCTAGGATCTTCAATGAGAGTGACTAAGGCTGGATTAAATTTTCCATGGAGTTAAATGGAACTCTTAATTGAACTTTTTCTTTATTTGGTGCAGGAGAAAACTAAAAACAGAATATGTTTTGATTGTGTGCGATTGGGGAACTGGAACAATTCGTAGACAAACCAAAAATAAAATGTCTATATGACATTTTTCCTCTTATTTTCTGAACCAGAATTGCATGTTGCCAAACATTAGGCCAGGGAACTTTAAAGCAGTAGAGTCAAGTTAAAACTAATTGTAGCCTCAACCTAAAGATTTCACAAGTCAACACTAATTTCATTTATTGTTAAAATTGACTCCTGACTCCTACGTGACAAATCGCAACAGATAATTCATCTATCAGTGTAACAAACAAAGCATTTAACCTCCAAACGAAAGTTAATCACAAGAAAACGCAATAATCTGAATAGAGAATTAAACACACACATTAAGAAGAAATAGAAAAAAAAAATGAGCACAGGAAGGTAGAGCTTTTGTTGAATAGTCATTGATTTGGCAGGTGTTAGAGCCAAAAAGAAAATGTCGAACGGATCTTGATGAAAATACAATCCAGTTGTAATACAAATTATCACAAGGATGAACTTCCAAATCAGAAAAGAAAATCATAAGCAAGAAATAACATCTAAGATGGCCACATATACTGGACAATGTGAAAGGTTTGTAATGACCAGATAAGTCACATATCAAGGGTGTGGGAACAAAAGCGTGACTGTTCACATTAAAAGGCATTACAAAAGAGGGAGTTCCATAGAAAGGCTGTTAATCATACGGAAACGAAATTTCTTGAAGTCCAAGATTATTTCGCAGAGTCAGGCTCAACTGAAAGCTTTTTGTTCATGAAATAATCGTTGGGGTGAGGCTGAGACCCACACATAACTAACTTTATGGGTTCACATGCATTAGAAGCCAACATTTTCATACAAGACTGATCCATTGGTTGAAAGTAAAGCTGATGATGCAAGCCCATAACTAACAAAACAATAAAGTATGTTAGACGTGCAGGAAAGAAACCCACATTCCTGATTCCAGTCACCATTATCACTAAGCCAAATCTCATTTGCTTGTTTCTTAACATATATCCTCTACACATCCAGAACATCATATTCTTTCACAAACAATATCATCTATCACAGCTGCTTAACTTCCCACTGGAACTCAGTGATAAATAAAATTTACACTTAGAATAAATCTATATGAGGAAAGGATTGATTTTTGGCAGATGGATTTTGTAGGCAAATATCTGATCTAGCCTACCACATTCCATTCAACAAGCAATCAACCAGCTCAAATAATTTTCTACAACTACCCATAACTCATAACAATCAACAACAAGAAAATACAGAATCAACAAACAGTGAACGAAACAAACAAGACATCCACATTGCAAATCTCGCCCAACAACAACGAACAAATCATCCAAAGGAAAAACACTCGCAAAACCAAAATCCTAACAGAACCCAGATGAAAACTCACACGAACAACAAAGCCCACTTGACAAGTGATGAATTCAAGCCAGAAAAATCCAACCTTTTTCCTGAATTCTTAGCAGATCTATCCCGCGTCGCGATTTGCACGCGAGTAGCTTCGTAATTTCCCTGGGTTTTGCGACGGACCCCAACGATTGTCGTCGTCGTCAGGGTATCCTTTCTCTGCGGGTGTGTGAGTGGCGCTGTTGAGATCACAAAGCTCAGGAACAATGAAGATCGAAGAGATAGATTACATTATATAGATACAGCTATATCTGTATCTATATATAACTAACAACAGAGCTGACTTTTTTCATGACTTCTCTTTTACCAATTCAAGAAACCGAGTCCGAGTGTACTTATGTTACCGTCAAAATAATTTACCTCAATTAAATATAATTTTTTTATCATATTTTTTTAATGTTTAATAATAGTTTTATTAAATTTTATTCTTTTTTTTTGGTAGAGATTAAATTTTATTCGAATGGAAATCTTGTATTGTGATTTAAACAGACCAACAAATAATTAATGTCATTAAATATTTGACATTTTTTACATGATAATTAAGAAAAATAAATGGCCATGGATTTTATTTTTGGAGTAGAGAAAATCGTATGGTGACTATGAGAGACTATAGTCTATATGAGATGCAGGGTGATCATTGTTTTATTTAATTATCTATATATATATATATATATATATATATATATATATCTTATAAAAGTACGAATGTTTCTTACAAAATGTTGATTGTCTAAAATACCCCCATAATAGTTATGTCAATAATTATTAGTTAGGGGTAATTATGTAAATACATGTTATAAATTATTAATTTAAATACATTAAAAAGATACTTATTAATTTGAAATAGGACTCTCGGTGGAAAACATAGAATATTATAGTAAGGACTCTTTTTTAAATTAATATATGAACTATAATTTATATTATAAGATATAAGTGTATATTTATAACTAAATAAACATATTTAAATATAAAGACGGACATAATCGACATATGAACAAAATAAAAATAAAAATAATATCAATTAAATGCATAATTAAAGAAAAATATTAGAAACTATTAAAGAGTGTGAAAATGAAAAAATTGTGAAAACTTTAAAAGGAAAAAGAAAAAAGACGTGCTTAAATAGTTAAATATCTAGAGTGATAGGTGTGTTTCGTGAAATTAAATGTAATTTTGATTGCCAATTATTAGCCCAAAATATCCTAATAACTTTTACAATTTATATGGTGAATTGGTAAATGCATTTATATATTATTATATTTAAAATTTTAAATATATATATATATATATTTGAGGAGTGAAAATAGGAAGTGTAGCGTTCGAGCGCAAGACGCTACATTCTCCGCACTGAGATCCGACCCGTATATAAAATGGAGAGTCCATACACGTGCCAAGTCAAGGCAAACGGGGACACAACACGCTCGCTATGCTAGATGGGAGCTATCCCTTAAACCATCCAAGAGCGAGATATAAATAAATAAGAGCAAAGACATTAAAGCGGAAGCAATATATAAACTGAAATATTTACAATGAGCCTTAAAGTTCCAAAATATAATTACAATTAAAGTATCCAAAAGGCCAACAGGGCTCAACATGACAATATGCGCCCAACAATCATAATCTTGATACAAAATATATAATATGAGTGTAAAAGAAAGTGCTAGACCCAAATGCAAGATTCAGATGACTCGTATTCGCGCCTAGCATTCCCAAGACCTGCACAACACAACTAAAAATATATAAATATCGGAATTTAAACATATACATGCAGGTCTTTTGGAGTAAACGGAAATTATGATTCTCATCTGGGGAGTGAAGAGGAATAATTTTGAAAATGGGGAGCAAACAAAAAAAATTTCAACTCATGGGGAGTTTTCAAAGAAAACCCCAAAATTGATCATATTATAATTCTAATTATTTAAATTCAAACACTTTAAATTATAATCATATTATAATTCTATAAACTTATCTATATTTGAATGATTTATATAAATATTTTTCAATAAAGTAATTAATTCTAATGTAATATTTTTTAATCAATTAATGCTAATATAATTATAGTTATTTAAATCTAACTAACCATACAATCTTCCTTTAATTTATATAGTAAAATATAAATTAAATACTAAATGTTATTTAGATAGAATGATTCACATAATCTATCTATATTATAAAAGTACAAATAGAGTTTTTGGTTTCTTACGACTTAATATACTATAATTTAAAATTGCAGGTCGTTAGACCAAAGTTACTTTAAATTATGAATACTAAGCAAACTCAATGTGTGTGCATATAAAAATAAGATGCAATCTAATTTTATAATTAATTTTTTATATTATTCAATTAAACATTTCCTGAATTTTTATATAAATATACTCTTTTACTTATTTCTACTACATACATAAAATCAATAACAAAAAAACTAACATAAATTTTAAATAATATACTCATTAAAAAAATATAAATAAGAAAATGAAATGCAACACAAAATGAAAAGAGGAGAAATAAAAAGTGATAAACGACAATTAGTTAAAATAAATAATTACTTGATTTTAGTATGTATGTACACACGCATATCAAAATTAAAGGACAATTCAAATAATTCTTTTATCTAATTTTAATAATGATGTCACTCGGGTTTAGCAAGAACAAGAATGCATGTATGTATATTGATCTTATTATATTTTACATATTGATTGATCATTCATTGTTCATAATTTGAAAGAGATATTTTATACATAGACTTTTTTTATAAAAGTTACAAGATTTGGAAGATCAATTATTTAATAAGGAGATATTTGGAAAGGTGGTTGTACATATCCATGTAATCGAGTTTCAAAAGAGATGGTTGTCACATGCTCATATTTTGATAATCTTGAGGTCAAAATATAAAATTACTATACAGGATCGGCTTCATTAATTTATCTCTGTCGAATTTTCTGATTAAGATAACAATCTTGAACTTTATGTATAAGTTATAAAACACATGATGCATAAACTATGTGGATGAAATTTTTTACATAATTCTTGTATGATGAATGAAAAATGTAAATATCATTACTCACATTTATATTATGAAAACACAATATAAGGTGAAGACGAATACACGGTCTATAGAAGGAGAAGAATCGGTGTGATGATTCAAGTTCGCAATGCACAACATTATAGCCCAGTATGTAGTACCTTATAATACATGATATCTCTTATTAAGGTATAATTCTCACATCTCACATTTGCTTTTTGTGGACGATATAATATTGAGAGTTAAGACTACCATAAATGGAGCGATGTGCATTCGAAGTGTAGTTGAGGTATTTTGCAGGGCGTTAGACCTCAAATTGTACTTCAACCAATCATGTGTATTATTTGCACCTCATGTACCCGATGATTTAAAGCAACATGTTATTAGAATTCTAGGCATGAAAGGACAACTTAGAGTATTATCTTGGGGTGCAGATGAGCTTTGATCGAAACTATCGTGAGGTTTTCTCAACGGTGATTGAGAGACCATCGAGAAAAACGCCTATCGGGATGGAAAGCCAAAATGCTAAGTCTTCCTGGATGAATTACACTTATTCAATCTGTCACGAGTTTGTTCCCTATTTATCTGATACACAAGAATTGATTCTCCAAACACGTGTACAATAAACTTGATCGACTCAATTGTGACTTTTTTCGGGCGACCGATATACCAAAGAAATGAATCCATTTTATAGGATGGAAGAAGGTGACTAGAAAGAAGCGAGAACGTGGATTGAGTCTTAGAGAAGACCGTAAAAACAATATAGAGATGCTCGCTAAAATGGAATGGAGAATGCTCCACGAGGAGACGACGATGTGGAGCTAGATACATAAGAAAAAATATTTAAGTGGGGAGAAAATTCTTGAACATAAGCCTCAACTTATGGGTTCCTAAGCATGGAAGAGGATTGTTAGAAACATTCAAATGGTGGAATCGTGCAATGAAAGATTGGGAATGATGAATAACTGTCTTTATAGAATGATATATGGTTATCACAAGGCAAACTAGCTAACATCTTTGAAGATAACATTCATAAGGAGGATAAAGATCTTATGGCACGTAATCTCATTGACACAGATAAAAAATGGAACCTGGACAAGTTGAAAACAGTACTACCCGAGGAGGTGGTGAGTAAGATATTTAACATCTCAATCACGGAGCTAAGAGAGTTTGAACAAGGACAATTAATGAAAAATTCTCCTATAAAATGACCTGTAATCTGCTTATGGTGTCAGATGAGACATGCCAGAAAATTAGAAATGTATTTGAAAATTACCTTGCCCTTCAAAAGTTCAAGATTTTCTTGCGTCTTTGCCAACATAGTAGCTTGCTCACGAGTGCATTAAGTATGACAAAAAAATTGGGGAAAGCAATACATGTACATGTTGTTGTACAAGACATGAAAATGTGGACTGTGTGTTGAGAAGTTGTCCGTTTGAATGTCGGGTGTGAGACAAGATTATTGATGCATAGACATGTCAAAATCTTTGTGGCTTGCGAGGGTTGGACTGGCTCAAAAAGAACTTTAACAGCAAAATTCAAAGCAATATGTTACCAAATTGTCCTGGGTGGGTTCTCTTGATCTTGAAACTCTAAAATTCTTGGAAGACATGAAACCGATGGAGCTATTAGAATGTTATGGATCCTAAAAGCGTCACATTTTGCCACATAAAAGAGTTTTCTGAGGCTTCGGTACTAATTAGTAAGCACAAAAGCCACAGGGAAAAAAAAGTTCGCGTTGAGTTGTTGTGGAATAAACTCTAGAAGGGGTGGATGAAACTATACTCGGATGGAAGCTTTATAACCACACCAACAATAATTCAGTCAGGGGTGTCGCTTGAGATGACAACGAAAGGTGGGTGTTAGGATATGCTATAAATATTGGTAGAGTTTCAATAAATGTGGCAGAGTTATTGGGCTTACGTGAGTAGGGGTGTGCTCTGAGCCAAGCTGGCTTGTGAGCCGTACAAGCCGAGCTCAAGCTGACTCGACTCAAACTCGAACGATCTCAAGCTCAAGCCAAGCTTAATCGAGATCGGCTTGTGTATCAAGCCAAGCTTAAGCCTAAATCTTTGAGGCTCGAGGCTTGCAAGCTGGCTCGCAAGCTAGTATATATATATTTATATTATATATATATATTGATATGCATATTGTATTATATATATATATATATATATATATATATATATATTATAATATTTAATAATTTATATATATAAATATGCAGTAAATTAATATACATTTATATGATCTAGTAATATTAAATATATGATATATTATATATTTTTGTCTATTTATTTTGACAATAAATATGATTTAATAATATCACAATTCAATAATTATAGCAACGTATCATTCTATACAATACTACTAACATATACCATAATAACTAATTAATAACATAAGTATATGTTAAAAAAATTTATTGTGTAATTGCATAATTTATAGTTTATTATAATATAATTAATAATACTCATACATAACCCAAAATATCAAGTATATATTAATGATTATAATTTATTGATAATGATATAAAACTTAAAAATATTAATATACTATATATATTATATATCTTAATATCTTTGTTATTGTTTAATATTATTATTGAATGAGAGTTAAAAAAATATCCAACAAAAATCTATTGGCTCGTCGAGCCGAATCGAGCTCGGCTCGATTTTTGGGCAAGCCAAGCTCAAGCCCTCAAAAAATAAGCTTGACAAGCTCAAGCTCAATCTCAAGCCATGCAAATAATTTTCAAGCTCAAGCTCAAGCTGGATTTTTTTTGCCAAACTCGGCTTGGCTCGGCTTGAAACGCACCCCTATACGTGAGGGATTAACACTAAATTGGGAAAGACATTTTTCGAAAATTAATGTAGAGATTGATTCGAAGATGGTGGCGAAATGGATAACAACGAAGAATAATGAAAAACTCCACATGAAAAATATAATATTTGATAACTGAAATTTACTCCATGACTCTGGGAAGCTTGTATTAAACACATTTTGAGAGAAAGAAATATGATGACAGATAAATTAACGATAATAACTCACAAGGTTCAAGATAGTTACTGCATCTAGAGTAGGGATGCAAACGAGCCAAGCCCGAACTCAAGCCCCTTTTAGTTAGGCTCGTGGCTCGCAAGCCAAGATATTTAATTAAAAAATAATATTTTTATTTTTATATATATAAATATTTTTATTTTTATATAATATTATATATATTTTTATTGATTTTTATATAAAATTAATAAAAAATTAATATATTTATAATATATATGTATATATATTTAATAAATATATATTATTATATATAAAAATATATTAAATTATTAAAAAAAACTAATTTTTAATTAAAAATAATATAATTTCATTTGGCTCGAGCCGAGTTGAGCGAGCCTCGAGCCAGAAGGCTCGGCTCGGCTCGGCTCGGCTCGTTTGCATCCCTAATCTAGAGGGAGATTTCATATAAAATATTTTGTATGTGTAGTTTTTTGGAATCAAAGTGGTTCATTAAAAATTTTATTATATTTATATAATCAAATTAGATGCTTTTAATATTTTAATTTACTCAATAGACATAATAACTAAATCTATTTAGATAAATTAAACGATGAACGTGCAGCATACGTTGATTTCATTAGTAGATATAAAATTACGATATAATTATAAAATTATAATTAAGTGAAAGTAACTCATTCATCGAAAATTAAATATTTTATGTTCCAATATAATAGATTGACTTTGTCACTGGATATTTTATTTATGAGGTGTCTGTAATCTAATCAGTAATTGGATAACCGTAAATATGGTAAAAAGTAGTCGAGGTTGGATATTCTTTTGTTAAAAAAATGATTTGCGATATTTTATTTATTTTTTTGAAGTATTTTCTTTTGTGTGGGGTATAATTCTATGTTTTTTATAGCTTTAATTTCGTTGCTTTATGGCTGAAGTTTCTTTTCTTAAGAAAAATAAATAAATAAAGCAATTAGGCTAGTATAAAAATATTTCAATTGTCTATTGTATAATATCATGCCAAATCACATTATATGACTTTTGAGATAAATTAACCGAGGTGACCAAATAGCATTAATTATTAATTTATACCGTCAAGTGTTATAATTTAGCGGTTGAACGTTATATTAGTTTAATCAAAAGTTTCGAGTTAAATCCTTGAAAATACAACTACCATTGGTAGGAAGAATTTTACACCTTAAGTGGTTCGTACGACCCATAAAAATGGGCTATAGAACTCAGGAAAAAAAATTACCAATTTACTACACTCACAACACCTAAATAGGATATATAACTCTACTTATTATGAAAATAATTCAGAGCCCGTAGTTAATCAATATTTATGTGAATAATGATGGGTGGGAAAATGCTATTCTACCATATATTATTAGTAATTAATACAATAATTATCGGACCACATTTTTAAAATAATTTATTTATATGAAGGAAAATTGGTGGTTGGAGAAAGATTTCAATTTTCAACTATGTACAACTTGCTGACATCGACTTATGACTGGTAATAAATAATATATACATTAAAAGTTTCATTAATGGCGTGGTCACTAGACAAATTGTTTATTTAATTTATGATTAATTAATATTTAATGGTGTCCTTCCAACCTGGATGAGTGTCTTAATTAAGTTAGAGATCAATTTTATCTTTTTTTATTTATTTTTTCTGATTTATTAATCTTTCAAATTTAGTATTGGTGAATTCGAAATAAAAAAAGTTGTATGAACACATGAAATGAGTGCTATTATGTTAATTACTTTGCTCGTCAACCGCCCCTTGATTCAAGCAAAAGGGTCAACTTTATAATCTTTCAATTTTCATAATATATTTTCTTAATTTATTAGGCCAATAGTTATAATTATTAATCATGTACTTAATTTTTTTAAATATCTATTACTCATATTAATACTATACTTGATAGTTGATACTATACGGGTATGAAGGACGACTTCATGTCGAGCTGCTAATATTCGATCAGCTTATCCCCATCACCTAACAACACACTTATAAATTACAACACAATGTTTTTAATGATAAACCCCAATGTGCAAATAAAATAATTTTATCTTTGCCTATAATTCTAACCTGTCGAAGAGGAGGAAGATCATTTGTGTCAAATAAAATTTTTATTTTTTGTTCTTTTTTTGCGATAATACAATTCTATAAAAATTCACCTTTTTTTAACGAAAATTACACTGAAAAACTCATTTGTTGATGAATTAAATTTGCTAATTTTGGTAGAATATGAAAAGAATAGTTGGAATATACTCCAATAATAATTCGGGGAATTCCCGAAAACTCCCCAAATGATAAGTCCAATTCCTTTTAGCTCCCCATTTTCAAAAATGATGTATTAAAACTCAAGAATCGCGTATCTAAAACCCCAAATGATATATTTGAAATACAAGGAAAAAATCACGTATCTAAATCCCAGAATTGCGTATCTAAATCCCAGAATCGCGTATCTAAATACCAGAATCGCGTATCTAAAACCCCAAATGATTTATTTAAAAATAGGGAGCTAAAAGGAAATTTTCAAACCCATGGGAAGTTTTCAAACATTCCCCCATAATAATTTGTTATAGAATCTTTATGGCAAAGCAAAGGGCATATTCTTTGATTGAGATGAAGGGTTGTGTTCGCCTACCAGTTAGACTGAAGCATCAAACTCAAAGCCTGGCTTTGCATGTTTTAAATCTGGTGATTCACATGGGAACCATCATTTGTGCTGGCTATGGAAGGCAAACGCCACCTTAACAAATTCCAATAATTAAACGATTTATACTGTTAAAATATGGTTTCGGAGAAAAATTGAAGTTTTTATTGTGTAATTTTGTAAATGTATATGAAAAGAGATACAATTCGATTCTAACTTATAGGTAGAAGAATTCCTACAAGTCAGGAATATTTTATATAATTAACGAGATTCTCCCTAAAAGGAAGATAAACACAAATCTTCTAACACTCTCATTCTAGTTAAGTTAACTTGTCAAGTGCCTTTTGGCCAGATACGAACTTTGTAAGGATATCAACTAACTGATCTTCTGACTTTATGAATGGTATCTCAATGATGCCTCCATCTAGTTTATCCTTTATAAAGTGACGATCTACCTCCATGTGTTTTGTCCGATCATGCTGTACCGGATTCTCTGAAATGCCTTTAGCAGACTCGAATTTTGCTGAGGAAAGCCTAGCTCTACCATCAGCTTCCTTAGTCATAGCACCTCTGTTCCTCCTTTTGCAATGCCTCAAAATTCCTCTTCAGCACTTGAGAGGAGAACAACTTTCTATTTCTTGCTCCTCCAAGTCACCACATTTCCCTCAATCAGGGGGGAAGTAACCCTATGTGGACCTTCTATCGTTTGGATTTCTTGCCCAATCCGTATCAGTGTAGGCTTCGATATTCAAGTGACCACGTCTCCCAAACATTATCCCGTGTCCAACTGTACCTTTCAGATACCGCATAATCCTCACAACGGCTTCCATATGATCCTTCTGAGGCTGATGCATAAATGACTAAATACCCCGACAACATAGGCAATGTCCCGCCTGATGTGGGATAAGTCGATCAGTTTTTCCACCAATCGTTGATATCTCTCACTGTCTGCTGGTTCTCCATCTTCTTATATCATGAGCTAGTGATTAACCTGTATCGGAGTGTCTATTGGCTTGAAGTTAACCATTCCGACCTCGACTAACAGATCCATAATGTACTTCTTTTGAGAGATAAAAATACCCTTTCTCGACCGATGAACCTCATTACCCAAGAAATACTTCAGTTCCCCTAGGTCCTTCATTTCAAAGTCCGTGAACAAGTTTTCCCGAAGTCTCTCCATCTCTTCAGCATCACTTCCCGTGATAATCGTATCATCCATATAGATGATAAGGCAGGTGATCAGGTTCCTTCTTTTCTTCAGAAACAAAGTATGATCAGAGTTGCTTTATATGTACCTATAGTATCGTATTGCCACTGTAAACCTTCTGAACCAAGCTCGTGGAGATTGCTTGAGTCCATATAGGGCTTTTCGAAGTCTGCACACTTCACCATTTTTAAATTTGGAGGTAAACCCTGGTTGTGCTTCCATATACATCACTTCCGTTAGATCTCCATGTAGAAAGACATTCTTCACGTCAAACTGGTGAAGAGGCCAGTCTTTATTCACTGCTACCGATAAAAGAACCCTGACAGTGTCAATCTTTGCCACTAGGGAGAAAGTTTCTGAGTAATCAACCCCGTATGTCTGAGTATACCCCTTTGCCACTAATCTGGCCTTATACCTCTCAATCGTACCGTCTGATTTGTGTTTGATGGTAAACACCCATCGACACCCCACTAGTTTCTTTCCTTCAGGCAGTTTACATGTCACCCATGTATCATTTTTCTTTAGTGCATTCATTTTAGTTTCCATCACCTGTACCCATTCCCTTAATTGTTCTGCCTCCTAAACCGTTCCCGGAACCTGTTCCGAATAAAGTTTCCCAAGAAACTCCTGTGCAGTTAGTGAGATACTCCCCTTCACCACATTCCCTATGGGATACCAAGAGGTTCGCAACATATGTTGGGGTGAGTACCTATTCGGAGGTATTCCCCGAGTACTTCCTGGTGGCAAAGTATACTTGTCACTTACAACATCTTTAGAGGTGGAATCAACAATATCAGCAGTATCAGGAGTATCAACAGTATCAGGAAGAGTATCACTTACCTCGAGAAGGACATCATTCGGAGGAGTAGGATCAGGGGTGGCATTGAGCTCGTTAATGGTTGGTGTCGGTGTAGGAAACTCTACAATAATGGTTAGTGTCGGTGTAGGATACTCAGGTCACTTAGCCAACATAGGGAATCACTAATACTCTCCCCCTGAGCACTAGGTTGGGTAAGGTAGTAATACTCAATTTCAAGAAATTCACAATCCATTGTAACATGAATAGTACACGTGACAGGATTATAACACCTATAACCCTTTTGGAGTGTGGCATACCCAACAAAGACACATTTAATGGCACACGGATCAAGTTAGCTCCGGTCAATTTTAGGAACATGAACAAACACTGAGCAACCAAATATTCGGGGTGGTAGGGTGAGTGTCGTAGGGATAATGTCTGAGTTTGGAGAACAAATAGAGGGGATTTGTGGTTTAGAATTTTTGTAGCTAACCGATTTGTGAGATAGGTTGCTGTGGCAACAGCTTCGGGCTAAAAATTGGGAGGTACATGGGATTCTGTCATTATGGCACGGGTTATCTCTAGGAGTGTTCAATTTTTTCGTTCTTAAACTCCATTTTGTTGGGGGGTGTTTGGGCAGGTAGTTTGGTGTATAAGGCCATGTTGTTGACAGAAATTACTCATTTTATGGTTAACATATTCCTTTCCATTATCAGGGCGGAGCACACGAATTGTATGATTAAACTGGGATTGTACCATATGGGAAAAGGCAACAAAGGTATCATACACTTCACATTTATGCCGGAGAAAGTAAACCCAAGTCATGCATGAGAAATCATCGATCACTGATACAAAATACAGATACTGATTTTTATTAGAAATGGGGGAAGGACCCCAAACATCAGAATGTATCAAAGAAAACACAGACTCCACCCGAGTATCATTTGGTTTAAAAGATGTTCGATGACTCTTAGCAGCTAAACAGGTTTGACAAGTTAAAGTAGACATAGGATTATTCTGAAAAAGTGTGGGAAATAACAAACGCAGATACCCGAGGGAGAATGAACGAGGCGCGGTGCCAAAGCAAGATTTGTGTCTCAGCAGTCCCTTTTGACAGGAGGGCTGTGGATGTGGGTTTAACCTCATCAACATAGTATAGACCGTCACGCTCAGTACCACGCCCAATGTTCTCTTTCGTATGAATGTTGTGTACAAGGCAAAAACGAGGATACATCAAAACTACACAGTTCAAATCATTTGTCACATGGCTTAAAGACAGTAATTTGCAAGACAAAAAGGGAACATAATGACAGTTTTTTAATTTTAATTTTGATGAGATAGCCACAGATCCCTCCTTTTTGACCTCAGCCAATTCTCCATTAACAGTTTGAATATGAATTTTAGTGGGTGAAGTGGACTCAAGAATATCTGCGAGATCAAAGGTTATAGAGTTAGTTGCCTCACAATCAAAGATCCACTGGGACACTTTCTGTGGTCGGATTTGAGTATGATAGACATGTATTTGAATGGGGCCCTTTTCAAATGTCGGATCTACAATTTTACTACATGTAGGATCTTACATGTTGGTTGTTTTGTAAGTATAGGCCGAATGAATGCCAATTAAGGTTGTGAGAAGGATAAAGGGACGAGGATGTTGATGTTAAGACTGAGTCCCAATAATCTTAACACCGCTCTGATACCATATTAAAACAGGTTTGGGAGAGAAATTGAAGTTTTCATCATGTAATTCTTTAGATGTGTATGAAAAGAGTTACAATTCGACTCTATCTTATATGTAATCCCTACAAGTCAGGGATATTTTACCGAGAGAAGATAAGCACAAATCTTTTAACATATATGAAGGAAAAAATTACACTCCGGAGTTTCGAATATTCGTATAAGTATCATTTCACTACGAGCCTAATGATCCAAATTTAGCTTTCTTTTTTTTTTGTTGGTAAGAAGATCCAAATTTTGTTGTGCCTTTCGTGTTTCGATTGTTAAATTGTTTTTTTAAGTGAATTATGTATGTGATAAAATTTAAATCATTAGTTGCATAAGTATATATATATTTTTTTAAATTTATTACGAAATTACACAAGTACAAAATATATTTAATAGAAATGCCCCATATGTAGTTAATTTATTTATAAAGAGCATATATGTTATAATGTATGGAGATGGACATGGTGACATGGACACGACATGATGCGGAGATGGCAATATGGATTTATTTATTTATTTTTTTAATTTTATGTGAGGTTCGACACGAATATCCAACCTAACACAATACGATAAAATTATATTTTTAAAAGTACTCATATACATATAGCATTTCTGAATACGGATACGAGAATATAAACATAAGATTGTGTCCATATTTTATTTCAGTGCAATAATAACAATTAATAGTTGTGCATTATATAGCAAATGTATATTTAACCATCATACGGTTGATAAACATTCAAATAAATACAAATAAAAACTCAAAAACAAAAACAATTATCAAGCATTAATTAGTATAGTTGAGTTCGATAAATTTCTTGACGACAAACTTATGCGTTCTATTATTTTCTTTAAATACCAATACGTAAAAACTAAAATTTAGACCTTATTTTAAAATTTTATTCTTGTTGAATAAGTTGTGTAGATAATGTAGATTATTCTATTTCACTTAATCTATTTGTGGAGAATTAAGTGAAATTAAGTACTCGTGTAAGAAATTAATTTTGTGTTTGATACATTCAATTGATAAATTTAGTTGCATCTAATTTCACTTATTATCGTGTTTGATATATCTCATAAACTGAAATATCATTTAAAATAGCAATTTTTATTTTTTTTTGTGAAATAAATAGTAATTTTCATGTTTAGCTAGAAAATCAAACTAACTTTTTAAGCTTATCTATAATAGATAAGAGTTAATCTGCAATAAACACACCCCCTCCCCTAGGATTCATTTGAAAACTTAATCTCTCTAAAGTAGGCAGATTACACCGGGTCGAAGATTAACTCTTCCGGGTCGGCGAGATTTAATATGCGGTATCAAACAGAAAATTAGCTAAAATTAAGTAGGCCAAATGAGCCTAATCTCATATATCAAACGCTCTCTAACTTGTTTATCCTGCAAGCGTGTGGTGTTACAAGAGAACACAAAATTTTGTTTATAATTTCAAAGAGTTTAGTAAAATATTTTTCTCTTGAGTTAACAATTTGCGGATAAACCGCAAGTATTATACCAAACATGTATAAATTTCATGTGCATTTTATTTCCCAATATTATTTTTGTTGGTATAAATTACTGTGTATACTTGTGCAAAAATATTTTCAACAAATAAATATATCAACTAAAATATATTCATATCAAATAATCACACTTATATCATATATTCAAAAATAACAATGAAATTAACTTGAGAAAGCGTACTCAAATGCAAATTGGTGAATCGAGGTCCGTGTATCACACGGTTTCTTTAAGGCTTTATTCGTCCTTCACGGTGCTTTAAGGTTGATTCGAACAGCCTCCCAAGATACAACGATTCTTCAATAACCAAAGGAAGCACTCCAATTGATTACTCCGGCGAACTAAACTAATTGGAAACTCTTCTTATGATATGACAAGTATAATGAGTGAGTTTGTAGTGAACACACTTCAACGAATTTGTGAGTTGTTCTCCTTAAAAGTGAACTATATTGTAACGCCCCGACTTTTCGGGCGTAAAGGTATGACGTATGTGTTTACCAAATTGCGCGAATTAATTGTTTTTACGTGTTTTATATTTAATTTTATTATAATTGTTATTATTTTATTATATTATATTATATTATTTTATTTTAATATTATTAATTTTATATATATATATTTGGTATTATATATATATATATGTTTAATTATTTTATTATTAATTTAATGATTATGCTAATTATATGTTATGTTAATTAATCATGTTTAATCATATTAATTAATTATTCATATATATATATATATATACGTGACTTTATTTAATTTATTTAATATTACAATTTATTTATTTGAATTCTGCAAGGGAATTATTTATGCATGGATTTTGTTGAATTTTTGCATGGGAATTATAATTTATGCATGAAAATTATTAAATGTGCATGGGATTCACAATTTATGCATGAATTGCATGAATGAGTTTGTTCGTTTATTTTGTGTTTCGTTCTTATATGATATGATATAGAATTGCCGCGAATTTGTAATATATCGTAAATATATGTGTTATGAACATGATTTTATGCTCGGTTTATATTTTCGAATTCATTTGTTTTGTTAACGAATTTAATTTGTTTCGAGGAACCAAATCGGGGGCTAACGAGCACTTAGCGTACCCTTGGTTCCGAATTTAATATCTTGAGCTCGGGAACTCGGATTCGAGTTCCGTCAACTCCGCTGAACTCGTAACGAAAATTCGAGTTTAGTAAACTTAGCCTTACAATTTTCCTAAGTCGTTTGAACCTCCGAAATTCAACCGAAAAATGAATCGGCGACCAATTTGACCTTGTTGTACAAAATCAGCCATATCTTGTCCAAACCATAACCAAATTAACCATGGTTTGATCCCTTAGATCCCTAACTCAACCACCTATCATGACGTATCAAGCCCTAACCAAGATAACCCTCACACAATCCCCAAAACTCAGCCAAAGCTACTGCTCTTCATTCCAGTCCCGTAACCCTTCACCACTTGGAGATTTTGGAGCTCAAATCTCATCCAAACTTCATCCAATCATCAAGGTAAGTTTAGGATTGTATTATATGTTTATTTCTGATCATTTTCATCCTTTCATCCACGATTTTGAGCATGGATTCGAGATATTCTGGGCTTTTTCCGAAAATGGAGTAATTTTGGGCATTTCGTGATCTCCTTCGATTTTTCATGGTTTTGATTGATTCCAAGTTTGAGATTGATTGTTTTGACATCCTCATATCATTTATGGTCATTGATTTCGTGGTTGTTGAGACATTTATGAGATATCATTTATGACATTTTGAGAAAAATCCACATGAAGGTCACGTACGGTTGATGACTTGTTTGAGCTTGTTTGGAACTTATATATATGTTGAATTTGTGTTTCTTGGATGAGTATTTGTTGGCCTAAACTGGTATGAATGGATGGAGAAGGAGTGAATCGTTCGTGCCCTGTTTTTCCGCAGCCGTGCCCTGTTTTTTTTTCACGCTGAGTTGCTGTCAACTGCTGTAATTTCCTTCTCCCTTTTTGCTGTCATTTTCGTGGCTTCTTGGCATGTATTTTAGTTGTGTTCTTGCTGCCTTTCATGCTTAGTTTGGCTGCCTTTGTTACCTTCTTTCTTGCTGGAATGGCTGCTCTGTTTCTGCTGCGCGTTTTGCTGTTTGTAACAGGGGAGACTGCTGCTGTGCGACACGGGGGTGTCGTTGTTGCTTTTTCGGCGAGGAACGGGGGTGCTGTGTGGGCTGGATTTGCTGTACCGAGACACGGGGGTGTCTCGGTCTAGGCTTGGGGGGTGACACGGGGGTGTCACCCCGTTTTCCTTGATCTCTTTTGTTGCGTTTTCCAGGATCTACTGCTGCTGTTTAAATGCTTGGCTGCTGTGTTTAGTGTTGTGTGTGTGTGCTTGAACTGATGGAGTTTTGCATGCATGGCTTGTGTATATAATGTATATATAAATGCTTGGATGTGTGTGCGTATATGCATGGCTGTGAATTGTGTGCATGGTATTATAGTAATTGCATGCATGGGTTATATATATATATGTAGTACATATGTGATTTATGCATGCATGTGTGTGTGTACAATATATATATATTATGTATTTGTGTTTGTGTATGTACGTGCATGCATGTGTGAGTATATATATATATTTATATATTATATATACTATATGTTATTATATTATATATATTATATTATATATATATTTATTATATATTTTAAATATTATTTGATTTAATTTAATTATTGAAATTAATTGATTTCTATTTCGCGTATTTAATTTACCGATTATTGATTGAACGTTTTATTTATTTTATTCCTAAATGTGAATTTGAATATTATATGTTATGCTTATTAAATGGATTTTAGATTAATTGATATGCATTATGAATTATGAATGTTATGAATTTATGAAATTTATATGAATTTATGAAATTATGAATTTATGAACTTGTGAAATTGGATGAAATATATGAACGAATGATATGATTATATGTTTTAAATCTCTTAATAGTGCACATGAACCTTTTTATGATATAATATGATCATTTATGCATTCATGTCATATTCACTTCATTGCCGAGCGTCATATGTGGTCATTGAGTCTCATATCTTTTCTTTTGCACAGATTCGGGTTTGGTCGGAGACGAGGGCGAGCCTTGAGACGCTTGTGCCTTTCTTTTGCTTTGGTAAAGGTGGGTTTTTCTGCTATTAGTTAAAACAACCATATATATTCCTTATGTGCAAAGTTTTAAGCCAAAATCGTATATTTATATATATCGAGTCATTTCGGGTAAATAATTTCAAACGTATGACCCCCTTATTATTTATGAACCCTACCATATGTTTGGCGATATATTTATGATTTATGATTGCACGGGCCCCGGGACTTAGTATATGTGGCTAACCGAGGAAGCAAGGGCTGACGGGGATCCCATATACTAGTTCCAACCAAACTACGGTGATACCGGCCCTCGCTAGGAGGTTTAGCAAGGAATGGGAGCTGAGTGCCCTTGGGGGATTCATGTACCCCCATTGGCCTATGTATGAACCGGTGGCCGGGTCTTGCAAGCCCGTCCACCACCCGGAGGAAGAAGGAGTATATGAATGATTATGATCATGTATTTATGAGCACAAAAGATTTATGTATGATAATGAATGATTGAATAATTAATTATGATTACACGAGGAGTAGGTTGGAGAATGTGCACGCCCACTCGCCGGGCCATCAACCCTTATGAACAATTATGAATGAATATGAACGTCGTAATCCCGTTGATGCTTTCTTTTTGTTTTAACCACTTGGTAAATTCTTATCAAACTTCACACGGGATTAGGGCTTGCATGTATGTGTTTAATTTATGCAATATTATATATTTTATGCCCCGTTTTTATACCCACCAGTCTCTTTTAGACTGAACCCGGTTGTTTTCAGTTGTTTTGTGCAGGTATAGGAGTGCTAGGCGGGAATACAAGTCGTCTAGGTCTTGCATTTATGTTTAGCACTTCTTTTCAGTCTCTTATGTTCATACTCTCATTACTTTTGTATTTGATCATAGTTTATGCTTGGAGCGTTATGATTTTGTAGGCCATGAGCGCCGTTGATTATTTGAATGCTTTTGTATATCTATTTTGGAGCTTGGTGGCTCATTGTTTATATGCTATGTTATTCTTGCTTCCGCGTATTTTTTTAACTCTGATTTTATATTATCTTAAGTTGATTGGTTTAAGGGTTAGTCCCGCCTAGCATAGCGTGTGTGTTGTGTCCCCGTTCGCCGTGGATTTGGCACGTGTATGGATTTCCATTTCATATACGGGCGGGTCCCGGTGCGGGGGATGTGGTACCTCACGCTCGGGTGCTACATATATGCACTCCTATTTATAGATGATGCTGCACCACTTCAAAAGGGTGTTTAACTTTTCATAATTCAGTTATTAATTAATAAAACACCTCTTCGGTTATTACCGAAATCATGCAATGTTTCATTACACCTTTTCACATTAAGTGACAACCATTCATCACAACTATTGATTCCAAAGGTCATATCTCTTGGAAACATTACCTATATTACATATAAGTGTGTCCTTATTAATTATTAACTTTAGTCTTAATTTTCTCATTCAATAATTATTAGATTTTGATAAATAACTATATCAAAATTCCAACAATCCCCCACATGAATGAAAAAGTATCCCTTTTGAAGATATGCATATGCACACACAATTTAAAGAGTTTCCAGTTAAGCGATATTGCATCGAGAGAGGTAGCTTTTGGCTTTGAACCTTCTCTAGTGAGAACTATCGGATATACTTGCCAACTAGTGAACGCGATGTCTTGAACTATTCGACTTTTGTGTATACCAAGACAATAGGACTTCACACAATATCACTTAGAATTAGTTTGAAGTTCTCATTGTTGTGTTCATTTCGGACCTGAACAACTCTTGGGTTTTTCATGAGTATTCTCTGAGAATTCAGCCTTTTAAAATTCTCATAGGATCGACCCCAATCCTTACTCATATAGGTGACTCTTTTGTCAAGATGCTCTTTTTGCACCTCCTCTTGAAATTTCAAGATTTTTGAGTCATTAAAAGTAAAAACTTAACCTTCTCACGCGACAATGTCTATTTATCATAGGAACAGGTAGTGAGCTAAGTTTAGCCCCCCCCACAGTGACCCCACACATTGAGTTGCATTTTCATAACTTGTTTTTCCCTTTGAACCTATTTCTTGGGATCTCCAGTCACATAGGTAGGGTTCCTATTATGGCAACTCTTATTAAATTATAGGCTTAAGTCTCATTCCCCTCGATAATTTATCAACTTGCTCTCTATTTAAACCTTTTGTAAGCGGATCCGCGATGTTATCTTTCGACTTTATATAGTCGATAGAGATAACTCCATTTGAGTGCAATTGTATTATGGTATTATATCTACGACGTATATGTCGAGATTTACCATTATACATACTATTTTATTAGTTTATTATCTAACAAACCCAATCATTTTTGATAAGGTTCACTAGAAACTGAAGTTTCTATAGAGTATAACATCACATCACTAAAATTAATATTTATGATACTAATATCTTCACTCAGATTTGTTAGTGATGATCTCTATTCTATTTATAGCACTTCCTTCTCTTTCAGAAGTATCAATTAATTCTAATATGAACTCATTCGAATCATCGATCACTAAATTGATCACCAAAATAGTGTCATTTAGGATAGAAAAAACTAGTGGTCTTCTTGAATTACTCTTTGAACCAAACCTAAGTTCAAATTAGGTACATTTGCACCTCTTCGAATATTTGACACCATTAATTGCTAATTGGTGATTAAAACGAAGGGGTGCAATGACCATATTTACCACATAAAGATAAGTCTCATATGATTGTGTGCCTTCATTTACCTTATTTCATAAGGTAAATCTACTAACTTCACTAGTTGTGTTTACACTTTACACAAATACTCACTTAATAGGTACCCATGCTGTTTTAATAGTGTAAAACACTAAGTCAATCGAACCATTCTTCCAAAGAAGATCTATTGTGCCTCTTTCATCCCAATAATATTATTTTATTATAAATAATATAATTGCTTCATAAATTTATAAAAGACACAGTTATAAACAACGTTTATAACTATCGAAGCAATGCGTCGACTAATCATATACCCTTTCGGAGTATTAACACTTCTTCAATAATCAGGATATACTTATTTCATAAGTAATCTTGGCACTATTAATTACCAATGCCGAATTCATAATTAATTGAAGACATAATGAAGACACTTCTTCGTATTAAATGAAGATACGATGACACCCCTTTAAAAGGGTATAATATTTCATGACTAAATTGATAAGACACAATTGAAATCAAATTCTCAAATTACCAAAGTCCACACAATTAGCCACACCCTTTCAATTTGATTTCACAACTTTTTAATTTGACTTCTAACTTTCCAAGTACACCTCATTTTGTTTACACCTTTTCATATAATGCAACTTCTTGAAAAATTAGTTGTTAACGCCGAAACAGTGCATTAACTAATTGAAAAGGTGTCTCTTCAACATACATGATAATTCATGATTAAGATAACTTAATTATCTTAATTAATTTATTACTCATATATATGTATGATTGTGTCTTATTTTAATTTCTCATCCAAATCAATATTTTTACACAAGTACGATAGAATCGTATAAAGCCTTAAAATTGTTGGTATAAATTACCGTGTATACTTGTGCAAAAATATTTTCAACAAATAAATATATCAACTAAAATATATTCATATCAAATAATCACACTTATATCATATATTCAAAAATAACAATGAAATTAACTTGAGAAAGCGTACTCAAATGCAAATTGGTGAATCGAGGCCCGTGTATCACACGGTTTCTTTAAGGCTTTATTCGTCCTTCACGGTGCTTTAAGGTTGATTCGAACAGCCTCCCAAGATACAACGATTCTTCAATAACCAAAGGAAGCACTCCAATTGATTACTCCGGCGAACTAAACTAATTGGAAACTCTTCTTATGATATGACAAGTATAATGAGTGAGTTTGTAGTGAACACACTTCAATGAATTTGTGAGTTGTTCTCCTTAAAAGTGAACTATATGCACTCCTATTTATAGATGATGATGCACCACTTCAAAAGGGTGTTTAACTTTTCATAATTCAGTTATTAATTAATAAAACACCTCTTCGGTTATTACCGAAATCATGCAATGTTTCATTACACCTTTTCACATTAAGTGACAACCATTCATCACAACTATTGATTCCAAAGGTCATATCTCTTGGAAACATTACCTATATTACATATAAGTGTGTCCTTATTAATTATTAACTTTAGTCTTAATTTTCTCATTCAATAATTATTAGATTTTGATAAATAACTATATCAAAATTCCAACAATTTTAGTTTTTGTTATTTTTTATTGCATCAATACTTCGTTTCTAATAAAATAAAATTTGTTCAAAATATCAATTCATCCTCATTTGGTATCAATTCTAGATCATTGATCATTCCCTTTAAACAAAAAATAAATAAATAAAATTGTACATGACTTAATTGGGCCTAGGCCCTATAGCCAGTATACATTGCGGCCCAGATACTCGGCCCAAAGCCTTTCATCACCAACCCAACCCCAAGAAATCTCGCCCTTTCTCCATCATGTCACCTATGATGTACGGATACGTATATGGTAATACGGATTTTTTCTTGAAATTTTCACGTGAAAAGTGTCGGATACGATATCCGACATGATACAACACGATAAAATAATATTTTTAAAAGTGTTCGTATGTCATAACATGTTATGCCACTTGTTAGCCTATCTATTGTTCTAGCACTATTCCTATAGATGTAAAATATTCCAATTCAAATTGGGGGAGGTAACTCCTGTAAATTTTCTTTATTCATTTTATTTATTTTGTTACAGAGGATTGTTTGTTCTCAATTATGGACTCGAATTTGTGATTGATTTATTCATAGATATAAATATTTACCAATAAGTTATATAGAATGCTTATTCACTTTACTTATTCCTCAAAAATTTTACTTATATTCTAGGTTACGGTATTATTTATATTGGAAATATTCTCGAGGTACGGTAACTATGTCTCCTTATGTGCTTTGGTCTAACATTTTCTTTAAGAGCGTTTGATGGATATTTAAGGGTATGGTAGCTTACAAGTCGTATCAATAGTAACATTTGATTTGCGATAATAATGGTGATAAATATCATATATAATAATAAACCAAATAATGTTGTTTCTTTGAGCATATTTTCTATAATTTTTGGCTCATAAAATAATAATAATAATAATAATAATAATAATAAATAAATCTATTTGCGGCAGGTATAAAAGAGAATTTTGGACGCAGTGGGCTGTGAACAAACGAAAATCGCGCAATTTCGCGTTCTACCAGAGTTATCTTCTCCCCATCACCTTCGCCTTTTCAATCCAAAATCCCCTCTTTAAACCCTAATTTTCGAATCTTCCCTCGGACGATCCATCAATTCTACTGCGAAATTTCATTCCGCCGTTCGAAGCCCTCTGATTTCATACCGGAATCGGCAAAATCTCGGCGCAGTTATCTAGGGTTATCGTCGATTGTCAAATTTCACCTACCCAATGAGATGATCGTGAACTGCAGCGAACCCAACAACGCCCTAGACTCGAGTTCGAGGTCGATAAACGAGACGGTGAATGGGTCACACCACTTCACCATTCGCGGGTACTCTCTGGCGAAGGGCATGGGCCCCGGGAAGTACATTTCGTCCGATACTTTCAGCATCGGAGGATATGATTGGGCGATTTACTTTTACCCAGATGGGAAGAACCCAGAGGATTCCTCTATGTATGTCTCCGTTTTCATTGCCTTGGCCAGCGAGGGCACTGACGTGAGGGCTCTGTTTGAGCTTACTCTTTTGGATCAGAGTGGGAAGGGGAAGCATAAAGTGCATAGTCATTTTGATCGGGCGCTTGAGAGTGGGCCTTACACCCTCAAATACAGGGGAAGCATGTGGTAATGTGGTGTTTCTTTGGTTTTCTATTTTCATGAAGGATATGTTGGAGTTTTGTTTCTTTGGTGTTCTTGGAAATGTTGTGTTCAAGTGAAAGGAGAATTCTAGAATCTCAAACTGCAATTCTCTTTTTTGGTTTAATATTTATTTTTATTCTGAATTAAAATTCATGATCCCGTTGGTGTATTTCTTCCTTAAATATAAACCGTGCAGATGAATCTGATCACAGCGTGGGTAGATGGTTGAGTCTTGTCTGTTTGATGTGGGTTCTTTGTCAATATATTGTTATTTGTTAACCAACTCAACCTTGGTTGAAAAAAAAGAAGTGTGGGGTCTTTGCGTGGCACAGTCTATAAGGCTCATGTAAGCTCAAAGGGCTGTGCTTTTGGCATGAAAGAACATTAAACTTCTTAGCTACTGCCACCATGGTCAGAATCAATGGCATATCTCTGGCCAAACACACAAAAAATCTGTTATATTAAACCATCAAGATAATGTGATTGAATCATGTTCTTCTTTATTGAGCTATTAAAGCAGTTGAATTGTACCATAATTATGAATTTTTTCAAAGTTTAGAGTATGTTTCCGTTATGCATGTTATAACGGTGATTAGTTGAAAATTGCAGCAAGGAGAGTCTCTGTATTTCCTAATAATAACGTAGATACGATGTAGTTGCCTTTGTCTAATATCCTCACGTTACTTTTTTCCCAGGGGTTATAAACGATTTTTCAGGAGGACCTCTTTAGAAACATCTGACTTTCTGAAGGATGATTGTCTTTCCATGCATTGTACTGTGGGAGTCGTGCGAACTCGTGTTGAAGGACCAAAATTATACAGCGTGGCCATCCCCCCATCAGATATGGGTCAAAGTCTCAAGTATTTGCTCGATGCTGAGCTTGGCTGTGATATAACTTTTCAAGTTGGGGAAGAATCACTTAAGGCTCACAAGTTGATACTTGCAGCCCGTTCTCCCGTATTCAGAGCTCAATTTTTTGGACCAATTGGAAATCCAAATACTCAGAAAGTGGAAATCGAAGATGTTGATCCCACTATTTTCAAGGTAAAATGCCTCCGTCCCTCTCTCTTAAAACTAGACAATTTGTGGTTTTATGTTGGAATTTTCCTTAGGAAACCCGGCGAAATGATTGATATGTTGATGCACCATGTGAAATCAAGTGATTTTCATTCGTGTTTGAACTTTATGCATCAGTGAAACCAGTATTCTAGGCTATTTATGTAGAAACTCTTGATGTTTAAGGACTAAGTTACCATTACCCTAGTCTGTTCCTGTCACTTTCATGGTATAACAATCAAGAAAATATGCTACATTGTTAGACACAACTGAATTGATCCTTATTCATCTAAGTATGTGAGTATATGCACTTACTATAATAGGTCATTTGGTTGATGCTGTCATACTTTACTTCAGACATTGGTCAGGGATGCAAGAGTTACTTGCAAAAAAAAAAAAAAATTTCTATCAATTTTCGGCATGAGAGATGATTATTACTATCTTCAAAGCAACATCATGTTATGTCTGTCTTCAGCCAAGACCATATTATTTGTTTACTAACAGCTGCATTGAACCCTTTTACATGATAATTGTGGGTTTTCTAGTGCATTAATTGCATGTGATATCTAGTCACTTTCTAGTTTTCTCCAAGTCAACTCTGTTAATGTGTATGTATGTTAGCAGGCATTGCTCCAGTTTATTTACTCCGACGAGCTTCCAGATTTTCATGAACTAATTGGTTCAACATCTACGCCCTCTGCAATCATGATTCAACACTTATTGGCTGCTGCTGACCGCTATGGTTTAGATAGGTTGAAACAATTATGTGAAGCCAAATTATGTGAGGCCGTCAGTGCTGAAACGGTGGCAACAACCCTTTCACTTGCAGAGCACCATCGCTGCCCACAGCTCAAAGCCATATGTTTGAAATTTGCAGCAACAAACTTGGGAGGTGCGTGTAGTCCGTAGACCTGAGCGGTGCAATGTTTCAGGTTATGTCAATTTCAATTTTTTAGTCTGTTATCTGCAGGCATATTCTTGATGCAATTAGATGCATATATGTCTGCAATGGGGATGTTATTGTCTTCTAATTCTAAATGTCCGGAATGTGGTTTTGTTATACCTTCATTTTGTAATAGGGGACATGCATGGATTTTTTTTTCTCCAACACATGACTTAATTTTCAAAGTTTTGGTTTGGTTTTAGATGAACAAAATTTGTGACGTTCAAAACAATAGTTTGTTTGAAATATGTGCGTGATCGTGGGCTAAGTTGCAAATGGGTTCTTAATTTGGAGCAATTGTGTCAGATATCCATCTTAGCTATACTCTGATGAACTGATGAAAAGGTAGGGGTATGAAGAACTCTATGTCGAAGAAGGTTTAGAAAAAATTGATAAGAACAATAATGAATGTATTTTTCTAACTTCTAATTTACTTTGAAACAAGTGAAAGTAAATTTTCATGTTAATTGTCACGAGACACCAGTGTTTGCCTTCCCCCCCTCCTTCCCTCTTAAAGTTTGATCTCTGCCCGCTATTTTCTGTGGTGAACCTCTGGCCTGGCTGTATTTTCACAAGAGACCCACATTTTCTTCTTATTACTTTTGTTTACAAGTGAAGCCCTGCTTGTATGGTTCAATTTACTGATACACTTTCTTGGTCAGTAGCAGATTGATCACATGTATTTCTTGAATATCTTCTCAGTTCGTATTTCGTAATGCTTTTAAGTAGATGTTCTTTGGTGTGTGGAGGAGAATAAGTATACAATCTAGAGGGATTATGAAACTTGGCTTATTTTGCAGACAACCCTTGATTTCAATTGTCGTTCTTGGAGAGGTTTGGCTTGACTTATTTTGCAGAAACCTTGAATCCAATTCTGGTTCTTGGTTGTCGAGATATGGAACCTACCCTCTGTACTATGTCACCCTGGAATGGTCTAAAATATTTTGAATTCGAATTAACTTGATTTAGGATATTGCTAAAACCATATTTTTGCAATTGCAGTGGTGATGCAGTCAGAAGATTTCAAACACTTGGAAGAGAGCTGCCCCTCACTGTTGTCAGAGCTGCTGGAAACAGTTGCATCAGTGGATGAAAAGTCAAATATGGTGTCTGGTAAGAAGAGGAGTGGCAGCAGTATATTTGGGCTAGATTTGGCAGCTGATGGTGGTGTAGCAGAATCTGTGAATCCTAATGGCCGGCGACTGCGTAGACGGGCTTAGTATTATGCTTCCCACCAAAAAAAAAAGTCTGAATGAGACTAAGCATGTAATGTGAAATCCCCGTCTAGTGAAGCATGTTTATAGTTAGTATATGTTTGTTTTTGCTAGTCAAAATAACTAACTCTAAATATTGGTAAAATGCTGTAACGACATTGATTACTCTGTTTCTGACATTATCATGTATTTCCATTCTGCAGCCTACTTCTTTCTTCTGTTTTCTGATTTCTTATATGACAATTGTGGATAGGTTTATAAGCATATATTTGCTCAGAAATAGGTAGAATGAACTTAATCTGGATTTTGTCCTCAGTTGTAAAATGCGAGACAGCTGCATTGCAAAAGACAGTTGACAGATTAGGATTTTGAAGGTGGCCAAAAAATCATATGTTGTTGAATGTACAAAACATAATTTGAGATATGAATACATCAAAGGACTCGTGAACAAAATCAAATGTTCTTCCATAGAGAAAACCTAAGTTTTGAGAAAGGAATTCCACATCTTAATATGTAATCATCATGTATCCCTTCGTCTTCTTCAGCACGGTATACAAGCCAAACAAAAAAGTTTACATCTGCCATGAATTTTCTTAAATATGACACAGGTACCAAACTCAATCATCTGAACTGTAGTCTATAAGCAAGCAATATTACCTCCCATCCCACAAAAAATCTATGATAACAGTTTGAGTGAGTACTCTAGGCTCAACTGTCAGAATGGATTTGTTCTGCTTTGGTCTCAACTCTTGGCCTCCATACTTGGTGCTTTTGACTTGGAGATTTTTGGACAGGTATATTAGCTTCCCCATTTTGCCGCTTATCCATTTTTCTATTCTGAGATCTTTGCTGTGTTTGCAAGGGAGTTTCTTTTCTCTCAGGCCGAGGCTTGAAGCCATTTCTAATGTGCTGTGCAACAGGTGTCCTTGACGAGGATTGTGCGTTTGTTGGTGCTGGCACAGATGTTCTCGTCATCACTAATCGTGCTACATGTGGGCCCACCAGAATGGGGACGACAGCAGCTTGATTTTGATTGGCTGATGTAAGCACTCCATGAGTGGCCTGAATTGCTTCAGATATCTTCGTTAATTGGTTCTTGCTAACAGTCCTAGCAGTATTTGCTGGCTGCTCAAAAGGATCCTCAACCTAAACAGTAGCAGCAATGAGAGAGAGGGAGGACATAATATGATTAAATTTTTCTTGGAAATTTCAGAAAAATGATCATTTCTTAAGAGAGAGAGGAGAGTGATTACAAACAACGCGTAGGTTTTAGGCAACCATCTCATGTTGCTGTCGATGTCTTCCATTTGCCCAGTATAGGGACTAACGCCTTGACTAGAAGCTCTTGAACAGATGTTGAAAAACTGAGGGTGCATATGCATAATATATATGTCAGTTCAATTTGGATAAATACTGTGCTTGATTAACAAATAGACAAGATTTTCACTGTTTTAACATGTTTGAAATGAGTTAGAAATTTTACCCAAGACTGGAAAATGGTTTGCTATAGGAAATTAAGTAATCAAAATAACCTTAGCAAGGAAGGAAATGAAGAGCTCAGATAAAGAGCTTCGGTTGATCAATCTCAACTTATCTGACTTAATTCTGTTTATGTTTACTGCACAAGTATCCTCAATTTGTTTTTCCGCAGCAGCCCTCACACCTACAGGCGAAAGTGATGGACAGAATACAAGTATAGCTTGTAATAAATTTCACGCAAATTAACTCTCGAGTTCAAACCAATAGCTGTGAAATATACAGTTTCAGCAAGTTATATTTTTAAAAAAAATAGGCATCTGGATGCCAGAGGTCACTATACTGCCTAAAGCAAAACAGTTTTCCCAACAAATAATCCCCAGTTGCTTCTGAGATTGAGAATTTCACCGAGTACCTGTAAGGTTATCAATCATATTTCCGGGATAAATTTCTCTGAGAGGAGGTAATATTGCAGGTACCGATGTCTGCAAGATATTATTATTAGAAGAATGAACCAGATAAAGGAAGTACAATTAGTAACTACTTTAACTATGGGATGGAAGTAAATTGCAAGTAGTATAAGAAGTCTAGTTTATAAAAGAGGAAAAGACTGCCCAAATAACATTACTTTGGAAGAAAAATATGCATGTTGTTTTTAAACTCTACTGAAGAATGACAGATTTGAAGAGATACTGATTCTGGGTTCACATGTTCGACAATAGTATTTCTCCTCTTAGTGTTGTAAGCATGATCCAAGAAATGCCAAAATGTTCTTTTTCCATATCAAAATAAATAATTGCATAAAACTTACCTGCAAATGAAAAATTACAAGCAGGATGAGGGAGTATGAGTTCAATGATCCAGATTTTGAATCATTAATATGGTGGCTTTTGGCCCATTCCTTAACCTGGAAAAAGAGATTGAGTAGATCAGGTCTAATATAGTTTTCCAGGCTTCATATTGATCAATCTGTTGTATAAACTTGCCAGTAAAACCAGATCACGAAAACGTCCATCAATCTCATTGAGCCAGAATAACATTTTTGATTTCATTTGACCACTTAAATTGTTGATTGAGATGTCACACGAGATGTGATAGATGCCCTCACACTTCAGAATGGGTATTCTGGCATTGGAGATAAACTGCAGCCTATGAAATCCACCTGCAAACAAGCAAAATGTTATGGATCAGGCTAAATCTCCAGCCTCTATTTTCTAATATTGGCACCAGTGTTGACAATGCAGTAGTATTAATAGCACATACCTTTCTTTCTCATAGCTCTTAGCACGTCTCCCAGTAAGCTTTGCTTGTGCTTTTTCCCAGGGGACATAATATAAGTACCATTTAGCAACTCAATGGATATATCCAAATCACCCCATTTCGTAAAGAGATTAGATACAAAAGATCCATATGGTTCCACAGTTGCACCTGCTCCAACAATTCTAAATATAATTCATAATATACATGTCCAACATAACAACTTCTAAAGATTATCACAAAAAAGCTTCACTGTATGATTATATATCACGGTAATCAATCTGTATAATATAAGCATGCTCATCTCTCGTGTGCCAATTCTATGGTTCTCAATTCTCATATACCTTTGTGTTTTTAGAGGGTATCCTCCATTTTTGAGAATATAACAAAATATGAAAATGTATTTGCTTTCTTTATTTTTCATAAAAGAATCCATCTTCTTCAGGTTCTTTCAGTTCTTCAACTATCCTACCACCCCACCTACCTATAATTATTTACGAATTGGTTTTGACATAAAGTAGGCAGTGAGGCCTAGAAATCACAAACTGTTAAAATGTCTATATTTTCAAAAACAATTTATGTTGGAAACATTAAAATTGAAATATAGTTTCATCTAAGTACCTACAAACCCAATAGTTTCACCCAATTTATCCAAACTAGTGCTCCCTGTTTCCTATCCTTAATTTTCTTTTCACAGGGAATATGCACACAAATCAATTGAATTTTCAGTAACTGGTGGTCGGAGTTAGAAAAGAGTAGCCATAAGGTGAAGATTACTACCTCTCAGATTTTCTACAGTTTCAGCAATAGCTCGAACCTCATTAATAATATGAAATCTGGCGGCCCAATCATCTTGTGAGGGACTGATTGCACGAAGAATATCACTGATGGTGCGCTCCAAGAGATTATAGCCATTCATTTTGATTATGGCTGTGAGCTGACATGTCAAATTTTCAGATGACTGAGCATCCCTTCCCTGCATATACAAAAACAACTTATTTGAAGAAAAAATGGGCAAGCCAGCCTAGAAATGGTGGTTTGAAGATTTAAGTGATAAGAAAGATAATGCACATATTTGAAGGAGGCTCACTAAGAACCAAAATATTAGAGACTGAGCAGCTTATGTCAATAAAAACTGCAGTTCCATAACCACCCGAAAGATAATCGACAAGTCTCATCTACCGTCTACGTAAATTTATCAAACACCTTTACTGCACAAGAAAGTTTCATACAGCAAAGCACAAAGCACATAGCTAATCAACTCACGAACACACAAATACTCCTATCTGCATGCTGCGCTTTGCTTTCTTACACACGATCGATAAATTTTCCCTCTTTTTTCTTTCTTAATGTTGGAAATGAATTGCTGATCGCAAACCACAATCATATGAAAAACCCACAAATCACATTGCAAATTCGCAACAATTTCAACAAAAGGGAACAAAAAACAACCGCAAAACCTGCTCTGAATTCAAATTCCTATCCATCACGAAACCCACAAATGCTACACTCATAAAATTGCCACAAAAGTGAAGCTTCATTCAGCAAAATCAAACAAATAACAACCGATAATATTATAGACCTTTTACAGAGGGGCTCCATTAGTTCAAAGGATCCATAGGGCCGACAGTTTGCTTAGGGACAAGGGTTTTCAAGTGTGCGATATCTGCGCCACTGTGAGAGAGAGAGAGAGAGGTTCTTCTTCTTCTTCTTTTAGGCACGAAAAGGAGAAGAAAAAAGAAAGGCTTTTAAAGTCCCTACTAATAGTAGCATTATGATTTCTAAAAAAAAAAAAACATAGTAGCATTATAATGGGCCTGTTCTTTGGGCTGCTTTGAATTAAATGGGCCGAATTGGACTGGATAAGTTTGGGCCCATTAACAATCAAAATGATTTCAATTTAAATAATATATTTTGAAATATTTAAAGAGATGTTGAGATTTAAGGAATTTCAAAGGTATATTTCGGTTTGGATTTTGGAATAGAATAGAACTAGCATAAACCCCGTGCGATGCACGGAAATTATTTCAATATTATTTTTTATTGACATTTTTCTTCAAAAAAGAAAAAAAATGATCGATAGAAAAAAATATTTTTAAATATTTTTTTTCACTTCATGCAGAGATAAGAGAGAAAGAAAACATTTGCATGTTTTATATTTTATTCAAAAATTAAATCACACCAATAAAGGTAAGAAATATACGGATACTTTCACTCTTGTTGATAGTTATTTAGGATATTTACCTATTTTGATGTTATGTATTCAATCTAAGGATATTAAAGATAAGAAAAGAAAAATGACATAAACAAAAATTTTAAAAAGTAATAAGGTTAAAAGACATCATAATATCATTCTTCATGTAAACTATACGAAATATTAGAATCGAAAGAATGCTAAGTATATAATTTCTTTTTTGGTGAAAAACCACGTATATAAATGCATTCAAGAAGATAAAAATTATAAAATAAAAATAAAACAATGTAAAATACTTTGATTGATAAATCTCAAAATGCAATGAAAATGATAAATGTAAAGGTCGGAGAAAAACTACAAAAATCTTAAAATGAAATAAGAAATATAGAAAAAGGTTAATATATGTATCTAAGAATATAAAACCTATCAAGATGGAAACTTAAAGATAAGAAAAGAAAACCGACAGGAACAAAGATTTAAAAAAGTAATAAAGTTAAAAGGCATTAAAATATCATTTTTCGTGTAAACTATATGAAATATTATAATCGAAAGAATGCTACGTATATAATTTCTTTTTTTGGTGAAAAGCTACACATATAAATGCATTCAAGAAGATAAAAATTATAAAATAAAAATAAAACGATGTAAAATACTTTGATTGATAAATTTCAAAATGTAATGAGAATGATAAATGTAAAGGTCGGAGAAGAACTAAAAAAAAATCTTAAAATTGCAATAAGAAATATAAAAAGGTTAATATATGTATCTAAGAATATAAGACATGTCAAGATTGAAACTTAAATCATTAAAAATGAGTAAAAGAATATAAAACTATAAAATAATGGCTTTCAAAATCTTAAGAAAATCTTCAACATAATTAAAAAAAAAAGTAGTAAATCAATTAAATGTATAGGAATTAAAAAGTGAAATTCCAACCTATCAAAAAATACCAATTTATTCTTAGAATTTCATTACAAATGGATTATTATTCACCGTTAACTGTGCTTATTTTTCAAGATATAGAGTTCAGCAATCGAAACTTTTATTACTTTCTTAAACATATTAAATAATGGATTTTAGTTATGAAAGAAATAATATTTTAAAGTATAAAAGCTTGAAGAAAAAATCTCAAATTTTGACAATTATCATAAATAATAAAGGTTTTAGCTAAGATAACTATGATTATTGCTTAAATTAAGGGATTCCATAAATATTATTTTAAATTTGATTAATAGTTTAAATATTTCTTCTAATAAAATAATATAAATTTTTAAAAAGTCACCATTTGATCATAATTGAACTAATTATGGTTTAAAAACATTCGTCTAAATATATAATTTGATTTTTAAAAGAAAAGAAAGATTTGACCAATACGATATATAAAGACTCAACGTCCAAAAGATGTTGCCCTTAACTCTTAACAAAGGAAAACTTTGACCAAAACTAATATGAAAAAATCCATAATACTTGAATTAAAGTTATTAATTATTTTCTTCATCCAAAAGATGTCGCCCTTAAAGACTCAAAATTAAATATAAACCTTTAAATAAGATTTAAAAAGATATTTATTATTTTAAAAGATGATTAATGATGGTTTCCCAACTACACTAAAAAACATCTATTTAAATTCAGATATATATATATATCAAACACCGAAATAATATAAAACATAAAAAAAGGTATTATTATTTCATAATTAATAATATGGTGAAGATGGACAAAATAAGAATTTAAAAACCACAAACTTAAAATAAGATAAACTGAAATACACTTAAAAAGATATGAAAAATGCGTAGAATTTAGAAAAAAATAGGGCGAAGAAAAAATAAGTATATATATATATATATTTATTTATTTTGTTCTATATCAAATTAATGAATTCAACATACATCTCTCCATTTTATAGAAAAACACCTTTCAAAATAAAAGTTCATAGCACAAAATCAAATCTTTCAAAATAAGATTCACATCGACTAAACCCACAAGAAGTAAATTAAGTCCCAAAGGATATTAAAAAGTCTAATTTATAACTCTCAATAGGCATATGAACCATCACTTTGTTCATCTTCTCCCTCCGGAGGAAGATCACGTGACAACAACATTTTCTGCATAAAATTGTATCCCTCCTGACCAATAGATTCGTTCTCGGTGATGATGAAGTAGGCCAACATCGGATAATGGCCAATATAAAATGCATAACTATCTTGATGGATGTTCACCGCCCTTTCAAATCGAGTCAATTCGACATGGCCAGTGCCGGCATACCTGGCCTGCAAGTGCTCGAGCTAGGAGTTGATGTTAAACCTGTCACTAAGCTCCTGAATAACAATAAGTTAATTACATCAAAATAATCATGAACGATTATATATAAACAAAAAGAAAAACAGATTGACAAAACTGAAAGAAAAAATATAAATATCGAATAATTAACCTAAAAGCTAAAAGGTTAAATATCAACAATAATCTACTATGGAAAAAAAAAAAAAAATCAAAACACATATTATTTTCCTTAGTTACTACTTCTTTTTTAAATAATATACAAAATAAATATAAGTCAATCACTGATTTTTTTTATGGAAATTGTATCCGTGACTTAAGTAATTAACCATTAAAATTAATTTAATAAATTTATAGAAATATCAAATACATGAATATAATATTAACCTTACTTAATTAATAGAAATATCAAAATTAATTTCATTCGGTCAAACTTGCCAAGATTAATTATTTTCCTTAGTTACTACTTTTTTTTTTTTACTTATTTTTATAAAAATAATAATATATGAAATAAAGATAAGCCAATCATATTTTTTCTATCTAATTAAAAACTTCAAAAAAACCACAAAATTCCACGTCATCAAAATGTACAATAAAAAGTCAAACATCGTTATCAAATATATAATAGTATAGATGAGAATTTTGAATAAATATTATTTAAGGAATTTTAAAGCACGATAAAGTCGGCACTAAAGTTAGGTTCGAATATATACAAGATATGGAATCTTGAAGTATAAATAATATAAATTGAGTTAAAGTGGAAAGATTATCGTTTTGAAAATAACTTTATAATGGTCGATGTGGGATTGACACGTGTTATACTTTTGTGTACAAGAAAAGAGGATGACACGTGTTAATTATAACCCAAATCTAGTTCAATCAAATCAATGTAACGAGAAGACGAGTTTTTTTATATTTATTGTATGATTTTGTAAATGAGATGATTATTTGTGAATTCATTTAAATTGAATTTGAGCTATAATTTTACAAAGTTACATATTATGGCATTTTGAATTCATTTACTATCAAATAGTATAATTTAATAATGTTGGTTATTCCTAGTTTAATTAGAATCCCGCATTTAGCAATTATAGTGAAAATCTTTATTCATGATAAAATAAGGATTTTTTTATGAATAGTACCTAAAAGTTGAAAAAATTCTCTGTAACTCCTCATTTTTAGAAAAGTTCTCATTTGCTTCCTAAATGACAGACCAAATTCCCTTTAACTCCTCATGGTTGTATAAAAATTCAAGAATCGCGTACCCAAACCCCGAAATCACGTACTTAAATGCCCAAATGATGTATTTGGGGATTTTGGGATTCGGGTACGTGATTCTTGAATTTTTATACAACCTTCCAAAAAAACGAGAAGTAAAAAGGAACTTTGATTTTCATTTGGGGAGTTCAGAGGAACTTTTTCGAAAGTGTGGAGTAAAGAGAAATTTGAGTTCCATATGGGGATTTTTTGGGAATTTCCCGATAAAGTAAATAATTATTTCGAAAATATTTGTCAAAGTAATTTATTATCGCGATTTTAAATTAAAGCATCAACATGAAGCCGACAAGGTGCCTTGTCAAGTTGCCTTTTCATTGAGCCTAACAAGTTATTAATTGACATGTACCAAAGTTGCTTAAGTAGCATTAATTAAAATAAAGTGATATAATTACACCACACCAAACAAATTTAGCGTGGTCCTACTCCTAGACCCTAGTATTTCCTCCCAATAACCTTATACCTTAGTGACATCTTAATTAACTCAATTTTGAACAATATTTTGTTATAAATTATCTTATTATTCATATACTTATTTAATAATGGACAAATCATTTAATCACAATTTGGCTTAACACGGGAAAATGCAATTATTCAGTCAATATTATAAAACATATCCTTCAATTTTGGATCATTTGATTTAAGCACACTGCACAAAGTTGACGTGATTATAAGGATAATAATCCCAAGAAAAGGTTCTTATTTCTTATATAATAAATACAAGCATTATTGTACGTGTTGAAAGTGCATTGAACAATGAGTAAAATGATAAAATATGACATACTTGTGGTATATGTTTGACACCTCCATTATGTTCTCTTTATATAGTTTATTGCACATTTGGAATACAAACAATTTCACTTTTTAGATTAACATATTCAATTAGCTGGAACAGAAATAGTAATTAAGTATATTATTGATATACTACAACCAATTATATCATAAGTAAGTTTATTGCATGATTAACTTAGATGCAATGCTAACGTGATTTAATTGGCATTTAATAAGCAGTTCCAACCTCTTCAATAAAAGGTCTTGAGGTTCTTAACAGAAGATCCACCCTCCTCCACAGCCATTCTTGGCAAACCCTTCCACTTTCTTGCATTCTCTCTAATCTTCCTACTCTTTTCTCCCCCATCCACGACTACCTCAACTCACCGGCGTCGACACTCCCATCCTCGTTCGCCCTCACTCTCACACCCGTCCCCCACACGTCCTCTGTCAGCTTTGCATTCGTCCCCTGATCAAAACACTGAGGGAAAGCCACCGTTGGCACCCCAAAAGCTATGCTTTCTAAAGTCGAATTCCATCCGCAGTGCGTGACAAAACATCCCAACGAGGGATGAGTCAGAACCTCCAATTGAGAACACCAAGAGACGATCTTCCCGACTAGTTTTAGTTCCTCCATGCAACCAATCGATACCTCTTCTCCCTCGTTCACCCGCACTACCCACAAGAACAGCCTACCCGTCTCCAATAGCCCTTTCCCTATCTCCTCCACCTGCGCCTTCGACATGTTAGCGAAGCTCCCAAACGACACATAGACAACCGAAGATGGAGGCTTTGTACTCAACCATGCGAGGCAATCATCATCGTTCGGTCCTTTCTTGAACAAATCTCCACCAAATGACATATCCGAGGGATCCGCACCGTCCAAGAACGCGGAAGGGATCAATGGTCCAATCGCAATCATCTCGTACTTATCAACGGCCCTGAGGGCTGAGTGCATCAGGCTCCAATGCATCAAAAGTATTCACCAAAACTTTAGGCCTTTCTTCACCTTCCAAGGTCTCCAATTTCTCCTTCATGAGCAAACGAAACCTCTCATGCGTGGAAGGAAGAAGAAACGAAGGCAAATCACGCTTGGACAACAATGGCAGCCCTCCCGGCAACTCAACTTTATCTGAACCCGCATCGATTTCACCGTTATAGCCGTTGAAGTAAAAGTAATATATATCAAGGACAGTCGCCGGCTCAATCCAGAGAAGCGCGCTCCGGAGATGAAACTCACGCGCCACCTTCGCCGCCCACGCAAAGAGGTGGGAGTACACAACGAACGTCACGCCGCCGCCGCGGTTTTTCCAATCAGCATTACCGGCAACAAGAATATCATTCAAAGCCTTTATGCCTCTGTTTTTCATCTCCGACATGTAATTCTTCGCGTCGCCTCCAGGCTGCAGCCCGTCGTCGTACCCGTCGGAAAACGCCACGAATTCGATCAGCCCCTTCACCCCGCCGCCGGCGGTTTTCGCCATGCGTAGACGCTGGTGAAGAATGTGACATGAATCCCTGCATTCGCGAGCTTCTTGGCGAACTGAAGGGCCGGATTTATGTGGCCCTGAGCCGGGAAAGTTGCTAAAAGTACATGAGCTCTGCTCATTTTTATTCTTGATTCTTTTATGCTCTGAAAATATTTTCTTGATATTCTAGAGAAGAAGAAGATGTATGTATTATATATAAAGAAATAATGTAATTAACACAACAATGTCGGAACACATGTTGCCTTACATTAATGGTGTAGGGCCTGTGATTTTACAAGGTTTTGTTAGCTGAGCATGCACGTGATTCAGCTAACGGGAAGGTATAATTTCAAACTGCAAGCATTAATATTTCTGGGAAACTAAGATGAGCCCATAAAATTGCAGAGGATATATAAATAAAATAGGGGAATTAAATCGAATTAATATGTATCATGAATTTATTGAATGTTAGGGTTTTAGAGAACAGTTCTCACTACAAGAAATCCTGCAAATTCCGACGGAAAATTCCTAGGGAATTCCGACGGAATTCCGACGGAAATAGTAAATTCCGACGGAATTCCGACGGGACACATGCCGTAGGAAAACCCTCCCTCGGAATTCAAAACCGACGGAAAACCGACGGAATTCCGAGGGACAAAAATCATAAAAAAAAAATTAAATTAAAAAAATTCCGACGGAATTTACTGAAAAAAAAAAATTTTAATTAATTATTTCCGTCGAAATTTACTGGAAAAATAAAAACTTAATGCGCCCTTGGGGATTCGAACACCCGACGTTGTGGTAGTAAGACCTTATGGAAATAAAGGTAAACCAGTTGAGCTAGATCAATTCATTGGTTTAGTTTGATACAAATATTTATATATCATTTGAAATAATAAAATCATAAATTTTGTAGACTATATTTAAAATTGAGTTCTAAGAAAATATTAATTATAACTACAAATATTATAATACGTCATAAGAATTCAATTTAAGCATAGACAAAACCGACGGAATTCCGACGGAAATCCCGTCGGAATTATTTAATATTATTTTTAATTTTTATTTTTAAAAAATCCGATGGAATTCCGACGGAAAATTCCGTCGGAATTATTTAATATTATTTTTAATATTTATTTTTAAAAAATCCGACGGAATTCCGACGGAAAGTTCCGTCGGAATTATTTAATATTATTTTTAATTTTTATTTTTAAAAAATCCGACGGAATTCCGACGGAATGCCCGTCGGAATTATTTAATTTCTATTTTTATAATTTATATTTAAAAAAACCGACGGGAATCCCATCGGAATTCCGTCGGAATTATTTAATATTATTTTTAAATTTTATTTTTAAAAAAATCCGATGGAATTCCGACGGAATTTCCGTCGGATTTATTTAATTTTTATTTTTTAAAAAAAAACAAATTCCGTCGGAATCCCGTCGGAATTCCCTCGGGAATTCCGACTGCCTGTTTCCCTCGGAATTTTCCGTCGGATTTCGGCGAATTTCTTGTACTGTCTATTTTGAGAAAGTTGAACGGTACGTGTATGGATGATTGAAGCTTAAACTATATATGTAAGGTGCAAACTGCAAAGATTGTGTTTCAGAGATGATTAAAACAAAAACACGTGCCCCCCAAATAGATTTCTTCACAACAATTATTCTTAATTATCAATCATATAAATTAATTTCAGGATGTTGAGTTTTAAAAAAATTTCATGTCTTTTTTTCCCCTGTGGATGAACTTATTAATAAACAATCGAGTAGTTCAATAAATTATTTATATCCAAATGCAAAATGACATTTATGATTTTAACGAATTAGATATTTATAATATGATTGATGCACAATTTTAGTTTTTACCATTCCTCCGACCAAGTCTTTGTCTAGGAATTTATAAATTATAATGCATAGATACAATTAATACCACAAATATGATATGATATATACATAACGATGTAATTTTTTTTAAAAATATCTCATACAATATGATAAAATAATATTTTTAAAAATATTAATATATTAGCACAATGAGCCAAAAAAATTCCTTGCCGGTCAAGCCGGTCAGACATAGTAGAATGAAACGAAACTAATGTGTTAACCTATAATGCACGGATACGGATATGACGACATGAATTTTTTTTTTAAATTTCCCACGTAAAAAATATCTAACACGATATTCGACACGATATGATATGATAAAACGATATTCATGTCCATCATAAGGGTTAGCAAAACCAACTTGTTGGCCTCACATAAATGATTTGACAGTATTGAGGTTGAAATGAATTCATTAATTATGTTATCTTAAGTTCACATAAATAGCATCATTTATCATCCTGTAAGAAACATTATCAAGAATTACAAAATATTTATTGGTAGACTATTTGATATTAAATTCCTACATACTATAAGAGATCACAGTAACAGTTGTGCTGACATTTTAGTTGATGGATCATGAGATAAATACCAAATTTACAAAATAACAATATTACAGAGTGATAACATACTCCAACTGAACTTTAAAAGTTCAATTGCTGTTTTCTAATTAAAAAAAACAAAGCAGAACCAACTTGCTGGATTTTGCAAAAGAAAAGCGGACATCGAATACCTATAATCACTTTTAGACTTTATGAGTTATGATTGCTCCTATGCGTCATGAATTCTTTCTTCCAATTATATTTATTGTTCTGACTTATGAATGAATTTCATGACATCTTCTATTTGAAGTCAAATTTATTACACTGCAACAATTCTCAGTAGTTCTAATTCAATATTTTGTTGCTTCATTAACATCAACCCACAATAATTCATGAAAAATCGGACATATTTTTCCCCAATTTTCATTTAATTAATTATATACACTAAGTTAATTAGAATTTAGAACCTTAACCTTGCCTTTTCCTTCTTCAAGGAATGGGGAAAATATTACTACACCAACTTCGATCACTTTTTTCTACAGAAAATTAATTTATCACGGTCCAATATATAATGATCATTGCCTCCGCAAATCCACGACGACGACGCTGACATTATCCGTAGTCTGACGGGCCAACGCCAGTTTCGTCAGCAGAATCGACGCGTCGGAGCAAGCCTGGTCGGAGCTTTCTCCGGCAGCCGTGACGGTGACGTCGTGCCCCGGGGATCTGGGCGGAGACAGCGGTTTCCGGCTCTGAAGGCACATGCGCGCCACCCCGCAGGCGGTTTCGTTGGAGACCACATCCCATAGGCCGTCGCTGGCGAGGATCAAACACTCGTCTTCTGGGGTTCTCTCCGTTATCGTCACCTCAGGCTCTGATATTACATAAGGCTTCAGATAATTGTCGCCTGGATAAGATCAGATCAGTAGCAAAAACAGGGGTGATTTTTAGTTGATTATAAGGAAAATCATCCTTAAGGGACTGGTTCTAGGCTTTAAGTGTGATTAATTATCTTACCGATTGCGCGAGACATGGCTAAAACTCCGAGGACTCTTGGCCCGTCCCAGAAAATAACACGGCCGCCGGATTCTTGGATACGGTGGAGCTCATCCGGTCTGTCCGGCTGTAAATCGAGCATACAGGAGAGATGTTTCAGACAACAGAGTTTTAAGATGTTATAATTCTTGCAGAAATGATGTGGCAGTTAAAAACATACCTTATGATCTACAGAAAGGGGAATAGCGACGCCGTTCCGGCAAAGAACGGCTCGAGAGTCGCCACAATTGGAGACAACAATCTTCTCCGGCGAGAGCAACGCCACGACGGCGGTGGATCCGACGGCGTCACAATGGGGGGTTTGCAGCTCGCAGCGGCAGCTGGCGGCGGCGGCGCTGGACCAGTCGGTTACATCCTTGTCCATCTTGGAGAAACTTTGGGACATCTTATGCTCCCATGGAGATTCGCCGGCGTTCTCCACCTCGGATTTCACTATCTCGTGCATTCGATCCTTGCACCTGGTTGCCACCTGCAATTCATAACCCAACTCAGTTTCAAAATCAAATACAGAAATCGTGTTCAATCGAGTCATCTTTAGAATGATTTCGTCGTAGCTAACATGTGAGCAACCATGGCCGTCGAAAACTCCGAAGTAATGCAATCCACCGGAAACATCAGTAAAAGAAGGGTGAATCGCGATAGCATCTTCCATGTCTCTTCTCCTTCCACAAACCGACGTCGTCCCGAATTTCGGGTACTCCGCCACCGCACCACCGCGTTCCCCTCCCGTAACCGCCGCCTTCCCCTCCGTAGCCAGCTGGCTAGCATCCTTAACCCTCTTCACAATTTCCAGCTTCCGCACAGCGTTCATGCACACTCTCTTCGCCGGCAAAACCGGAACCACCATATCAATCCTCCGTCGCCTCTTCTTCCCGCCACCGTCAATCGGCGGCAACACCGCCGAATCGCTAGGCACAAAATTAAACTGATGAATCTCCATCCTCCTCCTCCTGGCCGATTTCGCCGCCGCGTCAACCCCCGGCGCCGCCGTCTCCGCGTCACCAATATTCATCCCACAACACATCCCCGCCATTGTTATTACAGCTTAAAAAATAAAGAAAATTAATCCCACAGAGAGCGAGAGAGAGGAGAAATTAAAGAAAGGAAGCCATGGCAAAAAGCTTTTTGTACTATGCAAATTGATTGCCCGGGCAGCTGCCCGACACCGTCCTCGGTCAGAAAAGAGGAAAGTGAAATGTACCCGACATGTACAGTTGGTAATGACGTAGAAACGCTGAATGCGAGAGAAGCGATCGTAGCCGTCGGTTGGGTCGATCCGACGGCAACACGTGGTGAGGTAGATTAGTGAAGTGTGAGTACGTGGGCCAATGAGAATTGAACACGATGTCGTACGAAGCGAGGGGGCCTTGCTCTACTGACACGCCATGTGGTGTTCTGTGTGGGGCCCGCATGAGGACCTTTCTCTTGGAAATTATTATTATTATTATTATTTTTGGTGTGTGGAAAGTTTTTAAACGGACCTTTTTAGGAGGGTATTAGACACGTGGCGGGATCGTCGGGTACGAGATTCGTGTCTTGGGTGCGCTGTCCCACTCGTGTTTGTGGCGCGTGGTGTTGTATGAAGAGAAGCTTTATTACGCTCGTCAGCAACATAACATTGGTATATTTATGGCAATTCCTTTCCTATTTTTTAAAAGGATTAATTATGGAAGCTTCAATTTGGAGTTGCATGAGTTTTGGTGGTCCTCCATTATTTGAAAATGTGTGCTGTTTCTTTTAATATTTTTGATTCATTATGTATTTATTTGCAAAAATTGTCCCCTTTTAGGGGGAAAAAAAAAATTATTTGTAAAAATTGTAATGAAAAGGATGGTTGAGCGTAAAAGATACATACATTTATCATTCATTAAATGTTAGGAGTTTGTATCGTAGATATATATTATAGCAAATATCTTTTTTAGATCTCTATTTTATTTTTCAATTGAGATGAGAATCTCTTTTTTATAAGATTGTTAATACAATTCTAGTAATTAAATTAAGATATTTTTTGTGGTTGGGGTTATTTTTCAAACAAAAATGAAAAATGGGATAGAAATTAGGGTTGGGGCGCGAGTGGGCGTGAAAAGTGTAGGGGTAAAAACTAAAAAGGTGTGTTGGCAGAAAGAAGGGAGAAAGAGACACGTATGGGATTGGGAGCAGATGTCAATGTTGATCCACAGAATATCTGTGTCCCTCTCTCTCTCTTACATCCGACACCTCTGACCTCTTCCTCTATCACCTTTTTTTTTTTTTCTTATTCCAATTTTTTTTTAAAGCAAATTATATCATCGTTTTTATTTTTTATCCCATAATTTTAAATTTATCAATATTAATCCCTATTAAATTTCTATTATTTTCTTATTATATATTTTTTGTTAAACTTACACACACAAATGGGATTCCAATCGGGACCTTACCCTAAAAAACTATAAACATAAAATTCAAATCCAACCATAAGCATCAAGTATAAAAACTATACAAAGCCATTTAAATTCATAAATCCAAGATAAAATTCATAATATTAAGTACAATTCCAAAATAACATATGTAATACACCTAGCAAGACCTAAACTCACAAGTGAGACTCGAACGACCCACTTATCCGTCTAGCTCTTGCACAAAAGACCTGAAAACTAAAAGTGGTAAAGGAGAGGAGTCAGTCACAACTCGACTGAGTGAGGAGGTTGACTCACACCCACGCACTATACACATATAGAGCAAAGCATGTAAAAGAGAAAGGTTATGAACCGGGAATAATATGTAATGTAAAAGAGAAGGGGTTGCAATCCCACAACGTGTCCTCGCCGGTTTTGATGCCGATGACTCAAGAATATCACGCCTTTCTTAATCCCAATCGCACAGGATACCTCAAAGTGGAGAACTATGCCCGGGGTTTATCCGACGACCCGTTACCCTTCCGATTTCTCAACCCATAGCCTCTGGGGCCCATTCATTACATTACATTACATTCTTTCCAATCTTTCATGGCTATCTCGCTCATACATTACATAACATAAACATTAACATTAACTTTTGTTTCAAAACATATGCTCATATATGCTCGTAATTATAGCCCTTTTAAATCTCAAAACTTGATCACAAGATCATAAACATATCATATATTACACGTATTTAACTATATATATAATATATAGTCGCATGCGGGCTAGAAAACAAACATTTAGGGTAGTGGTCCGTTTAACTAAAAAGAAAAGAACCTAAACCTCACATTTGAACAAACGAGTATAGTGGTGCGAGAAAACGATCCCAAACAACCTTAAACCTCGGGTACGGCTCCTCCCGGAAGCACCCCTGTGACAAAAAAACGTAACACTAAAGACTTAGACTCGATTATGTACCATTTAGAAGCACGACAATGCAAACGAATGCAATGAAGTGGCATAAGGTAGCAATTAAACGTTCACATTTTCATTTCACGTTTACACCTTGAATTTCTTAGCATAAAATTCATAATCATATCAAATCATAACATATATTCATTAAATAAATATCATAAGATAAAATTAGAGGCAAAAGAAATTACTTAAAACACCAAACAAATGCAAAGAATACACATAATACGTCATACAGTAACACTTAAGTCATTTAAGTTTGTAGCTCATAAAAATTATATCAAATCACCCCGAAAATTTAATACAAAATTTACAACACATAATATAACAAGTTAATAACACTTAGGAGTCATAATCAGGGCGGGATAAACACGTAAAATAAACATACGAAACAAAACGAAATTAAATTACAAAACATAATACATTCTCACAAGTTGCATGCATGGGATTCAAATCCCTTAAACACTTACGGGGGTGAGTGTTTTCAGGGCAAAAAGGAGCCATGGGGGGTGAGTTGGTGCAGAACCTCACCCCCAAAATCATGTCACTCCCTCATGCACATGCACACACACACACACACACACACGGGGTTGACCTTCTTCCCCAAATCTACAGCAGTCACGCAACACACACACACACCCTTAACACCTCCATTTCCATGGCAACAAAGCAAGAAACAGAGCAGCAGCAGGGAAGTCTCGAGGCAGCAGGAAAACAACTCAAAACAAAGCAAAATCAGGCACAACAATCACACACAACAACCGACAGCAACATAGCATCAAATGGAGGGGAATAATTCAACATATTCATGGTTTTCTTGCAATAAAACTTGAACATTAATAACAACTCATTCATTATTCAACTACCAACAAATACAAGTATATAAACACAATAAAGGAGCTTCAAGGATCATGAAACAAGTCTTAGATTTAAAAATGGTGCAAGAATGAGCATGTTCTTCATATTTTTCATAAAACCCTAACTATTCATCATCTCTTCCATAATCCAAGAATTTCTAACTTAAAACATGAAGTACATGGATTAAAATATGCATAAGATGATGGAGAACAAGAATCAATACTTACCTTTAAGATTTGTAGAAGAAATGAGGGGTTCTTGAGCTCAAATGACCAAGAATGGTCTTGCTCTTGTTTCCTTCTTTCTTGCTTGTTTCTTATTTGAATGTGAGGGAGAGAAATGAAAGGGATTGGCGCAGATATTTTGGCTAAAATGGGCAAGAAAAACGGGTTAAAAAGGGTCCAAAATGGGTAGGGTACAAATATGTGTCATTCTGGATCAAATTTATGTTCGTCGGAGGTTCAAACAACATCGAAAAATTACGAAACTTGTTTCATTGGATCCAAATCGTCGAAACGAGTTCAACGGCCAAGACGGAACTCAAATACGAATTCCCGAGCTCAAGATATCAAATAAAATAGCTTAAGGTGTCCTATTTTCAAATAGGTCCTCAAACTTTCAAAAAGATCAAATAGGAATTAAAGCCTATTTTCAATTAAGTCCCAAAATATTCAAATAAGTTGCAGTCAAGTTCAAGTCACTTATAATTCATGTAATTCCAAGAAATTAGCATGTTTGTCAACAAATTCATTTCATAACATTTACGAGAAATTGACAATGGATCAATTTAAACGATTTCAAGTCAAGTTAGGCATTTAGATCAAGTTAAATCAAATTAAATCAAGTATAACAATTAAATAGTACTTAAATCAAGTCATAAATAAATAAATATCAATTAAATCAAGTTATAATCTCATAGATATAATTAAAGAAACGAAAATACGTGAAGTAAATTAACTCACACGTGATACAAACATGTACGTGCGAAAGAGCGGGGTGTCACATTAATTGAGATCTAGAATATATATGGATAATAGATTATTAATAAACTCAATTTAAATCTAAATTCGTTATATATCCATTTGATTTCATATTTATTTGATCTCCTTTCATATTCATTTGGTTTCAATTTTAAAAATAAGTGTGTTTAATTTTCATTTGCTTCAACAGGTTGCAGCACTAATACACCATCCTCTATGCTATTATATTAAATGAAAGACTCCTAAAATAACTGTTTTGGTCTTTTAAATGATAAAATTATTATTATTATTTTTTTTTTTCAACACTGTTACAACTTCTTGTTATTTATTTTTCTCTCTCAACCCACTACAAATGTTCTATTATATTAATTTTATTATTTCCGTATATTTTGATTTTTATTATATATTATTTTTTTACTAATACATTATTAACTTATTTTATTTATTCATTTATTTCTTAAATTTATAATTATATTAAAGATAATAATAAAATAAATATTAATATGAAGAATTTATTTCACTATATATTAATATATATATATTTGCACAAACATAGAGTGTGCAAAATTATTGGTATTTATACTATTATATTAAGTGAGAGAGCCAAATTTGATTTTTTAACTCTCCATTTCTATCTATTCCTTTTAATTTCAATTGATCTTAGAAAAAAAAAACCATGCACGTACAGTCGTACATCACTAACTGATTTCAAACTGTTTTCTTGAACTCTTCATTTTCTTTTTAATTTTTTTAATTTTATTTGATTTTAAAAGAAGAAACTCATTCCATGTACAACACTAACCGATCTCAAATACACAAAAAAAAGATGCAGATAACAGATCTCAAATATTATTTACATATTTTATCAGGTTATTTGCTTCAAATCTTATTATTTTTTTTAATTTACACATGTATTAAAAAACATAAAACAATAATAATAAAAATATTCAATAAAGAGGCATCGAGTATGCAAAGTTCTCAGTTTGTCCATAAAGGGGCTAAAGTTCTAAAATAAGGAAAATTCAATAGTACGGGATTAAAATTGATAATCTTGAAAAATATACGATTAAAAACGAGAACGGTCATATATTATGGGACAAAAAATACAATTTTCTCTAAAATGACCAACGGCCACATGCGACAGACATGTAAATTCCGTCCAAAAATAGACGAAAGTCATGAAAATGAGAAAAATTCAATAATATGAGATAAAATTGATAATTTTAAAAAATACAGGATCAAAAATGAAAAAGGTCATATATTATGAGACCAAAAAATACAATTTGCTCTTACTTTTTGGTAATTGCCTTTGTAAATTTATATACTATGTTGTACGGATACGGACACGACGACATGGACACGACACGACACGACACGGATATGGCGACACGGATTTTTTTGTGAATTTTCCACGTGAGAAATGTCGGACACGGTGTCCGACACAAGTGTCCGACACGACACGACACGCAAATTGATATTTTTAGAAGTGTCGGTGCATTAGAGTTTATATACCTCAAAATAATATCTTTTGTTGTCTTTTCCATAAAATTTAAAATATCATTAGAAAATTTAAAAATTAATAATAAAAAAATAATTTGGCCCCAGAACTATGATCATATTTTCAACTTTATACCGGGACTTCGAAATATTTTAAGTTTACCTCTTAAATTTATTAAAAATTTCAGATTATTATAGCATATTGGATGTGTCATGGGTGTGAGTTTATTTTTTTTAGAAAAAAAAAGATTCGAAAGTGGATCATTGTCCTAGAAAAAACGGACCAAACCCCTATATATAGAGAAAATTAATAAATGTAATCCAATATGAAAAATATATTAAAACTAGTTTCAACAGATTAAAATTCTAAAGAGATTATGTCTGATGGTGCAGAAACTTGTAAAAGATTTAAACACCAATCACTTTAGAATTTGTTTGTAGAAGGGAAGACCATCACAGGCGTTGAGCCTCAGGAACTGGGTTTCCAATGAGCGTGGGTTCTTCCAGCTAGGATAACACCAGGAAATCGTGCAACAAAGGTGCAGGAAAATGGTGAAATATGTGAAGCTTTGGAGAAGATGAAGATGCAGAGGAAAATGATGCCCAGCTCAGTAGTGTGGTGTCTTGTGAAGAAGATGACTTGGGGGAGAAAGCATGTGTTCTCCCCTATTTATATGTTAGGGGTGAGGGTAAATGGGTAAATTGACCGTGTGGTCCCAAACCTGTGTTGCCCTAACACGTGGCAGCCCTTGAGGGCGTGAGACTGACATTTCTGAAAAGGAGGCGGCGTGTCAGGTACATGGTGCGCACTACCTTTGTGTCAGAGGTTGTTGACGAGGGTCGCGTGGGTGGAGGGTCCCGGATCCGTTTTATGAGGGTTCAGATCCACCACGGCGGTGGGGGATCACCCGCGAGCGCACAGGTGACGCTCGAAGAGTGCTCGGACGGGTTCCTCACGGCTTATGATCTTTGAGCGCCGAAACCCGAGCGACAGGAATATGGCCCTCGTGCGGGTGCTTCCTTGAGAAAGGTAACCCCGAAGGCCAGGACGGGAGCGCCGAGCCTGCCGGTTCGTCCTTGTTATTAAATGGTTGGCCGAGGCTCAAGGGCCTATACTAGTTGGCAAGTGAGTGGGCTGGGTTAGCCCACGAGCCCATCAATGCGAGGGTGTAGTCTCCGCGTTAGCAGATGGTGACACGTGGACGGCTCTGATACAAGTGCGTTTTTGGGCCCCATCATTTTACCCCCCAAATTCTGTAGTATCGCTCGTGCGTACTGTAGAATTTAATAGGGAGGGAGCCTAGGATTTTGAATCACTCGAGGGTCAAGCCATTGCTAGGGAAGTGACCGCTTGACTTCTGTAACGGACACAGTCTGACACCGCATTAATTGAAGTCATGTCCGCATTTAATGCTGAGTGGGAACGTGGGCGCGTGCACTCCGGGAGACGTGAGGTGGTTACCAAAAGTGGGGGAATTTCCTAGGCGGGAAATGATTGCCATTTGAAATCCCAAGCCCTAATCAATGTAAGTCATCCCCTATAAATAGGGATTTACAGCATTCTAGGATCTCTTTCACGCATTTCGTCTTCTCCAAGCATATACGCAGCAAGAAATCCCTGCAACTCTTAGTGATTCCGGCGAGTCTTCGTTCTTCAAACTTTAGGTAAAATTCCCTAACATTTTTCTTATTTTCCTCGCGCTAACATTAGGTTTAGGTTGAGTGAGTGAAACCCTTGAGTGAAGAGCCACTTTCTGCCATTGAATTTGTTTCATAAATTTTCTCCCTCCTTGAGTTCTCTGCTAGAAATCCTGTATTCAAAAGTCGAAAAGCGAACATGGCCGGAAACCAAGCTGACGATTACGTAAGGAAGATTGAGGAGATGTCAGTGGGGAGCTCTTCCCCTCACGGCGATGTTCCCACAGCTGTTCCCCTGGCTAGGGCGTCCCCAGGTGAGGGGATTCCCATGGCGATTTCGGTGGCCCGGGCTCCGGCTGATGCCGGGGAAGAAGAGGTGGACGCTGCCGTTCAAGGGATGAACGAGCGCGCCCCTGGAGGGGTGAATGACCTCTTTGAAGAGATGCATAACGTGATGGAAATGCAAAGGCAGGGGGAGAGGGTATTCCCGGTGTTGAATAGTGCCGTGCGACCCCAAGATCACAGGATCACAGTGGCCGTGATGGCTCCTGAGGGCGAAGCGGGGCCATCCGGGCGCCAGTTCGAGGTTGAACCTTCCAGAAGGCGCCAAAGGAGAGGAAAGGAGCCTGCCACTCGAGTGAGGCAGGATAATCGTCATCAAACTGATAGATCTCCGGATGAGATTGTGAGTATTCTGACGCTCGACGATTTGGAGGAGTTGAAGGCGAAAGCTTATTGGAATGAAGCAGTATTTCCCATGCGACTTCCTGAGGAGGGGGAGAGGGCAAATCAACCACCACCGGGGATGATGACGGTTTATTGGGATGCGGTCTTGGCTGGGGGTTTAAGGTTCCCTATTGCTCACTCCGCTGTTGTCATCTACCACCATCTAGGGCTTTGCCCTTCACAAATTCTGCCCAACGGCATAGCCCTAATCAACACCTTCATAATAGCGATGAGAGCCTTAGGCCATGCACCCTCGATTGCCAACTTTGACAGTCTGATACAAGTAGCCCGCTCGCCACTCTCGTCGCCTACGGACGGGTTTTACTACGCCCAAGCCAAATCGGGTTTTAAGATGATAGACTCCCCCTCCACCTCCTATGGCGAGCATTGGAAGGAGAGGTATTTCTTCGTGGGGGCCCCCGGGGGGATTTTTGGGGTTCACAGACAATGGATGATACATGGCGAGGGTCCTCTGATTAGGGAAAGGATGAGGAATAAAGCCTTTGAGGACTGGGCGATGGGATTAGCCTTCGAGATGAGGAGTGAGAGGAAGTGGATTAAGGCTGAGACTTTGATGAAGAACGAGGGAGTGTTATTCCGTTATGGATTATCTTGCCCTCCAGACATGATCCTCAACCCTCCAGCTGACATCATGGCCCTCGATGGTTAGATTCTAGGAACTAACTGCCCTAACTTTTTAGAATAGCTTCCTAACTTGGTGTGACTGTTGTATTTGTGACCCAAGTAACCATCTTCTGACGCTCGTTTCTTCTTACTTGCAGGTGTTCAAATACTATCGCAAGGGATGAATGCTGAAGCTCTTTCTCGCATGTTGGGCGTCCAGGTGCCCGCCGCCGACCCTCAGTCCTCGCAACAGCAGCCAATCCGTCCTCCCAACGCTCCGAGGGGAAGGGGAACTAGGCGAGGGGCCGGCCGAGGACAAGACGGCGCTCGTAGAGGTGTGGGGAACGAAGCTCCTCCTAGGGGCCCCATCGAGGATTTGACGGTGGGTGGTACCCGCGGGGTTACTCCTCCGCCGGTGGCCCCCGAGGGTCCGATTTCATTGAGTTCGAGCGGATCCCGAAACCGCTCGGGGGAACATGTCCGTATTCATGAAACCATTCGGGCCGACCGTCAGGGGAAGAGGAAGAGGATGCCGGATTCCATTCCAATTTCTGGCAAGGGGAAAGAGGTGGTAGTGGGGCACAAGGGCGAGGGTAGCGACACTTCTTCATCAGAGGATGAAGATTTCTGGAAGATAGGTTGCAAGGGCGACTCTCGCTACAAGCGCCAGCGGACTGAGGGTCCAGTGCTTCTGAAAAAGAGCGCCTACTCCATGAACGTCGTCTCTGACATCGTCGGGAAACTCCAGTTTTCTGGCGATCATGATAAGCTGAACGAGCACGACGCCGCTCGGGTTGCTGATGACGCCTGTCATGCCCTTCTGACAGTAAGTCCCCAGTACCCTCTGGAGATTTCCCAACTCCCTTGATCCCATTTTAAAGCTATTCTTTGCTTCTGACTCTCCAGGAGGTAATCCCTAGGCTGAAGAACTTGCAGGGGCGAGCGCAGGCCTACTCCGAGCACAAGGCCAAGTACAAGAAACTACTGCGAATCTCTGACCCCGTCAAACTGCAAGAGGATTACAACCATGTCCACTCCCAATTGACCGCCACCAACCTCGAGAAAGATAAGCTGAAGGAGAATCTGCGGAAGGCGGACGAGGCCTACCTTACTCTTGACGAGCGTCATAAGGAGTTGAAGGTGGAGCGCGACCAACTGAGGGTCCAGAATAGGGAGTTAAGCACACAACTGGCTGAGAGCACACATCAAAATGAAGAAACCAAGAAGGCTCTCGCTGAACTGCAGGGGAAGGTGGAAGGACTGGCGGCGAAGGTCTCTTGGGACGCAGTGATGAAGTTCGTGCATTCCAAGGCCTTCGTGTTTGCAGCCAACATCCAATGCTTTGACAACGCTCGGCGCTTCTTCCACAAAGCTATCGGGCAGATGGTGAAACTGGGCTTGGCTCCTGACAGCGCTCGGACTGACGCGCGCTTGCACATGGATCTGGATGAAAACTGCGAGCCCATGGTCCAAGATGAGGATCCCACCGAGAGCTTGGCGGAGCCGGAGTACGAGGAGTTGGTGCAAACGCTCCAACGGGAGTTCATAGCTGCCAACACTCTTGGTCCCGAGCCCATACGGATAGAGGATGAGGACACCGTCGTGGAGGCATCGGATGTTGAGGAACCCGGCGAGGCTCAAACTTCTGACGCACACGTGTTGGCCCCTGTTCCCCTTTCGACTGCTCCTCCCGAGCCCGATGCTCCAGCCCAGTGAAGTTCCCTTGATTGTTGATCTCCTGCCCTCGCCAGTTTAAATTCTTCTTCCTATTTATGAACAACTTTATGTCTGTACCTTAATCATCCAGTTATTTTCTGAACACTTTGGGTTCCTTTATGCTGCTTTTCCATATATTTGAACTCCTTTTTTACTGCTTGAATGTCTGAATACTTTCTCTTTTACTTTTAAATGATGAATGATGCTGTTTCATTACGTTCGCCACTTTTATATTAATATCTCTTGTTTGAGCGTTTGCGATGGGCGTGTGTGTGCACGAGGGCGTTTTCTTTGAGGGTGCCCTGACATTCATTACATTGCGTCTAGCGATTTGAGGGGCGCAAGTACGGGCGCGAGGGTGTTTTCCCTGGGTGTTCCCTGACCATACTCGTAACGAGGCTCGAATTTGAACTTTAGGAAACCTCTGGGGATTTGCCTAAGTATTGGCTCAATAATGTGCATCCTCGTTTCGAACGCTCCATTGGGTTGTATATACTTTAGAAATCAACAGTAGGATTTGCTAAGCATGGGATTAAAGCGAACGTAACCGTGGGGTTAGCATCATTTCGAGGGACCCATGAAAGGATGGTTATGGGATCCCCTATTCTACGAGTGTGCTCTTACCCAAGAAGTTGAGGGTCATCGGGGTTTTTACGAGCGCGAACTGGAGTGGCGTGCACTCAGCTGGCGTAAATTATGCATTTTGCCCCCCGTTGTTTGACACGCTCGTTCTTAGGATTTTATTCACTTACGAATTGTCAAACTATTCCGGGTAGATGGTTATCAACACCCAGATAGCGTGGCTCCAAAACGATGGGGGTATTACTTAGGCCGTTCGACGTGGAGGATGCTCGACACGGAGTAGGCCTTCTGTTGCTCAAATCATTAACAAATAAGGAAGCAAATACATAGCACAATCAAAAGATCAAATGCTTACTGTTATGCTTGTAATTTCCAAAATGAATACAATATGCTTTCTGTCCCAAGAAAGTATCCCATGCCGCCAATGGGCAGTTACAAAAAAACTGATGTTTACACGTAGAACCTTCTAAGGTTACATGCATTCCATGGCCTAGGGAGACGCTCGCCTCGCAAAGTCTCCAGCAGGTAGGTGTTATTCGCTCGTACCTGAACGACTTTGAAGGGGCCTTCCCAATTGGGGTCCAACTTACCCACATGTTTGGAGACTTCAACTTTTTTGAGAACCAAGTCCCCTAGCTGGAAAGTCCTCTCCTTAACGCGTTTGTTGTATTGGCGAGTCACCGTTGCTTTGTATTTGTGGATACGTGCCCAAGCAGTATTCCTCTTCTCGTCCAGCAAATCTAACTCGAGCGTCCGGTTGGCCTCATTGTCAGCAGGCTCGAAATAGGCAACGCGTGCGGATTCTTGAGCAATTTCCGCAAGTATCATAGCCTCAGAGCCATAAACGAGGGAGTAAGGAGTTTCCCCTATTGCCGTTCGCGGGGTAGTACGGTACGCCCATAGGGCTCCTTGAAGCTCTTCAGCCCATTCGCCCTTCTTGCTTTCGAGCATCGTCTTCAGATGCTGGAGTATGGTCCTATTAGTTACCTCCGCTTGACCGTTGGCCTGAGGGTGGCCCACCGAAGTGAAACGTTGTTCAATCCCCAATTTGTAGCACCAACCCCGCGTGTCAGCGGCGATGAATTGAGATCCATTATCTGAGATAATTACGCTCGGGATGCCGTATCTGCAAATGATGTTCTTCCAAATGAAGTCCCTCACAACCTTGAACGTTATTTTCGCGACTGCTTCAGCTTCGGCCCACTTAGTGAAGTAATCCACAGCGAGTATTACGAATTTCTTTTGTCCGCCCGCCATTGGGAGGGGTCCCACAATATCAATGCCCCACTGATCAAAAGGCCACGAAACATCAATAGGAATCATTTGAGCTGCCGGCAACTGAGGGGTGTTAGAATGAAATTGGCACTTAGGGCATTTCTTGGAGTAGCTAACAGCATCCTGCAGCACCGAGGGCCAGTAGAACCCACTCCTTTGGACTTTCTTTGCTAAGATTCGACCGCCCGAGTGGTTCCCGCAACTTCCATTGTGCACATGTTCTAAAACTTCCTTGGCCTGCGAGGGTCTCAAGCATCTCAACGGCGGGCCCTGGAAGGATCTCTTGAATAATCGACCCTCGGCGTCCAATGAGAAACGAGGGGCCTTGTTTCTGATTTTCCGAGCCTCAACTTTGTCGCTTGGACTGGTTCCATCCTGGAGGAATCTGATAATCTCGTCGAGCCAACACGGCTCGGAGGGGTCAATCATATTCACCTCCTTCGAAGGTTCGCCTCTACTTATCAGCGGTTCTTCTGTTCTAAGAAATGTAATAGCACGCTCACTAAAACCATCCAGGGCGGATGCGAACTTTGACAGAGCGTCGGCATGTTCGTTTTCTGCCCTCGGGATTTGCAAAAGGTGGAATTCTCTGAACTTGGCTATCACCTCCTTAGCGCTTGCCAGATACTGCACCATGGTGGCTTCTTGAGCCTCATAAGAACCATCAATTTGACTCGCGATCAACTGCGAATCAACATATGCAGTGACCCGAGTGGCGCCATTTTGGAGTGCAATCCTGAGCCCCTGGATGAGGGCCTCATACTCAGCTTCATTGTTGGTGACTTGGAACGCCAGCTTGATCGCATAGTCAACTTCAGCTCCGAGAGGGTCCCTGAGGGTCACCCCGGCTCCTCCCCCTTGTGAGGTCGAGGAGCCATCTGTGTGCAAAAGCCATAAACCATCCTCTGCTGAGGGCACGGTATCTAAGTTGAAACGTTCCACCAATAGGTCTGCCACGGCCTGAGCCTGTATCGTCGTGCGAGGCTCAAAGGTGATGTCGAATTGACTAAGTTCAATTGACCATTTAATTAATCTCCCTGAGACGTCCGGCTTTGCAAACACCTGTCTGAGGGGCTGATCTGTAAGCACCACGATGGAATGCGCTTGAAAATAGGGCCTTAACCTCCAAGAGGCATTTACGAGCGCAAAAGCAAATTTCTCTATTTCCATGTATCTTGTCTCCGCTCCTTGTAGAGTCTTGCTTAAATAATACACCGGCATATGCTTACGCTCGCGTACGGCCACGAGGACAGCGCTCTTGGCCTCCAAGGAAACTGACAGATAGACAAACAAGCTCTCCCCCGGGTTAGGTTTGGTCAACAAAGGCGCGCTCGAAAGGTACTGCTTCATGTCCTGCAGGGCCTTTTCGCAGTCCTTGCTCCAGGTAAAGTTGCGAGCGTTACGCAGAATTTTAAAGAAGGGCAGATTCCGGTCCGCTGAGCGGGAGATGAACCTATTTAGTGAAATGATTTTACCCACAAGCACCTGGACCTCTCTCAGATTGCGAGGGGAGGGTATGTCCAGGATTGCTTTAATCTTCTCTGGGTTTGCCTCTATGCCCCGTTGGCTGACCATGTATCCCAAAAATTTGCCACCCCGTACACCAAATGTACATTTGGAAGGATTCAGTTTCATACCATAACGCCGCAGGATATTGAACGCTCGTTTGAGGTCTTCTAGATGAGAATACTGGCGTTCGCTTTTGACGATCATGTCATCCACATATACTTCCATGGACTTTCCGATCTCACACTCGAACATTCTGTTGACGAGGCGTTGGTATGTGGCTCCTGCATTTTTGAGCCCAAAGGGCATAACCTTGAAGCAATAAACACCCATATGGACTACGAACGCAGTTTTGGGACGATCCTCAAGAGCCATAAATATCTGATAATATCCTTGGAAAGCGTCCATATGCTCATAAGTTCACACCCAGCGGTCGAATCCACCAACTGATCAATTCTAGGTAGCGGGTACGGATCCTTAGGACATGCCTTGTTGAGGTCTGTGAAGTCATTGCACATACGCCACTTGTTGGCGCTCTTGGGAACGAGCACCACATTGCAAAACCATTCGGGATATAGAATCTCTTCTATGTACTGAGCGTCAAGCAGTTTATTGACTTCTTCTTCTATGACCTGCTTTCGGAACCCATGGACATCTCTCTTCTTTTGCTTTATAGGTTTGAAGGCCGGATCCACGTTCAGTCGGTGGACAATAACGCTCGGATCTATGCCAGTGAGGTCGGAAGCCTTCCAAGCAAAGACATCAATATTTTCTCGCAAGAATTCAATCATCATAATCTGAGAGGGGCCGTCGAGGCTGGAACCTATTTGCGTGGTCTTATCGGGATTCCCGGGTTCCAATTCGATGGTCAGGAAGCTCTCCGTAGGTTCCACTCGCACTTCAGGCCTCGGCTGTTCGAGCGCCCGTTTCTTACCTGTAATTCTCTTGTTGGTATCTCCTGAGGGTATATGATCCTCGTCTTCCGAGGAGGAAGCCCCAACCGCTCCGAGGGGCGAGTTCCCAGCATCTTCGGGTTTGTCCGTGGCCTTCTTCTTATTCTTTTTTTTATAGAGCTTGGCCCTCTTGCGCTCGAGGCCATCTTCATCTAGTTTGGGGAAGTCAACATATTTTTTGGTGGAACCTGCCTGGGTAGGTTGTTTGGGCTTGTGGCTTCGAAGGGAAAGTATGTAGCATTCCCATGCTTCCCTAACATTGCACAGTACTTCTCCTGTACCCTCGGGGGTGGGAAACTTGACTTTCTGATGATAGGTGAAAATTACAGCTTTGAAGTCAACGAAGGCTGGGCGCCCAATGATGATGTTGTATGGTAGGTCTACTTTGACCACCACATAGAGAACATTTAAAGTCTTTCGCTGTGGGGCGCGACCGAAGGAGGTGGCCAAGCGAATTTGTCCGCGAGGGACGATCTCGGAACCCCCAAAGCCGACGAGGGCTGTTCTGAGGGGTTCGAGCGGGATGTTTGTGATGTTCATTTTCTGGAACGTGGAGTAAGGCAAAACATTCACGGAGCTTCCACTATCAATTAAGACCCTCTTTACAACGTGATTGTGAACGTCTAAGCTAACCACCATGGGGCAGTCAGAGGTTTCACCGACCCCATGGGGCGTTACAATGTGCTCTAAGTCTTTCTCTGTGAAACCACAATGTGCTCTAAGCCTTTCTCTGTGAAACCTACGCTTTCATCCTTCTCCGAGCGTGATGATTTATCAATAGAGAGCACTGGCCTGGGCTGAGAAGATCTCTGGTCATAACTTCGAATGTAGCGGCGTCGGGAAGCGTTAGTCGCCCCCCCGAGGGTCCTCCAGCAATCATGTGAATGACCGCGAAGGGCTGGTTTTCCACGTCCGATGCTTTCCCTTTTCCACGGTCACTGGGCTCGGTGTGACGGTGACGCGGGCTCCGAGAGCGCGAACGGCTTCTCCCACGTGCATGCGCTCGCTCCGCACAGTGCTCGTCGTACCTCTCCAACACCTTTACGAACTCCTTAAGGTGCCCCCCAGCGATCAGCCTTTGAATCTCCCTTTCTAGCTGATGACATTCACTGGTGTCATGCCCTTTCTGCTTGTGGAAAGCGCAGTACTTCCCTGAGCGCTTCTGAGCTTCCGTTTCTCTCAACTTTGGCGGCCTCTTGAACAGCTTCTTATCCGCCATGGCATATACTTCGGCTATAGGGCGGTTGAGAGGGATGCGCTCGAACTTTCGAGGGGGAGAAGCGTTCCGCCGAGCGGGAATGGGGTTGCGGCGGCGGCCCCTGGTTGAATCTCCTCTGTCCTCGGGGGCTTTGCTGGGGCGAGGGGCGTTCGCCATTTTCTGATCCCTCGCAAGATACATATCTTCGAGGGTGAAAAACGAGTCAGCTATGTCCCTTATCTCCATCAACGAGCGGGGCTTTTTCTTGGCCACTTCTTCTACAAATTCCTTGCTGACATAATGCTTCATATTGATGGCTCCAAACAGCACGTGCCTCAAAAAGTCCATTGAGGGTTTCTCTACCAACAAGATCTCCTTGTTGAACCTTCCCATAAAAGATCGGAGGGACTCATTCGGCCCCTGGACCAAGCTGTACAAGGCAGTTGCGGCCGGGGCCGGTGCTTTCAAGGAGTTGAAGTGGCTGACGAAGGCATCTGTCAAGTCATAATACCCCCGAATCGAGCGCGGGGGGAGTTTTTTGTACCAATCTTGAGTCATTCCAGTGAGGGAAGTGACGAATACTTTGGCCCAATAGTTGTTGGGGTGATCATATAAATGCATCAAATGTACAAAGTGATCCAGATGCTCGGCTGGATCCGTGGTTCCGTCATACCTGTTGACGGACGTGGGGATTTTGCCTTTCCCCGCACGGGTCATCAGCACCTCCTCAACGAGGGGGGAATCGCCCGTCACGATCCGGTAATCCCTGTCCTCCGGATCCTCAGGGCTGGCTTCTCTTCGTCGGCGAGAGATGGGGCTGCGTGGTCTGCGAGCGTCTCTGGCCCTGGACCTCTCGCCCCCATCACAGGAGACGTGAGACCGCGCTCGAGAGAGCTGCTCTACCACGTTCTGGAACCCCCTAATCTGGTCTTGTACGGCGGCAAGTTAAGGGTCACCGACATTTCTGCGGTTTGCCCTCCCGGTGGCTTTCGATTGGACTTCTTCGTTATCTCCGGCCTTCTCATTTCGAGGGGCCCTTTCGTTTCCTGCAGGTGGTTGCTCTTGCTGGACCCTCGGTGGGGCCTCATTTTCTTGGATCGGTGGAGGGGGAGGCTGCTGGGCACCCAACGCGTGTTGGGCCATTGTCAACGGGTGCGCGGGGAGTCCTCCCAAGGGCGGAGCCGCTCGAGCTCCCGCGTGTGAAGGGAAATAAGCTGCAGTAAAATGTTCCCAAGCGTTCTGCACGGCTTGACCCTCGCATTGCGCGTACAGCGCTTGAAGTTGTTGTGTAGTGATTTGGGGCATTTCTACCCCTTGTATCTCTCTTGGCAATGACAGGGGGAGATTCAGTGTCCCCACTTGATAGGGTTGGATCATCGGCACCATCCCGGACATCATTCCGGGTTGCATAAAAGGGTATCCCGGTGGAGGCATGGCCATGGGATACATGCCTGAGTAAGGGAAGGAAGCGTTGGCGGCGTGAGCTGTTGGTGGAACCACGGAACTGGGCCCCCCTGTAGCGTTCCCTCCAGGTGGGAGAGTTGCAGCCGCCGTTTCTGCATTTTCGAACCCATTTCCCGCAGCTGGTGGGTTCGCACCCCCGGCGGGAATGTTGCTCTCCGCGTTCTCTTCGTTGGCTGGAGGAGGAGCGCCTTTGTTTCCCACGACTCCTGACCTTGTTGCAGTTACCATTTTCAGAGTTAAGAGGTGTTATATCTCAACTAGCTTTCAGAGGAAGAATCTGGTTGTGGTAGTGATGGATTTCCCACAGACGGCGCCAAAAATGATGGTGCAGAAACTTGTAAAGGATTTAAACACCAATCACTTTAGAATTTGTTTGTAGAAGGGAAGACCATCACAGGCGTTGAGCCTCAGGAATTGGGTTTCCAATGAGCGTGGGTTCTTCCAGCTAGGATAACACCAGGAAATCGTGCAGCAAAGGTGCAGGAAAATGGTGAAATATGTGAAGCTTGGAGAAGATGAAGATGCAGAGGAAAATGATGCCCAGTTCAGTAGTGTGGTGTCTTGTGAAGAAGATGACTTGGGGGAGAAAGCATGTGTTCTCCCCTATTTATATGTTAGGGGTGAGGGTAAATGGGTAAATTGACCGTGTGGTCCCAAACCTGTGTTGCCCTAACACGTGGCAGCCCTTGAGGGCGTGAGAATGACGTTTCTGAAAAGGAGGCGGCGTGTCAGGTACATGGTGCGCACTACCTTTATGTCAGAGGTTATTGACGAGGGTCGCGTGGGTGGAGGGTCCCGGATCCGTTTTATGAGGGTTCAGATCCACCACGGCGGTGGGGGATCACCCGCGAGCGCACAGGTGATGCTCGAAGAGTGCTCGGACGGGTTCCTCACGGCTTATGATCTTTGAGCGCCGAAACCCGAGCGACAGGAATATGGCCCTCGTGCGGGTGCTTCCTTGAGAAAGGTAACCCCGAAGGCCAGGACGGGAGCGCCGAGCCTGCCGGTTCGTCCTTGTTATTAAATGGTTGGCCGAGGCTCAAGGGCCTATACTAGTTGGCAAGTGAGTGGGCTGGGTTGGCCCACGAGCCCATCAATGCGAGGGTGTAGTCTCCGCGTTAGCAGATGGTGACACGTGGACGGCTCTGATACAAGTGCGTTTTTGAGCCCCATCAATGTCAACATCTTTTTAATTAGGTACCAATTACCATTGCATTTTATTTGTAAATAGGAGTCGTGTTTTACGAATGTCTGCAGACACAAATATGAGCAGAATAACGCAGAATTTTTAAGGGAAAAATGTTCGATTCATCCGTTAGATTAGTCCGACTTGAAATCTCTGGACACCATTTTGGGAATTTGCAAATGTGAACCTATAATTTTGGAGATCATGAAATTAAAGGACACTCATCCATCGGAAATCCTTGCTGGCCGACTGTGTTTTCCATGTGGCAACCGGCTGTACACGTTGGCGGATACATAGGATTACACATAAGAAATTTTGGACACTTGGATTTTTCTTTTTTCTTTTTTTAATTACATAAAGCACACAAGTGCTTGGCCTTTGTGTGCGTGTATTTTCCCTTTTTTTTTTTTTTTTTTTTTTTTCTTAATTTTCAATTGTCAAATTTTTTTGGGGTTTTTAATAACAAAAATTATATTCAATTATCCTACCTTTAGGTCTAATTACAACACACATCGTTATCAAAAAATTACAATATAATTCCTAATTTTCATATTTCGTTTGATGTCCTTAATAAAATTTATTAATTATATATAATCATATTTTTTCAAAAAATTAAAAATATATATCATATAAAACTTAGGCTTAAATATATATCATATAAAATGTATATTCTCAATTAATTATTAAATATAAAAATTCAATGTATATAAAAATTCAAAATATATATCATATAAAAATGTATATTCTCAATTAATTATTAAATACAAATATTTTATTTAGGCTTAAAAAAATAAATACAAATTGCACCCAAGCCACCACCATCCGCACTCCATCAACGCCAAAACCACCACCAGCGGCCACCGCCGATATGCCATTGCTGTCTATTCTTCACCGCTGCCGCCACCAATTGCACGACTACTTTCGGAGTATTCATCATCACCAAATGTTCCTCCTAATTTCCTGTGCAGTGCCTCCACTACTTCCATAACCTTCAAAATTAAACTAAATTAATACCCATTTATAGTTTATATATGTGTGATTTTTCAAAGTTACATATGTATAACATTTTGCATTGAAATTATATATATATATAAGTTTTTTGGTAACAGTTATATTCATATATATATATACACACACAGACAAAATTCTAAAATTCAAATATGTGCCATTTTCAGGGGAAACAAGAAACAAATAACCCTCTTAATCATATATAAAAATTAACAAAAAAATTCATTAAAATGCAATTTAATAATGTTAACAAAAATAACCTGATCATAAATATCAACGACCATTAAACCCCATATTCTTGAAAATAAGTAAATTAATTAAGGATTACTTTAATAATCACAAAAAACTGAAGAAAACTCATAGATTAATTAATATTACCTGTTTGCCATTGCACGACTACTTTCGGCCAGCCATCACCACCACCAGATCCGCCAAATCGGATCACCATTCACCCCCCGCCGCCATCAATCGCCAACCTTCCTCTTCCCCAGGTCCACTACCTCGCTTCCCCCGTGTATCCATCACCGTCAACAACCACAACCAACACACCACCACTTTTTCTTCTCCACACACACGGTCACACAATAACACATACGCACGCATGCTTTCACACACAAAAACTTAGATCCAGATCCGGATTTGGATCTGACGAACAGATCCGACGAAGAGAGAAATTCGTGACTGAAATGGAGAGGAATAGGGTAGAGGTGGACTCGAGAGGCGGCGATTTGGGACGGGCAGCGGTGGCGGCGGCGGCAGATTTGGATTTTGGATGGACGGCGGTGGTGGCTGATTTGGCGAGGGAGGCAGTGGCTTGGTAGGATCGCGGCAGGAGGACGACGGCTGTACCGTGTGATGGCGGCAAATTTGGTCGCCGACGAGCCCAGCGCAGATTTGGTCACCGGCGGTCCCCAGATTTTGTGCAAGGATGGCGGTCGGGAAAGGGATATACTCATATACATATATATATGTATATTTTTTTTTTTTTGGAGAAATATATATGTATATTCATACATATACATAAAGTGAAATATATATATATATGTTATATATATAAAGTGAAATTAAATCTAACTGGACATAATTTTTTTTTTTTAATATGACATGTGGCAAAGTTAAATGTAAGTGGCTGTCAGCGTGTCATTCCGGTGGCCACGTGTAAGCTCCGACGTCCAACAAAGAATTCCGATGGTGAAAAGTCCTATAATTTCATCAAATCCAAAATTGGAGGATCAAATTCGCCAAATTCCAAAACTATGTCCAGAGATTTCAAATCGGACTAATCGACCGGATGAATCGAACATTTTTCCCAATTTTTAATTAGGTACCCTTGAATATTTAGATGGAATTTCTTTTTGTAGTTTTCAAATTAGATTATAAGCAGAAATGTAAACCGACTTCAAAATATGATACATTTTTAATTTGATAGAAACCAATCCATAACAATTAGAGATTCTTGTCATTCTTGAAACCAACTGGGATAAGTTACAATTTAGGGGTTGGTTTGGATTATGCAAAAGATTGAGAGGATTGAATCAAAGAAGTAGCATTCCCCTGTTCACACAATACATGGTGCATAACAAACGATGTTGATTGCACATCAAAAAGGCAATAATTGAAAATTGAAATGAAACAAGGGGGAAAAATTGAACCAAGAATCTGGATAAGTATACTATAGAGCTTTATTCAATAATGGTTGTCAATTCTACATTTGTGCTCTACAGCTGCGAGAGCATAGAGAAAGCCCAGACTCAATTTTATCACGCTGTCTAAAGAGGAAAAGCATTGATAGTAACTCCACCATCCACAGCAACAATCTGACCAGTGATGTAGGAAGCAGCAGGAAGACAAAGGAAAGCTACCAAAGATGACACCTCTTCTGGTTCTCCAGGGCGTTTAAGAGGCGTTCGAGATACGATGCTGTCCATGAACTCTTTCTTTTCCAGCAACTGAAAAGAACACAACTTGTTTGAGCCAACATAAAGAAGGAGGTTGGAGACTAACAGATGTGGGATTGTAAACTATGGTCTGACACTGCTCGAATGAGATGTAAGAGTTTTAGATTGAATGGATTACATATTATAGCATTACAAGTGTACTTGGCTCATGGTAGTGATAATGATTCGAGTTAGGGGCAGGTCCATAAGTCAGTGGAAGACATATACAGTTGAAATGAAGAGGATCTGATAAGGATATATAGAAAGATCGACAGGATACTTTTTTAACATGTGTGTTTCTCAATTAGCCCAGCTGATGGGAAATTATGCTACTCTGGTTACAATATATTTCTCATATGTGAATTAAGCAATTTAATTCAACGATTCTTTATTTTTAGGGTTAAACATTTGTAACTCGAACCAATGATTCCACTCAATATGAAACCCTTCAATGTCATATCCATCAACATTAGATGTGTAAACTTTGATCAATAGGGAAGCCCTATACTGTGATAGTTATATTGACCATAACCCAGATTAATGGAAATTGATCCTGAGATAACTTTCTTACGTCAATAATCATAAGAGCCGGAATTGAATTTTAATTATGGGAGATGATCAACAACAGCTTAACAGTAAAAGCAAGTATATGCTTCATAACATCAGGGAACTCTTTAGTGGCTGTTATTTCTTGTTTAGGTGAAAGTTTAGAAACTTTGGGTAGGAAACCTTCATGATGCCTGACTCATTTCAGGGAAACAGCAAACATATATGCAACACAAAACCAGCATATTTGTAGGGTTTTTGTTTTGCAAATATTCAGTACTAGTTGTCTTGTTAATAGGAACTGGGAAGTCAATTATACAGCTACCTAGAATCTTTAGTTTTCAAATAAATAAAAATTACACAAATAAAAGAACAGGCAAACTTACGTGTTTCACGAGAGGGGTTTTAATGTACCAGGGAGCAACACAGTTCACCCGAATGTTATCTTTTGCCCACTCACAAGCCAAGTTCTTTGTAAGTTGATTGATTGCTCCTGTAAGAACAACCGAAAACATCCAAAAATTCTATCTTTCTCATATAATTATTTAAACTCACCACGATAACATACCTTTAGTTGCACCATAAATAGAACCAGAAAATATGTGCACCAAACCAGCAACAGAGGAAATAAATACAATACTGCTGTTTCCTGAGGCTTTAAGAAGAGGATGAGCAAGTTGACATAGATGATAAGAAGACTCTAAATTTGTAGCCATGAGAGTCGAATATTCTTCAGCAGTATAATCAACAGTCGGCTTCCTTATGTTAGTTCCAACATTATTTATCTACAAAATGAAAGAATTTTAGATGTGAGTTTCAAGTCTTTGCCAACTGTTCATTGAATGCAAAACCAACTTGGAAAACATAAAGATATCATAATGGCATTTTCATGCACGAGCGCGTCTCTGTGCTGAATTTCCTTGGGAGTTCAATAACGAATATCTGGATGATGCGCTAAGAAAAAAGTAAACTACAATTTTATAATTCTAAATTCTAATGAGTCTGAGACTCTGAATATGTGGCTCAGTTTCGGTTGCACCTTTCATTGATCAAGAATGTCTCCAGATATGCCATATCCACAAAATTTCCACATTTTCTCATTAACCCACAATGTTTCCAATTTTTCACATTGTTTGAGTTTCAACATGATTTATTATAATTTGTTACACTCAGACATTGGGATCAACACAGTCAACCAATCAATAATAATCAGTAATGCCGATCTTAATCAAGGAGTAATCAAGCTTAAATTTTTATCGAATCTGTCGATTGATACATTACCAGAAAACCTGAAATTTTACTCCAGACAACAAAATTACAGAAGAAACGATAAATGCCTTGGAGAACTTACAAGAATGTTAAGCTTGCCATCGAAAAGAGAGGACACTTTTTCCACGAGTTGCACTCTCTGTTCCCTAGAAGAAGCATCGCACACAGACCCGGTGACTTTCAGCCCCTTAGAATTCCACTCCGCCAAGCGCTGATTGAGATCCTCTTCATTCCTCGCACATGTGTGCACAGTTGCGCCCATCTCAGCCAGCTCTTCCACAGTCGCACGGCTGACGCATTTTCACAAACAGTTGCGATGCAATACAATTAATCAACCCACCCAGAGAAGAAAACCAACCAAGAATATCAGAAGAACAAAGGACGGGATAAAGGGTACCCAATTCCACGAGTGCCGCCGGTGACAAGCGCCGTCGTGCCGTAAAGAGACCATCTTGAATTGCTGCTCCCTGCCATTTATGTTACTCCCTCTTTGTCTCTCGCACTAGAGAGTGATGGTGTTATGAATCAGGGATTTTGGGGTTTAAGGAGTTAACTGTCTTGGATGTGCCCACTTCATTTGCGAAGTAACAGTGACATTATCCTTCCAAAAGAAAGGGGAAAAACAAAAAAAAACAGAAAATTAAAAGAGTGATATCGAACACTTTTAAAAATATCAATTTTCGTATTGTGTGGTATTAAAAATATCAATTTTTGTATTACGTGGTATGGAATAATCGTGTCTGAGTCTAACACTTCCTATGTATAAAATTTTAAAAAAATTTACATTATCGTATTCATGTCATATGATATTCGTATTATTGTGTTTGTATTCATGTATCGTGGGGTGATATTATCAATATTTTAGATATTTAAGTTAATGAAAATTAAGATACTTGATGAAAATTCCATAATATAGGTGCAAAGTGATTTTTTTTTTTTTTAAAAACGAGAACAATATCATATAATTAAATCAGGTAGTGCAACCAATGCGATAAAAATCGGAATAACGCAAGCCGAAGTTGCAATGAACGAATACAAGTCGGAGCTATAATTTTCGAAAGCGAATGAGTTATACTGTTAATCTCATGCTAAATATAGACGTAACTGCCAAAAGAAAGACACGGAAAAAGATAAAACTGAACTTCAAGAAAATTAATTTAACATTCATACGAAACAGATAAAATTTCCACAACGAAGAAACAAGAGACAAAACTTCCATACAAAAGATCCAAAAGAAAGCATAACTTAAGAAAATAGTGGATGCTGATAGTCTTTGCACCATAAAAAAAAACCAGCGGTGAAATAAATATTTGTTAGATTTGGAAGGATGATGGTAGATTTGGAAGAGTGGCGGCGGATTTAAGAAGATGACATTAGATTCGAAAGAGTGACAACAAATCTGAACGAATTTTAACGGAACGAATTAACTACCTTTTCTTGAGTCGAGTTTGTGTAGATTAGGGTTTAAAAATTAAAAAGAAAAGAGAGAAGGAAGAGAGGACTATCGTGATTAATTTATCCTAATTTATAAGAAAAACTATTTTATTTATGACGTACGAATAGGACAAGGCGACACAATAAGAAATATAATTTTTTTTTTTGAAATTTTTACATGAGTAGGTGAAAAGTGATTTTATCCCAATGTGTAATTTTTTTTCTTTTTGGTGCAGTCCCAATGTGTTATCTACAAGTTACCTCTTTGTTCAATATTCTAATTAAATTTTATATTATGGAGGCATTATTGACAATTAAATTAATAGTGATAAGGGAAAAATCGGGAGGTCTGACTAAGCACCAGATGTCATTCCCACGTGACAGTCTGTGCCACGTCAGCCCGTAATGCTCGACCCAGGCTCGTTGATTTCGACCCAGCACTTGTGGGCAGCTGTCGTCTTGGAGTCCCCTTTCGACCCAGGGAAATGCGACCCAGCGGCCGATCGACCCAAATGCTATCGGACAACCGTAATTAATGCGCGTACCACCCCTACAGGCCGCATTAATTGCGGCCGCGTCAAGTACTGTACCCGGGTCTCTGGCGAGGACAGAGAAACAATGCTTTAGCCGTAAAAGCACTGTTCCGGCCACCAAGCATCCCTCACCCACCAGACAAGGTCCACCCGTAATGCTCGACCCAGGCTTGTTGATTTCGACCCAGCACTTGGGGGCAGCTGTCGTCTTGGAGTCCCCTTTCGACCCAGGGAAATGCGACCCAGCGGCCGATCGACCCAAATGCTATCGGACAGCCGTAATTAATGCGCGTACCACCCCTACAGGCCGCATTAATTGCGGCCGCGTCAAGTACTGTACCCGGGTCTCTGGCGAGGACAGAGAAACAATGCTTTAGCCATAAAAGCACTGTTCCGGCCACCAAGCGTCCCTCACCCACCAGACAAGGTCCACACCATCCTGGGGGTGTACTTGCACGGTGGTCCTATATAAACATTTCTCCACCACCATTGGAGGTAAGCTTTCCTTTGTGTACTGAGCTCCTCTTTTCAGCGTATTCTCTTTCCCCAGTTCACTGACTTGAGCGTCGGAGTGCCAAAATGGGTCCAACCCCCACTTTCCCCCGTTTTGGCCTTTGAGTTCACGTTTGTCCCTTTTTCTCAGCTCAGGAAAGCATCAGAGTCTCCTCACTTTACAAATATCTTGGGTGATTGGGAGTCCTAGTCTGCAGTCCAGCACATAGCCCAGATTTGGACACCATCATCTTGGCGCCGTCTGTGGGAAACTCTGAACAAAAAGCTTAGCTTCCTTTGCGACGATTATCCTTTTCGACAATCATTATGGTTGAAACTCGTCGCGGATGTCGTGTTTACGGCGAGAATGGTGAAGAGATTCTTCCTGATCTCAACACCCCTGGAGGAAACTTCCCGCCCCTGGTGGTGGGAATTGCAGCTGTGGAAGCCGGTCCAAGCGCACCTGGCCGGCTGATCCTATCAGAGGCGGACCTGTCCGCCTATGTTGAGCAGTGCAGGGCGGAGGCCTTGGCGGCAGCAAGGGAGAATAGGAAGCCCAACATGCCTGCTCCCCCACGGGGAAGTCCCCTCGCATTAACTCCTCAAAACGCCACCTATCCCACCGTACAGGGCCCCTTAGCCCCCCTGGCATATGCTGTCCAACAGCCAGCCAACTAACCCAGCTTTTGGGGATATCCACCCCTTTCTTACGCGCAAAACCCCTACGCCCAGCCGCAAGCCATCTATTTGGCCCCAGCTCCGGGGGCCCAGCCCCAAGTCCATCTTGGGGGCCATATAGAGGAAGGTGTGGACGACAACGATAATCCCCAACTGCAGCGGGAGCCTAGACGGAGAAGGCGAGAGTTAGAAGAGGAGCGCCCCTCACAAGCTCTTAGAAACGTCGGTGATAACGATAGAGGCGCCCGACACATTGCCGGAACAGCGAGTGAAATGAACAGGGATGCACCTGTTCCCAGAAACGTTCATGTCTTCGACCGCTTGGGGGCTAGGGTTCATCCCGACGCCTACTTACGGGCCAACCGTGGCCATTGAGTGGGACCAGGCGACCTCCGCAACCAACTCCCCAGAAGACAGCAACTACAACAACAGCAGCAACAACAACAACATTACCTTCCCGACCCAGCTCATGGGTCGGAGTACTTCGACCCACAAGAAGAAGTGTCATCGCATGTTCCTCGCGGGCAAGCCCCCGACGCAAGGGCGCCCGCTCATTGTTGTAAGGTTTTACTACAGTTAAAAACCAATCGTGCAAGTGTACACCAACATATGCGTAACACAATAGGATCGAACCCACAGGGAAGGGAAATCAATCACTACTCTCTATTCCTCTCTAATCTAAAGACTTAATGGAAACAATGGTTGATTCTATTAATCTACTAACGCAGAAATTAACAGGTAACTAAAATAAAATTGCGAATAACAACTTAACACACGACTTAAATTCAGTAAACCAAACAGGCAGGGGAAAAGTTTTGAATCATACAATCAAGAGCTGACGTGATACTCGTTTGACAAGTGTAATCCTACAACCTAGTCACTTATATTTGAATTACGCTCTCTCGAGGTATAACCAAGTGCTTAATTAGTGTTCAATGTTGCTCTGGCAATCACCAATAGTTAATTAAACCATAGAAACAAGACTAGTGTAATTCAGTACTCTAGCGGCTCGGCATGAAATAAGATTACTATTGTATAAGCTAGGACCAAATCTCTTTGTACCCTACAACTTACAAGTTCTGAAAACCATCTAAATTACCATCACTCTTTCGATCTATAGGTAATTATGACACATGCTAAGGGTGATCAAGCCATCACAAGTCCGTTCAAACCTGTTTTCAAACTAAGGATTAACACAAGTCATTCAAGCATCTCATCATGCAATCCTCATCACTTCCCCTAGCCCTAGATAATTAGCTACTAATAATTGAAGCCAAAATCATAAAACTAAAGGAAATTGCATTAAAATAAATCATCGTCAATGAATCTAAATAAAGTCTAACAATTAAACTCATAAACATTCAGCAATATCCAAAAACAAAACTAACATACGAAACTAAAACTAAACTCAAAGGAATTAGTTTGGAAATTAAAGCAACAATAAAACCAAAGATAGTTCTCGGAATTCAATCCTGTCGTCTTCTCGAATTCTCTGAAAATCTCTGAAACTTCTGAGCCTTCTTCCAAACCCTAGGTCTTGACCTGGAAGGAAAACTCTTTTTCTCTGTAACTCCTTCTGTCTATCTGTGGCTCTCCCTCTGAACCTCTCTTGACTAAAGACTCCAAAACGCATTAATATAGCAGCCCTAGGATAATTCTCGCCGCCCTAGGTAACGGGCGTTACCTAATATTGCCTTACTTATGTTAACGCCCGTTACTGCCTTAGAATCGCTATAACGCTTTAACAGTGGTAACGGGCATTACCACCTTCCTTCTGCATAAGGGTATTATCGCCAAAACTCCCCTCCTGTGGCCAGTAACGGGAGTTACTCCTTTTATACTGCTAAGTGGTAACCGGAGTTACCACTTTATCTCCCAAACATGCGTGAAATCGCTCTGCTTCGCCGTTTCATAACTCCAACTCCATAGACACCTGAACGGAGCCAAATAAACACATAAACGCATCAAACGGCACCAGAATATATTCTAATTAACGCTTAAAATCATGCAATTTCTACACACAACAAAATCTCCCACACTTGAATATTGCTCGTCCCTGAATAATACAGAAATTAAGAAAACACATCGTCATCAAACCCTCTCCTCTAAGCAATCATCAAACCTTCGCCTAAACAAGTCTAGCTAATCAAATCAAATACTCATAAACATGAAATCCTCAAAATTTAGTATGAAGAGTAAGCCCTTGTGTAGTGTGTGAGTCAAACGATACAATGTACAAAAATTAGAATGACAATTTCACAATTTCCTCCTAAGCTCTAATCATCAACTTCGGAACACACTCTTCGCACCTATCTCCACTAATGGAATTAAATCAAAACTTCGGATCGATAGGTCTTTCGAGCTTGTAATGTAGGCTTAGGGTAAGGTTATGGAAATTTGGATCAAGTGGCTACTCACCAAGCTTACATCATTCAATCCAATCAAAACATGAACACTTCTATTCACCGTTAACATGAAAATCGCCCCAACTCTTCAATTGAATCCCACACTTTCAAATTCACTCTTTGCATAATCTTATTTTTCTCTTCTTTGCTCTTTCTCTTTTCATATCTTTGCTTTTCGCTCTTTCTCTTTCTTCTTTTTTTTTTCTTTTTTTTTTCCCCGCACAATAACTTCTCACTTTCAATCACAAGAACAAATAAAAAGGGGTCCAAGAATAGATAATTACCATACAAATTCAAATGAGCAAGCCTTGGTGAATAAAATTATCAAGGTAGGTATTTCTATGTTGTGCCTTGGCTTATAATGTGGCTACAAAAATCTTTGCACAACAATTAGGCTCAGCGGGGTCAATACGGTTACGTTATTTAGTGAAAAACGGCTAAATAGACAGGCTTAACATCCTCCGACAACGAACTGCCTACTTCACTTCCTTAGTCTTTCATTAACTCAAAATTTCACCTCAATAAGACTAAAGTGCATCCTAATCAAATCTTAGATTCATTCGAAAATTATCAACTCATCTCTCTAAGCTAAGTACATTATTTCGTTTAACAGTGCTCAAAATATAAGGGCATACTAACACACTAAATCATCAAACCTCATGCAATTTTCCTCAATTCAAAAAGCCAAACTCATTCTAGCAAAAGCTCAACAATCAAACTTCAAAGAAAAAGTCCAAAATGAGGGAAAATTTTCAAAATTACTCGAATTTTAGCAAATCACAAGTGAAACTACATCTAACCATGCAAATATTCAATGAAGCTCATAGCAAACATGCACATTCTTCCCCCACACTTAAACTTTGCAATGTCCTCATGCAATTGGAAGACTTAAAAGATTAGAAAACTCCCTGATTAACAGATGAACCGGCAATGTGCTTGCAACGCTTCCGAAACCTGAACAAGTGACTAGAAAACACGAATCAAGTGCATAGACAATTGACAATCAACATACGTCCAACAAGTATAATACAAGTCACAAATTCACGAAAATAAAAGCAACAATGCCCAAACCAAATCAGAAAACTAAACATAGTAAAAACTCAAGTGTAGACAAATATCCAAACATAGCAATGCTTAAACGAAACAAAATGTCTAGAACTCTGGGGAAAAATAAAGGTAACAGAATCAGGGTGATGGGGGTCCTCCAAAATACTGATCCAAGCGAGCACTGAACCCGTCAAACTTGGCCTCCAACTTGGCCTCCCACGCGTCAAATCGCTCATCCACATAATGTGCCAAATCTTCAACTCTAGCGATTACGGTGGTCAAATCAGGATGAAGTAGTGAAAGGTTTCGGGACCCTAGAGCGCTTAGTACGGCCCATAGTAACTAAATCAAACAATTATAGCAAAACAAAACATAAAGAAATCAATCACAATTCACATGGACAATTCATCAAACACCTTGTGTGCTTAAGCCTAGTGTGTGAGTCCTAACTCAAGTTCTTCAATCTACCCAACTCAAATTCACACTAGCTTAATTGCTACAATTCAAGCTCATAATTCTCTACCTTTAACTCCGAAATTAAAAAAACAAGGTCACTTAGAACTTTAGGATTCTTCAAAAATTTAACCCAATTTAAGTTAACTTCAATTTAAATCGTCAATCCTAATTCTAGCATAGTTAATCTCTCAAAATTCATCAATTCAATCTCATAGTTATCCCTAGCACGCAAATCAATCCTAGGTCTCATCCATTAGATTGGAAAATTTTGGCTAACCAATTACTCTAAGACAAGGGAGTATTTACTTACTTGGATTCACAAGGGAGTAAAGAATGTAACTTGGAGGGGAAGCTTCTAGCTTGTAAATTGATGATGATTGACCCAAGGGAACAATTGAATCTCTTCTAAGGTGAGATAAGTGGTTGCACGTGTATTTATAGGTTTGGGGGAAAGAAAATCGAAATTGGGTAGGACAAGACTTAAATTAACCCAAAAAAATGTGTTCCTAAAACCCAATCTGCGCTAGTCGGGCCGGTAGCGGGCGTTACCGATTTTCCTCTTGAAAGGGGTAATGGGCGTTACCCCTGTCGGCCAAGACGCCTGTATCCATTAACGGGTGTTACCTAAGAATAACTGATGAGGTGTAACACCCATTACCTTTACTACCCGGAGCGTCTGACCTCTTTAAGGGGCGTTACCAAAAGGTAACTGCAATGATGTAACGCCCGTTTCAGACAATTCCGCCCAAAACATACTTAATACACAAACACACAACTAATAGTGCTCAATCACATCAACTAACTGAAATTAACTCATAGTATTCAATCAAATCACAGTGCACCACTCTCGAAACACATAAACACCTATAAGAATTCATTCTCCTCAAGCAATTCAATGCCATGCACAAGCATACGAACAAATTAAATGGACCTCAATATTGACAATGATGCTCAAATCACGGCCCTCGCACCATCTATATCTTGGCTACCTAGTAAACCATCACGTGACCTGCAATGAGAGAGATAGCTCAAATATTGCGAGAAAACGAGGAGGAAAGAAACAACGGAAACAAAAACAAAAGAAAAGGAAAATGAAAGAGTTAGTTCTAAGTTATAGTCGTTAGCTTGACTGCGGGAACCGATTTGGGATTAGCAATCCCTAAGCAACGAGTCACAAGGAGTGACCTTGTTCTTGTTACTCACAAACCCAGAACTTGATCTCCAAGTATCTAAGTCCAGAACATCCTTCATTCTCGATCTTTGAAATTTCGTTTCTCGTTGCCAATCAACTGCATCTCTTTGCTCCGTAAACAGAGTCTTTCCGTCTGGTGTATCATTTACAACCTTAATCATGCAACACATATCCGGAATTACTGGTGGTGTCCTGGAACCAAAATTCCTGAACTCCATTCTTTCATCTCCTATTTTAAACGTGAGCCGTCCATTCTAAACATCAATATCTGCTCCAGCCGTAGCCAGAAACGGTCTTCCAAGTATCAATGGCATTCTCTCATCGCTCTCAATATCAAGAACTACAAAATCAGTGGGAATGTGAAATTTTCCAACTTTTACCAAAATATCTTCCAGAATTCCTGTCAGGTATTTCACCGATCTATCTGCTAGTTGGAGTGTCATACTTCACTCCTAATTTCCTGCAAGTAGGCAATGAAATTAAACTCACACTAGCTCCTAGATCACATAGAACATTATGAAATTGCAAAGAACCAATAGTAAGAGGAATTGAAAAACTCCCTGGATCTTTAAGCTTCGGAGGAAGCTTATGCTGAATAATAGCACTGCACTCCTCACTAACTATCACAATAGTGAAGTTCTCAGGTTTCTCCTTGATTGGAATCACTTCTTCCTCTAAATTCTCCTTCTTAGAATCAACTTTCTCTTCAGCTTTCTCAAGTACTCCTTTTTCAAGCACAACTTGCTCAACATCCCAACTTACAAATATTAAGAAGTTTGAGTCGAATTATCTCCCTAAACAGGTTCATCTCTCGCTCTTCTGAGAAAAATCTTCCATTCTTTAAAATTCTGCGCAATATTAAGAAGTTTAAGTGGACTGATGAATGTGATGAGACCTTTGAAAGGCTCAAAGAATATCTTGCCTCCCCTCCTTCGTTGGCTAAACCAATTATAGGGGAGACCATGTACATTTACTTGGTGGTCACGGAGGAGGTGATCAGTTCTGTGTTAGTTGCGCTTCGTGAAATGAAGCATATACCAGTTTACTACATAAGCAAGATACTGCATGGCGTAGAGACTCGCTATTTGGAGATTGAAAAGTTCGCTCTGGCGCTGGTGCACGCTTCCAGGAAGTTGAGGCCCTACTTCCAGTCCCACTCCATTGTGGTCCTCACAGACCAAAGCTTGCGCCAGGTATTGGAAAAACCAGAAGCATCGGGAAGGATAGTAAAATGGGCAATTGAGTTAAGCTAATTTGATATCAGCTACCAGCCCAGAGCTGCATACCAGACCCAAATCCTCGCAGACTTCCTCATCGAGAGAGACGACCCGAGCAAGCAGACCCCACGCTCGGTGCTATGGACCATGTCGGTCGACGACTCCTCAACCTCTCAAGGAGGGGGTGTGGGGATATCTCTGATTAGTGCGGAGGGGCAAGAGCTTGATTTCGCCATCTCCTTAGACTTCCCAGCTACCAACAATGAGGCAGAGTACGTGCGCTCATCGCTGTCCTCAAAATTGCAAAGGAGCACGGGATTGAGAGAATCTCCGTAACTATGGATTCTCAGCTAGTGGCGAGCCAATTCCAGGGCTCTAATGAGGCGCGTGAAGGGACAATGATCAAGTACCTGGCTAAGGTCAAATCCTTGGCATCCAGTTTCAAAGAGTTCACGTTGCAACAGGTCCCCTAGGAAGAAAACACGCGAGCGGACGCCCTATCCAAATTTGCGAAAGGTATGAGAGGCTCTAAGGATAAAAAAATCACATACCTCTCAAGCAAAGGGAGAGTGATTGATGGGGAAGCAGAAATGATATGTTCCATCGACCCAACGGAGCCGTGCTGGCTCGATGAATTTATACTATACCTGCGCGATGGGGTACTACCAGCTGATAGGAATACTGCAACGCTTCTCAGATACAAAGCCGCAAGTTATTCCCTGGATTCAGAGGGAAGGTTATATAAAAGAGCGTTTATGGGGCCAACAAAACGATGCCTCCGTCCCTCACAGGCCCACGATGTCCTGGAAGAAATCCACAGCGGTCAGTGTGGAAACCATGCGGGTGGTCGATCCTTGAAAAAGAATGTCTCCAGAAGCGGGTTTTATTGGCCCACTCTGAACCAAGATGCTAAGGAATACGCCTGCAAGTGTGTTACTTGCCAGAAACATGCTAACATCCCGTACCAACACCCTGTAGAGATGGCCCCTGTAGACATATGCTGGCCATTTGATCAATGGGGCATCGACATCGTGGGGCCCCTTCCACTCGCGACCGGTCAAAGGCAATACTTGTTAGTGGCGGTGGAATATTTTTCCAAATGGGTCGAAGCCCAACCAACCGCGCAAATTAGAGACAAGGATATCCAAAACTTCCTCTGGCGTAATATCATTTGCAGGTTTGGGGTCCCCAGGGTCCTGATTTGCGACAATGGAACCCAGTTCCAAAACTCCAGTACTAGATCCTACTGTTCGGATATGGGAATTAGTCAACGTTTTGCATCAGTTGGCCATCCACAAGCAAATGGCCAGGTCGAAGTTATTAATCGCATCATCATTCAAAACCTCCAAACCAGGCTGGAAGCCAAGAAGGGAGCCTGGTTGATGAACTTGATGGGGTCCTTTGGGCCTACCGCACCACGCCCAGAACCACGATGGGTTAACACCTTTCTCGATGGTTTATGGGTCGGAAGCCATGATCCCAGTAGAACTCTTACATCAAACAGCAAGGGTATCCAACTACCAACTCGCCAGGAATGCAGAAGACCGAGCACATGAGCTCGACACCATAGAGGAAATACAACAGAAAGGTTTCCAACGCATGCAACAGTACCGAGCCACAGTGGCTCGGAGCTACAACAAAGGTATCAAACCCCGAGCTTTCCAGATCGGGGACTTAGTTCTCAAAAAAGTTGAAGTAACCAAACATGTGGGCAAACTACAACCCAACTGGGAAGACCCCTATCGTATCGTCGAAGTGGGTCACAACAAAGCGTACCACCTAGAGGACATGAAGGGAAACATCATTCCCAGGTCGTGGAACGCCCACGACCTCAAGAAGTTTTATGTTTGAAATTATTCTCGGTTGTAAGTGCTATTTTGTACTTGTTTTGACTTATTCGCAATAATAAAAGTATTCTCAGTCAACCTGAATGCTTCTTTACTTTCAGTCAATCTGAACTCGTGATCGTACCAGTCAATCTGAGTATTTTTAGGCGGAATATGAGTTTTTATTTTAAACACATTAAGTTTGTTTCGAGAAAACGCATTCGATATTCTATCAATGCCTAGGGAGGAGTGTCGGGCCCCCAGTAAGTAGAAATGTAAAGTGCCACAACTCGTTACGACCCAGAACTACTGCACGATTCGAGCCAGCACTTGGGGAAATTTGCTGAAATTCATGCTCCGTTAAAAATTCCAAGTTACCGTCTCATTAATAAAGCCAAAGTGTGAGTCGGCAATGCGAAAAGGCGAATAAACAAAGTAAAATAGAGGCAAGTTCTTTTCAAATTTCATTCATAAAAGAGGCTAAGCCCCAACGACTTACAAGGAGAAGAACGGAAAGAAATTACAAGTTATTTACAAAATCAAGATTTGGAAGTAGGGGGGTCCACGGGATTAGCCGCGGTGTCTTCAGTCAAAGATGAGAGGTTTGGCTCCTGTGAGGGATGAGTCTCCACAGGGACTGAACCGGATTCGACGACCACTTGAGCAGGAGGAAGAGCTTCCAATAGGGGAATCGCCAACGCTGGGCCATGTGGATTTACGCCTTGGATCTCAGAGTCTTTCGACCCCTACTAAAAGGCATGTAAGCCACCAACAGCGTTTCCTTGGCCTTTTCCAAATCGACCGGCTCCGGCATCTCTATCTCTGATTCTGAGCGTTTGTCAGCTTTGGCGTCGGCCCACTCCACGGCCCAGCCGTATGGCACTTTGCTCCAATCGGGCTCTGCATCGTCGCTTTCGCCCTCGTCCTCTGCAGTCTTTTCAACCTTTTCCTCTTCATGGTCTATGCGAGCCAGAAAGAACTCAGGGAGAGTCTTGGGGACGTAGCCGTTGGCAGCATCTAGCTTTTTCAGGTCGTTGAGTAAGTCATGCGGGAGGGGATGATGGAGGTGAACTTGAGATAAGCACCTCAGACCGTAGGAACTCCGCCACGACACTATCTTTTATCTGCGGCATCAATTTCTCGATGGTCCAAAATGTCGTCTTCGTCCCATCCCTCTAGCCCTCCACGAATCCGTCCTTCCACCCGTATTGCTTTCCCTTGCCGTAGGCAGCTTCCGTTTTTTGCTCAGTGATATCGAGCAGGCTCTGACGCTGAGTGACCCCGGTTTGCAGTTTTTCGTTCTCAGCCCTCAGTTTGCTTATCTCCGCTTCCAGGGCGGACTTCTCCTTGGTCGAATCTTTGAGGGCCTCGTCCATCTTCTTTAGCTGCTCCATATATATCGTCTTGGCGACTTCTAGTTCTTTGGTCAGCTTGGCCGCCTCATCTTTCCAGTTTTTCCCTTCCAACACCTCAGCCCTCTCGAATAGTAGTCTGCAACGGGCCTCATCGGCTATCTCCAAGAGTGAGGCAGACTGGTATTCCCTCACTATCAACTGGAAAAGAGAAAGGGGAAAACGTGAGGAATGGTAAAAAAAAAAAAAAAAAAAGAAAAGGAAATAAAAGATCCATACCGCATTCAGCAATGCAATTTTGTTGTAGCTAAGGGTTGCGTTACTCTCCTTAGCCAACTCTTGGTGGTCGGCACTGGTTTGCAGCGAGTAGTAGGTGGCCCTCACCACGTCTTGGTTGACCTCGCCAGTCGCGACCCTCCTCTCCGATCCATCTGCCCGGAACTCCGGGACGCCAAAGGGATATTTTAGCCCCTCGAAGCTGGGGATGTTTACGATCTTCTCATAGTCCCCCCGTAACATGGCGAACCCGGAAGAATTGCCGGATCTAAAGAAGGGGGGTGGTCCGACCACCTGAAAAAGAGCCTGGTCCCTCCTTGGCATCTTGGGTGTTGCCCCGCCTGCAACACCCTCGTCTTTTCTTTTTTGCGACCGCTTTCCCTTAGGTACCCCTCTTGGAAACGACCCAGAGGCGGTTTCCGGCTCTGATTCCTTTCGCCCAGTTGAGGGAACAGATTTCCCTTTAGCCTTGGGAGGGCGGGCATTCTTGTCTGGGGTGGCTGAGGCAGCACGAACGTCATCTTGGGTGACCTAAGTGGCTCCCTGTGTGTCTGCTTCCCCTCCTTCGGTTGGGACATGCATGTCCGCCCATCTTTGTCCTGTCGCTCTCTCTACTGCAGTGATTTTTTCCAGTGAATCCTTCTCAGTTAAGCCCTCGGCCTGGGCTATCTCTTGAATCGAGGGAACAGGGCCATCCGCCTTTCCCTCTTGGATTTCCTTGGCCTTTGGAGCCTGTTTCTTCTTGAGTTTACGGTCAAGAGCCTTAGCACGTGCGGCAACCATTATCGATTCTGCACAGGAAAAATAAACAAAGTTAGCAAACGGAGAAGGGTACATGACAGAAATGTAAAAATGAAGGGTTAGGAGTGAGAACGTGCTTGGCCTAAGGGAATTGATGGCATAGTTACCCATTCTGAAATCAATGTGCCTCGCTGTACCCGGAGCTAACCCAAGGTTTATTAACAGATGCGTGCTTGTGAAAATCCCCGTGTCCATTGGGTGCACCTCTCTCAGAGCCGCCAACAGGGTGTTGGGCCAACGCACCGGTCCTCTCTCCAATCGGACCTAGGCAACATCATTCTAGGAGGTGTGCTCTAGGCCATTCCACCCGTTCTTGTACTTCAAGAAAACGAATTTCTTCTTTCAGTCCACTCTATGAGAGGATTTCTCTGTGTCAAAAATCTTATTACCAGATCGAGACTGGAACTTCACGAATCCCCTTCTGTTAGGGTAAGCGGCCGCATCGACCGAGGCCATGAACAATTCAGCAAAGTGCTCCACGCACTCTACCTGACCCAGGATCTTCATTAGCATTCTAAACACCGTCATCATGGCGTGCCCATTAGGGAGCAATTGAACGGGGCTGATTTGAAGATGATTGAACAGCGCAATTTGGAAAGGCGACAGGGGTAGCCTAAATCCATATTCAATCGCCTGTAATGAGATGGCGATGCACCCCTCTGGCGGAGCCCTCATGTGCTCATTAGAGTTGGGAGTGTAAACCTCGCAGCTCGTGTCCAAGTCCCTCCACCCGGTCAACCTTTTCAGTCCGGTCATCCTCTCCGACCCCCAGATTTCGGCCCTGAACTCATGATAGTATTTTGGGCACTTTTGTTGTCCTTTCTTCTTTTTCCCCCCTTAGGGCTCTGGCTCAATATTCGAAGCGGAGGCAGCCCCTTCTTGGTCGCGAGATTCCTCCTCCAAGGACATCTCTTCTATTTCTGCCGCCGTGTCCTCCACCGTTGCAGGGTCAACTCCTGTTTCCCCTTCTTCGCTCAGAGATCTGCTTTGGCCCCTCCCTATTGCATCACCCAAAGCAGGACTTACCACTTCCTCATCCACATTGGGGATGTACATCTCAGCGTCGGGATCTTCCCACCTGTTTTTCCCGGGGCGTCTTATCCCGATACACTCTAAAGACACTTCAGAAACGGTCGGGATGTCTCTGGGCCCATAGTTCCTTTGTTGCTTGTCCTTGGGATGGCTACCGGCAGGCACGGCGGAAGATCTCTTGGAGGCCATTTTAGGATCCAAGGAAGAAGAGAAGAGAGAGAGTTGGGAGATGAGTGGCGTACCTTAGGGATTTGGTGGAAGTGCTCTTTGGATAAGGTTTGCTTGAGCATTTCGGATGCCTGAAGTTCTTCACTCAAGGGTTTTTCTCTTGTGAATGGCGTGAAAAGAGGAGGAAACCGCCTAAGTCCCCACTTTATAACTGCGGTTACCCCAAATCAAAGTTAATTAATCCCACGTGTTGGCTGATTAGCTAGCACCGGGATAAGCGTGACCCATTACCCAATGGCGGTTACACGCCGCCGACTCTCAAGATTCGTGTCAAGCCCCTCAAAATTCAAAAAGTGCAATCATTGCGCTGACAGGGGGAAAAACCTAGCGTTTACCGCCTAGGAGTCTCCAGAAGGCACGCGCGCGTGACCTCCCCACCCCTTGAGTCGATGTTAACCCTGGGTCGACGGATACTGGCTCGAAGTCTTGGCTCGAAGGACCCGGCTCGGGCAGTTTGCTATGCGACCCAGCTTCGCTTAGAGCAACGAGTAGCCCGTCTTCCCTCTTTCCCTCAGTGATCACAACACCTTCCTCAAGGTCCGTCGCCACACGCTAAGTGCCACCGGACCTTGGGGGGGGAGATGATAAGGAGAAAATCGGGAGGTCTGACTAAGCACCAGATGTCATTCCCACGTGGCAGTCTCTGCCACGTCAACCCGTAATGCTCGACCTAGGCCCGTTGATTTTCGACCCAGGGTAATGCAACCCAGCGGCCGATCGACCAAATGCTATTAGACAACCGCAATTAATGCGCGTACCACTCCTACATGCCGCATTAATTGCGGCCGCGTCAAGTACTGTACCCGGGTCTCTGGCGGGGACAGAGAAACAGTGATTTAGCCGTAAAAGCAATGTTCCGGCCACCAAGCGTCCCTCACCCACCAGACAAGGTCCACACCATCCTGAGGGTGTACTTGCACGCATTAAGGCCTCCTTGGCCCTCTATAAACCTTTCTCCACCACCATTGGAGGTAAGCTTTCCTTTGCGCACTGAGCTTCTCTTTTCAGTGTATTCTCTTTCCCCAGTTCACTAACTTGAGCGTCGGAGTACCAAAACGGGTCCAACCCCCACTTTCCCCCGTTTTGGCATTTGAGTTCACGTTTGTCCCTTCTTCTCAGCTCAGGAAAGCATCAGAGTCTCATCACTTTACAAATATCTTGGGTGATTGGGAGTCCTAGTCTGCAGTCCAGCACATAGTCCAGATTTGGACACCATCAAATAATAATTTATTATAAAAGATATGAATACGATGCTATGGTGACGACACGATACGAATATAGTGATATAATCTTTTTCTCAAAATTTTTTATGTGATATTAAAAATAGTAATTATTCAATAAATTAAAACCGGTGAAACAGTGAAACTATGCAATGAATTATAGAAGTAGCTCGTACTCACTAGATAATCAAGTTAAATATCATGAAACGACTCCTTAGGGATTCAGAGGACTATAATTTGGTACTTATATATACCCCAAGATTTCAATTCCTAATTAAGTTTAATTTGATACACGGTCTAAATATATTTGAATTGTATTGAAAATTAATAGAAATTAGAAACATTTTTTGACAAAATGACCTTTATCATTTTTATAATTATTGCAATGCATTTGAGATCATTAAATAAGAATGAGAGGTGATGGTTCCTAACTATCCTCACTCCCTTTCTCATCCTCTTCATGTAGATTGGGTTTTTTTAGAGTTCCACTAGGGTTTAGCTCTCATTTTTATCATGTAATATATCATGTATTCTGGTATATTCTTATACTTTTGTATTTATAAGATTTTTTAACGTATCGTGTAAATCTCATCCTCTCTGCATCCCTTGTATCTAAGTTTTTATGGATTTTTTTGAGAGTTTGCGATAACTTGAGTACACCGCAAACTTCGAACATGCTAGCCGTTAGCTTATACTGTTCGCAAGTTGGCCACGTTGTCCCTCAGTCTGGATCTTATCAGGAGGCTTACTTGTAAAAAAAAATCATTTATAAAAAAAAAACTACCGTCCGAGTCGAAATGATATTACCCCTACTTCTAACAAACAAGATATAACTTGCAGTAGTGTGTGTGAAAGGTTTCTTAATTAAAGACTAATTGGACAAGATCTTGCCATAATTTATTTCTACTTATCTAATGACTCTAATCTTTGTCTTATAATATATCCATCCATACTTAATTAGATATATAATTACATATGTTTCTTCTCATCTTTCTTTGATCAAGTCCACAGTAAAGACATCATACATAGAATCTTGAGGACTTGGTAATGTCAAATAACATGGATACTTAAGCTTCTTGTTAATTAACAAATATATAAGATAGTCAATAAATTAGTTTTTTGAACAAGCAACATGTCCCTTGTTTTTATTATCGGAATAAAAGGGACGGTGGAGATCAAGAATGACAAAAGTCAAGAAGTCACATGTTGCCATATATATAGTTTTGACACTAATTAAATTAATTACTCGAGTTATTAGTAACGTCAATATTATGCAATGCTTATAAACCTCACTAATAGCTAATTCTAACCGAACCTAACTTGGTCAAATCAGAGTAATGATAGGACGAGTGTTTTACACTTGTCATGTGTTGATCGAGAATTTAAGTAGAGTGACAAATCAAATAACAAGTGTAATAAATTTACTCTTTTAATTGATTGAGTTCGGCCAAGTTGAAATTGAACTAGAATTTTTCCTAACATAAATAACTAGGGTTTGTACGTATTAATTTTCTTAATTATTAGGGCAAATTGCATCCAGGTCCCCTGAAGTTTGCCATAATTACAATTTAGTCCCTGATTTTTCGTTTATTACAAAAAAAACCCCTCTAAACACTGTTTCAGTTGAGGTCCCTGGCGGAATAGTGGAAAAGTCAGGCATTCACTTTTTCGTTTTTTACAAAAAGATCCTTGGGAACAGTGCTCATAGGGGTGTTTTTATAATAAACGGAAAAGTAGAGACTAAATTATAATTATGATAAATCTCAGGGGACCTGGATGTAATTTTTCATAATTATTAATCAGATTATTATATATATATGTTGTCTCATAATGTTTGGTTGCGCGGTAGCCTTGTTTCATTTAAGTAATTGGCCTGCAAAGCTCCATAATGTCTGAACTGTTTGAATTAAATTAATATTGATTTACTTTTTATGTGATTATAGAAATCTACCCAAATTATACATTGACAAGTATAAAAACAATTGCTGAAAGAAAGTTCGAAATGTTATTTAACGCTGCGAACCGCATTTACTATCCTGAAATCAGATAAAAACTATAAAATAGTTAATTTAGTATAAAAAATTACAAATAATACCTTTTTTACCTCTCAGAGTTTCTCCCCACCCAATTGAGTGAACTCCCGAGATAGCTGAAGGCACTTCTTGGAAATATATATGAATATCTCCCCTTACGAATTACAATGTTAACGGGATATTTTTAAAATATTCTCATTTATTTCATAACAGATATTATACCACAATCCTCAAATCATAACAACTAATTTATAATATACTTTTGTCTTTTTAAATCATAGAAATGGTTGATGGGTTTGAATCTGAATGGTGAAATTTTTATTGAAGGTATTATCTCATATATAATCCAACCAAACAATATTCCAAGTGTAAATATATTTCTTCATAATTTATCAAGAAGAACCAAAAATGTACTTAGTAGTTGGTTAATATGTACACAGAATAATGAATTGAAAATTTTGACTTTTGAATTGACGTTATCCAGGAGGAAAGAGTTGAAAGGTTCTGAGACATTCACTACGTTAACAAAAGATAACATATATTTATTGAGGAATTGTCCGTATATTTTAATTATATTTGGATTATTTGTCAATAAAAATCTTTTTAATGTACTTTTTTAAAGTGGACAAATGGACTTCATGCAGATGGAAACATCTAATCTACGCTGAAAAATTAGTCATTATTTGGAGTATAGTTAACCAGCTATTAGATTAACCACTAATCTTCATTAATCCAACATTAATTAACTATAAGTTCTTGTTTATACACACTGGAAACACCTAAATACTCGATACTTTAATTAGTACTATAAAGTAAAAAATATCCTCCAATTGAACATTTTTCTCGTATATTTATAGTTTTTAAACGGAAGTAGTGTTTTTTTTTAAAGCATAAATGAAAGTAGATTTACAAAATGACTTTTCATATATAAAAAACTAACCTATAATTTATGAACACATATACTGGGATAAAGACATGACCCGCCGACGACTATAATACATGGATATTTATAAAAATATTGATGTTTTGTTACGCCGTATCGTGTCTGACACTTGTACCCAATATCGTATCAAACACGTCTCACATGAGAAATTATGGAAAAACTCCATGCTAGCATATCCGTCCATCATAACCTGAGAAGGATGTATGCACGCACGGAAACACCACTTTTTTTTCTTAAATTATTATTTAAGAAGCGTTTGATATGATTTCCAATAGGATACGATTCTGTTCTAAATAATAAAATAATATTTTTTGAAGTATAAGATTATTCCAATGAATTAATTAAAGAAAGATGAATGAATCCAAGTGCAAAGGGTCAAATGAAAAGAAGCACAGTGCAAAACTACCAAGAATACCTTTTCATGAGTACATTTTCATTCTCCTAGATTCTTTCGTAGCTTTCATGCATTCAATATATACCTAAGTCATACAAATACCCCTTCTTCTTCTTCTCCACCCACCCACACACACAATCCTCCATTTCAAAGAAACCAAGTTAAATGGCACACTACCATGGCAGCACCCATTACCATCTGCTATGGAACATGAACTCCAAATTCCCATATTATTCAACCTCCATGGTTAATCCAGCTGCAGCTTTCGCAGACGAAGCCGGATTAATGGGGGTTTCATGGCCGCCAAGATCGTACAGCTGCAGCTTCTGCCGCCGAGATTTCCGGTCAGCACAAGCACTAGGCGGCCACATGAACGTCCACCGCCGTGACAGGGCGAAGCTCAACCTGAAAAGCCATCACAACAATAATAATATTACACAAAAACCCCAACCCACTTTCGGAAATGGCGATAATTCTGTGGAAACGAGGTTATCTGTCGGAATAAACTATGATTATGGGCCCGGGAGTACGGTTATCTGCAAGAGATCACAGAAGAAAGAATGGGAATTCATGGAGGACAATGGTGACGACATAGATCTTGAGCTAAGGTTAGGGGATTCTCCCATGCTCATGAAGTAGGAAAAGCTTCGTTTCTTGTCACCATAAGTTTCACTTATGGCTGCAAAATAATCTATGTCTTTTTATTATCTTATTAAATCTTTAATTATTGATTAAAGATTATGTTTTAGGGCTTTAATTTAACATAATCACGGGATAACCTTGTCTCAATTCATCTTTTTATTATGTATAAGTAATCTAGTAGTTAACGTTTATTGAGGTTTTCGTATCAAAAAAATGAAAAGCATTAAGATATGAGATTTTTTTATTTTTTTTTTTTGTATTTTAACAAAACTATGTTAAATGTGTTACTATATTTATTCCATTAATTTGATAAAAAAAAATTTATGTAAATTTTTAACAATTTAGCAGTGTGAACTTGTTTTGCGAGAAAGAATAGTATATTTTATATTCTTACACTGATTGGTATAGAATTATAGCAGAAAACGAACATATATATATATATATATATATGTTATCTTTCGTATCCTTTTCATCCAATTTTATTTGCCACCGAAAATTAAGATCAAACGCAATTATGATGTTTCACAAGATGATACACATTTACTTTGTCATGCAAGTGTGAACAATTAAACATTTAATTTAATTAATCTTGTTGAATTGCATTGTCAACGCCATGAATTTAAAGCTAACAAGTATTTTTTTAAATAAATATTTAAGGAAGAAGATGAACAATGAATATGTATAAATAATTGTAATATTTGTGGAAGATATAACTCATGATGTGATACTATTTTGACATCTGATAGCATCTAACAACAAGATTTTGGATGCACCTTTTCACACGCTAGATCCTTTGATTTTTCTCTTATAAACCATGCAATAAATTGACATCTAATCTAAGAGGCCACCAACTTAAAAAATTCAAATTTAAACTTAATTTGGTGAAACTCAACTAATTATAATGATAAGTGTACGTATTACATTTATTATTTGATTTATCACTCTCCTTAAATTTTTCATTATGACATGCAGGACAAATATAAAATGCTCACTCTCTCATTACACCGATTTAGTCGAGATAAACTTGAATTTTTAGCTATTGAAAATAAACACGTCCCTAATAATTAAAGTATTATGTTTTCAATATAATATTTTCTCAATTAACTCTAAACATTTTGTATATATAACATATTTAACTAATTTTGATTGACACACGGTGACACCGTTGATATATGTTGGAAATCCCCTATATCATTTTCCTTTAAATAGACATCGTCTAAAGAGTCATAGCCTTCTTTTTAGTGGTTCAAACTAATCCGTCTATCATCGACTATAATTATCAATACTTTTTTGAAATTCTCGACGTTTCAAATTGCGGGACAATTAGAGAGTAATTTGTCACGGTAATGTATTAAAAATATCAAATACATTATCGCAGAAGCCGTCTTTAATTGTTTCTAAGCTTGTCCATTTGTACGTAGGCAATCCAACCTCAAGTATTTTAATTTATTTCCTAATCTTTTATATCTACATATAAAATTTTAAAAAATTAGTCTTTAGCATCCTCCAATTATGAAAAAAAAAAAAAAATTCTCTAATCAACCTTGCCCCCTTCCCTCTAAATCACGAGTCCGTGACATTAAATTGATTAAAATTTTCAGTATAAAATTAGCCTGTAGCTACAATTAATAGAGCTTTTAAAAACCCTAGCTAGTCCATAAAGGAATAGTTGCATAATTCATGGCAACAATATTGGTAAGGAATGATATTGATGTAACATGGCCTATTGACTCATTATGGCTTCTGCACTTAGACATACATACGATACGAGGTATTAATCTTACCAACGAACTTATTCCCACCATTGGAATGTAATACTCAAAACAGCTTTCATGTATTTAGCTCTCTCTCTCTCTCTCTCTCTCTCTATATATATATATATATATATATATCAAGAACTGGTCCAAGAACAGGGTCAAGTTCTTTTTTTAAGTAGATGAAAAGCAACATGTTACCTGCTTCTTTGCAGGCTTCTAGAAATGTAAAATGAAAGGAGGGATTAATGGGTTGAGTTTCGTGGATGCAGCTAAACAACTAGGAAGTAACAGTATCTTGCAAAAGTTCAGAATGTGACAGTACACTTAATTGAATTCATTCCATTAATATTATAAGCTGTATGCTACTTAGGATCTCAAGAATGACGCAGTTTGCACATGGCCTGCATGCCCATCAAACTGTATTCTCATGTTGCTATCACAAGGATTATTACAATAATAAATTTCCTTTTTTTGTATCTTTACAAGCAATGAACAATATAGCATCATTAGGGGGCACTAGCGGTAACGCCTGTAGATGCGGATGCGATGGCTCATTGAGGATATATACGTTATGTCCAGGGTCGTGATTTTTGTTACTCGGGATATGGACTTTTTGAGCTTTTTATTGAGGAGGAACTTTTATCGAGTTGCTAGTCAATTGTTTTTAATCTCCTATGGGGAAGACAAAAAATCATTAAAGCAACAAAAACTTTAAATTTAATACATATTTTGATGTTAAAAACTGATTGAAGTCAAAATTATTCTCAATTAAAGACATGCATACAATTAGATTACAACCGAACATAATGGCTCTATCCGATTCAAACCCATGACTCTTGAGGGGAAAAAAAAAATTAGATTACATTCGAAAATTCTTACAAAAATAGGGTTATTGATGATGGTCACGGTTTCGTAGGATTCTAGCAAAGATCGTTAGTTTAAAGATTGAGGGTTTAAAATTCTCATTTAAGGAAGACATTATTTGTTTTCACTAGTTTGAACTGCAAGTGTCTTTACCTGCGAAATGTTACTGTATTGACTTAGAAAATTTCGCAATATATCGTTGTTTATGGGCAATTGGAACATATTCATGTATAACATAAGTTACATGAAGTAGCCTTAATTTTTTAACACAAGCACCTATATATCGGTTCTGATTCAAATTGTTATTTTTGTCCATTTTTTGATGGAAAAATGAAACGTGAGGAAATTAATGTGTGACAATGCAAGTGTTTCGGTTCCCTACAAAAATAAGTGAACGGAGATGACGATCTGAATTAGAGCAGATAATTCAGATGACAACTTAACATATTTTATAAATTCAAAAAAAATTAATATATTTTATAATTCAACTTACAAATTGTAAATTTGGAAATAATAATCAGCAGAACATAATATTTGTACCTCAAAGATATACATATAAAATATTGCACGTGAGATGTTGGATACAAAGGTCAATTGGATGACCTGGTGAACGGAAAAATCCATCAACTGGATGGCAGATCTTTTCAATTCCAGTTACTTACAAGACTCATTATGTTGAAATTTGATAGTTGCATGGATTTTACGCATTCAATTTATTCGCTTTCATTGACAATTTCTGAATATATATTTAAAAAAAGGCAATTTAGGATGGTTCGTGGAATTAATTAGTCATGCACTCATGCTACTTATATATTCTTAAATTAATTATTGCATGCATTCGACAAAATTTATATATACGAGAAGACATGAACACGTTACATCACTATAAGAAATCAATCGAAAAACGACGCAAAATACTTACAGAAAATTTAAAGATAGTTGCATGGATTTTACGCATTCAATTTATTCGCTTTCATTGACAATTTCTGAATATATATTTAAAAAAAGGCAATTTAGGATGGTTCGTGGAATTAATTAGTCATGCACTCATGCTACTTATATATTCTTAAATTAATTATTGCATGTATTCGACAAAATTTATATATTCAAGAAGACATGAACACGTTACATCACTATAAGAAATCAATCGAAAAACGACGCAAAATACTTACAGAAAATTTAAAAATATTGTTGATTCTTTGTAAGAAAAACAATTAATAAGATAACACTAGCCCAATCAAGAACAGAATCAGGATTTTAATAGAAGGAAACGAGATTGAAGTATTCATATATATGCCTCTACTCTAGCTCCATATTGGCCTCAATGATTAAAAGTAGTTTTGTGAGTAAATGATTTTGGGACTATTTAATTTGTAATGGAATTATCAATTAATTAGTTTACCAAGACCTTAAATAAATAAAGTAAAATAACCTATCAAAGAATTATAGGTCGCGTTAGAATATTTGTGATGAATTTTTCAGTAAAGTACGACAATTAATTCAACCAGGAAATAATAAATAATAAGACGTTTTCTATATCTATATCTATCTATATATCTTATAAAAGCACCAATTGGGTTTTGGTTTCTTACAAAATACGGATAGCCTAAAATACCTTCACAATAATTATTTCAATAACTATTAGTCAAGGATAATAATGTAAATACATGTTAAAGATTATTAATTAACTATATTTAAAAATCACTTATTAACTTAAAATAGGACTCTTGGTAGAAATAAGATTTCTCTAACTTACCCAAAAAAGATATATAGTGCAACGAGAATTGTTTTAATATTACTATATTAATTAATTAATTTCAAATTTTATAATATAAGTTGTCTATTTTTTAATTTTAAAGCCTATAATTCAAAATGTTATCATAAGATATATCTAATGAATCGAAAAACAACAGATGTAAAATAAAATATCATTTAAATGAGTTACATAAAATAACTTTCAATAAATCAATCCTAATGTTAAGTCTAATTATATAAGTCCATAGTTCTAATTATCAAGTTCATAAACTTTCTTAAATTATAATCATATTATAATTCTATAAACTTATCTAATTAACAAAACAATATAATTGAATGATTTACATAAAATAGTTTTCAATAAATTAATTAATCCTAATGTAATATTTTTTTAATTAACTAATACTAATATAATTATAATTATCTAATTCTAACTAACCATATAATCTTCCTTTAGTTTATATGATAAAATATAAATTAAATACGTAAAAGTACGAATACCGTTTTTGGTTTCTTAATTCTTAATATATCACAATTTAGAATTGTAGGTCCTCAGACCAAAATAATTTTAAATTAAGAATACTAAGAAGACTCAATGTGTGTGCATATAAAAATAACATATAATCTAATTTTATAAATAATTTTTATAATATTCGATTAAACATTCCTTGAATTTTTTATATAAATATACTCTTTTAATTATTTCTATTACATATATAAAATCAATTATAAAAAAAATTAACATAAATCTGAAATAATACTCACAAGAGGAACACAAATAAAAAAAAATAGAATGCAAGATCAAATGACAAAGAGAATATAAAAAAAGAGATAAAGAATAGTTGGTTAAAAGAAAGAATTACTTGATTTTAATGTATATACACACACATACCAAAATTAAGGACAATTGTAAAGTATCTTTACAAATATATTTATAAAGGACATGATAAAGTGAGAATTAATATAGCGTACAATGGTAAACAAATTTTTGAAAATTAGATTAAAAATTTCAAGATGCTAGATTGGATGTCAATTGAAGAAACAATATGATAAATTTTTTAATTGAGATTTACATTTTCCAGAGTAGCAATATACAACTTATTGGCCGAATCAAAACTTGGGAGTACTACACCAAACTATTCAGTGGAGATAGCATTAAAGAGGTGATGAGACTTGATATTAGTTTGCACCAATGAATCCTAAGGCGTTAGTGGAAAAATAACTTGGCAAGAATGACCTCAAATGAGAAAATCTTGAGGGTAGTAAATGGAATGCACCTGTACAAAGCACTGGGAGTAGATGGTTTCCAAACTTACTTTTTTCAAAACTATTAGGATATAGTAGAAAACTCGATGGTGAAATTTATCAATAATTGCATGGAGAGAGAAAAAATTCCCAAGAAGGATTATCGGGTGTTTATTTGCCTAATTTCAAAAATTAATGCTCCAAAAAAATAAACAAGTTTCAACCCATTACATTGTGCAACGTATTCCTCAAAATGATCACCAAGATGATTATACTTCATTTAAACCGTATATCAAAGAAATTGTGGGATCGAACTAGAATAACTTCATTCCCGATCGAGGCACCTATTACGATATCTTAATGCCTAAGGAAGTGTTATGAATGTTACATCACTCCAATAATAAAAAAGGGGCATGGTACTAAAATTGAATATTGAAAAGGCGTACGACAAAATCCGGTGGAATTTCTAAAAAAAATTAACTTTCTCAAATTCCCAACGAAAATCATAAATATCATTATGAGCAAAATATAGAGGATACAACCAGAGATTCTATAGAATGGTGAACCAATGGAGGTTATACGTGCTGGGAGGCGGGCCCAGAACAGTAGCGGTCCGGGACCACCTTTTAAAAATTTTATTATAATACAAGTATTAAAATATTTATAAAACATTTTAATACAAAAGCGGAAGACTAGCCGGATTTACTCAAGTATATACATGCAATTGATAATAAATTTTAAATCACTTAAGCAGATAAATATCTAACATGCAATTAACACTTAAGAGCACATAATTTATCATGCTTAAAATAAAATAACTGAAAACTATTATCGTACTGCAATCATGGCTATCTAACGACATTTTTCTAGCTCCTTTCCCGCTCTTGAGACCGGCAGAGCTTCCCTACAATAACCCCAGAGAAACCCTCGGAGTGTGGGCTCCGAAAGTATTTCTCTAAATACTTAGAGAAAATAAACTTTAAACTAGAAAACCCTTTTCAGGGTTTATTCTCCCGAAATTAGGCATTTTATACAAACACCTAATTAAAATTAATTCCAAAATAAATCGGAATTAACTAGGAGAAAATGGGACTTGATTTCAAAGCCAAAATTTGGCCAAAACCATCCCAAAACTGAATCAGTAATGAGGGAGGGGAGTCAGCCTATTTATAGGCAAAAACCCTCTTCAAATGATTCCAGATAAAGTTGAAAGGATCCTTCAGACAGATGCTAGTGATGAATACTGGGGAGCAATTCTGCTTGAAAAGGCAGATGGAAAAGAATACTACTGTGGACATGCAAATGGACAATTTTGTCCAGCTGAAAAGCATTATCACACAGTATACAAAGAAATTCTAGTCGTCAAATATGGAATCAAGAAATTTGAATTCCATCTCATTGGTCATCATTTCACAGTTGTCATGGACAACTCATCTTTTCCGAAGATACTGGAATTCAAAAATAAGGGTCTTCCCGAATCTCAACTGTTGAGATTGAAAGACTGGTTTGCCAAATACCAGTTCTCTGTAAAGCATATAAAAGGAGATCACAACCTCATCCCAGATCTCTTATCCAGACCAAAGTCGATTCATCTCCTCTCATCAACCAAACCAATTCCCCTGATATACATGATGGCTTCCTCTTCCCAAATTCCTGTTATAACTGCTGAACCAGTTCTCCCAGAATTTCCTCCAACATCATTCTCATTATCCAACCCTGATGAAATCAAAATCTTTGCCAGAAATCATGTCTTTTACTACCAGGCAAAATTTCTCCTTGCTTTAGGACTCTCTCTCGATTCAGGAAAATTTTATCCTGATAATCCTTTCCTTCTTGTTTTCACTTTGATCGAAAGAGTTACTCTTCCTGCCGAAGGATACTAGTATTTCTGGTGCCTAGGTATTTCCAATTGGTTTGTCCTAGAAGTTGATCCAAAAATTCTACTTAACTCTATCAGGACCAATGCTTACAATTCCAATCTTACCAAGTTTCTTTTTGGTTATTGGACCAGGAAAGAATGGATCAAGCATCTGATAAACATTGAGAAAAAGAATAGGTATATGGAAAAACCTCTAACTGTCATAATCATGCATAGGCCCTATTTCTTTTCACAAGAAAAACTACTTCATCTTGCTTATTGTTATGATTTTACCACTACTGATAGTGGTATCGGCAAACATCCGGGTAAAGCTACTGAGTTATACAATCATCTCTGTGCCAAGAACCACGTCCCAACTCTTCGGCACATTTCACCATTCCATAAGAAGTCTTACTGCACCTCCAATGTCTTCTTAACAGAAGACTTCTCTGATGGAGATCCTTATGCCAGATCTATGATACGAAGTCTCAGAGAAACAACCTTGCAGGGAGCACCAATTCCAGAGGAAGAAAAGATGGAATATCTCGAAGGTGAGCCAGACAATTTCCAAAGATACACATACCCAGCAGGATACAACCAAAACCCATGGGAATACTAGCATGAAGGTGACTTAAAGAGAATCTTATCTCTTTTAGGTCACTGTCACCATAAAAGTCTTTGTAGGTCCACCCATAAAGACTTTTGTATCTTTACTTTATGTCGTGTCGGCCATTGTTTAGGCCTGCTTTCTTGTGAGCCAATAATGCTGTAAAAAGTTTGCTGAGTCAAAGCCAGTTGTCTTTAGCCCTTGCTTTTTATTAGTGGTCTGCGTACCACTCTCCTTTGTCGGCCAGAATGTTTTGGCCTTTAGTGTGCATTATTGCACTTAGTGGAGGAAAAAGAAACCCAATTATATGAGGCGATGGGGCCCAGATGTGTACCCGCCATATAATTTGGATTTCAATTCCGCGTCTGAAATCCGCAAGTTTGCCTATATAAGGTGAGCTTCGGCTTTCATTTGAGGCAGACCTGGTGAGGGACTTAGTCTCATACCTGGAAAGTTCGGAAATAAAATCAAGTTTCTTATCTTTGATATCTTCCTTTCTAGCTTAAAGCCTTTTTTCTAGTTCTTCCATACCCTCAAAGGGTCTACTATGATATACTCCTAATTATCTTAAAAGTATGCTCTGTACTTGCCTCTTATGAGGATCCTGTACATCAGAAATTAGATAATTCTCATGGAATGGTCTATTGCTACGGTCCCAGTATCTCTGTGTAAGTGAGTATCTTGAGTAGCTTGTTGAATCTGTAATGGGGAATATTTGGAGTAACTTGTAAGTCCCGCCAAGGCAGGAGGCCGCTAGGGCAATTATGTTACGAGAGATATATTCCCAAGAAAGATTCGTAAGTGAAACAGAGATTAGTTCTCTACATTATACGATACATGAGATACCTGGGCTCCCGGTGAGGTAATGGTATCAGAGCCATGTTAAAAACTTTTCGAAAACGGGGCACCAAGTGAGTATATCGTGATAGATTTCGGCGAGTTGGTAGAAGAAGAGCTAGAAAACCTCCAAGCTATGGATACATCTCCTGATCAGTTGATTTCAGTTTCCTCTTCTCTTTCCCTTCCTCGTCACTCTACCAGTAAAATAGAAAACCTTGTAGAATATTCCACTATCCCAGAAAATGCCATTATAGAACAAACTGTTCCACCCTTAGTCAGTCCTTACAACATCTACAGAAAAAGAGGCTCTCTGAGAGGAATTAAATCTTTGATCTCCTCCAACCGACCCTCACAAACAAAGAGTTTGTCCAGTCTTCCAAACTGGATAAGTGTGATCTACCTTATTCCAAGCGAGAGCAATATGTTACTCTCTCCATCCTTTCAGAGTTCATATCTTCCTGGTAACAGGAAGGATACACACACCTCCACTTCGGAGTCGTTCGTCTTGTTCTCTCTTATCAAGGGAGAAAAGGTCTTCCAGTAACAGCCAGGCTGGCCTTGCTGGATACCAGATACCTGAAGTATGAGGATGCAGTTATCGGGACAGTGGTAACCACTCTCAACAGCGGAAGTGCAGTCTTGACTTACTTCCCCAATTTCGCTATGTCCTTGGGAGATGCCAATCTTCCCAACGCTTTGAAAGTTCAAATTTAGATCACTGGAGCAGAGCAAGTAGCTACAGCAGTAACAGCTACTCTCCATCACCAGCTTGTCTACAGGTTGCAGGACCATGGTCTAGATCTTCAAGGATCTGGATCCCCAGACGCTTTAATGATTCTAGCAAACTCTGGATCTGATACTCCAACTATCGTCCAGGTTCCTAGACAAATTCCCAGAAAGGAACTGGAAAGGTTGATGCCAACAGAATGGATCACAAACTATGAGTCACTTCAACAGACTCATGAGCCAGTCAGATCTACAACCTAAGAGTTTCAGACGATGCCAGATGGTAGAACCAAAACCATCTTCAAGCAACCTCAAGAAGAAACCCCATCTTCTTCTAGCACAATCTTCAAGCAGCTGATGATTCAGCCCGTTGTGCCAACAAGCAGAGAAACGTACCCTATTCTCGGGTACTTACCAGTAAACTCCTTCTTCCCCAATGGAAAGGAAGTTTACACTGATAAAGTTGATGGCCACTTCGTATGGGATGCTGATCCATCCATGTGTGACCCTGGATGCTCTTGCGATGAAGAATCCGACTCCGACGATGATGATGAAAGTGAGGCTGGTCGGAGAAGAAGACGAAGGAAAGCAAGAAGGAAAGGTCTTCCTTGTAGGACCTTTAAACCAGAAGAACCAGATCCAGATCCAGATCCACCATCAGCCCTACAACCCTTGTCTTGTTATGATGAGGCGTTAGCTATCCTGAAGGCAGAACAACAACAGCAGAAACCAAAGAACTGTAGGCAAGAAGTGCCTTCTAGCCTTCCACCACCAGTGATACCATGCCAACCTTGCATGATGATTAGAAGCAATGATACAGACTTTCCATCTTTGGAAAGGAAAACAGAAAACAAGGTTGCAATCCGACCTTATGTCCAGACTACCACAGTCAACCCTGATGGAGGAATAACTTCCTCTCTTTCACAAGGAGAATAAGTCTTGAACTGGCAAACCACTAATGCCAGAGCTCAGAATAAAGCCTTAATCAGATGTACAAAAGAGTAGTTGCCAGAATAGAGCTTCTGGATAAAGAACTCAGGCAGCTTATTTCTCTAAGAAAGACGGGTCCAGAATTTGATCAAAAAGAGAGAGAAATCAGAAAGCTAAAAAAGGAGCTTGCCTACATGGAGCAAGATAGGAAGAGAAGTTCCATTCCTACACTTCCCTTTCTTCCTACAACTATTACACCTTCTCTCTATGACCCACCAACTTCTCCTGATTATTCAAACCAATTTTTCATGGTATCTGATATTCCCTTTGAGCCACCTCCTCCAAGGCCTAAGCCGATAAGAGCCTCTCCTTCTTCCTCAAAGGAGAAAAACAAAGAAAAGGTTGAAGAACCCTCTTCTACATTAATGATTAAGAACCTTTCTAATCTTAATTTCCGAGAATAGCCTACAAGAAATGAAGATGCCTCTTCAAATGATTCCAGTTCTCAACACTCTGAATCAGAAGCCTCTTCAGAGAGATCCAGTTCCCAACACAATGATTCTGAAGTCTCTTCAGAAGGATCTTTTTCCCAGTCCACTGAAAATGAAGATGAAGTTGCAGACATCTCGCAGATCTTTATGGCAGATGATCCAAACTTTGGATCTCATCAAGAACAACCTCATCCAGGATATGATGAACCAATAATGGAAGAACCTCCTCTAGAATTCCATGCTACAGATTCTGGACCATCTAAACCAACCAATGGCCCATGGTTCACTTTTGACGATATCCCAGTGGAAAAAAGAAAGGAAAGGCTACAATCTTTTGCTGCGTGGATCGATCTCCAAAGAATCAAAGAATCCCATCTCCCTACTGTCTTAAGAGAGTTTGTGTCACGATTCACAGGAACATTACGAGAATGGTTCCAATCATTGGGAGAATACAGACAGATCCAATATGTGCAAGCAACCGCTCCCATGGCATTGTTAGCACTCCACCTTGAGTTCATTGGTGACAGCACTCTCTACCAAAAGATGATACAACAAAGTTATTTCGCCGTGAAGTGTTGTTCTCTGAACAAGCCAGATTTGGATTTCCATTTCAAAAGAATGTCAGAACTCTATTATGCTCTTAATGGGTATAATGATCCAAATCTAAAGCACGTGTACATTGCATCTCTTCCACAAGAGATCCAGCCTGAGCTCCACAGAGCCATAACCACCTCAAGACGAGAAATTCCACAACTTTCTCTTGGAGAGATCCACCAGATTGCCATTACCACAATCGACAAACTCTGTGAGCAACAAACCATGTTCAAGTCCTTAATGAAGAACAAATCAGTCCTGAGAAAAGCTTGCAAGAAATCTCATCTTGAGATAAAATGCAAATCCAAAGAAGAATGCAATTGTTCTCATCCTAAGCTTCAGAAGAAACGACTTGCTGAAAGAAAGGTGAAAAAGAGAAAACGTCTCATATTCTTCAGACAAAAACCTTTCAGAAATAGGCGAACTGATCGATGCTTTGTTTGCAAAAAGAAAGGACATTTTGCAAAGAATTGTCCTCAAAATCGGGAAAAATCAGCTAGAATGATTTCCCATGTTCAACAAAGCACAGAAGCCAATCTCAATGATGCTGAGGTTGAATCCTTGTTCTCTGAACAAGATGAACAGACTGAAGACACCATCTTCGCAATTCAAGATGAATTTACAGATGATGCTCCCTCCTCCTCTGATTCTGACGATGATCTAGTTCTACCGATCCTTCAGTTAGAATGCATCACTCAAGAGATTATTCCATCTCCACATATCCAGATCCATATACTTCCTTCGAAGTATGACAGACCAATCAAAGCAATTGGATTTATGGATACAGGAGCCATGAAGTCCATGATGAATCCAGACATCCTACCAAAAGAAGCATGGACAACTCATTACGAGGACTTCCAAGCAGCAGATGGCCAACAGTTCAAAACATCGCTGATGACGAAATATCCCATAGGAATACAATTCTTCCCAAATTGCATAATCTGGATGAAGGTCATTGGAAGCAAGCTGCATGGGAAAGATCTTCTCATTGGGTTTGATCTTTATCACAGAGCTCAAAAGCTCACCATTCTCCCCAATGGAATTAAGTATAAGAGGTACTTCCAGTCTTATACTACACTCCAGAAGATCTATGCATTAACAGAAGCATCCAAGGAATTCTATAATCTTGCCTCAAAACTCAAAGGATGTTGTGCTGAATCTCATTCGGAATTCTCTCATTCACATCCCTTGTGGAAGAATTCTGAATTCTTCATTCAACTACCATTCAAGAGGAATGAAGACATAAATCCTACGAAAGCTACACATCCAGGAATGACTCCTGATGATGCTAAGCTTGCAACAGCTGAATGTGCTCAACTGCAAAAACTTGGGTTAATTGAACCCACAACATCCAATTGGGCGTGCCAAACATTCTATGTCAACAAGAGGGCTGAACAAGTCAGTAAAAAGAGGCTTGTGATTGATTATAAGCCACTCAATCATTTCCTTGCAGATGATAAATTCCCAATACCTCGAGCCCAAATGCTTTTCTCACATTTGGCCTAAGCCCAAATCTTCTCTAAGTTTGATCTCAAAGCAGGATTTTGGCAACTTGGTATTGATCCAAAAGATAGGTACAAAACTGCATTCTGTATACCTAATGCCCAATACCAATGGACCGTCATGCCTTTCCGTCTCAAGACCGCTCCATCACTATTCCAAAATGCCATGACCCGCATCTTTGAACCCATCCTGCATAGTGCCTTAGTCTACATTGACGATATTCTCCTCTTCTCTGAAAATGAGAAGTCTCACAGGGCACTCCTCTCACAATTCCATGAAATTGTCCAAATGTATGGTATCATGCTCTCAGAGAAAAAGAGTCTCATTAGACAATCCTCCATTGAGTTTCTTGGAATGAAATTTTCAGAAGGAAAATACAAGTCAGGTCCTCACATTGCACAGGAGCTTCTCAGTTTTCCAGATGATAATCTGACTACAAAAGAAATTCAACAGTTTCTTGGAATAGTCAATTACATCAAGGACTTCCTTCCACAATGCTCCAGATACACGAGTCGATTATCCAAGATGCTCAAAAAAACAACCCCCACTTGGGGTGAAGAACAGACGGCAGCTGTCAAACATCTGAAATAAATACGCGCCGCCTTGTATTCCACTCGCGTCCTAGGGTTTAACCACGACGTGGCTGATTCCTGTGCCACCACGTGTCCGGGTCCGGTTTCGGGTCTGAAGCGGACCCGGTCCGACCCTATCCGGGAACCCGACCCTTGACCCGTTTGGCCGACCCGGTTCAGTGCAGGTCTGGACCGTCCAATTGCGCTGACGTGGCACGATATGGGACGTCCACGTGTCGCGCACGTGGCGTGCCACGCAGCTGCCCAGTCAGCGCCACCTGACGTGGCATGCCACGTCAGCTGTGAATTTTTATTTATTGTTTTTTTTCGATGAAAATTTTATTTTCTCCAAAATAAAATTCCGGGCATTTCCAACTCTTTGGAACTTTAATTTATTTTCTTAAAATAAATTCCTTGACCATTTTCAAACACTTTGAAAATTCATTTCTCTTTCTCCTTTTAATATTTTCTCTTTGGGTTTTCAATTGGGGCTTGCAGGGCGACTTGTAGGACTAATTAATTTTAGCTCCAAACGGATTAATATATTATCATCTCATGATAATAATTAATTACCGTTTAACAATATTTAATTCCACTAAATAAATATTGTTGCACTCTAAAATTAATTAAATTATTCACAAATTTCTCGATCTAGAATAATTTCGCATTTTACTCTTACGTGTTGATATCCATGAAAAATAAATTGCAACTACTATCATTTATTTTTCATCTCTAATTTGAAATTTATTTATTCGCCTTAAGTTCAAATTCTCTGTATGTGAAACACATTCAACATACAACTTCGGTGACGCATCACGCGAAGTGCTTTGGCCAAAGTCTTAATTCGAACTTTTGCAAATCTATTTCAAGGATATCTTTTACCTTCCAGCAAGGCCACAGATTCCTCGTTCAATATAACTCTTTAGCACATTTCGTGTTGTCACCGAATCATACGAAGTATTTTGGCCACCCGTTACCGAGACCTCACTTCGAGTATGTGACAGTGACTAATACTACATGCCTAAAGCCGAAATATTATCAGGATTAAGAGTACAATGCTTCCTGAGATTTTATTCATTTTAGATAGCAGTATAAAATGAATTATCTCAGTGGTCCAGTTCGATGTTTCCAATCCTATTGAAAATCATCAACGTGTTATAATTGGAATCACCATTCCCTATGAAGAAAGACTAATCATCTTATATAACCACGGTATAGCCTTGATAAGAACATATTCTTATCTTACCGACTAGAACTTTAATGACACGTGATTTCGGTATTCAAAGTCTTTTCCTATGAAACACAGTTCATATAAGAATACCATCACACGTCATTAATTATTAATATGTGAAATACTCATAACTTGCTGCAAATTCGGTTTAATTAATTCAACAAATTGAATTTTCAGGGCACCATTCCCAACAATACGGATGTATGGTATTAGATAAGGCAATCACTCTTGCCTTATTTGTTTGTAATATGCATGGAATAGCTTACGTATATAATTGAAGAGATCATTTCAGCCGAACCTGGAAACTAATTACGGTATATTTGAGAAGCTCTCATATGATCTCAGACTTGGTTTTTGCGGACGACTTAATATTGGGAGCCTAAGCTATTGTGGATGGAGCAAAGTGCATTAAAAGAGTGGTTGAGGCGTCTCGCAAGGCGTTGGGCCTCAAATTAAACTTCAGCAAATCATATGTGTTATTCGTACCTTATATGGCAAATCATTTAAAGTAGTAGGTTAGTAAAATTCTGGGCATGAAAAATACAGACAACTTAAGGAACTATTTGGAGATGCTAGTTGTAACTATAATGAGCATTTCTCGATTGTAATTAAGAGAGTCGAAAAGCACCTCTTGGGATTGAAAGCCAAAATGACAAACCTTTCCAGACGAATGACACTTATTCAGTCCATCACGATCTCGGTCTCCGTTAACCACATGCACACAAATTGGCTCCCCAATCACATGTACGATAAACTATCGACTCAAGCACAACTTTCATTAGACGACGGATATAACAAGGAACAAACCCATCTTGTAGGGTAAAAGAAGGTGACTAGAAAGAAGTAAGAAGATGGATTGGGTTTTAGAGAAGACCAAAAGGAAATATAGTGATGCTAGCTAAAACGGGATGAAGAATGCTCAACAAGGAGACAACGGTGTGAAACTAGATACATCAGAAAATATTTAAAAGGGGAGGACATTCTTGATCGAATATAAGCCTCAACTTATGGGCTTGCCGAGTATGGAAGAGGATAATTAAAAGCACTTGGATGGTGGAACCGTTTCGCAAATGGATGATTAGGAACGGTGAAGGGACATCTTTATGAAATGATAGATGGTTATCACAAGGCAAACTGACGGACATCTTTGGAGATAACATTCATGAGGAGAATAAAGATCTTTTGGAATGTAATCTCATTGAAACAGATAAAAATTGAAACCTGAATAAGGTGAAAACATTACTGCCCCAAGAGGTGGTAAATGAGATACTTAATGTCCTAATCGCGCTGCATGATAACAGAGATAAGAGAGTATGGATTGAGTCAACTAAAGATAAGTTCTCCTATAAAATGAATATACTTTGCTTATGGTGTCGGATGAGGCATGCGAGAAAAAACTGGAAATTAATTTGGAAATTACCTTACCCCAAAAACTCAAGATTTTCCTGTGGCTTTGCCAATATGATAGCTTGCTCACAAATGTATTAAGTATGACAGAAAATTTGGGAAAATGATATATGTACGCACTGTTGTACATGACATGAATATGTGGACCATGTGCTGAAAAGTTTTTTGTTCGCACTCCGGATATGAGACAAGATTGTTGATACATAGACTTGACGAAGTCTTTATGGCTTGTGAGTGTCAGATGGGCTCAAAGAGAGCTTTAGTAGCAAAATGCTTAGCAATATGTCCTAGAATATCTTGGGTGGGTTGTGTTGATCTTGACGCTCTAGAATTTTTGGAAAGCATGGAATCGATGGCTATCAAAATGTTATGAAGTTTAAAAGTGTTGTCATTCGCCACATAAAAGAGTTATCTAAGACCTTAGTACTAATCAATGAGGACAAAAAACACAGGCAAAAGAAAATCTGCACTTATTTGTCGTGGATAAATCCGAGAAGTGATGGGTAAAACTAAACTCGGATGGAAACTTTTATAACCACACCAATAATATTTGGCCAGAGGCATCATTCGAGATGACAATTGAAAATGAGTGCTAGGATATGCTATGAATTTTGGTATAGTTTCAATAATGTAGCAAAGTTATGAGCTTGCCTAAAGGATTAAAACTAACTTTGGAAAGGCGCTTTTCGAAAATTAATGTGGAGATTGATTTGGAGACGGTCGTAAAATGAATAACAATCATGGATACTGAAAAACAACTAACGAGAAATGTAATATTTGATTGGCGAAGTTTACTCCAAGGGTCTTGAGAAACTTAGATTAAATAAATCTCTAGAGAAAGAAACATGATGATGGATAAATTGGAGAGGATAGGTCATAAGGTTCAAGATATGGTTATTGCTTCTTTTTTATTTTTTTATTTTTCTGAAACCCAGACGGCCACCAGGCCTAATTATTCAAATCCGAACTAACAAAGTCAGCAACAAAAGAGGGAAAATCCCCACCACCAACGCAAGCTAAAGCTGCATTTCTAGCTAAGGTATGGACCACAGAATTGGCACCACGACGAACAAAAGAGAACTTAACCGACTCGAAACCCGAGCAAATACGAGAGCATTCAGCAGTAATGTGCTAACTCCGAATCATCGGTCTCAACGCTTCTGAGACGATTAACGACGTTGAGACGGTCGCCTTCAATAATAACCTTCCTCCACCGAAAATCCCGACCCAAAACAACCGCTGAGAGAGCAGCCAAGGACTCACCAATATGTTTATTGCTTCTAGGATGCTCTGTCGACAAAACTAAATGAGTCTTACATTGAGACTGTTTTCCCCGTGTTGGGTTGCTTCATTTTGGACAAAAAAAAAAATTCTGGAAAAATAGAAAGAAAAAATATATATATATGATTAGACGTATAAATAGTGCTAAATAAATAATATTAGTTATATTTTGTTTACTATACAAGATACATATTATTGTTTTAAGAGAGACTGATAGGATTGAAACAAATGCTTCTTATGGTACGACACGTGTAAAAAATGTGCAATGATGAAGATATAAAACATATACCAAAATAATATAAAAGTATCAAACCATCAATAAGTATATTTTTGAATTAATAATAGGTACAAAATAGTACTAAACATTATACATCGTTATTTTAGTAGGGATGTTGGTTTGCAACGAAACTTAGTTCAGGTGGTAAAGTGTAAAATCGGCTATGAACGGATGACAAAAAAAATTTACCCCTTATATTTATTTAATCAAAATAAATATTTTTAATATCCTAATTTGTTCAATAAATATAATAGCTAAATTTATTTAAATAAATTAAATAATAAACGTGCAACGCACATTCATTTTATTAGTATAATGAAAAGAAGATTTTTATTATTATAAGATTTGTTTGATATAGTGGAAAATTTTATATTTTAATGTATGTTGAGTTATTTCTTTCCTACGTTCTATATTTCTAACATGAGATGTAGGGATATAGGTACAACAATGTAAACATGACAAAACACCAATATAACAATATATATATTTTTTAAAATTCTTTATACAAAAAGTATCGGACACAATATCTAACACAACACAACATGATACTACAAATTAATATTATTAGAAGTATAACACTTCTAACCCTTTTTTTTTTTTTTTTTTATTTTATAACACACACCTCCCAAGTGGCCAAAGGGATTTGAACCCGGGTCTTTATCTTCGAGAATCGACCCTCAAACCACTTGATCAACCCCTGTTGGCGTATAACGCTTCTAACTTGTAAGTATCATGAACTCGATTTTTTTCTTTTTTTTGGTCAAGAAAGAGTAACCTCGAGAATGAGTAACATGAACTCGACATTGAGTGTAAGAAAGAGTAACCTCGAAGAAATATGGGAGTGGTAATTGACATGGTGAAGTTTATATCAATTAATTAATTAATTAATGTTGTGCTCTAACTATTAATTAAATCATTTTAAATCAATTATTTGAGGGCTTATATTTCTAAACTCCACATCAAATAATTTGAATGTCTCTCATTTCAACGTTACTCGAGGAAAATGACTTGGCCTAAATGTCTAATTAATACCTAATCACACGTTGGGTACAATAATTAAGTTTAATTTCCATTTACTTTAATTAGAGTAGGTAAGACAATTTTAATTACGTAAGTCATTTCAGCTATGTTTTGAAACCCGGACCGGACGTCGAACCGGGAAACCTTACTGGTTACTGGTTTTACTGGTTCGATCGGTTCGACCACCGGTCGAACCGCTGTGAGTCTGTGACGTCATAATTACGTAATAATTATATATATTTATATAATATTACAAATATTAACTAAAAATAATAAAATAAGTAAAATAATATAAAAAATAGATATAACTTCAAATTACTTACAGATACTCATTAATTTTCAAATAACATTCTCCAATAATAAGTTTTCAAAATTATAAATTTACAAAAAGTTAGATAAAAATAAAAAATATCATCCTATTTGTTGTGAAAAAAAAAAAGTATCACACCTACATTTATATTTTTATAAATATATATTAAAATTAAAATATTTTACATTAGTTTATTCATATTTAAATTTAGTTTATACTACGTAGTTTAATTAATATTTTCTTAACACTCAAATTTTTAATATAATTCTAGAGAGTTTTATTATTTTAAGAAAGTTATCAATAAATTTAGTAACATCAAAATTCTCAAATGTGATGGTAGATCAATTGGTATGAGCATACTTTAATGTCATGGGTTCAAAACCCCATAGCACCACAATTATTGTTTTAGTTTTGGGGGGGGAAAAAATCCGGACCAACCGGCCCGCAAAACTGTCCGATCCGGTTATTTGACCGGTTTTCGACCTGTTTTTAGCGGGCCAGATTGGTCCGCCCGACTACTGGTTTTGGGGGGTCAACCGGACCGGACAACCGGCCGGTCACTGATCGAACCGGTCCGGTCCGTGTTTCAAAACATAGCATTTCAGATGAAAGAACACATTGCAATAGTAAATGTCTAGTCACCTCAAAACATCAACACTTCTAATTAAGTTATTAAATTAGATATTATTTTGTCGTGTTCATTTCTGATGTTGTGTCCGACAATACTTCTCACATAAAAAATTCAAAAAAAAAATTGTATCGTCATATTTAAATTATATCGTGACTTTTTCGCCATATTCGTATTCACACATCATAGTGACTACGAATATAAAAATATAAACATAATCACATAGATTTCTTTTGGGGAGTTTTGAGAAAACTCCCCATGGGTAGAAAAATTTTTAAATATATCCGTGATTGGAAATAAAAAAGATGTTTTTCTAAGCAAAATAAAAGTATGATAGTCATAAAATTACATGGCCATAACGTTGAGTTGAAATGTTGAATGCTAATTTCTACTACAATAATCATTCTTTTTTGGTTTTTTAATGAGAAAATAGCATTTTTAATCCCTCAGCAATAGGTTAATAATCCATATTTGGTCCCCTATATCAGATTGCGATTTAGTCCCATAAATTAATTAAATCTTTATCTAGTCCCATAAATCATCTCTTGAGGTCAATTTTAGTTCTCCTTTTATCAACTTTTGAGGTCAATTTTTGTCCTTCCCTTATCTTTTTACCATTCGGGCCATTTCCACCGTTAGGGCTTATAATTTGGATTGAAGAAGTCCTTAACAGTACAAGTTACACAAGGCTAGAGAACAATTTCAGACCTTCTACAATCACTATAAACAACATTGCCAAACACAAATTCATACTTGTACAGTTAATAATACAGTATACTTTACTGTCACACATTTGCTATTATGATCTTTATTGTGATTCTTTGCCACCACATAATTTGTGCTACTTACAAAGCAATGTCTCTCTTGTTTCATTACCAGTAACTGGATTCACCCTGCAACAGAGAACAACAGGTGTTAAAGAGCTAAATGTAGTTTCTAAGATAATTAAAAACTGAGTTTAGCTCGTTAAGTACCCATCGGCAACTTTACAGAGGTACTCCCGTTGGTCCTCTCTCAACGGAACATCTGTGAAATCTGTCAACAGAAGGGAACCAAAGTCAAGAAAATTAGAATAATTTATAGAGTGCTATTGAGTAAAGGGTGTCGGCCAAAGTTTTGTTCTTGATCTTATGATTTAGGAAAATTCATCACTTGTGCTCACAAAGTATGTCCTAATATCATAATGTATAAGTTCCCTAACAAGTCAATTTTATGAATGCAATGAAGAAAATCTGATCAAGAAATTTTTTTTTTTTTTGAAGTTTTAATTGGTTTGCACTTATACTAGCAGAAAAGGTAAGCCAGTGAGGGTTATATAGTTAATAGCATTCTAGAGCATCAAAATAAGTAAATAAAGCACCAAGTTTGATCTTCAATAATAAATTTCCATACGTGAGTTTTGTACATTTTTATAACATCTAGCATTCGATTCCTGTCAATGAGGCTTCTTGTTTCAAATTACAGTAAATTACATCTAGAAAAACCTGGTTAACATATTTACACATTGACCCCCCTAAGTTTTATACATTACACTTTCACCCCTTATGATTTGCTAACAGATTCTGAACATCCCCTTCATTAGGCTCTATCAGGGATTAAAATATATTTATTTCATTAGGATTTTTATGTGTATTATTTGGAGTTATCTGACCAGTAGCACCTCGAGTTTCATATCTTCCGGTGGTGACTCATACAAATTTTGATTAGATTTGATAGTCTCTCAAATTTAATAGAGGTTAGTTCAAGAAGTTCCGTTCAAAATAGGTGGTTCCATAAGGATTGATTTGAGAAGATTAAATGGTGTCGATCATCACACGTTAATCAATTTGACAAGTTCCAATACTCCACACTCAAATTTTAATGAGAAAACAATTAAATCCCTAAGAGAGCCTAAATGAAGGGGGTGTTCACAATTCATTAACAAACCATAAGGGATGAAAGTGTAATATTTGAAACTAAAGGTGGTCCATGTGCTAATATGCCCAACTACAGGAGATCTAGACGTAATCTACCCTTTAAATTAAATAAAAGTTGGCTTAGGAGATCTCGTTTACCTGCACCAGTGATATTTGAACCCCTGAAAGATGTATTGCCGGTTGCAAGTGCTCCTTCGAGGATAGCATTGCTCAAATTTGCCTATCAACAAAAGGGTTCACGTCGACTCTAAATGAAACAACTAAATTTCGAACTTATTTGAGCTACAAAATGAAATCAAAACTCCATGTGACTAATCATTTTCTTTCACTAAAAGTTCTCATAATTAGATATAGAGATATACTTGCTTCATTTGAATATTGAATAGTTCATTATCAAACTACGGAAATATGTAACGAAATAGGAAAGTTAAGGGGCATTAGCATTTATCACCTTAGTTACATTTGCCAGAGAGAAATCTGCACTTCTAAGATCAGCATCAGAGAGATCAGCTCCTGAAACACAACAAGAATTAAAAGCTCAAAAACTAGCCCACCCGTTTTCAAACAGAACAACATCAACTACCATATCCTTAATACGCACAAAATCGACATCTACGGTTTTCTAATCCAAACCATCTGTATAAACTATAGTGTAAGCGTTTTTCAAATATATGTATGTAAAAACGGGAAATACCTGTTAGATCAGCATCAAAGAAGCTAGCACCCAATAACTTGGCACCTTTGAAGTTGGCTTGCCTTAGTATCGACTGAAAATAGAAAAAGATACGCAATAAATTCATAAATCATGTTCTTGTAATGAAATTTGGAACAAGCTAACATTACAGACAAATTAGAAACTGTACCGTCTTGAAATCCTGCTTGATTAATGTCTTGCCACTAAAATCTTTCCCAGTAAGATCCTGCCCCCTCGTAACTTCAGAGCCATAGGGGCCGCCTCCCTTTCAGTTTTCAATCAAAATTGACAAAAAACAAATAATGATAACAATAAACTACAACCCATTTGAATAAATAAAGAACGCAACCCGTATATAGTACAAGATTCAATTTTTATTTATTATTGTTTGATCTAGCTAAAAAAATATCCACGATTCCACATCAACAGCAGGAATTAATGATCACCTTAAACGCAAGAGCAGGATTGGAAGCAAAAACAAGCGAAGCAGATACAAGGGCAAGAACACTTGCTTTAGAGATCGACTCACATAAAGAAGATAAGTTGTTCTGAATCTGCCCACACTGTAAAAAAAATAAAAACAAGTTGTTAGAATTCAAGAATATGGGGCGCCATTACTGATCAGAGAGGGGTGAGGCGTACCTGCGCCCGCGGCGGCGGAGTACGGCGGTCAAGGCGAAGAATTTGCGGTGGAGATGAAGAATTTTGTAGTGGAGGAAGAGTCTTGGAGCAACAGCAGACGTTAAGAACAGCCATGGCTGAATGGTGATGGATAACAACTGTTGCTTCTTCTTCCGGATATAAAATCCGTACAATTAATTATCTCATTATCCAAAAATAAAAATAACTATTATAGAATAAATAATATACTAATGTTATGCAAATATAAGTTTGGACTAATTTTTTAAAAGGACCACATATCTCTAATACTTATTCAAAATCACCCAATTGGAATTTTATATATTTACAATCCTCAATACACAAAATATTTTTTCTAAATCCCCTAATCACCTAAAAAATCTATTTTATCCCTATTTTTTTTACTTTTTTCACACTTTTTTTTGCTTCTTCCACACCTCATCTTCTTCATCATCTCCTTCCTCACTTAGCTTCGTCGGAGCACCACCGCCACCACAGCCGGAGGTGGTCAAAAAAATCCCAAAAAATTCATCGGGAACGTATTCCTCGTCCTCGCTCCATATCTTCGGTTAGTTTTTCAAAATTCGAAGCCATTTGTCCCCAATTTCAAATCTAAAAATTTTAGATCTAAAAAAGAAATGACGATAACTCTCAAACCGCTTAACGAAAATCGAATCCGTTCCTTGCAATATGTTTATCATGTCGAGAACTTCAAGATCCATACCATTTTCGTCGGAAAATATCGCCGGACGGAAAACCCATTTTCTATTGAAATTTGCAGGTTTCTGGCGGACCTCCCGGCGCCTTCTCCTGTCATTTTCAATAGGCGTGGTTGGTACCAATGAAGTCGCAACGTCATTTCGCGTCGTCGAAATGAGTTAAAACACGTAAGTCCTGTCTCCGGAAAGTGGCCGGAGACGGTGCCGCCGCCGCCGCCCTCAGTGTTCCTGTGTCTTCAACAGAAAAAAGAAAAAAAAAAAAAAAAAAAAAGAAGAAAGGAAAAAAAAAAAGGAAAAAGAAAAAGAAAAAAGGGAGAGAAAAAAAAGGGGTATTTGGGGTAATTTTTCATATTTTATTAAGGGCATTTTAGTCTTTTTACGCGAAATAGGGGGGTTTAGGAAAACTTTCATGAATATTTGGTCCTTAAAACATATAAAAAACCAATTGGGAGGTTTAGGAAAAGTATTGGGGTATACTAGGGATGTTTGATTAATTATCCGTATAAGTTTATGCTAATTGCCAACATTACATTTATGGATTGGTGGAACACCCTAGACTCTTGAATTATAAACCTAACACATATTAATCAATTTTCTTTTAGCGGTTTTCTTTGAAAACTCCCCATGAGTTGAAAATATTTTAGTTTGCTCTCCATTTTCAAAATTATTTTTGTTCACTCCCCAGATGAGACTCATATTTTTAGTTTGCTCCCCATTTTTTCGACCACATACGTGATATTGCGAAATATATACGACATAACACGATTTAGATACTGCATTCTTCAGTTTTTTTTACAGTATCTAAATCGTGTTATGTCGTATATTTTTCGCAATATCACGTATGCGGCCGAAAAAATGGGGAGCAAACTAAAAATATGAGTCTCATATGGGGAGTGAACAAAAATAATTTTGAAAATGGGGAGCAAACTAAAAATTGAGTCCACAATTGGAGATTTTTCCCTAATTCCCTGTTTCTTTTATAGATCAGTCCTGTTTCATGGACTTTTTTTTTTTTTTTGGTCAGGCAAGAAGCGCAAAACCCAGCAGCTCGCAGACTTACTCAGTCACAAACCCCGCCGGCGGTGAATCCCAGATCTTACATCTGAACCAATCTCATGCCCCATTTTGGCGAGCCGATCAGTACTATCATTCCTCTCCTGGAAAATATGTCTAATCCGAGCCTCCCAAGGCTTCCGGAGCAGCATACGACAATCTTCGATAACATTCTGGAGTGGATGATCTCCCACCTCGTCTTTCGTAACCCAATTCAATACAATATTGGAGTCGATCTCCACCTCAATCTTAGGAAAGTGTCGCTCCCAAGCCAAGATGAGCCCCTGTCGCAAACCAAGCAATTCCGCAACGTTAGTAGACACGTTGCCCAGTTTCAAAGCATAACCACACAACCAATTCTCGTATGAGTACCTGATAAGAGTTCAACTTAACCCAGCCGGCCTCAGGTTCCTGCCATTCCAGCTGCTCCTGCGGCACCTTCCCCTTCACAGCGTTATTGATTAGGCTACGATTCATCTCTGATGCCAGATTCCTAATATTCTGCAGCGTTACATCACGCGGTTCGCTTTTCTTCTGGTACTCAGCCTTGTTCCGGGACTTCCAAATGTTCCAGATTGTTGCTAAACTGACCAACCACCACTGTAAGGCCCCGGTTCCGGATGAATAGGTAAGCACGCCACGTGTGAGATTTTGAGCGTAGGATTTATTTTAATTCTTTTAAATTTCTATTTCCTACGTGACATCTCATATTTTATAAAAATTCATGATATGTTATTCATGTGAATTATATGATTTTATATCATTGGGAAATTATTTCATGTCATGGAAAAATATTTATTACGTAAAATAATTACCGAGAGTGTTTCAATTACGAAATTGTCCCTAGTTGTTTGTTTCGTTAACTTTAGGGACTTAATCGCATACTTTTTCAAGGACCTAATTGATCATATTTCAAAACTATATATCCTCAATTGCATGATTTGATCTCTTGGAGGATTAAATGACAGTTTGTGGCATTTCACACATTTCAAAAAGGGATGTAACGGTATATGCATCTCCAAGCTTCCTTGATCTCATTTCATCTAAAAATTACCCAACATAATTGCTTTCCCCACTCTCGGTATCAAGAAGGAAAAAGGAAGAGGAGATTTCAATCATTTTTCATCAAGAATTTCAAGAAATAATCTAAGTTTTGGAAGTTGATCATCATCTCCATCTATCTTCTTCATTTCTTTAGCTTTGAAGGTCACGAGGTCGTGGACGAGGAGCAGGCTCCCTAGAGCATATCCTTGTTTCATTTTGTAAGCAAAGGTGACGTTTGGTTTAGGTATGTAGAACCTTACAACCCTTATGTGACATTTCGGCCAAAATCTATTATATTTATAAACGTTTTCCAAAATATAAACATTTTCAAGCAAGCAAGCCATGATTGTTCACGATTTCAAGCATGTTTGGCGAGTCATGATTGCACTTGGGCCCGAGGGTAGTTCTTGAGCCAACCGGGAAAGCACGGGCTGACGGTAGCCACTAGGAGATTGATGGTGGAAGGAGTTTCATGCGTAGGGAGTCATGTTCCCTATGTACACCATGTCGTGGATAGTTGGGCCTTACAAACCCACTATCACCCAGAGGAAGAAGGAGACTGGGGATGGATCCGGCACCATGGATTATCCTCGGGTTATTGCATGTTTTCAAGCATGAATATGTCTAAGTGAGCACTAAATGAAATGTATAATCACGTATTGAATTAATCATGCAAGCACGTATTGTTCACGATGGTAGAAAGGTTGGAGAATTGCCCTTACTCGCCGGGGCCACATGTTTCATGAAATGATCAAGTTAACATGTTAACTTGGACAGTCGTAATCTCGGGCAAAGAACAAGTATTCTTGAACTTTATATTTGTTTCATTTCCAAGTCTTCACCCGAGGCTATGACTTGCATGTGATGTGTTATATATATATATATTTACCCCTCACTCAGTCTTCGGTAGACTAATACTTCACTTTTCAGGTACTCAGTCGTGCTAGGCGGGAGTCCGGTCAGGTCTTGCATTTTCTGAAGTCTAGCATTGTACCTTTCATGTATAGAACTTTTGGTTATAGCATGTTATGATCATTGTTATCACGTTTGGATACTTGGACCTGTATCTTATATAAGAGATGATAATGTATTGATAGTTAACGTTGGTACCTATTATGTATATATTTTGGTAAATATGGTACCTATACGTATTAAATGATATGCTTCCGCTTTTAATTTCATGTTTTGGTTGGTGTATGTTGGGTAGTGTCCCGCCTAGCTCGTTTATTTTGATTGTCACCCGTTCGCTATAGTTTTGGTTTATGTACGAATTGTCCATTTTGTATGTGGATCGAGGCTATAGTACGGGGGATGTAGTGCCTTGGGGGTTTGGGTGCTACAACCACGGCCAATCGGCATCCAACCTGTGAGTGTAGCCACCCGACACTAACTTCTCCAACCAGTTCGTTCCCCGAACGCCATTGATCTCCTTCCAGCTCTCAAGACTGGCGACCAGCTCCCAAACCTTGGCTGCAAACGTGCACCCCTTCAACACATGCGCGATATCTTCCCTCTAGTTCCGGCACCGATTACACAGGTCTGATGCCCCAAAGTGACAGTCAAATTTGAGAGCATTAACAAACAGGTTGTTGTGCATACAAAGCCAAAGGAAAGTCTTGATCTCAGTTTCCACATTCTCTTCCAGCTGTTATTCTTGGTAGCGTCCGCCGGGAGAAGGAGACGGTATGCGCTGCAATAGGAAAATTTCCCATTGGCGCTCCCCATCCAAATGAGTATATCCTCCTCATCTCCCCAAGGCAAAGGTAATTGCTTGATATCAGCTTTCACACTATCCGGGAGTGAGGTCTTTAAAGCCCCAAAATTCCAGTTGTGTTTCTCATCAATCATATCCCTCACAACCTTATCCTCATCTCCGTGTTGAATTTCCCCAATCACCTGCTCCCAAATGGTCTTCGATGAACTCCAACGATCATTCCAAAGCCAAACATTATCACCCTTCCCAATCCGCCACCGACAGAAAGGTTCGAGCAATTGAGTGCTCCTGCAAATCCCTTTCCAGGATCTAGACGTCGTTGGTTTCGGTCGATGATCTAACATGTCATCTCCCTTCAAATATTAATCCCTAAAAATACGGCTCCAGATGCTATTATCTTCACGAACCATACGCCACCCACTTTTAGCAAGCAACCCTACGTTCATCCGACGAGTGTCTTTGATACCCAGCCCACCGTCTTCTTTTCTCTTGATCACCTTATCCCAGCTCACAAGGTGGGTTTTTCTCTTGGTAATATCCGTCGACCATAAGAAAGTCCGGTTGAGACGGTCGAGTTTTTCGCACACATGATTAGGCAGCCAACTCGTGTGCATCTGATATACCGGCATCGAATTAGTGACCGATTGAATGCGCGTTAACCGACCGACTAAGTTCAGATTTCTCGTTTTCCACCCCGATAGCCGCTTCTCAACTTTCTCAATCAAAGTTTCAAACATCTCACGCTGCTTTCGGCCGAAGCACATCTTCACTTCCAAGTATTTGCCAATTGAATCAGTGCTCGAAATCCCCATGATCTGGCAGATGGTCTATTTTTGATCAGCAGGAGTGCAATTCCCAAACATAATTTGAGACTTATCATAGTTCAGTTTCAGGCCGGATGCCATGCAAAATGCGTTCACCACCCTTTTAATGCATTGAGCATCACGCACCAAAGCTCGGGCCCCCAGAATGATGTTATCCGCGAATAAAAGGTGCGAGATGAGAGGCCCTCTCTTACATACCTGGATTGGGTTCCACAACTTTCTCTCCACTGCCTCTTCTATCAAATATATTAGTCGTTCCATGAAAATGACGAACAAATATGGAGAAAGGGGATTCCCTTGCCTGATCTCGCATGTCGGAATAATATGTTCGGTCAGTTCTCCATTCCACAGAATCTCAGGTCGGATTCCCTCAACCACACTCATGATAAGATTCATGATTCGCGCTGGAAATTTGAAGAACACCAGGGTCTCTCGCAAAAATTCCCACCTAATCTTATCATACGCTTTCTCCAAATCCAATTTTAGAACTATCCATCCTCTCTTATCTTTTGATCTCCGAAGGGTGTGCAGGATCTCCTGGAGCACCAAGATATTATCGTGGGTGCTCCTCCCCGGAATAAAACTGTTTTGATTGGGGCTAACGATCTCTCTGACAAAAGGTTTAATACGTTGTACTAGCAGTTTTGTAACGGTCTTGAGTATCACATTACAGAGCGCGATGGGCCTAAACTAATTGATGGACTCTGGTTGAGGGATCTTAGGAATTAAACAAATGAAAGCTCGTCCGACCTCAGTCGAAATCGCCTCCTGGGAGATGCATCTGTTCACAAATTCCACAACTGAAGATCCTACAACGTCCCAATACGTTTGATAAAAGAAGGTTTGGAAGCCATCCAGCCCGGGAGCTTTATAGGGGTTCATCGAGAAAGCCACTTTACGCAGTTCCTCTAGAGAAGCTAATTGTCCCAGTTTATCCATCCAGTTCGGTAAGAGAATCCGTTGTAAAGGGCTGCGTTGGCGGTCAGTCCGCATACTCCCCTCGTCCTCGCTGAACACAGTAGAATAGAATCCCCATGCATGGTTACGTAAATAATCATTGTCCGTAACCCAGTTCCCATCCACCATAAGTGCATTAATTCTATTCCTTCTTCTCCGAGTGATCGTCGAGAGATGAAAAAAATGTGTGTTCTTGTCCCCAAGTTGGAGCCAATTAACCTGGGATTTCTGAAACCACTACAAGAAATTCTGCAAATTCCGACGGAAAATTCCGAGGGAAACAGGCCGTCGGAATTCCCTCGGAATTCCCGAGGGAATTCCGACGGGATTCCGACGGAATTTGTTTTTTTTTTTAAATAAAAATTAAATAAATCCGACGGAAATTCCGTCGGAATTCCATCGGATTTTTTAAAAAATAAAATTTAAAAATAATATTAAATAATTCTGACGGAATTCCGATGGGATTCCCGTCGGTTTTTTAAATATAAACTATACAAATAGAAATTAAATAATTCCGACGGGCGTTCCGTCGGATTTTTTAAAAATAAAAATTAAAAATAATATTAAATAATTCCGACGGAAAATTCCGTCGGAATTCCGTCGGATTTTTTAAAAATAAAACTTAAAAATAATATTAAATAATTTCGACGGGATTTCCGTCGGAATTCCGTCGGTTTTATCTATGCTTAAATTGAATTCTTATGACGTATTATAATATTTGTAGTTATAATTAATATTTTCTTAGAACTCAATTTTAAATATAGTCTACAAAATTTATGATTTTATTATTTCAAATGATATATAAATATTTGTATCAAACTAAATCAATGAATTGATCTAGCTCAACTGGTTTATCTTGGTTTTCATAAGGTCTTCCTACCGCGAGGTTGGGTGTTCGAATCCCCAGTGGCTCATTAAGTTTTTTTTTTTTCCGTCGGAAATAATTAATTAAAAATTTTTTTAAAGCAAATTCCGACGGAATTCCGAGGGAAATTCCGTCGGGAGATATATTTTATTTTTTCAAAAATACGACTATTCCGACGGGATTTCCCTCGGAATCCCGTTGGAATTATTTTAATTTTAATTTTTTTTTTTTTGGTTTTGTCCCTCGGTTTTCCGTCGGTTTATAAATTCCGAGGAGGGTTTTTCCAACGGACTGTGTCCCGTCGGAATTCCCTCGGTTTTCCGTCGGATTCTTCAAAATCCGACGGAAAACCGGGGGAATTCCGACGGGAGCTCCCGTCGGAATTCCGGGAATTTCTTGTAGTGAACCACATAATCTCTTCTTGGCGTAACACATCACTATACTCCGTCATGAGATCTTTCTCAAGGGCTGCAAGTTGAGGACTGAGTCTGTTCCTATCAATTCTTTGAATACCGTAAATCCTGGCCTAGAGTTCCCTCTTCTTCCTAAACAAATTGCCGAAGTATTTCCAATTCCAATCCTTCAGCTTCGCTGGGAGTTTGGCTAAACCATCCAGAACATTAATGCTAGTGTTCCGCATATCCTCATTCACACTCCGACGTTCCGGCTTTTCATGCTAGCCGTCTCGAACCGAAAAGGGCGATTCGAAGGCGGATGTGTGATACCATTGCAAAAAGTGAGCAGGTGGCCCGAATGTGTCCTCGGCAGGACAAGCGTCGTCCCCTCCTGAAATTTGAGCCTCCAAGCCGGATTGACTAGCACTCTATGCAACCGTTCTTTAACCTGCACTCTACCATGTATCATTCCACTCCAGGTGTACCGCGGCCCCGTGGCTCCAATATCAAGAAGATTGCAGGTCTCGATGTGATCTTTAAAATTGAGGCAGCGATTCCAATTCACCTCACGTCCACCCTGTTTTTCACTTGGCCCGATGATATCATTGAAATCACCCGTAAGAAGCCAAGGAAGATTCAAATCCTCACTCAAGTGTTTGATATTGCTCCACAGCTCCTCCCTACGTCCTTGGTTCGGGCTGGTGTAGATTCCCGAACAAATCCATTGTGAGTTGCTATGGTGCCCGATCAATACATGAATAGCTTGGTGCGTCGTGAGCATTACTTCAACCTGGACATTCTCATTGTCCCAAAGGAGCCAAATTCCTCCTTCCCGACCGTTCGTGGGTGCCTTGCAAACATTCAGGAAACCCAATCTGGCCGTAATCTCGTCAGCCCTTCCCGACTCTACTTTCGTCTCTAGGAGGAAGACGATATCCGGCTGGTGCTCTCTACTGATATCAAGAAAATGCCGTCTGAATTCAGCATTTTCGGCCCCCTTGCAGTTCCACGACATAATCTTCATCGAAAAACTCAAAGGAAAACAAGCGTGATTGACGAAGTCAATCAAGGTCTCTGCCACCTCCGTGGGCTCCTGCCGCCATGGCAATATCATCTACCAGCATTGTCTCATCATTAACTGATTCTAGATGCCGTTGAAACTGAGAATCATCCGATGGATCAGGATCCCATGTGAACATGTCCTAGTTCTCGGTTTCGCCATTTAGGTCCAGTTGGGAAGGCTGCCCAAGTCCTGCCCCATTCTTATTTCCAGCACCTCCCGAAACCTATCAATCCGATTTCGTTTCAGCTCCACCATCTCCAAAATGAAAGACTCCATCCGTATGAGCAAGCTCAATAGTGTCCTCTTTAGAAACGTGTCGTTCCCAAGTAATCATTAGAGACTACCCCCCTGGTTCTATTTTTGTTTGGTTACGATGTGCTGGGCCCCCCGGATAAAGACGCGGGGATTTCCCCAAAATTCTTTGTATATGAATCTCCCGAAATTTTGCTTCCATTACTGATAATCTTCCCCTTATCTGTCCTAGTCAGAGGTTTAAGGATTCTGCGAGGATGGGTCGCATCTTTTCCTTTGTTAAACCCTATCTTTGAGGGATTCCACTCTTTTAGGGCTCTAGTTTCGCTGCTAGGTTGGCTAACTACCCGCACCCCTTCTCCCTTATCTTTGGAAAGGTATCAAAATGATTCTGGTTGGGTTTTGATTCTCTTTCCTGCCGGATTTCTCTCCCCCATTCCCGGACCTACCCTGTCGTCCCTTCCGCACTATCATCCACGGGGCCGTAGTTTAGGCCCGGATCACCTTGCTCCACCTCGTCCCCTCCCTTGACGGGCACCGTTTCCTTGTTCCCAGATGCCCTTGGCAGGGCCTCAGACTGTCCCGCCTTCTGTTCCTGTTCTTTGTCACTGTTTCCTTTCTGTGCAGGTTCCATACTGCAATCGCTTGCCCTATGACTAACCCGACCACAGGTAAAGCATATAATCGACAGATTTTCATAGATGATCGGCAGCAGCTTCCCATCCACTTCCACACCACAACCCAGCGGTTTTTCGAGATCAATTTGAACACATACCCTCGCGAACCGGCCCTTCTCCTCGTTGTACATGTTCTTATCAATCTTGATTTGCACTCCAATTCCGACTGCGACTTTGTACAACATGGCTTCTCTATAGTATTCGACTGCGAGTTCGGGCACCCCTACCCAAGTGATCGTCGTCCTCACCTTATCCTTTGATGCCTGGAAACCAGGTTGCCACTTCCTCACAGTCAAGTAGTGTCCCGCAATAACCCACGGACCTTCTGTTAGTATGAAAGTCCCCCGTTCCTTGTCGTGAAACTTGAGTATGTAACAACTATGCCCCAGATCGATAAGCTCATACGCTCCGGGTAATTTCCACATGCTATTAATCCTCACCGAAAGCATGTTCGTGCTCACATTTCTCCCAGGATTTTAAGGATACACGAATCCTTTCAAGGCTCTTGTAAAGCCTTGCGGTACTCGTCATCAATCACCACGCGTGGATATGGAAACTCCATCGTCGATTCCACCGCCGTTATCCTATCCAGGTCCAACATGGTGGCCTCTTCAAATCTCTTATCAGCCGCCTCCTTCCTCCCCACTAGAGTGTTCAGATATGACCTAGCCGGAGGTCCTCCGTCCCCTCCATACTGTCCCCGCTCCACGTCCTCCATATCGCCTCCAATTCTCTCCCCGTCCAATCCCGCCTCCGTCGCTGTTCTCACCTTTTTCTTACTCCGCCGGGTGAGGTCGGATTCCTCCGTTGACAGCGGATGAGATTTATCCATTAGAGAACTTCAACCACTTGTTGTTAAAGGTTTATTCGTTTCGTGGACTTATAATAATTAGTTCCTATTGAATTGTAAACACTTGGAAATATATAATATGTTTTGGTTCGGAACTCGAACACAAAATTTTTTAATAAGTTAATACGATGTTGAATCGGTAAGTCGCAGAGGTTGTACAGCTTCTCCTTGGAAAATATAAATCATGAATAATCAATTTGTTAATGGGCTTTATACTAGCTCAAAGGCTCACATAGCCAGCCCAATATAACAAAGATTTATGTTAATAGCTTTGGGTTGACCCATGTGGCATGTTGTAAGTAAAACAGCCCAAAATTGTTATTATTATTAATGGGCTTTGTTTTTTGTACCAAAATTACTTCAATAATTGGAATTAATAATTCAAATAAACGTCCGTTAAAGAAAAAGTTGAAAAATAAACGGGAATGGAAATTAAGAAAATGCTGATGGGGCATGCATTAATCTACAAAAAGACAAAAAGAAAAGTCCAAAACAAGGAAATATTCAAGAAAAAGAAAAAATAATTAAATTAAAACAAAAAAGAAAAGAGAAAAAGAATTTAGGGCATTTGCAGATTTCTGACATTGGTATTCGATACCTACCCGACAGCGACAGCCACTCTTGTCTCTTGCGCACGTTCCCAAAAATCATTTATTTTCACTTAATTTCTTATTATAATTATAATTATAAATTTTACTTAATTTAAGGAAGTATAGTACATTTTAATTCTTTTAATTAATTATATCTATTTGTACCCGAAAATAAATTAATTATATCTATTCGATTATTCCACAAAATTTGATTCTTTTTGGCATGCAAACTATATTGTAATATAGATATTAAGGTAAATAATAATGTAATGTTCTAATTATTCACTGATTTCAGGTAACGAAAGAAATAAAGAACTCATCATTAAGACTTGTATCTAGCCATATCAACCTAAGTATAACAATTAATCTATTATATTTACATAAAACTAACTTCTTAATTATATTGTGTCCCCCGTATTCTTTTGAAGCTTCATTATAACTCATTACGATAAATATTTAAAAAAAAAAAAAAACTATTTCACTCCCTCCATTAGGCCTTGTAGATTAATGTCATGGGGTAATCTGCGACATACATATTTCTTATCGCGTGATAATATTTATTTACTTGAATTCTTTAATTTTATTCTTACCAGTACTCGTGTTTTTCGCCTCAACACTCGTGTTTTTCACATTTTTGGAAAGAAAATTCTCACAAGCCAAAACAAATTCACATATACTTACTGAAATAAAAAACAGTATCAATATATGTACAAGCTTACGTTCTAACCTTCTTATCATATCTCAATCAATACAAAAGGAATACATAACCTACTTGTGCACATTATTAAACTCTTCACCTGTAGATTCAAGATTATAGCACTTTTAAGGGGATTACAACTAAACTCACAATTTAAATTTAAATCGAAAGTTGTTGAACTAATTAATTTATTGCCAAGTTTTAATTGTTTTATATGTATTATATTTACTGGAAAAACAAAAGGCTAATAAAATACAGATATTTCCCAACCAAAATAGAAAAATAAATGAACACTTCCTTTCCCATTATTAATTTGTTTACGAAGATAAGATATATATAATATTTCGGCATCTTTTCTCTTAATAAATTAAGAGCATAATGTGTAAAATAGAGGGAGTAAAATACAATCAAGCCAAAGATTTTGACCCTAATTATGTTTTACCGTCAAAGCTCTTCCCCCTAAATTGCACGACTCTCGGTGGCAGGTGAATTTCTAAAAATGGTGTTTTTTTTTTTTTTGATATTATATTTTTGGTGTATTTTTTTGGAGTATTGCAATTTTGGTGTAATCCGTTTTTTGAAAAAATGGAATCACTGTAGTGAACAGTGAATCCGCTTTTTCAAAAACCAGATTCAATACAAAAATTTATCGGTGTGTTAACATATTCATAAATTTTTGTATTGAATCCGATTTTTTAAAAAAACGGATTCACTATTCACGACAGTGATTCCGCTTTTTCAAAAAGCGAATTATACCAAAGTTGCAATACTCCAGAAAAGTACACCAAAAGTACAATATAAAAAAAAAACACTAAACTTAGAAAAAAACCCTCGGTGGTATATATGTAATTAAGATGTATGAATACGAATACAATACGATATGTATATAACGGGTGAATTTCTAATATTGGTATCCTTTTTTTTGTGTATTGCAACTTTGGTGTATTATTTTTTATTTTTTATTATAACTTTGGTGTAATACACTTTTTGAAAAAGCGGAATCACTGTTCACTATAGTGATTCCGCTTTTTCAAAAATAGGATTTAATACAAAATTTTATGAGTGTGTTAGCTAAAATTACTATGTCTACAAAGGGGCTGATTTATCGCAACATTCTCGTTTTTTACATTTTGTTTTTCTCTTTTTCCTTCGCCTTACCCCACCGAATTATCGAATACACACTCATAAAATTTTATATTGAATCTTCTTTTTGAAAAAGCGGAATCACTATAGTGAACAGTGATTCTGCTTTTTCAAAAAGAGGATTACACCAAAGTTACAATATAAAAAAAAAGTACATCAAAGTTGCAATGCACAAAAAAAAGACATCAATGTTAGAAATTCACCGTATATAACGATATGAATTTTTTTTAGAACATTTTAACGTAAGGAATATCGAATATGGTGTCTGACACAAATATCTAATATGACGTAATACGATAAAATAATATTTTTAAATGTGTCCGTGTATCATACATCTATATATTATTAAGCAACGAGTCATTCGGGAATTGTCAATTTTTTATATTTTAATGAACTTACCACACTATCCAATTAATAGAGAAAATATAATAGTAAACTAAAATATAAATTTAAATAGCCAATTACATTATATATTCCCCCTTTTCATTTATTTATGTTATTTACCAAATTTATTTTGAGTTTATTTTATGTTTCTTTCAACAAATACTTTTTTATTTAATAATTAACAGATACCATTTCAATTAAAGATAATTAACTTAAACATAAAATTAAATTACATATTTTTTGATATACCACACGCTCGATATCCCTCGTTCCCTAATATATTATATTTATATCTACACACGTACTAAAATTAATTATATGTACTAAAAAATACGTATTTTAGATTCTTTTTCCTTATCTTTTAACTACTTGGGATGACTCAGCTGTCCAGTTCTGATGAGAAAGAAAAGAGAAAAGGAAATTAAAATTGAGGAAACCCCAGTACGAAGGATCAGATTCTGACCCAAACCCTAGCTACAATTTTCTGCTCTGAAACTGAAATCATTTTAAAGTAAGTATACGCATTTAGCAGGTCATATGTTTGAGAATGGATCGATCTTGTGGGACTCTGTCTGTATTCGGACATTGATCTGCACAAGGGTTTCCCTGTTCTGCACCACTTCTAACCCGATTACATCTCAGATTTCAACTTCTTCTCGTACTCAAAGATCACTTCTTTTGCTTGTAATTCTCCTTTTTCTTGCTTGTTTCGTAGATAGATCTGTGTATTTATAAATTGGGCGACTTGGGTGAGTTGAGTAGATAGGATTAGGGTAAGATAAGAATTTGGATTCTTGTGTATCCGTCTGAGATTCTTGAGGTTTTTCCTGGATCTAGTTGCAGCCTCAATCAAGAAAAGGGTTTTCTTTTTTCTTCTTTTTGTTTTTTGATTTTCAATTTTCTTGAAAGAAATTTTAAGAATCCATGGCGAACAGATGGTGGGCAGGAAACATGATGATGAATCCGATGTTATCTTCCTCAGGGCCGTCTCTTCATCTCATGAATTCAGCTGAAGATGAGATCAACAACACTGCGAATTTACTAAACGCGTCGAAGAGCGGCGGCGAAAGCAACCCTAACAACGCCGACGATGGCGGAGACAATGAAGAAGACCACCAGAATCCCGCCGGAGATGTCGAGATCTCCGCCCGCCGCCGCAGGGGGCGGCCGCAGGGTTCGAAGAACAAACCCAAAGCGCCTGTTGTCGTCACCAAGGAAAGCCCTAACGCCTTCCGCAGCCACGTCCTCGAAATCAGCTCCGGCGCGGATATTCTCGAAAGCCTCACTGCGTTCGCGGAGCGCCGCCGTTGCGGGGTGGCGGTTCTCAGCGGCGGAGGGGCCGTCGTCAACGTGACTCTCCGGCAGCCGAATCAACCCGGCGGAGTAGTGTCCCTTAATGGCAGATTCGATATACTGTCCTTGTCGGGGGCGTTCTTGCCGCCGCCTTCCCCGCCTGCTGCCACCGCGTTGGCTGTGTACTTGGGGGGAGGACAAGGGCAGGTGGTCGGCGGCACGGTGGCGGGGCCGCTGGTAGCGGCCGGGCCGGTGATGGTTATGGCGGCGACGTTTTCGAATGCTACGTACGAGAGGCTGCCCCTTGAAGAGGAAGCTGCAGGCGATGAAATGCAAATACAAGCTCCGCCGGCAGAGGCTGCGCCGCCTCCGCCGCCGTTTAACTTGCCCCCAAATTTGGTGCCGAATGGACAAATACTGCCGCATGATGTTTTGTGGGCTGCGGCGCAGCGGCCCCCTCCGCCGTATTGAGGTGGTGGTTCTTTTCTTTTGCTGTGGCGGAGATCTGTGGAAGTTTTGAGCATAGGAATCATGAAAGAAGGTTAGATCGGTTCTAATTTATATAATATACATAGCTCTTTTGTATATGGCTTCTCTCGGACCTCATTAATATTTTATTTCCATTTCCCCAAAGTTGTGGTTAATTAATTAGTTAATTTTCAATAAATAACAGTGCAGTGGGAATAAATTTTATGCAATGTGATTTTGTAATTTCACTTACGATTATATCTTTCTTTTCTGAAATTTTGATATATAGTACATCCTATGATCAGAGAATACGATGAACGGACACATGGAAACGAACATGACACTGATGCGTTATTATTACGATGAGATTATTTTTTTTTATATTTATCATGCGATAGTTAAGAGTTGCATATTATGTCAAATACAAGTCTTTGATACTAATACAAATAAGTATTTGCGAATCATGCATAAAAAATATAAGATTAATTAAATTATAGGTTTGTAATTAATTTGTGGGCACATTTAAGATAACTGGATGTAATTTCATAATTAAATAATTTGCTGACAATAGAATGTTCGTCTGTATTTTTGTTAAAACTGTCATTTGTGGGCTCAAATTGGTTGAAAAGAAGAACCCTACTTTGGAAACTTTTGATTTTATGCTATCACATCAATATACTTTCATGTGGATGGTGGTTCCCTAGCAACTTAGTGCAAGTCTTCTTGCAAGTTGATTATACTTTGTGGACTAATTCACTTGCAAAGTAATTCTTTGGCATATTTTCTAGCTCAAATTGAGTTCGATCAAAAGACATTGGCCTACTTAATTTGTTTTATATAGAAAAAATAATAATAATATAATTTGAATTTAGTTCGGTCAAATTTACTCAACTACTTACGCTTGTTCTATATAGGGAAAAAAGTTGAGTTCAATTTAGTCAAATTCAACCAATGAAGAGAATGAATTTGTTTGTGTTGTGCTTATTGAAAAACAATGAGTAAGAAAACAAAGAATCCTTTTTTAAAATAAAAAAAGAATTAAAAAAATTACCTCTTGTATTATCATCATTTTTCTTATAAATTTTTTTATCTGAACTTTTAAATATTTAAGATTGTTTTGTTCTTCAGAAATTTTCAAATTGTCATCTCTATTATTTAAGTGTTATAATAAATGTCTCATTTCCGGCAAAAGATGAACAATTTTCGGAGAGAAATGAGTCGCTTGTTAACATGCCCCTAAATGGTTGAAATACAATGTGGAATATAATTGCTCTGTGATTGGTAAATATATTATATAGTTAAATCAAGCGAGTAAAGTGTAGGTTTTATTTCACTACATGTCGTGTGATTAACTTAGACACTATGATCTACGGATTCGATACAATATAAATACGGTGTTACACATTTTTTTTATAAATTTTTTATGTAAAAAGTGTCGGATATAACACGATACAATAAAATAATATTTTTAAAAATATTCGTACATCAAACTTAAGTATAATCAAATTAAATTTAGACTAGAGTTTCGCTTATTTTGAATAGTTTTCTAAAGTAACTGTAATGAATATATGTTTTATGACTTAATCTATGTATTTATTTATCGTTTGATATGTGGTGACTATCTTTTGTTTTTGAATATGTTTTGTAATTTAAATGATGATTTACAGTATCAATTCTCTTAAGCTGCATTTATGGATTCAGATTACTAAACCTTTTTTTTTTTTTTAGTTTTTCACATTTTTTTAAAAGAAAACCAACTAATATAATATTAAATCAAAAAGTACAATCAATGTGGCGCAATTCAAAATAACGCAAGCGTTTTCTGTAAGGGACAAATGCTAACTGAATCTATAGTTGTAATTTGTAAAAAATGCATGGGCTACACAATTAGTCTCACGTTGAATATCATTAATTTTCATTAAAAATACTACATAATAATAAAATTGAATTCTAAAAAAGAAACTAAACTTCCATTGGGAAAAGCCAAAACTTCCATTTGAAAGACTTGAAAAAAACTAACTTACGAAAGACTCGAAAGAAAACTAACTTAAATTTTGAATCATGGGTACAGGACCCTTTACATGTAAGACCTATTGCTCGTGCAATTTGGGTTCCTCATTTTGACCAACCGGCCGTGGAAGCTTTTACTCGAGGGGTGCTCTCGGCCCAGTGAATATCGCTTATTCTGGTATTTATCAGTGGTGTTATACAATTGGTTTACGCACTAAATGAAGATCTTTATACTGGAACTCTTTTTCTATTATTTCTTTCTACCATATCCTTAATAGTAGTTTGGCTGCACTTACAACGGAAATGGAAACCGAACATCTTGTGGTTCAAAAATGCCGCATCTCGTCTGAATCATCATTTGGCAGGAACTTTTCGGCTTAAGTTCCTTAGCTTGGACAGGACATGTAGTCCATGTCGCTATTCTTGCATCCAGAGGGGAGTTCGTTCGATGGAATAATTTCTTAGACGTATTACAGTAGGAGCGTATTCGCTGTAACGGCGATTCAACCAACATCATTAAAAACTAAATCGTAGAGAGCATAAATTTGAAAAGGTATATATGATGAAGCAGATCTGAGAGAATAACAGTAAATTTAAAATAATAAAGACAAATCAGTGATAGATACTACGACGGAATAAGGTTGAAATACTGACGGTATCACAAACGAATCGAAGTTTCAATTAACTTTACTTTTTTATATTTAAAAGGGATATGTCTTATTAATTTGTTTATAAAACCATAAAAAATAATTAACTAATTAGAATTGAATATTAAAAATTCAGGATAAATTGATTAAGGAAACTAAAATTGAAGATGTGAACGAACCAATCGTGATATGACAATATAAACATAAATCGTACTTCCTCCTTCGGTGGGCTTTATTTTAAAATTCTTTTCTTCCTTCTTTTACTATTCTTTTTCCTCTCTTTTTTTCCTCACATAACTCAAATTTTAGTTTGAATATGATTAGATCAATTTTTTTTTTTTTTTTAAAATATTTTATACTCTTCCTACTTTTACTATTCTTTTTCCTTTCTTTTTTTCCTCACATAACTCTAATTTTAGTTTGAATATGATTAGATCAAATTTTTTTTTTTTTTTAAATATTTTATACTAATTTATGTGCATTTTATGGAGACTAATTATTATTAAATAAATGTAATACACTTAGAGCTCCTTTACTTCAGTGGAAAATAGCGGATTGGTTATGCTTCAGGGATTTGTCAACCTTTTAATTCACTATTTAGTTATTAGGGCCTAAAACCGGAGCCCCAGGTTAACAATGGGAAATAATGGGTTATATACCCATTAAAAAAATTGTGACTAAATAAGCTAGTTGAATTTGATAAGTCGAATTGCCAACTTTGTCCTTGTTTTTCAAAGAAAAATTATATACTTGCCAATATATGACAAAATTGTTCAGTTCCCAATGTGGGGACAAAATTATAAATTTATACCTTTAATCTTGTTTAAAGACCAACAATGTAAAGAGTCCAACAATCTAGTGTATTTAAGAGCAATGTTTTCCAATCAAAGTAAAGAGGGCACAAGTTTATATAACCAAAAAAAAAAATCATAAACAATCCATTGGCAATGGTTAGCCAACTAGAAAAGTAAAGGAGCTCTTATGACTGTTTTATACAAATTTGTGTGAATTTTAGGGAGAGTAGTTACTCATTTAATAAATGTAATAAACTTATTATATGACAACACAATTCCTTTTTTGTTAAATAACTACACAAGCATATCTGTTTTGAGAAATATTTGATATATTCTTGGTCATGATGTATAGATAGTGAACACTTAGTGATACGATTTTTTTTTTAAATTTTTTATATTAGGATTGAGGAGTATCGGACACGTTATCTGATACGAATATCCAACACGATACAACATAATAAAATAATATTTTTAAAAATATTCGTGCATCATAAACTCTCGACAATTATCAATGACAAAAAAGTAGAAAAGCAAAATACTTATTAGGAAATATTAAACATTAATTTGTTTTTTGAAAAGAAATATTAAACATTAATAGGAAGCCATTAAAATATGGCACTTAAAAACCCGACCAGACCACATCATGAAACTACACAAAGCCCGTGCGGCGGTGTCCCCATGCAACTCAGAATCAAAGTTCCCAACTACATCTAAATGCAAATAAAAAGACAATAAAACAATTTTTAATTTCAAATTTAATTAAAAATATTTAACAAAAGAGATTCGAAAGATCTACGAAATCATGACACATACACTTAAAATTTTAATTTTTGTAATGAAAATATAATCTAAAATTGTTTGATATAAAAAGTATATTTTAAAAAATGATTTCTTTGAATACTGCCGTGATACATCAAAACTCCCGGGACCCAACTGCCAACCAACGCCACAGCACCGCCGCACGTCTTACCACGCGCCTCCGTACCGCGCGTCTTTTAAAACTCCCCTCCACAAAGGCCAATATATAACCCCCTTTAATTCCCATCAGAAGCCCACATCGATGAAATGTTGCAAATCGCCATTATGAAACATGGGTAAGAGTAAGACCACTAAGTGGTGGCGTTCACTCCTAGGCTTCACGAAGTCCTCGCCGGAAACTTCTTCGTCGGCGTCGGTGGCGGCGCCGCCGTTGAAGGAGAAGAAAAGGAGTAAGTGGGCTATCTCCAAACCGGTTGATATTAAGTTTACCTTCAATGAAGACATTATTTTGGGCCGCGCCTATGGAGCTGGAATGGATGCCAGCAAGCATGCAGTAGCGGTGGCGGCGGCGACGGCGGCAGTAGCGGAGGCTGCTCTTGCCGCGGCCCAGGCTGCGGCGGAGGTGGTTCGGCTGACAAATGGCGGTGGGAACGGGAGGAATTATGTCCGGCCACATGTTAGAAGTGACGGGCGGCGCGTGGCGGCGGCTGTCAAGATTCAGTCCGCTTTCCGAGCGTATTTGGTTAGTAAATAGTAATTAGTGATATTGGATATATTTAAAAATCTTATTTTTCCTATTTATATTCGCATCAATTTAGGTGAGTTAGGTTCAATTAATGACTTCATCATGGAACATCAAGCTTAAGATTTTCTTGGTTTTTCCATTTATTTGAGTCAATTTAGCATAGACAATTAATTTATTTTACATTTTTTTTTCAATCGATTTTCATCTTTAATACATAATATTGCTAACAATATGCTATTTTTAAAAAAAAATTAGTTTTGGTGATAGTGAGAGAGATTATTGTGCAGCATGCAGCTAGTGGCTGTGATACTTTACATTACATGCCACAAGTCACAAATCACAAATCACAATCACAGGAGCCCTTGTCCTATATAGGGCGTTGCTGAATAGTTCAATAATTATTTTCTAAAAAAAAATTTAATTGAAAAAATAAAATAATAATAATATTATTAATAACAAGAGATTAGGAAATGTAAAACACTATATAATTAATAGTTTGAAAGAAAAAAAATTATGATTAGTAATTAATAGCTTTATCATATATAAGTAATCAAAATTATGATAACTCACATTAAGGTATTTTGAAAGAGAAGGAAAAGTGATCACAAGATCCTTTTCATTTGTTTATTGAATCATAATTTGTATATTTTGTTCCTTTTCCCGTACTTTCTTTTGTTTGATTATATAATAATAATATGCAATTATTATGTCCGTCACAAGAAACCTTTAAAATTCATGAGATGCAAGAAAAAAAAGACTATCATTTCATTTATGAATTGGACTGAGAAAATAAGTTTAGCATATAAGCGACGAGTATATTTATACAGGTGTGTATCTATACTGTTAATTTGTCGTATTGTCGAGTGTGCCATGTAACAATGATCTTATCTTAGGATCCTGACTCTGTCACTGTCCGTCAAAATAAAATATCTAAATGGCTAGGAGGGCATTAAGGGCACTAAAGGGGCTGGTTAAGCTTCAAGCCTTGGTGAGAGGCCATATTGTCCGAAAGCAGAGTTCAGATATGCTCCGGCGCATGCAAGTGATGGCTCGAATCCAGGCACGGGCCTCTGCACATCGATCTTGCGTATCGGAGTCTTCTAATACCAACGTTAAATCATCCTACTCGGGCCATCCGGTATGTGTTGTTAGCTAAGTAGAGTTAAGAGCAGTTCTGAACTTCTGGTATTTGCATATCCTTTTTTTGTATGTATGGGGTGATTCTGGTATAGTTAGTCCCTCAGAAGGGAGTGAACATACTAAACGTATCCTCTTGCTTTCTGCAAAATGCAGCACCGCAACACGAAGGAGAGTTTCATCGATAGCAATCGTATCAGTTCCAACTGGTTTGACCACTGGATGGAGCAGTCGACGTATCACTGCACCCGCCACGATACCTCCCCAGAGATAGACCGTCTCGATGATGAGAGAAGTGACAAAATACTCGAAATTGACACATGGAAGCCTCGTCAGAATGTCAGGAGAAAGGAGAAGTTTAACTTCTCCCACCACCTCCCACAATCTAATGACACTGCTTCAAGACTTTCAACCAAACCGAGTCCGAGTGTAACTTCTTGGGAAATGTCGTCCATGAAATCGCCCAGCTTTCCACTAGGATGGACAACCGAGATTAGCCCAACAGCAGCCTCTGCTCTCGCAGGGTCTGATGGAGGGAGGTCATTTGCACCCAAGAGAAGCGAGTACAGAGATTATCTTGGAAGTAAACCTAGTTACATGGCGAATACGGAGTCGTCACGGACTAAGGTTAGGTCTCAGAGCACACCCAAACAGAGGATGCGGTTGGAGGCGAGTGGGATCTCCGATCACAGACTTTCGGATACGGATGCTCATTCTGAGAAGGGTTACGATGATGTAAACTCCGGTCGCGGTGCTCCACAGTGTCTCAGCTCAAGTTATGGAATCTGACTTTAGCATCCGAGGGTTATTCTACGTCTAAAATGGTATTACAAATCGTTGTTGTTGTTGCTGGAGGTGAAAACCGGAAATATTGAAGAATAACACTTGGTGCGACTCATCTGGAGTTAGATCATTTCTTGGTTCAAAACATGGCGTTGGAGTGTGGTGTTTGTGGTCCAATAAATTATGTGATTAAAATGTTTGATTATTTAAAACTGGCCCATCTCGACTTTCGTACATGTACTTATGATATGTTTGTTAATTCATATAAACAGTAAACTCGTTGAATTATCAACACATGAATCATTGTGATGTGACGCAAAAGCAAGAACATTACGGAAGGCCGAATTTAGAATTATATATGTGCATATTCCATTAGATTGAGATAGTGAACTTTTCCACTTTAACCTATTTCTATAGTTATCTTCTTCAAACTTCCTTTCAAAAAAGAGTTTTCTTTCAAGTTTCAACTCATGACATGATTAGCTTGACGATTTATATAAAAAAATCAAGTTTACCAAACCATCATCATCTAATCAATAATGGTGTCGTGGTGTAGTTGGTTATCAGTCTAACACACTGAAGGTCTCCCGTTCGAGTCCGGGCGATGCCATTTTTATCTTCAAATAATATTTTCTTTTTTATTTCTTTTTTCCCCTTACTCTCAAACATTACTCAGAAACAATAATGAATGACATCTCAAACCATGCTTCCCAGAAATCTGGAAATGTGTCTTGTCTACAAACAACAAATTGCCAAAGCTAAGGAATAAATAAAGAAACCAATTATCAAACTACAACTTAGCATATACACGTAAAATTATAAATATTGAAACCTAACTTACACCTTCGGAACACCCTGAAGTTACCTCATATTTTTTGAAGGTGATTCAACTTTCATCACATTTCCATTTCGAGGTCGGAACACAGCTCAGATATCGACACCAATGGCAGCGTTCGTATCCATTCACCCCACGGAATAACATCACGATCCCAACCGTTAACCTGTAAATAGAATAGCAATTACATATAAATTATAATCTATGTATATATAGAAATATGACCAAAAGCATTTTTCCTTATACTCACCCAGCAATGAGTAGTATCATAGCAATCACCCACAGCACATACTGGTAAGGCTTATATTTGGACCCAACACGAGTGCCCGCTGGCAGATTGTGGCGTTCTATCCACCCGAATTGGGGACGTGGCAGCAATACAAAACCGAGGAGAAAACCGGTCAAAAATCCCCCAATATGAGCGAAGTTATCGACATGGGGAAGAATTCCAACAGCCAAGTTAATTACAACAATCACCAAAAGCGTCAACAACGCCGCAATCTGCAAACCAAAGTAAGAATCAAGAACACGCACACACACACACACACACACACACACATAATCAAGATTCTACAAATTATTATCCACCTTGTTTGTATATATAGACCAGTTCGTAATCAACTCGGAAAGCATAGCTCCAAGAAGCCCGAAAAGTGCACCAGAAGCGCCAACTGATATACTGTGTTGTATAAACAAGGAAGACAGAACGCTTCCACCAAATCCCGATATTAGATATATTATGCCGATGCGAACTGCAAAACAGATCATAAAGAAAATGTTAAGATAAGCTGTGTAAGCATGTTTGATGGATGATGATTCTTTCAATGCGGTATGTTCTTACCAAAGCCAAAATGCTGCTCGAGGCGGATGCCAATGAAGACAAGACTCAACATGTTTGCCAGCAAGTGTATAATACCAGCGTGCAACCAAATACATGATATAAGCCTCCAGCCTTGGTGTTGATGGACCACCTTACTCCAACTAAGGGCACCTAATCTCTCTAATCTTTGATCATCAAAAACAGAAAGTTTTAGGCCAACAAACGTGAAACATCATTAAAGGTTGTACAAGAAACTAACTACTGTATTTGGAAAAAGGTTTTCTTTTTCAGGACATTCAAGTACTGCACATAAAGTGATTTAACAAACTAGAAAATGTATCATGAATAAACAAGAGAGGATTGGAAATAAGTCATGGGTTTAGTATGATTTACCTTCCAAAACGGGATTTAATCAATAAAGAAGCTCAAGATTCAATTTTTAAGGCAAGAAAAACCATTTCTCCAGCAAGAAATTCAATCATAACTCAAAATTCAATAAAGGGTATCAAAAAAAGACACTTCCACAACCCATTCAGAAAGAAATTCACCTCAAAAGATAAGAATCCACACAACCACACAAAAGACACAAGCTTTACACAAACCCACCCAAAATTCAGTTAAAATAAACAAAAAGGGGCTTTCAAGAGATCACGATCCTCACGTGGAAGAAGAAGGCCCAAACAAAGGATTCTCCCGCAGCGGCTGGAAAGAGAACCTCCCGAGAAACCTGGCCACACACCTATCATCACCGTCGCCATAACTGAAACCCCTGTTCTTGATATGCTTCGGGCAGTTATTCAAATACATCTCCACCACAAACATCGCAACGTTAGCGATTACAAACACAGGAATCAACCACGAAACCCAATCCCTATCCCTGTCGGCAACAGCATAAGCTGCAGCTGCTGGCGAGTGATTCCCTTTCTCTCCCCTGTTTTCAATATCCTCTCCCGCCATAGCTGAATCTTTTCTTCAAGATTTCTTCTTCCGGACAAGCTCAATCCGATTTTAAACCGAAATTCCCGAATTGAATGCAGTAGTGTTTAAATTAAATCCAATAAATCGTGAGGAGTGGGGGTTATGGAATGGGTTTTATGGGGTGAGAGAACGTGCATTGTGCTCGAGGAAAAGTGAAGAAAAACAGGGGAGTTGTTTTATGATGGTGCGGTTGGGATCACCTGCGGATAGGTCCACCGATGTTTCAAAGAATCGTGGTGTGCATGACTACCACGTGGATGGAGCTGGTATATTTTGTTGAAAGTGAGGACGTGGCGGATGATTATTGGTTGGGAGCAGAGCGATGGCTGTGGGTGAGTGAGAGGTGATTGAGGAGCGGAGGTTACACTAATTTAATGTAAGAAAAATGGGACCACTTTCCAAAGGTGGTCATGTAAGAAGGGTTTGTTTTGCAAGTTGCAAACCGCTCAAAAACAGCATTAATACACTTCTTATTGAAGAAAGATTAGGTGAAGACCAGAAATTCATTGGATTATTATTTGATCAAAAATTAATTACAGATATAAAACTCTACTAAATATTTTGACCGGTAGTGTTTATATTATTATAATTTTATTTTATTTTTACTACGTATGCATTCAAGTTGAATTCGAATCCAATACATTACCTAAAGAATGAATTTAATATCTATTTGGATCAATTTTCTTGACAACTATCTACAATTTAATGGGAAAGACTAATCAAATGCTATGATCCGTAATTGTTCTGTTAAGTTCGAAACCGACTAATTTAGGGCACTATAAAAACTATAAAATTTGTGGTTTGTTTATAAATCGGGATTGAAGTCTCAAAATTGAACTTTATTGATTTGTGGTATTTATGGTTTGTATGGTCCGTATAGATCATATTGGTTACTACCTATATAGCAAAGTAGAAATTTGATGAAAATTTTCATTTTTAGCAACATAACGTTGGCGCCAAAATTAGGAAACCGTTGAGATTGTGTTGTTGAGGCATTGCCTAATGGTTTGGTTAATTGTTGTTGATATTTAAAGATGCGTATGAAAAAACAAATATGTTCCTACTCCACTTATTTTCTTTATTTTATTAGAGAAATAAGCTATTAAGATTTAAGACAAATGTGAGAGAGCAAATTTATGTTGGTTATTAAGATGGTTTCGAGTTTTATTTAAATAGCTGGGAACAGTATAATTCTTTTTAAAAAATTATTTTTTTTTTACATTCTAATATTTGGAGTAGATTGTATTTTAGTACCTAATCTTTGAAAATTAAGTATTTGATGTCTAATTTAATTTTGGTAGGATCTTTCAATCAAACTACCACACAAGAACACAGTGATATTTATAAGAGCAAAATTGACATTTTATTGCTCTTATTTCCTTTTTCTTTTTGAAGATATCTTATTTTCTTATTTTGGTGTTCTTATAAATCTCATGAGTAATATTTTGGTCGAAAAATTCTACCGAAAAATAAAATTAGACATTAAAATGCACAAAAATTAAAAGTTGAATATTAACTCTTTAATTTTAATTTTTAAAGGTTGAGTATTAAAGTGCAATCCAACCCAAATATTGTGGTGCAAAATTCTATCAAAAATATATATATATATATATATATATATATATTGTGGTGCAAAAAAATGTTTAACCCTAAAAATAATTATGCTAGTTGAATAGGTTTGGAGTCCAAATCTATGGAATTGATGATACATTTTTGTTTCAAAAATAAAAACAACCCCTAATAAAATTAGCAGTAGAGATCAAAATATGTTCTGATTATTTGTAATTCGCTTCTAATAAGAAGTCGATCGCCTTTGATTTCTGATTCTAGGTCTACCATTCATGAATATATGAGTTTTCCTGAACTTTCATGAATAGTCGGTGTTGCTACTAAATGATCGATGATGCTATATATAAATTCATAATAATCATGATTTCCCTTTTGGTTCTTCTTGGGGATAATAATTTCATGGTAATAATTATACTATATATGTATTCTTGGTTCAATGTTGTTGGACTTGGACATAAGTTTACCCTAATACATCATTAATAATTGAAACCTATGTCATCTCAACCTTTATATTAGACTTCCAAAATAGAATAATAGATGATTGCCACAAAGCTACCCATGATCGATCAGGGTAGAGTCGGTTGGTTTTGTAGGGGATGCTTTTTTTTTTTTTTTTTTTTTTTCCCTAGAATTTATTTGTATGAATCGATATCAAAATAATTTTAAAGATTCAAATCGATTAAATTAGTATAATTTCGAACTGCTAAACTAAATGAATGTTCTTACACATAACGCATCAATTGAAAGTTAAAACCTTCTCATATTATGAAACTAGTGTTATTTTTATCCGAGTTTAACGAGTTTTGTTGGATCTTTCATCATATATCGATTTAATCTATTTAAAAATAATAGGTGACGATTTCAATAATCCAAAATTAATCATGATTATTTAATATTTAAATTAAATAAGACTGATTTTGAAAATCCAAGAAGTCATCAACAGATCATCCGTGACATTATTATATTTTACTAAATAATTTTAAATTATATATAAAAAAATCACAACACCCCAAATTTATACGAGACTCCGTACAAAGAAATGACAAAGTCTCTCGAGAGAAGTATACCTGTAAATTTAAACTTGTGAGTTGTGGCATGATTGTTAGAGAAGTGTGTAGAATTATTATTTATGGTTTATAAGTATAATTAAAAATGAGACTTAGCAATCTAATAATGACGTGTCAATATAAATTGCCTGGTTCCCAGCTATACCTGGAAGCACCGCAGCCGTAGCCCGTAGGATAAGAGCACCTAAAATCTGGATAAACACCTAGGCGGCAATAATCTATTGGTTATTGACTAATTGTTGATTATTGTTTTCCATAAACATAAGCAATTATAGTGCTAAGAGTAAATAGGGTAAATTACAGATCCCCCTCCTCTGGCCCCCGGGACGGATTGTTCCATATACTTTGATTTTGTGCGATTTTCTTCCTAACCTTTTAAAATTGTTATACTTTCCCTCTTTATAACGTTTCCGGCAGCATCTTTTTGGAATATTTCATTCATGAAAGAACACGTGATTTAAGCATGTCATTTTTAAGGGGGAAAGTGTAACAATTGTGAAAGTTTAGGGGGGAAATCGCCCAAAAATCAAAGTATATGGGGCAATCCACCCCAAGGGCCAAAGGGGGAAGGGATCTGTAACACATGTTCTTTCATGAACGAAATATTCCAAAAAGGTGCTGCCGGAAACTTTGTAAAGGGGGAAAGTGTAACAATTTTGAAAGGTTAGGGGGGAAAATCGCCCAAAATCAAAGTATGGGGGGCAATCCGCCACAAGGGCCAAAGGGGGGGAGGAGGTTCTGTAATTTACCCAAAAAAATAAAAAGAATGATCCTTTAGTCAACCTTGTACGTATGGAAAGAGAAAACTACCCGCCTCTCTCTAGCGAAGAATTCGGCTAAATGAGAAGAAGTACGAAAAAATTCAAGGTTGTTATTCAGGAAACAAACTCGGAGATGAGGGATGAGGGAATGGATGGATATGAACCAGCCTCACCGGTTGCAGATCGGAAAAACTCATATCTGGATTCTCTGATCGGAAAGACAGCGGATGACATCAAATTTTACGCTCAAGCTATGGAGAACATGGATAAGATCCGCATAATTGAATCGTCCACGGGCCATCCTTACCCCCGAATCATCATTGATGAGGAATATCGGGAATCACTTAGGGCAGAATGGAAGGATACTTTGATATTACTGTTAGGAATAGTGCCCTTAAAGCAGCTTTTGGCTATACTATTTCCTTGTAATATCACAAACAGTCTTTGAATAATAAACGAGATGATTTTGTTCATAGGCATTCACTTCTTTATGTGCTTATTTATGTCTGTTTGGGTTGACTGTGTTTTTGCATGTATTGAACTCCTCTAGTCCAATGAGGCCGTTAAGAACTTTGTTGTTATGGGAACGACACATGAAACAAGTTCTTAACTCCATAGGTGAGGATTAGAAACTTCTCCAAGTCGAGAGTCCGATAGACAGTGGGAGTGTCGACCTTGACTCTGTTGAGACTTGCTTATGTGATTATGTCCTTTTGAAGGATCACTCAGTTTCATGGAGTGATAAGTGCATACGATGATGCGTTCATAATACATGAAGGTGATTGTTACTAGAACTTCATCACTGAGATGTCCCGCGTGAGAACATTCCTAAATGGGAAAGGAAGTCTCCTAGAAACTTCCAGATTAGAAAATATCTCACAGGTCAATAACGTGATTCATTAATCCTTAGACTTGAGATTCTGTAATGTCTCATATGAGCTAACTCTGTAATCTTTGATATAGGCTCAAAAGGGTGTCGCCATATAGACACGTGAACCACGGCCTATGTTGGGATTACACAAGTGGCATATATAGAATTAGTAGAATCTACAAAGGACCTACACTTGTTGCAAGAACAAGAATGATCTCTTACTGATTGAGTTGTTCGTAGTCCATTAAACTTAAACCCTTGGCCAAGGTGGATAAAAGATCAAGACATCAAGAAAATGGGGTTTTCTTGGATTGAGGTCTAAATGGATATGAAACGAACTTAACTTTAAAGATCAAGAATATTTAAGCTCTGAGAATATTCCCATGCCTAAGTTCTTGATTGAGAGATGGAGTTGTAGGAGGATCGTATTTCACTGTATGTTATTGACTGAAAGGTTCTTCGATTCATTTCGTTATTCCGCTAGGAGTCACACATCCATTGCTAGATTACGATAGTGTGATCTGTGAAGTGATTAATTAATTACTGTTACTGCTAATCGAATAATGAACCTATAGGGTCACACACAAATGCCAGGACACGAGGGTTATGGTAGGATGTTAATATGATTAACGAAGGATCAAATTGTTGATCGAAACGGAGCAAGGTCCGCGTGAGTAGCTGCCACGTGTCACGCAGTCCACGTGGCTGCCACGTGTCACGCACACGTGGCACGTACAAATCCTCGGCGTGTAATTTTATTACACGCGAATTCTTTTCTAGAATTAATTAATTAAATTGTAATTAATTAATTTAAGTATTTTAATTAATTTTGAATTAATTATTAAGATTTTATTTCTCAAGCTTAACCCAATAAATAATTAATTAAGAATTAATTAATTTATTGAATCTTGACTTTTAGCTTTAAGAAAGTTGAAAAGTCTGAATTCTTATTGTAGGAGAGAGAAAGTTATTCTTGCAAGACTTGAAGAACAAGTTGGGAACTTATTTTCTCCAATTAAATTAAATAATTAATTAGTTAATTAGTGAGCAAGAAAACAAAGCCCATTAGGTTTAGGAAACCCTAAGGGGCTCGATCCACACTAGTATAAGTACTAGTGGTGGTGCTTCTCTTATTCTTTAGACCAACACTCACGAAGTGTTAAGTTTTTGAGAAAAATAAAAAGAAAAGTTTTCAAAGCAAAACCCTAGCCATTAACACAAATTATAGAACTAGCATTCTCACTTGCTTGATCGTGTTCTAGGACTGGTGTGGATACGCTTTAGAGGATCGCTGCTTTGGGATCTATCGAGAACCGTTCGAGGGACATTTCGCTTGAAGGGTGTTCAGTAGGCGGTACTGACATCACTAGAAAGCTTCAATCTACGTAAGTTTCTAAACACCCTAAGATACGATATGAGAATCGCAAGTCCATGATCAATCTTTTGGAAAAATTTTAAATTTTCGTTGCGTTTCTGCTCTAGTTTTCCAACAAGTACGTATTCTTAGAAGAAGTGTGAATGTTCACCCGCACTCCACTCGGATTGATAAGCTTCTCCACTCGGATTGATAAGCTATGGAATCTGCATGGGGACTTCGAACTAGTGGAGTTAGGTCATGGTTGCTTTGTGTTGAAACTGACGGATAAGGAGAAGGCATCATCTATCCTTACGGAAGGACCATGGGTTATCTCAGGATACTACCTGGTGGTCAGGAAATGGATGCTAAAGTTCCAAGCATCAAAAGACCGTATTATAACAACGATTACATAGATCAGGGTTCCTGAAATGTCCATTGAATATTACAACGAGGAGATGTTGTATTACGTGGCCGCTGCCGTGGGCACGCCGATAAAAGTCTACAAGAACACCTACTGGGGAGTGAAAGGCGAGTTTACATTAGCTTGCATTCAAGTAGACCTAGAAAAGCCTTTACGAAGTGCTGTGGAAGTGAATGATACAATCTACCCAATTGAGTATGAGAACCTTCCGGCGATTTTCTTCAGTTGTGGCCATGTTGGCCATCGCATCAACACTTGCCCTGAAAAGAAGGTCGGCGCTAGCACAACCGCCCACGGCCCTATCTCGGGGGCCACGGCTCCGCAGTTCAAAGATTTACTGAAAAACTCGAATCACCCGGTGTACGGAAGTTGGATGCTCGCCAAAAAGGATCGCGGTGGACGAACCAACGACGTTGGCTACAGGACGGCCACCCCAGGAACGATTGATGCCACGCGGCAAAATCGGTTTGAGATCTTTTCAGACATGGAAAGAGAAGAGAGAAATCCGGATGAGATTGATATGGAGAATCAAAGACGTCAGGAAACTGATATGAGGGCGGATGTTACGCCTGTTAACAATATTCCCAAGCAAACCATTCGCTGAACCAAGACAAGAATTAACGTGAGAGCTAAGGAGTCTGGGTCATCCATTGAGCCAGCCCACCAAACGTAAAAGACCATCCTGACAAGGCCCACTACAACCCATACTCCTTTGAAGAAAAAAACCAAGGTGGAAACCTCAAATCCTATTCGAGCGTATAATAGCCTGATAGCGGAGGAAAACATCTCAAATGCTCCAGGCCAAAACATTAACTCTGAGGGATGAAGAATGGACCGTAGGAGGATTCTTTTGGAAATATGAAAAACAGATATGGTGGTTAACAGTCGCGAAGCAATGAATAGATAGATAAGGTTGGGGCGAGCCGATTCAGCAATGCCTCAACTGATGCTCAAAGAACTGACCACTCATTTGCTTGGGAACCAGACCCAGAGGGCCGACAGGATGAAGGAAAACAGTTACACGGGGGAGAGGACACGTCCATGTGGACGGAGGAGAACGGGTGTAACGAGGATGGTGAGGAGGAAAACTGGACTCACTAATGAGGGTCTTCTGCCAACACTTTACCATGAAGATTATATCTTGGAACTACAAAGGTATCAGAAACGGGGACTTTAAACGTCATCTCCTCAACATGGTCAAGAATTATGGCCCTGAAATTATTTTTCTGTTGGAAACTAAAGTTTCGGAGACAAGAGCAGCCGTAGTCGCGAGGGGTTTGGGATATCCCAACTGCTTTCGGGCTCCTACTAATGGGCACGAGGGCGGGGTGTGGATGCTTTGGGACGAGAATAGTATTTAGTTAAGTGTTCTGGGATCAACCCACCAATCGGTACATGTCATGGTCCCCCAACCTAAAGGTGAGAGCTGGATTATTTCTGACATCTATGCGAGCCCACTTCTGAGAAGGAGAGAAGAGCTGTGGGAGTCCATTGATGCATTTGATGAGTCACACAATAAGCCATGGTTACTTATGGGAGACTTCAACGACATCTTGTATCCGAGTGAGAAACTTGGGGGTAAGACAACTAGCTGGAGCAGATGCGACAGATTCCAAGAACAACTTAATAAATGTAGCTTGATGGATTTGGGGACCACTGGACCAAGGTTCACATGGATAGGGACGGTGACTGGGGGGACTCACTGCCCGAGAACGACTCGTTCGAGCTGTAGCAAATGAGAGTTGGATAATTCAATTCTTGAATTACTCCATCCGGGTTCTGCCAAAACTCCACTCTGATCACAATCCGATTTATATGAATACCTCAGGCCCGAAAGACACTATCAGCAACAAGTTGTTCCGCTTCGAAGTCGCTTGGGACTCTGACCCAACGTGTAAGGCGTTGATAGAAAATGAGTGGGCTGCTGATAAAGATGTGATCGATAATCTAGAACGGTTACCCCAACAGCTGAAAGTATGGAACCGGGAGGTCTTTGGGAATATTTTTGCTCTAAAGAAACGATTGAGGGCTAGGATTGAAGGCATTCAGATGATACCGAATGCCCAACTGCATCCACACCTCCGCGCTCTTGAGCGTATACTGATTGAGGAATACAACACGATACTCTGACAGGAAGAGGCCCTTTGGTTCCAGAAGTCGCGGATTAACTGGCTTAGTATGGGAGACCAAAACACCAGATTTTTCACATATCGACAATTTGTCGATGCAAACGCAACAAGATTGTGACTCTTAAAATCGATGGCGAATAGACTGAGGATAAAGCGAAAATGTAGGAGCATGTTGTGATCTTTTTTAAGAATCTGTTCATAGCGGTTGGTAACAACAGCAGCCCCAAGTTACCTCCAAAGACAACTTACTATTAATCAAAGAGAAATCTTAGCCAACAGACCCACGTTTGCTGAAATCACTAAGGCTCTGAAATCTATGAGTCCTTTCAAAGCACCTGGCCCAGACGGGTTTCAAGCGTTCTTTTACCAATGTTATTGGGATACGATTGGCAGTTTCGTTTATCAGCTGATCATGGATTATTTTAATAAGGGGTCTGTTTGTGAGGCTATGGGAAAAGCGTATATCTGCTTGATCCCGAAAACCTCAAATCCCCAAAACGCAAGTGAGTTCCGCCCTATCGCTTTGTACAATGTTATGCTTAAACTCCTGACTAAGACCTTGTCCTGTGCATGAAACCGTTTATATCCGATCTGATAAGTCCGCGCCAGAGCTCCTTTATACCAGGAAGAAGCACGCATGACAATGTTTTAGTGATGCAAGAGCTTTTACACACGATGCATGGCTCCCATAGTAAGAAAGGACGTATGATTTTCAAGATTGATCTTGAGAAAGCTTACGATAAAGTCAGCTGGAATTTCCTTCAAGAAACACTTGAATTTTTTTGGATTTCTTGACACTATTGTCCGGTTAATCATGAATGGGGTTAGATGTGTACAACCGAGCATTCTTTGGAATGGGGAACCCACCGAAACCATTATTCCGACTTGTGGGATACACTAAGGGGATCATATATCACCTTATCTATTCGTTCTCTGCGTTGAAAGGCTCTCATATTAGATTGAGGAAGCCGTGCAGGACGGACTTTGGGAGCCGATTCCGGTTTGTCAAGGCGGTCCCAAAGTCTCGCATTTACTTTTCGCCGATGATATCATAATGGTTGTTAGAACCACCAGGAAAAATGGGCTGAAAGTGAAAGAGATCATCGAGAATTTCTGTGCTACTTCTGGCCTTAAGGTCAATAAAGCGAAATCTAAAGTTTTCTATGGGACTAACACACCTTTGGCTGCACGGCGCGAAGTGGTGGAGCTAGTGGGTATTGAAGAGACGAAGGATCTCGACAAGTATCTGGGTGTTCGGCTGACCCGGGGCCACAATAACAGGGAGGCTTTTTCACATATTGTGGAACGGGTGGAGAGTTAACTGGCCAATTGGAAGGCGAAAGCCCCCAACTTAGCGGGGCACCCTACGCTGGTGCAATCGGTGAGGACTTCCATTCCGGTTTATCACATGCAATCCAATTGGCTCCCGAGTTCTTTTTGCGATCGTCTGGATCAACTGAATCGCAATTTCCACTGGTCTTCAGATACTACTAAAAAGAAAACACACCTTGTCGGGTGGAACAAGGTGACTAATAACAAATAATTGGGTAGTCTTAGCATCAGAGAGGCTAGGAAAAATAACGTGGCGATGCTTGTGAAAGCCGGTTGGAAGGTGGCGACACGGAGCGCCAATCTCTAGTGCCATATCTTTGAGGCGACATACCTTAAGAGAGGTGAAGTTGCAGAACATACACCCAAAGTAAATGTCTCTAGCACTTGGAAAGGCATTGTCAAAAGTTTTAAGTGGGTGGAAGATGCGGTCAGGTAGAGAATTGGAGAAGGGAGTCAGATCTCCACTTGGGACGACATCTGGTGCGGTAACATGACACTGCGGGAGAGGTTAGGAACGTAGATCCACCCTAATGATAACTACCTTAGCGTAGCTGCTCTGATCACGGAGAATGGTAATTAGGATTTACAGAAAGTCAAGACAAATCTGTCTCCTGAAGTCGTGGCAAAGATTAAGGAGATCCCACTACCCTTCAACAGAACACAACAGGACAAGATGGTTTAGACAGGAGATAACTTAGGTAAATTCTCCTACAGCACGGCGTATAAGTTGTTGCGCAAGAATAACACAGTGACTGAAGGGGAGTGGCGATGGATTTGGCGACTGCAAGTGCCAAACAAGCTGAAAACCTTCACTTGGCTCATATAACATGGGAGCCTAATGATGAATGTGTTGTATTTCGATTGCAACATGACATAGGATGCTAGGTGCAGACGTTGTGAATCTGTCCGTGAAGACATTATGCATGTCTTGTGCCATTGCCACCACGCTAAGAAGGTGTGGGAAAGAGTGATTCAGGAGAGAAAGCTACCAAAATTCTTCCAATCTCAAAAGAAGAACTGGATGAGGAATATGCTCCAGGAAAGGTTCCAATTTAAGAGTAATATTGGTTGCAGTTGGCAAAGTATATTCATGGCAACAACCTGGGGCATTTGGAAGGCGCGGAACCTTTCGGAGTACCAGGGTAAGCAGGAATCCCCGCACGAGACTATGAGGCAGGCGATCATGCTTGTGGCGAATATAGACCAGTTGATGTATAAGAAATAAAAGTAGTTAGTTCAGAAAGCTAATGTTAGTTGGACTGCCCACCCTCGGGTTGGGTGAAACTCAATACGGACGGTAGCGTCTGTTGGGAATAGTGCCCTGAAAATTCAATTTGTTAAATTAATTAAAACTGAATTTACAGCAAGTTATGAGTATTTCACATATTAACAATTATTGACGTGTGATGGTATTCTTATATGAAATGTGTTTCATAGGAAAAGACTTTGAATACCAAAATCACGTGTCATTAAAGTTCTAGTCGGTAAGATAAGAATATGTTCTTATCAAGACTATAACGTGGTTATATAAGATGATTAGTCTTTCGTCATAGGGAATGGTGATTCCAATTATAACACGTTGATGATTTTCAATAGGATTGGAAACATCGAACTGGACCACTGAGATTATTCATTTTATACTGCTATCTAAAATGAATAAAATCTCAGGAAGCATTGTATTCTTAATCCTGATAATATTTCGGCTTTAGGCATGTAGTATTAGTCACTGTAACATACTTGAAGTGAGGTCTCGGTAACGGGTGGCCAAAATACTTTGTATGATTCGGTGACAACATGAAATGTGCTAAAGAGTTATATTGATCGAGGAATCTGTGGCCTTGCTGGAAGGTAAGAGATATCCTTGAAATAGATTTGCAAAAGTTCGAATTAAGACTTTGGCCAAAGCACTTCGCATGATAACGTCACCGAAGTTGTATGTTGAATGTGTTTCACATACAGAGAATTTGAACTTAAGGCAAATCAATAAATTTCAAATTGGAGAAGAAAAATAAATGATAGTAGTTGTAATTTATTTTTCATGGATATCTACACGGAGGAGTAAAATGTGAAATTATTCTAGATCGAGAAATTCGTGAATAATTTAATTAATTTTAGAGTTCAACAATATTTATTTAGTGGAATTAAATATTGTTAAACGGTAATTAATTATTATCATGGGATGATAATATATTAATCCGTTTGGAGCTAAAATTAATTAGTCCTGCAGGTCCCCCTGCAAGCCCCAATTGAAAACCCAGAGAGAAAATATTAAAAGGACAAAGAGAAATGAATTTTCAAAGTGTTTGAAAATAGCCAAGGAATTTATTTTAAGAAAATAAATCAAGTTCCAAAGAGTTGGAAATGCACGGAATTTTATTTTGGAGAAAATAAAATTTTCATCGAGGTGGGCCCACGTGGTATCCTCGGTTTTCGTGTCCAAGTTGTACACGCAAATGGGGATGTGAAATGAATATTTTGCCCTTACTTTTGTGCATAAAATGACCATTTTGCCCTCAGGTTTTTGCCTATAAATAGGCTGATCCCCTTGCCATTTCTCCCATTCAGTTTTGGGATGGTTTTGGCCAAATTTTGGCTTTGAAACCAAGTCCCATTTTTCTCCTAATTAATTCCGATTTATTTCGGAATTAATTTTAATTAGGTGTTTGTAAAAAACGCCTAATTTCGGGAGAATAAACCCTGAAAAGGGTTTTCTAGTTTAAAGTTTATTTTCTCTAAGTATTTAGAGAAATACTTTCGGAGCCCACACTCCAAGGGTGTCCCTGGGGTCATTGCAGGGAAGCTCTGCCGGTCTCACGAGTGGGCAAGGAGCTGAAAAAATACCGTTAGATAGCCATGTTTGCAGTACGGTAATATTTTACAGTTATTTTATTTTAAGCATGATAAATTATGTGCTCTTAAGTGTTAATTGCATGTTAGATATTTATCTGCTTAAGTGATTTAAAATTTATTATCAATTGCATGTATATACTTGAGTAGATCCGGCTAAGTCTTCCGCTTTGTATTAAAATGTTTTAGAAATATTTTAATACTTGTATTATAATAAAAATTTTAAAATGTGGTCCCGGACCGCTACTGTTTTGGGCCCGCCTCCCAGCAACTGGTATCAGAGCTAGTTTGAGTAACCCGTAAGGGGCTCTATCGTAGAGGGGGTTCTCGCAGTGTGACCTATGACGAAGTATTGACTCTTACCCCTCGCGGTCCCGCTGGTAAGGTTGGTTGTGTGGAGACGCACACCGTAAAACTAATTCGTGAGGTATCTTTGCTGGTCACCCTATGAGATAGGAACGCCAGCAGCGTCTTGGTATGGGATGGGATGGCAGCTGTCGGTGGGTTGATACGGGATGAGAAAGGAAGTTGGGTGTGTGGCTACTCCATGAAGATGGGAAAGGCTACGGTGACTCTTGCGGAACTTCTAGGACTCCGTCAGGGCCTGAAGATGGCCTGGGCCGTTTTAGAAGACTCAATGTGGAATGCGACTCGGAGATGGTGGTCAAACTACTTATGGAGGGCGACAGTGATCGTCACCCTTACGGTGCCATTGTAAATGACTTTCGGGACCTTTTAAAAATGTCGTGGGAAGTGGAGATGAAGCACGTGTACATAACTGCTAATGGGCATGTGGATCTGCTGGCGAAGAAGGGCCATGACCTCAAGGAAAACTTTGTGCTCTGGGCAGAATAACCTACGGAGCTGAAGAGAGACTTGGTGATGGAGGACAGTTAGTTTGGGCTGGTTTTAGTTTCTGACCCAAAAAAAAAAAAAAAAAAAAACATAAGCAATTACTAATAATAATTGTTAAATTATTGTGTTTTCAGTTTTGATGTTAACAAGTTGTGATCTTTCTTAATTTCCTTATTGTCCAAAGTTCTTCTTGCAGATTGAAGAAGACTAAAGACAGCCTTGCTTGAAGTCCAAAATCTAGAAGGGAAGCTCAGGTCAAAGCCAAATAAGGAATCACAAGAAGATCAGTGAAGCTATTCAAAGGAAGCAGCTCATCTGGTACCTTCTGGTACTAAAACAATTAATTGAACTTTCAGCTCTATCTCTCCAAGAACCAAAACAAAGCACGGTTAGTTGCGAAAATTTTCAATTCACACCCTCTTGTCTAACAATAATCAAAAGAGAAAATACATGATTAGTTGACCGTTGTACTTGATGGATTAGTTGGTTGAGCTGGTTATACGGTCATGGTTTGTCTACAACTAAGAACAACCAAAATAAATTCATCTTTCTCTATATAAATAACTCTGATATACATAATCGATCATAATAAGTAGTAAGAATTTCGTAGAGTAAACAATTATTCATGTGAGATGAATTGTAAAACTCTCATTCACGATCAATTAAAATAATTAATTCTTTTATAAAATTATTGGTCTAATTGAATGAGCAAGAATGTAATTCAGTCACTAAATTATAGGAGTCTAGAAAGGTAAGACAAACAATCGGACAATAAACTGTATGAGCATTATAGAATGGGCAATTGATTAAGAGATTTAGCTCTTTAGAGTTTTTTCATATTTAAGGTCAAATTAAAACTCGTCCACTCAATCACAATTTTATTTAAGGGGAAGGGAGGCAAAAGGCCAAATTAGATTAGCTTTGAAAGAACAACATCCAAAACGTATTGTGGAATGTCTGAAAAATCAACGCAGGTTAATACTGCATTTCTAACAAGTTTGAGTATTATTTAAGGGATTTATACTTGATCTCAATGTTAGGAATAGTGCCCTTAAAGCCGATTGTATATCCACTTTAGTACTTTCCCTTTGTAAATCACAGACAATCTTTGAATAATAAATGAACTTTGGCAACACTTCTTTATATGCTCTTGTTTAATTGTATGTTTACTTTAACTGCGCATGTATAAGAACTCCCCTAATCAATATGACTTATAGGACTCAACCATTCAGGTGAAATGGTTCATGGAACGAGCCCTATATCACAAAAGTCATGATTAGAAATCACTCCAAGCCGATGAGTCCTAAAGTCAGTGGGAGTGTCGACTTGACTCGTTCAAGGCTTGCTCGTGTGATCACGCCCTTAAGAAGGACCACCTTATTTTATGGGGTGCAAAGTGTATTGTTGATACGTGCGTGATACATGGGGGTACTTACTTATTCCAAGTAAGTACACTGAGGTGTCCCGTGTGAGAAGATTCCTAAATGGGAAAGGAAGTTTTTATTTCTGGAAATAGAAACTTCCAGATTAGGAAATATCTCACGAGTCATTGATGTGATTAAGTGATCTTTAGACTTGAGGTTCCATTGCTACTTTATGAGCTAACTCTGCAGTCTTAGGTATAAGCTTTAAAGGGTGTCGCCTTAGACAACTGATTCAAAGCTTATGCTAGGGCTGCACCAGTGGCACATGAAAGTATATGAGAATCGATAAAGGACCTACACTTGCATTAGCAAGTTGATCTCTTATTGTGTAAGTCATTCATATGCCATAATGGAGTCCTTGGCCAAGGCAGTGGATTAAGACATCAAGACATGAGTTTCTTGGATTGAGATCAAATGAATATGAAATGTACTTAACTTTAAGATCAAGATTATTAGGGTTCTAGTTATTCCCTTGCCCTAGATCTTAATTGAGAGATGGGATGTAGGAGGATTGTATCTCACATATGTCAATGACTTAAAAGGTTCTTTCAAATTGAGACATTCTTATTCAGCTAAGGGTCATACACCTGTTACTAGACTATGGTCGTATGATCTGTGGACTGATTAATTAATTAGGGTCACTGCTAATTGAATTAAGAACCTAGAGGGTCACACATAACAACCCGGTCACGTGGGTTAAGGCTTGAAATCGATTAAACGAGTTGATCAGACCAATAGGAGATTGGTGGGGTCCACACGTGTCCTTAGTAACACGTGTCACGTGTGTATGTGTTAATTAAATAATTAATCTTGGTTAATTATTTAATGGACTTTAATTTAATTATGAATTAATATTAAAGTTTTAATTTGGAGATTCTAAGTCTAATAAATAATTAATTATGAATTAACTAATTATTAGCTTCAAGTTATTTATTTTAAATAAATAAAGTAAATTAAAATATCTAAGAGAGTTGGATATTTAATTCTTGCTTGACAAGTTGGTCAAAAGAAGACTTTTGGTCAAAGTAAGAGCTTTTCTCTCCAAGCAAGAAATCCGTTACCAAAAGGGTTTTGGAGAGTCTTGCTAATCAAGGCATGGGGTTCGAACCCCTAGCCTATTAATACTTAGGGTTCGAACCCCTTGGGGGTTAATGCACAAATTCTCCTTCTCCAAATTATATACAAAAACCCTAGAGCCTAAACACCGAATATAGAACTAGCATCCTCCCTATTCGGATCGTGGTCGAGGTTGGTGGACTAATTCTCTAAAGGGCTACTATCGTAAAGTCTTGAAAGATTCGAATGAGCTTTTGGGGATTAAGTCGCGTGAAGAGCGTTCTTGGGCGGCTAGAACGTGTCAACAAAGCTACTATCTAAGCGAATTTTTTGATCTCTACGAATTTGGGAATAGGAATTGCAAGATTCTCGATTCTATCTTTTGGAAAAAAAAATTAAATTTCCGTTGTGTTTTTATCTCGTTTTCCCAACACTCAAATCGGATATAGAATTTGTGCTAGAAGTGTTGAGTCATTGCACGGGCTTTGAAGACTTGAGAGATTGGATACTTAATCTTCAATTTAGAAGACTTGATGATTGATTTGGAGGACTTAGAGATTTAGGCCTTAAAGAAATGGTGAATCTTTGTGACGCTCTTTCTCTATGGGTTGTGTTTGCACTAAAAAATCGTGTTTATTGATTTTTAGTCAACACCGAATAGATAATACAAATTATTTGATAATTCAAGTGAAAGTGGGTCTTCAATCTTCTGATTGATCCTCTGATTCTTCCTTCGAATTTAAAGTTGTTGAAATCTTCAAACGCTCCTTGATGGATTTGATGGTTTGATATTCTTCAACTTCAAATGTAGCTTTTAATAACGTTAATCCGTAGGTCCTTCGACTTGTTTACGAATCAAACGCTAGATTTTGGAGAATTCCACCAAGAATGCCGATGAACTCGTCGGTAACTCCGTGAATTTAGCTTGAATATAACGCCGATTCACCGGTATAACGCCTTGATAACGGATCAAACTCCTTGATTGGTAACTTCGGGGAAGAACGCCTTTGAATGCCTTAGAACTCCGTCTTGAACTTGTAGAGAGAACTTTGGCCTTCTTCTTCTCCTTAGCCTTCTTGGATTTGTGTTGTGTTGAATGAACTATCTCATGACCTCTTTATATAGGTGTGAGATTCAAGACTTGTGGTTCAAGTCAACCTTTATTTAATAATTATCTCATATATTTTTTGAAGAGATAATATCAAACAAATCATATAAATATTTATCTCTTTAATACTTTATTATTTTTTAAAGAGATAATATCACATTAATATTTATCTCTTTATATTTTTTATTTTTTAAAGAGATAATATCATACAAGACTTAAATTTGATTGATCGGTGTGACGCAATACGCCACGTGTCGCCATATATTTGTCTTGGCTTTCTTTGACTGCAACACTTGATTTAATTGGTTAAAGCATGTCACTTTGACACGTGTCATCACTTGATTTGTTGATAAAATAAAACATTATAATATGAATTAAATTTAACTATTTAACTTTGAAATTAAATTTAGGATAATTTCAAAATATTAAATAGCAAATTAAATTAATAATATAAAGTTTATTTATTAGTCTACAAATGCCCCCAAGAACATGTCGAATATTTATACGAAGGCGGGACTTGAAGTTTTTAAATTTTGCTTTTTCTTTTTCCACAAATTTTAAATAAAATTAGTCTGCGAATCGGACACCATTAAAATTTTAAATTGCCTTAACTTATTTCGAGTAGCAGAGGGATCTTTGTATCAGTAGAAATCTTAATCCACCAAGGAAATTGACTTCATATAAGGCTTTGCATGCATGGCAACGATGGCATCAGCGAAATTAGAATTCAACCACTTCATAAATTGAGGTAACTATTTATTATTTTTAATCAAAGGCAATGATTACTTTCAATTAAAACAAATATAATTATCTCCCTGAACTTCTAATTTGGATAGACAATTTCTTATCCAATGTCATCCAAATTTCGGAGAGATTAGTTCCTACTTAAACACCAATTCTTGAAATTAAGAATAGAGATTAATTACTCTCACACTTAAGACTTCCATTAGGATTAGGAGTTCTAATCCAATTAGGATACCCCATAATCCCACGCCTATAAATAAAGTCCCTTGGCCCCATAATTCATGATCCAAGTTCGAAACACAATTTGTAGAGAGAAGGTAAATTGAGAGCAGCGCCTTGATCCCGACATTGATTTCTTGGAGCATCACTTCAGACGGCATCATCGTTTGCGACAGCAATTATTCGGCAAACTCCGACAGGCTTTCGCAAGTAACACACATAGTTCTTTTTTTTTTTCTTTTTTTTTTTTACTCCTTTCTTTTATTTGTTCCTTTTCCCCTTTTTTTGAGTTTTATTGGTAACTTGCTATTTCTTCTTTTTTTTTCGATTTAAAGATCACAATGGTGTACTTCAAAGATATCTCAACTTCATCTGGTGTCAAGCACTTAGCGATCCTTGATGACGAGAGACAATCCGAAGAGAAGGCTACTTGCTTGGAGGTACATGATTCTTTACTTGGTCTATACGGAGGTCGTTGGCCAAAGTTGATTACATCGATACGCTTGAACGAGTGGTCTCAAAGAATTACCATAAGCAAAACATCAAAGGGATGGGCTCTACAGGTTGCACACCATCAACTTACTGAAGGGCCAGATTACTTACCGTCATTGGGTCGAGCTAATATCGAAAGAAAAACCAAGTGGGGAGACGACCTTAAATTTGATGGTGAATTTCTCTTTATTGATGGATATTGAGAGTGGACTGAAGATATCCTTAGCCAATACGGAGACAAGTTAAATGATGTTCAACTACACGATGCGGTACGTGCCTCCTTATGTACTTACGATCGCAACTCTCTGAAATTATCAAGGCCTTTATCGAAGCATGGTGCCCTTCAACAAATACCCTCTTGACATCATTTGGCGAACTATCAATATCATTATAGGACTTATATACTTTGGCGGGTCTTCCTGTGACCAGACTGATCTATGACGAAGTAGTTCTTGATACCAAGGAACTTACTGGTCATGATCACAAGGGAAATATGTTTGTACCTAGTTCGTGCGAGTATCTATTCCAAGTTTACCATTCACTGAAGGGAGATGACCGAAGAAATCAATTTTCTCAAGTTACAATCGAATCTTGGGTGAACTTTTGGTGCAAGAGAACTAGGAGACATACCCAGCTGCCTCCTTGCAAAGATAGGAAGAATAGGCGTATTAAGCAAACTCACAACCCACAAGGAGATATTGGTGCCCTCGAAGCATGGAACACGATGGAGGAGAAGTTTTGCTAGACTTGCTCTCAAAGGAAGTTTGAAGGAAGAAGTTTACTTGGTCGCTTGCTTATCATGTTGTATTTGTGCCTTTTCTTTACCTTGCGACACTGCTGGCGTGATCCGTTCGAGTACCTTTAAAATTGCAAGTACCATGGCGGTTGGTCGAAACGTGGAGTTAGCAGTTCCTGTCTTGGCAAGCATTTACAAAGGGCTCAACAGATTATCAATGGCTTCACGACCCACTAGAGTTTACTCTCCGTTCCCTATCCACTTTGTTTATGGTTGGTTAGCACATTACTTCAAAACCCACTTTCCACTAAGCAAACAAGTACACGGTCCGCTTATAACTCAATATTCCAGCGAATGAGGTGCGCGATACTATGATGCAAAGCAAGCTCGCAAGAAGATTCATAATGCTGAACTTGTATCTTGGACTTGCAACATGGTCAATGAATAAGGAGAATTTCATCATATCGATAATGGGAGAGGTCACGAACTTAAAAAATATTACTTGGCGGTAATTCGATCCGGTTATTTGACTTTGAGGAGGGGTAGACAATTCATCATTGAGCCATACAGTTCTCACCAATTTAGTAGTCAATTTGGCTTTTATCAAGAAGTACCTGGAGTTATCAAAAATAATATTCGGCACTGTACTTTGGAGGAAGGAACCAACCACTGGCGTGTTTGTACCTTATCAAATTCCATGTCCTCGGCGTATTTTTCGCAATTCCTCAGAATGCAAAGAGATTCTTTTCTGACAGTTACAAGGAATGGTGGTCAAAAATTCATGGCAACTTTTTTGAAGATAATGTCTCCAAACTAATTGACCTGAAGTTACTTGACGCCGAAACCCCAAATGAAAGAGAGAAACGAAAGGCATCAATTGTTCCTGTCGAAGGGAGTGGTGATAGCGAGTGTCATTAGAAAAGACAAAAGAATACAAGTTAACCTTCACTTGATCGGTTTGCCAATGAGGTTGAATTTTTTTTTCCTCAATTTCATCTTTACTTGATCTTTATACTTATCATTTTCTCATACTTCATTTTTCCCTTTGCAGTTGGAACATGAGATGATAAATATTGAAGATAGTCAAGAGTCTCAATATAGTCAAGGTTCGGTGGTAGGGCCAAATTCCTTAGAGGTAGATGCTCCACTTGAGAAGGAAATTCAAGAGAAAGCACCGAAGAAGCAAAATCCACCACATCCTGAGGTATCGGTGTTTCAGGGAGCAAAATTCATCAATGATCGAACAAAACAATTTCATAATGCTATTAGGGGATGATCTTTCGAAGAGGATATCTGGCACGCCACTTGACTCTATAGCTTCCATCAAAGATGAAATCTACTTGGTGATTGTAGGAATGAAGAAACATGATGGATCTTACACTTCTCATATAGAGGACTCCTTTAAGATCTCGTTTGTAAAAGCAGATACTTATGATGAGGCCAAGTTAAAGCATTCAGAAAAAAACATCTGAAACACTTTCCTCTCAGCAGCTAAATGAAGCCAAAGATCACCTCAAGGATGCACAAGCAAATCATGCCAATGAAATAGATCACATCAAAACAACCAAGGATGATCTAAAGCACATCAAGAAAGAGATTGTTGATTTAAAGAGGCAGAAGAAGGACTTATCATCATCGTTGAAGCGACAACAACTTCTACTCAAAAGTGCTCAAGACAAAATTGGTGAAATTGAACAAGTGGTTACCACCCTCAAGAAAGCTTCCCCGGAAAATGATGAAATGCTCGAAAATGTGAAGAATGCCTCTGATCTTCTCGAAGTAGCCAATGAGACTCTGAAAGATTTGAACCCGTTTACTTGATAGTCATTTAGGTCCCTTTTTTTTTTTTTTTTTGCTTAGGATCTGTTTAAGAGTAGTATGGGACCGTTATGTTTTTCTCCTTCTCTTAGGATTTGATATGTCATGAACATTATTACTTCAAAGTTATTTAATAGAATTTATTATTTTTTCTATCTTGAAACCTTTCAGTAACACATTTTTTTTGTTCATAACATTATCAAAAAAGAATTAACACAACTTTCAAGTGTTGATTTTTATCAAGTAAACAACACTGTAATCCCTTTACTTACTCAATTTGTAGTTTGATATTTCAATTTGAAGAACTTTCAATTCAACAGGAAAACACAAATCAAATCAAAGTTGTGGACTTATTTCAACTTGAAGAGCTTTCAACTCAGCAAGGAAACACAAATCAAGACAAAATTGTGATTGAATTCAACTTATAACTTGGTATTCTTTTATCCAACAAGAAAATACAAATCAACACAAATCAAAGCAATGTTGAGAATTTATTCAACTTGTGATTTGTGATTTGATACTTACTTGAAGAATTTTCAATTCAACAAGGAACTATAAATCAAAACAAAGTTGTTACTGAACTTAGAAGATATCTAAGCTGCCTACGTACCCTTTCAAAAGGGATCAAGTCATAACGTAGTTCAAATGGTTAACTTTGTTTTAAGGGGGAACCGTACACAGTTTATACTCATGCGGGCCAGGAGTATCCATTGCTTAACCACCCTGGACAAGGTGGGATATCTATCATTTTAACCACATGAAACATCTTTAGTGGAGTAAGTTAGTAGTTTAGCCACGTACTTTACCATTGGTGGTTACCGTACATAGTTTATACTCATATGGGTCAGGAGTGACATGCAGTTTAGGCTCGTGCATCGAGGAGCATTCTACTTTATCATGCGTGATATTTCTTCAAGAATTTACCATTTATAGGTACGATGCGCAAGCCGTCCTTGTCGAGTAACTCGTAGGCGCCATTTGTATACACTTGTTTTACCACATGCGGACCGTCCCACTTTGACATGAACTTGTTTCCCATACGCTGAGTGATGGTAATTGGTCTTCTCACTGCTAAGACCAAGTCCCCTGCTTGGAATGACCGCGGATGCACTTTCTTGTTAAATGCTCTCGTCATTCGGGCTTGGTAGCATTCAAGTTGTTGTTGTGCTGCAAGTCTTTTCTCATAAAGTGCTTCCAACTCTTCAAGTCTGAGACGAGCATTATCCTTCGGAGTAAGACCTTCTTGAATTGCTATGCGAGGTGATGGTATTTGGCTTTCCAAAGGAAGCACGACCTCAACTCCATAAACTAACTAGTAAGGGGTAGCTTGAGCCGCGGTTCTATGTGTTGTCCGGTACGTCCACAACGCTTCCCCAGCTTTCTCATGCCATTCCTTTTTTGACTTAGACATAAGTTTTTTCAAAAGATTGCACAAAGTCTTGTTAAACGCCTCTGCCAAACCATTTGCAGTTGCATCATACATTGACGAGTTATGTTGTTTAAAGCCAAATTGCACGCATAGTTTATCCATCAGCTTGTTGTAAAAGGGGTTACCATTATCACTGATGATGTACCGAGGCACCCCATATCTAAAAATCAGATTATTTCGGATGAACTCAACTACTGCTTCATTTTTCACCTCTTTAAGGGGTACTGCTTCCGCCCACTTTGAGAAGTAACCAGTAGCTGCCAATATGTAGGAATGACCACCTGAAGATTTAGGAGTTATTAGACCTACTACGTTAAGACCCCACACATCGAATGGCCATGAAGCTACTGTATGATGTAAAGGTTTAGGAGCTTGGTGAATGAGATTGGCGTGTGTTTGACATGTTTCACATTTTCTTGCATAATCCAAACAATCTTTAACCATAGTAGGCCAGTAATAGCTCATCATTTTGATCCGAATATGTAGTTTTGGACCTGATTGATGTGCTCCACATACTCCAGAATGTGTTTCCGCCATAGCTTCGAAAGTTTCCTCACCATTTAAGCAACGCTAATAAGTTCCCTCAAAAGAGCGTCCATACAAAGTATCTTTGTATAAAATAAAGCGAGGAACTCTTCTACGCACTTTAGTTTTATGTCGAGGATTGATGGTAATTTTTCGTGCTTCAAGTAATCAATCAACGGAGTCCTCCAATCTTCCTCTTCGCCAACCGAGATTGATATGGCATTTATATTCTCAATATCAGATCCACTCGATGATAGCACAACCCAACGATTACACACGGGCATACTTGTTGTTTCCTCTTTCGATAGAGCTATAGCAATCGCCAAATTAGCCAAAATATCAACTATTCTATTTTTTTTCCTTGGTATATGACTCAAAATTATATTCTCAAATTTTGTAATCAAAACCGATACTTGTTGATAGTAGGGGATTAAATCTTCTTTCTTGACTTCATACTCATTTAAGAGTTGGTTGATTATCAGTTTGGAGTCACCGTATACTTCTACACTGAGAATCTTCATTTCTTGTGTCATTTGAAGTCCAATAATCAGAGCTTGGTACTCAGCAACATTATTTGAGCATAATTCAGTCAACACAAATGAGTATGTTAAAACAAGCCTTTCCGGAGAGACAAAAACCACTCCTGCCCCTGCTCCATTTGATCGAGCCGATCCATCGAAGAACATCATTCAAGTTGGTAAAGGCTCGACAAAAAAACTTCTTCATCGGGAAAGTCATCGGATAGTTCCCACTCCACTGGAATTGGATGGTGAGCTAGGAAATTGGTGAGTGCTTGGCCTTTCACAGCTTGCTGAAGTACATATGTTATCTCGTACTGATTAAATATGATTGACCACTTAGCTAATCGTCTGACTAACACTAGTTTTGACATTACATATTTGACAGGATCAGCTCGACATATGAGCCTTATGGAATATGCTTCAAAATAATGCCTTAACTTCTTGATCGCGTAGAATAAAGCTAAACATATCTTTTCAACAGGGGAATACTTTAAATCCTTTTCAGTTAACGTCCTGCTGAGATAATATAACGCTCTTTTCTTCCCTTCTTCATTTTCTTGTGCCAATAAGGCCCCAATTGACCGTTCTTGCCAAGCAATATATAGGATAAGAGGTTTTCCTGGTATTGGAGCTCCTAACACCGGCGGGTTCATAAGATGCTTTTTGATACTTTCAAACTCGTTTTGACATCCTTTATCCCATTCAAAATTGACACCCTTTTTCAAGAGATGACTAAAAGGTTGACATCTTCCTGCCAAATTTGATATGAACCTTCGGATAAATGCTAGATTGCGTTGTAAGCTTCTCAAATCCTTAAGATTTCTTGGCGTGGGCATCCTTAGGATAGCATCTATCTTGGCGGGATCAACTTCAATTCCACGGTGGCGGACTATGAAGCCAAGGAATTTTCCCGAAGTGACACCGAAGGCGCATTTGTGGGGGTTCATCTTCAAATTGTACTTACGGAGCCTGTCAAACACAACTCATAGATCTTTTAGATGGCCATCTATTTTCTTGGTTTTAACTACAAGGTCATCCACATAGCACTCCACGTTCTTGTGCAACATATCATCAAAGATGTTTTGCATAGCGCATTGATATGTAGCGCCTGCATTTTTTAGTCCAAAAGGCATAACCTTATAACAGTAGATACCCTTTGGGGTACGAAATGCAGTACTCTCCTCATCTTGGGACGACATTCTGACTTGATTGTATCCTGAACATCCATCCATAAAAGACAAGGTCTCGTGTCCAGTAGTTGCATCTACCATAAGCTCAATAACTGGTAGCGGAAAATCATCCTTTGGGTATGCCTTATTCAAATCTCTAAAGTCAACACATATGCGAATTTGACCGTTCTTTGTCTTGACCAGAAGAATACTAGAAATCCAAGTGGGGTATTTAACTTCCCTAATGAATCCAGTATCAATAAGTTTGTTGACTTCGGCTTCAATTAAAAGGACTAATTCTAGATGGCATACTCGTTGCGATTGTTTTACCGATGGAACTCCATGCTTTATGTCAAGGCTGTGAGTTGTAATTTTTGGATCCAACCCGAGCATTTTCTTGTACATTTAAGTAAAGACATCCTTGTATTCCTTTAGGAGACTTGTATATTGGATCATCTCTTTAGGACTCAGAAGTGCACTTACAAATGTAGGTTGATTCTCTTTTATTGTTCCAAGGTTGATTTCACGCAGCTCATCTACAGTTGCTTGTATGCCATCTTCAAGTTGTGGAGGTGCCTTTTTGACTTTGTCTTCCAACATTTCAGAGTTAAGATCTTCATCGATTGAGATATGGTGGCATGTCTTTATGGTGACAGGTCCTTCCAAAGTAATAAGCAGGGGTGTGCCCCCAATTGAGAAGTGAAGAGTCTGATCTTGTCCCGTTTGTGGTTCTATTGACTCCCCATGAGTTATGTCTCTATCAACCTTTGCATTTTCTCTAAGACGATCGAACACAGATCGACGGTTTGATGTATGTTTGTCCTCAAAAGTTTTTTAGTCTTTAGACCCGAGTTTCTTAAACACAGAAGGACGTCTCATAGGAGCACCGAGTTGATCAAACATTGAAACACATTTATTCTTCTTATCAGCTTCAATTCTTAACGCAGATATGTGTTGGACGTTCACCTGTTTATCTTTCCGAGATACACGTATTCTTAGTGATTCCGTACAAGCATATCCTACGCCCAACTTTGGTTGATCAACACGAAGTCCTTTCTCCTTTATTTTATGTTGCGTCTCAATGAGCCCATGAATCTTCTCACCAGTTAACTCGGGTTTTAAGTAACCTAAGGTTGATGGACTTGAAAAGTCGTATCCTGATCTTTCTAAGAGTATATAAGCCTTTGGATCAAATACTCCTTTTATTTCTCCTGATGACATTGTTGGAGATGGTCTATCTGTCGAATTCAAAGTGATGATACGCATTATCAGGTTCGATTTCAAAGCTTCAAGATTATTCGAAGTTCCCACTTCGTGTTGTTTCTCATGGGCGCAATGCTTGAGCTTACTTGCCTCTTCATTTGACTTGACTTTTTCTTCAGGTATAACTTCTTTTATTGAGTTCGGGTCTAAGTACAATTTAGCATCAGCAAAGTGGGATTCTGTATCAGTAAAGGGTTTTGCATCTGCATCCACTTTCATGACTTCTCCATCTTTCAGATATTTAAAACATTGATGAGGGGTAGATGGAATGACATTGTTTTCATGGATCCATGGTCTCCCTAATAGAAGGTTATAGGAACTCCTAGCATCAATCACATGAAGTAGAGTGCTTGCCTTCAATTCTCCAACTCAAAGATCCACTCGAATCATCCCTATAGCTCATTGTCCTCCTTGATTGAATCCTTGAATGGTCAGACGACTTTGAGATAATTCTTCGATAGAGATCCCTAACTTCTTCATAGTAGACTTTGGCATGATATTAACGGCTGACCCTCCATCGATCAATATGCGGTTAACTCTCTCCTCTTGCATGAATCCTGAGACAAAAAGTGGTCGGTTGTGCGGTTTCGGTCCCAGCAATAAATCATCGTCCGTGAAGGCAATTGTCGCACTAGTAACATGACAAGAAACAACATGAGTCTTCATGGGAGGTAGGACTCACATTTTCTTTGACGTATTTATTCGGAAAAAAGTCGCCCAAAATCACTGGTCTCCGGTAGCGATTGTTTGAAGGCCTTTTGTGGTTGGCAAGTGCTCTCATCCTTCTCTTTGACTCGTTTCGTCTATAATTGATCGGAATTGATATTTTTAACCAAGTAGGATGAAATTGTTCCACCCGTTGTCTTTGTCTTCGCCGATGCATCACTGCAGCCCATTCATTGTCATCTTCAACTTTCGTTGTATGCACTTCAACTTTAACTTCTCTACTGGACAACAACTTTGAAATCCAAACTTCCAAACTGGATTTTTGTGGATAACCCCAATGGTGTTGGTGACGCCATCATACTCTTTTTGCTTTTAACTCTACTGACATTTGTTGAAGTTACTATACTAGTAGCGTTTGCGTCGGCCGCATCTTCGCTTTCAAGGATAATTTTGCCTTCTCTCGCTAGAGCCATGATCTTATCTTTCAGTTCAAAATATTTCTCTATTGGGTGGCTAATGACTCGATGATATTTGCAGTACTTCGGGTTATTTACTTTCCCACTCTCCTCGGGGCGTTTTGGATGTGGTAGTTCTATCAATTTTTTTGCCAACAGTTCATCAAAAATGTGTGAGACATCAGAGTCTGGAAATGGGTATTCATTTTCTTGCAACTCTTTTAGTGCAAGTCCACGTCTTTCATCCTGCGTTGGTTGATCTTTTGTTTTGGTTTCAACCTTCTTTTCCTTAGAGGGGATTTTGACAGGTGTTGCCTTCACTGCCATAGATTCCTTTGCAAAAGGCTTGACGAACTTCTCACTCCTCCGAACATCCTTTCTATCCTTTCTTTGATTTTCAGCTGGAAAGTTAGTACCATAGTGTGCAATACTTAGTTTCATATCATGAGCTCTCGTATCCAATTCTTCGAATGTTCGGGGCTTGATACCTTGCAAGATGTAAAGCAATCCCCAATGCATGCCTTGAATACACATTTTTATTACAGATATCTCTGAAAGTCTATTCTTGCAGTTCAAACTCAATGCTCACCAACGATTGATGTAATCGATGACTAGTTCGTCTTTCTACTATTTTGCATTAGTGAGCTCGATCATACTTACGGTGCGACAAGTACTATAGAAACGATTCAAGAACTCTCTTTCCATTTGGTTCCAACTGTCGATCAATTCTGGCTCTAAATCAACATACCAATTGAAAGCTTTTTCTTTAAGTGACCTCAGAAATTGTTTCACCAAATGATCACCATACGTCCCCGTATTGTTGCATGTTTTCGCAAAATGAGTGACATGTTGCTTCAAATTGCCCTTTCCATCAAATTGCTAAAAACTTGGTGGTTGATAACCCATTGGCATCCTCAAAGAATCAATGCATTTAGTGTATGGCTTTGAGTATGTTTGAGGAATTTTGCGAGGGTACACCATACTGAGCTCTAATTGTATTGGTTATCATATTTTACAGTTCTTGAACAGATAGGGCGGCAATGGATGCAGTAGAGTTAGGTTTTGATCCAGAGTCATGTTGAGGAGACAAGTTAACTCGCTTTCCATTAGTGACTTGAGCCGAAAGAGTTTGAAGGTTACAAGTAGACTGACCAGGATCGTCATTTTCTAACTTATCTATAAGTTGAGCAATCTGGAAGTCTTTATCCTCCAAAGTCTTTTGCAAGTTAGCCATTGCTTGAGCCATTTGGGCAACTCGCTCTTCGAGAGTCATAGTTTCTTCAGTGAAATGAGTTTCTTTTGATTTAGTTTCCTTGGGGGTTGAAGGAGTTGAACCATCTGATGATTTTGAGTCATGACCGTCTGTAAAAAACCGCACAGTGCCATCAACTTCTTTGTTCTTCAGATTTTGTTGGTTTACACCATCAGCTCCCTTATTCTTCGGGTTGAGTTGGATTTTAAGAGCCATTGAGTATTCGTTGAACTTTAGTATGAAAAGGAAGAGATGAGAAGTAAGATGAGTCCCACTGGGCGTGCCAATCTGTTTGCACTAAAAATTCGTGTTTATTGATTTTTAGTCAACACCGAATAGATAATACAAATTATTTGATAATTCAAGTGAAAGTGGGTCTTCAATTTTCAGATTGATCCTCTGATTCTTCCTTCGAATTTAAAGTTGTTGAAATCTTCAAACGCTCCTTGATGGATTTGATGGTTTGATCTTTTTCAACTTCAAATGTAGCTTTTAATAACGTTAATCCGTAGGTCCTTCGACTTGTTTACGAATCAAACGCTAGATTTTGGAGAATTCCGCCAAGAACGCCGATAAACTCGTCGGTAACTCCATGGATTTAGCTTGAATATAACATCGATTCACCGGTATAACGCCTTGATAACGGATCAAACGCTTTGATTTGGTAACTTCGGGGAAGAACGCCTTTGAATGCCTTAGAACTCCGTCTTGAACTTGTAGAGAGAACTTTGGCCTTCTCTTCTCCTTAGCCTTCTTAGATTTGTGTTGTGTTGAATGAACTATCCCATGACCTCTTTATATAGATGTGAAATTCAAGACTTGTGGTTCAAGTCAACCTTTATTTAATAATTATCTCTTATATTTTTTGAAGAGATAATATCAAACAAATCATATAAATATTTATCTCTTTAATACTTTATTATTTTTTAAAGAGATAATATCACATAAAATCACATGAATATTTATCTTTTTATATTTTTTATTTTTTAAAGAGATAATATCATACAAGACTTGAATTTGATTGGTCGGTGTGATGCAATACGCCACGTGTCGCCATATGATTTGTCTTGGCTTTCTTTGACTGCAACACTTGAGTTAATTGGTCAAAACATGTCACTTTGACAAGTGTATCACTTGATTTGTTGATAAAATAAAACATTACAATATCAATTAAATTTAATTATTTAACTTTGAAATTAAATTTAGAATAATTTCAAAATATTAAATAACAAATTAAATTAATAATATAAAGTTTATTTATTAGTCTACAAGTTGATTTAAGGGATTGATACTTGATCTCAAATCGGATATAGAATTTGTGCCAAAAGTGTTGAGTCATTGCACGGGATTTGGAAACTTGAGAGATTGGATCCTTGATTTGGAGGACTTAGAGATTTATGGCCTAAAGAAATGTTGGATATCTGTGGCTCGTGAATTTGAGAGTTTCTTTGATTTAATTTGTGAATGGCGTCTCCTCTTGTTTTGTGAGTCTGGATACTTCATTTATAGACAAATATTGGGTTTAAGTTTGAGACTACTTATATTTATTTAGATGGATTTTATTTTACGAACTTATTATGTTAGCCATAGTTAACCCATAATAATGGTAAATTTATATTATTATTTGAATCAAACTATAAAAAATTTCAAATTTTAATCATAAACACATATTAATTTTGTATCGGGTTCTTTTCTCAATATATTCTTTTATTCTTTTCAAAATATATTCTTTTACTTTTTGATGCAAATTATATATATATATATATATATATATATATATAATATAACGCACGCACACTCAAGCGGGAATCCAAAACCTTACTTTGGAGAATGAACCTATTAACCACTTGGACCAACCCCTGTTCGCAGTGCAAATTATATTTTGTGATGCAACGTTGCATATATTTTTTTATTGGAAGAAATTTCAACAATACATTTTGGTCTAGAGAAAATATCAATAATATTGTTAAACTAATGTGGGTGGTCCAAGAGTTCCGGGCCTGATTAAAGTTTACACTGCAGGCCTGCACTGCACGGCCCTGTGAGCCCACAAACAGTAAACTCATTTATTCTAACTAGTAACTTTGGCACACTCGTTGCGTGTGCAAATTAAGAAATTCTATTATTTAAAATATATTTAAATCATTTTTTATATTAATATATATTTTATTACTATTTTTAATATAATTATTAAATTAATATAAATAAATAGAGAATAAAATACCAAAAAACACTATCTTAGAAAAAAAATTATCAAAAAGAAAAGAAAAAGAATTGAAATGAAATGAGAAAAGAGTGAGGTTAATACGTAAATAACGGACTAAAACACGTCGTCTGTGGTTAAGTGAGTAAAATAAATCAATTAAAAAAAAGAAAAAGAAAAAAAGAGACCAAGTCCAAGAGACCACACTTGGGTCTCGCGCTTAATAATAGAGTAAGATAACTAAAAACTGCTCAGAAAAGTATGCTTAATTGCTTATTTATAATTTATGAATTATTCTAGAGACAATAATACAAATCATACAAATATACACGGCGATTAAAACTATATATTATAATTATAAGGGCATTGAAACAGATTAGATTACAAATGACACTTAGATGAGTTTGTTTTGATTTTAGACAAATTCCTGGAAGTTTGAAGTAATAACGCACGGATACAAAAATAAATATATAATATAATTATTTAAAAGAAATTATCATACTATAAATATTCAACACTACACAATATATAAAAATAATATTTTTAAAAATATTCAAAAAAATACTCAAGGGTCACTAAAATGTTTGTGGTTATTATATATATGTATAATTTTTATTTTTATTTTTATTTTATTTTAACTAAAGTTTCAGGTCGAGGAAATGATACAAAGTAGAGAATATCTACCAATTAAATGCTCACTTACAAATGATTTATATTGTCTATTACTCAATTGGACAAAGAAAGTTATTATTTATACTTATGGCTAATCCCAAACACCCCTTTATTCTTTGGGGCTTAATGGGTTTTATCCGCTAATCATTGAATAGTTGTGATATCCTTCATAGTCTTTGGAAAATCTTATATTTAACCCTTTTTCAACGAAATCTTGGGGAATATTCTGACGAGTTTTTTGAACGAAAATTTGCATGATTTCTAAGGATAAATTTGTATAAATCAGATGTCAAATGTGTTAATATTATATATCAAATTGAAATTTTTGACGCAAGGGATACACCAGTTTCGAAATCAAAGTCCAACAACCGAACGAAAGAAAATTCACCAATCAAATATGGTGAATGGTCGGTGAAACTGCAAACGGATTTAGACGGCCTCCAACGGTCAATGAGTTGAATGGGGTATGGGGTTTTGTTTGTCGTGGGGAGAGAAATACGATAATGATAGTATTGACTCTTAGATCACTGGTATGGAGTTTTGTTTGTCTTGGGGAGAGAAACATGATAGTTTTGACTTTTAGATCACTGTTACGCATGATAAATCGACGGTCAAAGTTAATTTGAACAGAATATTATGTTGAAATAGTATAAAAAGAATGTTATATTTTACAAAAGTTAAAAGAGTAACCGCACCAATTTAAAAATTAGGCAGCAAAACACACTAAACCCAAAAAAACATGGGGCATTTAGAATTAGTTATACTTATGAGTCATATTCTTGTAGAATATAAAAAATTACGGATAAAAAATTGTCCCCACCCCCACCAATTAAAATTCTAGCTTTACTACCTTTTAAGTAAATATTAAATAATGCGAGTTTTTTTTTTTTTTTTAATTTTTAAAAACCTTTAATTACAGCGTAATGAAAACATTTGGAAGAATGATATACAAGTAGGAGTGGCAGAAAGGAATTTATAAGTTGCATGAAACCTAGGAGAATCAACTTGTTTTAGGTAAAATGTAAATGTTTCTGTCTAACACAAACTGCCCCCCTTTAATGCAACTTATGACATTCCCACTTCACTCAAAACTACCCTAACTTCCCCATAACAAAACCTACTAACATCATCAACAAAATATTGGATCTCTTTTTTTTATTAGTTCATATTGTTACATGAATCAGTGTATGAATTCTAGCACGTTGGAACCAGGATGTTATATATACGTATTAAAATCATGTGAGCCTTTTAGATAAAATTAGCTCGAAATCGACTTAAATTTATGTTCAACTCGTAGGCTCAATAAGTTAATTCATTTCATTTCGCACGTCAGTATTAAGTTTTTGGACCAATAACTGAATGCATAACATCACGGTTCATATAATATTATAAATGATCTGAAAAGCTACTAATTTTTCAAAATATTTTCAGAACTTATGTTATTGTTTGTTATTAAATAAACAAACATTTAAAACTCTAGCATTCTGTTTAAAAAAGAATTAAGGCAGTTATTGAATCAAAAGACAAGTCTAGTAAAGAAAATCTCACTACAATCGCTCATTTCTTTCAATAATTTACAATTAGAGCAATCGAATGATGTTGTATTGTATTCAATAATAATAATAATAATAATAGAGATATCAATGATTTTTATTTTTTTTTTTATTTTATAATGTGCATAGAGATGTTATTTTCTTTGTTTAATTTCTTAATGTTGGCGGGTAGGGATTGGTTGATGAACTGGGTGGGCAATGAATGTAGTTCAATTGATGTAGACTATTAATTTGGAATATGTAGGTAATTTTAAACCGAATGTCATTCGATCAAATTAGTATAAATAAATAGTGAATACTTTATATTTATCATATAATTAGTGGAAATTTAGATAAATATAATATATTTATCATTATATTTAATTACGTTGGATCAAATTCAATAAGAGCTATAATTTTCTGAAATATACATGTCAATAAAGTAAACTTTGAACTCATTTTTATACTTTTATCAATTACAATATTCTGTTCTCATTTTATTTACTTTAAAGATATATTTTAGTCCCGACTTGGTTAATAGATCAGAAACCAATTATATTCAGATACAAATAGAATATTTATCTAAATAAAAGAAGATATTATATATATTGCTCCTGAGATATTCTTTTTAATACTTGTATGAATATCATCATTCGCAAAATCTTTTAAAATTACGATTTGATTGCGTTAATTCGGATTAAATATGACTATATATCATCCTAATACGGCTGCATATCCACTTAATAACACATAATATAAAAAAAAAACTATAAATAATAATAAATAGTACATGTAAATTTATGAGTTGCATGTTATTATAAGTACACTATACAATAAAAATTCTGCAGTTGCACAGAATATTTTTTTATTTTTTTACTTTTCACTTATTCTAAGTCATCTTTGCATGGCCTACGAATAAGAAGTAACATTAATAGTCTGCATATTGTCTGACAAAAATAAAATAAAATAAAATAAAAATAGTCTTCATAATAAAATTAACTAACCTGCATTAGGTATTTTGACTTATATAAATTAATATATTCACCAACAATGGGCTTTGAGAGTTTGGCATCCCTAATTCAAGAGAAATATTTGAGTCTTGGCTAGAGAGGAATAATTGTACTTGAGTTAGACCTAAAAATCTAATTTATTGTCTTTAAATAATTTTCCTTAGGTTCTATGCAGCTAAAATAATTAAGGGAAAGAATGTTAGTTCTTTTAAAAAACTTAATTTCTTACAAAGAATTTTGAGTTAATGTAATTTACGGTCGTTTTTATATTTTATATAAATCCATTTTTTTAGTTTGAAAAATTATGCTTCGTTACTCATGGTTTATTAATGTATTACAAATTACACCCCTCAGTTTGGCTATATAACAATCTAAATGTCTTTTCACTAAAAAATTCATATGCATCACCACAATCTATTAAATTAATCAACATAAAATCATTGACACTATTGAAATATTTTAAGGTGGTGTTTATGAGTTAGTATCGCCATTGAAATATTTCAAAATGAATCCTACTTAATAATAAAAACGATCAAAGTTTATCAAAATTTACGATGAGTTTATTTTACTAAGAAATGTATGAAATTCGTGATGCTAGTAGTAAAATGACTTTGGTATCGGTTCATACAAAAAATATTGTAACGAATATCATTTGGCTCCATAAAAGAGAAACTAATAAAGGGGTGTTTGTAAATTATTAGTAAATCATAAGAAATTTAAGTATAATTTCCAACTCTAGAAGAGTTCATATATAAACATACTAACTATACGTAGAGTAAATTTACAATTTACCCTTTATATTAGTAATGTCCATCGTGATCTTTTAATTCATCATATTTTAATTTGGTAATTAAATCGTTCGTGTCCTTCTGGTCCCGGCCTATGTTTTAATTTGATAATTTACTAGTCCTGCAATGAATTTTTCCATAAAAAATCTCAACAGTTAAAATAATAAATATGATTTATTACAAACTTATATAAGCATAATTATCCCGCGTTCGATACTATAGCTTAAATTAATTCAAATTATGATATTATACTTTTCTCTTGTCCGGAACTCTCACTATAAGTTTAAGAAATAATTTCATTTCATTACCCTATATTTAGGCTTAATTACAATACAATTCATTTAGATCGAGAAATATAATTACAATAGTCCCCTAATTTTTTAGAATCGTCTGTGATCACCGATGTCCGTTAGGATTGCGTTACATCATTCCAAAAATACTCCCAATTCTTTTAATTTGATTTGTGACGTCAGATATTATGTTGTTAAATTCATAATTTGTAGGGATCGTTTTGTTTATCTTTGTAAATTTGAGAGGCGATTTTGTAATTTTGCTCATAAGTTCAATATAACTCTCATACCAACTATCAGGATATAAATGTACTTTACAAATTCTGTTAGGAATCTCAGGTCAAACAAAATTTATAAGGAATAAAATGTAATTTTTCAATCTAAATGGATTGAGTTATAATTAGGTATAAATACGGAGGAGTCAGAAGTAAATCAAGCTAAGTTTAATTTGTATCTTGGGCTAATTCCGGACACCATACTTATTTTTTGGGACTTAGCGCGCTCTACTCCTTAATCTTTAAATTGGTGCGATTTTTCCCCTAAAATTTGAAAAATATTACACTTAACCTATAGTACATTGTTTCAGCATAATATTTTGGGAATATTCCGCTCAAAATTAACTTTGATTATCGATTTCTCCTCCATCATGACAACTCAAGAGTCAAGACAACCATTATCGTATTCCTCTCTTGAAATCGAATAAAACTCATACCTCATTCAATTCAATTGGTAGCCAGAAGCTGTCGGAATTCTCCTGCAAAGCTTTGTCGGTCATTTGTCATATTTGAACAGTAATTTTCTCTTCGTCGATTGCTGGATTCTGATTATTTTTTTTGTTCAAGAGGAGCCCAAGCACGGGCGAGAGAAACAAGACAAAAGAAAAACAACTTAGCTAACTCCATTCGAAGATGAGTCCTAACTCCTAAACCACCATTGTGTTTGTTACGTCGAGAATTTCGATTTAATATACAATATCAATACATTTAACATCTAATCTACAGATTTACTCTTAAAAATCACACTAAAATTTTGTCAAAATTTCGATTTAACACTCTCCAAAATTTTGTCGAAAATGGATTAAGCATAACATTTTTAAAAGTCAGAAAAAAAATTATATCGTTCAAAACTTTAGGGACAAAATCCACTAAAGCCCAAAGAATAATGTTGGTCTGAAATCAGCCCATATATCTTTTGTATATTTAACAGTTACGCTATTATATTTGACAGAATCACGAATTCCTATAATTAAATATGGAATTTTCTTTTAGCAAATCTGTTAGGAAGATTTTCTATCTTCACCTTATTGAAAAATATTTGAAGATCGGCATATGTTAATTGTTCGAATAAAGCGATGTAATTAATATGTTCCTTTTTTATAAGCTTTCGTAAAATGTTTTAGTAGTTTATAAAATACTACATATTATCTTAGAAAAATTAATTATAGATGTTCATTAAAATTCAAACTTGAAAATATAAAAACAAATAAATAAAATACTAATTTATGTCACTCCTTTATTGTTGAGAGCATTTAGCCAGACGTTTGCATGAGAATCAGTAAAATTCTCAATTATTAATTTCCCTTTAAATCGATTACCATTACAAAAATATTGTGACATTGGTTTTACTACGTAAAATATCAACAATAATGGGTGCAGGTGACAATAAATTTTTTAATAGATTCCATCATAATTTTTTCCCCCAAATTGTCAAGTAAATATCTATAATGCTACTAATGTCCACGCGCAAGAGATCAAACTTATAAATAAAATGAACAAATTAGTATAACAACTACAATGTTCGGATTATAAATAAAATGAAATGAAATAAATTGATATAACACCCATGATGTTCGAAAACGAATGCAATGATACAAATTTCTTTTTAAATTTTTTACGTGATGGGCATCGAAAACGCTATCCGACATAATACAACACTACATGATAATTAAAATAATATTTTTATAAGTATTTAACATTAGAATATAACAACTTAAAATAATTATGTTTTGAGTTTTTGATTAATATGTGTTCATTATTCTCAAACTTCCATTAATATTATTAGATTATTCCCAAATTTAGGTTTTTGGTGAATATTTCCAACTTTTAAGTAGTAGTCAATCGTTCGAATATTTATACCACACAATTATTTAATTTCACATGGATAATAGGATTATAAAATGTGTCATAAGCACGATGTAATCTACGATGATTCACTTGAATTAAATCCTATTGTTTTAAATAATTCCAATTTATACGGTGTTATAAACATGACTTGACAGTCGACAACTTTTGCATGTTGATAAATCACAGTTTCTTTAATATTTATCGAATAAGTAAAATAATCCGACAAGTATTTCAAAGTTTTTTGGGATAATATGAAATCAATTCTATATTTTTTTTTAAATTATAAATTAGAGTCATTAGACCATAATAATAATAGAAAAGCATTTGTGAAACTTTATTTATTAATAAAAGCATTTTCTTTCTTGAAAAAAAAAAAAAGAAAAAGCATTTTCTTTTACTTGAGAAAATTTAACAAAGTGGAAAACACGCGCCGCACCATGCGGGTGGGGAAGGGAATCTCAGACACACCACACGCATAATGTAATAAGTGGATCCCACGCCGACCCACCTTGTAATCTTATTTGCACAATTGCTATATATAATTTTTATATTATATATTTATTTGCTCTTTTTCCTAATTTTCTGCACTATTTCCCCCCCTTATTTTCTTTATTTTTCTACCATTTCAAGTTTCAACGAATCAAGCCATCAAATTCAACCTCAAGGTCCTTTGCTTCTTTGATTTCCCCAAACATTATAGAAAAATATACTTTTTTTTTCCCTTGGGATTTCGGTTTCTCCAAAAGATTCAATCTTGAAAAGGGCCTCTGGGAATAATAAATAAATAAAAAAGCAGAAAAGAAAAAGAAAACAATTTCTTTGACAATAGGTGCGCCATTGGAGTTACTGTAAGTCAGCTCTCAACCTGCCAAGAACAATTTTTTATTGCAAATAAATCAATAATTCCGAGGAGTAAGAAGTTTACAAATCTGGGAATTTGTATTTATCTGATAATTTTATATGCTTCTGCTGAGAGAGAGAGAGGGAGAGTCACACTCAGAAGTCATAACATTGGACTTTGGTGTTTAGATTATTAGTTTTTTTTTGTATATATATATATGCAAAATCAGTAAAAGGGTATCTTTTTATGTGTACTTTATTGTTTTTGGTTGTCCTGTTCTTTGCTTCCAATTCGATGATTTCAGAATCTGAAGCTCAAAAAAAGGCTCAAAAAAGGGCTAAAGAGTGAAAAGGGCCTTTTTTCTGATTGAAAGAATGTGCTATTCTGGCACTTTGTGTGTTTGAAAGGTAGCAAAAAGTCTAGAAAAAGTCTCATTGAGGGGTGTTTTTTTATATGTATATGACAACAGACAACCCTCTTCTCTTTCTTGAAACCCCTTTTTGTTTTCTTCTTTATTGGGAGCCGACGGATAAAATAGTCAAAAGCCAAATCTTTGGTGTTATTACAAGAAAAAAAACCTAGGGTTTTTGAGGAGGGGGCCTGGGGGGGTTTTGGAGTAAGGAAGTCCTGTTAGTCTTTTACCAACCGGGTTTGGTTGTCTTTAAATTTCTTGGTGTTTTGGTTGTTGGAACATTTTTCATCACCTCCAGATTCTTGAAGGCAACAAATAACAAGAGTGAATGCTTGTGCTGCGAGGAGTTAGGCTTTTGCGTGTGATATTATTACTTGTAGTTACTTATAAATGCATATCTGGACAAGGGCTTCTTCATTATCTAGGAGGTAGATGAAACCTTGAGAGGGAGACATAGGGCTTCATTTTGAATTTATTCAAAAGAAAGTTCGAGTTTTTAGGTGGACACAAGGGTGGTCTTTGGTTTTTCTTTCTGGCATCATTTGTCAACCCTTTTAGATGAGCTTTGGAGGGTTTGCTGGTAAAAGTAGTAGCCGTGTTAGTGACTCTAGAGGTGGCGGCAAAATGGTGGCCGATGGTTTATGTTCGTACAATATCATGTCAACTGGTGCCATCCCTCGGCCTGTGCAAATGGTTCATTCTTCTCTTTCCCTTGCCCTTATTTGCATTCTCTGTGTGTGTATATGTGTGTTTTTCTGTGTGCGAGTAAATTTTTTTCTTTTGCATAGTTCTATTTGTTTTCTTGAGTTTATTTAGATTATTATTGCTTCTTTGTCTGATTGGAATACATTTTGTGTTTTTTATTGAAGCAGCCCAAGATGGAGAATCTTGGGGAGATGGGATTGATGGAGGATGAATTCGATAGCCGGTCTGGAAGTGATCATTTTGAAGCTGCATCAGGGGATGATCAGCAGAACACCACTGAAAATAAATCATCCAAGAGGAAGAAATACCATAGACATACTGCATTTCAAATTCAAGAGCTCGAGGCGTAGGCTTCTTTAATTCTCCATTTCTTCAAATAAATTCTATAGTGGTTAAGTATTTACTATTGTCTTTCTTGTTCCTTTAGTGCTTTCAAGGAGAACCCTCATCCCGATGAGAAGGGAAGACTCGAACTTGGCAGACGCCTCGGTTTGGAGGGTAGACAGGTCAAATTTTGGTTTCAAAATAGAAGAACCCAAATGAAGGTAATTTATTAATAATTAAAAAACCCCTTTTATTCACCATGGTTGAAAATTGCTTGGTCAATTACTATATACTGATTCAATTGTATATATATAATTTATAAAGACTCAATTAGAGCGCCATGAGAATTCAATCCTGAAACAAGAGAATGACAAGCTCCGAATTGAGAACATTGCCATGAAGGAAGCTATGAGGAGTCCAATATGTGAGAATTGTGGAAGCCCAGCTATTCTTGGCGAAATACCTTTAGAGCATCATCATCTTATGATTGAGAATGCAAGACTGAAAGAAGAACTCAACCGCCTTGGCATTTTAGCTAGCAAATTCTTGAATAAAACTAACGGGCCTATGCCCACAATGATGTCATGCAATCCAAAATTGGATCTTGCAGTCGGAAGGAACGGTTTTGGTAGTTTAAACATGGATCCTGGATTGCCTTTGGGGCTTGATTTTGGTAACAGGATGCCAAATGCATTTCCCATGACTATGATGAGTGGTGAAGCTCCTTTTGATAAATCTTTGTTTCTTGAGCTTGCATTGGCTGCAATGGACGAGCTGATAAAACTAGCCCAGATGGATAGTCCTCTTTGGATAAGAAATTTGGAAGGAAATGGAGAATCTTTGAATCTTGAGGAATATTCCAAGACATTTTCACCTTGTGTTGGTGTTAAGCCGAGCCATTTTGTGACTGAAGCAACGAGAGCTAATGGTACCTTAATGGTCAACAGCATGGCACTCGTGGAAACATTGATGGATGTGGTATGATAAAATAAATTTTTTGTTTCTTTTCCCGATAAATTCGTGCTTTTATCATTTGGTTTATGCATTTCTTTCTTTTTTGCAGAATCAATGGACAGAAATGTTTCCATGGAACATTGGTAGAGCCTCGCTTCTTGACGTGATATCTCCAGGAATGGCTGGAAACAGAAATGGTGCACTGCAACTGGTATGATACTAGAAGCAAAAATCGAATAAAACAAAATTGCAATTAAAATTCATTTTTTTTAAAAATCAAATTCTATTTCACAGATGCAAGCCGAGTTCCAAATTCTTTCACCTATGGTCCCCATACGGCATGTGAAGTTCATCCGGTTCTGCAAACAGCATGGAGAAAACACGTGGGCTGTGGTGGATGTATCTGTGGACCCCATTTTCCATGGTATAAGAGAAACTGCGTCTGTAAATTGCAGGAGGCTTCCTTCAGGTTGCATTATTCAAGATATGCAGAACGGTTATTCGAAGGTAATTTGCAGAAAATGATAATTTGATGAGGTTTTACATGTTTTAAGGATTAACTTGACTTGTGTTTAACTATTTTATACTAGTTTTATCATAAGAGCTTTGGTTCTTGAACTGAGAGCAAAGTTTTCAGTATGCGGTGTTTTAGTTGCTGCTTCTGGTTTGGAGATGAATAGACAAAGAGTATCTGCAATATAATAACTCTAGACAACCTAGATATCAATGTCTCAATTATATTTATGAATCTGCAATCTTTCTTTAAGATATAATGCTTTGGAGTTATAATATTTTGGCTGTGCAAGGCTAAAGATTCGATGCTTCTATTCCTCTCTCTCTCTACACAACACACTCTCCCACACAAAGACTCTCACTCACTTAACCATGTGATATTGTTTTTTACTCTTCTGAATTGATAGTGGTGACCTCTCTCTCTCTCTCTCAGAGAGAGAGAGAGATGCAAGTGTGAGGAAGCATCGGCATTATTGCTTGATTGTGGTGATACCCATATCAATATCTGAAAATATTTATTTTAGTTTTCAATTTGGGTGGGGCAAGGCGGGGTGGGTGGGAGGCTACCTGCATTTTCAAATTCTCTGTAAATTTATCTTTGATTACATAATTCCCCGTACTCTTTCATTCGCCTATATTCTCCAATATTTCTTCATACCACTAAAATTTCTAATTTCAAAACATTTCAGTTAACCTGGATTGAGCACACGGAATATGATGAAAATATCGTCCATCACTTATACCGTCCCTTACTTCGGTCCGGAATGGTCTACGGTGCACAAAAATGGGTCAACAATCTCCAAAGCCAGTGCGAGCTTTTGTCCATCTTCATGTCCTCTATGACCTCTACTGGAGATCATTCAGGTGTCAACATTCTTCACGATTCTACTTGTTCATTGCAGTAAAAAATTATTCATAAAGATCCTCACCTCTCGCTCTCTCTCTCTCCAGCACTTCCTCTAAATGGTAAAAAGAGTATAGTAAAGCTTGCCCAACGCATGACTCGTAGCTTCTGCACCGGCATTTGTGCAACCGTACACAAATGGGAAGTTGTCCAAGACTCAGATAGTGCAAAACTGATGATGAGAAAAAGCTTTGGCAATTCTGGGGAGCCATCTGGTGTGATCTTGAGCGCCACAACGACCATGTGGATGCCTGTATCCCCGCACAATTTGTTCGACTTTTTACGGGATGAGAAGACTAGGGGCCACTGGGATGTCTTGTCTCAAGACGGACCGATGCAGCAGATTATACACTTCCCCAAGGGCCAAGATCCTGGCAATGGCATCTCTCTCTTCAGAACAAGCGTAAGTGGTTCAAATGATCCTCCCATACCCTTGTACTATAGCTAATTAGCATAAAAACCATGTGATAGAAAAATTCTCAGAAGAAACCCTTTAAATTATGATTTTCTTACAACTCGTTGCTTTTGCAGAAAAAGAAAAGGGAGAAAAAAAATTAAAATTGAGGGAGAAAAAAATAATTTTGGGTTTTTTATGTAAATTATTTAAAATGCTTGTAGTCATAACAGTGGTTGGATGCAATTATCTCCTGGAAAAACGATAACAATAAAATAAAAATTGAATCTTGATTTTCTTGATTTTGGATTGCAGGTTCCCCCCTCGAGCCCAAATCAGAGCGGGATGCTGATTTTGCAAGAAACGTGTGTTGACTCCTCGGGATCGATCATCGTTCATGCAGCCGTCGAAGCATCAGCCATGAACATGGTGATGGACGGCTGCGATTCGTCCGGCGTGGCAATCCTGCCATCCGGATTCGCCATCGTTCCAGATTGTATTCCCGACTCGAGCGGCCCCCACAACGGAGGCGGGGGCTCGCTGCTGACAGTAGGGTTTCAAATACTGGTCAACAACATGCCCGGAGCAAAGCTAACGATGGAGTCAGTCGAGACCGTCCGGTCTCTCATTGCAAGAACACTTCAGGGCATCAAAGCCGGCCTGCAATGCAACTAAATCCATCATCTTTTCCAGAGTTACGGTAACTTTTGCCTATCAAACCGAAGTCGATAGTGAAGAAAAACATGAGATTTCATAAGGGGGGACGTTTAATTTTGGGGGGATTCGAGTCAAGAACGAACCTTTTTGGTGAAAAAATTGAAGTGAACCCTGCTGTGGAGGTGGTAAATGGTTTTTTGTTGTTGAGGGTTGTGGTTCGGGTATTGACTCAAATGACCTGCAAAAAGCTTTTGAGGTTGTCTCTCTGTATTTAATTATGTTGGTTTTTTTGGCTGTGAAAACAGTATACTGGTGTGGTCATGGTGGTTACATGTTCTTTTGTTTGTTGGAGATTTGGACAAGCTTTTTTGGGGTATAAAAGAATCGTTTGTTTGCTCTTAATTGCAATTAGCTTTGTTTTAGTGGATTGTGATGATTACTCTGTGAAATGTAACGGTTAAATTGACTGGCAATTGTTGGATTTTCTTTTTCTTTTCTTTTCTTTTCTCAAAAATTTAATGTCGAATATATCACGATCGTGTGTTCCCAGTAGGTTATTGCATCAATGCACATATTATTAGCTATTTTAATATGGACACATCCGCGCATGTAATTTGTTAATAAACTTGTGACAATTTCAAATAATAATTCTTTGAGAATGATCCTCACCTTCGATCAACTTGAAGAGGCCAATTGTTGGGGCCAATGATGATAACTAGTGTTTTCTTGATTCTTAATATTTATTTTTTAATGAAAATCAATATAATTTTATATTTCATTACGGAGCTAGATCAAAATCTCTTGTTAAGGTATCAAATACCATACTTTTAATTAAGTCAACATAGAAATTAATCAAGTGAATGACGTAGAAGTAACTATTTTAAAATGGTTTATAGAATTATATAATTGGGCCATTTTTGGAATACAAAAATAGTATTTGGGCCATTAAGCCCAATAAAATGGTAACGTTGAAATTCTGAAAAGATGATAATAGCAGAAAAATACAGTAAAAAAGAACAAGAAATCATCTCCAGAATCCACAATTATTTCCAATTTCCACCATCTTCATTCTTCCCGGTTAATTTATCTCCCAAAATCAAAAACCCTAAACCCTCAAAATGAGGTCCTTTGTTTCGTACACTTCGAAGCTGTTCATCTCCAGAATCCTGTTTCGATCAATGTCGCAGTCTACGTCTATACCCAAGAAGCAGGCTCGAGTTCGAGACCATGGCTACGACAACTACATGGAAATCGATAAAAAGGTGCGCAAAGTCCTCAAATTCCAGGAACTCTTCCTCTCGCAACCCAACAACATGATATCTGTTTCGCGTCTCGACTCGCTCTCGCGAAGGATCGGATTCAAGCAATTCGAATCGGGACGGTTCATTCTCAAGTTCCCGCACGTTTTCGAGGTGTTTGAGCACCCAGTGCAGCGCATCCTTTATTGCCGGCTTGCCCGTCAAGCAGTTGCTCAGATTGAGCGAGAAAATGATGCCCTTTTGCGGCAAATACCCGATGCTGTGACTCGGCTGAGGAAATTGTTGATGTTGTCAAATACAGGTCGAATCAGGTTAGAACATGTCCGGATTGCGCGGAAAGAGTTTGGACTCCCGGATGATTTCGAGTACTCGGTAATCTTAAAGCATCCTCAGTTTTTTCGATTATTTGATGCTGATGAGACTAGGAACAAGTACATTGAATTGGTGGAGAAGGATAGTAGTCTAGGTGTTTGTGAAATTGAGCGAGTGAGAGAAAGAGAGTACAGGCAAAAGGGTATTGATGCTGAGGATATTCGTTTTTCATTCATAGTGAATTTCCCACCTGGTTTCAAGATTGGAAAGTATTACAAGATAGCGGTTTGGAAATGGCAGAGGGTGCCGTATTGGTCGCCCTATGAAAATATTTCCGGGTATGATCTGAGGTCGTTGGAGGCACAAAAGAGGATGGAAAAGAGGGCAGTAGCCATGATCCACGAGCTGTTGTCCTTATCCGTAGAAAAGAAGATGACTTTGGAAAGAATTGCGCATTTTAGAATGGCAATGGATTTGCCCAAGAAATTGAAGGAGTTCCTGCTGCAGCATCAAGGGATTTTCTACATTTCGACGAGGGGGAATCACGGGAAGTTGCACACTGTTTTTCTTAGGGAGGCGTATAAGAAGGGAGAATTGATAGAACCAAATGAGCTGTATTTGGCTAGGAGGAAGCTGGCTCAATTGGTACTAGTGAGTCCTAGGAAAGCCAAATTGGATAAAGAATTGGCGTACTATAGGAGGGATGGATTGGAAGATGATGGAAGGAATGTGGAAAGAGGTTATATTGAGGATGACATTTACGTGAGAGAGAATGGCGAACAAGATGAATCGGGTGGTGATGTGGATCTTAGTGATGCCTCTGTTTATTCAGATGATGAGAGTGACAGTTCTGAAGAAAACGGGGTAAGGTCTTGCGCAACAGATTGATTAAGTTAATTATTGATATCTATGGCAATTGTTCAGAATTGAGATTCAAGATTATGGATAATTGTTCAGAATTGAGATTCAAGAATGGAAGTTTTGGTGCCAAAATAGGCTTAACATATAACCAAGGTATTCCCATCATCTTGATTGAATGCTGATTATATTTCTGGTGATTCTAAAGTTACTGAATCTATTCTAAACTGCAGCCTCGGTTCGATATTCAAGCTTGTTGTCAGCTGATTCAAAAGTCTTGAACCATGCCTCAGGTGATTGGTGTCATTCTCTAAATTTGTACAGCAGTTATACTCTTGATCGGAAAGCCAATCACACGACGAGTGTAACGGTATAATTAGCCATGGTTAGCTAAACTCAATCTGAGGAAAAATTTTGTGGCTCAGCTCAGGTATAACCCCAGCTTTCTGTGCGTTGATAATTGAAATTAACATCAATAATTCTGTATTATACACCATTGTCAGTTGGATAATATAACTATATTTCTATCATCCATACTTTTTAACTTTTAAGCCTGTTTCCAGATCTACTCACCTGATTGAGACATTAGAAATTGGTTATGTCCTAATTCATGTGGTTTGAGATATTTAGAAACAATTGTATTATTATATTCTTGAAATCTGTGATTGTGAACTATAACACGTCTGAAATATTGACTTATTGCATTGTTTTCTCTGAAATGCTTGATTTCTTATTGGTTGGATTGAATTTTTATTATTGTTTTTCTTGATTAAATCAAGGAATTAAGATAAAGCATGATTAGATGTTTACAGTAAAAATTAACGTAAATTATGGGATATTATATGCTTTCATGTGATATTTAAATTATTTGATGAAAGGTATAAGTTCCTTTTAAGTAATGATTGTCATTATGCGTAATAAACAATTTATGCTTAATGGAAATTGCACTTGATTGCAATCAAGATCCTGATATTTTGTAACTCTCTTCATATATATGTATAAATTTTTGAATTAGAAAAAATAATTGTCACAATCAAAACATTGAATTATTTAAGTATAATTTAATGTACTTACGTATTATAAGATGGTGTAAATTATTCCACGTATATGGAATCCTATGATATAGAGATGACCAATCGACAAAAGTCTCTTTCACAAGGTCACCTAATTTAAAAACAACTAATTTATTTTTTATGTCACAACATATATTTATACTCTCATGTTTTCTATTATTTTCTCTATTTTAATGGGGCACTTCCCAAAAACTCCCCATGAGTTTGAGAAGTTCTTTTTACTCCCCATTTTCAAATACATCATTTGGGGTTTTAGGTACGTGATTCTGGGATTTAGATACGCGATTCTGGGATTTAGATACTCCCCATTTTCAAATACATCATTTGGGGATTTAGATACGCGATTCTTGAGTTTTTATACATCATTTTTTAAAATGGGGAGTTAAGAGGAATTGAACTTATCATTTGGGGAGTTTTCGGGAATTCCCCGTATTTTAATTTATAAATATTAGTTCAACAAAACAAAATTTATGTAAATATAAAATAAAAAAATATATATTTTTTACTTTATGCGAATATTTAGTGTGACCTTCCCCGAATTTCTTTCATTTTCTTGATAATGTGACAAATGTTTTGATACTTGTACAAATTAGACAAGTAAGGTTTGATGGAAACATCTTTTTTATTTAATGAATTATTACTAAAACAAATATATATTTCTTCATAATAGTCACAAAAGAAAGTGTGCCAACACCATCTATTTTTATAATTGAATAAAATTATGTTCATAATATATTGTTTAAATAATAAATTAAATAAAATAATATAAAAGACAGAAAATGACCCATAGCACGCATGTTTGGTACGACTTGGCAAAGATCTGAAGCACACTCCCACTTCTCCACTTTATGTTTTGTACTTCTTTCTAATTTCTCCCACTTGTATTATTATTATTATTATTATTATTATTATTATTCATTTTCATTTAGAGACTAGAATTATCCCCTGTTGATTATATTTGTTCCGGATTGTTGATTACATTGAGTAGTCTTTTTACTGAAGTATAAGTATGAACCAGTTAAATATATTTTCATTACTTTGTTAATATTTTAACGGAATAGACAAATGAAATATCAAAAGAACAATAAATGCAGCTCATAATAGTAATAATTATTATTTGCATTCATTTTAGTTCATCTTTTCATTAAAAGCTAAAGAGTTAGCCCCACCCACTCCCCCACCTAATTCTTTACGTAGAATCTGAGTATTCTACAATTATTATTTACAAGAAAAATCATCTGAAATATATATATATATATATATATAGTTATTTTATTTTGTGTAGGCTTCCGTTAACGGACTAGCTAATGTGTACTTCATTCTTGTAACGAGATGACCATAATTACAGTACTTAAGACTTAACTTAAATTAATTACTGATATTTTTTTAACCTGAGTCAGAGTTCGTTCTACTTTTTCAGAATTTTTATATCAATTAATATATATCTTATAGTATTTACTATTTAGTATTAATTGGGGTGGGGTAGGGTAGGGTAGGGTATGGTGCTGATTTTTCTTACAGAAATTAGGCAGAGAAAAAAAAGTTCCACGCTTCCCCTTGGTCCTGTCACATTCCAGGTTAAATTATTGTCCTAACTACTCATTAAATAATTTAAATTGTTTCGTATAAGTAATTTTTGTAATATAATATAACATAAGCTCAATTATTTAGCGTGTTGATACTTATAATGAGATATGAAAAAATAATAATAAATAATAATTTTAGTTTGTAATTTTGAAACTCCAAAGTTTATGTAAGTTAACACAATGTGAAATCGGTAAATTACTTTAACTAAATAAAAATTATGAAATCTTTCTTTTGATAGTCGTTACCAACTATTCTTTCACCACATTATCAATATTAAACATTGACAATTATTATAAATACTATTTAAATAGAGCTAACACTTTTTGTTTTGATATTAGGGGGGGGTTTGGATCTACACTTTTACTAAATTCAAACCTAAGAATCTAGATTATTAACACCTAAACTTCATTAATTTTCACTGTAATCATAAATGCTAGCGGACCCGCATGGATAAAAAAAGAGAAAAAGTTATTATTATTATTATTATTATTATTATTTTGTCCTAAAAATTTTAATTTAAGGGGATATCGCCCCCCAATTTAAGGCCGGAAATGCCATCAAACTCAACGAGTACTTATAAAAAACTTACATTGTACCTCATCCTATGAAAACAAGGGATTTAAACCTACAACCTTATCATTTTGCCTATATATGATCCTTTCAATATCCAACTTAATTACATCAGATTAGTTTATTTTTCGTACTATCCAACTTATTATTATTATTTCAATTATACATTTTATTTTTTTTATTTTACTTAACCACACATATCAAGTGTAGTGATAAACTGTTGATATTAGAGAAAATAATCTTTTAACTATTTTTATATTATAATTATTTTTTTTTCATAATTTCAATCGACTATCAATACACATACTATTTTTATTCGAATAAAATAATGAATAAAACTAAAATCCAAGACTTTAAAAAGGAAATCCACCAAAGTAGAATGCTTGTAATGCAAATAATGAAAAGAATTGTAAAAACCTCTTTTAAAAAGAAAAAAAGGAATAAAATCAGTTGAAGAAAGACAAACCCACTTCCATAAGTTGATCAGCCATAGATTTCAAACCAAGCAATAATAATAATAAAAAAAAATTCACTCTCGTATATGTGTGTGTGTGCATCTACATAGGTAGAAATCTAAATGAATAAAAACATTCAAAACGAAGCAATATTTGAATTCTTAACAAAAGGACACAAACATAATCCCAAAAAACATGTGAAAATTAGTTCCCTTTGTCATTTGAAGATGGTATTTTATCAAAATTAATCATATTTTAGTTTAATTTCTTTTCTATATTTTTATATACGTACATCTACTGTCGATTACTATTACTAATTATAATCCCATAAAAAAATCTAAAAAACCGATCAAAATTTCAAAATTATTCTATACTTAAAATCAGATATCGAACTCAGATTTTTTTAAGAAAAAAATAAATAAAAAAAAGAAAAGGAAGACAAAATGAAAAAGTTAGAAGCTGGCAATTATAACGAAGAAATCTGGTATTTTCTCTAGTTAGAAGTCATCTTCCTCCCATTTGCCTCAAGCTTTTTGGTAATTTTTGTTTAATGACAGTTGACCTAATTGTCTTTCTTTACATATAAACATCCCCGAATTCTGAGTGTCCAGCATCGATAAATCCATAAATAGATACATAATCTATATAAAGATTTGGAGTGACTAGTGAGGAGAGATTTAGAGCGAGAAAGAAAGTAGAGCTGGGAAAATAATGGGGAATTCATTTGGGTGCTCTGCCTCCGGGGAGCGATTGGTATCAGCTGCAAGAGATGGAGATTTTGTCGAAGCCAAGATGTTGTTGGATTGCAATCCATGCCTTGCAAAGTACTCCACTTTTGGTGGATTAAACTCTCCTCTTCACTTCGCAGCTGCTAAGGGCCACAATGAGGTAATTTTTTAATTTTTTTTTTGTCCTTTGATGAAAATCATTTGGTTCTTTCTTGAGAAGCCCATCAATCTTTTTCAATTTCCCCGTTTATGTGTTGATTTCTTGAATTTTTTGTGCCCGATTACTGGGTTGGGTGTGGCCCTGATTCGTGAAAGTTTGGATTTTTAGATTGTGGCGCTATTGCTGGAGAATGGGGCTGATGTAAATTCAAGAAATTATTGTGGGCAGGTGCGTGATTTGACTGTTTTGCTTCTGTGGTTGTGAAACTAGAATTCTTGGTCGGGGAATATTTTTTGATTGATATAAGTTGGTTCTGTTCTATGTTGGTAATTCGCTAATTTAATGGGAGATCAGATGAACTGTAGTTTTGATTTTTCAAATGGAATGTGAAAATAGGATCATATGGAATATTTTCTTTAATGATCTTTAAATTGGAATATTTAAAATTGCTTCTGCAGACAGCATTGATGCAAGCGTGTCGGTATGGCCACTGGGAAGTTGTTCAAACTCTTCTGCTTTTCAGATGCAATGTGAGTTTTTCACTTTGAATCCCTTTTCTCCCTTTTAAATCAGGCAAATTTTGTTTGCAAAGTTTTGTATCTTCAATTATGTGTTTTGTGAGCCGCCTTTCAGGTTACAAGAGCAGATTATCTTAGTGGACGGACTGCTCTCCATTTTGCAGCTGTCAATGGACATGTCCGGTGCATTAGGCTGCTATTTGCTGATTTCATTCCAAGTGCTCCATACGAATCTCTAAATTCTGAAACAAGAAGTGAAAGAAGTGATAGTCCTAATACGAAATCCAAGAGTGAACATACAACAAATGAAAGGAGTGATAGTCCTAATACGAAATCCAAGAGTGAACATAGGTTTATACTTATCTCGACGGGATTAAAACTTCTGGTTTGAGGATTTGATAACTTTGTTGCTGAAAGATCTATGTTTGATAATGATAAGAAAAATATTGATAAAACGCCTTAAAAACTTGTAAGTTTTTGAGCTGTTGCTTATTATAGATTTTTCCTTCTTTAATGCAGTGCACAGTCCAAGTTTGTAAACAAGGCCGCTGATGGTGGTATTACTGCTCTTCATATGGCTGCCTTGAATGGATATTTTGACTGTGTGCAACTCCTACTTGATCTACATGCAAGTGTTTCAGCTGTCACGTTTCATTATGGGACATCAATGGATTTGATAGGTATGTTATTTTCATTGCTATCAAAATGATATCACTTAAAGGGTGTCTGTTTCGTTTTTCACATGAAGCTATTTGGATTGTTTTATTTACAGGAGCCGGAAGTACTCCATTGCATTATGCTGCTTGTGGAGGAAATCTGAAATGCTGCCAGGTAACTTTTTGTTTATTTGATTCCTTGGTGCTGTTTTGGGACAATTACACTTACATACCCCCAGGTCTGGCATGATTAGACAATCTTCTGCAAATTTACTGAGGTTTGATAAACTACAAAAGCTGCCCCTAATAAAGCTTCTCCATTAGGATGATTTCGTCTCTAATTTTTTGTGATTATCCTATTTTTGTCCTTTTGATGCTTACTGATCGATATTTGACTTTAAATCCATAACTACAATAGCATGTTTTAGGCTGAACCTGGGGAGGTTTTGTAATGACTCAAACCTCATGGGAAGTTTTTGCAATTAGGCTAAACTCAGGGTACGTTAGTGTAATTATCCCTACATTTATTATCATTTAGCTTATATATTTGAATTGTTTTGCTTCTTCAGATTCTTCTTGCAAGAAGAGCTAGTCGTTTATCATTAAACTGCAACGGATGGCTTCCACTCGATGTTGCAAGAATGTGGGGCCGCCATTGGCTCGAGCCCCTTCTGGATCCTAATTCCCATTTGCCAATCCCAACATTTACACCTTCTAATTATTTAACTTTGCCTCTCATGAGCGCGCTAAATATAGCAAGGTAAAAATGCAAGTTAATCTTTTACTGATTTGAAAGTTCCCTTAATGTTATTGTCAACTTTTAGTTGAACATTGTTGATGATTAATAACAAAATTCTTTGCTGCAGAGACTTTGGGTTGCAGCTCTCTGCCAGTGCTTCTGATGATGCTGATATTTGTGCTGTTTGCTTGGAGAGACCTTGTACAGTTGGCGCTGAAGGTGCACACCTCGTTTATATATGTAATTTTTTTGTGCATCTACGTGATGCCAAAATTTTGCAACTTCTTGATTTTTCTGCACTGAGGAATAAAGTTAATTGCACCAACCCTGTATTATAGCAATTAAGCATAAAATTATGCTCTAGTAAAACAAATCTCTTAATTACCATAAAATTCAATAAAACAAATCTCTTCACAGCCCCTTGCTCTGAACTTGTACCAAAAATAGTATGAACTTACCAAATTATCCTTGCTCAAAAAGAACTAAAGAAGATGAACAAAATTGGAATTGCGGGGCAAAAGTAATTCCATGCTTATGCTGATTAGCTATAACACATGGGGTTGGGTGCACTTAACTCCTGCAAAATACAATCTTTGACATTGTTTTCGATTTTCAGGATGCGGGCATGAACTATGTGTGAGATGTGCTCTGTACTTGTGCTCAACCAGCAACATTCCTTCAGACTCATCAATCGCCCCTGGCTCAGTTCCATGTCCACTTTGTAGACACGGGATTGTTTCTTTCACAAAATTGCCTGGTTCTTCAACAAAGGATATAAAACTACCCGTGTCACTCGGTTTATGCACCCCATGCATGCTGCACCCTAGAGAACAAGAAGACGAATCAGAAGCCGCCACCTCACCTGACATAAGAAAGAAAAGAACAGATTCTGACATTTTCTGCCCTGTTACTTGTAGCCCATTTCCTTCAGTTGCACTCCCACTGTGCACATGCAACGAAGGGCCGTGCCCTAATTTTGATCCTAGAGAAGGCGATTCTTCCGGTCAAGATTCTCCTGACCGTTCACAAACTAATGTATCAAGCGAGCAGGAAAAAGTGGAAGGAATGAGATTGGAGAAAACTACGTGTTCGGGTATGTTTTGGGGGAGAAGAAGCTGCAGCAGGGAAAATCAGTGTAATGCTGAGATTAATGCATGAGGGAATTAGTAGTGTGTGTTCATATTCTTGTTTCTATCGGCAATTAGTGGATTTGCTTGCTTTAGTTAGAGGGCAATTAGCCATTCTTGCAGATGATTAGCAGTTTGTTGATCTTGTGTTTGTGGGTTGCTTTAGAAATCTGAGAGGAAAGCTTGTAAAAATTTGTATGTTAGGAAAATTGACTTATTACAGCAGCACACAATTGATTGGTTTTCTATTATCAAAGATATATTCTTTTCCCTATGACTGTCAATGTCTCCCTTTTCATGATATTTTATATAAAGTGGATATTATCTGTTTTCGGTTATAAATATTCAAATTATACGCAAAATCATAGGGGGGCTTCAACACTCAAAACAATCAGGAATTTCCCGTTTAATGTTTCCAAGAATTAAACCAACACATAATCATTGAAGAAAAGAGAAGTAAAAAACTCAAATTAATAGCAATTATCATTATTGTGGAAGCATGTTCTAACCAGGGGACCACAGAGACAATCCCAGTAACATGAACCAGCAAGAAAGACCCTTGCTTTCTTAATTGAAGAGAAAAAAAAAATCCAGGTTTCCTAATATCCTCAGAAAACCTTAAACAAAACCTTAAAAAATAAGTGGCCCCCCCAAAACCTAGTAAAGGGTTTTCAGCTTTTATACCATAGAAGCATCTTAACAATCCCAAAACAGACCATACAAACTGTACTATGCAGTACAGAGGACAACAGAATTATAAATAATCAAGAAAAAAAGACCTTGAAAGAACCATTATTTTCCCTCCTTTCTTTAAATTTCTTGACCTTTTTATCTTCTCCTGCATGCAGTCTCTCTTTGTGCATTGAAGTAGACAGCGGCCACAGGCGAACCTAAGCCGTTTTCTTCTGCAAATCTTCTTGTATTGAAGTAATCCCTTGAAGAAGGTGGCCTCACACTATGCCTTGCTGTCTGCTTAAACAAAATGAACACGTAACGGTGTATGCCGATGACTGGTTTCGGAGTCTCGTAGCTCACTATCTCTTTACCTGGTTAAGGTAAAAAAGAGTACGCGTGAAATTACATTTACACCCCTCACAATGCATTGTTTACATATTATATTAAGTGGAATGACTTGTCTGGACTTACCAAAAGATGCATCAGTGGTGCCTGGAATATCTGTCACTATCCTGGAAACAGAAAACAAATTACATAAAAAGTTATTCACTTATATAACATTGACCATTAAAATAAGTTTCTTAGGTACAAACCAGTGGAGATGTTCCCTTAAGTATGGATCACTTGGGCCTGGAACATCAGGATCAGTCATCACCTTCAAACACATGCAAACACAAAACTGTCAGAAATCAACACACACACACACATGCATGTATGTACATATTTAATGAGACTTACAAGAGTATATGCAGCTCTCATATCTTCTCCCCCGATCTCAACTCGGGGTCGAGCCATAATGACAGCCGGCATGAGCTCATGGCCATTGGAGACCTGCTTATTGCTGTTGTACGTCACAGTCAGCTTAACACAAGGGACAAAATAATCAACAACTTCTCCAATGACTCTGCCTACAGAGAGTGGCTCCAGAATTCTCGACATTATGACAAAGAAGAACTACTGAGAATGGGGATGTAAGAATTAAGTACTTGAGTTTTCTCTTTTGTCTGATATGTGTGTGTGGATTGATTGGAGAATTGATGAGGGCTTTATATAGAGGGAACAAAACAGAGAAAGGGGTTATGGTGGGGGACTTGGATTAGTAAGTATCAAGATTCTTGGGAATCTCTTCCATGCAGTAACATAAAAGTTTGTCTATATGCTGAAGAAAACATGTTTTTAAACAACTTTGCAACTTAGCTGTCTCCTTCAGGATGGAAAGGGAATTGCCCACTATACTTTTTGGAGATGGAGGCAGATGAATGTTTCTTGGAGAATACCCCTCTTCAAAGTTTAATAATCCTACCCCTTGATTCAATCCAACACAAAAATATTGTCCATTTGCAGTATTATATATATATATACATACATGTATATATGTGTGTGCGTTTTTGTACTTAGAGATGGAGGGAAGGGAGTTGGTTGTCGAGCTTAAATTTTTGTGTATTTTTACCTTTTCTCTAGTCAATTTTGTAATCGATAACTTTTGTTTTCAGATATGATCAAATTATCGCCCGTTGGATTCAAAGATTCAATTTTGTTACTCTTTGGGTAAGATTTTGACTTCCTATTTGTTTGTGGATGGTTCTTACCTACCTTATTGGTTGGGGTTTGGGAAATCTTTCTTTTGCTACTATTATCATTTATAATGATGTATTAATACTATTTTCAAAACTAATAATCCCATTTTACAGATGAGTTGTATGCAAATAATGCACTAGTGACTTGTTATTGATCAAGAAATTGAGGTCACAACTTTGAACAAGGATTTTCTTGATCACAAAATCATTACTTCCAATCTGGACTCAATTCAACATGGCAAAATCGGGGGACATAGTCACTTCAAATGGAGCATTAATCACACAATTAGTGACCCATTATTGAAAAAGTGCTTTTCTTGACTTTTCCTAATAGAAATTGCTAGTTTACCATTGCCTAAGCATGGTCCTATTGCAATACACATAATGTCAGATCCTTATTGGTTGGATGAGAATTTAAGAATATAACTTTTCCCCACTAAAAATACAATATCTTGAGCAAATGGGATTTCAGCTTTTGAGGTGCTTCTCTAAATGCAATACACATGAGAAGGGTGAAAAAACTATCTTATCAAGAAAGCTTGGGGATGTGTATTAAATATCAAGAAAAAAAAGAGGTGGTAAGGATGCCCTTTGCCATAAATGGTATGACTATTCATTTTGTGGGAAATTCTTTGATCCTTTAATTTGTTAGTGATAGGCTATTTGGTTGTCAATCATATAGTTTCCTCTTATGATGCATATAATATTAGTGTTATTCTTGAACTTGTTTTTTATGCCACTTTGAGTCTTCTTCTTCTACATTTGTCTACTTAGAAAAAAATGCATCTTCTTGTTATGGAATTATGGGGGTTTTGCTGTACATTTGGCATGTGTCGGTCGGAAAGTAGAATTTTGCAACCCCACAATAATTTAGAAGTTCAAATCGGGGGATGAGAGAAATGTTTAAAAATATACAAACAAATTCGTTAATCGGAACATTCACCATAAATTATAGTAACTAGCTAATTCTCTCGATAGATTGAAATCAACTCATTATAGGGTAAAAATCAAAATTCAAATTCTTAGCATTTAATTAGAAATATGTCTGTCCCTTCCACCCTTAATACGAGTATGTTTATTTTTTCTTTCTTGGGAGTCGATCGATTTTCCCGATACACAATGATCCCATACATTTTTTAAAAAAGGACAGGGCATCGTAAGGTTTTTATTGAGGTTCCCACCTCCTTTATATAACTGTTCATTATCCACAGATTATATAAAGAATAAAGTGTTCAAAAACGCAAATGCCTACAAAATAAATAAACCAAGATTATTCGGTGGACAAATCTCCAGCAACTAAACATTAAATTCTCACATGCTCTAATCAAGGAAATAAACCAAAACTAAATATGACAACACTTCAAGTATAAACCCCTCATACTAATCGATTCTATAAGGTCCCCCGTTGGCCTCATCAAGAGACACCCAAATTCCTAGACTAAGACGATGGTTACCAGCGTGATACACATCCGGCAACTGGCCTCAAAATAGCACTAACAAACTTCCAACCCAAGATAATAAATTCAATCAAAACCTCCACTATGATGGCCCAAGGACATTTCACCAACCCAAAGTAATATAAACACACTTAATTGAACCATGAATCACCATTAACACATCCAAAAAACATTACATAAAACCCCCAAAGTGCAGATATTTTCTTGCTACATAACTGGATTGATTAACAAGGATATTTCATGATGAGTTCGATAAGGCCGAAATTAAAGTTTGAAGTTTGAAGGCAACTATGTATGTGTAAGAATTCGAGGGTTCCCACGTGTCTTTACACGTACGCAAGATGAAGGAAGAAAGTGATGTTATTTGGTCATTATATTACAATCGGACAAGTGTCGTCGAGAGTTAGCATATTTACTTATGTTTGAATGAGGATCCAAAACCAAAGTAGAAACTCCAAAGCAAAGCATTAAAAGTCTGATCAGAATCTAATGACCCCAACACCTGATGACAAAACCTCGATCGTGTGTTGGTGTTCTTCACCAATTGTTCCAACTGAAGTGGTGGGTGGGCCTAGCATACTTTTTGTCTTGTTTTTGGTAGAAAAATAAAAATGATTTTTTATTGAGTTACGCCAAATACATATTATTTTACGAGAGATCATAATAAATTATATATTTTTATTTAAAGTTTACGTTTCAAGTTGTTTATCTATCTTTTGTTTTTGAACGTACGGAAGGTATGTTTATCTGTTTTATATCGATAAATTAATATTTAATAATACTTGATAATTTTCGTTTTATTAATTAAGTTTGAGAGTGAGTTGGATTAAATACATATTATTCTATAATCAATTTAAGTATAATTTTTTTTCTTAAAGAGATTATAACGTTTTTAAATGGTCAATAATTTAAACCTAATTATATTTTGTCATAGGCCACCGATCATAAAAATGCAATTTTTGCAAAACAGTTTAAATTAAGCATACAAATGCAACAAGCCGACTCAAAAGCTTGCTTAATGCTCATCAAAAGTCTCAAGCTCAAATTTGAATTTATTATTATTTTTTTTATTTTTTATTATTGTGTTGCTTGCAAGATTCGAGTAATAGATAAATGTATTATTTAATCATCATAGAATGTAGAGTATATCAAAGTGGCGTTTCATGTAATTTTACATACTTCAAACAGAAGTAACAGTACAGAAGATATATATGTATAATTAAATTTATAAACGAGTTATGTCTCGGATGCAAAACATAAAACTACTCGGGCAGCATCATTATATTGCTAGTGTAGTTTTAAAATATATATCAATTAAGAATGACCAGTATAATAATGTTGCTAATATTATTTTTTTTTGGTTTTATAATCCATTTTCATGGGTCGAGTCGGGACGTACCACTTAGGGTGTGTAAAGTTTTCCTTATCAATGATATTTGCATTCGCAGGGATTCGAACTCGAAATCTCTAATTAAACTAGTATAGTGTCGATCCCCTAAACTATACCGCTTACCGCTTGGTTGTAATAATGTTGCCAATATGATAAGCCATCAGTTGATAAACGAAAAATATTTTGAAAAACTAATGTAATTTGAAATATTCTCATCTAAAATTAATACCTAAAATTAGGAAGATAGAAGTGACACGATGATTTAAAGAAGTGTAAAGTTTCATAATATGGATAAATCAACAAATGTCATATCTCACATCAAAAAACTGACCCCTAACGGTGAGTTTACTTAGTATTGAACACGATAGCTTAATTGTCTAATTCTTAAATAGCGATGGAAGTTTCATATGTACAAGAAATTCCACCAACTTGGTGCATGCACCCAAGTACACAGCCAAGAGCGTGGGATTCCAATTTATACGTAATGAGTATTAGTCGAATCAAATCTTTTCCTTTTACTTAATTTGTATTTAATATTCAATTCAAAACTCACTTTATAAGAGAAGAATCTAATTAGAATTTAGTCTTTTACGGTTATGTAGTTCTTATATAATTGAATTTGTTCTTATTTATCTATGTTTATTACAATACAAGTGTGGAGTATATCCTAACGTTCGGACTTTTGATCCTTTGGAGCTCGTGGAATACGCAAGCTGCTGAGTTAAACGTTCTTTTCTACTTGCGAGTATAACCTCATGGAGTGGGGCTCATCAATACATTAGAATATCTAAAAAATAATTTATCAGCCGCAAAAAATTGAAAGGATCGACCGCTCATCAATACATTAGAATTTGGTTCTACCAAAAGGAAAAGTGACAAATCAAATAATAAATGCATTACACTTGCCGTTATAACCGGTTGAGTTTGGGCTAAAACTTTCTATAATACACATACAGTTATATTCTTACAAATGAAAAGGAAGAAAATTAACTAAAACAATCTATTAGGTGCATGAATTGAAAAAAAAAAAAAAAAGACATATATTACATAAAAATAAAGATTGTTTAGCTAGGCACATAAAAGTTAATTTAAAAAAAAAAAAAAAAAACTTAAAAGTTAATTAAAAAGAAGCAAAAAATGTGGTCGTTCAATAAAGAGACACGTCAAAAGACATAATAAAATGCATATTTCATTTCCTACATTACTTTCACTATTCTTATCACTCTCATTCTCATATATATTCTTGAATTTTCCCATCTCGACAATATTCTCCCTTATGGGCGGCCGACACGTCTCACAGTCGTCTTTCTCCATCAGCTCGCCATCTGTCCTCTTTTTTGGTTCGTCCAAACATAATTGTTGGATTATTTGGCAACCTAAATTATGAAGTGGACATATTCAAATTCAACGGATATCACCATTTTCATATGGAGTGACTCCGGTCCCACTCCTTGATATTTAGTTCGAATATTTGGTAATGCAACTATATTATCTTTCTCGACCTTTTGGCGAAGATCAAGAGAACGCAGTCGTTATTGATAGAGATAATTCTACATATAATTAATTCAATTCGATTCGAACTCAAGTTAATTAACACATAAGACAATAATAAGAGTTAGAGACTGTATGGAGGCACCGGTCCCCTCAATTTTTAGCCGAATTCTTTTTTCTTTACTTTTTAGTTTTTATCTCGTTCCTTTTCTGCTAAAATTCCAACTCCGCGCGCACAAAATGGAGGTGTTTAGTTTGGTTGATATCTTAAAAAAAGGATTGTCCAAATCGTAAGCATATGGTTTATACTAAAATTAATAGTACAATTCTTGCATGCACTAACTTATTTAGAAATCATACATTTATCAATATTTTTATTGCAAATAGGATTTTAATGTATATTTCATGTTATGAACGGTATGACAAGTTCAGATTTAATAATATTGTTTTCACAAAACTATTTAATTTATCTGGCATGTATTTATGGGGTGGGTTGTGGAATAATCAAACAAAACCAAATATTGTTTGTTTAGGATGAAGAATATCAAGTATTAAAATTTTATTGGGCTTGGCCCGATTCACTGCAAATCAAATCCAGTTAAAATATGAAGTCTCATTATTTCCAGTTACTCGGCTGGAGGCCTGCAAAAGCCCATTCAAATCCTAATGTTTTATTTTTAGATAGTCTTCATTCTTCAGTTTTCAGTATTTTAAAGATTTAAAGCCAACATTTTCTTTTATAAAATATGGTTTTTTTCGTCTACACCCCATGTGAGAGTAGGTAATTAAAATTCATATCCTATTAAATGAAAATATTACTCAAATTATCATTTTAAGTTTAAAAGATTACAAATAAACTCATTCCGGCAGGGTTTCGCCAAAATCATTCTAATAGGGTAAATTTAGAAGGGTAGGTTTTGTAATAATTTTTATCTAAAAATATACAACTTATACTTACCTAATCTCACAAGGTATATAGATTAAATTAGTGTATAAAATAATAATTTTTTAGATCAAATAAGATCAACATAGAATTATAGAATGTATGCACAAATTTTATAATTATTAACTTTAGGGTTTTGCCATTGTAATAATTTTTATCTAAAAATGTACGACATACTTACCTAATCTCACAAGGTATATAGATTAAATTAGTGTATAAAATAATAATTTTTTAGATCAAATAAGATCAACATAGAATTGTAGAATGTATGCACAAATTTTATAATTATTAACTTTAGGGTTTTGCCACCTTCATAATGTTGTCAAATTCAGTGACTTATAAGTTAATTAATTACCATAATAAATTCGGAGACCTTAGAGAAACAATAGAAATAAACAAATATATCTTAGAACAAATGTGGAAAAATACAAGTCCGTCCTAAATTTTTTAGAACTTTAGAAATGAGGACAGTTCTAATCCGAACCTTAACTTATCAGGACAACGAGTAAACCAGAGTTTTGTATCTTATATATCGTGTATTTGTAATAATAATTTTAAGTTTTAACAAGTTTACACCTAATTTTTTTGAAAATTACTTAGATGGCAATCACAATTCAACACCTCACCTGCTGAAAAAAAAATTCCGGAGAATTGAAATCGAATCAACTTCCAAAAATTGGTTATTAAAAATGAGATCTGTTTAGGACTTAGGGGTCTCAAAAATAGACCCGACCCGATAACACGAACCGACCCACCTGATTAAATATCAGGTTAGGGTTAGGGGTTTTCGGGTTCGGATCAAATTGGATCGGACCCGAAAACGACCCGAAGAAGAGAGAAAAAAACAAGTCAGGTTCGGGTCGAACCCGGGTTGACCCGAAAATATGGATACTATATAAAATTGAAAATCCTAACCCTAGGCAACATTATTCACTCTGTCGTTTCAGTTTTCACCTCTCAAGAGTTTAGACACATTCTCACTCCAGATTTCCAACGCAATTTCACACTAAACTCTCACAGCGGCAGCAGCGTCCACCACCATCTCCGGCTCCACCATCACCACCATCAACACCCCGACATCTCAGTCGTCACCTACGGCCGCGCCTCCCTCTTACGCCGACACCAGGTAGGCCCTGCCTCTCTGTCTCTCTCTCGGGCCCTCTCTCTGTTTCGCCACCATCTCCGGCTCCACCACCGCAACCATCAACACTCCGACGCCACTATCTTAGTCGTCACCTACGGCTGCGCCTACCTCTTCCGCCGACGCTAGGTAGCCCCTGCCTCTCTCTATTTCTCTCTCCCTGGCTCTCCCTCTCTCACCCTCATTTTTTCAATGTCCAGATCCGCTTCCGCCACCGTCTGCCCTTGCTGCTTCCGCCACCGTCCAAATCTGCTTCACCACCATCTATTTCTTTAATTTGTGATTTTTATTTAATTTCTTTATTTTGTCCAGATCTATTTAGTTTGAGATCAATTTGGGATCAATTTTTATTTTTATTTTGGTTTGGGATATTCATATTTGCTAAAATAAATTAGATGTTTATACAACTATAGTGAATGAAATATTGCAATACTGAGATCTAGTCTTTGTGCAAATTTTATGTTGGATTATGTTATGGAATTATGCAATGATGTGCAATTTGTGCTTCATTCATTTAGTATTTTAATTTGCTGCATTTCAGGCTCCACAACAATTATGTGATTTGGTTTGGGTCGGTTTGTGTCGGGTGACCTGAGAAAATTTCAGGTCGACCCAAACCCAATAAAATCAGGTCAGGGTTGAGCTTTTCGGGTTTAATTTCAGGTCGGGTTGGGTTCGGGTTGAAGTTTTTTATATTGTACCCCTGTATCAACCCGACCCGACCCTACCCGAACCCACCCGACCCGCCCGAATTGACACCCCTAAGTTTAGGTATGCTTATATACTTCACCTTCACAAGTTGTCTTTAATTCGCCCAAAAATTTGGTCATTCGATTGCATCAAATATAAAAAAATGGACAGAGAGAATCGGAATTCTGTGAATGAAATCACGAATTCTGGAGAATGTAGAGGACAAAAGGAGTAGACAGAATCCTACTTTTCATTGAAAGTGAGGAGAAGATGAGTTGGAATACACACAGAAAAAGTCAAAATTAACAAAAAGGTATTTAACACTTTTCCAACATAAGGCTAGTGAAGTAAACACTCCATAACAATGCAATGCAATAAAGTGGACAAAGATGTTGAAAATACTACTAATAAAGTGGACAAAGATTTGAAAATACGACTAATTGTTCTCCAGAAAGTGGATAAAGATCTTGAAAATACGACTAATTTCCACTAATTATGAGGTTGAATCTCCTTATAGCCTCTCAATGTGTCAACCTAGCCTCTCAGCCTCATCCAAACCAGCCTCTCAGTGTGTTGATCCAAACCAGGAACTCATTATAGAAACTGAAAAGAAGAAAAAGTGAGCGCCACATAGAAGAACCAAAATATGACCCAAAAACTTGCTTGGATCCGTTCTTGGACTATTTCTTCTACGATAACTGGGGGTGAATGAATCTGTGTCTAATGTGTTATCTTGGACTATTTCTCCTTCGATAGCTGGGGGATCGGGTGAATCTCTATCCAATGTGTCATCTTGGACTATTTCTGGTGAATCTGCTCTAAGGTAGTCGACGACTTCCTGACTCTCAAAGGATTCAGAGAAGAAGAAGGTGTTGGTTGGGGCTGGGGTTTCTTTCAAATCCTTTATGAATTTTTTCTTATTTTCACTTAGCCACCTCATATTCATCATAGATAGATTCTTATCAGGTAAACCAAGGGTCGAAATCGCCCATTTTACCCTGTCCATCCAACTCGGTAGGCTTCCAGGCTCGATCGGCATGCTTAGCAGCAACGGCGATGCACCGAACCACAACCACCCATGAGCAGCACCATCAAAGAATCCTCGATCTTAACTCTTTTCGTTAATTTTAAACTGGTCGCCGCCTTCATCAGATCTTGGTATGCAAAAACCGTCGTTACCGACACGTTGTGGTTCTTCGAATCTTCAAGCGTAGGTTGAATATTGCGGAGAAGACGGCGGCAGAATCGGATAGACTGGCGCTGAAGTTGGAGCCCACTGAGATAGCCCAAATATGATCCACTTGTACCTCCAACATGTTGTCAGCCACCTACAACAAAGCTTGATAGCGGTCGACGGCTAAGGTGAACATACACCAAGTCATTCGGAATGGAAATCAGGACGGTAATAAGGTGCTTGGTGAACAAGCGAATGGACTCGCGGTTCGGATCAACGAGGTTGACGGCGAGGATGCCATAACTTTTGACTATCCTCACCAGGCTGGCGATAGGTGGGTGGGTGGCATTTGGCCGGAAAGTTACTCCCGACCGTCGTGGCGGAGGTAAAGGCCACGGAGATGGAAAGAAGAAATAAAATCAAGAGGGTTTTCATTTGTGACTTTTCAGAACTTCAGGTTTGTGTGTGTGTCATTGGGGAACACGAAAGGTTTATAGCTGCATACTTAGGTGTGTAGGGCGTGATGATGATGATGTATGTGTACTAAAATCAGTGTTTTGGAGCGGAGTGGATCGGCCGGTTCAACCAGTTCGACCAGTGACCGGTGTCTGGTCCGGTCTGAATTAGCCTGTAAAACCAGTGGTAGCCGGACCGATACAGGATAGGAAAAACCAGCCGATTAACCGCCGGTTTTGGTCCTGAGAACCGGACCGGACCGCCGGTTTGATGAATATACAATTTTTTTTTAATTCGATTTTGAAACACGTTTTTTTACAATTACATAACGTTTGCTCAATTTTTTTTCTCTCTTCAGCCTTTCAATCTCAAAATCGAAATAACACTTTTCACTCTTCAGATCTGAACTTTCCATTCTTGAACCCAAAGTCCCTAACTCATGGCACCGTCATCACCGTCATGAGCAGCTGTCGCCGTCGCGAAGCCACCATCATCGAACAGCAATTGGCAACGTCTCCGTCTACCACCATCGAGCAGCAACGGGCGACGTCTACATCCACCATCATCGAGCAACAAGCCAACAACCTGCAGGCTGCAACTGTTATCGGTGAGTCACCAATCTTTATTTTTTTCATGGTTTACAAAAAAGATTATAAGTTATGTGAAAAATTATTGGTGAGTCACCACTTTTTAATTTAGTGTTTTGTGGATTGTTGAAAACTCACAACATCATTCTTTAAAAATTGAAAAAATCAAAAATTGATTGTTGAGTATTGATTATGTGAATTTGTTGTACCAATTATATCATATATGAGAAATTGATTGTTGAGTATTGATTATGTGAATTTGTTGTACCAATTATATCATATATGAGAAATTGATTGTTGAGAATTGTTGGGGACTTCCAGAACTTAGTGCTACTGCTAAAATTGCTTTCGTATAGTTGCTGTTAATTTGTGATTTCAGAAATGCTTGTATAATTGATTGATTGAATTGGTTTAAACTTGTTTTTTTGTAGAATATGGAAAATGCAAGTTCATCGTCACCACTACCGCCATTAAATGCATCACAATCTGTTGAACAATCGGGAGGTAGTGGGCAAAATCCTCAAATCAAAGTTGATTTTGCTTGGAAACATTGCTACGAGGTTTGTTCAACCGGGAAGACTCGGACACTCAAATGCATGTATTGTCACCAATCAATTAGTGGAGGAGGTATCAATCGTATGAAGCAACATTTAGCGGTCATTCTTGGTAATGTAAAAGCTTGTCTTAAGGTTCCTTCGGATGTTAGGTTTCAAATTAAGGGTAGTTTGGCTGAAATTTCACAAAATAAAAAAGAAAAGGCTCATTCTCGAATGAATATTGAAGATGATGATGATGTGGAAGAGATTCAGAACTTAACTAGTGAGGAACTTAGGAGTGGTAGTAATAAGAAGCAAAAGAAGGATGATATTAAAAGTTACATGAAAGTAAGTGACGGGCTTGATTCCTCTCAATCTAGCATTCAATCTAAGTTGCAAAGTAGAGAGAGATGGCGTGATACGGATATGTTTGTTGCTCTTTGGTTTTATGATTATTGTCTTGTTATTAATGCTGTGAATTCTCTATTTTATCAACCAATGATGAGTAGGATAGCAACAATGGGTCATGGGTACAGTGGGCCATCTTACCATGCTTTAATACTTTCTCTACTTAAAGAAGCCAAAACATAATGCCAACTTACAATTGATGCTTTGAGGTCTAAATGGGTTGAATCTGGTTGCCTATCGTGGGTGATGGTTGGACTGACCAATCTCATAGGTCATTGATAAACTTTTTAGTTTATTGTCCAAATGATATATCATTTATTAAATCAGTTGATGTTTCAGATATTGATGGTGATGCTCAGAGTTTGTGCAATTTGTTTTCTGAGATAGTTGACATAGTTGGCCCGAATAATGTTGTGGAAGTGGTGACTGATAATGCAACTACAAAAAGGCCGAGAAATTGATCTCTGAAAAATATGGTTCTTTTTATTGGTCTCCATGTGCTACTCATTGTGTTAATCTAATCTTTAAGGATATTGGAGAGTTGACATTTGTGAAAATTTTGGTACATCTTGCTTCAAGAGTAACTGCGTTTGTGTACAATCATAAGTGGCCTCATATATGGTTGCGTAAACAACCCGGATGGACTGAAATAATTAGGCCAGGAGAGACCCATTTTGGAACTGTATTTATTGCTTTGAAGAGTTTCTATGATCATAAAGAACACTTGGAAGCTATGGTTGTGAGTGCGGGGTTTAAAAAGTTTTTGACAACTGAAAAGGGAAAAGAGGTTAAGCAAATTGTGTTGGATAATACTTTGCTTAATAATTGTGAAGATTATGGGTCCTCTCATGAGATTATTACGGATGTGTGATTCCGATGAGAAGCCTTCCTTGGGATATGTATATGAGGAGATGTGGAGAGCAACAAATGGTATAAAAGAGTTGTTCTAGAATAAATCACATTTATACAACACCTATGTTGATATTATCAATGATAGGTGGGATAATATGTTGCGAAAATGTCTCCATGCAGCCGCATTCTACTTGAATCACGTATTTCAATATGATCCTCAAAGTCCGAAAAAGCCCGAGTGTCTCAATGGTTTGCTTGATGTTTGTGAGAAGCTTGTGCCGAGGGTTAATAATATAATCGATGAAATTACAATGTTTCGAGAGCAAAGAAAGAACTTTGGGAGGGCACTAGCTAAAAACAACACAAAGAATACTCGCCCAGGTATGACTTTTGATTATTTTTATTTATGAGTTTCATTTAATTAATAACTACTTATATTTGTTATTTCTAATTTCTTTTTAGATGAATGGTGGAGACTTTTTGGATGTCATGCACCTAATTTGCAAAAGGTAGCAGTTAAAATTCTAAGTCAAACATCCTCTTCTTCAGGTTGTGAGCGCAATTGGAGTGTATTTGAGCGGATTCATGCAAAAAAGAGAAATAGATTAGAGCATCAACGTTTGAATGATCTCGTCTTTATGCATTACAATTTGCATTTGAAGAATCGGTAAGAACTTTGGTGTTAGTACCAAATTTATATATACAACTAATATTATATATATATATTTTTTTTTTATTTGTAGTGGTAAAAGAACAAAGGCATATGATCCTGTTGATTATGAATGCATTGATCATGTGGATTTCTGGGTCATTGAGAATAAGCCAAGTGGAGAACTTGATGCCGATGATGTAGCACCCGAGACGAGAGCACCACATCCCCCACACTATGAGTTCGATCCACATATGAAATGGACTAGTCTATACATAAACCAAACTCACAGCGAATGGAAGGCAATGAAAAAAACAATTCTAGCTAGACGGAATCTAACCCTGGAACAAATTGACAGGAACGAGAATGCGGAAGCAAGGCAGTCATTCATTTAATATCAAGAAAAATAAATGCAATTCAAACGGCGAAGTAAATACGGGGTTCCACTAAACTAGGAAACCTGTCCTGACTTGTCCCGAATATCATACAAAACAATAACAATAAAACGGGTTCAACTAAATCCAGAAACCTGTCCTAGCCTGTCCCGAATCAATTCAATTTAATAAATGGCCAATAAATAAATCAATACGATACAATAAGCAGTATAATATGCAGTGAGTGTATAAGTGTAGGACTCGAACAAGAACATAACAACTCAATTCCGCTTAGCAACCACCTGCAAAGAACTGGAGAAAAGGGAAAGAGGGGTCAGTCTCTAAAAGATTAAGTGAGCAGGAGTTATATGTATATATAGAAACATGCACATGCAAGCTGTAAATCCCGAGCAAGGTTTTAGGTAAAGTAGTTCCCGTGAAGGGCAGAGAAATCAATTACTCTATGGTCGGACTTTACAACTATCAATTTATACAATTAGTTGCAATTTAGGCTATCAGTGGCTCGGCGAGTGAGCGTGCACAGTCTCCAACCTTACTCCGACCGTGTACAATAATTAGGTTTCAATTTTAAATGCGAACATGCAATTCAATCAGTACAATATAGTGCAATCGGTGCGATAGTATAATCAGTCAATGCAATCAAGACACTAATCCATGGGGCAATCCGTAGTGTCGGCCTTCCTGCACGATCTCCTTTTCCCTCCGGGTGATGCTAAGGGTAGCTAGCCCTCAACCATCCAATCTCGTTGAGCATCAGGAACATGAATCATATGCCCTGAATTCCTTCCTCCACCAATCTCCTAGTGGATTCAGGGGTCATCCCAACAATGTGGAACTGTGCAAGAGGTTACCATCAACCCGATACCTCCCCAGCTCGTGCAATACACAAGTTCCAGGGCCCCCCACAATCAATGTGCAGTACAATATCTGAGGAGCGAATACAACACCAGAAGAACTGACAAGACTGGTGCAAACTCGATCAAGTTGTCTCTGCCCTGGAGACCAAGATTGAAGAAGAAAAGAAGAGATAGGGCGAATGGAAAAGGTTGCTGCTGGTGATCATGATTGATAATGAGTTGCGGCATATGGGAGAGGTGATCAGAAATTGCAAGGTATGGTTGGTGGTTGCTGGAGTTCGAGAACGGCGGAGGTGAAGACTGTCGTTGCTACTGCTTCTTATCTTCTTTTCCTATTCTAGCTGAGAGCAGGGGCGGAAGGAATACAATACAGAGAAGGCTGGGTTTCGGTGAGGTTTGCTGTCAACTGGAGAAGATGGTCGAGACGACCTGAGATGGCTGATTAATGGTGGTCGATAGTCAGTGGCGGCGTGGCAGCTTGGTGGTGGAGGCTACTGGAATTGCTTACTCTACCTTTGTCTTGGCCTCTTGGAGTGGAAGCAGGGGAAAAACGAGAGAGAGAGAGCAAAAGGGGCTGATGGTGAGAATTGGCTAGAGAAATCAGCGATGGCCGGCAAAAAGGAGATGCTCCGGCAGGATGGTGGTGGTCGGTGCTGGCCTCTTGTCTGCCAAAATGCAGAAGGATATGAGGTAGGGAGAGGAATTAGGGGGTCGAGGGAGTGGAGGAAGGAGAGAGAAGGATGTGGCGGCCGACGAGGAGTGGCAGCTAGCCATGGATGCACCGACGAGGGGAGTATATGGTGCAGTGGTGTGCTGCTGCTGTTAAAAGACAAAAGGGAAGAAAGAAGATTGGGAGAGCAAGCTAGGGTTACGGGATAAAAGAAGACGCTCTTACAGAAATTGCAAATAAGCCCCAGCACTTAAACAAGTACTTCAATCATGCCTACATACTTTCACAAAATTGCAATTAAGTACAATTAAATAAATAAACACATAATTAACGATTAAAGCATAAATAAACACATAACACGTGACCTGAACTCACTCGTGACGTTAGCAAAGACAGATTCGAAAACACGAGGGGTGACAGATGAGATTGAAGAAATTATCGAGGAAGAGATTTCAAATTTTGTTGCACCTATTGGAGGTTGTGATTACATTTTTTAAAAATAATCAAATGCAATTGTTTCCTTAATGTTTTATTGATATTGATACTTTATTTTTAAATGATGGAGAAGACATGAATATAGCCAATGATCCGATTGATTTAGCAACATTTGGTGGTGCAACATCAAGCTCTAATGAAGGTGAAGTTCAAAGACTTTCGAGGCAACAAAGAAATCAACTCGTTGACGAAGATGATGATTGAAGATTTTATTTTAAATTTCTTAATGTTTGCACTTGTTGTGATAAGACTTAAGAAGTGCTTGGTTTGTTTTATGTTGTCTAAGACTTGACAATGTTTGGTTTGTTTCTGTTGTATTAAAGATTGAAGAATGGCTTGTTTCCGATTATGTTAAAGACTTAAGGCTTGTTTAAGTTGTTTAAAAAATGTTGGAATATTATTTTTGAAGGTTGGAAATTGCATGAAAAAATATGATTTTCTTATGCTATTATTAAACTATGTTATATATTTTGTTTTTAATTTTATTATATATATATATATATATATATATATATATATATATATATATATATATATATATTAAAAATAATATTTTTATTTATTACGTCATACCAGTTCGGTCGGTGGTTGAACCGGTCAAACCGATAACTAGTAAAGCTGTCACTTTGACCTCCGGTCCACTTTTGAAAACATTGACTAAAATACAAACGATTACGAATACATCTTATACTTAATTCAATTATACCTAATTTGAACAGGCTTATATAAAAACTCAATAAGCATTGTATTTATTTAAAAAAAATTATTCGACTATAAAATTTTATTTTCTATAATTAAATTATACATCAAACTTATTCCTTAATAATTAAAAAAAAATTGTTCCTTAATAATAAAAGAATGTTGTTAATCTATATATGTTTAATGTATGAGTCATAATTAATATAAAAACAAGTGGTTACGAATTTTAATAAACAAAATTAATTTACTGTCAAAAGTCTTATAAATAGCAATAGAACAAAATGTGGCAAATGTTACACCAGCGCCGGTTAGAGAAAGGGGTGCAGTTGTGCGTACCTGTACATATGTAATGTCACTATGTCAGGAAAGAGGAGATTTGCGTTGCTTGTTCCAAAAGGTGGAATCGCCCACCTTAAACGTCCCTCCTAATTGACCCCACACCAGTAGGAGATGAGATAAATCACGACCGGAGATTTGCTTTGCTCATATGAAATATGGAAGGAGAGAGCAATCATGGTTTAGGCCTTAGGTTAACTGCATTCGTCTTGGTTTTGCATTGAATCACAAATTCATATTACTTTTATTAGATACATATATCAAAATAATTAATTTAATAATATAGATTCTGACTATTTTTCCCATATTTAATCTACTTAGTTTTAGATTATGAATAACTTAGATATAATCCATTCATTCTTTTTATTATTAGTAGTAACCATACACACATGTCATTGCATAAAATTATTATTATTATTAAAATATATATTAAATTACAATTTGTATATTATTATAATTTCTTATTAAAAAATGATAAAAATAAATGAAAGTAATAAATTGAGGAAATCATGGGAAAAAAATGAAAAAGAATTCAATTAACGCTAAATAAACGTTAAGCAGAAAATAGTAAATGAGTTTTTAACTTAATATAATAATATATTCTTTTTCTAATATAAGACGAATAACAATAATTTTCTCTCTTTTTTTCTTTTTAAAAGAGAATAATATATTTTTTTAATATCCTATTTGTTTTATTAAACATGGAAAGAGATAGCTGTGGTAAAAAAGTACCAAATAGCCAGCTAAGATAAGGACAAAGGTCCAAGCAAAAGGAAATTATCCATTCGTACACCATTAATTTTCTTTTACTTTTTTATATTATTATAAATATTAGTATAAATCCCGTGCTGTTCATCGGTTTGTATATATATACATATGAAATTGTAGGATTACGTAATAGTTGTAAATACTGTAAACTAAAATGATATTAAAAAGAATTATATTTAAAATAGAAAATTTATTCCAACCTTTTGATATTTTCATATGGAGTGCGATTGCAGGTCCCACTAATTGATATTTAATTTACGTGAATGTTGTTACTATATTTTTCTCAAGCTTTTGACTGAGATCATGAGAATGTAGACATTATTAATAAAAATAGTGATTTTGTTCATTTCGAACTCAAATGAATTGGAATATAAAACTAATAAGTATAATCAGTGAGTTGGAGAGATATATAGTCGGTGCCCTCAATTTTTAGCCCCCAATTAAAAGAAAATTTTTCTTTTTTTTTTTTGTTTTTATCTCTTCAATCTTTTACTAAAATTCGAAAATTCTCCAAAATACATTGGTGTTTAGTTTCATTGATATCTTGAAAAGGATTGCCCAAATTTTAAGCATATGGTTTATACTAAAATTAATAGTACAATTCTTGCATTCGACTTGTTTAGAAATCATACATTTATCAATATTTTTATTGCAAATAGGGTTTTAATGTATATTTCAAGCTATGAAGGGAATGACAAGTTCATATTCATAAATATAGCTTTCAATAAACTATTTAAGAGTTAACTGCCCCTAACCTCCTATGTTAGTTTCAATTTACAGAAAAAACCCTCAGTTATGAAAATTAACTAAAAAAACCCTGCGTTATTTTAAATTTTGCACACTGCCCCTCGAACTCATTTGGTCAAATGTAAAAGGTGATAACCCTAAAATACCCTTACTTTATATATTAAAATAATATTAAAAATGTAAATATTTAATGTGTTAAGAATAAAAATATTATAACTATATTATTTTTTAAAATATACATATTTAATATATGCATATTATATTAAAAAAAATAAAAAATATATAAATATTAAAAATCATTTTTAATAATTTTAAATATACATATTAAAATATAGATATAAATGAATAATTATTTTTAAAAATATTATTAATAAATAAAAATATACACCGATATTATTTATATATTTTCATTAAAAAATATTATATATATATATATATATATATATATATATATATATATATATATATATATATATATATATATACTTATACATATATATACTAAATAAATATATACATAATACAATATACAATATTTTATATTTATATATTATATTATATGTGTATAATGTATTTCTATTATTTAAAAATATTATTAATAAATAAAAATATACATCGATATTATTTATATATTTTTATTAAAAAATATTATATATATATATATATATATATATATATACACACACACACAATTACTTATACATATATATACTAAATAAATATATACATAATACAATATACAATATTTTATATTTATATATTATATTATATGTATATATATATATATATTATATTTATTATAATATTATATTATATTATATGTTAATTTTCATAACTGAAAGTTTTTTCTGCAAATTGAAACTAACACAGGGGGTTAGGTGCAGTTAACTCATATATATATTGTAGCACCCGAGCGTAAGGTACCACATCCCCCGCACCGAGACCCGACCCGTATATGAAATGGAAGTCCATACACGTGCCGAATCCACGGCGAACGGGGACACAACACACACGCTATGCTAGGCGGGACTAACCCTTGAACCAATCAGTGCAAGAATCTTAAAATCAGAGTTAAAGAAAAATTCGCGGAAGCAAGAATTACATAGCAAGTATACAATGAGCTAACAAGCTCCAAAAATAGATATACAAGAGCATTCAAATATGCAACGGCACTCACGGCCTACAAAATCATAACGCTCCAATATATACTAGAATCAAATACAAAAGTAGCAACAAGGGTATGAATATGAGACTGAAAGAAGTACTAAACATAAATGCAAGACCTAGACGACTTGTATTCCCGCCTAGCACTCCTATACCTGCACAAAACAGCTGAAAACAACCGGGTTCAGTCTAAAAGAGACTGGTGGGTATAAAAACGGGGCATAAGATATATAATATCGCGTAATTTAAACAAATACATGCAAGCCCTAATCCCGTGTGAAGTTTGAAAGGAATTTACCAAGTGGTTAAAACAATGAAGACATCAACGGGATTACGACGTTCATATTCATTCATAATTATTCATAAGGGTTTAAGCTCGGCGAGTGAGCGTGCACAATCTCCAACCTTCTCCTCGTGTAATCATATCATAATTATTGGTTATCACACATATCTTTCGTGCACATATATAAATGATCGTAATCATACATATACACCTTCTTCCTCCGGGTTGGTGGTGGGTTTGCAAGGCCCGACCACCTCCGTCTTTGACCAAAAGGGGTTACATGACTCCCCAGATAGCACTCAGCTCCCTTTCCCCGCCAATCTCCTGACGAGGTCCGGTACCGCTGTCTAGTAGTGGGACTAGTATATGGGATCCCCGTCAGCCCTTGCTTCCTCGGTTAGCCACATACACTAAGTCCCGGGGCCCGTTCTGTAACTAGTGATAAACGTGTCTCGCCAAAACATAAGGTAGGGTTTCATAATTAAGAGGGGTCATACGTTTGAAATCATTTACCCAAAAAGGACTCGATTTATATAAATATATTATTTTGGCTTAAAACTTTGCACATAAGGGATTTATAAGGTTGTTTTAACTAATAGAAGAAAAACCCACCTTTACCAAAGCAAAATAAAGGCACAAGCGTCTCAATGCTCGTCCACGTCTCTGACCAAACCCGAATCTGTGCAAAAGAAAAGGTATGAGACTCAATGACCACACATGACGCTCGGCAATGACGTGCATATGACATGAATGCATAAATGATCATGTTATATCATAAAAATGTTCATGTGCACGATTAATAAATTTAAAACATATAATCATTCATTCGTTCATATATTTCATTCAATTTCATAAACTCATAAATTCGTAATTCATAATTCATATCAATTAATCTAACATTCAATTAATAACCATATCACATATAACATTCATATTCACATCTAGGAATAAAATAAATAAAACGTTCAATCAATAGTCGATAATTAAATACGCGAAATAGAAATCAATTAATTTCAATAATTGAATTAAATTAAATAATATTCAAAATATATAATAATTATATACATATATTTAATGTAATATATATATATAATATACTAAATATATAATATATATATATAAGCACACTCACGTACACACACCCACAACATGCATGCATATATATTACATATATTACATGCATAATTATATATATATATATATACTATATATAATATACATATTATATACTATATATATTATATACATGCATGCATATATATTATATATGTTACATGCATAAACGTATATATACTATATATTATACACAACATGCATTCAATTACAACACAAAACCACACACACACACAAGTCATGCATGCACAACAATACACACACACACTCATGCACAAGAAGAACAGCAAAGCCGCAGCAGAACAGCAGCAACAGACAATAAGCAGGGAAGAAGAATACGCAGGGATGGTTCAAGAAAAACGGGGTGACACCCCCGTGTCACCCTCCAAAGCTAGACCGAGACACGCCCGTGTCTCGGTACAGAATTCTCAGACCGGTTTGCACCCCCGTGCCTCGCCGGAAAGGCAGCAAACGACACCCCCGTGTCGCGAGCAGCAGCAGCCCCTGTTTTTAACAAAACTGACGCAGAAACAGGGTAGCTAAAACGTAGGAAAACGAGGCAACAAAGGAGGCTAAACAAGGTACAAATTGCTGCAAGGAAACTCAGTTAATCCCACACCAAATAGCCATGAAAGATGACAGCAAAAGAAGAAAGAAAGGACAGCAGTTTGACAGCAACTCTCACGCCAAAAACAGGGCAAAGTTGCGGGAAAAACAGGGCAAGCTAGCTCCCAACTCATGCGACTCACATCAGGTCCAAAAGGTCATCAAATACGAAGTAAAATAACATGAAACCAACGCAAGATTCAGTCCCAATCAAACTCACACAAGAAGGAAGCCATACGTGATGAACATGTGAGATTTTCTCAAAATTTCATAAGTGATATCTTATATATATCTCAACAAACATGAAATCAAAGATCATAAATGTTATGAGGGAGTCAAAACAATTAATATCAGTCTTGGAATCGATCAAAACCGTTAAGAAATGAAGAAGATCAAGATTTTGTACAAAAACTCCAATTTTCGGTAAAATGGCCAGAAATGGATGAAACCATGCTCAATCTTGTGAATGAAAGGATGAAAATACTCAGAATTAATCATATAATTCAATCCCTAACTTACCTTGATGATTGGTTGAAGTTTGGAGAAGATTTGAGCTCCAAAATCTCCAAAGGAAGTAGGGTTACGGGACTGGAGAGAGAGGCAGAAGCTTTGGATGAGTTTTGGGGTTTGTGTGATGATAATCTCGGTCAAGGCTGAGTATATCATGATAGAGGGTTGAGTTAGGGTTTCAAAGGATCAAACCATGGTTAATTTGGTTATGGTTTGGGTGAGATATGGCTGAATTAGTGTAACAAGGTCGAGTTGGTCTCCGTTTCGTTTTTCGGTTGGATTTCGGAGTTTCAAATGAATTAGGAAAATTATAAGGCTAAGTTTACTAAACTCGAATTTTCGTTACGAGTTCAGCGGAGTTGACGGAACTCGAATCCGAGTTCCCGAGCTCAAGATATTAAATTCGGAACCGAGGGTACGCTAAGTGCTCGTTAGCTCCCGTTTTGGTTCCTCAATTAAAATTAAATTCGTTAACAAAGCAAATGAATTCAAAAACATAAATTGAGCATAAAATCATGTCCATAACACATATACGTACAACATATTACAAATTTGCGGCAATTTGATATCATATCATATAAGAACGGAGCACAAAATGAACAACATGCATATTTTATGAAATTCATGCAAAATTTATAAACTCCATGCACATATAAAATTCCCATGCAAATGAATATGATTTCATGCAAAAATTATATTAATTTGCATGCATAATTAGAATCTTCATGCATAAATATTACTTTGCATGCATGCATGTAATCCCATGCAAAAATATAAAATTCATGCATATAATATTTCACGTAGGATATATATAAATAATTAGTTAATTAAAACATGATTAATTAGTAAAACATATAATTAGTATAATCATTAAATTAATAATAATAATAATTAAACATATATAAATATATCTACGAGACATATATATATAAGATTAATAATATTAAAATAAAATTATATAATATAATATAATAAAATAATAACAATAATTATAAAATTAAATATAAAGCACGTAAAAACAATTAATTCGCGCAATTAGGTAAACACATACGTTCTACCTTTACGTCCGAAAAGTCGGGGCGTTACAATCTCTCCCCCTTAAAAGAATCCGTCCTCGGATTCACTGCTCGCTCGGAATTAATTCAGGGTGAAACCTTTTCATCCTATCCTCCGTTTCCCACGTAGTCTCTTCGGTTATACCACTTCTCCAAAGAATCTTGACTCGTGGAATACGCCGATCTCAAATCCCTGAAGTTTTCGATCCAAAAGCTTAATCGGCTTCTGACCGAAGGTGAGATCCGGTTCTAATTTCACTTCTTTAACTGGTAGAACCTCGGACTCATCTCGATAATACTTTCGGAGCAAGTATTTAATTTCCCTCCTCGTCTAATCCTTGAGAATCCTCTTCGTGGGAAAACCTTTAGGAAAAACCTTATCTCCAATCTCAACCTCCAATTTCTTCCTCCGTAAACCTGTAGAACTCTTTTATTGATCCTAAGCAGCCTTCATCCGTAGTCTAGTTATCTGGACCTTATCAATGGCCTCTTATACAACCTTAGAGGGTTTTTCCTTCTTTTCCCCTCTCTTAATCCCGTCTTGCTTGGTCCAATTCCAGTCCTCCAAGTCCAAGAACAACGATGATCGACATTTACGTCCATAGAAGAGCTTCATAAGAGCCATTTCAATCGAGGCTTGATAGCTATTATTGTAAGCAAACTCGATTAACGGCAACGGTTCATTCCATGAGCTCTGAAAGTCCAATGCACATGCTCTCAACAGATCCTCCAGATACTTAATCAATCTTTCTGATTGTCCGTCGGTCTGAGGCTGGAAAGCTGTGCTGAATTGAAGCCTTGTTCCCTCCGGGATGTAGCGAATACCCTGACCGATGGGCTTCCTCAAGAATAATCCTGTTTAATTCTTTCGGGGCAACAACCCTATTCTTGAATCTTGGAAGTCCCGTATCATCAACCCAAACGGACACTCGGAATCATCTAATTTCTGAACCTCGGGATCACCCCTCTGAGCATCAAATAGCCTCTGTTAGAGATCTGGTTGAACCGTAATATTCCGAATACTAATCCTCAATCTGAACAACTCATTCTCATCTCCAATTCCCACTCTCACATCGGACACACTAGTTTCCCTACTAAGTGCATTCACGACCAAATTAGTTTTGCCAGGATGGTATCGGATTGTACCCTCATGATCCGCCAAGAGTTCCATCCAATGCCGTTGTCTCTTGTTCCATTCTTTATGTGAGAATAAGTATTAGGAACTCTTGTAATTAGGAAAGACCTCGAGCGAAATTCTGCTTACCCAAAGCAAAGATCACTGCCACTAATTCCAAATCATGAGTGGGTAATTCTGTTCATGCTCTTTCAATTTCCTTGAGGCATGAGCGATCACTCTTCATTTGCATCGACACACATCCCAAACCTTCCTTTTGAGGCGTCCGTAAAACTGTATATCTTTCTGTACCTTCAGGAAGTGCTAATACCGGAGCGGTGGTCAACTTTTCCTTTAAAAGTTGAAAGTTATCCTCACATGCCTCTTCCACTCAAACTTATCCACTTTCTTAGTCACTCGGGTTAAAGGGACTGTAACCTTCGAAAGTCCTGTACAAATCTTCAATGGTAATCTGCCAAACCCCAGAAACTCCTTACTTCTGAAACATTTGTCGGGCTTTGCCATTGAATAACCGTCTCAATCTTAGAAGGGTCTACCTAATCAATCCAAAACTTGCCTTTGTTAAACTTAGCATACAATCCGATGCTCTCTTAAGGTATCCAACACAATCCTGAGATGCCTGGCAGAACCCTCTGGAGTTCTCGAATAAACCAAGATGTCCTCGAGAAAGATTACCACAACTTATTCAAATACCATAAAGCAGCCGGAGCACCCCAAATGGGACGAACTTGACCGTATATATCCAATTTTGAGTAATACCTCTAATTGAACCTTTAACTCTTCCAAATCAGCCAGATATTCTTTCCCTTCAACCAAAACTGAACACTCCCGAATCAACTGATCTGTCTGAAGACTATCACCCGGTGGCGAACTCACCAAACCACAAGAAGAAGAAAAGCAAATAACAGGCAAGCACAGAATAACAACTAAGTCACAAGAAATAAAGGAATGCGTGACACCCGAATCAAAGGGTGCATGAATGCTCATGTTATGTATGCATAGGGTACCTTCTACCACAGCTGTGGGATTGATCCCTCCATCTTGCTCTTCACCTTCGAGAGCGTAAGCACGAGCCGGGATCATTGGCCTTTGAACTCGTCTTTGATATCCGGGGACTCTATAGGGACAATCATCCGCCATATGGTCGCCTTTTCCACATATGAGGCACAATTTCAACCTCCTCCGACAGTTATGGTAATTATGAGTTGGTCCTCTACAATGTGTACAGGGAGCTTGAGCCAATCGTGCTTCACTCGGACGTTGTTGATCCCTTGTTGGTGCCGGCAAAGCTATTGGAACCGGTGGAGTTGGTCCTCCCAATCTTGGCTTCTTAAACGGACCCTTGGGAGGGGAAGTAGCTTGAACCAAAGGTCGCTTTCCCGAACTTGTTCCAGAACTTCGTCCTCCAAACCGAGGTTTCTTAAATGGACCCTTAGGAGGCGGACTAGCTTGAATCATCGGCCTCTTTCCCGAATTCGATCCAGATCCTCTTCCCTTAGGAGCTCTAACAACCGGATCCTTCTTTTTGATTTCCTCCCCTTGCGTAGAAGACTGTCGGACTCCAGGTAGCCTCTCTACTCGAATCAACCAACCCTCCGAGATCGCATCATCGATAGGACCAGAAACCCGAGGGGGGTTGTAACTCAGAAATACCCCATGAGGATCTCTATTATCATTATGATTTGATGGAGGAACTTGTCGTTCTGCCTGTTGTGTTGGGTGAGCTTGAGCCCTCCTATGCTCGACATAGTTGAAAACTGCTTCCATAAAATTCCCCATATCCATTGGTGGTGCTTGTGGTTGGGGTGGAGGCGTAGGAGATCGATCATGATGATGACGATGTCCGGGAGATCTCTCACGATGTCTACGTGGTGGCATCCTGTTCAAGAAATACTGAAATGCATGCTATTTTTAGTCCATGCATGCAAGTGCAAGTAATTCAATCAAAATTCAAGATTTAAAGCACACAAGCACGTAAACAAGGCATATGCAACACATTGACAAGTTGTTCCTAAAGCCGAACGACCTAACTAACTCAACACGACACTAGAGCCCGGGTTTTGCAACCCTAAGCTCTGATACCACTTAAGGATGTAGCACCCGAGCGTAAGGTACCACATCCCCCGCACCGAGACCCGACCCGTATATGAAATGGAAGTCCATACACGTGCCGAATCCACGGCGAACGGGGACACAACACACACGCTATGCTAGGCGGGACTAACCCTTGAACCAATCAGTGCAAGAATCTTAAAATCAGAGTTAAAGAAAAATTCGCGGAAGCAAGAATTACATAGCAAGTATACAATGAGCTAACAAGCTCCAAAAATAGATATACAAGAGCATTCAAATATGCAACGGCACTCACGGCCTACAAAATCATAATGCTCCAATATATACTAGAATCAAATACAAAAGTAGCAACAAGGGTATGAATATGAGACTGAAAGAAGTACTAAACATAAATGCAAGACCTAGACGACTTGTATTCCCGCCTAGCACTCCTATACCTGCACAAAACAGCTGAAAACAACCGGGTTCAGTCTAAAAGAGACTGGTGGGTATAAAAACGGGGCATAAGATATATAATATCGCGTAATTTAAACAAATACATGCAAGCCCTAATCCCGTGTGAAGTTTGAAAGGAATTTACCAAGTGGTTAAAACAATGAAGACATCAACGGGATTACGACGTTCATATTCATTCATAATTATTCATAAGGGTTTAAGCTCGGCGAGTGAGCGTGCACAATCTCCAACCTTCTCCTCGTGTAATCATATCATAATTATTGGTTATCACACATATCTTTCGTGCACATATATAAATGATCGTAATCATACATATACACCTTCTTCCTCCGGGTTGGTGGTGGGTTTGCAAGGCCCGACCACCTCCGTCTTTGACCAAAAGGGGTTACATGACTCCCCAGATGGCACTCAGCTCCCTTTCCCCGCCAATCTCCTGACGAGGTCCGGTACCGCTGTCTAGTAGTGGGACTAGTATATGGGATCCCCGTCAGCCCTTGCTTCCTCGGTTAGCCACATACACTAAGTCCCGGGGCCCGTTCTGTAACTAGTGATAAACGTGTCTCGCCAAAACATAAGGTAGGGTTTCATAATTAAGAGGGGTCATACGTTTGAAATCATTTACCCAAAAAGGACTCGATTTATATAAATATATTATTTTGGCTTAAAACTTTGCACATAAGGGATTTATAAGGTTGTTTTAACTAATAGAAGAAAAACCCACCTTTACCAAAGCAAAATAAAGGCACAAGCGTCTCAATGCTCGTCCACGTCTCTGACCAAACCCGAATCTGTGCAAAAGAAAAGGTATGAGACTCAATGACCACACATGACGCTCGGCAATGACGTGCATATGACATGAATGCATAAATGATCATGTTATATCATAAAAATGTTCATGTGCACGATTAATAAATTTAAAACATATAATCATTCATTCGTTCATATATTTCATTCAATTTCATAAACTCATAAATTCGTAATTCATAATTCATATCAATTAATCTAACATTCAATTAATAACCATATCACATATAACATTCATATTCACATCTAGGAATAAAATAAATAAAACGTTCAATCAATAGTCGATAATTAAATACGCGAAATAGAAATCAATTAATTTCAATAATTGAATTAAATTAAATAATATTCAAAATATATAATAATTATATACATATATTTAATGTAATATATATATATAATATACTAAATATATAATATATATATATAAACACACTCACGTACACACACCCACAACATGCATGCATATATATTACATATATTACATGCATAATTATATATATATATATATACTATATATAATATACATATTATATACTATATATATTATATACATGCATGCATATATATTATATATGTTACATGCATAAACGTATATATACTATATATTATACACAACATGCATTCAATTACAACACAAAACCACACACACACACAAGTCATGCATGCACAACAATACACACACACACTCATGCACAAGAAGAACAGCAAAGCCGCAGCAGAACAGCAGCAACAGACAATAAGCAGGGAAGAAGAATACGCAGGGATGGTTCAAGAAAAACGGGGTGACACCCCCGTGTCACCCTCCAAAGCTAGACCGAGACACGCCCGTGTCTCGGTACAGAATTCTCAGACCGGTTTGCACCCCCGTGCCTCGCCGGAAAGGCAGCAAACGACACCCCCGTGTCGCGAGCAGCAGCAGCCCCTGTTTTTAACAAAACTGACGCAGAAACAGGGTAGCTAAAACGTAGGAAAACGAGGCAACAAAGGAGGCTAAACAAGGTACAAATTGCTGCAAGGAAACTCAGTTAATCCCACACCAAATAGCCATGAAAGATGACAGCAAAAGAAGAAAGAAAGGACAGCAGTTTGACAGCAACTCTCACGCCAAAAACAGGGCAAAGTTGCGGGAAAAACAGGGCAAGCTAGCTCCCAACTCATGCGACTCACATCAGGTCCAAAAGGTCATCAAATACGAAGTAAAATAACATGAAACCAACGCAAGATTCAGTCCCAATCAAACTCACACAAGAAGGAAGCCATACGTGATGAACATGTGAGATTTTCTCAAAATTTCATAAGTGATATCTTATATATATCTCAACAAACATGAAATCAAAGATCATAAATGTTATGAGGGAGTCAAAACAATTAATATCAGTCTTGGAATCGATCAAAACCGTTAAGAAATGAAGAAGATCAAGATTTTGTACAAAAACTCCAATTTTCGGTAAAATGGCCAGAAATGGATGAAACCATGCTCAATCTTGTGAATGAAAGGATGAAAATACTCAGAATTAATCATATAATTCAATCCCTAACTTACCTTGATGATTGGTTGAAGTTTGGAGAAGATTTGAGCTCCAAAATCTCCAAAGGAAGTAGGGTTACGGGACTGGAGAGAGAGGCAGAAGCTTTGGCTGAGTTTTGGGGTTTGTGTGATGATAATCTCGGTCAAGGCTGAGTATATCATGATAGAGGGTTGAGTTAGGGTTTCAAAGGATCAAACCATGGTTAATTTGGTTATGGTTTGGGTGAGATATGGCTGAATTAGTGTAACAAGGTCGAGTTGGTCTCCGTTTCGTTTTTCGGTTGGATTTCGGAGTTTCAAATGAATTAGGAAAATTATAAGGCTAAGTTTACTAAACTCGAATTTTCGTTACGAGTTCAGCGGAGTTGACGGAACTCGAATCCGAGTTCCCGAGCTCAAGATATTAAATTCGGAACCGAGGGTACGCTAAGTGCTCGTTAGCTCCCGTTTTGGTTCCTCAATTAAAATTAAATTCGTTAACAAAGCAAATGAATTCAAAAACATAAATTGAGCATAAAATCATGTCCATAACACATATACGTACAACATATTACAAATTTGCGGCAATTTGATATCATATCATATAAGAACGGAGCACAAAATGAACAACATGCATATTTTATGAAATTCATGCAAAATTTATAAACTCCATGCACATATAAAATTCCCATGCAAATGAATATGATTTCATGCAAAAATTATATTAATTTGCATGCATAATTAGAATCTTCATGCATAAATATTACTTTGCATGCATGCATGTAATCCCATGCAAAAATATAAAATTCATGCATATAATATTTCACGTAGGATATATATAAATAATTAGTTAATTAAAACATGATTAATTAGTAAAACATATAATTAGTATAATCATTAAATTAATAATAATAATAATTAAACATATATAAATATATCTACGAGACATATATATATAAGATTAATAATATTAAAATAAAATTATATAATATAATATAATAAAATAATAACAATAATTATAAAATTAAATATAAAGCACGTAAAAACAATTAATTCGCGCAATTAGGTAAACACATACGTTCTACCTTTACGTCCGAAAAGTCGGGGCGTTACATATATATATATATATATCATTAACGGCATAAGTGACATTTTACTCCAAAAAACCCTTCCACACACGCAGTCAACGCGCGTGAGGGCCACACAACGCGCTCAGGGTTTTTTTTTGCAAACTTTTAGAAAACACAGGGTTTTTTGGATGATATTCCATATGTCGGGATTTTTTCTGCTATTCGCCTAACACAGGGTAATTTCCTGCATTTTTCTCAACTATTTAATCAAACAATTACAAAACCATTCTTTGGATGACGAAAACCTCAACTTTATTGGGCTTGGCCCGATTCACTGCAAATCAAATCCAGTTAAAGTATGAAAAATAATTATTTGATTATTCCCTGTTATTGGGCTGGAGGCCTGCCAAAGCCCGTTCAAATCCTAAAACTTTTGTTTTATTTTTACATATCTTCACTCTTCAGTTTTCACTATTTTGAAGATTTAAGGCCAACATTTTCTTTTATGAAATAGGGTTTTTTTCCGTCTACACTCCCGTAAGATGAGATAATTATAACTCATACCCTTTTAGATAAAAATATTACACATCATATCCTTCCAAGTTTGCAGATAAACTCATTCCGATAAGTAGGTAAACTTAAAATGATGGGTTTTGTAATATTTTCATTTAAAGGGGTATAAGTTTTAATTACTCAATCTGACAAGGTGTATAGATATAAATTAGTGTGTAAAATAATAATTTTTCAGATGAAATAAGATAAAGATAGAAATATAGATATGCACAAATTTTATAATTGGGATTAACTTTAGGGTTTTCCCACCTACCTCATGTCAAATTCAGTAATTTATAAGTAGATTAATTACCATAATAGATTCAGAGACCTTAGAAAAACAATAGAAATAAATATCAACCTAACATAATAAACATATCTTAGAACATATGTGGAAAAATACAAACAAGAACAGTCCTAAAATATTCAGAAATCGGGACAATTCTAACCCGAATATAAATTTTCCTAATCAGTACGATGACTCGATGAGTAAACGATAATTTTATTTCCTATTTATTGTGTTTGGAATAATAATTTTTAACAAGTTTAAACCTAAAATATATATTACTCTAAAAAAATAAATAAAAAAAAAACACTAAAATATATATTTTGAAAATTAAACTTCCCTTAGATGGCTAATCACAACTCAACGCCTCACCTGCCAATAGTGCAAGTAACACTAACATAACATCATCTACAGTTCATAGTTGCTTTTTATTCTATAAAAATACATCGTACACATAACATAAATAAATAAATAAACATACATCTATGATCTATCTATGATGAGTTTGAAAATTTTCGTATACCACTTATATTTTTTTAGAAAAGTTTTCTTTTTGTCCCCTTATTTTAGATTTTTATCCCCCTTATATTTTAAAATTTTTTGTTTACTACTTATATATTTTAGAAAATTTTATTTTTTGCCTCCTTAATCATAGATTTTATCCCTTTTATTTTAAAATAAATTATAATTTCATCACTTATAAAAAGAAAATATTATTTATATTTTTGATATTACGAATTTTTGTCACCTCTGTTGTAAATCCTGGCTCCATCCTGTATATATGAACAGTCGTATCAAATCTTTAAAGCAGTATTTTCTGGAAATGGCATTGGTTTCAGAGTATGACCTAACTTTATCAGTAGTGATTTTTTGCAAATCAAAGCGTGCACGGTTTATTTATTATTGGGAGTTTAATAGTTAATACCTTTTATATCTCACATAAATTCACATCACCAAAAACCATTTTTACACATTTAATGCCATTTTCGTAACTTGAACTCAAGCTTGCATAACTATGGTTACTTTTCTTGTTTTGCATATGGTCCCTCCCTTTCCACATTTTCTGTTTTTTTTTTTTTTTGGATTTAAACCTTGGATGACATCTTTCTCCAAAAATTTTTACTATTTACTTTGATATGTGAATTTTTCTTTTATCCCCAACTTTGCATGTAAATTAGCTTAATATTTAAGTTATATCACTTTTTGAGGTATTTATAATTCAATTCAAGTGTGAGAGAATTTCGACATCTTCTCAAATAGTGACCAAATCTTGCAATAAGGAAATAAAAAAGGTGTTTACTTCATGTTAATAGTTGATCAATATATTTTCCATTAATTTTCTTAATTAAGTTTTCATAGCTTGAGTTCATATATATATAATAGTACTATATGAATTCTTTTCTATAATTGGTTAACAAAATAGGTCAAATCTACAACATTTATATGTGAAAAACTTTCATCATGATCATAGTAAGACGTTCATAATGAGAATATGATTGAGTAAAAATAAACTATACATTTTTAACGGGGATGTGATTGATTAAAAGTAAACTATACATTTTTAATAAATATCATATCAACCATTCGAGTTTTGGGTTTAGATATAAAAAACAACTAAAAATCAATTGTCTCATAATTTAAAATGTCTATAATTTAGTAAGAGAATGAATCACTGTAGACATCAATTAATTAATTCCATTCGAGACAGTGTAGCTATCATTTACCTTTAATTTTCATAATTAGGTGATTATAGTTTGAGCTCATCTCCACTCCATGAATTCATCTTTTCTTCCTCACTAGGTTGACAAATTAAGATTTCTGCCCCACTAATATGCATGCAGAAAGAAGGAAATTAATGGTAAAATCAGAGACTAAAAAGATGAGATAATGAGCAAACCTTAATCCAAACCAAGATTAGGGCTAATCATGTTTTAGCAGAAGTAAAGAGTCACAAATCATGATGCCCTTTTTGGAAACTGAGTGAAAAATTCAGAAAGGAAATTAATTGCGTTGTTTGTTTCCTGTTGTGAGACAGCATAAATCTGGGGCTCTTTGCAGCTTTTACTGTTTATCTCCTCCTCCATGTCACATCAAATATCTTTTTCCCCTATTTACAATCCTTCCATTTTTACAAAATTACCCTTATTTACTTTATTTTTTAATAAATCATTTATCTGAATTCGATTGAACCATTTAATTGTAAATTTTTGAGTATTCCAGATCAAAACTTCTAATTAAGTTATTATAGCACCAAACTCTTGAGTTATATATATATATGTAGCACCCACACGTAGGGCCACATCCCCCGCACCATAATCCGAACCCGAATACGAAATGGAATGTCCGTACCCGAATCCGAATCATAGCGAACGGGAGACCAAACACACACACTAGGCTAGGCGGAGCTAAACTAACCAGAAACAGAGTGCGCGGAAGCAATAAATAAAACCATAAACATAATCATCACATAAATATACGTATAGGTACCAACACTTAATTATCCATACAGTATTTACATATAGGTACCATCACGTAAACCTGTACAAAAGCCATCCCGGCTCGAACAAAATAGTAAGTAGGTATATACAGATCAAAGCTGCATAACTACAAAATAATAAAGTGCAAGAAGGTAAATGCACCTAACGAGACCTAGACTGACAAGTGCATAAAGCAGACACACTTCTCCGCCTAGCTCACGCTCCCAAAACCTGCAACTAAAAGAGTAAACGAGGAGTCAGTCAACTGACTGAGTGAGGGGGCTAACGCACACCCACACCCTACATATATAGAGCAAAGCACAAAGCAAAGGCGAAACTATGAACCGGAATAGGTTTTACAAGCTAAAACTTTCCAAAACAAATACATATACTTTAAAACATTTCATAAACACTATCCCGATTCATACTTCTCAAACATACACAACAAACATAATGCTCGGCGAGAACGAGCTTCCAACCTTTACTCCTCAGAACAAACAAAACAGAAATCATACATACTCCTCAACACCAGTGATGGAAGAGCCACCGGCGGCCCTAACCATCCATACATATACAGACTCACGAGGGGTAGCGAACCCACATCGTGCCCTCCCCGGTTTTTACGCCGAAGGCATCGAAATATCACACCTTCCCAAACTCCCAGGGGTCGCGTGTGATATATCGGATGGAGACTACGCACAGGCCGAACCTCGACGGCCCGAACCGTCCCGAGGGTTCCTTACCCGTAGCTCCTTGGATCCACACATACAAATCATATCATAACATATGCCAAATCTTTCATGGCAATCTCGCTAACAGAATCGTAAAGCCTTTTCCAAAACACAGCTTACATACGCTTACTTAATATCATTTTCCAAAGCAAAGTTGTTCACAAGATCATAAACATATTCTAATCAGCACATACATAGCTATATATATAATATATAGTCACATGCACGGCTTGAAAACATCACATAAGGCTTTAGGTCACTTTAGCTAATAAAAACCCTAAACCTCACCTTGTGCGTATCAAAAAGCGAGCAGACGTGAACAACCTACGCCTCGGGCTCGTCAACTGGAAACTCCTCTGAAAAGAAAACACGAAAGCCCAAGACTTAGACTCTATATGAACCAAAGAAGACGCTCGGCAAATGCATGATTCAAGTTCATAGGTAAAATATCATAATTAATTCATATAATTCCTAAATCAAAGCATACCATACTTGTTCACAATTTAATATGCAAAACAATCAAGTTAGAACAATTAAAATGCAAAAGAAAAGCATTTAAAATCATACAAATGCATAAATAAAGCAAAGAGAAAAATTGGCAAAATCCACCCCCATGGATTTTTCAAAAGGGGAAAATCCACCCCCATGGATTTTTCTTGAGCTACTGCCTCGAATCCACCCTCGTGGATTTTTCCTTAAGGAAAAATCCACCCCCGTGGATTTGATCCAGTAGAAGGGTTTTCGGGCATGGGAACGACCGTTCCCGTTCCCAGTACAAGCTGGGAACGGTCGTTCCCACCCTCGGTCGTGAACAGTATGGCTTGGGAACGGTCGTTCCCAGTTTAAAGCTGGGCGGGAACGGCCGTTCCGGCCTGGTTCAAAGTCTGGAGCAGAGCTCCATTTTTACAGAAGCAGGGGAGCTCGTTTTTGAGCCAAAAATGGCCAAAAACCAACCTTTAACTTTGCCACAAATTCTCAAAATGCACATACAAGTCACATAAGTCATGCTAGATACATAAACACTCAAATAACTCAAAAATACGGAATTAAAATGCATGATCAAAGGGTTGAAATATTCAAACAAAATATATGATCACTCATAAATACCCCACCAACCATGGAGTAAATGCAATAAATGCAACACCTACAACATATACAACTCATACATGAAGCTAGGGATCAATTACAACAAGCAAAGAGCAAGTATCCAAGGTTTTCATCTAAACCCTTACTATTCACGTAGGGAAGCAAAGGCATGCAAAACTCACTCCAAACTCAGAAATGAAACCATGGAAACGACAAGCACGACGAGAGGATTCCGAAACCTACCTAAGTTCGAGAAAAGGCGAAGAAACGAGGAAGATATTGGCTCGGGAAGTTGGATGATCAACTTGAGGGTTTTGGCTCCTCTTCTTGGCTTGGTGATGAAAATGAACGTGAAGAATGAGAGAGGAGAGAAATGGTTCAGCCTTTAAGGCTGAACCGGTTCGGTTCACGGGTTCGGTTCAAGGTTCCCGGTTCAAGTTGGTTCGGTTTAACAAATACGGGTTCAATTAAGGCCAACTCAAATTAAAACTAATAAAACACATGCAACACTAATTCAAATAAATTCATATAAATTCATATAAGTTCAAATAATTCAAATAAGCCATATACAATTTATTCAAAACGCAAATATTAATAAATCACATAATTTACCTGTACCGACTGTGAGTCGGGGTGTTACAATATATATATATATTTTTTTAACACACACACCCCAAGTGGCCAGAGAGATTTGAACTCGGGTCTTTGTCTTCGAGAATCAACTCTCAAACCACTTGGCCAACCCCTATTGGTCTTGAGTTATACTTCTTTATGTTGTTTAATTTGGTCTAATTTAATAATATATTTTTTAATTTATTAAAAGTAATTTCATAATTTATATTTATTTCAAAATGAATGAAAGAAAAAACAAGAATGAAATGAATATGTCAATCTTGGTTCAAATAATTAAAAGGTTTTCAGATCCTTCTAACCGCTTGAGAGTGTGTATTAAAAAAACAAAGTAATTAAAACGTTAGTCTCGATGATAATGATGCGAATTCAATCATTTGACGGTTTGGAGGGTATGTTAAAAAAAAAAAAAAAAAAAAAAAAAAGAATGAAATGAATATCCAACCCCTTATTTCTAAAAAAAGGGGAAAAGAAAATTCATTTAATATGCTATTAAAACATTCATGAAAAATACGAGCATGGAATTCGTTACATGTAGTTAAGCATCAGTGGTCATATTAATTATTAAGTATATCACCCGTCAAACATTGACCCAGTTATTGCTCATTGATTAATTATTAATTTCCCCTTTTTTTTCTTGTTGAAACTTAATTATCCATTTCCCTATTATAAAGTTTTTGCCACACATATTATGTCCGAATCTATTCTTTTATATTTCTAATTCTTAATTTGTTTCTACTTATAATAATAATAATAATAATAATAATAATAATAATAACTTTTTAAATACTCCCAACTATTTAATAAAAACACCATTAGTATGAAGAGATTTATATATAAGTGATCCAACACAACTCAAATTCTGAACTATTATATGAAGTGCAAAATAAAATATAATTTAGAAAAAAAACAAAAAAGAAATTGAAGAGCAATCAAAGTTTGTAACCAACACATGCCTATATTAAGGGGTGAAAATTTTTGGGCTCAACGACCGCAACTTCCCCGTTTAATTAGATAGGGAAGTTTGCATTAATCTCTCCATTAATCCATCAACCATCATTTTTTGCTGCAAGCTGTATTGCCTTAATTGTTCTTAAATGCTAATTTACTCTTGCATTCATGATCATGCTATTACCATTACAATAATACACAAACATTAACTTCACTAAATCAAAATACATACTTCACACTTCTGATTAAAGACACCTAAACATTTCTAAAAACAAATCTTTCGTCGTGCCATATAGCGTCGTCGGCAAACGAGAATCCCAATATATGATTTCCATCGTGCTCGTATCCGATAATCATCATGTATCGTAAATTTATTCCTATCCAGAAGGGCATAATGGTAAAATGAGAAGAGATGCTTGGTCAGTCTGAAGCAAGAATCGATATGATGAAAACTGTCTGCTCAACTCCAATACCTTTCCGTATTCTTTTGGAACTGCTGGATTATAGAGGCCCCCCACCCCCTTCAACGACGTCGTTCAGACTTCCTTTTCAGTCTTCAACTGCGAAAAAGACAAAATAATTTGCCACAAATTTGTTTTAAAAATTCAATCTTTTCGATTTTGTACCATAGCCAACCTCTTCATGTTCCCAACAAACTGTACCACTATCACTCTTTAACTCTCTCTCTACACACTGCTTTCGTTTCTCAAGGAAATCACTCCAGATTCTCTCTCCCACTCTCTCTTTCTCTCTCCGTATAAACAAAATCAAGAAATGCGTTGCAAATGCACCGCAATTTGAAAAAACTTGTGCCGGAATTTCAGTTTTGAGTTTTCTTGAAAATTATCGAGGGAAAAAATGGCGTCTGTGATGGTATACTGCGTTTTCATGGCGCTGCATTTGGTTTCGCTGTCCTCAAACGCCGTTGTAGAGCAGAAATCCGAAAGGGAGGGTTTGCTGTCGTTCAAGAACTCTCTTGAAAACCCCGAAATTCTCGTTTCGTGGAAACCTTCCGTTTCTCACTGCAACTGGACTGGAGTTTTCTGCGGGGAAGACGGCGGAGTTACTTCACTCGTTCTCTCGACCGGCACTCTGACGGGTCAACTCAGGGGTCCTCTCTCGAGGTCCCTCTTCTCTCTCAACAGCCTCATTACGCTGGATCTTTCTTACAATCAGTTTTACGGCGGAATGTCGCCGGAAATTGGTTCTCTCAGCAGGCTGAAAATCTTGGACGTGGGTCATAATCAGCTGTCCGGAGAGATACCGAGTGAACTGGGCGATTTGACTCATCTGCAGAGTCTGAGACTCGGGCCGAATTTGTTCACCGGAAAAATCCCGCCTGAGGTCGGAAACTTGTTAAAGCTCGAATCTTTTGACGTCTCCGGGAATGACCTCGCCGGAGTTATTCCACCCCAGATGGGGAACTTGACTCAGCTGCAGGTTTTGGCTCTTGGTAATAATTTTCTTACTGGTTCGTTGCCTTCCAGTCTCTTTACACAGCTTCGATCATTGTCTACATTTGACGTTTCAAACAACTCTCTTTCTGGGAAATTACCGCCGGAGATCGGGAAACTGGTCTCTCTCACGGAGCTTTACATTGGTGACAACCATTTCTCCGGCGAGTTTCCGGCGGAGATTGGCCATCTCGGAAATCTTCAAATTCTTTCTTCGCCTTCGTGTTTGTTTCATGGTCCTCTTCCAGAGACGTTTTCAAACTTGAAATCTTTGAGCAAACTCGACATTTCCTACAACCCGTTGCAGTGTTCCATACCAAAAGTTATTGGAGACATGCAAAACCTTACTGTACTGAATCTTGTTTACTCTGAGCTTAATGGCAGTATACCTTCGGAGATTGGAAACTGCACGAGCTTGAAAGTATTGCTGCTTTCGTTCAATTCTCTGTCCGGGGTGTTACCTGAGGAGCTATCTAAGTTATCTTTGATGACATTTTCTGCTGAAAAGAATCAATTTTCAGGCCCATTGCCTTCCTGGCTTGGAAAATGGACGCAGGTCGATTCTATTTTGCTTTCGAACAATCGATTTTCGGGTAGAATCCCATCCGAGATTGGGAATTGTTCCATGCTGAGTCACATTAGTTTGGGCAGCAATTTGCTTTCAGGTGAGATTCCTAAAGAGTTGTGTAATGCTGTTATGCTTTCAGAAATTGAGCTTGATCATAATTTCCTCACGGGTAGTATCGAAGAAACTTTTGCGAAATGTGGAAATTTAACACAGTTGATTCTGCTGGACAATCAGATTGTTGGTTCTATTCCAAATTATATTTCTGATCTCCCCTTGATGGTTCTTGAACTGGACTCGAATAATATTACGGGTTCAATTCCTGTGACCCTTTGGAGTTCTGTAAATTTAATTGAATTTTCTGCGGCAAATAACCAGTTGGAGGGCTCACTTACTATGGAAATTGGCAATGCTGCATATTTAGAAAGCATTGTTCTTGCCAACAATCGAATTACTGGCAGAATCCCGAGAGAAAGTGGAAAATTGAATGCTCTCTCTGTTTTAGATTTGAGCTCCAACTTTCTCGAGGGGAATATTCCAAATGAGATTGGCAACTGCACTGCTCTTACAACATTGGATCTGGGAAACAACATGCTTAACAACTCTATTCCAGAAGAGCTTGTTTCTTTGCCTCAGCTACAATGCCTGGTTCTTGCACACAACAATCTCTCTGGAGAGATTCCTGCCAAGAATTCCAAGTATTTTCAGCAGGCCTTGTTTATGCCTGACTCGAGCTTCATTCAGCATCATGGAGTGTTTGATCTTTCATACAACAGATTGAGTGGCTCAATTCCTAAAGAACTGGGAAGCTGTGCCGTGGTTGTTGATCTTCTTCTGAACAACAATTTACTTTCTGGAAATATACCAAGCTCATTGGCCCGCTTATCCAATCTCACAACACTAGATTTGTCTGGAAATTTGCTGAATGGCACTATTCCGCGCGAACTTGGTGATCCAGCGAAGTTACAAGGGCTGTATCTTGGAAACAATCTGCTTACAGGTCAAATTCCTGAAACTCTTGGTCTGTTAAACGGATTGGTTAAACTTAATTTATCTTGTAACTCTTTATCCGGTCCCATTCCTCTTAGCTTTGGTAACTTAAAGGGGCTCACTCATTTGGATTTGAGCTTTAATTTACTAAACGGCAACCTTCCCTCTGCGATTTCCGGAATGGTAAATCTTGTGGGCCTTTATGTTCAGCAGAATAAGCTTACAGGTCGTATAGACGGGCTTTTCAAGAACTCCATAGTTTGGAGAATTGAAAATGTGAATTTAAGTGGGAATTCTTTTGTTGGAAATTTACCAAGGTCTTTAGGCAACATGTCCTATTTGACGGTTTTGGATCTCCATGATAACGGTTTTACGGGTGAATTTCCATCCGAGCTTGGAAATCTTGCACAGCTGTCATATCTTGATGTATCTGGTAATATGCTTGATGGAGAAATTCCTGTTGAAGTATGTGGGCTTACTAATCTTATTTTCCTGAATCTTGCTGAAAACAAACTCGAGGGTCCTATTCCAAGAAACGGGATTTGTAGGAATCTCACAAAAGCCTCACTAGCAGGGAACAAGCATCTGTGTGGTGGAATTTTGGGTTTAAAATGCCCGTTGAGGAGTTTCAGCAGAAAATCACCACTGTTAAATGTCTGGGGGTTGGGATCAGTTGCTGTGGGGACTGTATTGCTCATCCTGTCTGTTGTCATCGTGCTGAGGATATGGTCTAACAGAAACAGCAGAAACGATCCCGAGGATATATCTGAGAGAAAACTGAATAGCAACAGCTCAGATGATCAGAACCTCTATTTCTTGAGCAGCAGCAGATCAAAGGAGCCTTTGAGCATCAACATAGCCACTTTCGAGCAGCCTCTGTTGAAACTAACACTGGTCGACATTCTTGAAGCAACAAACAACTTCTGCAAGACAAATATAATCGGAGATGGCGGCTTCGGAACTGTATACAAAGCAACTTTACCCGACGGGAAGGTCGTTGCAGTGAAAAAGCTCAGTCAAACCAAAAGTCAAGGCCAACGCGAGTTTCTAGCAGAAATGGAAACTTTAGGCAAGGTCAAGCACAGAAATCTCATTTCTTTACTCGGGTACTGTTCTTTCAATGAGGAGAAAGTGCTCGTCTACGAGTACATGGAAAATGGGAGCTTGGATCATTGGCTGAGGAACAGAAGTGGAACCCTTTCTGTCCTAGATTGGCCCAAAAGGTTCAAGATTGCTCTTGGAGCTGCACGCGGGCTGGCATTTCTCCACCACGGGTTTATCCCACACATTATCCATCGTGATATTAAGGCGAGTAACATTCTCTTAAATGAAGATTTTGAGCCAAAAGTTGCTGACTTCGGATTGGCTAGATTGATAAGTGCATGCGAGTCACATGTGAGTACCGACATTGCTGGCACATTCGGGTATATTCCTCCTGAATATGTTCAGAGCTGGAAATCCACCACGAGGGGCGATGTTTATAGCTTTGGTGTCATTTTGCTCGAGTTGCTGACCGGAAAAGAGCCGACAGGGCCAGATTTCAAGGACATTGAAGGCGGGAATCTGGTGGGATGGGTGTTTGTGAAGATCAAGAATGGGCGAGCTGTTGACGTGCTCGATAACAGTGTTCTTGATGCAGATTCGAAGCAAGTGATGCTCAAAACTTTGCAGATTGCCGTGATTTGTCTGTCCGAGAATCCGGCGAATCGGCCCACGATGCTGCACGTCTTGAAGTTCTTGAAAGGGATCAAAGATGAGTAGGGATGAAGGGCTTGTTTGAATAAAGGTGGTTTTTAGTGTAATGAAATGAAGATGAAGTTGTTCTTTACTACATGACTAGTTTGGTTTCGGTTTGGTTTTATATTATTTGACATGAAATATGTACTTACCAAATCATTGAATTATATTATATCTTAAAAGTGTGTTTAGTACAAAAGACTAGTCTAATTAAGCCGCCTTCTTGAAATGCTTTTTTGATTTGTGACACCTAAAAACGTTGAAAAAAAGTTGATGTCTACATTTGGAGATGAGAATGGAAAACGTGTGCACGACTTAACCGGAGTGGAACAATCTTAAGTGGTCAACAGAGGCAGCAGGCCCCATTCAAATGTGCAGCACTTTGGATCGTTACCATCCCTAATACTGCTTTACTTTAATGATGAAATTTCGCAGCAGCTCTTCACAGAGATCACAAGTGGGTTGAACCCACTTACATATTATCTAAGGATGAATTATAATTTATACACCACTCTGAATAACAACATGATGACACCGACAACAATAAGATATCATGTATCAATACTAAAAATGTTATTATTTTTTGCAAGATATCAATAAAAGGTTAATTATTCATTACTACTCTTAATTTTCACATTTTCTAACACATCATCATCATTATTATTATTATTATAAAATGAAACTAAAATAGACATTTATTCTTCAAATGAATCACAATTTTAATAAAGTAACACTTCGCAATAAATGTACTCCAATAAAGCCCAACTTTAAATAATAATATAAGAGACTAGTCACCAATGTAAGTCTCCATTCATACCCCATAAATAATACTAAAGTGATTACATGCCCAACCTATGAAAATAGCACAAATGCCCCTCAATTTAAAACGATTTATATATTAGGAAAAGGGGATAGAAAGACTAGGAACCTTCCTGAAAAGCTTCCTTTGCGAAAGGTTATCGAGACACGTGACACTGTTCCGCACGTGCCTCTCCTGCTAAGCAAAAAGACCCTTCTACACTACTCTAATCATATACTACGAGCTGGGATCCCCTGCGACGCACATCAGTTGCACACGCGCTGGTTTCTGGAATTATTCCGCGCCAGCCATGATGAGTCCTGATCATCGCCGCTCGTGTCCTGATCCAACGGTTCCGATTTGATATCACCCCCCGGCTGCTGCAGCTGCAAATCCACATCGTAGTCGGACGAACTACCCTCGCCTTCCCGCCCGCGTTTCACACCGATGGGGACGCCGAACAATCGCGCGCTTATTTCCTCCGCCGCAGACCGGATGTTGCTTTCTTCGCCGCCGTGGGCGGCGGCGGCGGCAGCCGCGACCACGGCGGTTTGCATTTCCTCGCAGAACCTCGTCATTGGGAGTAGATCCAACGGCTTCACCGCGGTTTCCGACGAGGATAGTTTACTGCTAGGGCCTTGCTGATCGTTGTTTTTGCTGTTGCCAGCGTAGTTCGACATTAAAACGTAGATGTTGTTGCATAAGCTCTTCATATGGCTCAACTCTTTGTTGAGCTGCACGTTTTCTTTCCTCAACCTCTCGTTTTCGCCGATTAGCTCCGCCGTGCTGCCGCTGAACTCCCGGGCGGGGGCGGGCGAATTGGATGAGGAAATTACTTGCTCCTCGCCGGAGTCCGACGGAGACACCGTCCGAGCCGGAGATGGCTGTGCCGCCGCCGGCGTAGGCGGCGTCGCCACCGCGGTCGGCGATGATGCCGCGATTTTCCGACGCTGAATGTCGCACAAAAGTTTCTTCTCCCCTCGCCGGAAGCAGTCGTTCGAGAACTCCCAGCGATCAGGCACAACCTTCCTAAATCCCTAAAACGTTCATCGGAAAGGCCTCAATCAATAACCGAAAAAATTAGCCGGAAAAACAGAAAAACTTCATCATCATCATCGTCACAACAAATCCTGAGATTAGAACATCGAAGCTTACGTAAGTATTCAATTGGCGAACAAAACTGGAGAAATTATTGTGCTTGAAATACTTTGGCAGCAAATCCCTAGCGAACTCCGTTGGATTCCAAACGATGAAAGTAGATCCATCTTCATTCCAGGAGATGACGTCATCGATAGCGTGGTCCTCCACAAGCTGATAAGTTTTCGTCAAAAACGGCGTCGGCAGACACCTCGGCGCATCCCCGGCCGTCGACTCGCCCCCACCGTTCCGATCCACCGGCGGCGGAGCCATTCATATAGCTCCTCCTCACCTAATCCAAACCAAACACCACCACCATCAACCACCCAAAATCCAAAAACAAAAAAATCTGAAAATAAAAAATCACCAAAAACACAGAACAATTTACACTGATCAATAGACGTTAATTCAGTTGAAGAATCCCGTCACAGATCTAATTGGCTAGAGAGAGAGAGCGAGCGCGTAGGATGTATGGTAATTCTAGAAGTTTCGGGTTATGAATAAAACATGGAAAGAGAGGAAAATAAGGGGGAAAGCGTAGAGAGTGGAAAGTTGAAAATTTGTTTAGGGTGACGTGGCAGTACTGAATTGGATAGAGGTTCACAGCTCAAACAATTCTGGAGGAGGTATTGAAATTATTGAAGTTGCGATTCTTGGAAATATCTCAACAATTTATCCCTTTTCTTCTTCCAGGGTTGATTCAAGGAAGAATGTAGATCACATGTTTCTCTCCACCACCTTTACGGACCAAACGATATGAGCACAATACAATATAATACTATAAAATAATATTTTTAAAAATATTCGTACTGATAGTGTCTAAATCTGGCTATATGCGAAACTACAGACTTAAACTAACTATCACCCAAGATATTTGTATGAATAGGATGAACTCTGGATCTTCTTAAATTGTAAAAAAAGGCAAACGTAAATCAAAGGCCAAAACATGAGAATATGGGGGTTGGATCCGTTTTGACATTTCGACGCTCAAGTCAGACGGCTGGGTCGAGAATGCGAAGAAAATATGAGAGCAATCAATGCGTGAATAGTTGTTTATCTGAATAATAAATGAGAGTGTATTTATAGCTGAGAGCCTTGTGCGTAACAGTACACCTTGCGGAAAGTGTGGATCTGGCCATCATGAGCAATGGCGCAGCCAGCTATGAATAGTGCTTTCCGATAAGACCCTGTGTACACAAAAAGCGCCGCAGAGTTGGTATTAGGCATGAGCTGCATTTAATGCACTTTGAAAGGAGAGGTGGCTGTAGTTAATGTATCTGTACTTGTGCAACTTGGGTCGATATTGCACTTAGATCAGAAAGTCTCTGGATCGAGGATCTTCCTGGGTCGGAATGCACAGAGCCTAGCAGGTGGGTGGGACAAGACTTCTTCAGGCTAAGGGACAAGTGCCGGCTCGAAGGGTGAAGTGTTTCTGGGTTGGGGAGGTGTGTCGCGATGTAGAGCTGCCAGCTAGGAGCCTTATGAGACTTTCATGTGATGATAAGTAGATCCACGTCAGCATTCCCAATTTTCCCCTTATCACGTAGATTAGAGGTTTCCGTTTTTAAATTTTATTTTATATTTTGAAATAATTTCGTAATTCAATTACAATTTTAAGGGACAGTTTGAAATAACTCCCCATCAGTTTGGAATATTTTTACTTTACTCCCCATAAAATTATACAACATAATAGGATATATATACTGCATTAGAACGTTTTAGTACTACATTTTGTGAAAATTATACAACATATTTTAAGAGGTATTTTAAGTACTACATTATGTGAAAAGTATACTGACATTTTGCCAAAATGGGGAGTTAATTAAAAATAAGATGCCTGATGGTGTCAAAATCCGGGCTATGTGCTGGACGGCCGATTTGGACTCCCAATCACCCAAGATATTTGTATGGTAAGGAAGACTCTGATGCTTTCCCTAGCTGACAGGATGAAACAAACGTGAGCTCAAAGGCCAAAACGGGGAAGGAGGGGGTTGGTCCCGTTTTGGCACTCCGACGCTCAAGTCAGCAAAAGGTTCTGGGTCGCGCGAGGGCTAAAAGAGTCTTTTGAGTATGTTGGAAAGCTTACCTTTTACGTGTTAGGAATAGTGCCCTAGAAAGCCGATTAGTCATAATCCGTTTTGGGACTTTCCTGGTATCACAGACATTCTTTGAATAATATACGATTGATTAATATCATAGGCAAACACTTCTTTATATGCTCTTGTTTGGTATGCGTTTACTTTAGTTGTGCATGTATGAGAACTCCCCTAATCCTGATGACTTTAGGACTCTACCATTTAGGTGAAATGGTTCATGAAACGAGCCCTATATCACATAAGTCATGATTAGTAAAATAATCCAAGCCGATGAGTCCTACAGATAGCGGGAGTGTCAACCTGACTCCTCTAAGGCTTGCTTGTGGGATCACGCCCTTAAGAATGAAAGGACCACCTTGTTTCATGGAGGTGCAAAGTGTATAGTTGATACGTGCGTGATACATGAGGGTGCTTACTTTAATAAGTAAGTTCACTGAGGTGCCCCGTGTGAGAACATTCCTAAATGGGAAAGGAAGTTTCTATTTCAGGAAATAAAAACTTCCAGATTAGGAAATATCTCACGAGTCATTGATGTGATTAATTGATCCTTAGACTTGAGGTTCCTTGTCACTTTATGAGTTAACTCTGTAGTCTTTGGTATAAGCTTTAAAGGGTGTCGCCTTAGACAACTGATTCAAGGCTTATGCTGGGGCTGCACAAGTGACTCATGAAAGTGAATGAGAATCAAGAAAGGACCTACACTTGTGTTTGCAAGGTGATCTCTTATTGTGTAAGTCATTCATATGCCATATGGAGTCCTTGGCCAAGGCAGTAGATCAAGACATCAAGAAAAGGGTTTCTTGGATTGAGATCAAATGGATATGAAATGCACTTAGCTTTAAGACCAGATTATTAGGGTTCTGATTATTCCCTTACCCTAGATCTTGGTTGAGAGATAGTAAGTAGCAGGATTGTATCTCACATGAATCAATGACTTAAAGGTTCTGTCGAATCCGAACATTCCAATTCAGCTAGGGGTTAAACACCTGTTGCTAGACTATGGTCGTTTAATCTGTGGACTGATTAATTAATTAGTGAATTAATTAATTAGGGCCACTGCTAATTGAATTGAGAACCTAGAGGGTCACACACAACAACTTGGTTACATGAGTTGAGGCTTAAAAATGATTAAACGAGTTAATCGGGCCTAGAGGGTTCCACACGTGTGAAACCACACGTGTGGCTCACGTGAGTGACACGTGTCTTTGTGACACGTGTCCCACACGTGTGTGTATATATATGTATATTGTATATATATATATTAAATAATTAAATGTGTTAATTATTTAATAGACTTTGGTTTAAATTAAAAAGAAAGTCTAATTTTGGAGAAAAATAATCTAGTTAATTAATTATGAATTAATTAATTAGATAAAATAAGTTATTTATTTTAAATAAATAAAGTATAAAATTATCCAAAAATAGTTTGGATATTTTTAGCTCTCTTGAAAGTTGATTTGAATTAGAATTCAAAGTCAAAGTCAAAGTCAAAATACTTGATGATCAAGTAATAAGAGAGAGAGAGAGACCAAAATCCTAGCCCATTAAGGACTAGGAATTTCGGCACCCTCTCTCTATAAATAGGGGAGCTCGAGCTCCTCTAGGAGCTAATTGGCAATTCTTTTGGTTCATGTGTTGAACACCTTCCTTTCTCCAAGATTATATAAAACCCTAGGTTAAGCCTAAACACTAACTAGAAAACTAGCATCCTTACTAGTTAGATTGTGATCAAGTTGGTGGACTTTCTCTAGAGACTTCAAGTTAGAAGTTTAAAGATTCGAGCTTTGCCAAGGAGAGGGGATCAAGCCGCGAGAAGAGCGTTCTTGGGTGGCTTAAAACGCTTCAAGAAAGAATAAAAGAAAAGTAAGTTTTCTATCTCTACGAATTTGGTTACACGATTGCGAGTCCAAGGTCCTTTTGTTGGAAAAATTTTTAAATTCCGCTGCTTTCTGATTCGTGTTTTCCAACATTACGGTCAAGAAGGGAGACTTTTATAGGGTGGAGATGGACTCCGTGGGTGCAAGTACACCTCCCCGAAAGTGTGGATCTGGTTTGGAGAGGAAAGCGACGCCCCTGGCCGGAATAGTGCTTTTCTAGCTAAAGCACTGCTTGCCTGCTCCTGCCAAGATGCCTGACACTGTACCGAACGCGGCTGCAATTAATGAGGCGGGCTGTGGGTGGCACTTGCATTAAATGCGGTTGTCCGGTAGCGACTGGGTCGGAGCTCCGCAGGGTCGCACCTCTTTCTGGGTCGAAAGGAAACCCTAGGTCGCGGGAGACTGCCGTCGGGCTAAGACTTGAGGTACCTGGCCAAGTGCTGGGTCGGTGATTGCCTAGGCAGCTCGGTCGCTGGGAGCTCACGCGGCATAGGCTGCCACTTGGCAACGACATCTGAAGCTTAGTCAGATCCCCCGATTTTTCCCCTTATCAATGCCCAATTGGGGATTTATCCCACATTACCCGCAATTTTAATTTACCAATAAAATAAAATTAAATGTTAACACTACTTACAAATATCTCGAATTGGATATTTTAAATAGGATTTTACGTCTCAAATTTTGATAATCTAATATTTGGTCATCATATTGGAACTATTTACACTTCCAAATGTCTCAGTTTTGCCTGTTGCTGCATTGGACCTATTAATGCACAAATTAAATGAAGATTTGTAGCTTTATGAAACAGGCCAACAACCTTTGCGCATTGTCTCTAACTTGGCTATTTGAGCTTGTCCTAAATTAGGTTTAATCTACACGTATCAACAAACTGTGGGCCTATAATTAATTCCCTACCCCAACTAACGAAAAGTTTCAAGATACATTCATGTCAAATTTGAAAATTCTTAGAAATAAATGTGTGATTTTTATTTATTTTTTTTTGTTTGAATTTGTTCGACATCTTCATTCTATCATTAGCATAAGGTTTTTCCGATGTAAATACTAAAACATCTTGAAGATACAACACTGGTGATTTTACGGGATAGTTGGATGGACGACTTGGGTAAGATTCAGTCGACGTCAATGCCGGAACATCTTGCAGATACCACAATGGTGATTTTACGGGATAGTTGGATGGATGAGATGGGATATTTAAATTAGAATACTTGATCTATGATTTTCCCCCCCTTTCCAATAGAGAATATATAACATTTAAATGGATTAATAGAGGTGGACCAGCAAATTCTTGTATGTGGCTCAAAATAGTGAGGGCAGAAATATTGTTGATCCAAAAACACATATATTTATGGTCCCTCAACAATTTAAGAAGCATAAAATCTGATGGGCAGTGCAGATCAGTGCAAGCATATAGATGCTGGATATAATCCGCAGCTTATCCTCAAGGCACAAAAATACAAACATTGTCCAGATCCAGTCATTGAAGGAAAATGACTTGTGTTTCTTGCAAGAATATATGTTGCATGTGTGACCATCAAAGTTGTATATATATATATATGAATTGAGAGCATTTTAGTGGAAACTGGAATGTGTTTTTTTGGGATAATTGTCGTTGTCGTGGAGACGCCGGTTAACTGAAATGATTTTCTTTTTTCCATAGGGAACTATTACGAACTCCCGACCTCTTAGAGAAAAAAATAAGTTCGTCTCTTGTAATCTAACCGGTCACCAATAGATCAAGATGCTTTGGGTAATCTATGGGCGGCTAAGTACAAATATTGATCAATTTATCTAAAAAAAATCGATAAATATGATATGTTCAAAGGCAAAAGGCCCGTAGGAGAAACCCATAATGGAGCCCATCAGATTAGAAAGATCTTTTTGGTTGTCAAATGCTTATATTGGGCTTGCATACAAGAATGAGAACTTTATTAGATATATATAACATTTTCTTTGGAGCATTTATTTATTATTTAATTGTATTAAATTTAAATTATAATGAATTACCATTTGAATCTTGATTTCTTTTATATATTTGAATCTTGTATTATATTTGACGAATCTGATTCAGAAAAAAAAAAATCAATTAGCCTTTAACATATTTCAAGTAGGATTGGAGAATCAAGCCCAAAAGGACTACTACTAGTAAAGGCTTTGAAAAGAACAAGAAAATTAGGGTTCGCAAAAAAAAGATAAAAAAAATAAAAAAATAAAAAAAAAAGAATTCTTCAAATCTTGTGGAAGATATGTTCGGTAACAAAATTGTCACAATCATGTATCAGCATAAGAATTCATGCCTAAAGTACTTAGTTTGACTTAACTTTTTAAATAAATATCTCCAACTTTCGAAGCAAGGGCCAAGGGCCCTTTCTTGAAATTATTATGTATTGTTTCTAATTATATTTCAAAACTTTTATCAAGTGGTACAGCATTCTCACTTTTGTGCTATGCTAGACTTATCGGGGATAGTTTGAAATAACTCCCCATTAGTTTGGAATATTTTTACTTTACTCCTCATAAAATTATACAACATAATAGAATATAAATACTGCATTAGAACGTTTTAGTACTACATTTTGTGAAAATTATACAACATATTTTGAGAGGTATTTTAAGTATTATGTTATGTGAAAATTATACGATATTTTACCAAAATGGAGAGTTAAGTAAAAATATTGATAAGGGGAAAATCGGGGAGTCTGATTTAGCGCCAGATGTCATTGCCAGATAAGCAGCCTACTCCACGTAAGCTTTTCACGACCGAGGCGCTTAGGCTATCATCGACCCACCACTTGACTGAACACCACAAGTCCCGGTTTGGCGGTGGTCTCCCGCGACCCAGGGTCTCCTTTCATTCCAAGGAAAGCCGCGACCCAGCGAGACCCCGACCCGGTCACTACCGGACAACCGCACTTAATACGAGTACCACCTACGGCCTGCCGCATTAATGGCAGCCGCTCCCAGTACAGTGGCAGGGATCCTGGCAGGAGCAGGCGAACAGTGCTTTGGCTGGAAAAGCACTGTTCCGGCCTGAGGACCAGGACTCTCTCCTCCCAACCAGATCCACACTTTCTGGGAGGTGTACTTGCCCCCGCGAAGTCCATCTTCGCCCTATAAAGGCCTCGCCTGGCGACGGCCAAAGGGAAGCTCTTCTTCACGCAAAAAAACTCTCAGCTCTAGCAATTTCTGTCCAAGAGCTTAAGCTGACTTGAGCGTCGGAGTGCCAAAACGGGTTCAACCCCCACTCTTCCCCGTCTTGGCCTTTGAGTTCACGTTTGTTCAACCTTTTCAGTTGGAGGAAGCGTCGGAGTTCTCCACACATTACAAATACCTTGGGTGATTTGGAGTCTTAATCCGCAGTCCAGCACACAGCCCAGATTTCGACACGATCATCTTGGCGCCGTCTGTGGGAAACTCTGAACAAAAAGTCTCTCTTCCTCACTAGCTTAATCCATCTCTCCATTGACGATGGTCCAAACACGTCACGGGCGACGAGTCTACGGCGAGAATGGTGAAGAGATCTTTCCGGATCTCAACACCTCAGGGGGGAACTTCCCACCCCCCGTAGTGGGGATCGTCGCTGCGGATGCTGGCCCTAGTGCTCCTAGCCGTTTGATACTTTCAGAAGCGGACTTGACGGCTTACGCGGAGAGCTGTCGGGCCGAGGCGATGGCCGCTGCAAGAGAAAACAGGGAGCCGGTCATGCCGGCTCCCCCAAGAGGAAGCCCTTTGGCTCTGACCCCTCAGAATGTTGCACACCCCACGGTTCAAGGGCCTTCTGCAGCGGGGACGTATGCTGTCCATCAGCATGCCCCTCAGCTAAGTATCTGGGGGTATCCGCAGCTCCCCTACGGTCAGAACCCCTACGCGCAACCTCAGACCATATACATTGCTCCGGCCTTGGGAGCCCAGCATCCAGTCCATCTGGGTGCGCACCTGGAGGAGGGTTTCGATGACAATGAAAACCCACCCCGCAGACAGGAGCCAGCCAGAAGAAGGAATGGTCAGGCTGAGGAACGCCCCTCGCAACTCTTGCGCAATATGAGGGATACGGATAGGGGCGCGCGTCACATTGCAGGGACGGCCAGCGAAATGAATAGAGACGTTCCTGTCCCTAGAAATATGCCTGTTTTCGATCGCCTGGGGGCTAGGGTCCATCCCAACGCCTACCATCAGGCCAATCGGGGACATTGGGTGGGACAGGGCGATCTCCGAAATAATCTCCCCCGGAGACAGCAACAGCAACAACAACAACAGCAGCAGCAGCAGCAACAAGCTTATTTACCCGACCCGGCACCAGGGTCGGAGTATTTTGATCCACAAGAGGAAGTGTCATCACACTTCCCCCAAGGGCAAGTCTTTGAGGAAAGGGCACCTGCCCACCGCCACGGTCACCTCCACCCACGTCAGGGGAGGATGTACCGCAGCGAACGGGAGGCAAGGTCCCCCTTTTGCGATGAAATCATTGACGCCAAGGTGGTGGATAGAGTTCCCACCAATCTGCCAATATACCACGGGAGCACCGACCCCGTGAAGCACTGCTCCAAATTCGAAGCACAAGTCAGCCTCTATGGCCACTCCAAACTCATCTGGGCCAAGATTTTTGAAACCACGCTCGAGGGTCCAGCCCAAGACTGGTTTGAGCGGCTAGCGCCGCATAGCATCCGAGATTATGATCATTTGGCCAGAAAGTTCAAAGCTCACTTCTCCTCCATGACGGGAGTCAAGCTCCCGTCCACCTATCTGTATAGTATCATGCAGGAAGAAGGCGAGACCTTGAGGAGTTTCTTTTCACGGTTCAACGAGGCATTCGTCAAAGTCGAGCATTTGGACATTGACATCCTGACCCAGACCCTACACAAGGCGATCCGCCACGCGGAGTGCGCCGATGAAATCATCCTTGAGTCTCCCCAGAATATGGAGGAAATAATGGCCATAGCACGCCGATTCATGCGGTTGGAGGAGGTCAAGTCCACAACGCGCACTTTGGGGCGCAAAAGTGATCGACGAGCAAACGACCCAGCTACCGATAGGTTCCCCAGATCCGACCCACCTCGGTCGGAACCTCCAAGGATCTCCAACAGAATGGAACAGAGGCTCAAGCGGGAAGTACCCTCAACGAGCGGGGTCAGAAAAGGTTACACACCTTTGGTTTGCCCCATAGAGGAAATTTACGAAGTCATGGATCGAGGACTCCTTAAAAAGCCAAAGCAGCTGAAGGAAACCAAGAAGGCTAAAGAGTCTGGAAAGCGCTGCGCTTACCACATGCAGCCCGGTCATTGGACTTCAGAATGCATCGCTTTAAGGGAGGAGGTAGAGCGATTAATTCAAGGAGGCCACCTCATGGAGTTTGTCAAAAAATTGGACGAGCGGGCCCGCCAAATTCTCGACCCAAGGGAGTCGCCTCCGCCCAGGAGGGGGCGAAAGCCACCATTGGAGAAGCCGGGAGAGGCTAATCCCCACAACATGCCCACAAACGAAATCTTCATGATTGCGGGTGGCCCCGCAGGAGGAGACTCCAAGACGGCCCGCAAGCGGTCAAGGCGTCAGGCGGGTCGGGAGCTTTATGGGCCCAGAGAAATCATGCAAGTGGAGCAAGGGCAAGAATGGCGCGAGCAAGAAATCTCGTTTAGCGACAAGGACTTCATACCAGTAATGCCACGAGATGGGGGAATGCCTAGTTGCCCGCTGGTCGTTACTTTGGACGTAGCAAATTGCGCTGTTCATAAGACCCTAGTCGACAGCGGGAGCTCCGTTAACATTATCTTCTATTCTACCTTGCAAAAGATGAACATCCATAATTCCCTTGACTATGAGCCTATTAAAACGCCATTGACAGGTTTTGGGGGCTCGGAGGTCTATTCTAAAGGAAGAGTCAAGCTTGTTACCTCCATGGGGAAGCTGCCGCAACGGGCCACACAATTATTGGAATACTTGGTGGTGGAAGGCCCCTCTGCTTACAACATCATCGTAGGACGCCCCGCTCTGATCAGCTTCCGAGCGGTGATTTCCACTTACCACCAAACCATCAAGCTGCCGACCCCGCATGGGATAGGGGAGCTCCGTTGCAACATACCGGAATCATGGGAATGCTACTCCATCTCCATGGAAAAGGTACAACTTCCGAACAAAACTGTCGTTCCTTTAATAGATGTGGGCGATTTCCTAGATGCGGAACTTGCCGACCCAGACGATCCCACCGCCGAGATGTGCTCCAAGCAGATGACCTCCACCATAGCAAGGAAGAAGCGGAAGCTTGATGATGGTAAGATAGAGGCAGTAGGAGCCCTCGTCCCAGTCTCACTGGTTCCGGATGACCCAGAGAAAACCACGCACATCGGAGCGAATCTCAAAGGTAAGCAGCAGTGCATGCTCATTCAGTTCCTACGAGATAATGCAGATGTGTTTGCTTGGAAGTCCTCAGACTTGGTCGGAGTCGACCCAAAAATTATCGAACACCATTTGAATGTGGACCCAAGTTTCCGACCCATCAAACAACGGTTGAGGGCCCAGAGTGATGAGCGAAACAAAATAATCGAGCAAGAGGTCAACAAACTGCTGGATGCCGGATACATCACGCCGGCCAAGTACGTAGATTGGCTCTGCAATGTCGTTTTGGTCGCGAAGACAGGAGGGAAGTGGCGAATGTGCAACGACTTCACCGACCTAAACAAAGCTTGTCCCAAGGATCCTTACCCTCTCCCACGCATTGATCAGTTGGTTGATTCAACTGCCGGCTGTGAGCTCCTGAGCATGATGGACGCCTTCCAGGGCTACTATCAAATTTTCATGGCCCAGGAGGACAAGGCGAAGACCGCTTTCGTTGTGGTAAAGGGAATCTATTGTTTTGAGGTCATGCCATTCGGATTGAAAAACGCTGGCGCAACCTATCAAAGGCTGGTCAACAAGGTTTTCGAGGGCGAGATAGGCAAAACAATGGAGGTCTATGTTGACGACATGATCGTCAAGAGCGAGAAGGCAGAAATGCACTTGGCCGATTTGGGTCGGACTTTCGACCTGCTCCGCAAGTACAGAATAAAGCTGAACCCCGGCAAATGCTCCTTCGGCGTAGAAGGCGGAAAATTCCTGGGTTACATAGTCAGCCAACGAGGAATTGAAGCCAACCCGGAGAAGATCTTAGCTCTCAAGGGCATCAACAGACCCCACAGCGTGAGGGACGTCCAACGTCTCGTCGGTCGAATCATTTCACTAAACAGGTTCATCTCTCGCTCTTCTGAGAAAAATCTCCCGTTCTTTAAAATTTTACGCAATATTAAAAAATTCGAGTGGACTGATGAATGTGATGAAGCCTTTGAAAGGCTCAAAGAATATCTTGCTTCTCCTCCTTTGCTCGCTAAACCTGTAACAGGAGAAACTTTGTACCTTTATTTGGCGGTCACTGAGGAGGCAGTGAGCTCTGTGCTAGTAGCCGTCCGCGAAAGGAAGCACATGCCAGTATATTACGTTAGCAAGATACTCCACGGCGCAGAAGCGCGCTATATGGAGATCGAAAAATTCGCTCTGGCCCTCGTGCATGCCTCCAGAAAGCTAAGGCCTTACTTCCAATCCCACTCCATTATCGTCCTCACAGATCAGGGCTTGCGCCAAGTCCTAGAAAAGCCGGAAGCATCGGGAAGAATCGTGAAATGGGCAATCGAGTTGAGCCAGTTTGATATCAACTATCAGCCCCGAGCTGCATATCAAGCCCAGATCCTCGCAGATTTCATCATTGAAAAGAGCGACCCCCGTAAGGAAACCCCGCGCTTAGCGCTATGGACAATGTCGGTCGATGGCTCCTCAACTTCTCAAGGAGGCGGCGTGGGGATCTCCCTAACCAGCACGGGGAGCGAGACGCTTGACTTCGCCATCTCCCTGGACTTCCCAGCCACCAACAATGAGGCAGAATACGAAGCGCTCATCGCTGGCCTTAAAATCGCAAAGGAGCATGGGGTCGAAAGGATTGCCGTAATGACGGATTCCCAGCTGGTGGCGAGCCAGTTTCAGGGCTCATACGAAGCGCGTGAGGAAACTATGATCAAGTACCTCGCCAAGGTCAAATCCTTGGCATCTCAATTCAAAGAATTTACGCTACAACAAGTCCCCAGGGAAGAAAACACGCGTGCGGACGTGTTATCAAAGTTCGCGAACGGAATGAGAGGCTCCAAGGACCAAGACATCACTTACTTGTCAAGCAAGGGGAGAGTGATTGATGGCGAGGCAGAGATAATATGCTCCATCGACCCAGCGGAACCGTGCTGGGTCGACGAATTTATACTTTACCTCAGAGATGGAGTGTTACCTGCCGACCGAAATGCCGCGAGACGCCTCAAGTACAAAGCCGCAGGTTACTCCCTAGATTCCGAAGGGAGATTATACAAGCGGGCATTCATGGGACCAACCAAGCGATGCCTACGTCCCTCACAGGCTTTGGACGTCTTAGAAGAGATACACAGAGGGCAATGTGGAAATCATGCGGGCGGTCGATCCTTGGCCAAGAAAGTGTCCAGAAGTGGGTTCTACTGGCCCACTCTAAACGAGGATGCTAAGGAATACGCCCGTAGGTGTGTTAATTGCCAAAAACACGCCAACATCCCGCATCAGCACCCCGCAGAAATGGTCCCTGTAGACATTTGCTGGCCCTTTGATCAGTGGGGCATTGACATCGTTGGGCCACTGCCACTCGCGACGGGTCAACGGCAATACCTGTTAGTCGCGGTGGAATACTTCTCTAAATGGGTCGAAGCCCAACCCGCGGCAAAAATCACGGACAAGGTTATCCAAAATTTCTTATGGCGCAACATCATTTGTAGATTTGGGATCCCCAGGGTCCTCATCTGCGATAACGGAACTCAATTTCAAAGCGCCAGCACTAGGTCCTACTGTACGGATATGGGAATCAGTCAGCGCTTCGCGTCGGTCGGTCATCCCCAGGCGAACGGCCAGGTCGAAGTAATTAATCGGATCATTATTCAGAACCTCCAAACCAGGCTGGAGGCCAAGAAGGGAGCTTGGGTCGACGAACTAGATGGGGTCCTATGGGCGTACCGCACAACTCCTAGAACTGCTACAGGGCTAACCCCGTTCTCAATGGTCTACGGGTCGGAGGCCATGATCCCCGCGGAGCTTCTACATCAGACTGCCAGGGTTGCCAACTACCAGCTCGCCAGAAACGCGGAAGATCGAGCGCATGAGCTTGACACCATTGAAGAAATTCGGCAGAAGGGATTCCAGCGCATGCAGCAATATCGAGCCACGGTGGCTCGGAGCTACAACAAAGGGGTCAAGCCCCGCGCTTTTCAAATCGGCGACCTGGTTCTCAAAAAGGTTGAAGTGACAAAACATGTGGGCAAGTTACAACCTAACTGGGAAGGCCCATACCGCATTGCTGAGATAGGGCGCAACAAAGCTTATCACCTAGAGGATATGGAGGGAAACGCCATTCCCAGATCCTGGAATGCGCATAACCTCAAGAAGTTTTATGTTTAAGAGTTTCTTTAAGTTGTAGGTACCATTTTGTACTTTCCCCAGTTCGTCTCCAAATGATGAAAAGTACTTTCAGTCCATCTGAATTGTCTTTTATCTTCAGCTAAGTATTGTAAAGTACTTTCAGTCCATCTGAATTGTCTTTTATCTTCAGCTAGGTATTGTAAAGTACCTTCAGTCCATCTGAATTGACTTTTATCTTCAGTTAAATGTTGTGATGTATACGTTAATCGAAGTTTACGTATGCGATCCGAAACATCTTAAGGAGGATGAATAATGAAAACAGAGATCAAGGAGACCTCAAGGAGTCGCTCGGGGCGACTCGCGAGGCAGGTTCCCAGCGAGCCAGTGTTGGCTCGCAAGGGCAACCTCTTCCGACCCACCACATGCACTTTTTAAGTTTCATTTAAGTTTTCGTTCAAAAGATTGCGAAAAAGCCCTACTCGCCAATAAGACCAATGTCTTGGAGATAAACAATATTAGAATAAGACAGTGTCATAAGCGAATATTAAATGCTCGAATTTACAGGAGGAGGTGGGGGCTCAATCCCCGGAATATTACAAAGAAATAGCAGTAATAATGTTACAAATGTTCAAGAGCTGGAGGGAGGAGTTGGAAGATTAGGCTGAGGCGCCGGGGGAGTCACTTCAGTGGCGGGAGGGAGTGATGCCAAAGGAGGGATCGCTAAAGCAGGACCACCCGTTTTCCCGTTTAAAAGGTCATCATCTTTCGACCCGCTACTTGAGGGAGCATAAGTAGCCAGCAAAGTCTCTTTTGCCCGCTCAATATCCACGGGGCCCGGCAAAGATACCGCTTCTGCCTGCTTGTCGAGTTGGGACTCAGCCCATTCCACAGCCCAGCCGTAGGTCACTTTGTTCCAGTCCGGCTCCTCTTCGTCTTCTTCACCATCTGTCGCTTCCTGATTCGCCCTTTCTTCGAATTCAACGCGAGCCATGAACTCTTCCGGCAATGTGTTGGGGACATACCCGTTCGCCGCATTGAGTTTACGAGGGTCGTTAAGAATGGCATGGGGGATTGGGTGGTGAAGGTGGATCTGCGATAGAGCCCTCATGAATCCGGTCTCTATGTCTGAGACCCCCAGGGTGCCTGAGACGGTGCCAAACACCTTGGACTGAAGAAACTCTGCCACGGCGCTATCCTTTATCTGCGGCACTATTTTCTCGATCGTCCAGAAGGCCGTTTTGGTTCCATCCTTTTGCCCTTCCACGAAGCCATCCCGCCATCCGTCCTGCTTGCCCTTGGCATAGGCAGCCTCAGTTTTCGCTTCCGCGGCGTCCAACAAGCTTTGCCGCGTGGCCACACCCGTTCGCAACCCTTAGTTCCTCCAACTCTTTCTCTAGGGCAGACCTCTCCATGAGGGAAGCTTTTACCAGCTTGTCCATTTTGTCAAGCTTCACTGTGTACGCTTTTTGGGCATCCTCCAACGCCTGGGATTGCCTCGCGGCCTCGTCTTTCCAGCTCTTCTCCTGCAACACCTCTGCCCTCTCCGCCAGCAGCTTGCGGCGGGCTTCATCGGCCAATTCCAATCGCATGGCAGACTGGTGCTCCCTTACTATCAGCTGGGAAGAGGAAAAGGAGAAAAAGTCAGAAACGAAACAATGAAGAGCATGACCCAAGAGAAAGAATGGCGAAAGGGCCCTTACCGCATTCAAGAGCGCAATCTTGTTATAGGAGAGGGTCGCGTTGCTCTCCTTGGCCAACTCTTGGTGGTCGCTCGCAGTTTGTAGGGAGTAATAAATGGCCCCCAGCACATCCTGGTCGACTTCCCCAGTAGCGACCTTCCTCTCTGACCCATCCTCTTTGCGTTCTGAAACCCCAAAGGGATACTTAGGCCCGGCGAATGTGGGGACAGCGACTATACGCTCATAGTCTCCCCTCAGCATGGTGAAGCCGGGCGAGGTCCCCGGCCGAAGAGTTGGGGGAGCCCAGCCGCCCGGTGGCCGGAAAGGAGGATCATCCCGCTTAACAGGTCTCTTGGGGGCCCTGTCCACCACCTCATCCTTGTCCTTCCTCTTCAGAGTACGCCGACCCCTGGGCACTTCCGGAGGAAACGACCCAGAGTTGGTCTCTGAGTTCATATCCGGTCGCCCGGCAGAAATGACCACCTTCCCTTTTGGTTTTGAAGGGACAGTGCCTTGATCTACCGGAGGTGGAGCCGCGGCATCGTTTGCCGGGGGGATCCAAGCGGCTCCTCGCGCATCCGCTTCTCCCCCATCCGTAGGAACGTGGGCATCAGCCCATCTTTGCCCGGCTGCCCGCTCCACAGCCGCAATCCGACCCAGGGAATCTGCCTCCGTGAGGCCTTCCTCTTGCGCTATTTCTTGGGCAGAGGGAAGCGGGCCAGGCACTCCTTCCTCAGCAATTCTCTTGGCCCTCTCGGCTTGTTTCTTCTTCAGAAGGCGATCCACGGCTTTGGCTCGTCCGGCTACCATTATCGACCCTGCACATAAAAAAAAAATAAAATAAGGTTCAGTGGGCAGAATTAGAAATCAATGTGGTAAAGAAAAGATGAAGTCAGGGAAGGGAACGTGCTTGGCCTAAGAGTATTGAGGGTATAGTTACCCATTCTGAAATCAATGTGTCTCCGTGTCCCCGGAGCCAACCCCAAGTTAATTAGCAAATGGGTGTTCGTGAAGATCCCAGTATCCAGGGGATGCACCCCCCTCAGTGCAGCTAACAGGGTGTTAGGCCAATGTACCGGACCCCTCTCCAACCTAACCTGGGCTACGTCGTTCCAGGAAGTGTGTTCTAGCCCGTTCCACCCGTCTGTATATTTCAGGAAGACAAACTTCTTTTTCCAATCCACCCCATGGGAGGACTTCTCGGTGTCAAAAATCTTATTCCCCGACCGAGATTGCAACTTCACAAACCCCCTCCTATTGGGGGAAGCAGCTGAGTCGACGGAAGCCACGAATAGTTCTGCGAAATGCTCCACGCATTCAACCTGACCCAAGATCTTCATCAAGGACCTGAAGGCTGTTACCATCGCATGACCGTTTGGGAGCAGTTGAATAGGGCTGATCTGTAGATGATTGAACAGAGCCACTTGGAATGGGGAGAGAGGGAGTCGGAATCCATATTCAATGGCCTACAGGGATATGGCGATACACCCTTCAGGGGGTGCCCCCATGTGTTCATCTTTGTTGGGAGTGAAAACTTCACAACGGGCGTCCAAATCTCTCCAGCCGGTCAGCCTCTTTAGGGCGGTGGTCCTCTCCGACCCATACACCTCGGCCCTAAACTCGTGATAGTACTTCGGGCATTTTTGCTGCCCTCTCCTTTTCGCTTTCCCCTTCTGGGGCCCCCGTTCAACATCCGAAGCTGCGCCGCCGCAACCTTCTTCCTCCAACGACATCTCCTCAATCTCTGCAGCCGTATCTTCCACCACTTCATCGTTTACCTCACCTTGCATTCCACCACCGCTCAAGGGGACAGATTCAGCTTCCATGGAACTTTCGCTGTCGGCCCGTTCCCTCAAAACAGATCCGGTGGCTTCCTCCGCTGGGTTCCTGAAATACATCGTCACAGTGGGATCCTCCCACCTGGCTCTCCCTGGAGCCTTAACCCCTATGCATTCTAGGGACACCTCAGAGTCCGACAGAACGTCCCGCGGACCGTAGCTTTTCACTTGCTCACTTGGGGGTTGGCTCTCGACAGGCCTGGAGACGTTCCTCTTGGGAGCCATTTCTAGGATGTGAGGGAGAGAGGAAGAGGGGAGAGATCTGGGATTGAAAAGCGTACCTCGAGAATGTGCTTGCGAATTCTCCCGGAGTGCGTTTTGACAAAGTCTGGTGGAAGGCAAGTGTCACTTCAAATCTAGGGTTTGCTCTTGTGGAAGGCGTGGAAGGAAGAAAAACCGCCTAAGTCCCCAATTTATAGCAACGCTTCAACTAGGCGTGATTAATCCTTCCTACGTGGCCATAAATTAATATACTGGGGAAGAACGTGTCCCATTACCCCCAAAACGGCCGCCTGCAACCGAACCTCAAAACCCGTGCAAGTCCCTCAAATTTCAAAAAGTGTAATCATGACTCTGACAAAGGGAGTTTCCAGAGTTCCCCGCCCAGTGGGGCACAGCTAGTATGCGCGCATGAGGCCACGCCTCATGTCTTGGGTCGAAACATATCTGGGGTCGATGGAGGTTGGCTCGTCGAATCCTGGCTCGGACAGTTTTCCCGACGACCCAAACCTCCACAAGATCATCGCGACCCAGGCCTCCCCCATTTTACCCCGGTCGAAAAGCCTTCTTTGAGATCAAACACCACTCTTTTAATGGTGCCCGATCTGGGGGGGCAGATGATAAGGGGAAAATCGGGGAGTCTGATTTAGCGCCAGATGTCATTGCCAGATAAGCAGCCTACTCCACGTAAGCTTTTCACGACCGAGGCGCTTAGGCTATCATCGACCCACCACTTGACTGAACACCACAAGTCCCGGTTTGGCGGTGGTCTCCCGCGACCCAGGGTCTCCTTTCATTCCAAGGAAAGCCGCGACCCAGCGAGACCCCGACCCGGTCACTACCGGACAACCGCACTTAATACGAGTACCACCTACGGCCTGCCGCATTAATGGCAGCCGCTCCCAGTACAGTGGCAGGGATCCTGGCAGGAGCAGGCGAACAGTGCTTTGGCTGGAAAAGCACTGTTCCGGCCTGAGGACCAGGACTCTCTCCTCCCAACCAGATCCACACTTTCTGGGAGGTGTACTTGCCCCCGCGAAGTCCATCTTCGCCCTATAAAGGCCTCGCCTGGCGACGGCCAAAGGGAAGCTCTTCTTCACGCAAAAAAACTCTCAGCTCTAGCAATTTCTGTCCAAGAGCTTAAGCTGACTTGAGCGTCGGAGTGCCAAAACGGGTTCAACCCCCACTCTTCCCCGTCTTGGCCTTTGAGTTCACGTTTGTTCAACCTTTTCAGTTGGAGGAAGCGTCGGAGTTCTCCACACATTACAAATACCTTGGGTGATTTGGAGTCTTAATCCGCAGTCCAGCACACAGCCCAGATTTCGACACGATCAAATATAATGTCAATTTGGAGATTTATCCCACATTACCCGATTTATCAGTGTTTTATGTTTAAATTTATGTATAAACAATTATTATTGGCATCAAATAATTAATTTTATGTGGTATGATTCATTTCGAATTCTATTAAAATAATGCATACCACCACAAATTTACTAAAGGTAAACTATTAAAGTCTACGTCAAGCCGCAAGAATCATATCCCAAAGGAGTTCGAATCCTAACTTAAGGCATGAAGTAATTTTAGATCTCTTGAACAACTGTCTCACACCATGAGGTGTTTATAATTCAGTGAGGGAACTAATCATTATAATCGACCGTAGATGTCTGTCCTAGATAAAAGAATATATATATTTTAATATCTTCCTCTTTTGGCTTCGTGCAATGGCTTATAAGTTAGGCAGTTCAAAGTCCAAACCAACCCGCAAGAATCTTATCTGCAAAATTAGGAATGTCCTTTTAAGTTTTATGAAAGTGGAAATCTCTCATGGCGTTTAGTCCTTTTTCACTAAGTCATTAACTACTAAATGTCTTAAAAAATTGCTAGTATGTGATTGTTTAAGCTAGCTAGGGTCCAGCTACGAGAGAAACAAATAATGTAATAGTAAGTTTTTGTACTCGTAAATGTATAGATTATGAATTCAAATTTAACTGGAGAAGTTGAGGAACGAAAAATGATTCTCTTAAAAAAAAAAAAAACTTCGATATAACTATTCCAATCACTTGTGTTGGACCACCAAAGATGATGATGCCTTAAACTTAATAATTTATTTTTAATTTGAAATAATGATACAAGTAAGTTAAAAGAGTTAAGGATATGAGTATGACATCCAAAAAGTAACCCAATTTATTCTGTTCCAAATATGAACGAAAGCAAAAGTAATTGCCATTTTCCACGAACATCTGACCAATCATAAAAGTGGAAAATAAATTAAATAAATGGACCGCGATGATGGAAAAGACCTATATTTATTTTTCAGAATACTTTTAAATAAAATAATAATAATAAAAGATTATGGTATCTCAATTTATATAAAGTGGATCAAAAAAAATAAAAAATTATATAAAGTGTTTAAGATAATATATTTTTTATATAAATAAGGATTAATATTTCTTTGCACCCCAACCTTTGGGTTGCGTTGCACTTTGGTATCCAATCTTTCATTTTTGACAAATCAGTACCAAACCTTTGTAATTTGGTCAATTTCAGTACCTAAGTCAACATTCCGACCAAAATCTCCGGTCAAGGCTTTGTGCGTGTGTTACACGCGATTTATTAAGGACAAATGAGTCTTTTCATGTTCGTCATTTTAAAAATAAAAGAAAAAGAAAAAAAAAATAACACTCATATTCCTTCAATCAAAAAATGAATCTGGCAGCAATGAAAAACCCATACCCGCCTGATCTGTGTGTGTGTGTGTGTGTGCATCCCCTTCCTCTAATAATTCAGATCTGGGATTGATTGTGAGTGTGCCTGATTTTGGGTGGAGGTGGAGGTGCCGGAACGGTGATAGCGGAATGGCTAAGTTTGGGTGAAGAAGACGGCCAGATTCTGTGTCTATGTATGCTTGTGTGTGTGCATGATTCTCCCAACCTTTCCCCTTCTTCTAATAATTCAGATTTGAGACTGATTGTATGTGTGTGCGTCTGGTTTGGGTGGAGGCGGAGGTGGCGAAGCGGCGGCAGCGGAATGGCTGGGTTTGGGTGAAGAAGATAGACCAATTCTGTGTCTGTGTGGTTCAATTTTTTGCTAAAGTTCTTTTTCTTGATTTTAATTTAAATTGTTTGCCATTGAAGGGAGCTCTGAAGAATCGATGGTCTTCTTTCTTCTCTTTTTTTTTCTTCCCCTCGGCCGCCATTGAAGGGAGCTTGAAGAATCAATGGTCTTCTTTCTTTTCTTTTTTTCCCATTTTTTTCATTTTTTTATTTTTTAATGTGTAAAATGCATAAATGACTCATTTGCCCTTAATAAATCGCGTGTAACACACACACAAAGCCTTGACTGGAGATTTTGGTCGGAATGTTGACTTAGGTACTGAAATTGACCAAATTACAAAGGTTGAGTACTGATTTGTCAAAAATAAAAGGTTGGGTACTAAAGTACAACGCACCCCAAAGGTTGGGGTGCAAAGAAAGATTAACCCTATAAATAAAGGGCATAAAATAGTGTATATTATGAGGAGGAATTATTCAATGTGCCACGAAAAATATCTTTCATCAATCTCTATCCCCCAAGAATTAATCTCTCCTCCTCAGATATTTTTACCTGCTGCTTTCGTTTTCCCCACATGCACCACCCAGTTAGTGTTCCTCACGCGCTTCCGCTTGGATATTTTGAGCGCCTTCTTTATTCTCTCACCATTCTTTCACATTAAGTAACTGTTTGTCATAAGAAATTAATATTTGTTTTGAAAATATACTTTGACAAAATGTTAAGGATGTGCCTGGATAAATCTTTTAAAATATTTCGACACACTAAATTTGATGTGATATTTTTAAATCAAAACATCTATGATCAATAACCGTAACTAATCATTCCCACTTAAAATTAGTTACTGAGGACGATTCAACTGTTTCATATGTAGGGTTAAGTGATCCCACTAAAAGAATATCAATTATATATATATGTATATATTTTTTTAGACTTTAATTTTAAAAATAAGTTTTTGACTGCATATAAAAAATTATATTGATTCTTAAATATATTTTTTTCTCATTGATCAACAATCCGGAGTTGTCATCGATAGACACGTTAAATTATGAGAGAACTGACCAAATATTCAAAACTGATGATGAATCCTTAAGAAAAATAACTCAAGTTTGATTAAAACGAGAAAACGAAAATTTTACACTTATTGTGTAATTTATAATTTTTTTTAAAAAAAATATTTAATTAAATAACAAGATAAAACACTCATTTGATTAATCGATCAAGTTCGTCCACAAGATCAATTGAAATTTTTGCCTTAAAAACAATAGATATAAATATTACTAAATTTATAATCCATAAGATCAATCGACACAAATCATAAACCCTTTTTAATTTTCCAAAATTATTTTTAACATAACACCCAAAAACATTATCTCTTAAAATTATATAATTTCACAAAAATATATTATTACTATTTAAAACTCGAACGAATATACCCCAACACCCCCTAAAATAGTCAAGCAAGAAATACAATCTGTCCTCACCATCATTTAAAGCGGAAAACAAAATAAAGCAAAAAGTGCATAACACGCGTCACCTCGCGGAGGAGAGTACCCAACAAACCATACTCTCACACGCGAGCATTACTTACAACAGTCTGAAAATGCTGACACAGCCAAAATTACAACCAGCCACCTTCCATCAGCTCCCGCTATAAAGCCCCAGACCTCACAGAACTTGACGCACAAAAAAAAGCACATTCCTGCACCAGCTCCGCCCCCCACACCCACCGGAAACAACCACTCAGCGGCGGCGCAACCGGGCCGGAGACTTTTCACCACCGCATACATGGCCGGAACCACCAAAAAGATTGGGGCATCAAATTGGCATTGGACGAACGAGAAGCACGTACATTTCTTGAACTCTATGGAGGCTTCGTTTGTCCAAACCATGTTCGAAGATAACGGTCGGTTTCCGCCCCTCGACCGCTATTTACCCGACACATCGGATTCGACCGAGGATTTGGAGAGGGAAAGACGGAGGAGGAATTCCATGTCAGGTAAAAAAAATTAAAATCAAACGTATTTAACACACGCTCGTATGTAAAATGTTTTTGTTAGACCGTAATATTTAGAATGAAATGAAATGGGGTAATCCAATCGAATTGGTGGGATCTTACTAATAAAATGGATCTAGGGTTATGTAACAAATTTTGAGGGATTTTTTTTGATATAAGTTGGAGAATTATGGTTTGATGATCTCTTAGGTTAATGTGATGGGAAGGAAAGTATTTGTGATTGCACATTTTAATTAGGGTTAGGATAGTTTAATAATTTAATTTCTCATGTAAGAAATCAATGAAGAAAACTATTATTATTATTATTTTGGTTATATAGTCCATCTATGCGAATTGAGTCGTGTCGGGTTACTGAAATATAAGTAAAATTCCCTCTTTCAATTGTAGTTGTTTATTCAAAGATTCAAATATGAAACTTCTGGTTAAATTACTTGGTGGTCTAAAAATTCTATATAGGATTATCAATTTCTTGAATTATTTTATGGGGTGATTTTCTTCTTTTTTTTTCAAAATTTATCTTCATAATTCTTTTAAGATGGAATTTTGTAGATATGGTAGGGTGGAGAGGAAGAAAAACAGACAAAAAAACCAAGATTATATCATGCCAAAAATCCTCACAAGATCAGGTTTGTCTCATAACTATATCCTTTTAATATGTCACATGCAAGCATGGGATTCATACAAAATCTCTCTCTCTTTTTTTTTGTGACATTATTTAGGTCTCCACCATAATTAAAATAAATAAATAAACAAGGCCAAACTATATATTTAAATAGAGATTTTAATTAATGATTATTAATAATTTGGTAGGCTTGATATTATACAGCCTAGATATTAATTGTATTTGTAATAGTTAATGAAATTTATCTGCATCCTTTCAGGTGGTCCCACAGTTGCAGAAAAAGAGAGATGATAAGGATAAAGATCATTTTGATGTGCCCCTTGGAACAACTACTAGTTAATTAATTGCCCATAGATATTTATTTAATTTCATTATTAGTGTCCCAATTATGTATGTATTAATATTAGTTTTTAAAAAAAAAACAAGAATTGGACGTGGCCAAACTTTGGACTAGATTCCTTGTATTTTGTGTAATTGACTAATTTGTAAGGGTTTCTTTGTATTTTATGCATGTTTTTTGTCCACTTTAATTGTTAATTGAAAAGGTCTATAGATATATTTATTAGCGGCATGTGACACTTAAGAAAGTATTAGGAAATTAAAATGTCACAATATTTAATTTAATTTATAGTTTGTGGTCGCTCAGTTGACAATTTCTTTGGTTGTATAAGAATTATATATTCTTTATTCAATTGTCCCACTTTTTAAAATGGATAAAATTCAACGGAAAATAGTATCCATAGGTTAAGCTGAATGTCTCAATGTAGCCTAGCTAGAAAAATAAGTTGCTAAATCTTTCTATTCATAAATCGAATTGAACTCTAAATTTATTATATTTTTTAATGATCGATTAGAAATATATATACAATTAGAATAGATGTTGTTTAACATAACATTCAAAGAGATGATTAATTACTGTAGTCAACGAGGCCCGAGGGTGGACAATACCATCAGACTTAAACCAATATTAATATCTAGGAATTGAGGTGATTATTTGTTATATTTCTTTATGTAATATTATAGAGATGTTAGGCACGTCTTGTCATTGGACATGCACGTACTGTTTTACACATGGTTGGTTATTTAATCTTTTCTTGCTCATGAATAGTTTTTATAAATACAAACATTACTCTAATTGGGAACATTATCTGAACTATGATCATGCATGGCTATATTTCAATTGTCATTATCGAAAGTCACTTAATATATATATATATATATATATATATATATATATATATATAAGCACCCCCAATTAAAATTTGAATTCGAATCATTATCCTGAAAAATAAATTTATTAACCACTTAAATTAATCCGGCTCGTTATGGAAAGTCACTTAAATTAGATAATTTCCACCCATTGTCTTAATTTATTACTAACGTGGAAGATTATGGAGCTATGAATATAGATAGCTAACATGTGCAGTACTATAGCAAGAAATCAAGTTTTGAACTACCTCTTTGGGTACGTAAATAATAAATAGGGATAATTACGCACATATATTCTAAAGTTCTACCAAATTATACAATTCTTGGTGATTTGTGGAAAATTTCAAAAACTTTATGTGTTCAAGAATTTATATTGCATCTGGATTGATGATTTTCGAAGATATGATAACTAACCTTTTACGTGTACTTAAGGTTGTGATCATATCGACGCTTATGAATCAATATTTGAATATAAATTTGTGACGGTAATAACATGCTTCATGTCAAACCGTCAAAGCTTAGGGTATGTGAAGGAAAGTTTTTGTAATTTTTTTAACTTCAAAGAAAACTTATGATATTCGTAAAAGCAATTAAATATGGAGAAGTTGGTATAATTAGGCCAAAGCTGACAGTAAGTCCCGTAAGAAACTTGGGTCCCGAGTCCCGACCCAAGTTTATCAGATTAAAATAGGAACAAAACATCAACAGAGTTTACTAAACAAGCAACCAACAAAGAAGTTTTGAAAAGGCTAGAGAACATATAGCTCACAGCACATTTAACAAAAGTTACTGTTACCCAAAAGCTAAAGACCATTTAATTGCGTATATACAAGTTGCAATACTGAATGCAGAAGTTGTAAGTACTGTTATAGCAGCAACACCACTGGAAGAGGAGACTGTGAAGGAGTACGAGACATCAAGATGATCCGTTTGCTGGTTTCGAGGATGATTCCTCGATGTCGATGTCTTTAACACCGGCAGTAATAGATGATGATGGATCCTTCTTCCCATTTTCGTCCTCATCGGATTCGTCTTCCATGAAAGAACCCTTTCGAAGAAGTTCTTTAACCTTGTGAAACTCATCATAGTGTGCTTTCCTATGCTCCCTAAAGCTCCTGCGTCTCTCAGAGTCGGAACCTGATCGATGGAATTAGGACATGAGTGATAATTGACAATTCCTTTTGTTTTAAGAGAAGATATTATGATATGTTTTCTTTTTCTTGGATAATGAAATGTGATTTCTGATATGAAATACATATGAGGTTGAAGAATGAGACGAACCTTCTTCATCTTGATCCATTGCATCTGCTTCATCTTCAGATGAAGTCCAGCCTGTGTGATGGGAGTTAGTTTTGCTTGAGGAAGCTACATCGTTCAGTGCTGACCGGATAGCTTCTGCGTGCATGGAATTCTCAAAACAATCCTCGAAACTTCCTCCTCTAATAGGAGACAAGGAACCTACATTTATGAATGAGTTAAATACATTTTCAATGTTCAACAACTAATTGAACCTTAATAAAGATTAAAGATAATGCACGAGTCACAGGTAATGCTAAAAGGGTGTCGAATATCACGAAGATTTTAAGGAATGACCCAGAAATTCAACATTTAGTATCTTTAGCTCAGGTTCTGTGCTCTCAAACAATATGAATATTTCCATTGGTTGCAGGAATAAATCTGAGGTGAAGAAATCATAGCAGCATATGATCTAAAAACGATTAAGAGAGCCTAAACTCTCAATGGTCACATACTATTCTGTAAAAAAGTGATATCATCCAAAAGACATTGTATTTCACATCCTCTGAGAAGTGTACACAAATATAATGGAACAAAGATCCATGCACGAATTTAATTAGGTACACACAGGGCAAACTATCTAAACTTGTCCCACAAAGTGGTTCAACAAAAGTGATTCGTTATCTCTAAATTCTCCTGCTGAACCCTCTGGACATAGTGCTTCTGGTAGCCATATATAATCAAACACTGAAAAGACTAGATATCCTAAATACACAGATTTTGAATATGAGATCATAAATCACAACTAATATACAGAAACTCGTAAGCTTACAGTCATCTTCAATCATAGGATGATATGGAGTTTTTGGTTCTGTTATTTTCTGCCTCACAGGTTTATTTGCCTCTATATCCCCCAAATTAGCTTCATCCCATCTCACTCGTGCCCTGGCATCAAAAATAAATTGCCAATATCAGTATAATTTCAAATGAAAACTTAAAACTTCATATCAAAATACCAATCCACATATAAAGAAAAAGACTTTGTTCCATGCAAACAACAATATTGCTAATAATAATATGTACAGCCATAAGTCTACATTAAATACACTGATGTGATTTTCAATCATCTCAACAAATTATTATGGCATGTTGGCAGTTTGAATATACTTCAAACACTCCTAGCATCAGACCACCCAATATGCATGGTTTGCGGCCATAATAATACATTTAAGATATCACATCAACCATTACTCGACGTGAAAGACTAACAAAAGCTATATAATTAGAAATCAACCCAATCTTAAGTGCAAATTTTCATTGGCAAGGCTCAACTCCATGTCCATGATATGCAAGAACGTCACTTGTACAAGAAAATATCTGAGAAAATGTCAGCAATCTAGAGAACGATAAGGAAATTACTTCTTCATATCAGCAACCGAAAATCCTCAATACCGATCCTCGTTATCCCCAAATCAAGCTTAGAAAACAGCCAATTAGCGGGAAACCCTGTAACAAGAAACACAATATTCATTACATTAAATTACAAGCCTGGGCACACTGCACACATCCTAGAAAGAGAAGAACTAACTGAGCATGGACTACATGAAACACTCCAATTATGTATTCCACAAACACCATTCGCCATGATCGAGTTTCATCCTATAAGTTTCACCAATGAAAACCCAAGTATCACGAATTTCCTCGAATTCAATTATGCAGCAATCAAAAAGCATAAGTGAAACCAAACAAACCCCAAAACCGCCCTCATCAAAACAAGATGCAAACCCCTCAAATTTAAACAAACAAATCAACACAAATTAAGCCAAACTAACTGAAATTATTCGGAAAATAGCTCGCGTTAATGATTTTCACAAGAAAATGCGTACTTTTCAGGCCAAAACACGACATACTTTCGCAATCAAATGGAAAGACCAGGTTAAAACCAAAATTTTCCAGAAAGCGAAAAGTGTAGATCATCCGAATACAAAACGATCAAGAATAAAGAACAAATCTTGATACCTTTAAGAAGAAAAGATTGAATATTTCTTCAGCTATCTCTGCAGATTCTTCTCGCTAGCTTGGATATCATACAATAATTATGAGCCTTTTTAGTTTTTACATATACAGTTACACTCATGCTTCGCGGGATTTTTGTCGGATTTCCCGAATTGCCCCCACGGTGAGAGCGAAATCACGAGAATGCCAAAGTTGACCAAGAAAGTTTTAGTAATTAAATTGATTTGCCTTGCACTTTTGCTTAATAAATCACAATTATTTATTGATAGATTACCAGGGGTCTAAGGTCAACGGTAAAATTTTGGTACCAAGGGATAAAGGTCAAGGTTATTAATTATGGGCATTGATTATGGGGGCAAAAGAAAAAGGGTCAAGGGTATTATGGGAATTAGAAGTGTAAGCAAGAAAAATAGGGGAACAAATCTGAATTCTGATGGCAATAAGACACTAACAAGACGACGAGTAGCTCTTCAATTTACTCATCACAACAAAATCGAAGGCAAAGTATGTTTCTCTTTTCTACATCTCAATGCATGCCTCAAATTTCTAATCTATTATTCTTCTGAGAATTATGTGGGATTGTATTTGATTTATTATGCAGCTGATTGGATTTAGAGTTATGTTCTTGAATCTTTTGATTCAGGGTTTTTTCTTCTTTTTTCGTTTAAATTGATTGAGTGGGTTCGTAAGTTTTATGATTCTTTTAATCGTTTGAATCGTGGGTCGGTTTGTTTTGTGTGTGAGAAAGGTGAGATCTTGACCACATGGTGTGCTGTGCAGTCACTTCCATGGCAGTTTCTTGATCTAGTGTTGAAATGAGGGTAGAGTTTGATAAGTTGGTTTTTCAGTTCAGATAATGGTAATTGGGTATTGAGAATCATGGGTTTTTGGTGTAATTAACGTGCATGAATTAGCCACATACATATGAACAATTGATCTGATATGGTTGGTTTTTTTGTAATGATTGCACAGTGCTGAAGTCCTAATTTTCTACAAGAGAAATTTTAGAAATCCAGGAGGAAGAGTGAGTGACAGATGTTTTCCCTGTTCTATGGACTATGGAAGCACGTGTTCAGCAAGATGGAGTTTCATGTTCTTATTCTTGGAATTGATAAGGCTGGGAAAACAGTAATGCGCTCGACTATCTCGTTTTTGTTGCTATTGAAAGCCAAATAGGTTTCTTTTCGTGCTGATTCTTTGTGTTGATCTGTTTCAAACATGAATTCCAGACGTTGCTGGAGAAGTTGAAATCACACTACTCAAACATGGAAGGCCTTCCGCCGGACAGAATCGTGCCAACTGTTGGACTCAATATCGGTCGTGTTGAAGTTTCAGGCACAAAACTTGTGTTCTGGGACCTGGGAGGTCAGGTTTGGAAGTTTGATGTGATTCTTATTTAATATTCAATTAGGCACTTGAAGTTCATTGCCCTGTTTAAATCATTCTGAGACATTCGTGCTGAATCAAGACTCGATTTGTTTTTTCATCAGCCTGGACTTCGCTCCATTTGGGAAAAGTATTATGACGAGGCACATGCTATAATCTATGTAATTGATGCAGCTTCACCATCCCGTTTTGAAGAATCAAAATCTGCTTTTGGTAAACATTCTTGTGGACATAAATATTTTTGCGCTTTATATATGAATTTTTCAAGAATATATATTTTGCGCTTTCATATATTATTAATATCCTGTTTTTAGTACACTGTCATTCTCTCTCTCCTTTTGCAGAAAAGGTTCTACAGCATGAGGATTTAGAAGGAGCTCCAGTGTTAATATTAGCAAACAAGCAGGTAATTGTCCCTTCCATCCCACGCGTGGATCGTCGTACTAAATCCAGTCAAATTTAGTTGAATTTTTTCCTTTGTTATGTTGTGTACTTCATAGGATCTCGAAGATGCAGTCTCAACTGATGAACTTGCTAATCGTCTGAACATTAAGAAATTGGATGAGAGAGAGCATACATTTCAAAATGTCTCATCTTTTGATGGGTAAGCAATATGGATTTTAATCCACCCTAACATTGCCAATTTAATAAGCCCTTCTGAGGGGTTTTAAATAGATGTGATTGAATTCGGATTTTATTGCAGGCTGGGGATACAAGAAAGTGTAAATTGGCTGGTGAATGCTATGGAGAGAAGTACGAGAACTGAAATGTTGAGGCGTCGTGCTGGATCTATTGTTGTTTAGAAGTGATTGTGTCCATAGAGTCATGCTGGATCTATTGTTGTTTAGAAGTGATTGTGTCCATAGAGTAGTATCCTTCGTACCTAAAACAAGGTCGACTTGGATGCTATATGACTTGGGGTGGGATCTGTAATATTGGAAAAGTTTTCTTACATCTTGTTGACTTTATGTACTTCCCTTTCATCCCGATGTCCAATTGGCTTTACCAGTTTACCATAAGAATCGTTATGTTCAACTTGATGGTATTCTCTTCTGTCAAACTAAAAGAGTCCAGGGCTCGAAACAGAGTGAGCTTGGAGCAGGGTGAGCAGGCGTCGTAATGTTTGATCAAAGATGGTTATAAACTTCAAAATAAAAGGTCATTTGACTATTTCAGATAATCTGATTCAAAGATATGAACATATGTTTTGCAAAACAATTCTAGCTTTTCATAACTCTTCCATGATACACATACATAACGTTTTCACAGTAGCATGGGGAACTTGCACTTGTGGTTCAGGCCGGGGGCCCAGGCATAGATCGACCCTGTCAGTGTGATGCCGTCGAACTGGGTGCACTCGCCTTTCCCTTGACAGCAGGTTGAGGTTCTGCAAAAAATCAAAACCATGAATTTGTCTCGATTATTACCAGCAAATAGAGCCGGAAATCCCAGGAACACAAAAACAACTAAGAACCCTCAATTTGACTTTGATTCAACTCCGGTGTGCAACAAATTCACAGCTGCTAAATCCATTTTCCATTCAGACCCTCGTAACATCTCAAATCAGAGACAAATTCATACTAGTTGAATCCAGAAACACAATTTGAGATATGTATGTGCAGGTAAATGTCGATGATATATATAAACCTAATCATTTAGCAGGAAATCAATGATACTTCGAAACACGAGTGGTTGCAAAAGATAAGATGCAGGAGTCTTACTCGATATAAGGGCTTTAGGCCTGTTCTTGAATAAAATCTTGTGGCGAATAACTCCAATCACATCCAAATCCACCTTCTTAGAATTCAGATCTCCTTCGTCCTCCTTCTCCTCTTCGTTCTGGAGCTTAATCTTCTTCAACACCAAAATCGGCTTTTTCAGGCTCACCTTTGTCCCCATCAGCTCATGGTACCCAACCGTAAATGTGTAATTTTCCTGAAAATCCACAAGAAAAAGGACCCTTCAAACAACAGCAGAAGTGTAAGCTTTTTCTAAAATCTGAAGAAATCTCCTAAATTCTCTTCAAAAGGAAGAAACTTTCACAGATTAAAAGCAACCCATAAATGGAATCGTACTGGAAATAGAAGAAAACCTGAGAAGAAGGGCGGCAGAGGACGCCTATCTGGAGGCCTTGAATGCGGTTCTGAAACAGGGGTTGCGCTTCAACCACTCCCTGAAGCTCCACAATGGCCCATTCAGGGCAGTCGCCTTCTCCACAACTGCACTTCACCTGGATTTGCATTTCTTTCTAATTTCTCAATTTATGCAATTGTGAGCAGAAGCGATTAGGGTTTTGAACCTTTGATAACTAGAGAGTCGAAGAAGAAGTGTGATGTTGTTTTGGGAGTGCATTTTGGCGGCAAAAAAAAAAAAAAAAAAAACTTATATTGCTTCTAGCCTATGTTTTGAAACCCGGACCGGACGTCGAACCGGGATGCCTTACTGGTTACTGGTTTTACTGGTTCGACCGGTCGGACCATCGGTCGAACCGGTATGACGTAATAATTATATTTAATTATATATATTTATATAATATTATAAATATTAATTAAAAATAATCAAATACGCTTAATAATATGAAAAATTAGATATAATTTTAAATTACTTCTGACTATTTATTAATTTTTAAATAAAATTTCTAATATTTCAAATTATAGATCTACAAATATATAAATAAACTAATTAACTAAATAGTAAAATAATATACATCTAGTAAATTAACAATATAGATAAAAGATGATTTAACAAATATCATATTTTTATTGTGAAAAAGAAAATATCTCACATAGTCTATATATTTATAAATATATTATATAAAAAAATTAAATATTGTTAGCACATCACTAAGTTATATTTAATTTGAATATCAAATTCCAACAATTCAAGTAGCACAATTGGTTAGAGTATTCATCTATTATCCAAAGGGTCTAGGGATCAAACCTAGTAGTCTCCAAAATAAAAATATTTGATTTTTTTCAAAAAAAAAATAAAAAAAATATAAAAAACCGGGCCACCGGTCTGTTAACCGGTCCGGTCCGGTCCAATCACCGGTTTTAGACCGGTTTTTAGCGGGTCACACCGGTCCGTTAGGCAACTGGTTTTAGGGGGTCAACCGGACCGGAATGGCGGCCGGTCACCGGTCGAACCGGTCCGACCGGCCGGTCCGGTCCGGGTTTCAAAACGTAGCTTCTAGCGCTTCAATACGACGCCGTTTTAAATGGAGGAGGGTGCTAGACTACTTCTTGCTTGCTCTTAGCTAATTATCTTTTTCTTCTTGCTTTTTGGGTAGTTTTACCATAGGGGAATCATAGAGACAAAACTTCCATAAATTTCCATACCGAAAGATTCGAAAGAAAACCTCAAGTTAAAAGAAAAAATAGAAAAAGTCAACCGCGGAGCAGATCACATTAAATTTGGGAGGATAATAGTAGATCAGGAAGGGTGGCAACGATCTGAGAAGATGGCGGTAGATACGAGAGAGTGACAACAGATTTGAGCGGATTTCGACGAAATAAATCTAAAAAACTAACGACGATGTAGATTTGAGTCAATCCGATAATGAAGCAATAATGGTATTCTTCACCACCGGATCAAACCTTCAATTGGTTACCTTTTCTTGAATCGAACTACGTAGATTAGAATTTAGAAACTAAAGAAAAAAGAGAAGAGGGATATAAAAAGAGGAGTTAGAGCATTATCTGATGTGAATTAGATGTAAAATACCTCTTGTTAAATTGATTGTATAACCTAAACATACACGCATATTACTTACATGGGGAGACAGAGAGAGAGAGAGAGAGAGAGAGAGGGCGAGAAAGAAGCCAGACTAGAAAGTTTTTTCTTGAAAGTTCACTAAACTAAAATGTTACAACTTGAAAATCACAAGACAGAAAATTCTATGGTACAGTTTCTTGCAAGACAAGTTGACAACAAAACCCCTCAAACTACAAGAACTTAACATTCCCCATTCGTCTCTCCACCCCATGGCGAATGCTGCTCCCAACAAAGCTCTGTGAGCTGCCATTCACAGCATGAGGGGGGAAAGAAGGATCTTTTACACTCACAAAACTCTTCTTTACATCACCACACTCGAACTGGCTTAAAGAACAATTTAAAGGGCTAAACTTTGGTAGTGGTAAAGCACCCTCCTTAGGCACTTCACCTGTCAGTGTTTTTACAGCGAATTCGAAGCACGGGTCGGCCCAAATATCTCCGGAATCCAACTGAGAAGAGGATGCCGGAGTTTGCTTAGCCGCAACATTGCCGATTTTGTACACGTCTTCGATAGGAATTGCACCTGTTAGGGTTTTGATTGCAAATTCTATGCATGGATCCAGCAATAAACCATCCAATGGGGAACCGATACCTTTTTCGTGCCCTTTTTCATCATTTTCAAGAGAAGATGGATATTCTTGAGTGACGGGGTTTTTCTGATTATTCGTGTTGGGATTTTCGGTTCTTGATTTTGGAGGATGCCCGTTTGCGTCTTTGAGTCTGTCAGATGTTTCTCCAGTGGCATCCGTTTCAGGCTCATGGGACAGTACAGAGCCACCGACATTCTTGGTGGTATCGTCTCCAGTTCTCTCATCTGCTTTTACTTCAGATGATGGAACGAATTCCACACGAGCGAGACGTTTTGAAGTTCTACGAGGTAAGTCACTTGTGCATTTGTCGTTTGAGTTTTTTCTTTTCCTTTGATATGTCACATCTCCTAGCTGTGGACTTCCTCCCATAGATTTATTCCCTTCTCTCTGATCTATACCATAGGTCACTGGCGAAGTAGTATTTTCCTCGGCAACCCCTTCGGAACCTACAAGCACAACTCTTTATGATTAAAATCTAAAATTTGAATATCTAGTTTAATGGCAACCTTTCTAAAATAATATACCTAAGCAAGAAAAGAGAAGTACTCACCTGACTGTAAGGACTGATCTTTAGTGACATGATCTTTTGCAACACTATCAGCCAATCTCGTACTTCGTCTTCTTTCAAATTTATGTTGTTCTATTTCATTTACTTGTCGCAGCTTCACGGGTAATTTCTCGTCCATAGAATCATCTTCGCCCGCTAGTTGCCCCACGACATTCATTTCCTGCTTGTATACTTCTTTCAGTGCAGCAACTTTTCGCCCTGCAATTGCAATGATATAACAGGGTGTTAGCAAGAACGCTTCGTTTTTCTGTTTCCTTTAAGCTAAAAACAGACAATCACTTTTTCTAGAGTTTGCAAACACTACTAATACAAGAGTCACGCAAAAAAGTTCGAGACACTGTAAGTTAATGATTAACATTTTCATTTTAAATTTTTTATTATTTCATCATTTTTATGGAAATTATAGCAGACCTGATCTTAATTTCTTATCACCATCCAATTTCTTAATTTCCTCCATGTTATCTGCTTGTTGTTTCTCTTCTTTCACAAGCTGTGGCTTATCGGAAGGCTTCGTAGCCCGAGAATCTTCTTCGTCTTCGCTTTGCTCCAAACAATTATCCACGTGAATATTTACACTGTCTTTTGCATTTGAACCCATTTGCTTCAGTTTCTTATATTTCTTCCCTTCCTTCTTTTCTGAATCCTTAGATTCAAGATAGCGAAATACTTCTACCATAGAGCGAAACTGGCGTCCGCTAACAGGATCGATGTAATACTGCAAAAAATCACAGAGAAAAGTGACTAAATAAATAAAAATACAATCTTATGAAAGCTAAATTCAATGAAATAATAATCAAAATGAGTGCAAAGGTAATTAAGAATCAATACCGGATCACTCCTAGTCTTGCTACCAGTCTTTTTTGTTCTGATTTCCTTAATCCACCCCGGAGGTAAATTTTCTGCAGCAGACTTCTTAATCTCAACCTATAATTTTAACATAGGAAGCAATGTTATTGAAAGAAACATCAACGAGATGGGTCCCACATTTGGAAAAGCACAAAGATTCGTACAATCATCTTGCTTATACACACCTTACTCTCCTCTTTTGGTTTCTTGCTTGTTTCTGAACTTTTGAGATACCGAAGCACTTCCAGCTTCGAGTTGAATTTGCGCCCGTTTGAGGAATTGATGTAATACTTAAAACAAATTCACAGATCATAATGAGGCGAATAACTAGACGTCTTTTAAGTTCGTAAAAGACCATGCTAATGCTTAAGAAATAAGAACGAGTTCGATATATCCCAACATCAAACAAACTAGTCAATCGGAAAAAACATCGTATTCGTACAATGGAAAAATCACACTATCATGTCTGAAACTTCAACTGAGAAACCAATCAGGGTTATTACCCAAACGAATTCGACTAAGTAATTCCTGCATTACATCTACATGGGTTGATATTAACCTCAAAATGGATAAGATTATCTTTGAGCCTAGCAGTCAAAGGAAGCTAACATAGTGCATAAACATTTTTCTCACTCCAGAACTCCAGGAAAGATTATTCAAAAAATCCCCAAGAATTGCATGCTAATGAAGATAATTATCCCATAACCTCAAAATCTTTCCCCAGTAACCATTTATCTCTTTTAATTGTTTAATCCAAGCAAATAAAGCAAATCCCCAACACTTTGTGCATCAGAGCAGTTCTTCTCCAAAAATTAGATAAACTTCCCAAATCCCTGAATCCCAACATCAAAAGAGCAGTCTTTACCAGCACCCAGATAAGAATCCCCAAAAACACAGATAATTTATCAACCACAAATTCTGCAGCAGGTAATAAACATAACTGCATAAATCTCAAATTTCAATAAGCAGCAAAGAAAATTACAGAGAAACCCAAATAGGTCAATAAGAGAGAGCAGCTCAACAAACTTACCTTGTCTTTCCTTCCACAGTTCCGAATTTTCACACTAACCCTCCAACCTACTGGCAACCAGTCTGGTTTCTGACCCCCCATTTCAACAAATACCTCAACTTCAACTAATCTAAACCCAATTATAACCAAAACTCCAGATTTCACAGGAAAAAGAACAAAACCCAGTGAAACAAAAGCAAGAAAACACAAGTTTTCACACACTGTTATCACTAATTTTTACAAAACTCCAGTCTCATTTTCAAATCCCATTTCAGAGCGAACCCTTCAGTGTTTCTAGCAGCTCCTTCTCCCACTAAAGAGTCGAGTAAAGGACGAAAAGGTCAGAAAACATTAAGAAAGAAAAGAAATACGACTTAAACAAACAGTATTGAGTTAATGGGGGTTAGTGTAAAAATGGTGGGAGAAGAGAATCGGACAAAATGCAATTGACAACCACGTGTTGCCAAACTTTTTCTGTGTTTGCAAACCGAGAAAAACCCCAAAACGTGTCCACGATGATTGCATAAAATCCAGTAATATTTCAACACTACGTTTTCAAGCAATTTATTTTTAATTACTGCATAATTAATTCAAGAATCAAGACTTCCCCTTTTGCTTCTCCCTTTCGTTGTTAATGCTAACTTGTTTTGGGGGGATTTCATATTTTATCCTATTTGACCACACCAGATGCCCCCCATGTGACCCCCACTGCAATGGTAGGCATTTCCCACCAACACTTTAACCAGAAAAACAGAGTAAAGAAAAGAAAATTTCCAGGTAATAAAGATTTCATTTTTATCAGTTACAGTTACCATTAATGAAGAACTTAATTAGCTATGTTTCAATGGGATCAAGGGGAGATGCCTTTTGATAATTTTGAGAGTGAGCCCACAATTGGACCTTATTTAATTAAGCAAGTTGCACCTTCTTTCTGACTTTTTTTCTACTTTTTTATCTGCTGCGCAGGTTTCTTTTCTCTTTCATGAGTGTGTGCACTTTTGTGTGTGGAGTGTGTGTATTATTACATAAGTCCAATATCTCGGCTTACAATGCCTGTAGAATCCTGTATGGGACTAGTGTGGACCAAAATCCCTGATGGGATAAAGATAACATATTTTCCTCCATAACTTGTATATATAGAGTTGAGCTCCATAAGGAGGTGAATGGTTATTATTTTCCCAAGCTAAACTAAATTTCTGGTATTGCTGAAGTAATTAATTTGGTAAAACTCTCACATATCACATTCTCACGGTCTTTGAACCAAAAAAAAAAAACTAACATTCTTGCATATATTGAAGAAAAACAGAACGAGTTTTACGTATACAAAAACATATTTTTCTGGCTGAGCAGAAAAAAACTCGACACTCAAAGTGTGAGAGAAGTAATACAAGAAACCGAGAGCTGTCGTCCCGTATTCTGCTTCATTTCTTGATCCTGCTACTCGCACGAAGATGGAGACCTCCGTCGATCTGAAGTGTCAGCATAGTTCTATATGTTACAGGTCTGTTTTCATCAGCCAGCTCAAATGAGAAGGCACTCAGCAAAACAGATGCAAAAACCTTCATCTGCCTGTAAGCGAACTCTTTTCCTAGGCAGATTCTTGGTCCGGCCTGCATTATCATAATATCTAGCTTTGATTAGACTTAATTGTAATGTTGGTAAATGCAATTTTGACAAAACTACAGAACACTCCCGAAAACAGTTTAAAATTACGAAAGCACCCTATATTAGGGAGAGTGTAATTTTTTCAAGGTTAGAGGGGTTGTTTGTGTAATTTTATATTTTTAAGACAGTGATGTCTAAACTTTTCAAACTTGCAGGTATCATCTGTAACATGACGATCTTGGAGAGTGTATAGGTGTAATTTGAATGTAATTTTTTCTTAATCTCGAAAAAAAGGTTAATGCACACCTGAAAAGCTGTGAATTTAAAAGAGCTTTCTGGCTGGAAAACTCCATTGTGATCGAGCCATCTCTCTGGTTTAAACTCCTCTGCATCTTCACCCCATAAAGATTTCATCCTCCCCATAGAGTAAGCTACGTATGAGACCAAGTTCCCTTTCTTGATGCTGAATCCATCCGGGAAAGTATCATCTGAAAAGCACATTTTTCCGTCCTAGTACACAAACAATAACAAATAAAAAGAACTGATGAAATCCTCTACTATATTGATTAACACAAAAAACTTGAAGAAACTATATTGTTGCTCATAAGCCCTTTACTTCTTTGTCTTAGAAAACCATGGATTTCCTAGCACGCTCGTGTATAAATCTATTCCCCGTAAATCCCAGGCAACTGTATTTAATGTTTTTCTCTTAATTAGCATGCTGCAAATGTTTTTAAGCCAACAATACGGAAAATGGTGATGTTAGAACAAGAATCGCACCACATTTAAGCCAACAAAACGGAAAATGGTAATGTTAGAACAACAATACGGAAAATGGTAATGTTTTATCAAATTTCTTTGAAAGGATCATTACCGCTGGAACTGCAGGGTATAGTCTGAGAGTCTCACTCAGAGCTGCATGTAGAAACTGCATTTTATCCAATGCTTCTTCAGTAATATTTTCTGCGATGTCATCGATTACTGAAACTTCTTTAAGCTTTGCTGCCTCACGCACTTCGTTAGCAATCTGTTCTTGTATGAGAGGGTGCTTGCACATCATGTAGAAAAACCAAGAAAGTGTACTAGCTGTCGTGTCCTTCCCAGCAATTATAAAACTTAGTATTATGTCCTTCAAGTACTTGGGATCCGTTTCGTTCATTTCCAGAAACCTTGACAGAATATCTCCTTTACTCACCTATAACCATATATAATTATCCTTATCAAAACATTTCCCCCATCTAACACTTTCTAAAAGTATGATAATACTTAACTAATTGAGATACATAATAAAATATCTATGTATATTTCCAGGGAGAATTACACCAACTACCTTTGATAACAGAACACCGATACAGACCTAACAAAAATTGCAAACCTACCAAAACATCCTTACTTGAGGAGTGTTTTTACACTAAGCATGAAATCTGAGGGACCATAACCGTAATTCTAAAACCTGAGGAATATTTTCCGTAATTATATCAAACTCCAAGAGTAGTTGATGTAAATAGCCCTATATTTTTTATCTACTTCTTTAGTGTTTAAAATATTTTTCGAAACTTGTCAAGCGCCAAAACACATGACACTTTTATCTGTTGTCTATAACTAAATATGCCAAACTATCCACTTTTCAGTGTCTCAATTCCTTTTTCCAAATTGTGTAATGTAATTAACATACCAGAAACATGCAGAATCACATAGTTGTTCAAACTTACTGGTCGATCTTCTTTATCCCTCTCTGTTTGGTCAATCTTGCTTTGTATAACTTTATAAACAAATCCATCAACTATTTTCATACACTTCTTCAATGTGTACTCGGATCCAATGTTGAAGAACTTTTTAATCGGCCACGATATATCTACATATCTATAACACGTCATTTCACTTGCTTCATCAAAAGCCCTTGAGAATTGTGAGCCTTCGTCCGTTCCACGCATGCTATCTAGATCAACACCAAGTACAACTTTGAAAACCGAGTCCATTGCAGATTTCATGAACAAATCCTGAAAATTTTGGAAACATAGATTGGTGGGCGAAATTGGTGCTGATACAGTTTCTTGGGATATATTAATAGAAGGGACTAACTTGAATTTCTATAATTTGGTTTGAGGTGACAGATGCAGAGACTATATGAGCAAGTTTAGCTGCATTGGTCTTGAAAACACCACTGCTGAATTCCCTTAGGTTTCTGGTGGAGAATTCATAACTTGACATCTTTCTTTGGTGTTTCCACTTTTCGCCATCGACTGTGAAGATTCCGTCTCCAAGAAGGCCTTCCAAGATGTCATGGTGGAATGAACCCTGCGAATATTAATTTTTCTCTGACATTATAAGTTGGGGTTAAGAGAAGTTCATTTTCAGTCGGAACAAATTCTAAGGATTGGTTGTGACTTGTGAAATTAAATGTTAGCAAAATATTAAAAGTGCTGTTTCTTTTTGGAGTCAGCAAAAGATTAAAATTGGGATAGTCACAAAGGTATTACCCTAAGGTTTGGTCTAATTACACAAAACTCCCCTGAGATTTAAGAAATTACAAAATCTTCCACTTGCATACCATGAGTTTGATAAAAATCAAATATTGACTAGTAAGTATCAATGGAAAATTTTAGTATTCAATAGAGATGGGGTCATCAAAATATATCAATTCAGATGTTAAGTAAAATCTTCGATGCAGAAGTTTATTGTAATTTCTCATACCCCATTAATGCAAGAATTGACCCATAGATCAACAAGTACATAGATTCAAGTAGTCAACTCCTATCAGGAAAAATCTGAGGAAGGCATGGAATAATAAATTCTAAGGGAGAATCCACAATCTTTTTTTTCCAGGTAATGAATGAGAGAGGAGGGGGGAGAACGGAACGTACCTTGCCATAGTTGGCGAAATTAGTTTTGAGGAAATACTCAACAATTATAGGATCAGAAGTGAAGATTTCAACGTTGTCGAGATAAAGTATTCTGAAAGTCATGTTCTTGCGGGTCAAATCAGTGAGGTAGTCGTACATCTGCCGGAAATTGAAGAGCAGATGAAATATGGTGGCCCCAATAGGATGATACTTCTTCTTCTCCTTGGTCTTGTTGGCCGATAAACCCAACTTCACAATCTTGATTATACATAACGATAAAATAGCAACTAGGACTGAAACTAACATGGGATTGCTGAGGGAGATACCCATGTTCAATATTTCTGATTATTGGAAATGCAGGTAAAGTGTGGAGAGAGATTGGCTGTGTTGAGAGTTGACTGACAGAGTTGGAACAATCTTTTCTAAGTTGTCTATCATATTTTGGAATTATTACTTATTAGTGGAATACTGAAAGTGATTGATACATGGGTGAGAATGGGATATACAAAAGTCATGAAGGCGGTGATGGTAGTGGTGAATGAAAGACCTAAAAATGGGATACTGATATATTAAAAGATAAAAGACTAGCGAGGATCAGGATGAGCACTGTATTGCGGCATACAAAATCATTTGTGTTTGTTTTCAACATTGGCGTACAAGCTTAGTGGTAAGCTGTTAATAGGTACGTCATATGTTCGAGTCATATTGTGGTAAGCTGCATATGTGAATAAATAGATTACGAGTTTGAATCATATTGAGGGTTGTGAACAAACAGATTATGAGTTCGAATCATATTGAAATCTTATCGGGAGAAAAAAAAAATTTGTCATGCAAAATGCTGTTGTGCTAACTAGGTCTACAAACGAGTCGAGCCGAGTCCAAAATTCCAAGACTGGGATTTGATCGAGTTGATTTCTTGTTGGTTGACAACTCATACACACGTCGACCGACCATTTAAATTTGTATTGTTGGGGAGGATCCTCGAGATATGGGCGAGCTGCGAGAAGGAAAGTAGGTGAGCTAAAGGTCGACCTGGGACTATTGGGGTTGGACCCAATGTCGGCACTCCAATGTTCAAATCAAATATCAATTTATGAGAGAGAGTCTGATGAAGTATTTATACCTTGTGGGTTAATGATGGCTTTTGGTGCAGGTGTATTTAATGGCTCTCAATTACGGTACGAAAGTACAATTTGCATTTAATATAGGAGGCGGCTGGAGGTCCCACGCCCGTATTCAACTTGGCCCTCGATCCGGGTCACCGCCTGGACCATCGAAAGAGGTAGTCGAGACCTATCTGACTCATCCTACAGGGTAAACTTCGCATCAGCTTGGGGTCGACTCATACCCCAAGGTTCGGGTCGACCATCATTGTCCTAGTTAGTTGCCAGGTCATTACTGACTCATAGGACATGTGGCGTACTGTAACACCGTTGAAAGTTACCTAGCCTTGACTCGACGGGTGGACGAGTCAAAGTGCCAGAAGATGCTTGCTTGGTGGAGTATCATTGAGTTAAAGTGCTTTGGCGCAATGCAAAGTACTTTGTCCCGATAAAGCTTGGCTTGGATTCAAGGATGTCGGATTGTAGCACCCACACGTAGGGCCACATCCCCCGCACCATAATCCGAACCCGAATACGAAATGGAATGTCCGCACTCGAATCCGAATCATAGCGAACGGGAGACCAAACACACACTCTAGGCTAGGCGGAGCTAAACCAAACGGAAACAGAGTGCGCGGAAGCGAATAAATAAAAGCATCAAGCAACGATCATCACATATATACGTAGGTACCAACCCACACTTATCCATGTAGTATATACATATAGGTACCAACACTACAACCCGTACAAAAGCCGTCACGGCTCGAACAAAAATAGTAAGTAGGTATATACAAATCATAACTATACAACTCCAAAATAATAAAGTGCAGGTATGTAAATGCACCTAACGAGACCTAGACCGACAAGTGCAAAAGAAGACACACTTCTCCGCCTAGCTCACGCTCCCAAAACCTGCAACTAAAAGGGTAAACGAGGAGTCAGTCAACTGACTGAGTGAGGGGGCTAACGCACACCCACACCCTACATATATATAGAGCAGAGCACAAAGCAAAGGGCGAAATTATGAACCGGAATAGGTTTTACAAACTAAAACTTTCCAAAACAAATACATATACTTTAAAACATTTCATAAACACTATCCCGATTCATACTTCTCAAACATACATAACAAAACATAATGCTCGGCGAGAACGAGCTTCCAACCTTTACTCCTCAGAACAAACAAAACAGAAATCATACACCCTCCTCTACACCAATGATGGAAGAGCCACCGGCGGCCCTAACCATCCAGACATATACAGACTCACGAGGGGTAGCGAGCCCACATCGTGCCCTCCCCGGTTTTTACGCCGAAGGCATCGAAATATCACACCTTCCCAAACTCCCAGGGGTCGCGTGTGATATATCGGATGGAGACTACGCACAGGCCGAACCTCGACGGCCCGAACCGTCCCGAGGGTTCCTTACCCGTAGCTCCTTGGATCCACACATACAAATCATATCATATCAAATGCCAAATCTTTCATGGCAATCTCGCTAACAGAATTGTAAAGCCTTTTCCAAAACATAGCTTACATAAGCTTATTTAATATCTTTTCCAAAACAAAGTTGTTCACAAGATCATAAACGTATTCTAATCCACACGTACATATCTATATATATATTATATAGTCACATGCACGGCCGGAAAACATCACATAAGGCTTTAGGTCGCTTAGCTAATAAAATTCCTAAACCTCACCTTGTGCTTGATCAAAAAGTGAGCAGACGTGAACAACCTACGCCTCGGGCTCGTCAACTGGAACCTCCTCTGAAAAGGAAACACGAAAGCCCAAGACTTAGACTCTATATGAACTAAAGAAGACGCTCGGCAAAATGCATGATTCACGTTCATAGATAAAATGTTACAATTAGGTCATATAATTCATAAATCATAGCATAACATAAGTATTTACAATTTATTATGCAAAACAATCAAATTATAACAATTAATAAGCAAAAGAAAAGCATTTAAAATCATACAATTGCATAAACAAGGCAAAGAGAAAAAGTGGCAAAATCCACCCCCATGGATTTTTCCAAAGGGAAAAATCCACCCTAGCGGATTTTTCCAGAGCTACTGCCTCAAATCCACCCCCATGGATTTTTCCAAAGGGAAAAATCCACCCTCGCGGATTTGACCCAGTAGGAGGGTTCCGGCCATGGGAACGGCCGTTCCCGTTCCCAGTACAAACTGGGAACGGTCGTTCCCACTCTCGGCGAACAGTAATTTGGCCTGGGAACGGTCGTTCCCAGTTTGAAACTGGGCGGGAACGGCCGTTCCGGCCTGGTTCGAAAGCTGAAGCAGAAAATTTTTACAGAAAACAGGGGAAGCTCGTTTTGGTGCCAAAAATGGCCAAAAACCAACCCTATAAATTGCCACAACTTCTCAAAATGCACAAACCATACATATAAATCATGCTTGACATATAAACACTCAAATAACGCAAGAAAACGGAATTAAAATGCATGATCAAGGGAATGAAATTTTCAAGCAAAAATCATGATCACTCATAAATACTCAACCAACCATGGATTAAATGCCATAAATGCAACACATACAACATATACAACTCATAAATGAAGCTAGAAATCAAACACTTCAAGCAAAGAGCAAGTATCCAAGTTTTTCATGAAACCCTTACTATTCACGTAGGGAAGCAAAGGCATGCAAAACTCACTCCAAACTCAGAAATTAAACCATAGAAACGACGAGCACGACGAGGGGATTCCGAAACCTACCTAAGTTCGAGAAAAGACGAAGAAACGAGAGAGATATTAGCTTGGGAAGTTGGATGATCAACTTGACGGTTTTAGTTTCTTGCTTGGCTTGGGGTTGCTGTTGTTTCACGTGAAATGAAGGAGAAAGAAGAATGGTTCAGCCTTTAAGGCTGAACCGGTTCGGTTCACGGGTTCGGTTCAAGGTTCCCAGTTCAAGTTGGTTCGGTTCCACAATTACAGGTTCAAATAAGGCCAACTCACATTAAAACGAATAAATTTCATGCAACATTCATTCAAATAAATTCATATAAGTTCAAATAATTCAAAATAGTCCTATACAAATAATCTAAAACGTAAATAGTATTAAATCACATAATTTACCTGTACCGACTGTGAGTCGGGGTGTTACAACCTCCCCCCCTTCGGAGAACCTGGTCCCTAGGTTAACTGTCTGACCTGAGAACAACTCTGGGTACAACTGTCTCATCTTCTCCTCAGTCTCCCAAGTAGACTCTTCAGATTTCTGATCTCTCCAAAGAACTCGGACCAAAGGAATCTGTTTATTCCTTAACACTTGCATCCTCCGGTCTTGAATCTCAACCGGGTGCCTTACTATCGTTAAATCCGACTCAAGTTGTACCTCTTCCACAGGGAGAATAGTTGATTCCTCGGGATAAAATTTCTTGAGCTGCGAAACATGAAACACATTATGTATCCCGGTCAGTCTCGGCGGTAGGTCCAACCTATACGCCACTTCTCCAACTCTCTCAAGGATTTCAAAAGGTCCAAGGTATCTCGGGTTAAGCTTCCCACCTCGACCTATTCGAGAAAATCCCTTCCTCGGAGATGCTTTCAAGAACACCTTATCTCCGACTTCAAACTCAAGGGGCCTTCTCCTCTTATCCGCATAGCTCTTCTGACGGTCCTGAGCTGCCTTCATTCTCTGCTGAATTAACTTAACCTTGGCAGTGGTCTTATCCAATCTCTCCCGAGGTGTTGCTCTTTCAAGCTTATTCTCCTCGGTCCACCGCCAATCTTCCATATCCCAAAATAGAGGCGATCTACACTTCCTTCCATATAGTGCCTCGTAGGGAGCCATACCAATAGAAGTCTGAAAACTGTTGTTATAGGCAAACTCAACCAGAGCTAAATGCTTATCCCACTTTTCCTTGAAATCCAAAGCACACGCCCTCAACAAATCCTCTAAATACTTAATCAGTCTCTCTGATTGTCCATCTGTCTGAGGATGAAAAGCGGTGCTGAAATTAAGCCTCGTACCCAACCTACTCTGAAGATCCTGCCAAAACTTAGCTGTGAACCTCGGATCACGATCTGAAACAATGCTAGCAGGCGCCCCATGAAGTCTCACAATCTCGTTACAATACAATTCGGCCAACTTCGGAGTCTTATAAGACATCTTCACCTTGAGAAAATGAGCAGACTTGGTCAATCGGTCGACTATCACCCAAATTCCATCATAACCTCCTCTTGATCTTGGCAAGCCGGACACAAAGTCCATAGTCACTTGCTCCCACTTCCATTCAGGAATCGGAAGTGGTTGGAGAGTTCCTCCCGGTTTCTGGTGTTCTGCCTTCACCACTTGGCACGTGAGACACCGCTTCACAAAGTTCGCGACATCTCTCTTCATGCCATTCCACCAGAAGTATTCCTTCAAATCTCGGTACATCTTCGTACCACCGGGGTGAATGGAATATCCAGAACGGTGTCCTTCCTCAAGTATTAACCTCTTGAGGTCTTCTGGGACACAAACCCTGGTCTTGAACCTGAACAAACCGGAATCATCAAACCCAAACTTCGTCTCGGGGTCTATCCTAGACCGAACCACTAGTCTCTGAATCTCTGCATCCGAAGCCTGAGAATCCAACAACCTCTGTTTCAAATCCGGCTGAACTGAGATGTTAGCTAACCGAGCCACTGAAACCAAAACTGTCGAATCCTGTCCTGAAGACCCTGCACTCAAACCTGAAACGCTTGCTTTTCTGCTCAAAGCATCTGCCACGACATTCGCCTTGCCCGGATGATACTGAATCGTGCAGTCATAATCCTCTAAGAATTCCATCCAACGCCTCTGTCTATTGTTAAGCTCCTTCTGAGTAAAAAGATACTTGAGGCTCTTATGATCCGTGAATATCTCGAAAGTCGTCCCATAGAGGTAATGACGCCACTTCCTCAAAGCAAACACAACCGCTGCAAGCTCAAGATCATGAGTGGGGTAGTTCTTCTCGTGTTCCTTCAACTTCCTAGAAGCATAGGCCACCACTCGGCCATTTTGCATCAATACACATCCGAGTCCTTCCTTAGAAGCATCTGCAAAAACTGAATAGCCCTCGGATCCCTCGGGTAGGGTAAGAACTGGTGCTGAAGTTAATCTGTCCTTTAAAGTTTGGAAACTTCTCTCGCACCCATCATCCCACTCATACTTCACCTCCTTTTTGGTTAATCGAGTCAACGGGCAAGCAATCTTGGAGAAATCTTTCACAAATCTCCTATAGTAACCCGCTAACCCGAGAAAACTTCTTATCTCGGAGGCATTCTTCGGTCTTTCCCACTGAACCACGGTCTCAATCTTAGAAGGATCAACTTCAATTCCCTCACCTGAAATAATGTGACCCAGAAAAGACACCCTGTCGAGCCAGAACTCGCACTTGCTAAATTTGGCATAAAGTTTGTGCTCTCTAAGGGTCTCCAACACAATCTTGAGATGCGTTGCGTGCTCTTCTGCAGACTTAGAATACACCAAGATGTCGTCTATGAAAATGACCACAAACTTGTCAAGATACTGTCTAAACACTCGGTGCATCATATCCATGAACACGGCTGGAGCATTAGTTAACCCAAACGGCATCACTACAAACTCGAAGTGTCCATAACGGGTATTGAACGCAGTCTTAGAAATATCCTCTTCCCGGATACGAAGTTGGTAATACCCTTGCCTCAAATCTAACTTAGAGTACACCTGCGACCCTTGCAAGATATCAAACAACTCTTCGATATGAGGTAAAGGATACTTATTCTTCACTGTCATCCGGTTCAACTCGCGGTAGTCTATACACATCCTCAAAGTCCCATCCTTCTTCTTCACAAATAACACAGGAGCACCCCACGGGGATGTACTCGGACGGATGTAACCGCAAGTCAAGAGCTCATCCAGCTGCGTTTTCAACTCCTTCAACTCAGCAGGAGCCGTCCGATACGGAGTCTTAGAGAAAGGCTCAGCTCCAGGATAAAGGTCGACTACAAACTCGATGTCCCTATCAGGTGGCAAAGAACCCAAATTCTCAGGGAAAACATCGGGAAACTCACTCACGACCTCTGTCTCCTCAAGTTTGGCCTGATCCTTCGGTTTATTCAGAAGGTAAGCCACAAAACCTGTCGCACCGTCCCGGAGGAGCTTACTTGCTTCCATAAAAGACACAAACGGGCTGGACTTCAACCTCTCACCCGTAAAGACCACTGACCCCAACGAAACCTTCTTCTCATGACAGTCCAACTGAGCTCGGTATCTAAAGAGAAAATCCATACCAAGAATAACCTCATACTTCTTCAACGGTAGAACTATCAAGTCTGCAGGAAAAACTCGGCCCTCAAACACCACCGGACACTCCCTAAACACCCTGTCAGCTTCCACAGATCCTCCCAAAGGAGTATTCACCACATACACATGCGCAGATAATTCATCAAGTAAAGGCAAAGAAGCAACAATATCCCGGGAAATAAATGAATGCGTAGCCCCGGGATCAAACAATGCATGTAGTGATATGCCATGAATGTTTATTGTACCTTCTATCACGGCATTCGGGTCGACATCAGCAGCTTCCTCCTCTCCCTCCAAAGCAAACACGCGAGCCTGCACAACCGGCCTCCTATTCGGGCAAGCATCAATTAAGTGATCCGAAGACCCACACGCATAACATTTGCCCAGAAGCTTCCAACATCTCTCCACGGGATGTCTCCCCTGACAATGAGAACAAACGGGTGGTCCCTGAGCTGGAGCCGGTCGAACTGGAGCAATAGGAGGTGCTACGGGACCGGTAATACGGGGCTTCTTGTTCCCTAAACCCTGGGGACGAAAAGCCGGTGAGACAGGAGCTCGTGGAGCATAAGAAATGGGCCTCTTACCCAATCCAGAACCTGATCCCGATCCTCGAGTCGAAGAGAAAGGCGGAGGCTTCAACCGAGCCATTTGGGCCTCAACTTGAATTGCCCTCTTTGTAACCTTGGCCCACGTACTCACATTAGCAGCTTGTAAAGCTTCTTGAATATCCCGGAGAAGTCCATGAAGAAACTTTCGGGCCTTATGATCGTCGTGGTCGGTGATGTGAGTGGCATACGGAGCTAACCTCTCAAACTCCAAAATATAATCCTCCACCGTCCGGTTGCCTTGCCTTAAATTTGTGAACTCTTGGAGGCGACGTTCTTGTGCACTATGAGGGATGTATTTCTCATGGAATTCCTGCACAAACGTCTCCCAGTTGAATTCCATTCCCGTTCTCTCAAGCCTGGACCTCACACTCCTGAGCCAAATAGCCGCTGGCCCTTGAATAATACGCCCGGTGCAAACAGCCTTGTCCTGAGAAGTCCCTGGACATATCTCCCAAATACCTCGAATCTCAGATAACCACTCTTCCGCCTTAATATCATCACCTCCATACCACTTTGGAGGGTTGTTGTTCCGGAAGTCCCGATATACAGCTGAAATATCTTGTCCTTCACCCGGATTGGCATTACCCCTTTGATTGTTTTGGAGTTGATTGAGTAGGGCTTGAACAATATTCTCCGCGTTCATAGGTGGTGGCGGAGGTGCGTTATGTAGAGCCGGTTCATTCAAATCAGGGGTTTGTTCACGGTTGTTATGTCTTCTTGGAGGCATCCTGAAATTCACAAATTCATGCAATATGGATGCATGTACATTAGTGTATGAATATGTATACCATTTAAGGAAATAATCAAGTAATCAAGTAATCAATTAGTCAAGTCATCACATATTCAAATCATGTATGCACACTTACACACGATCACGTTGTCCTAAGCCGTTCGACCTAGACAGACCCACACGACACTAGAGCCCGGTTTTGCAACCGCGCTCTGATACCACTTCAGGATGTAGCACCCACACGTAGGGCCACATCCCCCGCACCATAATCCGAACCCGAATACGAAATGGAATGTCCGCACCCGAATCCGAATCATAGCGAACGTGAGACCAAACACACACTCTAGGCTAGGCGGAGCTAAACCAAACGGAAACAGAGTGCGCGGAAGCGAATAAATAAAAGCATCAAGCAACGATCATCACATATATACGTAGGTACCAACCCACACTTATCCATGTAGTATATACATATAGGTACCAACACTACAACCCGTACAAAAGCCGTCACGGCTCGAACAAAAATAGTAAGTAGGTATATACAAATCATAACTATACAACTCCAAAATAATAAAGTGCAGGTATGTAAATGCACCTAACGAGACCTAGACCGACAAGTACAAAAGAAGACACACTTCTCCGCCTAGCTCACGCTCCCAAAACCTGCAACTAAAAGGGTAAACGAGGAGTCAGTCAACTGACTGAGTGAGGGGGCTAACGCACACCCACACCCTACATATATATAGAGCAGAGCACAAAGCAAAGGGCGAAATTATGAACCGGAATAGGTTTTACAAACTAAAACTTTCCAAAACAAATACATATACTTTAAAACATTTCATAAACACTATCCCGATTCATACTTCTCAAACATACATAACAAAACATAATGCTCGGCGAGAACGAGCTTCCAACCTTTACTCCTCAGAACAAACAAAACAGAAATCATACACCCTCCTCTACACCAATGATGGAAGAGCCACCGGCGGCCCTAACCATCCAGACATATACAGACTCACGAGGGGTAGCGAGCCCACATCGTGCCCTCCTCGGTTTTTACGCCGAAGGCATCGAAATATCACACCTTCCCAAACTCCCAGGGGTCGCGTGTGATATATCGGATGGAGACTACGCACAGGCCGAACCTCGACGGCCCGAACCGTCCCGAGGGTTCCTTACCCGTAGCTCCTTGGATCCACACATACAAATCATATCATATCAAATGCCAAATCTTTCATGGCAATCTCGCTAACAGAATTGTAAAGCCTTTTCCAAAACATAGCTTACATAAGCTTATTTAATATCTTTTCCAAAACAAAGTTGTTCACAAGATCATAAACGTATTCTAATCCACACGTACATATCTATATATATATTATATAGTCACATGCACGGCCGGAAAACATCACATAAGGCTTTAGGTCGCTTAGCTAATAAAATTCCTAAACCTCACCTTGTGCTTGATCAAAAAGTGAGCAGACGTGAACAACCTACGCCTCGGGCTCGTCAACTGGAACCTCCTCTGAAAAGGAAACACGAAAGCCCAAGACTTAGACTCTATATGAACTAAAGAAGACGCTCGGCAAAATGCATGATTCACGTTCATAGATAAAATGTTACAATTAGGTCATATAATTCATAAATCATAGCATAACATAAGTATTTACAATTTATTATGCAAAACAATCAAATTATAACAATTAATAAGCAAAAGAAAAGCATTTAAAATCATACAATTGCATAAACAAGGCAAAGAGAAAAAGTGGCAAAATCCACCCCCATGGATTTTTCCAAAGGGAAAAATCCACCCTAGCGGATTTTTCCAGAGCTACTGCCTCAAATCCACCCCCATGGATTTTTCCAAAGGGAAAAATCCACCCTCGCGGATTTGACCCAGTAGGAGGGTTCCGGCCATGGGAACGGCCGTTCCCGTTCCCAGTACAAACTGGGAACGGTCGTTCCCACTCTCGGCGAACAGTAATTTGGCCTGGGAACGGTCGTTCCCAGTTTGAAACTGGGCGGGAACGGCCGTTCCGGCCTGGTTCGAAAGCTGAAGCAGAAAATTTTTACAGAAAACAGGGGAAGCTCGTTTTGGTGCCAAAAATGGCCAAAAACCAACCCTATAAATTGCCACAACTTCTCAAAATGCACAAACCATACATATAAATCATGCTTGACATATAAACACTCAAATAACGCAAGAAAACGGAATTAAAATGCATGATCAAGGGAATGAAATTTTCAAGCAAAAATCATGATCACTCATAAATACTCAACCAACCATGGATTAAATGCCATAAATGCAACACATACAACATATACAACTCATAAATGAAGCTAGAAATCAAACACTTCAAGCAAAGAGCAAGTATCCAAGTTTTTCATGAAACCCTTACTATTCACGTAGGGAAGCAAAGGCATGCAAAACTCACTCCAAACTCAGAAATTAAACCATAGAAACGACGAGCACGACGAGGGGATTCCGAAACCTACCTAATTTCGAGAAAAGACGAAGAAACGAGAGAGATATTAGCTTGGGAAGTTGGATGATCAACTTGAGGGTTTTAGTTTCTTGCTTGGCTTGGGGTTGCTGTTGTTTCACGTGAAATGAAGGAGAAAGAAGAATGGTTCAGCCTTTAAGGCTGAACCGGTTCGGTTCACGGGTTCGGTTCAAGGTTCCCAGTTCAAGTTGGTTCGGTTCCACAATTACAGGTTCAAATAAGGCCAACTCACATTAAAACGAATAAATTTCATGCAACATTCATTCAAATAAATTCATATAAGTTCAAATAATTCAAAATAGTCCTATACAAATAATCTAAAACGTAAATAGTATTAAATCACATAATTTACCTGTACCGACTGTGAGTCGGGGTGTTACACGGATGTTGGTGCTTGGCGGCTGGGCGTCAAGCAAGGTCGTGCGCATGTATTGCGCATGGCACACGCAAATCTTGGTGGATTGTGCAAGCATCCCGTAATGTTGGTGCATGAGAAGTGATTGTTCCGCAAGGGTTGGCTAAGTTGGTTGGTAGATGTGCGGGTTTTACCAAGTATGCGTGCATGAAGGGCTAAGTGTTCCGCAAGGCTGATTTCTGCTCAGTGCGCGCAAGGCAGGCGGCAGCAAGGAACTTGGCACGCGCATGCGCGCGTTGGGCTAGGCGAGCAACGCGCAAGGTCTGTAGGACTGGGCGGCGTACGTGCAAGGCTGCGTGCAGCGCCTAGGGGCCCCCACACCTGACTGGAAGCAATCCAAATGTTGGCGGGAACAGTTATTTCGGCGGGAACGATTATGGAGCGTTTATTGGGCGAATTTCAGCACACTCTTGGGCGCCAAAAATATTCAGACGCATGAAGCCTTGAATGGGGCGGTTACTGGGCATAACCGCCGAGTTAGTGGACGAAATGGGGGCTGAAAGTGGTGGTTATGGGCAGGTTTGAGCGGGAAAACTGTCCACTACTTGGTGCATGCTTCAAATTCGAAAATGACCTAGCTGAGTGGGTTGTACTCAGCATTATAAATAGCTTGATAGGGTCTTGTGCGAGTTTTGATGAGAGTTTCGTGCAAGAAAGCTATGTATGCCCTTTGTGTTGATTTTATACAAGAAATAATATGAAGGTTGGGAGTAAGCCTGTAAATGTGGGATGTTGCCTTTAAATTCAACAAGTGTGCGTGCGTGGGGCTTGTTGAATGTTTGATGCAATGCGTGGGCTTTACTTGTGCCGATTCAATCCCTCAAAACGAGGGAAAAACACGAGTGTTGGGTTTCATACTTTGGGAAACACGAGTGTTGGTGAGTTTTGGGATAAGGCTGAGGGGATTTGTGAGGAATTCCTGCCGGATGGGGCTTATCTTAGGCGAAAAATTTTGTGTAAGAGTTCGACCCCGTCACACATACTGTGATGGATTCTTATGACATGTTGGACTTGGTCCACGTCAGGATTTATATTGAGAAATATTTTGTTGCTTGAGCTTGAGATCGAACTTGGCGAGCCACTTTTTTGTGAGATCGAACTCAGCTAGCTAAAAGCTCGGGCTTGGTTTGATTTGCTTGAGAAATAACACAACAGAAAAATTATTGTCTTCCCCTTCCCAATAACTGAAAAGCCACAAATCTCAATTAAGAATTGATGAAATAGAGAACCAAAGACGCAAATCTCCATTAACAGCCAACACTGAATCAAAAATGTCAATCCCACAACAAAAATACTTACAAATTTTTGAATAAAATGGTTTATGCAAGAATGGTGTAAGGTGCGGTGGTTGTCGGTGGTGGCGATGCAACTCTAGTAGCAAGAGGTCGAGAGCACGGGGGCGTTGTTGAGAACTTCGACTTGGGTGGGATTCAGCTCGCGGTGGGATAGTGGTGGCTCGCGGCGGCAAGAATGGAGGCCATCTACGGTGGCGGTTTGAGAAATTTTTATTTGGGGGCAACGTGCCAAGGTAGTAGGGTTTAAATATAAATATAAAATATTAACTTAAAAATTACTAAGCAACAATAAATGATATATTTTATTTATTTAGCCACATATATATAATGATATAAGATATTTATAATTTCATAGAAATTATTAAGAAAAAGGAAAATTCTTTTCTAATGACCCCGTAAGAAATAGATTTTCATACGGATAAATCACAATCATTAGATTGATGATCAACTCAACCGCAATATTTTGACTATTTATTTTGTATATATATATATATATATTTATTTTTTTATTACTTAATTTATTTATAATAGATACTCAAATCCTCGAAAATTATATTTTTGCCACTTGATCTTTTAAAACCATTTTTATCGTCCATCTTCGATCTCGATGGTTTTAATATTTGAAGGTACATCTTCCCTTTGAAAATTTAACTAAAGAAAATCAAAATTTTCAAATAGTATAAATACGCCTAAACGAGAAAATATAAATATTTATAATATAAAGTTATTTTATAATATAAAATATTCATCTTAATTTCTTTTATGTATGAATCGTCTTAGAAAGAGAGAGAGAGAGAAAAAAAAAAAAAGGAAGGACAAAAAAAAAAAAAAAAAAGAGAAACAAGGAAGTTTATGATATGATTTATGCATGTATGTTGGTATGAACTCTTGATTTATTTTTTATTTTACCATGAATTCTTATACTTTGGATTTACATGGATACTTTAACAAGAAAAATAGTGATTATTTTTTTTTAATGATTTTCTTGACAAGTTTGATAAGTTTTACCAAAATCCTAATATATAGATTAGTCATTGTTTTATATTTTTAAAGTTCTAAATTTAGTGGAGTTTATATGATAATATTTATAATTCATGGTGTCAAAATCTGACTATATGTTGGACTGCGGATTAGGTACCAAGAATTTGGATACGTGGAAGGACTCCGAAACACTTTGGCTGTCAAAGAAGAGCAAACATGAGCTCATGGCCAAAACACGGATATGGGGTTTGGACCCGTTTTGGCACTCCGATACTCAAGTCAGACGATGAATTGAACTTAAGGTGTATCGAGAATGAAGTGCAGAGAATATGGGTGGAAAAACTTACTTTGTTGGTTATGGAGGTGACTCTTATAGGAGGGGAATCTCTGTGTGCGAGTACACTCCGCGCAAGGTGTGGATCCCGTGCCCTTTTCCGACCATGTCACCTGAGGTGCATAGTACTTTTCGGTAAAGCACTGTTCTAGCCTGCATAAAGCATCACGTACGCGGTACTGTGCATGGGGGGCATTAATTGGATCCTGTAGGGAGGTGGGGGACCGCAATTAATGTGCCTGTACCCACGCATTATGGGTCAATGCTTGGGTTGACTCGAGCAACCCCTCGGTCGACGAAGGTGCGGGTCGAGATGTATGCGAGTGCCAGATGGTTGGTACAGAGCCTTGCGAATCAGGCTTTAAGTGTTGGGTCGAGTAGACGATCGAGCGACTTGGCCGATGAGGAGAACTGAGCTGGCCGACCAAAACCCTCGCTGGCAAACACGGGACACAGACGTCATCGATACCAAATATGGCCCCATCAATAATTAAAATTCTACTTTATATAAATCACTATTTACAAGAGAAATAATTAATTATATGTGAGAAAAAGAGAGGATAATCAATTGTCTGTGAAAAAAAAAAAATCTCACAAACGTCTTTGAGATAAGTAAACCATAAACAGAACCCTAAGCAAAATATACGTTATTAGTAATATATTATTAAGAAACATACATATATGGGTATGTGTTTATACCGTTTATTGGGGTGTATTCAAGTGGAGGTTCTTCACCAATACTTTAAAAATCTTCAGTGGCGGGGAGGCTGTGACGTTGGGGCGCCACAATCTCTCTCTATAGATATATATCATTTTTATTTTTCTTACTGAATATAAACATGTTGTGTGATCAATTATAATTTTTTTTAATGTAATTAATTTAAATATAATAATTAATTGATAATATACTATATGTAAGTTATATTATTTTGTTAAATAAAAAGAGAAATAATAATATAATATGTATGTATACACACATATGTGTTATATATATATATATATATATATATATATATATATATATATATATATATATTTAATATAATATATTATTTATCGGATACGGATCACGAAAAATCGAATAACGAATATATTAATGATGTTTACATGGATTAAATATTAAACGGAATGAATATGTGATTATCATATCTTTATTAGTTTATTATACGAATGCCTATAATCGGATATCTTTAAGCGAATTTCGGATAATATTCTCTTTAAATGGATTTAAATACAGATGAATATCAGATTTTCAGGTATTCATTTACTGCCTTTCGGCCCGTTACGGGTAAGTTATGGCCTTCCCATTTTCTTTGAATTTAAGGGGTCTTTTTGAAAACTCCCCATGAGTTGAAAAAAATTTTTGTTTGCTCCCCATTTTCAAAATTATACCTCTTCACTCCCCAGATGAGACTCATAATTTTCGTTTACTCCCCATTTTGCACAGCACATACTACATATTGTGAAAAATATACAACATTTGGAGATTTAAGTACGTGATTCTTGAGTTTTTTATACGATACTACATATTACGAAAAATATACAACATTTGGGGATTTAAGTACGTGATTCTTGAATTTTTATATGTGTGCTGTGCAAAATGGGGAGTAAAAGAAAATTATGAGTTTCATCTGGGGAGTGGAGACTTTTTCAAGAATTTCCCGTGAATTTAATGTATCAATTGGATCATATATGAGCCTTGACTGGGCTTGTTTAAATTGTGTTGGGCCCCCACCTACCGCTTTCAATAGGTCGAGTTCTAATCCAAATATGTAAAACTTAAATTTAACTTGTTTTTGTTTTCCATGTTCAATTTAGAAGTAGTAACTTGTTACATTTGTTGCTTGTGTAAACAAAAAATTATTAGTATTTAAATATATTAAAATTTATTTTTATATATATTTTATAATTATTTTTTGTATGATTATTAAAATATCATAAATAAATGAATAAATACCATAAGTTAATATCATATTAATTAAAAAAATTTAAAAGGAAGAAAAAAAGATAAAAATATATTAAATAAAAGTAAAAAAAAATTAAATTGGGATGAAAGAAAAAAAAAAAAACGTGAATAAAATATATAAAATAAATAAATAAAGAAATAAAAAGAAAAAGAGAATATTAAGAGACCAAAACGTATTTTATTGCTTAATGTAATAATATGAATATTTAATTAAGATAGTGGGTAATTATTTTAACAATGAAAGTTTATCTATAAAGCGGAATTAAACATGTGTGCATGAACCAATATTTGTATTAAAAATCCAAATAATATGAACTTCCATTCTATTCAACAATTAATATTTACTATTAACGAGTAAAATTTAGGCAGCTAAGTCTAGTTTTTCAAAATACAAGTGTTGCATAAAGTATAAAACAAGGAGCAAATCGTATTCTATCCTTATTAACCTTTGTCGATAGATAAACAACTATGATGTACAAATACGAATACATTGATATGAATACAATATGATATAAATATGGTGATGTAAATTTTTTATTTTCCCCCTTACATGAGAAGTATCGGACATGGTATCTGATACAAATGCTTAATATTTAAAAAAAAAAAAAAACACAAATACTTAACATGATATGATACAATAAAATAATATCTTTAAAGATCTTCATGGATAATAGATAAACAACTTTTATTGAATCACATAATAAGAAATTTGAGGAGACTAAGTCCAGACAATTTTTATCCTTTCTTAAACACGTCGAAGCCACAAAGCACGCATTAAAGAAATTAATAACATTAATTACTTCCATATATCTAATACGCCGGTTGTGATGGTGGGATGGGTGGGGGCGTTGACGTTGGCGGTGGCGGTGGGATGGGTGGGGGCATTGGCGGTGGCGTTTCTCTTCGCTGGTTTCGTGCCCTGACGGGTGGGGGCGGCGGCAGCGGCGCCTCCCGAGACGAAACAATTATGAGAAGCCCAAATAAAAGAAATAATATCACTGCTACTTTCATTCTTTCGGAGATTATAATATAAGATTAGCTATATGAGGATATAAGCACAATCCTTAGTCTGTGAGTGCTTCTAATTTATACATGGGATTTTGGACTAAGTCGGAGAAATTAAATACTGAACAGTTATTACACCGACCAATTTGATTCCTACGACAGTGCGTGATGCAAGACTTAGCAAAAGACTTTTACTTTTCCAAGTCCATATTTTATCTAGAAAATATTAGAAAATAAAATTGTAAAAGAAACCATAAGGCTTGTAAATATTTTTCCAATCTTAATTAGTTGTGCTCCAACAGAGCCCGGATAAAAAACATAGAGATATTAAAAGTTTTAATAAAAATATTTCTGACAAAAATATTTTTTGTATGGAAAGTAAAATACTTTTGTTTTCTTTGTTTCTTAATCTCGGCTTGCGCTTTATTTTTATTGTTTTCTTTTTTAAAGTGGGTTTTCTACAAATTCTCTTTTTATAAGAAAAATAAATAAAGTAATATTTGCCCCAACAGGAACGAGGACTCTCTTAATTTCACAGTCCTCGCGAAAAGTTCATAACTCTTGACTATTACCAAGGAAATTTGTTATCTGGATTCTGCATCGCCACTAATTAAATTGCCAAGAAATTAAATGAAAGTAGATAAAATGGATAACGAGTGTTAAGTATAAGAGAATTTTTTTTTTTTTTTTTTTGGTCAACAAAGACGCCTAGACCGAGGCAAAACAAAACACAATGAAACTACTCAAACTCAGCCGGAAGCGAGTCCCAAATCATGCAATCAACAGCAAGATGATGCCCCATCCTCGCCAACTTGTCGGCACTGTTATTTTTCTCCCGGTAAACATGCTTCAATCTAGCTTCCCATGGCTTATGAAGAAGACATCGACAATCCATAATGATATTCTTCAGCGGATGGTCTTCTATATTTCCAGTTGTAACCCAATTAGCCACGATCTCAGAATCAACTTCAATTTCGATTTTCGGGAATCTCCGCTTCCACGCAAGCATCAAACCTTTTCGGAGCCCAAGAAGCTCTGCCATGTCAATAGATACGGTTCCAAGCTTTAAAGCATAACCCAGTATCCAATGACCATCCGAATTCCTAATAAGACCGCCAGCCGCTGCCCTCGATGTATGAGAGTATAGACTACCGTCAGAATTCAATTTCACCCAGCCATCCGCAGGCTTTTCCCAACACAGTGACTCCAGCTTCCGGTGATTAGTTCTCTCCTTTTTCCTCAACATCATCGCCATGTCAGCGGCTAAGCTCTTAATGTTATTTAGAGTAACATTTCGAGGTTCTCTGACTTGCTGATATTCTTGCTTATTTCTTGCCCTCCAAATACTCCAAATGGTAGCAAGTGCCACGATCCACCAAGGCCACTCAACATTTAATTGATGTTTGAAATCAGCACCACCAATCCTTTCCATCCGGCTGCCCTTAATCATTTCACAAATGAGGCTCCAGTTCTTATGATCCACTATCAATTCCCAAACCTTCATGGCAGCCTGACATTTAAATAGCAAATGAACATTGTCTTCTCTACCATTATGGCATCGGTTACATTGGTCTGAATTCCCAAATTTCCTGTCAAACTTTAATGCATTCGTCATAAGACTATTGTGTTTGCATAACCAGAGAAAAAATTTAATTTTCTGAGGACATGACAGCTTCCAGATTATGCTCCAACCCCTGTCTCGCATCTGTTCCGGTAGGCTCAATAAATGATAAGTGGCGTTCCCATCCAGATCAGTTGATCCGTCCCTGGATTATCTGGAAGCGGCATCTCAGTAATTTCCTTTACCAAATCCTCCGGAAGATGTGTTCTTAGATTTGTAAAATCCCAAGCCCCCTTCTCGTTAATGACGTCCCCTACCACTTTATTCATATCTTCTGGCGCAATGCCAGCACCCAGCCTATCAAGCAAAGCTTGTGAAGATAACCAACGATCATCCCAAAGCCAAATATTGTCTCCAGTACCAATGCGCCAACGACTTCCATGCTCCACGCTCCGAAGGCTATTAATGATTCCTTTCCAGGTTCTCGAGGCCGTCTGCTTAGGCTTGTGTTCCATTACATCTTCTGTCTTCAAGTACTTCTCCTTAAAGATTTTACTCCACAAAGTATGCTTTGTCTTTGTCAGCCGCCAACCCACCTTTGCAAGGAGTGCCAGATTCATTTTTCACGTCTCTTTTAATCCCAACCCTCCATTCTCTTTGCACTTCACTACCTTTTCCCACCTTACGAGATGAGTACGCTTCTTACTCGTATCCGTAGACCAAAGAAACGTGCGATTCAGGCGATCCAACTTGTCACAAACCGAATTCGGAAACCAAGTCGTATGCATATGATAGACTGGAATTGAGTTTGTTACGGACTGTATGAGAGTAGCTCTACCCGCTAAGCTGAGGTTTTTTGCTTTCCACCCCGTGAGTTTACTCTCTACCTTCTCAATTACCGTCTCAAGCAATTCACGTCGGGGTCGCCCATGTGCAAGACTTACCCCTAAATACCGCCCCAAGTTCTCCGTTCCAGCAATTCTGAGTATCGAACATATATTATTCCTTGCCTCCATCGAAACGCTTGGAGCGAACCAAATTTGAAACTTACTGTAGTTCAATTTTAACCCGGATGCCCCACAGAATTTTTCGATTACACTTCGGATGCAAGTTGCCCCCATAACCGTGGCTTTGGCCCCCAAAATAATGTCGTCTGCGAACAATAGATGGGAGATAGGCGTGCCATTATGACTAGCTTTCACTGGCTTCCAATTCCCTATCAACACCGCCTCCTCAATAAGATAAGTAAGGCGCTCCATGCATAACACGAACAAATACGGTGATAGCGGGTCTCCATGCCGAATGCCACATTTCGGCTCAATCCTTTCAGTAGGTTCTCCGTTCCACAGTATTTCAGGACGGATACATTCGACTCCATTCATTATGAGTTGAACAATATCCCGAGAAAATTCGAAGAACTCCAAAGTTTCTCGTAAAAACTCCCATCTAATCTTATCATATGCCTTCTCAAGATCAAGCTTCAATAACATCCCTCCCTCTCTATCCCTCGAACGATGCAGCGTATGAAGGATTTCTTGTAGTACTAGTATGTTATCATGGGTACTTCTTCCTGGGATGAAGCTGTTTTGATTCGGACTCACCATGCTCGAGATAAAAGGTTTGATTCGAGTCACTAGCAATTTAGTCACAATTTTTAAAAGCACATTGCATAGGGCAATTGGGCGGAACTGGTTAATGCTTTCCGGCTGTGGTATTTTCGGAATCAAACAAATAAAAGCACGCCCCAACCCCTCCGGAAAAGAAGCCCGTTCGAAGCAATCATTCTCAAAATCTGTGACCGACTCCCCCACAATGTCCCAATATGTTTGGTATAAGAACGCTTGAAAACCATCAGGCCCGGGTGCTTTAAATGGGTTCATCGACTGCACCACCTGCTGCACCTCCGAATAAGTCATCCTTCTGTTGAGAGATTCCCGACCCTGTAGGCTCAAAGAGCGTTGCAAAGAGCTTCGCTCCAGTTGCACTACAGAATCCTCCCCTCCCGCACTGAATACTATTGAAAAAAAATCCCAAACGTGACTCCGTAGTTTTGCATCATCGATTTCCCATTCACCATTCACTTTCAGCGCGTTTATCTTATTTCTTCTTCTCCGAGTGATGGTTGATATATGGAAAAATCTGGTATTTCGATCTCCAAACTTTAGCCAGTTCACACGGGACTTTTGAAACCATAGAATTTCTTCTTACCTAAGTATTTCATTGTACTCGACAATAAGTTGTTTCTCCAGTTCCAATAAGTGAGAATGCAAACTATTTCGTGCCAATCTTTGAATTCCATTTATTCTTGCCTTTAGAATCCGTTTTCTGTGGAAAATATTTCCAAATGTGCTAACATTCCATACCTTCAGCAAATCCGGAAGTCGTGCAAGCTTAGTCAAAATTTGCTGCTCCTGACCCCACGCCTCCGCAACAATCCCACGACATCCCGGATGTTCATTCCAAGCTGCCTCAAAACGGAATGGCCGATTCTTCGGTGGCTGTGAAATTCCCAAACAGAAGGTAAGAATAGGGTGATGATCAGAGTGTGTGTGAGGAAGTACTAACGTAGCCCCCTCTGGGTAAAGAATTCGCCATGCTGGATTAACCAACACTCTATCTAGTCGTTCCTCCACCTGCTCTCCCCCACGAACCGTGCCACTCCAGGTGAATCTTAGCCCTAAAGCCCCGATATCCATCAAGTTACAACCATCCACCAGTTCTTTAAACTCCAGACATCGATTCCAGTTAACTTCCCGTCCCCCTCGCTTTTCACTCGGGCCCATAACCTCATTGAAGTCGCCCGTAAGTAGCTAGGGCAGCCGCCACTCTTCACCAAGCTGTTTGAGATCCCTCCATAGCTCCGCTCGTCTATTAAGCATGGGGCTCGCATAAACTCCCGAGCACAGCCATTCAGATTGACTACGAGGGCCAATGATTGCATGAATTGCCTGATGAGTAACCTGTAAAATCTCTACTTGGATGTTGTTGTAATCCCAAAGCATCCAAATGCCCCCCCTCCCGGCCCCGAGTTGGAGCAATACATGAATTAGGGAAACCCAAGCTAGTTGCTATGCGCGTTGCCCTATCCTCCTCTACTTTAGTTTCCAGCAAAAAAACAACATCAGGTTGTTGTTCTCTAGTAATCTCTAGAAAATTCCTCCTAAATTCTGCATTTTCGGTCCCTTTACAATTCCACGAAAGTACCTTCATTGGAGTAATAACAAGAGATGGAGTAGTAACGGGGTTGTTAATCGAGATCCCCGATGCCTCCATGATTATCTGCTGCCATAGCAATGTCGTCAACATGCATTGTCTCTCCGTCTCCCGTTTCGTTAACTCTATCGTCAACGTGCTCATCCGTCGCGCTAGGTTCCCATGCAAATTGACTTCCATCCCCACTAGTAATTGCTAAAATAGTGGATTCACTATCAGATGCCTTGCAAAATCTAGTGTCAGGTCGTACGTCTCGACCATCTCCGGTCCCTCTAGATACTCTTCTATCCAGTCTATCTCCATCACCTCTTCGTCCGAATCTGAATGTGCCGTCTAATGCCTCTGTGTATTGTGTGTCCACGACGGTGTTAATCGCCACTTCCGAAAGTGGTTTTCTTTGCTGATCTTTATTTTTTATCTCAATATCTTTGACTTTTCCAGTGTCCAGAGACGTGCTAACTGGAGATTTGTCCACAACCTTAGTATTTTTACTTCCCAAATTCTCGGTTCTCTTTCTAACAAATTTTGTTTTCACGTTATTTCCCATCTGTTTAGAGTTCCCATTGGATTGAGCAATATCATTTCCTTTATTAAATGCAGATTTTGTGGTGCTATCCCATCTGGTAGAATTCTCCTTTCTCCACCTTTTTTGGTGCTATCCTCCTCCGCTGCACTAGTGTCTTTGGCAAGTATATCGTAACGGTTTTGAGAATAAGGTTTCCGATTTTCTTTCCCTCCGGGTTTTCCGTTAACTCCACCTTGCTTTGTCGGCCGCCGTTTCTTCGCTATCATCCACGGTCCATAACCCGGCATCACTGCCTCATCTCCTTCCTTGTTTTCCACTCCCCCATGCACCGGTTCCTTGCTTGATTCCGCCACAACAATCTCTCCGGATTGATTCGGATGAGTTCCTGTATAACCATTCCTATCCTTACTCGACTGTTGTTTTACCATGCATTCACTTTCACGATGACTGACACGACCACAGGTAAAACAGATCGAGGGGAGATTTTCATAGACTATGGGGAGGAGAGTGCCATCAACCTCAACCCCCCGTCGTAACGGTTTGTCGAGATCCAACTGAACACACACCCTTGCGAATCTTCCTTTTTCCCCATAGTACATCTTCTTATCTATCTTGATTGGTGTTCCCAACCCCGCAGCCGTGTAATAAAGCATCGCTTCTCTATAGTACTCTACCGATAGCTCTGGAATTCTCACCCACGTTATCGCAGTTCGCACCTTATCCTGGGATGCCTGAAATTGTGGTTGCCACTTCCTCACTACCAAGTAATGCCTTGCAATAACCCATGGCCCTTCGGTTAAGATGAAGGTAGCTTTCTCCCTATCATGGAGTTTCAAGATATAGCAACTATGCCCAAGATCAATGAGCTCATAAGCCCCCTGTAACCTCCACATATTGTTGATTCTTGCAGACAAACGTTCCGTGTTCACTGTTCGTCCAAGTAACTTGAGAATCAGTGAATCCTTCCATGGCTTTTGAAGGTCTTTCCGGTACTCCTCTTCAATCACCACTCTCGGGTATGGGAATTCTTTGGTTGGCTCTATGACTTTGATCTTATCCATGTCAAGCATGGTAGATTCTTCAAATTTCTTATCTGTCCCCTCCTTTCTCCCCACCAGTGAAGAAAGATAAGATTTCATTTGTGGTTCTCCATTGCTACCGATCTTTTTTCCTTCCAAGTCCATGTCCAGACCAGCATCCGCTGCCGTCCTAACCTTCTTCTTACTTCGCCGGAGTTGATCGGATTCCTCCGAAGAGAGAAAGGAAGGTGCTGAACTTCCGCTCGCCATACTCTATTAGTTTTCTTTATAAGAGAAAATTTAGTTTGCTCCTCAACATTAAAATTTTTAGTATTAATTAACTTCTCATTTTCAAATTTTAATTTTTGTTTCTCTCTATTTTGTGTAAAAATACTTAAGGGAAAATATCATTTTGAGTCCTCTACAAATAACATTTTTCGGTTTTGGTTCTGAACTCTTCACTTGTCTCAAATTGCATCATCTATGTTTCCAAAAATTTCAATTTAAGTCGTTTTAGTAATTGACGTTAAATATTGGACGGAAAAGGTCACGTGTTACGCACGTGGCCTGAATAAAGCCCGAAATTGACACAACGGGTCTGAGTAAAAGAACTAATTTTATTACCTAGGGTTAAAATTCAAAAAATCGCACCTTCCTCTCGCACCTCTCTCAACCTGCGCTTGTTCCTCTCTGATTTCCCTCAAGAAATTGCTTGCTTTGGAGTTGGCGTCGATGAAATAGAATCCGTGGGGGAGCATGAGTCTACGAAATGCGAAGCTAAATGGGTTCCCACCCCCTAAATACAGTAAGCAGTCTGACCCTTTTTGGTTATTTTATTGTTTTGTGACTAGGGTAAATGTGCATTATCTTGTATTGTGACGGAATATGTTGAAGCATGTGTGCAAATTTGTTTATTAATGTGGTCCTTTGTTGCTGTCATAATTTATTTGCATTTGTGTTGAGTGGGGCATCGATGTTGGTAATATATTTGTTTAATGTTTGTGTTTTGGCTTGTGATCTATTTTTTTCAGATGATTTGGATCCAGTTGTGAGTATGATTTTTCATCATGGTGGTAAATTTGACAATATTGCCGCTACGTATACTGGTGGTACCTTTAGTGTCTTTGATTATGTGGAGTTAAATGGGATGATCTTGGATTATATTGATGAAATGGCTAAGAAAATAGGTTTTGGTGGTCCTAACAAGTATTACACTAAGAATGAACATGGTTTTGTGTTGGTTGTGGATGGTAAACAATTACTAAGTATAAGTCTTCAACATCACAAAGATAGGGTTGTGCATGTCTACTTGGATGGGTGTTTGTATCAGTTAGACAGTGGAGAAGGTGTAGATGATAATGTTGAGAGTGATAATTTAGATGAATATGATGTATTCAGAGATAGTGATATAGAAGTGTCTACTGATGAAGATGACAATCAATTCATTAAAAACATAGACAAAAGGGCTGAATATGGGGGTGTGAGTAATGATCAAGATAAAGTGAAGAGAGTTCAATCTGAAACAGAGTCTGATGATGATGAAGTAGTTGAGAAAGAGTCTAGACCTGCAGTTCCTGATCATTCAGATGACTTTGACAATGACAAATTATCTGATGAGGAGGAGAATTCTGGAAAATATCCTAAATTTAATCCTGCAGATGTATTGAAGCCTAAGTATGTTTTAGGACTAGAGTTCTCGCATAAGAAACTGTTGGTGAAGTCTGTTCATTCTCATGTTGTTAATACAAGAAGAAACCTTAAGGTTACAAAAAATGACAAACTTAGAGTACATGCTAAGCGTTTGGAACCAGGTTGTAAATAGAGGTTACATGCTAGATCAATTGGGACTAAAGGGGTGTTCAGAATTAGGGAATATCACAAGAAACACAGATGTGCTCCTGATTATTACTGAAAGAAAGGTTAAAGGATTTAAAAGAGATATTTCCACTAGCCTTAATGTGAATAATTCTAGGAATTAAGTTTATAGGGCAAAGTGGAAAGCTTTATAGAACATTGAAGGTGACACTAAAGAGCAATATGGAATGTTATTTGACTACTGTAAGGAGTTAACAGGATCAAATCCTGGTTCAAATGTTGTATTAGAGATGCAGCCTACATTACAAAAAAACTGCCGAATTCCGACGGGCAAATTCCGACGGGATTTTCGAAAATCCCATCGGTTTTCCGTTGGAAAAACTGATTTCCGATGGAAAACCGATGGGATGGCGCCCGTTGGAAAATACATCATCGGAATTGGGTCCCGACGGGTCCGTTCCATCGGTTTTCCGACGGGCAAATAATTTTTTCCAACAAAATAATTTCCAACGGAAAACCAACGACCAACTTCCATCGGTTTTCCGTCGGAATTTTTTTTTCCAACGGAGCAAAAATAATTTAATTTTTAAGTTAACCGACGGAATTCCGACGGAATTTTTCGTCGGTATGCCGTCGGAAATTGAATAAAAATAAATAAATTAAAATAAAAAAAAACTCGTTTGTGAGACCCGAACCACCCCATAAACGAGCTACACCAACACCTCGGACGAGCCACGAGCCGAGCTTGAGCCAACCAATTTGAGAATTTAATTCTTGCGATAATTGCGCACGTAAGGATTCGAACTCGGGTATCCAAGGAAGAATGGTGACTCCCTTACCAACTTGGACAACTTACTTATTATTAATATTATGTCTTTAAATATATTTATACACTTATTTCAATTAATTATTTAAATACTTTTTGTTATTAATTTAAAATATAAAATTTGAAATATATGATTATTTTAATTAAATATAATCATATTTATTGAGATATTATATAAAAATTACTAGCTTATATACTTTTGTGTTTTAATTATAATGTATATACTTAAAATTATATCAAATATTATTGTAGATGAACAAATAAACTTTATATTATTAATTTAATTTACTATTTTGAAAATATCATAAATTTAATTTCAAAGTTAATTAGTTAAATTAATTAATATTATAATGTTTCTTTTCTCAACAAATCATATGGCAACACGTGGCGTATTGTATGATAGTATCTCTTTCAAAATAAAAATATAAAGAGATAAATATTCATGTGATATTATCTCTTTAAAAAAAAATATTCAAGTGATTTTATTTGATATTATCTCTTTAAAAAAAAAATAAAAATACAAGAGATAATTATTAAATAAGTTTGAGTTGAACTCTAACTCTTCAATCCTAAACCTATATAAAGGCGTTCTTCCCCAAAGTTATCAAATCAAGGCGTTTCATCCGTTATTAAGACATTATACCGACGAATCAACGTTATATTCAAGCTAAATCTTCGGAGTTACCGACGAGTTCAAAGGCGTTCTTGGTGAAATTCTCCAAAATCTAGCGTTTGATTCGTAAATAAGTCGAAGGACCTGCGGATTAACGTTATTAAAAGCTAAATTTGAAGTTGAAGAAAATCAAACCAATTAATAAAAGTTAAACAAGTTGAAGAAGATCGAAAATTGAAGATCCACTTTGATATCAAAATTTATAAATTATTTGTACTATTTATCCGATGTTTACACAAAATCAATAAACTCGAATTATTAGTACGAACAATTAGATTAATAATTAATAATTTGTATATTATATGATTTTTAAATATATAATTATTTATATTAACTATATTCGTATTTTTCTAATTAAATATTAATAATTAATAATTTGTATATTATATGATTTTTAAATATATAATTATTTGTATTAACTATAATCGTATTTTTCTAATTAAATTTGATAAAAAAAATTCCAACGGAAAACCAACGGAATTTTTATTTCATTGAAATTCCAACGGAAAACCGACGGGAAAATCCCATCGATTTTTTTTATTAAAAACTGATGGGATTTTTCCGTCGGTTTTTCGTTGGAATTTTTATTTCATTGAAATTCCAACGGAAAAGAATTGCGCTAAAATTTTCGACGAAATTCCAACGGAAAACCGATGGACTTCCGTTGGAATTTTTGGCGTAATTTTTTTTAAAATTCCGCCAATTTTTCCAATGGATTTCCGACGACTTTTCCGTTGGAAGGTAATTTTGCTTGGCCGTGGGAATTCCGTTGGAATTCCGTCGGAATTCGGTTTTCCGTTGGAACGGAATTTTCCGTCGGTTTTTTCCCGTCGATTTTCGGCTGTTTTCTTGTAGTGCTAGTTTGCTTCCAAATGTGAAGGTGTTTGATAGACTATACATATGCTTTAATGCAATGAGACAAGGATGGTTAAATGGTTGTAGGCCAGTTATTGGGGTGGATGGTTGTCACCTTAAAAGGCCTTATGGTGGGCTCTGGTTTCTGCAATTATTGAAGATAGACTTGAATATTCATGTGGGGGCATGAGTACACTTTCATAAGTGATAACAAAAGGGCTTGGTTCCAACTTTTGAGTTAGAGTTCCCTACTTCTGAAATTAGATTTTGTGTTGGACATTTGCATGGGAACATGAAGAGTGCAGGGTTCAGAGGGTCAGTTCATAGAAATGCATTATGGAAGGCTGCAAGGGCATCCACAGTCTCTGAGTTTAAAGCTGCAATGAGGGAGATAATTGAAATTGACAAAACCATGGCTGAATGGTTGAATGACAAGCCTCGTTCTCAATGGAGTAAATCCCATTTCCAAACTTTCCTCAAATGTGACTTATTATTGAACAATATCGGCGAGTCTTTCAATTCTAAAATACTTGAGGCAAGGGATAAAGAAATCTTTGCTATGTGTGAGTGGATAAGAAATCATTTCATAAAGAGATTATAGGAGAACAGGGACATGGCTGCAAAATAGAGCAGGAAATTGTGTCCTAAGATCAGGAAGTTGTTGCTTAAAAATACAGAGAGAGCTGGTATAGAGTGCAGGGCTGTGAAGTTAAATGATGTGAACTATGAAATACATGGCTATGATGACAACATATGTGCAGTTGACTTGTCTAAGCGTACATGTTCATGTAGAATGTGGAACTTGCAAGGTATTCCTTGCAAGCATGCAATGAGTGTCATTCAGACTCTAAGGTATGATGGTGAAGATTATGTAGCTGATTGCTACACTGTGGAGTGTTTCAAAAGGGTATATGAACCCTTTATTTATCCTATGAATGGACCAGAGAAGTGGCCTTCTACAAGCTCAGTTAAGTGCATACCTGCTCTTCCTAAGAGAGGGGTTGGAAGACCTAAGAAATCAAGGAGAAGGGAAAGAGAGGAGCCACCTGCTGGGAAGGGAAAGAAAGGCACCTAAAGATTGAAGAAAAGATCTCCTCTGATAAAGTGCCGCATCTGTGGTGAACCAGGACATAACAAAAGATGTTGCAAGAAGAAAAAGGCATCCCATGGAGATAATGGTCAGGAGTTTGAGCCAATGGATCCTCATATTGACAATTTAATGCAGGAGACTGAAGCACAATATTATGCACAAGAGGAGATAGATGTGCCTCTGTTTATCCCACCAGTTGACTTTCAAGTGCAAAGGGATGAAGGATTGGAAGCAACAGAGCAAGTTTCCGGTATAACAAATTCAGTAGTGATGACTGATGCTGCTGTACAACCTAAATTTACAAGAAGGAAGTAAACTGTAAGTTTGGTATTTGTGTTTTATGTCAGTTATGCATATGGGTTTATCTAGTATAAATCACATCTTAATTGTTATATTTGTTTTTCAGGCAAGAAAGAAAGTGACGAACCATAAGGGATTCAAAGCACCAAGACAACTAGATGACTCAAGTTTCATTAATGAGGTTGAGCCTTTGAACAGGAGAATTCTATTTTCTCCAGACCATTCCAGAGTTGCAATGTCTTTGGTGACACAACCAAATAAGCCCACTAATTGCAAGATCATTGAGAAGGATGGAAAGAAGTATGTTACCGTGACGAACCTTGGTGCAACATTGGACTGAATAAGAAAGGGACCTGAAGGAAGTTGTAAGTGATCTAATTCTGTATTGAAATAACACACTTTTGTCCATGGCTTTAGATCTGTTTTTTGTTGGTTAATGTTTAAGGATGATCATATTTGGAGAACCAATTGGAATGTTTTGAAAAACCTAATATTTGCACACTTGTTATGTAGGAATTTTCCTTGTTCAATGAATAAATGTTGACCTTTTGCAGCAGAATTGGTATTGTTTGATGAGTAGGTGCTTGTTGGTGAATTGATATACATATTCAGTACAGATCGAATCAAACACATAAATTGACACAAATTTGACAACACATAAAATCCATTACATTATCATTAGCATTACAAAACCTTAGTACAATATTAGTACATTAGCATTACATTCCGAGTAGTTTGGGAAATTACATTGAGCCACAAAGGATCCTAAACTACATACATATGCAGTAAATTTCAGAAAAGAAGGGTGAAAATTGAGAATAACATAAGCACAACAATGATGTAAATCAAGTGGCTCTCTCTCCTTCAACCTACCAACCTCAACTTCATGGTCATTGATCTTGCGTAGAAGCCTAGGGATAATAACTTTAGATCTACCACACATAGAAAGATCTTCCCAAACAAAGAACCCACATGCTCCATCACAATTACTGCAGGTGTAGAATCTTCTCCCTGGGTTAGATGGAGCCCACGACATGCGCAATGTTGAAGCCTACCCACAGAAACACATTACAACCCTATTTGCAGCAGCCCTGGAGAAGAGAGGAGTATGTGTTGGGAATAGTACCCTGAAAATTCAATTTGTTGAATTAATTAAACTGAATTTACAGCGAGTTGTGAGTATTTCACATATTAATAATTAATGAAGTGTGGTGGTATTCTTACATGAAATGTGTTTCATAGGAAAAAGCTTTGAATACCGAAATCACGTGTCATTAAAGTTCTAGTCGGTAAGATAAGAATATGTTCTTATCAAGATATAACGTGGTTATATAAGATGATTAGTCTTTCGTCATAGGGAATGGTGATTCCGGTTATAACACGTTGATGATTTTCAATAGGATTGCAAACATCGAACTGGACCACTGAGATTATTCATTTTATATACTGCTATCTAAAATGAATAAAATCTTAGGAAGCATTGTACTCTTAATCCTGATAACATTTCGGCTTTAGGCATATAGTATTAGTCACTGTAATATACTCGAAGTGAGATCTCGGTAACGGTGGCCAGAATACTTTATACGCTCGGTGACAACATGAAATGTGCTAAAGAGTTATATTGATCGAGGAATCTGTGGCCTTGTTGGAAGGTAAAAGATATCCCTGAAATAGGTTTGCAAAAGTTCGAATTAAGACTTTGGCGAAAGCACTTCGCGTGATACGTCACCGAAGTTGTATGATTAATGTGTTTCACATACAGAGAATTTGATCTTAAGGCGAATCAATAAATTTCAGATTAGAGATGAAAAATAAATGATAGTAGTTGCAATTTATTTTTCATGGATATCTACACGGAGGAGTGAAATGCGAGATTATTCTAGATCGAAAAATTTATGAATAATTTAATTAATTTTAGAGTGCAACAATATTTATTTAGTGGAATTAAATATTGTTAAACGGTAATTAATTACTATCATGAGATGATAATATATTAACCCGTTTGGAGCTAAAATTAATTAGTCCTGCAGGTCCCCCTGCAAGCCCCAATTGAGAACCCGAAGAGAAAAATATTACAAGGAGAAAGAGAAATGAATTTCAGATTGTTTGAAAATAGCCAAGGGATTTATTTTAAGAAAATAAATCAAAGTTCCAAATAGTTGGAAATGCCCGAAATTTTATTTTGGAGAAAATAAAATTTTAAAATTTTTTTTTGAAAAAAAAATAAATTTTTTTAATGCTGACGTGACACGCCACGTCAGCGGGTTGGACCCCAGTTGGCGCTGACGTAGCTCCGCGTGGCGTGCCAAGTGGACGGCGCAGATCGCTCCGCGTCAACGCAAACGGATGTCCCAGATGCGATCTGGGTAGACGGGTCAAACGGGTCGGTCAACGGGGTTAAAGGGTCGACTATTCGGAAAGGGTCGAACCGGGTCCTGTCCGGGTAGGACCGAACCCGGACACGTGTCGCAATCTGGTGGATCTACGCGTTTGCACACGCGCCAACCACTTGGCGGACTTCTGACGGCGCATGGTTGGTGGCGTTGTGTCCGCGGCGGAGAGGGCTGCCACGTGGCATGCTCCGATTGGCCAGATTACACACGGTTTGTACTCGGTTGTACAAATGACCAAAATACCCTTCATTTTGTGCCTAAAATGACCAAACTGCCCTTTTTTTTGTCTATAAATAGGCTGATCCCCTCCCTCATTTCTCATTCAGAATTTTCAGCCAATTTTGGCGTTAGAGAGAGCTTCTCTCTCGTTCCCTTTTAATTCTTTTAATTAAGGGATTAATTAGTATATAATTAGGTGGTTATATAATTAATATATAATCCACTTAATTATTAGAAAATTAGGGAATTTTCTAGTCTAGAAAAATGATTTTTTCTAGAAAATATTTTCTCGAGTATTTAGGGAAATACTCACGGAGCCCACACTCCGAGGGTCGAGTCGGGGATATAGCGGGGAAGCTCTGCCGGTCTCACGAAAGGGAAAGGAGCTGAAAAAATACCGTTAGATAGCCATGTTTGCAGTACGGTAATATTTTACAGTTATATTATTTTAAGCATGATAAATTATATGCTCTTAAGTGTTAATTGCATTTTAGATATTTATCTGCTTAAGTGATTTAAAATTTATTATCAATTGCATGTATATACTTGAGTAGATCCAGCTAGTCTTTCGCTATTGTATGAAAATGTTTTACAAATATTTTAATACTTGTATTATAAACAAAGTTTCAAAATGTGGTCCCGAACCGCGACTGTTCTGGGTCCACCTCCCAGCAGTATGAATCCTAATTTTCTGGTTTTTTTTTTTTTTTTTTTTTTTGGGGGGGGGGGGAAGGTGTAATAAACCCTATTTATACCCCAATTTTCCCTCCTTTTTTGATACGACTGCGTTTTGGCTCCATTTCACAACCTCGCGGGCTAAAAAAATTAACCCTTGCGGGCCACTTGCGTCACACGTGACCTTTTCTGTCCAATATTTAATGCCAGTTACTTAAAGGACTTAAATTGAGATTTTTGGAAACATAGAGGATGCAATTTGAGACAAGTGAAAAGTTCAGGATCAAAACCGAAAAATGCCATTTGTAGAGGATTAAAAATGATATTTTCCCAATACTTAATTACCCTTTACAGAAGGGAAAAAAAAAAAAAGGACGAACAAACCATTTTGTTAATATAATATCTTATATACACAATTCCATTCTTTTATTTTGTATGTTAATACTTCAAAATATAATTTTCATACTTTATATGTAAAATTAGTTCTTATTTATAAACAAGAAAGATTAATATATTGTCCCATTAAAACTTAGAAATATTAAATGATAATGCTAGGGTTTAATGGTATGGCATAAGTAGGGGTGTCAATTCGGTTGGGTCGGGTTGAGGTAGGGGTATTACATGAAAATTCTCAACCCGAATCCGACCCGACCCGACCCGAATTTGAACCCAAAAATCCCAACCCGAACAGTACCCGAACACTGTTCGGGTCACCCGATAACCCGGCCAACACGAAATAACCCGACCCGAAACGATTTTCTTTTCCTTTTTTTTTTTCTTTTCTTAATTCTAATTTATGTTTAAAGTATTTTAAAACTTGATAGCAATATATAAAAATATATAGTTTGTAAGGTTTGACATAATTGTAATTAATATATGATAAAAAAAATTAATACATAAATATTATTAAGTTCTAATTCTAAGTTTAATTATAACTAATTTCTATATCAACTCTATTTAAATTTCTATTTATCTAAATTCAATCAATAAGGTAATTATGTAAAATAAAAATTAGATACATAAACATTATTTAGATCGAATAATATATTTTCTACTAAACTAATCATAATGCAATTCAAATTCTTTAAGTCCAAATAAATACATCTCTTTTTGTCCATAAACTCCGTTTAATTCTAATCATATTATAGTCATATATGTCTTTCTAATGAACAAAACTATACAATTTAGACAAATTATATAATATTGACATAATAAATCACATTTTTCTCAAATAATAATCACATGTTTATAGAAAAAAATATTTTACTAGCCCTTTTTTAATAGTCTATTATATTATATTATAAAAATACGAGTTAATTTTTGGATTTTTTTTAAAATTTATTGGTCGCCAAAATATCCTTACAATAATGATTGCCCACAAATTTGTTAGAATTGTAGTCTCGAGCCTGCGTTACTTTGATTGTCCCTTTGTGGGTAAAATGGATCCAAAATGGGTAAAATATGAATAAAATTGATTAAAATGGATCCAAGTAGGTAAATTGGATTCAAAATGGGTAAAATGTGGGTAAAATGGATTCAAATGGCTAAAATGGATCCAAATGAATAAAATGGATCAAAAATGGGTAAAATGAATCCAAATGGATAAAATGGATTCAAATGGGTAAAATGAGTCCAAATGGATAAAATGGATCCAAAAGGGTAAAATGGATCCAAACTGGGTAAAATGGATCCAAATGGGTAAAATAGGTTCAAAATGGGTAAAATATGAGTAAAATGAATCCAAAATGGGTAAAATTAGTCCAAGTAGGTAAAATGAGTCCAAAATGGGTAAATTGGATCCAAATGGGTAAAATGAATACAAGTGAGTTAAATACATCCAAGTGGTAAAATGGATACAAATGGGTAAAATATGGATAAAATTGATTAAAATGGATCCAACTTGGTTAAATAGATCCAAGTAGGTAAAATATGAGTCAATAATCTTCCTGGTTAATTACTGAATCAGTAAACATGATTTAAATTATGAGATAATTTATTTATAACATGTTTACTTTATGCCATTTATTTTAAGCATGATAATTATGTGATAATCAATGTTTTCAAAACCGGATCGAAGATCGAACCGGGAGCCTTACTGGTTACTGGTTCGATCGGTTCAACCGGTTCAACCACTGGTTCAACCGGTATGATGTCATAAATAAATAATTAATATTTTATTAAATTTATACATTTATATTAGGGTATATTATAATATTTTTACACACAATACTTTCAAAATCCTAATATTTAAAATTAATATTATGAGTTTTTCAAATACTTTCATATTATAAAATGTATTCTTATTACAAATTGAAAAAATAATATTTTATATAAAATAACATAATAAAAGATATATATAAATTTGATATAACAATAATTTTTATTTTCATCACACGTTTATAAAAGGAAAAAATAAAATAAAAAGGACATTTAAACCTAAACCCTAATCCAATAGCCTAGCCTAACCTTATATTCAGTTGTTTTCTTTTAGCCGCCGGCGCCCCTTCAATATTTATTCTCTTGTTTCAATTTCTCTGCCAATGACATTTATGCAGCAGTGAGAAACAACTTATTGCTTCTTGTGCTCAAACTTTCAGAGTCGTAAATAGGTACAACCCCTCCGCTCTGGCAAGCGCAACTATGCATTAATCCCGCAAGCACGCAAATCTGACGACGATTCGACTCATCTCCCTTCTCCCTCTCTCTTTATTTTTTTTTCTTTTAAAAATCTTTAGTCACGTACGTGAAGGGAGACGGTTGCCGGAAAAAGTCGACCGGTGGCCGGCGACAAACATGAAGGTGGCGAAGTGGCGTCTGGCGGTGCACGTTTTCACGAACCGGCGATCCGGTCCGGTTTCCGGCACCAAAACCGCCGGTTAACCGGCCGGTTTTTCCGGTTCGATACCGGTCCGAAACTCACCGATTTTAGAGGGTCATCCGGACCGGACAGGCTACCGGTCACCGGTTGAACCGGTCGGACCGACCGGTCCGGTCCGGTTTTCAAAACATTGGTGATAATTATATGAAAGCATGCTTAATTATTTTTATTTTATGGCATGATCATGATAATATGAGATATTATGATATTTCAATTATGCATATTTTATTTAATGTGATTAAATAGTATTGTTTAATAGAGATTAGATGCGATGCATAATTGAACTAATATTTTTCGGCCTAATTAATGAATAGTTATTAAATTGCCTGAAAATATTATTATTAGGATTTTAAATATGATTTAGTAATCCTAGTGGGAGGGTATTAATTAGATTAATTATTTCCAACAGTAAGACGCCAAAAGTGATTATTAAATAATCAACAGATAATCCACACCTTTTAAAAATTCAAGTGGGAGCGAGATGAAAAGAGTTGGATTCTCACGGCCTCCATTACCCGTTTATAGTATAGTGAATATATACTACTCCCTTCGGCGGGTATGTATTTGCGGTACAAGATTAGACTTATTCGGATAGAATAAAATACGGGAAAGTCAGCTCGACCATGCCTCCGTGGAGTGTCTTGACCTACTCGTACGGACTTCTAGGTAATGGTGCACACTTGACTAAGTAATGTATTAACCTCTCTTCGGAGCTCTGTTACATTTACTTAGAGGCCAAGGGTTGACGTGGTGGATTAACATTGTTTGGTAAGAGTTACCTAGATGACATGTTAATAAAGAATAGTTCCTACTTTTCTAAGCGGTTTTTGACCTCGTCTCCGGGGAGCCAACTGCGGTTAGTTAAGTCACCATGGCGTAAATCAAAATGTTTACGTGGATTTCATTTATTGGTTAGACACAGAAGAAAGTGGAATACATAATCATAACTTGTATTTATTTAGTTAATTCAGTTTTACAATTACGATCTAAAAACTACGATCTCTCTTAGCCCACTCGGAATAATCTTCAAGGAAATAGGCTAGTAGGGTTCAACTTTGCTGACTAGGAAATGAATCTTGACATCGTGTTAAGACATGAAAGTTTACGTACTCACTGAACCTTATCCAGAAAATTCAAAAACTACAACCAATCAGGATAAGAAAGACGTTGATGCTTATTCCAAATGAATCAAGTATGATGATCTGGCTAGTCTTATATCCTGACATCTGTTTTGGATGTTCTTGAGCATCAGATGCATGAGATGCCTACTGATAAGGACATGTTTTGAAAACAAAATCGTATGAAGGTACGAGCCACGAAGAAAGTTATTAGTTAAAGATGTTTGAAGGATCACCGATTCAGAATCATATTATGAATATAATAACTAATCTGAACGAAATTGAAAGCCTCTGTACTTAAAGAAAAAATCTTAACTGATATGAGGCGATCCTATACTCTCTGCCTAAGTCGTTTAAACGTTCAAGATTAATTTTAAGTATTTTTTGAAAACCTAACCTGAACAAATGAACAAACTCAATATGGCAGAAAGAGTGATATAGACTAAGGGAAAAGTTCTCTTTAATCAGACATCAATATCCACGGCTTAGAAAGCCAGTAAGTGGAAGAAAGAAAAACGAAAGGTTCCCATTCTAAGGTTCAAAAATAGATAGTCAAATCCGACAATGGAAAAGTGTTTCTATTTCGGTGGTAACTGGTATTGGAAAAGAAATTATCCGAAATACTTAGTTTGTCTGTTTGCTATGCCGTTTAGATATGAAGATATCTTACTCGTTAAAAATATGTTTAGTTAGAAATATGTTTGGTGTGTGAATGAGTGCAGTTCGATCTTGTAGTGTATTCGTTTGGGGTCTATTGTCTCTGACGAACTCCTCTACTTTCACTACTGATTGGCATTTGCCACATAGGATCACCTTGACTCCGACATGTCAGTGGTTTTTAACTTCGATGAAAGCAATAGCAACAAAATCAATATCAGATGAGGGGGCGGAAGGGGACCGTCGAAGAAGTGTCCGCCCGCCTACCAATCAAAGAGGCTGACCCCCGACCGGTACCGCCGGGTAAGGCCAGGAGTTGAAAAGGAAGTTTGTCCCCTCGAGAAGGGAACTTGAGATCAACTAATCATATTTGTAATTCGTTGCGAAGATTCAAACTAACCAGGAAGTTTGAAAAACGGCTAACACACAACTGCTACTCGGGATAATACGAGTGTAATTGTATCAGCAGTAAGGACTGTAAAGTCGTATTTTGGCAATAGGGTTTTTATATTATACGTGCCATATATACAGAAATTTGACTTTTGTAAGTTATTTGATAACTAATGGTTCAACTATTTGTTTTGAACAAAAGTTTACCATTAAACAAAATAAAAGGTTTATTTGCTCTGGCACAATAAAAGATGGTCTTTTATACCTTAATGAAAACCCTGATTTCAAGATTAACACTGAAAAACTTGACTTACCAGTTACCATCTAAGAAGAAAAACTTCTACGTGGCACCTATCTATTAGTCAATTGAATCTAAATAGGATCCAAAGACTGATTGTTGAGTCATATTGACGTGAAAACAGCATCAATCTGCGAATCCTATTTAGAAAGTTAAAATGACCAAGAAGTTTTTTTGAGACAAAGGGTATTAAGCCATGAACTTGCTTGAATTAGTTCATACGGACGTATTGTTGGAAAATACGAATCAGAAAGCAGCGGAAATTTAAAATTTTTCCAACAAAAAGACCTTGAACTCGCAATCGTGTAACCAAATTCGTAGAGATAGAAAACTTACTTTTCTTTTATTCTTTCTTGAAGCGTTTCAAGCCACCCAAAAACGCTCTTCTCGCGGCTTGATCCCCTTTCCTTGGTAAAGCTCGAATCTTCAAACTTCTAACTTGAAGCTCTCTAGAGATAGTCCACCAACTTGATCACAATCTAACTAGTAAGGATGCTAGTTCTCTAGTTAGTGTTTAGGCTTAACCTAGGGTTTATTTGATCTTGGAGAAAGGAAGGTGTTCAACACATGAACCAAAAGAATTCTCAATTAGCTCCATAAGGAACTCGAGCTCTCCTATTTATAAAGAGGGGAGTGCCGAAATTCCTAGTCCTTAATGGGCTAGGATTTTGGTCTCTCTCTCTCTCCTATTACTTGATCATCAAGTAATTTTGACTTTGACTTTGAATTCTAATTCAAATCAACTTTCAAGAGAGCTAAAAGTATCCAAACTATTTTTGGATAATTTTATACTTTATTTATTTAAAATAAATAACTTATTTTTATCTAATTAATTAATTCATAATTAATTAACTAGATTATTTTCTCCAAAATTAGACTTTCTTTTTAATTCAAAATTAAACCAAAGTCTATTAAATAATTAACACATTTAATTATTTAATATATATATCATATATATATACATATACACGTGTGAGGCACGTGTCCCAAGGACACGTGCTCCTCACGGGACCCACACGTGTGATTTCACGCGTGTGGAACCCCTTTGGCCCGATTAACTCGTTTAATCATTTTAAAGCCTCAACTCATGTAACCAAGTTGTTGTGTGTGACCCTCTAGGTTCTCAATTCAATTAGCAGTGACCCTAATTAATTAATTCACTAATTAATTAATCAGTCCACAGATTAAACGACCATAATCTAGCAACAGGTGTTTAACCCCTAGCTGAATTGGAGTGTTCGGATTCGACAGAACCTTTAAGTCATTGATTCATGTGAGATACAATCCTCCTACTTACTATCTCTCAACCAAGATCTAGGGTAAGGGAATAATCAGAACCCTAATAATCCGGTCTTAAAGCTAAGTGCATTTCATATCCATTTGATCTCAATCCAAGAAAACCTTTTCTTGATGTCTTGATCTACTGCCTTGGCCAAGGACTCCATATGGCATATGAATGACTTACACAATAAGAGATCACCTTGCAAATGCAAGTGTAGGTCCTTTCTTGATTCTCATTCACTTTCATGAATCACTTGTGCAGCCCCAGCATAAGCCTTGAATCAGTTGTCTAAGGCGACACCCTTTAAAGCTTATACCTAAGACTACAGAGTTAACTCATAAAGTGACAAGGAACCTCAAGTCTAAGGATCAATTAATCACATAAATGACCCATGAGATATTTCCTAATCTGGAAGTTTCTATTTCCTGAAACAGAAACTTCCGTTCCCATTTAGGAATGTTCTCACACGGGGCACCTCAGTGAACTTACTTATTAAAGTAAGCACCCTCATGTATCACGCACGTATCAACTATACACTTTGGACCTCCATGAAACAAGGTGGTCCTTCTTAAGGGCGTGATCCCAAAAGCAAGCCTTAGAGGAGTCAGGTTGACACTCCCACTGTCTGTAGGACTCATCGGCTTGGAGCATTTTACTAATCATGACTTATGTGATATAGGGCTCGTTTCATGAACCATTTCACCTAAATGGTAGAGTCCTAAAGTCATCAGGATTAGGGGAGTTCTCATACATGTACAACTAAAGTAAACGCATACCAAATAAGAGCATATAAAGAAGTGTTGCCTCAATTCGTTATTTCATTCAAAGATTGTCTGTGATTACAATAAGGAAAAGCACAAAGCGGATATATAATCGGCTTTCTAGGGCACTATTCCTAACAATCTCCCACTTGCCCGTCAAAGCCATTCTAAAGCTATTCTAAGTCCCATCATTTGAAGATGACCTTGGAAAGCTTCACGACTAAGGGGTTTAGTAAGTGGATCTGCCACGTTCTCTGCTGATGTGACCCTCTGAATTTGCACATCTCCTCTTTTGATAATATCACGGATTAGGTGATACTTCCTCATAATGTGCTTGGTCCGTTGGTGAGATCTTGGTTCTCTTGCTTGAGCAACCGCCCCAGTGTTGTCACAAAACACAGTAATGGGGTCTTTCATGCTAGGAACAACATTCAACTCTTGAATGAAGTTTCTAATCCAAACACCTTCCTTAGCTGCATCATTTGCAGCTAAGTATTCGGCCTCAGTGGTCGAATCTGCAGTGGTTGTTTGCTTGGAACTCTTCCAACTCATTGCTCCGCTGTTTAGGTAGAAAATGTATCCTGACATTGACTTAAAATCATCTAAGTCAGATGCAAAGCTTGCATCGCAGTATCCTTCGACAGTAAGATCTTTCTGACCTCCGTAAACTAAGAATAAATCTTTAGTACTTTTCAAGTACTTAAGAATATTCTTCACGGCAACCCAGTGACCATCTCCAGGGTCAGATTGGAAACGACTTGTTACACTAAGTGCATAAGCCACATCCGGTCGAGTACATAACATTGCATACATTATGCTACCTATTGCTGATGCATAAGGTGTATGAGTCATTCTTTCCTTCTCAAGGTTAGTCTTAGGACACATCTTCTTTGAAAGACATGTTCCTACACTCATAGGAAGGTTCTTAACCTTTACAGACTCCATATTGAATCTCTTCAATACTTTGTCAATGTACATCGACTGTGATAGTCCTATTAACCTTCTAGATCTATCTCGATAGATTTTAATTCCAAGGATATAGGACGCATCACCAAGATCTTTCATCTCGAATTGGTTCGATAACCATAATTTAGTTACTTTCATGTCATCCTTCGAATTCCCAATAAGAAGGATGTCATCAACATAAAGTACTAAGAATTGCACAGAGGTCTCCAATTCCTTTTTATACACACATGACTCATTCGAAATTTGAATGAAGCCAAACGCTTTGACTGATTCATCAAATCGAATGTTCCAATTCCTAGAAGCCTGTTTCAATCCATAGATTGATCTTTGGAGTTTGCAAACCTTTTGCTCACTCCCACTGAATGTGAAACCTATGGGTTGCTCCATATAAATATCTTTATCAATGTCACCATTGAGAAAGACAGTTTTCACATCCATTTGCCATATCTCATACTCATAATATGCAGCAATGACAAGCATGATCCGAATAGACTTTTGCATTACAAATGGCGAAAAAGTTTCATCAAAGTCCACGCCGGGTCTTTGAGTCAATCCTTTTGCAACTATTCTTGCTTTGTAGGCTGCAATGCTTCCATCAACTCCAAGCTTTCTCTTAAAGATCCATTTGCAACCTATTGGTTTGACCCCATCAGGCAAATCTACCAAGGTCCAAACTTGGTTGGAGTTTATGGAATCCATTTCGGATTTCATGGCTTCTATCCACTGTTCAGAGTCAGAATCTGAAAGTGCCTCCTCATAAGTTAAAGGATCATTATCCTTTTGAGAGATTTCATGGAAGAATCCATACCATCTCTCCGGCTTTCTAGGAGTGCGTTCAGAACGCCTCAGAGGAGGATTTTCGTGTGTATTGAAATTTGTGATTGGTTGTGGTTGATCAGTAGGGGACGTTTCTTCAGTGGGTGGCGTGGGGTCACTTTGTACTTCTTCTAATTCTATGATCTTGCCCTTCTTTTCTTTAAGGAATGGTTCCTCAAGAAAAGTGGCATTTCTGGAAACAAACACCTTTTGCTCAGATTGATCATAGAAGTAGTATCCTATGGATTCCTTAGGATAACCTACAAAGTAGCATAAGTTAGAACGAGATTCTAACTTATCTCCCACTGTCCTCTTCACGTAAGCAGGACAACCCCAAATTCTTAAGTAAGAATAACTAGGGATTTTACCATGCCACATTGCATAGGGCGTTTTAGGGACTGACTTAGAGGGGACTAGATTCAGAATCTTTGCTGCACTTTCTAGGGCATAACCCCAGAAAGAAGGTGGTAAGTCAGTGAAACTCATCATGGAACGAACCATATCAAGTAGGGTTCGATTCCTTCTCTCAGAAACTCCATTAAGCTGAGGAGTTCCCGGAGGAGTCCACTGAGAGATAATCCCATTATCTTTGAGATGATTAAGAAATTCTTCACTAAGATATTCGCCTCCTCGATCAGATCGAAGTGCTTTGATCTTGTGACCAGTTTGGTTCTCAACCTCCTTTTGAAATTCTAAGAATTTCTCAAAAGCTTCAGATTTATACTTCATTAAGTATACATAACCATATCGACTAAAGTCATCGGTAAAGGTTATGAAATACTGATGATTGTTTCTAGTGCTTACACTGAGCGGTCCACAAACATCAGAATGGATCAAATCCAAGACCTTAGTGGCACGTTCCACAGTCCCTTTAAAAGGAACTTTGGACATCTTTCCTTTGAGACATGATTCGCAAGAAGTTAACTCTTTGAGATCATTTTCAGAGAATGATCCTAAAGGGTTTATCTTGCTAATTCTGTTCTTGGAAATGTGTCATAATCTAGCGTGCCATAAGGGAGCTGAAACTTTGTCATCTCTCTTACGCTTCGTTTCTCGTTGTATATTCATAATATTGATATTCTGAGTTAGATAAAGTCCATTACTTAGAGTACCAATGTGAACGGAAGAGTTGTTCCGTTTGATAAAGTATTTACCATTCTTAATATAAGTTTCATAACCTTCACAATCTAAAATTGGAACAGAAATTGTATTACGAATAATGCTCGGTACATAAAGGACTTTATTTAAGACTAACTCAAAACTACCTAAATCTAATCTAATTGTGCCTAAAGCTCGAGCTTCAACGTTTGAGCCATCGCCGATCTTCAAGACACATTCTCCTTCTTTGAGTTGTTGGACTTCACTTAGCATCTGTACATCATTACAAATATGAGTTCCACAACCGGTATCAAGTACCCAAGAACTAGAATTAATAGAAAGATTTACTTCAACGAGAAAGATACCTTTCTTTAGAGTAGCCTTGTACTCTGGGCAGTTTCTCCTCCAATGTCCCGCTTTGCCACAATGGAAGCAAACATCCTCTTTCTGATCACGCTTCTTCTTTTGGGCCTTCCCCTTCGAAACGCCACCAGTGGGCCTAAGGGGTTTCTTCTTCTTCTTTTGGGCTTTCTTGCCCTTACCTTTAGAAGGCCCAGAAGAGGAAGATGGAGCATTCACCATCAAAACCTTATTGTCCTTCTTGATCGTGCTTTCAGCAGTCACAAGCTGACTAATCAGCTCAGCTACAGTAGCACCAGCATGATTCATGTTGAAGTTAAGGACAAATGGGTTGAATGATGGTGGGAGCGAAGCTAGCAACAAATCCACTGAAAGCTCATCTTTCAGTGGCATGTCCATGTAGGTAAGTTTCTCAGTAAGGGCGAGAAACTTGAGTCCATATTCATGGACACTTGAACCTTCCCTCATTCTTAAGTGGAACAATTCCTTTGAAGTGTTATACCTTGTAACACGTTCATGAGGGCGGTAAAGTTGCTCTAAGTGGTCGTAAATCTCCCAAGCGAATTCCATGGCCTCATGTTGCCTTTGCAAGTCCGGAGACATGTTAGCCAACATAAGGCAACGGGCTTGGAGATTATCATCCTTCTTCTGAATCGCGTCCCGCTCGGCCCGAGTGGGAGCCTCCCCTTCGGGACTAGGCTCCCCTTCGAAGAGAACATAAGTTCTCTTCTCAGAATCTAAAATGATTTTTAGATTCCTCAGCCAATCAGAATAGTTGGGACCAGTCAACTTGTTTGACTCGAGGATCGATACAAGAGGGTTTTTGGTTGCCATTTCAAAACACGTAGAGAATCACAGAATCTACGACCTAAATGGTAAAACAGAGAACTAGTGAGCATGCTGAATTATAACGATATACAAAAGATAAGGTCTTTAATCTAATGTAGCTCCCACTGTTTTTCAAAGATCTATAATTCCCAAAGATCTAAGAGGAACACGTTTCCTAATGGGTACTAAGATCCTAGGCATTTTACCTCAAACCCACTACTCGTGGACATTCTATGTAAGAACCCTAGGTAGGTACAACTTACCAATTCTAACACCTTTAGAACTCTTAGTAATTGTTTTTGCATCACCTATCTTTCAATATGGACCCACGACTCGTGCGACATCCATATTTACTTAGGCGTTAAGCTAGACCCATCAATCATAAGATCATGACCAAAACTTAGTTCGAACGACCCACGACTCGCGGACATCGCCCTTGCTAAAATTGATCACGAAATATTGATCATTTAAAATGATCAATTAGGTAACTAAGAACTAATAAGCTCCACTAGCTATCCCACGACTCGCGGACAATAACTAGCTTCACTTACTAAACTTAAAACCTATTGATGGAATGCTAGGAATTTAATTCAAAATTTACATCTCGAATTAAATACCTATTTGTTCGAAATTAGCTTAATATTTAATGGGAATTTTCGAATCAACCGGAGAGTTGTCCGGTTCAACCTCACCAACATATATGTTATCCAATTTTATTAGTCTTGATTAATGCAAGTACACTTAAATGCATTTCAAACAAGCACATAAACAGATAACATGTCCTAGCATGATACTAACATGTATTGATCATGGGTTCTACCTATCTTATGTGTGATATGTGGGAGCCACTCCACAATCACAAGTTCTAACATACATGCCACATAAACAGTTTAAATCACATAAGGGAAAGCGGTAACAAAATACGAGCCCTATCTCTATTACATTTAACAATTGAGATTCCCCTCCCTAACATTTTGAGGGGTCTTCACTTATGGCCTCCTTGTTACTTGAATGTGGTCTATCTTACTCCTTGGGTGCATTGTCTCCAAAATGAAAATAAAACCTCACCACCTATCTCTACTCTCAAATTACAATAAAAGAAAAAGACATAAAGTAATAAGGCTCAATCTTCATATTGGCCTTAGACAATTACACGGGGCATACCCCGGCCTCAAAAACAGTAATATGGAAAGCCACATAATAAATCACATAACAGTACGCACATAAGTGAGGCTCCAACCTCAATTGAAAAACGCAACTATAGGGCTCCAACCCCAATTTAAACCATCCATGTGCATAAATTAAAACCATACATAAGTCTAAACCCATGATCACCTAACATGCTTTTGCGAGAATTTAGATTTAGCCAATAAATTAAAATTCCCGTTTCAAGTCCTAATGACTTAAAACACGACTTGATGCGAGTCTTATTTATAAAAGTTTTCAATAAATCCCAAATTACCAAAACAAATAAAATTCCAATTAATTTCTGAAAATTAATAATTTTATCAAAGATTGTATTTTCCCAAAATATAAACCGTTTCAATTTCTCAAAAATCCCAATTTTAAGTTTTATTCGAAAATTTAAAATAAATATTCAAAAAATAAAATTTTAAAATTAAAATAAAAAATTGGGACTGGATTGCACGAAACACGAAAAGGTCGGATCACGAAAACGAGGCCCGCACACGAAAGAGCTGCGCACATCGCGCGCGCGCGCGCACGGTAGGTGCTTGGCCTCGCGAGTGCGCACGCTGCGCGCCGATGGGCGGCCAGTCTCGGCCGCCCTGGGCGGGCACGCCTAGGCGCGGTTGCGGGAGGGTGCTGGGCGGCGTCGCCCATGCGGGCGGCTGGCGCGCGACGCCTTCGCGCGCAGGGTTTCGCGTGTTCGTCGTAATCCGGGTTTTGTTTCGTGTTTTCGTTCAAAAGCAAAACCAATCCAAGAAATCCAAAAACAGTTTATACAGTTTCAAATCTAAAATAGTTTTCAAAAAATTAAATTTTGCAAAAACCAATTTTCAGAAACTTTCAGGAAAAAATACAGTTTCGTAATTCAGGCTTTCTAAAACAATTACAAATACTCAATCGCATCAAGCCTAAGAATTTCTACCAAATTCAGTATAATTGAGACGAATCAGAAACACGATTAACGAGGTGGCTCTGATACCACTTGTTGGAAAATACGAATCAGAAAGCAGCGGAAATTTAAAAATTTTCCAACAAAAGGACCTTGAACTCGCAATCGTGTAACCAAATTCGTAGAGATAGAAAACTTACTTTTCTTTTATTGTTTCTTGAAGCGTTTCAAGCCACCCAAGAACGCTCTTCTCGCGGCTTGATCTCCTCTCCTTGGTAAAGCTCGAATCTTCAAACTTCTAACTTGAAGCTCTCTAGAGATAGTCCACCAACTTGATCACAATCTAACTAGTAAGGATGCTAGTTCTCTAGTTAGTGTTTAGGCTTAACCTAGGGTTTATTTGATCTTGGAGAAAGGAAGGTGTTCAACACATAAACCAAAAGAATTCTCAATTAGATCCATAAGGAGCTCGAGCTCTCCTATTTATAAAGAGGGGAGTGCCGAAATTCCTAGTCCTTAATGGGCTAGGATTTTGGTCTCTCTGTCTCCTATTACTTGATCATCAAGTAATTTTGACTTTGACTTTGAATTCTAATTCAAATCAACTTTCAAGAGAGCTAAAAATATCCAAACTATTTTTGGATAATTTTATACTTTATTTATTTAAAATAAATAACTTATTTTTATCTAATTAATTAATTCATAATTAATTAACTAGATTATTTTCTCCAAAATTAGACTTTCTTTTTAATTCAAAATTAAACCAAAGTCTATTAAATAATTAACACATTTAATTATTTAATATATATATCATATATATATATACATATACACGTGTGAGGCACGTGTCCTCCTCACGGGACTCACACGTGTGATTTCACACGTGTGGAACCCCTTTGGCCCGAGTAACTCATTTAATCATTTTAAAGCTTCAACTCATGTAACCAAGTTGTTGTGTGTGACCCTCTAGGTTCTCAATTCAATTAGCAGTGACCCTAATTAATTAATTCACTAATTAATTAATCAGTCCCCAGATTAAACGACCATAGTCTAGCAACAGGTGTTTAACCCCTAGCTGAATTGGAGTGTTCGGATTCGACAGAACCTTTAAGTCATTGATTCATGTGAGATACAATTCTCCTACTTACTATCTCTCAACCAAGATCTAGGGTAAGGGAATAATCAGAACCCTAATAATCCGGTCTTAAAGCTAAGTGCATTTCATATCCATTTGATCTCAATCCAAGAAACCCTTTTCTTGATATCTTGATCTACTGCCTTGGCCAAGGACTCCATATAGCATATGAATGACTTACACAATAAGAGATCACCTTGAAAATGCAAGTGTAGGTCCTTTCTTGATTCTCATTCACTTTCATGAATCACTTGTGCAGCCCCAGCATAAGCCTTGAATCAGTTGTCTAAGGCGACACCCTTTAAAGGTTATACCTAAGACTACAGAGTTAACTCATAAAGTGACAAGGAACCTCAAGTCTAAGGATCAATTAATCACATCAATGACCCGTGAGATATTTCCTAATCTGGAAGTTTCTATTTCCTGAAACAGAAACTTCCTTTCCCATTTAGGAATGTTCTCACACGGGGCACCTCAGTGAACTTACTTATTAAAGTAAGCACCCTCATGTATCACGCACGTATCAACTATACACTTTGCACCTCCATGAAACAAGGTGGTCCTTCTTAAGGGCGTGATACCACAAGCAAGCCTTAGAGGAGTCAGGTTGACACTCCCACTGTCTGTAGGACTCATCGGCTTGGAGCATTTTACTATTCATGACTTATGTGATATAGGGCTAGTTTCATGAACCATTTCACCTAAATGGTAGAGTCCTAAAGTCATCAGGATTAGGGGAGTTCTCATACATGTACAGCTAAAGTAAACGCATACCAAACAAGAGCATATAAAGAAGTGTTGCCTCAATTCGTTATTTCATTCAAAGATTGTCTGTGATTACAATAAGGAAAAGCACAAAACGGATATATAATCGGCTTTCTAGGGCACTATTCCTAACACGTATGATATTATGAGTGTTCAAGCAAGAGAAAGTTTTGGGTACTTCATCATTCATTTGAATGATTACTCTAGATACAGATATGTTTGTTTGATGAGACTTAAGTCTGTAATTTTGAAGAGTTCAAAGAATATAAGACTGAAGTCAAAGAGTCAAATTAGAAAACATATCAAAACACTTCGATTAGATCGAAGTAGTGATAAGTATCTAAGTTCAGAGTTAAATAGAATTTCTCAAATGAGATTAGATCTGAACTATCTGTATGAGATACGTCTTAGCAAAGATGTGTTGCAGAAAAGAGAAATAGAACTTTGATAATGATGGTAAGATTTATGATGAGTCATGCTGCCCTGCGAAGCTAGTTTTTGGGCCTTGCGCTCAAAACGATAATGTACATTAAACCTAGTTCTATCTAAGTCGGTTCCTAAAACACTGATGGATCTGTAGTTAGGGTAAAAACCCTATATCTCTTACCTTCGGATTTGAGGTAGCCTGGCCCACATGTTAAGGATAGATCCTGACGAGTTAGAATAAAGAACAAAGGTTTACTTGTTCTAAGGTTATCCTAGAAGAACAGGAGGTGGTATATTTTGTAATTTGAGAAATCACAAAAGGCGTTTGTGAATATTTCAAAGATGATTACATAGATAACCACAAAGGGTGGAAGCAAAGTAGTGTTAAAAGAAAATAACAGTATTTGATACTAATTTTCCATAAACCCGTGATAACTAAAAATGTATTAGATACATGTGGTGTACCAACTACAACATATGATGTAGAGACGTGTACACGAGAGCATTATTGTAGTGAGAGGATTGTCAGGATACTTGACACGATACCTAAGATTAACCCAAGTGGTTGACTCTAATGTATCTGATCCTGTAACGTGTAATGAAGTTGTGGATGATATAGACGCTGGTCGTTTGGTCAAAAGCCATTGAATCATAGTTATAATCTTAGTATTCTAACAAATTCTTGAACTTCTGAAGGCATTAAATTAAATGCAATTGGGTTCTACAAGAAAATAAAAGGAGAAATGGATGAAAAAGGACTTTGGAGCAAAGCTTATGGCAAAGGTTTTTACTCAGAAAAGAAGAAATCGTTTATGAGGTCTTCGCGCCTATAACAATGCTTAAGTCCATTATCCTCTCCATTTTATCTCATTACCGATTATGAGATTAGATAAATGGATGTAAAGACTGTGTTCTTGAACGGGCATCTTCAAGAAGAAAAGATACATGGTACAACCTGAAGGCTTCACAGCCAGAAGTCAGGTGCATACAGTATGCAAATTTGATACATCATTTTTGTGATCTTAAGCAAGCGTCTAGATCATGTAACATCAGAATTAAAAAGACAATTTTAAATCCTTTCGATTTATGTAATTGCCAGATGATCTATGAGTGTACAAAAGACATCATGATAATATTATAACCTTTTAGCTTTGTACGTAAATGATATTCTACTCATTGGGAATGAAGCAAGAATTTTATCATTGGTCAAGATTCGGACGTCAAATCAGTTTGACACGTAAGACCTTAGTGAGACCAATAATATTCTAAGGATCAAGCTTTTGTCGTGATCATGAGAATAAAAAGATTGGTTCATTACAAGAAGCATATATAGATAAAATGTTGGTAAGGTAAAATATGACAAATTTCAAGAAAGGTTCATTAGCTTTTAGATATGGAATTTGTCTATCTCGGGATCAGTGTCCTAAGACAACTGAAGAGATAGAAAACATGATTAGAGTTCCGCAGCGGAAGCTTTATGTATGTCATATTACGTACAAGGCCAACTGTCTATTATGAAATAGGTCTAAGTCAGCAGATATTAGTCAAACCCTAGAATCTGACACTGGGTAGTAGTGAAAGCATATATTGGAGTACTTGAGAAGGACTTGAGATTAAATGCTTGTCTACCACAGTGGTAAGCTCATTTCAATAGAGTACACAGATCCGGATTTACAGTCTGATTTGTATTCTAGATGTTTGACATCAGAATACGTGTTTACTCTAGAAAGAGCAACCGTTAATTTGGGAATGTTAAGCAAGACTTGTATTGCTTACACCGCCACAGAAGTTAAAATATATGGTAGCTTGAGAAGCAGCCAGTTAGATGTATTGGATTCATGATTTCCTAGTTGTTGGCTCAGAGAAACATCTAATATATCCTTCACTAAAGTATTAGCACAAAAGAGTGCAAAACGAGTTTTGACACTCATGTGAAAGGAATAAGACTTAGATGTGTGGCCGAATTGTATTTAGGGCAAGTGGGATATTGTTGGGAATAGTGCCCTAAAAATTCAATTTGTTGAATTAATTAAACTGAATTTACATCGAGTTGTGAATATTTCACATATTAATAATTAATGACGTGTGGTGGTATTCTTATATGAAATGTGTTTCATAGGAAAAGACTTTGAATGCCGAAATCACGTGTCATTAAAGTTCTAGTCGGTAAGATAAGAATATGTTCTTATCAAGACTATAACGTGGTTATATAAGATGATTAGTCTTTCGTCATAGGGAATGGTGATTACGGTTATAACACGTTGATGATTTTCAATAGGATTGGAAACATCAAACTGGACCACTGAGATTATTCATTTTATATACTGCTATCTAAAATGAATAAAATCTCAGGAAGCATTGTACTCTTAATCCTGATAATATTTCGGCTTTAGGCATGTAGTGTTAGTCACTGTAATATACTCGAAGTGAGGTCTCGGTAATGGTGGCCAAAATACTTTGTACGTTCGGTGACAAAATGAAATGTGCTAAAGAGTTATATTGATCGAGGAACATGTGGCCTTGCTGGAAAGTAAAAGATATCCCTGAAATAGGTTTGCAAAAGTTCGAATTAAGACTTTGGCCAAAGCACTTCGCGTGATACGTCATCGAAGTTTTATGATGAATGTGTTTCACATACAAAGAATTTGAACTTAAGGCGAACCAATAAATTTCAGATTAGAGATGAAAAAAAAATGATAGTAGTTGCAATTTATTTTTCATGGATATCTACAAGAAGGAGTGAAATGCGAGATTATTCTAGATCAAAAAATTCGTGAATAATTTAATTAATTTTAGAGTGCAACAATATTTATTTAGTGGAATTAAATATTGTTAAACGGTAATTAATTACTATCATGTGATGATAATATATTAACCCATTTGGAGCTAAAGTTAATTAGTCCTGCAGGTCCCCCTGCAAGCCCCAATTGATAACCCGAAGAGAAAAATATTAAAAGGAGAAAGAGAAATGAATTTCAAAGTGTTTGAAAATAGCCAAGAGATTTACTTTAAGAAAATAAATCAAAGTTCCAAAGAGTTGAAAATGCCCGAAATTTTATTTTAGAGAAAATAAAATTTTAAATTTTTTTCTTTGAAAAAATAAAATAAAATAATGCTGACGTGGCAGGTGTTGACGTGTCACGCCACGTCAGCGGGTTGGGCCCCAGTTGGCGCTGACGCAACGCGCCAAGTGGACGGCACAGATCGCGCAGCGTCAGCGCAAACGGACGTCCCAGATACGATCTGGGCGGGCGGGTCAAACGGGTCGGTCAACGGGATAAAGGGTCGGCTATTCGGATAGGGTCGAACCCGACACGTGTCGCAATCTGGTGGATCTATGCGTTTGCACACGCGTCAACCACTTGGCGGACTTCTGGCGGCACGTGGTTGGTGGCGTTGTGTCCGCGGCGGAGAGAGCTGCCACGTGGCGTGCTCCGATTGGCCAGATTACACACGATTTGTACGCGGTTGTACAAATGACCAAAATACCCTTCATTTTATGCCTAAAATGACCAAACTGCCCTTTTTTTTTCCTATAAATAGGCTGATCCCCTCCCTCATTTCTCATTCAGAATTTTCAGCTAATTTTGGCATTAGAGAGAGCTTCTCTCTCGTTCCCTTTTAATCCTTTTAATTAAGGGATTAATTAGTATATAATTAGGTGATTATATAATTAATATATAATCCACTTAATTATTAGAAAATTAGAAAATATTTTCTCGAGTATTTCGGGAAATACTCACGGAGCCCACACTCCGAGGGTCGAGTCGGGGATATTGCGGGGAAGCTCTGCCGGTCTCACGAAAGGGAAAGGAGCTGAAAAAATACCGTTAGATAGCCATGTTTGCAGTACGGTAATATTTTACAGTTATATTATTTTAAGCATGATAAATTATATGCTCTTAAGTGTTAATTGCATTTTAGATATTTATCTGCTTAAGTGATTTAAAATTTATTATCAATTGCATGTATATACTTGAGTAGATCCAGCTAGTCTTCCGCTATTGTATGAAAATGTTTTACAAATATTTTAATACTTGTATTATAAACAAAGTTTCAAAATGTGGTCCCGAACCGCGACTGTTCTGGGTCCACCTCCCAGCAGTATGAATCCTAATTTTCTGGGTTTTTTTTTATTTTTTTTTTTTGGGGGGGGAAGGTGTAATAAACCCTATTTATACCCCAATTTTCCCTCCTTTTTTGATACGACTGCGTTTTGGCTCCATTTCACAACCTCGCGGGCTAAAAAAATTAACCCTTGCGGGCCACTTGCGTCACACGTGACCTTTTCTGTCCAATATTTAATGCCAGTTACTTAAAGGACTTAAATTGAGATTTTTGGAAACATAGAGGATGCAATTTGAGACAAGTGAAAAGTTCAGGATCAAAACCGAAAAATGCCATTTGTAGAGGATTAAAAATGATATTTTCCCAATACTTAATTACCCTTTACAGAAGGGAAAAAAAAAAAGGACGAACAAACCATTTTGTTAATATAATATCTTATATACACAATTCCATTCTTTTATTTTGTATGTTAATACTTCAAAATATAATTTTCATACTTTATATGTAAAATTAGTTCTTATTTATAAACAAGAAAGATTAATATATTGTCCCATTAAAACTTAGAAATATTAAATGATAATGCTAGGGTTTAATGGTATGGCATAAGTAGGGGTGTCAATTCGGTTGGGTCGGGTTGAGGTAGGGGTATTACATGAAAATTCTCAACCCGAATCCGACCCGACCCGACCCGAATTTGAACCCAAAAATCCCAACCCGAACAGTACCCGAACACTGTTCGGGTCACCCGATAACCCGACCAACACGAAATAACCCGACCCGAAACGATTTTCTTTTTTTTTTTTTTTTCTTTTCTTAATTCTAATTTATGTTTAAAGTATTTTAAAACTTGATAGCAATATATAAAAATATATAGTTTGTAAGGTTTGACATAATTGTAATTAATATATGATAAAAAAATTAATACATAAATATTATTAAGTTCTAATTCTAAGTTTAATTATAACTAATTTCTATATCAACTCTATTTAAATTTCTATTTATCTAAATTCAATCAATAAGTTAATTATGTAAAATAAAAATTAGATACATAAACATTATTTAGATCGAATAATATATTTTCTACTAAACTAATCATAATGCAATTCAAATTCTTTAAGTCCAAATAAATACATCTCTTTTTGTCCATAAACTCCGTTTAATTCTAATCATATTATAGTCATATATGTCTTTCTAATGAACAAAACTATACAATTTAGACAAATTATATAATATTGACATAATAAATCACATTTTTCTCAAATAATAATCACATGTTTATAGAAAAAAATATTTTACTAGCCCTTTTTTAATAGTCTATTATATTATATTATAAAAATACGAGTTAATTTTTGGATTTTTTTAAAATTTATTGGTCGCCAAAATATCCTTACAATAATGATTGCCCACAAATTTGTTAGAATTGTAGTCTCGAGCCTGCGTTACTTTGATTGTCCCTTCGTGGGTAAAATGGATCCAAAATGGGTAAAATATGAATAAAATTGATTAAAATAGATCCAAGTAGGTAAATTGGATTCAAAATGGGTAAAATGTGGGTAAAATGGATTCAAATGGGTAAAATGGATCCAAATGAATAAAATGGATCAAAAATGGGTAAAATGAATCCAAATGGATAAAATGGATTCAAATGGGTAAAATGAGTCCAAATGGATAAAATGGATCCAAAAGGGTAAAATGGATCCAAACTGGGTAAAATGGATCCAAATTGGTAAAATAGGTTCAAAATGGGTAAAATATGGGTAAAATGAATCCAAAATGGGTAAAATTAGTCCAAGTAGGTAAAATGAGTCCAAAATGGGTAAATTGGATCCAAATGGGTAAAATGAATACAAGTGAGTTAAATACATCCAAGTGGTAAAATGGATACAAATGGGTAAAATATGGATAAAATTGATTAAAATGGATCCAACTTGGTTAAATAGATCCAAGTAGGTAAAATAGATCCAAAATGGGTAAAATATGGGTAAAATTGATCCAAGTGGGTAAAATGAACCAAAATGGACAAAATAGATCCAAAATGGGTAAAACAAATCCGAATTGGTAAAATGGATCCAAAATGGGTAAATTGGATCCAAATGGGTAAAATTGATTCAAAATGGGTAAATGTGGGTAAAATGGATCCAAGTGGGTAAAATGAATCTAAATGGATAAAATGAATCCAAAATGGGTAAAATGATTTCAAGTGGGTAAAATAGATCCAAAATGGATAAATTGGATCCAAATGGGTAAAATAGATCCAAGTGGTTTAAATGGATCCAAGTGGGTAAAATGAACTTAAATGCACAAAATAGATCCAAAATGGGTAAAATGGATCCAAATGGATAAAATGAATCCAAAATGGGTAAAATAGATCCAAATTGGTAAAATTGATCCAAATGGGTAAATTGGATCCAAATGGATAAAATGGATTCAAAATGGATAAATATGGGTAAAACGGATCCAAGTGGGTAAAATTGATCTAAATGGATAAAATGAATCCAAAATTGGTAAAATGGATAAAATAAATCCAAAATGAGTAAAATAGATCCAAATGGGTAAGATGGATCCGAATGGGTAAATTGGATCCAAATGGGTAAAATGAATTCAAAATGGGTAAATATGGGTAAAATGGATCCAAGTTGGTAAAATGGATAAAATGAATCCAAAATGGGTGGAATGGATCTAAATGGATCCAAAATGGGTAAAATAGATCCAAAATTGGTAAGATGGATCCGAATGGGTAAAATGGATCCAAGTGGGTAAAATGAATCTAAATGGATAAAATGGATCCAAAATGGGTAAGATGGATCCAAAATGGGTAAGATGGATCCGAATGGGTAAAATGGATCCAAAATGGGTAAATTGGATCCAAATGGGTAAAATGGATTCAAAATAGTTAAATATAGGTAAAATGGATCCCAATGGGTAAAATGAATCTCAATGGATAAAATGAATCCAAAATGGGTAAGATGGATCCGAATGGGTAAAATGGATCCAAAATGGGTAAATTGGATCCAAATGGATAAAATGGATTCAAAATGAATAAAATATGGGTAAAATGGATCTAAGTGGGTAAAGAGGTAAAAAACGAACCTAAAACAAGTAGAATGAGTCCAAAATAGGTCGAACAGGTTGAAAAACGGGTGAGATGAATAGGAATTTGGTTACAAGTCTAATCTTAATCAAATTCTAAATCTAACTCGAATAAATTGTATCCACATTAAAAACTTGTTTATAATCTTAATTAAGATCTAATTCTAAGTGTAATTATAATTAAGTTTTATATCAACTCTATTTAAATTCTTATTTATATAAAGTTAGTAAAATTCAATCAATATGGCAATTATGTAAAATGTAAAATAGATACATAAAATTATTTTGATCGAATAATATATTTTCTACTAAACTAATCATAATGAAATTCTAATTGTTTAACTTTAAATAAACGCATCTCTTTTTGTCCGTAAACTTTTGGTAAATTCTAATCATATTACAATCATGTATGTCTTTCTAATTAACAAAATTGTATAATTTAGACAAATTTATATAATATGAACATTATAAATCACGTTATTCTCAAATGATAATCACATGTTTATAAAAAAAATTTATTTTACTAACCATTATTTTAATATTCTATTATATTATATTATAAAAATACGAGTTAATTTTTGAATTTTTTTTGAAATTTTTTTGTTGCCAAAATATCCTTACAATAATGATTTGACTAATGTCTAATTAAGTTAATTATGTAAACCAATATGTATTATAAATTATTATTAAAATTTTATAAGTACTTAATTATGGATAGAAATTTGGTTACAAGTCTAATCTTAATCAAATTCTAAATCTAACTCTAATAAATTATACCCACATTAAAAACTTGTTTATAATCTTAATTAAGATCTAATTCTAAGTGTAATTATAATTAATTGTTATATCAACTCTATTTAAGTTCTTATTTATATAAATTTAATAAAATTCAATCAATAGGGCAATTATGTAAAATATAAATTAGATACATAATAATTATTTAAATCGAATAATATATTTTTTACTAAACTAATCATAATGCAATTCTAATTATTTAAGTTTAAATAAATACATCTTTTTTTTTTCCCGATGCAATTCTAATTATTTAAGTTTAAATAAATACATCTTTTTTTTTTCCCGTGAACTCCGTTTAATTCTAATCATATTACAATCATGTATGTCTTTTTAATTAACAAAATTATATAATTTAGACAAATTATATAATATTAACATTATAAATCACGTTATTCTCAAATAATAAATTAATTATTATTTTTTAAGTATATCTAATCCTAAACCAATTATCATTTCATAAATTTTTATCTAATTATAATACACCATATAATTTAAATATATTAAATATATATTAAATAATTTTTTTTTTAATTTTTCGGGTCGGGTCGGGTCGGGTTGTTGGGTCACCCGCATAGTTTTTCGGGTCGGGTTGTTGGGTCACCCGCATAGTTTTTCGGGTTGAATCGGGTCAACCCGAAACCCACCCGAACCCGGCCTCTCATTTTCGGGTCCATTTCGGGTCCGACCCGATTCCAACCCGACCCGAAAACCCCCAACCCGAACCTGATATTTTTCGGGTTGGGTCGGGTCGGGTCACATTTTGACACCCCTGGGCATAAGGACAATTAGCTACGTAATTTTTTGATAAATAATTAATGATTCTATAATCAATTTCACATAAATTAAGAATCAAAGACATTGACAATATCAAATGTAAGGACACCAAATGTCTTAAATACATTAAAATGTTGAAATATATACCATTTTGATGATATGACACCACATTAATAAAAGTCAAAAGATTATTAATTATTACATATCAAAGCAAAGTTTCTTACATTATTTATTTTAGAGAACTTATAAGTTATATGGGATAATCAAATTAGACATAATTACAAGCCGAATGCAATTTTTTTATTTTTAAAATTATTTATTTTAATTTGAACAATACTATAAAATTGATGGTGCTGTATATTTTACCAGATATCTTCCAAACAACATTTCGAATAGCACTCAAGATGCCATGACAGAGTTGTGCTCATTCGTAATTGCCAGATCGGTTTCACGTTGACACCTCCCTCTGCTCGTGTCATTGGGCACCTCCTAAAGAGGTTAATGGATGATCCGATAACGTCAAGGTTGTGTTGTTGTCCATGGCTGTAAGAGCTTGATGCTTTGCATTTATATAGGGATAGGACATTATGGCTTAAGAATTCTTGCTGACATGTATCTATATTATCTATATTATTATATAAAGTGAGAGACTCATTGTGTTATGGGCTCTATTTTTTATTTTTTTTTCGAATTTTTTTTTCTAACGGTTCGTAAGAAACAGATTTTTATATAGATAAATCACAACCAATGATTAATTTATCCGCAATATTTAACTACGTTTCTATTTAAGTTTTTATTTTTTCTTTTGGTCTTTTTTATTTATTTTTTACTTAATTTATTTATAATTGGTCCTCAAATTTTCAAAAATTATATTTTTACTACTTAATCTTTTGAATTTATTTTTATCGCCCATTACCAATTAGACAAATTATTATAATAATTACTAACTAGATACAATATAATACAACACCTTAATACACAAAAAAATAATATATTTTTTAATCAGAGAAAAAAATATTAAGTTTAATCACGTAAAAAGAATAAAAAAAGATATCATGTTGGAATATTATAATGTAATAACTTTAGACTACTGTACTCTGTAATATAAATAGTTTTTATAATTTTGAAACTCCTCCTCATCTTACACTATTTTTAAAGTTTTGTACTCATCAATATAATTCTTAACTTCTTTTTCATCAAAATCTAAAATTCAATAATAACTCCTTTAGCTATATATTTATTTATCAAAATTATCCAACTGGTTTAGGATTAGCCACTTCATTTTCTTCTTTATATACTTAATGGGCACAACAATAAAGTACAATATCTTATTTTTAATCACTTTTTATTATTTTATAAGAATTTTTTGCTTTAATTACGAAAACCGAATTTTTGGTATAAATGTTATAGAAATCATAAGTATCACTATAACATTCAAATTCCATACCTACACAGGGTGGAATTCATATCTCCGTTGTTGGTGGAATCGTAAATTACCATCTCAAATCTCGATGGTTTTATAATTTAAAGGTAAATCTTATTATTTAAAGGGGTAGTTATTAAACAGGACCAATAATGCTAAAAAATTATCCTAAACACCCTAGTTTGAAAAATCTATGTTTGAGGTCAACAATACATAATATATTTTTCCTAAACCCCCTAATCACCTAAAAAGATTGGGTTGCCCTTATGTTTTTCCTACCGCCAGTCCAAATTTGCTTCCTCCAAACCTCTGCTTTACTAAGTCTCACCAACCCCATCGGAGTCTTCTTTTGCAATCTTGCTTTGCGCGAATGGTGCCGTAATTTTCAACTGGCGACGGAGAGCAGGACAGTAAAGCATATCAAGGAAGTGTATGAGACCTTTTTCCGTTCTAGATTTGAATCTTTGATGTTGTATTTTGTCCTGTTCTGTTTGCATTTTATTTCCATTTTGGTTTATATCTGCAATGTTTAGTTGGAAATGGTATTGATGCCAACTAACACTTCAATGGCTGTTAATGGGCAGATTATCTTGTTAAGATGTTTAATTCAACATCGTCGGCGCAAAATGAGTCGAGGCTGTTCTGTTATTGTGGTATCCAGGCCCGTGTTTTCACTTCTAAGACTTCCAAAAATCCTCATCGGAGGTTTGCTAAATGTTGCAAGGGAACTTGTCGCATGTGGTTGTGGATCGATCCAGAACCCACCCCTGAAATGAGAGCACTTTCCGCCATCTACGAGAAGAAGATCGCTGTTCGGGATGCTGAAATCAGCCTTCTGAAGTTGAAGTTAAAATTTGTGGCAGCTCTTCTTCTTGTCTCATGGTTAGCCTCCCTAGTACGATGATTTATTTGATGATTCCTCTTGGTGTAAGATTATGGGTGATTCTTCATTTTTGGTAGTATGGTCACCCTCGGTTGTAATCCTACATTTAAACAAGCATGTAAATATTTTGCAGTGTATATTCGGTTGTTTATTTTCTGCTTTGGCGAATTGGGAAAAGCTGTGCTTGTCGAATTAAGAGATGAAAACTCGTAATTAAAAGTTGGGTTTGTCGAGTTAGGCTATGAAAAAGTTTTAATTAAAAGCTGGGTTTGTAGAGTTAGGCCATGAATATTCGGAATTAAAAGCTGGGTTGTCTAGTTTATGCAAACAATATATATTAATTCAGTCCAGTTGACTACATTCTTCTAAGGCATTTAATCGAGCAACTTGCGAGCACTTCTTACATTGCATTCCTGTCCACCCCCTATTGGTTTAGCTGTCACCGATCTATCCAAAGATGCTCCCATTTTTATTTTCTCACCCATCTCAATTTGTTGCAGGGGAAAAAATGGGAGCATCCATGTATAGATCGATGAGATCTAAATCGTACATAGATGATCTACCATTACGGATCTGTAGAAGTGGGGATTTGATGCCTGGCAGCCCACTATCACCTTTAAAAGCAGTATGTTCAACCCCTTATTGGTTTAGTTGTCACTGGTTGTGTATAGATGCTCTCATGTTTGTTTTCTTACCCATCTGAATTTGTTGCAGATGGAAAAAAGGGAGCATCTATACACAGATCGGTGAGAGCTAAACCAATACATAGATGATTTAGCATAAGAGATCTGTAGAAGTGGGGATTTGGTGGTGAATATAAAGGAGACCATCTGTAATCACATCGCCTTGGATAATGGGGGAATTAAATACCGGGAGTTGGTGAGTCACGCATTGGAAGACTAAAAGCAGGGTTAAAAATGTGTAATTGAAGGTTGGGTTTGTCCATTTGTAGGCCATAAAAATTCATAATTGAAGGTTGGCTTTGTCTAGGTGTGGGCCATAAAAATGCATAATTGAAGTCATGGTTTGTCCAGTGAAAGGTTAAAAATGCGTAATTGAAGGTTTGGTTTGTCCAGTTAAAGGCCATAAAATGCGTAATTAAAGGTTTGGTTTGTCCAGTGAAAGGTTAAAAATGCGTGATTGAAGTCATGGTTTGTCCAGTGAAAGATTAAAAATGCGTAATTAAAGGTTTGTTTTGTCCAGTTAAAGGCCATAAAATGCGTAATTGAAGGTTGGGTTTATCCAATTAAAGGTTAAAAATGTGTAATTGAAGTCAGGGTTTGTCTAGTGTAGGCCATAAAAATGCGTAATTGAAGGTTGGGTTTGTCCAGTGAAAGGTTAAAAATGCATAATTGTAGGTATGGTTTGTCCAGTGAAAGGTTAAAAATGTGTAATTGAAGGTTTGTTTTGTCCAGTTAAAGGCCATAAAATGCGTAATTGAAGGTTGGGTTTGTCCAGTTAAAGGTTAAAAATGCGTAATTGAAGGTTTGGTTTGCCCAGTTAAAGTTTAAAAATGCGTAATTGAAGGTTTGGTTTGTCCAGTTAAAGGTTAAAAATGCGTAATTGAAGTCATGATTTGTCCAGTGAAAGGTTAAAAATGCGTAATTGAAGTCAGGGTTTGTCCAGTGTAAGCCATAAAAATGCGTAATTGAAGGTTGGGTTTGTCCAGTGGAAGGTTAAACATGCGTAATTGAAGTCGGGGTTTGTCCAGTTAAAGGCCATAAAAATGCATAATTGAAGGTTTGGTTTGTCCAGTTAAAGGTTAAAAATGCGTAATTGAAGTCATGGTTTGTCTAGTGAAAGGTTAAAAATGAGTAATAGAAGTCATGGTTTGTCCAGTTAAGGGCCATAAAATGCTTAATTGAAGGTTGGGTTTGTCCAGTTAAAGGTTAAAAATGCATGATTGAAGTCAGGGTTTGTCCAGTTAAAGGCCATAAATATGCGTAATTTAATGTTTGGTTTGTCTAGTTAAAGGTTAAAAATGCGTAATTGAAGGTTTGGTTTGTCCAGTTAAAGTTTAAAAATACATAATTGAAGGTTTGGTTTGTCCAGTTAAAGGTTAAAAATGCGTAATTGAAGTCATGATTTGTCCAGTGAAAGGTTAAAAATGCGTAATTGAAGTCATGGTTTGTCCAGTTAAAGGCCATAAAATGCGTAATTGAAGGTTGGGTTTGTCCAGTTAAAAGTTAAAAATGCGTAACTGAAGTCAGGGTTTGTCTAGTGTTGCAATGTTGCAATGTTGTAATGTTGCAATGTTGTGGTCATCATTCAATCAATCTTGTTAATGTTGCAATCTTGTAATCACAATCTTGTTAATGTTGCAATGTTGTTATGATGTGATCATGATTCAATCAATCTTGTTAATGTTGCAATGTTGTAATGATATGATCATGATTCAATCAATGTTGTTAATGTTGCAATGTTGTAATGATGTGATCATGATTCAATCAATCTTATTAAGCATTTTTATGGCCTACACTGGACAAACCATGACTTCAATTACGCGTTTTTAACCTTTCACTGGACAAACCCAACTTTCAATTACGCATTTTATGGCCTAACACTGGACAAACCCTGACTTCAATTCCGCATTTTTAACCTTTAACTGGACAAACCCAACCTTCAATTACGCATTTGTATGGCTTACACTGGACAAACCCTGAATTCAATTACTGTAACACCCCAATTTCCAGACAGTCAGGGACGCTCGACACGTGTGAGTTTCGAGCGTTAGGATTTATCTTATTGTTTTAGTTATTCAATTCATATTAATTTTAGTTAAATTTTACAAATTGTATTTTAACGTGATTATGTGAAATATGTGTCAACTTGGGAATTATTTTATAAATTGAATTCAATTGTTACATGAATTAATTGCCCAACTGGTATTAATTGCTTAATTGTCCCTAAATGATTATTCTTGTAAATGTGAGGACTAAATTGCATAATTAATTTTGGGCTTAATTGATCAATTGGCAAACCTTTTATCCTTAATTGCATGACTTATATGTTGGGAGGATTTAATTGCAAATACCATATTTTTCCAAGATATATCACGGTATATGCATTTCTTCCACAACCTTCATTTCATTTTATTTCATACAAGCATATTCATCTCCATTTCTCTCCCTCTCGGTTCACTCATCAAAGAAGAAAAGAAAATTGGGAAATCATCATCTCCAAGCTAGAATTTGTTAAAGAATTTCATGATTGAAGCCAAGCATCATCTTTCATCATCCTCTTTCATTTATTTTCATTTCAAGGTAAATATATGAATATATCTGAATTCTTGATAATATTTCTTGAAGCTAGGGTTAGTGTTAAGCTAGCTAAATGGATTAATTGTTGTTAGAGGTATGGACACGTGATTATACCTTGAAACCATGCATGAATTCTTGGGAAATTTGAAGTTATATGATGGACTCACCTATGAGCTTGAAATTGGTGATTTGTGATGATCAAGCATGATTTAAGTGTTTAAGTTGGATTTATTGTATACTAAGTATGCTAGCATGTTTCCTTCATGAAATTATGCAATTAGAGATTGAGTTATAAGTGATTGGGATGATTTGGAGGTTGGTTCGTGCCTCCCCTATTCTTCTGCTCTGTTTTCTGTATTGTCTGCGTAATGGGAACGACCCTTCCTGTTCCCTTTGTATTTGGGGAACGACCGTTCTCATGTTTTGAATTATGTGAATGCCAGCGAGAACGGGAACGACCGTTCCCACTTTGGCTTATAGCCGGGAACGGCGGTTCCCATTTTCGGGGAGCCACTTCGGGGAGCTGGGAACGGCCGTTCCCATTTTTGAACTAAGGGCTGGAACGGCCGTTCCCAGGCCACTGGAGAGGCAGAAATATTCTGCATAAAAATGGAAATTTGGAATTTAATTCCAATGATTTATTTGACCCAAAATTGTTATTATATGGTTGATTACGTGCCAAAATATGATATTTACATGCTACATTATCCATTGCACGATATCTCGTTACATGAATAAGCCGTGCGTCCTATTTGGTAATATTCTTGAGTTATTGTCTCATACACGTACATTGTCCCATTTTCTTGTCCAGTTCTTCTCCAGGGCGGAGATTGTTGATCATGAGCACGTTCATGTATCCATAAGTCGTCGTGTCGCCTGTCAGGTGAGGTTTAATTGCTAGTTATATAGAACCCGTATACCCTTATATGAACTTTCGGCCAAAAGGTATTTATATCTATAGTTTTCCATGAAATCACTCACTATTTCAAGCAAGTCATGTTCATGAAAAACAAGCAAGCAAGCCATGTTATTGTCATGAATCAAGCACGTTTGGCGAGTAAAGCATGTTCACGTTGGGCCCAAGGGTAGTGGCTTGAGCCAACCGGGAAAGCAAGGGCTGACGGGTAACTCTAGCGCTATCCTCACCACATTGGGATGACCCCTGAATCCGCTAGGAGATTAGTGGAGGAAGGAGTTCCAGGCTTAGGGATTCATGTACCCTCTGCTCAACATGTCGTGGATGGTGAAGGCTAGCTACCTTCCCATCATTGGAGAGAGAAGGAGACTGGGGACGGGTCCGGCACCACGGATTGTCCTCGGGTTATTGCATGATTTTTATTCATTGAGTGTATTACTTGAGTACACTACCGCACGATTGCACGATAATGGAATTGTGTGATCACTTATCGATTAATAAAGCACGCATGTTTCATTTACACTTGGAGTATGGTTGGAGATTGCCCTCACTCGCCGGGGCCATGTATTGAATGCATGAAAATGATTAAGTATTTAATCTTGACAGTTGTATTCTCGGGCGAAGATATCATACTATTGAACTTATACATTTATCTTTTCTAAAACTTTACCCGAGAATATAGCTTACATGTTAACTGCGCAAATATTTATCTAAACCCCTCACTCGGTCTTCACAGACTGACGCCTCCACCTTTCAGGTTATTGTAGGTGCACGCTAGGTGGGAATCAAGTCGAGTCCAGTCCATGTAGTCGAGTCAGGCACGGTGTATTTACTTGATTATTTATAATTGCGCACGACATCATTGTTAAAGTTAATTGTTATGTATTCGAAAATGATAATGTATTGATATGTGAACTAGTATACGAATTATCTGACAAATGATCCAAGCTATAGCATGTTTCAATAGTTATATTTGCAAGTTAGTCAATTATGCCTCCGCTTTATTCTGTTGCATGTATGAGTTGGTCCCGCCTAGCTTGTCATTTTCTTTGCATTGTCACCCGTTCGTTATAGGTTAGTTCATGTAAGGGTTACCCGTTTCGTATGTGAATCGACCTATAGTGCGGGGGTGTGGCATCTCCACGTGTAGGGGTGCTACATCTTAGGTGGTATCAGAGCTCGGTTGTAAAACCGAGGTTCTAGTGTCGTGTTGTGTCAAGTCTAGCTCGTACGGCATAGGAATTACTTGTTAATTGAGAGTCTTGCATTTTATTTGAACTTCCTGACCTACTTAAATTCCTTGAAATACTTGAATTATTGAATAGCTTGGGCTTTGCATTGATTTTTGTTTATATGAAGATTTACATGACCAATGTGAATAATTGTCAATTTTGTTGAATTAATTGTTGTCAATTGCATTAAATTCCTGTTTTAGGGACAATTGTGTGACATGAGCATGTCTTACCCACATGCATTTATTTTCAAAAAGAAAGTTGTGAGTTACAGGTTACGGAAATGATATCAAACCACGGCCAATCGTCCAACAACTCCAGTCTACTACAAGATTCTTCATTAACTTCGGGACGGGTAAGAAAGTGTGCCAGAAATTCATACAAGGATTTGAGAGCCATTGTCTTTTCCTATTGAGTTAAAATTCAAGTAAGGGGATCCGAAAAAGAGGAATCAAGCTTGGAAATCATTCACAAGATTCGGGAGGTTGAAAAAAAAAAAAAAAAGAAAGAGAGAAGAAGAAAAAATTTCGAAGATGCTTAAGCTAGGGAGTTCTAGCAAAAGGGAGAGGCGATCCTCGAGGAATCAAGGATGAAGTGGCTTTAAGAGTTACCAACAATGGTGAGGTTGAATTAGAAGATATGGAGCAACCAATGGAAACTATAAAGGGGAGTAAAATGATAACTAGGTTGAATACCGGGACCACCGATGGAGGTTAACTCCGTGAAAAACATTGAGATAACAATGACATGAATGTGGAAGCAATTAAAGTCAAGAATTACAATCTCGGACCATCAAGTTACATGAGGCAATACAAGAAGAGTTCTAATCAAGGAATTAATTATGGAAAAAGGCTCGGGATCTATTTAAACATCGATAATCGGGAAGGAGTTGGGTTCAAGAAAATTCAAAATCAAGTCTGGGAAATGTATAAGTCACGGCCGGTGAATGTCGAAGAATTAAGAGACAGTGGGAAAACTAGAGAATGATCAACTGTTCGAACCAAGCTTGCAATTTGGCCAACATGGAATGGATACCGGATCCAAGCCTAATATTTTTACGGTGACAGGTTCTTCAATGCATTCATAAGCACGTGCACTATATCTATTATACCTATTAATTAATTGCCTCTTGTCTATACATGTTGCCATAATTGTTATTCGGGATTCCATAGTTGATGTGGTAAATGCGTTAGTTAAATTATTTAAGTTATTTAAATTTCTTTGCGTGTTCATATATCCTTAAATTGAAATAATTGTTCCAAGGTGTTACATTTTAAATTATTTATAAGTGTAATATGTGCATTAATAATTTAACCGGCATGCATTATTTAGTGTTTATTGTCAATAGGCAATTTCTTAAATTCTCGCCTCAACCAAGGTTATATTGAATCAAGAGAGTGGAAGAAGGTTTCCGTCTGGGGTATTACTGGGGTCTTTGAAGCTCACCGGACAACCCCGGAAACCCCTGTAAGTTACCAAACTACCACCAAGAGAAGAGCTAACCACGTAATCATGCGCACACAAGAAAACAGGCAAGCACATAGAAGAAGCAATTTCCCAGGAAATAAAGGAATGTGTGGCCCCGGGATCAAATAATGCATGTAATGTAGTGCCATGAATGCTAATGGTACCTTCGATCACGACATTTGGGTCGATTTCCACAGCTTGCTCTTCTTCACCAGCCAACGTATAAGCCCTAGCTTGAATTGCAGGCCTCTGGTTATCTTTCTTCTTCGGGCATGTGCTTACCATATGATCCGGTGCCCACAAATGAAACACCTCTTATGAAGACTGAAACAGTTATCCACATGATGAGGACCCTTACAATATGTACATTGCACTTTAAGTGGAGCCGGAAGTGCTAAAGGTTGCTTCGGTTAATCAGGTCCCGCGGGTCGGGGTTGCTTATTTTGACGTTTGGCTTGTAGAAATGTTTGAAATGTCGGCCTCTTCCCAAATTTATTGAAATTCCCTGAGCTAGACCCTTGCCCGGTATGAGAACTCTTCCTCCTCATCATAGCCCGTTCTTCCACTCTTAGAGCTTTGTCCGTGACTTTCGCCCAAGTACTTGTGTTAGAAGCCTCTAGAGAATCTTTCATATCTTCACGTAAACCTTGGAGAAATTGAGAGGTCTTTGCTTCGTCGTCATTGGCAATGTTCGGGGCATAATGAGAGAGCTTTTCAAATTCGTTGATATAATCGGTGACGGACATACCCCCTTGTTTAAGCTCCATAAATTCTCTCATCCGCCAATTCCTTGTAGCCTTGGGAATATATTTATTCTTGAAATCCCGGACGAACACCTCCCATGTGATCTCCCCCCCGGTAGCCTCTAATCTTCCTTGCAAGCTTGACCACCAACTATAAGCTTGGCCCTGGATCATGGTAAGTGTGCATTGTAGCTTCTCCATAGGCCCACACGGTATTAGATTCCATACCCAGTTGGTTTGCATGAGCCATTCCTCCGCTTGCACGTCATTTCTACCCATGAAAACTGGTGGGTATGGTTCTTAAACTCCCGGAGAGTGGCTGTAAGAAGATTCCCTCCGTGATTTCCGGCCGGAGGTGCATTATTTCTTTCCTGAGCCTTTTGTTCCAAAAACACGGCAAGCCTTTCCATGAAATTACCCGGATCCATTTGGGGTGGTGGTGGTGGATTGTTATTTTCAGGTTGTGGAGAATGATCCCGGTGGTGATGATGTTCCGGAGATCTATCCGGCGGTGGTGTCTTCGGGGAGGCATATTCTATAAAATCAAGGAATCACAATTCATATGCGTGAGGGTCAGTACATGTTCATGTGCACGATTAACAAGAAAATAAGCAAATAATCACTTAAATGCACATAACCACGTTGTCCTAAGCCGTACGACCTAGACTCACCCGACTCGACTCTAGAGCTCTGGTTTTGCAACCGAGAGCTCTGATACCACTTTAAGATGTGACGCCCGGAGCGGTGGGCCACCACATCCCCCGCACCTAAACCCGAACCCACATATGAAATGGATCTCCATACATGAGTCCAAGTCTAAGCGAACGGGAACCTACACTCACTTCCTAGGCTAAGCGGGGCTAAAACTCGGACAGAGTGCGCAAAACAAACATATAAATATGCGGAAGCAACAAACAGGATTTAAAGAGCTCGACATATACGCATATTATCATATACATGGCCTCACGGCCCAAAAGATCAAGTATATACATCAAAAGTTCATAATTCTCCAAAATACAAGTCATGATATCAAATACATTAGAAGAATATCAAAAGGCAGGAAATATGAAACGCAACTCGACCTAAACTAGAAGTACACGACCAAGACACATACTTCCCTGCCTAGCTCGAGACAACCTGCACTGAAGGTGGGAAAAGAGAGGGGTCAGTCAACAACTCGACTGAGTGAGGGACTAAACGCACACCCACACCTAAATATATATAAAGCAGAGCATAAAACAAATGTGATAGCCATGAATCGAGACTAGGATTTTATATACCAAAACCTTTTCCAAAGATAACATATAATACAAAGAAAACCTATCTTGATCCATAGTCTATCAAGCATAACATAAACATAAGCCCGGCGAGAACGGACTATCCCTTACTCCTTCAAACATAACGAAAACCGAATTCAAATCATAAATCCAACTCCACATCCATGGTGCATCGGGAATCAAACCCTAACACCTACATTACCAAAACATACGGGGTAGCTAACCCACGATATGCCTTCCCCGGTTATCCACCGAGGGCTCAAGATACCACGCCTTCCCAACCTCCATAGGTCGCACGTGAATATCTCAAATGAGAGCATGCACAGGGGTCATAACCGGCGACCCCGTGGTTGTCCCGAGTCTCCCTTACCCACGCCTCCGGGGCCCAACAAACCAAATCAAACCAAACTCCCATCTTTCAGGGTACAACTCGCTCATACATATCATATACGAATAACAAATTTCAAAACATAGCTTACTTATGCCAATACTTATACAATTTTGAAAACGTAAAGTTTATTTCACAAAATCATAACATAACTTAAGCACTCATATTTAATATATATATATATGGTATATATTCGCATACGGGGTAAGAAAACAACACATAAGTGGTCGTAGGTCGCTTAGCTAATACAAACGTTCCTAGCCTCACCTTTGCAAAAGTAGCGGAATAGGAAGGCAAATGGGCGAACAAGCACCTAAACCTCGGGCTTAACAACGTCCGAAAGCGGCTTCCTTGAAGACGATGGAGGAAAAATGAGATTGGAGCTCAAAATCTCAATTTGGTGAATAGTGAGGGGATTTGTTCTTGTTCTCCAAAAAGAGCTGAAAATCTCTCCCTTGTCTTGTGTGGAACGAAATGAAGGAGAGAGGGATGATAGAGTATTGAGTTGGGGTCATGTGGGTCCAGGTTTGAGGGTACTTGGTCAAGAATTGAGGGACTTATGTGCAAAATACTCCAAGGTGGTCATTTAGGCGCGAGACAAAGTTACGGGCTGATTTCGGGGTACCAAACGAGGTCAAAAAATTTCAAGGCCTGTTCCATTGCACTCCAATCATTGAAAGGAGTCCAACGGAGTTACGGAATTCGAATCCGAATTCTCGAGCTCAAGATATGCTACCCGGAACCCAAGGTGCGCTAAGTACACTTTAGCCCCCTTTAGGTCACCCAACGAAAACAACTCCCGAAAACCCGACATATAAACCCGAAAGCACATAACGAGCACATATTCAAGTTCACGACTCATAAAACTCCAACATATTAAAATGGCACGAAATTTCAATCTCAAATCGAATACGAACGCAACTCATTTCAACAAATAAGCATATTATTCAAACAATAAAATTTAAATTTCCAAGAAATAATAAATAAATAATAAAAAAACAACAATTAAACAAATTAAAATAAATAAATTTTTATTAAAAGACTATTTTTCAATTAGATCCAAAACTTTCACAAAGTGTCAAATAAGTCCAAGTTCAAATTTTCAATTAAGTCCAAAATTAAATAAAATCGTACAATTAAGCCCTTAACTCATATAAATCACATAATTTACGAAATTAGCTTGCTCGGGAATTAAATTCACATATCATAAATTTATAAAAATATATATCATAAATCACTTGAGGTAAATTTTGACATATAATTCAAATATTTCATATAAATTCAAATAATTCATATAAGAATTTCAAATAATAAAATATAATTTAATTAAATGCATCAATTAAATATGAAATTAAAATAATTTAAATTGCGCACATACGTCATACCTGTACGGTCGCGGAGTTGGGGTGTCACAACAGCATTCTCCTCACCCTCATCCTGCTCCTCAGCTTCATCCTTCCCCTCACCAACATCCCCTTCAACCCCTTCTACAACAGAGTTCTCAGCAGCTGCCTTCCTTCTTTTCTAAGACTTTGCATGCTTATTAAATTTTTTCTTCTTACCATCTTTCTTCTCCTCGTCCACATCATCCTCTAAACCATCATCATCATCAACCTCATTTTGAAAGGCAGACTCTGGTAGATCCTCTACACAATTAAGCAACTTAAGCTCTTTTTTATTAGCAGGTTTAATTTGATATAGCTGCAAGAAAATGATAAAATTGTATAATATAAGCATATAACTCATCATAATTCATGTATACGTAACGTTTTTAATCATAATGTTTACTTACATCGGAGAAGGTCAGCTTGCTGAAAAGCTTTTCAATTTTCTTCTTCTATGCAGGCAAATTACTCTTCCCCTACTTCAAAAACCGTGGGAAGGCCTGCACCAACACAGCATGCCCACAGGAGGGAAAATGCTCAATGAACCAAGTCTGGATTTAAAACAGACTAGGGGGATCAAAAAGACAAACACAACCGCGTAGATATAAAAAATAAGATAACAATATATATATTCTTACCATCAGCCCCATAGTACAACCATCAAGAAACTGTTTGGAATCAACTTTGAACTTCTCAATTGACAAAACCAAAAAATTATAAACAGCAGCACCCAAGCAAATCGGTCGATATACGTTAAGTCATCTACATAGCATATCAGACCAATTGGCAGTTTAAGGCTGTTGCGTGGAAAAAGCAATGTAGAAAAAACAAACAATATGACCATTCTTGCAAAATCATCAATGCCTTCGACATCACTCCTACAAGCCAAGCCCTGTAACCTGGCTAATATGTTAGCATGTGTCATCCTACCATTTTTGTTATCAAAATACAGTTGCCGGAATCATGATTTAACTCTAACATAAGGATCAACAGGGTTACCCTCACATTGTAGCCCCAACACAATTGAGAGTTCTGTGTCAGTAAAGGGTACTTTGACTTGCCCAAAGTTGAATGTCCTTAGATCCACGTTATAACGTTCCAGCAGCACCCCAACACGTTTGTTTGTACCTTAAACTCCATGTATTTGAAAGAATGAGCCAAATGGAGTCGCCAATATCCTTTGCCTTTGAGCATCAGTTAGCATACCAATTTCGGCCATTTTTTCAGTAAAATATGTTGGCGAGCAACGGCATTGTATTTCGTCGCGCCGTGTAGTTTTACCGCTGCTTTTGCCGGCGCTGGACCTATTTGAGATTTGCTTCAATCTAGCCATCGGAACTAATTGACAACGAAAACTGCCCAATTAATTGTAAGCCCTAAACGCCAGATTGCAAGCCCTAAATGCCGAATTAAGACCCTCAAATCCGGAATTAAAAATCTAATTTGCAGTATCAGGGTTGTTACAATTACCAGATGTGGGAGCGGATGTATGGAGGCCGGAGTGATCGGTGGCGGCGGTCGGTATCGGATTCTCAAAGATGATTCAAGGGAAAGTTACACTGATTCTTGAATTCAAGAAGCACAAAACGGCCTTTTCACACGTTTTAGGGGGTTTACAAAAAATATGTTTTGTATTGGGGATGTAAAATTGGTTAATTTCAAACTGGGGTGTTTGGGATAAGTCATGAGCCTTATCAGGGATGAAACATTAATTCTCCGTTATTTAAACCGAATGCAGGTGAGTATCTATGTGGAGAGAGATTGGCTGTGTGGAGAGTTGACTGACAGAGTTTGAGCTATCTCTTCTAAGTCCTCTATCATATTCTGGGATTATTTGTGGAATACTAAAACTAAAAGCGATTGATACATGACTGGAAATGGGATATATAAAAGTCATGAGGCGGTGATGGTAGTGACGAATGAAAGACCTAAAAATGTGATAGTGATTATATTAAATGGAAAATTACATCTGACTACCTTGTTAAATAGGATAATTATAACGTAATCTATTTTTATTCAAAAATTATAATTTAATCCTCAAATATTATGAACCGTTTGTGATCCCTCTATTCCGTTAAGGTTCCGTTAGGGTTAGGCCTATCCTTCCATTAATTTTATGAATAAAATAACAAATTCATACCTATAATATACACACTCTAACAAAACGATCCCTAGCATATTAACAATGTAATCCTTGAGAATAGTGCCAAACTTAACTAAACCCTAACGGAGTAGAGGGATCACAAACGGTCCATAACATTTAGAGATTAAATTGTAATTTTCAGATAAAGATGGATTGTATTGTAATTACCCAATCTAGCAGGTAGGGGTGGGTGTTTCAGATCGGGCATTGGGTATCCGATCCGATCCGAACGGATAAAACCTGATCGGTTCGGATTTATCTAGCTTTATCGAATATTGGATCGGGTATCCGATACCCGATCAAAAATATCGGATCGAATTCGGGTAGTATTTCACTACCCGAAATATCCGATCGAATACTTGATCTCCCCGATAATTTTTAAAAAAATAATTAAAAAAAAATATTTATCCAGATTTAAGAAAGCTTATCAGTTCTTTTCTATTCTCTCTCAACCCTCCGTCTTCCATTCCCTCAACCGGTCCATGGTTGCAACCAAGCTCTGCCACTTCAGCAGGATCTCTCTATCTCTATACTCTTTGAACGTACGCCTCTCTCTTCTCTTATAGCCGTGTCGTCAGATCTCTCTCTATTCTCTTCCTTTCTCAGCTTGCCACTCGCTAGATGGCCCAGATCTCCTACTGTTCGTCGAGGGCTGTATGAAATTTCTCATCCAAACTCTCAGACTCTCTTTTTTGGTTAGAAGATGAAAATTCTCATGCCAACTCTTAACTTTTCTGTTTTAATTAATTAGGGTTTAGAAGAAGAGAAGGAACGAATTTGTTTGTTGTAGAAAAAAATGGTTTATAAAAAGAAAAGGAATTTGTTGCGAAGAAGTGTCTGGAGAGAGAGTTTTATACATTGGAAAAACAAGGGAAAATTTTTTAAAAAAAAAAAGAAAAATGGGCAGATATCCTAATCCGATCCGATTGGATATCCAAAAATTTCAGATACCCGATTATTGGGTACCCGATAATTTCGGATCGAATTCGAGTAGCAAAAAATGCTACCCGAAATACCCGAAAACCGAAATACCCAACTCGCGTTCACCCCACTAACAGAGTAGTCAGATGTAATTTTTCCTATATTAAAAGATAAAAGACTAGCGAGGATCAGGATATTACGGCATAAAATATCATTTGTGTTTGTTTTCAACTTTGATGTGTAAGCTTAGTGGTAAGCTGCACACGTTAATAGGTACATCACATGTTCGAGTCATACTATGATGAGCTACACAAGAATAAGTAAATCATAGGTTCGAATTATTGAGGACTGTGAACAGACAGGTTATAGGTAAGAGTCATATTGGCTTCTTATTTAGGATACTTGGAAGCTGATCCTCTTAAAAATAAGAGAAAAAAAAAACTTCGGCATGCAAACTGCTGCAGTGTTAACTAGGGCTACGAGCCGAGCCGAGCCAAAATTCCAAGGTTGAGATTGATATTGAGAAATATTTTGTTGGCTTGAGCTTGAGGTCGGACTCGGCGAGCCATTTTATTGTGAGATCGAACGCGGCTCGGTGAAAGCTCGGGCTTGGTTTGATTTGCTTGAGAAATAAAACAGCAGAAAAATTATTGTCTTCCCCTTCCCAATCGACTGAAATGCCACAAATCTCAATTAAGAATTGACTGAAATAGAGAACCAAAGACACAAATCTCCATTAACAGCCAGCAATGAATCAAAATGTCACTCCCACGACAAAAATGCTTACAAATTTTTGAATAAAAAGGTTTATACAAGAATGGTGTAAGGTGCGGTGGTTGTCGGTGGCGGTGACGCAACTCTAGTGGCAAGAGGTCGAGAGCACGGGGGCGCTGTTGAGAACTTCGACTTGGGTGGGATTCTGCTCGCGGTGGGATAGTGGTGGCTTGTATGCGGCAAGAATGGAGGCCATCTACGGCGGCGGTTTGAGAAATTTTTATTTGGGGGCAACGTGCCAATGTAGTAGGGTTTAAATATAAATATAAAATATTAACTTAAAAATTACTAAGCAACAACAAATGATATATTTTATTTATTTAGCCACATACATATAATGCAGTGTTTTCAAAATCGGACCGGACCGATCGGTCAGACCGGTTCAACCGGTATCCGGTCCGGCAGGGCATCCAAAACCAGTGGGGTTTGGCCCGGTGTGGAACTGGCAAAATCGGCCGGTTAACCGGCGATTTTTGAGGTGCAAACCGGACCGGACCGCCGGTTTGTGTATTAAAGCCTTATTTTTCCCTTTTTTTTTTTCTTCTTCTTCTTCCCTTACCCCTGTTCTGTTCTTCCCTTTCATGTGTCACCCTTTTGTGTTCTTCCATTTCAGGCTGCATAGATTTACTCTTCTCGTGGGTATTTAGAGTGAGAGAGATTGAGAGAGAGAGAGAGAGAGTTGGCATGATTATTTGATGATTTTTGAACCAAAATATGAAATAAATTTTGTATGAGAAATTAGAATTAATTATTAGAAGAAAAGGATAGAAAGAAAGGAACACTGCGGCATGATTTCCTGAGAAATTAGAACGAAATTGTTAGAGAAGATGATAGAAGAAGGAAAGGAAAACTTTGCTGCATGATAGAAGAAAAGGAACTGTTTATGGCGCAACGCCGCAACGGCTGATTGGAGTTTATAGGGTTTGAATGTGTTCTTGTATAATTTTTCTTTTGGGCCTTGGGCTTTTTGGGACTAGGGCCTAGGTTTTTAGGTGGGTAAAAGTATATCATATAACTTAATTTCCTTTTTCTTTTATTACTTTTTTTGAAACATTATAGATTTTATGCAAAGTTAAATGTGTCTTAAATACAATATTTGTGTAAAGAAATATTATTTTCTGTTTTAATATTAAAAAATATAAGTTTATTTTATATATTTATAATATATATCATATATTTAATTAATAAAATAATAATAATTTATTTATTACGTCATACCGGTTCAAGCGGTGGTTGAACCGGTAACCAGTAAGCCCACCGGTTCGATCTCCGGTCCGGTTTTGAAAACATTGATAAAGTAAAATATACGTTATTAGCAATATATTATTAAGAAACATACATATATGGCATAGAATACGTATATATATGACGTGGCTCGTATCCGCTGTTGCGCTAGACCAATCACCGCACGCCACCTGACTGATCGAAGCTCGCCTTTCGATCATCTGGTCGGTCACCTAGTTACCGCCCACAATTTTACTGCGTCAGTCCTCGACCCAGAATCAGGCTCCTCGACCAATTCCCTCGACTCAATCCCCTCGACCTGCCACGCACTGGTCCACTATCTAATTCTCAATTGAGTGGCCGACAAATAGAGTGATCGTAGCACGATTTCCCGATCGAACAGCGAGCGGAGATTTGGCTCGATCATTTGGCGCCGTCTGTGGGAAACGCAACGATAAGCCATTGGATATGACTACTCGAAATATTGCCAGTACTCGCCTTTTCGACGAAAACGGCCGAGAAATCATTCCTTAATTTCCCATGCAAGTGGCTGCACCAACAGTCATCCCGCCTCAACTGGTCTACTCAACGCCCGAGTTGGACAAGTACCTAAAGGCGTGTCGGGATGAAGCCATAGCTGCTGCTGCTGAAGGGAGAAAGCTACGGATGCCAGAGTGTCCTTAGACTCGACCCGTCGAAGTCATCCAGCCTATGGTTAATCATCCCGGATACATCCAACCAGTACCGTGTCAACAACCTGTCGAATACTGGGCAGGGGTCTGACAAGCAACGCATCACCAGCCCCAATATCAACATCCACTACCTGCTCAAGGAAGCGCCAGGACGCCGATTCAAGATCGTCTGTCCTTCCGACCGGACGATAAGATTAACTCTAGGACCCCCACGGATACCCACATACACAAGACCGTTGATCACCGGGGTCGAGGGGTTTCCCAGCAAAAGTCACGACCCTCACAGTCCCGGAGGAGGAATGATAACCCTCGACAGTCCGAATCGAGAAGGGAACTTGACACCCATCAAAATGATGTCTCCCGCTGTGGTTCGAATGGGATCTTCGACCGACTTGGACCCCACGATCGACCAAATCAGATCAGGAGGTCCAACAGGGGGCACATTGTAAGGTCAGATGATCTCAGGACCAAATCCCATCGCATCTCAGTCGACAGGATAGCCGACATCACGGAGAGAGCTAGGGATCCTATAGTCGTTCTCAGAGAGCCAGGGATCCTATAGTCGTTCTCTTATCCGGTCTCGCTCTCCCAGGCATGATCGATCCAGATCCCCTGGGCAAACCCCGTCGACCCAACATCTGGCGTGACCATGGAGATACCGGAGCGATAGGGAGGCTCAATCTCCCTTTTGCGATGCGATCATCGAAATAACAACCGATGAGAGGATCCCGATCGGCCTACCCATATATAATGGATCGACCGACCCAGAGAAACATATGTCACGACTCGAGATGCAGCTCAGCATGTTCGGCCAATCCCCAAACATCTGGGCCAAGATCTTTGTTACCACCCTCGATGGACCTGCGCTGGAATGGTTCTCGAGACTTCCTCCTCGATCCATACCCTCGTACAAGGCCTTAGTCGAGCGGTTTAATGCCCAATTCTCAGTCATGAAGGGTGACAAGCTCCCACCGACCTACCTGTACACCATTAGGCATGGTCCCAATGAATCTCTCCGAGATTTCTTCACTCGCTTTTCGCAAGCAGTGGTCAAAACAGAGGAACCGAGCATCGATCTACTGAAGCCGATCATCCACAAGGCCCTGATCAGCAATGAATGTGCCCGATATATCTTCTTGCAGAAACCTCAAAACTTAACCTCAAAACTTAGCCGAAATAACGTAAAGCCAAGCCTCCAACAGAACGTGACCCACACAACCGACCATGCCTTGGTCAAATTGACATGATCACTGTAGGACCCTCAGGGGGAGATTCGAGATCATCTCGTAAGAAGACAAGGCGAGCAGCGGTACAAAGCTTCTATGGCCCTCGAGAAGTGATACACGTGCGACCTGAAAACTCCTGGATCAATGAAGAAGTAGTGTGTAGCGAAAGTGATGTAATTGATGTACCGGCACGATCGAGCGAGACACCTAGCTGTCCTATGGTTGTCAAGCTCGATGTTACCAACTTTGCTGTATCACGTACTTTGATCAATAATGGAAGTTCTAGCAATATTATCCTTTACTCGACTCTTGTTCGTATGAATTTGCACGATAAGCTACTTTTAGATCCTATTTGAACTCCTCTTACAGGTTTTGGCGGAGCAGAAGTGTACACGAAAGGTCGAGTCCGACTCGTAACCTCGATGGGCACGTTACCTCGACGCGCCACACGCGAGATCGAATATCTTGTTATGGAAATACCATCTGCCTATAACATCATTTTCGGTTGACCAGGTTTGATCGACTTCCGAGCAATAATCTCCACTTACCACCAGATGGTAAAATTACCCACCGCCGCTGGGGTCGGAGAACTGAGGTGTGATATCCCAACAGCGTGGACCCGTTATTCCATATCAATGGAGAAATCCGAACCGCCCACTGGAAAGAAGGTCCCCATCATCATCAACGACCCGATAATCGAAGATGACTTTGTAGACCCTGATGCGGTCGACCCTGAGAACTTAAAGAAAATAAGCTCCTCTCACGCCGAGAAAAGAAAAAAATAAGAAGACAAAAAGCTCGAATCCGCAGAAGAACTCGAAGAGATTCAGTTGATCCCTGGACATGTTGAGCAGATCACACGCATAGGGGCCAGAAGGCAAAGAGCAATGCATGCTCATACAGTTTCTCCGAGATAACCTGGATGTATTCGCGTGGACCGCCTCCGATCTTATAGGAGCTGATAGGAAGGTGATCGAACATCACTTGAACATCGACCCATCCTAGAAACCTGTCAAGCAAAAACTTCACCCTCAAAGTGATTCTCGAAACACCATCATCGAAACAGAAGTGAACAAGCTTCTCGACGCCAGATACATAATGTCGATCCAGTACGTCGAGTTGCTATGCAACGCCGTTCTCGTACTAAAACCGGGCGGGAAGTGGCGCATGTGCAACGACTTCACCGACTTGAATAATGCATGTCCAATGGACCCTTACCCATTACCCCTGATCGACCAACTTGTCGATTCCACGGCCGGTTACGAGCGATTAAGCATGATGGATGCTTTTTAAGGTTATTATCAGATTTTCATGGCTATCGAAGACCAACCCAAAACGGCTTTTGTGGTCTTTAATGGGATCTACTGTTTCAAAGTCATGTCGTTCGGACTCAAGAACGCGGGAGCAACCTACCAACAAATGATGAACAAAGTATTCGAGCCCGAAATCGGTCATACAATCGAGGTATACGTCGATGACATGCTCGTCCAAAGTGAAAGAGCTGTCGATTATCTCAACCACCTGAGGCGAGCCTTCGGCCTCCTCAGGAAATACAACTCAAAGCTCAATCCTGCGAAATGCATGTTCGGGGTCGATGGCAGGAAATTCCTTGGATATATGTTGAGCCAGAGAGAAATCGAGGCACACCCACCAAAGATACAAGCCATCCAGCTTTTTCCGACCCCGAACTCTATCCGAGATGTGTAGCGCTTAGTTAGTCGGATCATTTCCCTCAACCGATTTATCTCCCGTTCGTCAGAGAAGAACCTGCCTTTCTTCAGAATCCTACGCAATATCAAAGATTTCGAGTGGACCACAGAGTGCGACCAAGCCCTCGAAGACCTGAAGAAGTAGCTGACATCACCGCCTCTATTAGCAAAGCCGGTCGATGGAGAAACTTTATACCTGTACCTAGCTGTCTCGACCGAAACGATCAGCTCAGTGCTCGTCACGGTGCGAGATCGAAAGCACCTCCCCGTATACTATGTCAACAAGATTCTCCACCGCCCTAAGGTGCGATACCTCGAAATCGAAAAGTTTGCTCTCGTAGTGGTTCACACATCCCGGAAACTTCGACCATACTTCCAGGCACATCCCATTGTAGTTGTAACCGATCAGCCCCTCAAAACAGTCATGGAAAAGCCTGAGGTTTCAGGAAGACTCACCAAGTGAGCGATCGAACTGGGATAATTTGAGGTCTCTTATCGCCCCCGAATAGCATACCAAGCTCAGATCCTGGCCGATTTCCTTATCGAAAACCACCTCACTCCGACACCGACCCGCGATGAGATCATCTGGACACTTGCAGTCGATGGCTCTTCGACCTCGTCAGGAGGGGTGTGCCGGTGTATCCCTCTCGAACACCAGCGGGCAACAGATCGAATACGCCATTGCCCTCGAATATCCTGTGACGAACAACGAGGTGGAGTACGAAGCCCTTTTAGCAGGACTGAAAATTGCAAAAATGCAGAACAAAGAGGCTCACTGTCATAACCGACTCTCAACTGGTCGCCGGGCAAGTCGACGGTGAGTATGAAGCTCGAGAAGAATCCATGGTTAAATACCTTGCCTTAGCAAAGAAAGCCATATCGGAATTCGAAGAACTCTAGCTTTCCCAGGTCCCTTGAGAAGAGAACTTTCGAGCGGACGCCCTCTCCAAGTTTGCCAATGGGTCACTTGGTACACAAGATCGATCCATCACGTTCATGACCTCCTCGGCGAGATCCATCAACCCATCTGTCCCAAAGGTTAACTCCATCGATGCCGCTGAGCCCTGTTAGCTCGATGGATTAGTTTTGTACCTCTAAGACGGTACCCTACCTGAAGATCCACTCGAAGTAAAAAGACTCAAGCACCGTGCTCTAAGCTACTCACTCGACCAGAAAGGTCGACTATACAAGCGCTCTTTCATCGGCCTCACCAAACGATGCCTTCGACCGTCCCAAGGTCGGGAGGTGCTGGCCGAAATCCATGAAGGGTCATGCGGAAATCACGCTGGGGGGCAGTCACTGGCTCAGAAAACATCTCGAGCGGGATTCTTCTGGCCCACCATACGCAAGGATGCGCTCAAATTTGTGAGAAGATGCGATCGATGTCAGAAGTATGCCAACTTAACCTACCTACACCCTGTAGAGATGATCCCAATCGAATCATCTTGGCCTTTTGAGCAGTGGGGAATCGACATCACAGGCCCTTTCCCGATCGTGACTCGACAAAGGCAGTTCGTCATCCTCGCCATCGATTATTTTTCCAAATGGGTCGAAACACTTGTTGTCTCGAAAATCACCTTTCATGTTCTTCAAGATTTTCTCTGGAAACACATCATCACCAGGTTTGGGATCCCTTGAGTCATTGTATGCGACAATGGCCCTCAGTTTCGCAGCTCAAAATTCAGAACATATTGCTCAGACTTCAAGATCAGTCAGAGATTTACATCGGTCGGACATCCTCAGGCCAACGGGCAGGTCAAGGTCACCAATCTCACCATCATTCAGAATTTGTGCACGCGGCTCGAAGTGAAGAAAGAATATTGGGTCGATAAACTAGAAGGTGTCCTGTGGGCCTACTGAACTACTCCTAGAATTCCAATTGGTCAAACACCTTTCGCCATGGTATATGGCTTGGAAGCCATGATACCCGTCGAGATCTTCCATCAATCCCCTCGAGTGTCTCAATTTCAACGAGAAAGGAACGATGCGTTAAGAGCTTTCGACCTCGACACAATAGACGAGACCATAGAAAAGGAAAACCTAAAGATGCGGCAATATCGAGCCACAACCGCTCGAGCTTACAACAAAAATCTTCGACCTCTTCAATTCCAAGTCGGAGATTTAGTGCTCAAGAAGGTCAAAGTTACTAAGCACGTGGGCAAACTTGACGCCGACTAGGAAGGACCCTACCGGATCATCGAAATAGGCAAAAATCGAGCATATCACCTCAAAGATCTCTACGGGAAACCCTTACCTCAATCATGGAACGCCCACAACTTGAAAAAATATTACTTGTAAACAACTATGTATCTTTTTTATCATTGAATAAACAAAGTTTTTCTTTTTTTTGATATGTATCTTATTCGATCTGGTACTTAGTATCCTTTATTTTATGACACTCATATTAAAGTGTTACTCGCTCGAAAGATTAGAGTGTTTGCCTCAACATCTTCTCGATATAGTGCATCGATTATCACAAGAATATTTATCATAGAATTCGAAGGAAAACTCAAAATTGATCTTCATTGGCTCAAAATTAAGAAATTACATAATAATTCAAAACAAAAGTGTGTCGATTGCACCATTTTCGATCACACACTTGTACAATTTGGATTTTCCCAATGGGAGCAACAAACACTCGGATTCCTACCTATTTATAATGAATCCCGAGTCGACAACTAAGGGAACTCACCCTAACAGTTGAGTTCCTAAAACATACAAGGGTCCGACCCCAACAGTCAATACCCTGAAAAAGGTGGGTCTACAATCAGCTAAATTTTCGAGCGCAGATATAGGGCAGGCACGTTGTCTCTGGCTCAGTTCCCGGTCGAACCATCCCCGATCCCCTCCTCTATAGGTACGATCGCGGCATTCCAAAATACTCCGGGCACATGTCTTTGGGGTCGAATGAGGCAGCAAGGTCGAGCTCTATCATCGACACGTTGTCTGGCTCGCCTGCGAATCTGGATCGCGCCAACTTCACAGCAAAACCAAACTCTTCCTTGTCCCAGTGGGGCTCGGGGGATGGTGGTCGAGTAACATGCTCTACGGGGCGGGGGTCATCTTGGTACAGGCCGACCTTCTTGATCATAGTCCATCGGAAGGTAGTTGGCCACTTGTACCTGGGCCATGCATAAGTTAAAGCCCTCCTCGAGGTCCTTGAAGCTCGTGATCGAGACAGCCTTAGCGTAAGCTTTCGAATTCATGAATCGATACACGTCTCGCCTCTCGAGGTCAGAGACTGACTCCTCAAGGCCACGTTTGCACCTGCTCAGAGCCAGGGCTACACCCTTCCTCTCCCCCTCGATCAGGCCCCTATTTTTCGCCTCGATCTTCTTCTGGATCACCCTGGTAACCCCATCTTCAGCAGATTTGAGTCTCTTCTCGGTGTCAGATAGCTCTTCGATCGCCTCAAGAAGATTTTTATCGAGCTCCTCCTTGTCTTTTTTGGCTACAGCTAACTTCTTGTTTTTCTCCTCCAACTCGATCCTCATCCGCTTGATTTGCTGCTTCGCCCTCTCTCGCATTTGGCGATGGACCCATCTCGTCCGAGCCACATGGAAAAAGTCTTAGCCCACCTAATAAGGACAGTCGAGCATTAAAATTCGAGCTACAACTTGATGGAAAAACATGAATAAAATCGGATGGAATCTTGCTAAAATGCACTTACAGTGTAATATTTCTGAACCCAAGAGGCCTCGACCTCATCATCCGCGAGCGCCCAACGCTCCCTATGATCGACCCCCGTCTACATCGAGCTATACAAGGCACCGATCGCCATATAGTCCTTGGGGGTTGTGCTAATCCGTCGAGGCTCGCCCTTATCATTTAAGCTCTGGAGACCGCCAGTGAATCGAGGCTCTTGGACCCCCGGGTAGTCGAAGAAGAGCTTCATATCCTCTTCGTTGGGCTTCCAAGGGATAGCAGTTGCTGGTCGAGCACCAACTGGGGCCTGGGGGCTTTCGAACCCCAGCCAAGACGTTGGCAACGTTCCTGGGCACGATCGCCCCGCGACCCTGATTGGGGGGAGTGGAGAATTCGCCGACCTGGACATCGACGGGGGCCCCCAACATTGGAGGCATCAGAAGCATAGGGGTCTTCTCTCGACCTTTCCCCTTCTGCTTGTCTGCCTCGACCGCAGACTTAGAAGAGTGGCGGTGTGTTTTCTGCTTCTTGGATTGGGGGGCTTCCACTTCCTCGACCCCGACCAGGGCGTTTTCCCGCTTCCCGGGGGCCTCAGCTGTCCTCATCTCGAGGACCTTTGGCAGAGCTTCGACCGTAGGCTTCTGGGCTGCTGCAATCTCAGCCTCGGTCGGTGGAGGCAATTTCTTTTTCTCGGCTGCCTTCTTCAGGTCGGCCATCTCCTTTCTTCTGGCAGCGAGCGAAGCAGACATTATGTATCTCTCTGCAAAAGAAGTTAAATCGATCAGACACTTAGCCAAAAAACAAAACAGCAGACACACACAAATAAAGAAAAGTCCTGCTTCGAGGGATTCACTCGATATACCAGGGTCGAAATTTTTGCGGACCCCTAGCGCCAGTCCCAACTCGATTAAAATTTGTGGAGCAACTATATCTTTTGACTTCACACTTCCCAAATCTCTCAAGGCTGCCATCAGAGTGTTCGGCCAACCCGGATGCCCTCTCGGAAGGTCTGCTCGAGGAACCCAGCTCCAACCCGGGTACTTCAGACCAGGCTACCCCTTCTCACACTCGATGAAAACAAATCTCTGTTTCCATCCCACGCCGTTCGAGGTGGTTGGCGACCGTATCACTCGATAATTACTTTTCGATTGGAGCTGGATATATCCCAGACCCGGCGCCGAGGTCTCGATCGTCAATGAGGCTTGGAAAATTTCAGAAAGGCAAAATATGTTGGTCCTCATCCCCAAGCATCTTAGCAGAGCCCTCAGCCCATTCACCATCGCATACGAGTTGGGCATCAACTGAAGCAGGCTGATCCTCAAAATGTTGAAGAACTCGAGCAATTCCTCGAAAATGGGCACTCGAAACCCATTCTCGACCACCTTGTAATTGATCGCAATGCAATTCTTAGGCGGATTTGTCATCCTATCTCCGACTTTGGGCTTTATCACTAGATAGCCCCCAAATTCTGTCGCTCCCCCAAACAGCCAACTCTGAACCTCCCTAAATTTTTCCTTCGATATCCCTGGAGTAATAGCTTGAGGGTCCTTACCAATCGACCCTCTGGTTCAACATTCTCCACCTCTTCCTCCTCATCCTCATCCTCTTCTCCCCGATCTGAGGTCGATGGCTCCTCTCCGACGGTTCGAAGCACGACAACCTCTTTCAATTTCGTCTCAGGTGGCGGACCAGATACCCCCATGACGTCGACATCTTCATCCCTTCCTTAAGGATTTGTCGACCTAGTGTCTAGGGAAACCCCGGAGTCCGACGAATTTGAACTTGAGTCGGAACCAGAACTCGATCCCACACTTACGGTTGCCACATCCATCCCCATAGGCCCGGTCTTACCTCGATTTGTTGACATCCTACAGTTTAACATGAAAGACTTAAGTTTCACTCTTGAAGGATCGGATTCGAACAAATCGAGAGAGAGGAAGCCTTCGAAGAGCGAAGTGGTAAACCTCTCCCTCGAAGCAATCGAGAAAAATAAACAGAAAAGAGAATTAAATCTAGCGAAGAGTCGAAATAAGCACCTTTGGATATGGAAAGGCTCGAAGTTTTCTTCCTTTGGAATGAACGGTCGAGAATCGATGCGCAAAGACGCTTGAACAACCTGCTGCAGCTCGGAGCTTCTCTTCAAAAATCTTTCGCAAAAGTAACAAATGAATTTACAGAGGGAACTATTTATAGGAGTGAATTTGGCGGGAATCGAGAAGGTGAAACGTCGCCATGATTACGACGGGATCCACCCTTGGGAGTTGAAACGCCACTGCCACGTCAGCCCTAGCAGATGACGTTTCAGGGGGCTTATGACGTGGCTCGTACCCGCCGTTGCGCTGGACCAATCACCGCACGCCACCTGACTGATCGAAGCTCACCTTTCGATCATCTGGTTAGTCACCCAGTTACCGCGCACAAATTTACTACTTCAGTCCTCGACCCAGAGTCAGGATCCTCGACCAATTCCCTCAACTCAATCCCCTCAACCTGCCACGCACTGGTCCACTATCCAATTCTCAATTAAGTGGCCGACCATGCATTAACTGCGGAGCAATAGTGGGGCACCTGTCAACTCCCCACACCGACACGTCGAGGCGGTTACTTTTCTCTCTTCACCATATATATATAACCCCCGCATTTATTACACGGTAAGTTTTCCCACCTACTTCTTTTACTGCTCAATCATTCGACTCACATCACTCGATCCTGACTTAAGCGTTGGAGTGCCAACCCGGGTCTCACCCCCACCTTCCCCGAGTTGGCCTCGAGCTCACGTTTTCCTTCGACCTTCGCAGATTTCGAGCAGTCAGGCGGCGATTCCCCTATCAACAAATAGAGTGATCGTAGTACGATTTTCCGGTCGAACAGCAAGCGGAGATTTGGCTCGATCAATATATATATATATACACACACATGCATATTATGTTATTAAATTGTATATATTAGTAAATATATATTATTAAGACATAAAAATTATGTTTAGTATAATATACGGTATATATTATTTTAATAAATCATCATATACTACTAAGCACATATTCATACTACTATGATAGATGATATATTTTATCTTATAAGATCGTATAATAAAGATCTTATAATAAACTACATATTATGAAAGATACATACATATCTTCATTTAATATATATGAAGTATATGTGCAAATTTTATTAAATCATAATCATATATTAATAATATTTTGAGACACATAAATATATAATATAGGTACTATGTGACATAAATATGCATTTTTACAATATATGCTATATGCTATATAGATATATCTTTATATAATATAATATAAGATTAGACCTAAATAATATTGATTCATATATTATTAATACATATTGATGAGATGTGATTCGAAGCATCACTACAACACCACTTAAACTTTATATGAGGATGGGAAGCCAAAGAGGAGTAGTGCTCTGATGAAGATGAAGATGAAGATGATTCTCCGATATGGACGGGTTCTATTTGCTAGACAAACACGAAGTAAAACATTAGAAAGCTAATCCAGGAAATACGGGGGATGTCCAGGTTTGGCTCTGAAGTCAGTGAAACAGAAAGGGAGTCTCAGGTGAGCTAGAGAGGGATTACAGTAGAAGTGCTTGTAATGTAAAAGCTTACTTACTGAAGAAGATGACCCTTGGAGTATATATATAGTTGAGGGTGGGGACCTTTTGGGAATTCTGTGTTGCTTAGGTACAAAAGGAATGCCGCCCTAGACATCTGACCTAATGAGGCGTATACAGGGAAAAAGCATCGTAGGCCTGCCACAGAGGTAGTTGCAAAGGTATCTGTAGCAGGTGCACGGTCATGTACTATGTATCAAAGAGCACTATTGGGTTGTTACCGAGAAGTTAGCACGCTCGGTGTATGAGGGGAGTGATGTGTCCTTAAAGTGCGAGATCCCGTGCGGAATTCGAGGGGTATCCCGAGGGGTTCTAACTCCATGTGATCCGAGAGGGTCCTGGGATCCCACATAGGCTTCCCTCGAGAGCCTTAGTCTCGAAGGCAGCCTTAGGTTGGCGGGGCACGTGAGTATAGGGCTCGTTCTTTCAAGAGGAGACTTGTGATTATTCAAATATGGTGATTCTGCAACTCGTATAGCTTACTGGGAGAGCTGAGGTGACTCTGAGACCTTCGTGGCAAATTCCCGAGGGTCCACGTGTAATGACGTGACCTTATTATATTTGAGCCTCATCATTTGTCCTCCAACTCAATAGTTAGAAAATTGTAGCGTATAGAGTTAAGTTTTGAATTCCGATAGGTGCCCTGGAGGCGGGACAATGCATGCGCGCTCATCGCGCTCGATCTGCAACGCATTAAATGCTAGATAACTATTTGACTGCTTGAGATTTTGAGCATTTAATGGAGCAAGGTACGTGGGTGCAAGATTCCAAGAAACGACACGCGTATCCTTGGAATGTGCGCGACGTATCACATAAATGGGGCTTTTCCCTAAACGAAATGATTGCATCTTTTGAATTTATTTCTATTTTCCACCAACTTCCCTCGTTATCAATAGGGAATCTTCCATACATTTCATCCTTTGCACTTTCAAAATCTTCAAAACCTTCTAGTTTCCTGACAAAACTTTGAGACTTCCGGCGACTTCAACAGCCTTCAAAGTCCTTTTTCCTCATAATTTCGTAGGTATTGTGCTAACATTTCTTTTTTCTTCCAAACTGACTTTAGAGTAGGAAAGCCTTTGGCCCTTTCTTAGAAATTATTCCAGTTAATTCCTTCCACCATGTCCGACGACGGAGTTGCGAGAACAGCCTAGGAGATAGACGAAATGACGAGTTCCAGTTATCAAGAGGACATCCCAGGACCTCACCATCAAAGAATAGAGGATATGCTCGGTGAGTTCTAAAACAAAGATTTGGAGGCCATCATGTCCAGTGTCCACCATGGGTAGACGGACACCCAATGACGTAAGAAACATTTTTGCTGAGATGGATATGATTGAGGAGGTGGAACGTCAGGCCACCACGGTTTCGATGGCGGAGGGTTCTTATAGGCCACGACGTCGAGACGTGATTCCGGCGGCAGTGAGTTCTTCCAGGCCTGAAAATGGAACGTGAACATTGCAAGAATCGGAACATTTGGGGGAGTGAAGAGACAAGCCTAGAATCGGATCTGCCCTGATACCATGATAAATAATGTGTTTGGTCTTACTCATCCCAAAAATTTAACCATGCATGTTCAAGTTATTAAGTCGCAACTACCATTAATAGTGAGAGCTTTATACCTTATTATGTTTCATGCTTTCCGATTATGTTAGAACCCAAAATAAATGAAAATAGAAAGGAGGCAAAATGAACTGTACAACATCATAATGAGATAGAATATTATCTTAATCGAAGACGAGCCAGCGATATTTGAAAATAATTTGCAAAATATATGAATTAACATAATATTCATCTAGGTTAATTTGCTGAATCAATTATGGAGTGGATTTGGGCCACAAGGAACAACCCTTCTTGAAACTGCATGCAGTTTCTTGCCTTTGCTTTCCTTCCATCCTTCATATTGAGGAACTGTAGAGAAGTGCAGTAGAAAAGCCGAGTAGAATTCAGCCCTTTTTCTTTCTTCATTTGCAGCATGATTGATGCTCCTGCACCTAGACAGATGCACCTCCGATGAAATGATCATAAGTATAACAAACAAGAATGAAGAAGCTCGAAATTTCATGTCTTGATGAACTTAGAAAGAAAACCTTTACACAATTATGAGGATTTTAATTCTTTTATCCCCAATATTAAGAACAAATGATGTGTGAAGAAGGTGGTGTTACCTATGTATAAGGAATTTTCTACACGTTAGGTTCATTTAGTGTAGATATTTTTCGAGAAAATTGGTTTCTTGTCGTAAAGAAATGCTCAAATAGTCAAATTAGATATATGGCTTGAATTTAGCTCTTATTCTGATCCTTGTAAAGTCTTAAGGAAATCTGGGTTAACAAAATTGTTGACATTATTAATCATGGAGTTTAATCTCTTTGAAGTTTGAAGTTTGAATCTCAACATATGTGGAATATGCAAGTTTTGAGTTCTCGAAGTAACATCGGATATCAAGACAAATTACCACAACAGTATAATTTAGCGGTTCGCACTATACTAATTTAACTAAAGATTATGTGTCCAAGTCTCAGAAAACGCAATTAAGTACCATTGGTATAGAGAGTTTTATACCTAAGTGGTTCGACCGACTCAAAATCAAATAGAGGGTTAAATACCAAAAGTGCCCCATTCACTAAAAATTATGTCTTATGGATCCAGGATCCTCATCTATGTTTAAAGTTCTAACTCTTCTCTTATGAACGATACTTTGTATTACTAGTAGGGTGAAGGTTTCATAATCTTAAGGTTGTAGGTTCAAATTTCATGAATGCCGATAATGTCTTAAATATGTTTTTGATTTCAGAGAGAAGTTATAAAAACTCAAATTACTCACTATTCTAATAAACTTGTGAGCCCAAATTTAGATTAAGCCATGTATTCAATACTTCTTAAACCAAACATTTAATTTTGAATAGTATAAATTAAACTGAAAATATATTTAAAGAATAGAATGGTACAAAGCTAAAGTAATGAGTTCAAAATAGACCATATGCTAAAAAATTTCGCACCCTCGTTTTGAAAAGAAGGTATTTATACGTGCACATTAATAGGCATTAATTAATATTAATTGAATGTAAAAGCATGGCTTCCTTGTTTCATATTCCAACAGCTACCAAAATACACTGCACACTCTAAAAAGTTGAAAAGCCCATCATTTCTCTTCATCTTTTGTGGTCCAAATGCATTTAGGTATGGGCTAAAAGTCTCAACCATATCCATTCAAAATTTCATTGTTGGTATGTTATTTCTTTGCGGAGAAGCCCAAATTTGGCTCACACAATAACTTCCTCTAATACACGGCACTTTTAAAAATATTATTTTATCATGTCGTATTGAATATTTTTCATGAAATTTTTTGTTAAAAACAAATCATATCACCATATTCATATCGTCATATTCGTATCTATATATTATAGCTAGCTTCACTTCAAATGTGACTTAGGATGCTCACCCACATATGTGACGTATGCTTGAAGCCAAGGGTGAAAGTAACGTCTTACCAAATTTCATTAATTTATGTCCTAATTCGGACCACCAAACTTCTTGTCCCAATCCCTACAAGAATCTAAGGGGTCCATATACGCACCAAAAACATGACTATCTTCTAGAATCTATATGTTTTAATGTTTTCTTTATCATGATTATTAAATGTTAAGATTAAAACATTATTGATGGACGCACAATTGCATATTTATCTATGGTGCATGAATATGAACATGAACAAAGAGATCGGAAAAAAAAAATACCATCAACCTACAACCAAGGTAGCTTCATGAAACCCAACCACTCCTTAAGAAACAAGAAAAGTTACTATAACCCCCAAATTTTATGCCCTAATGTCATTATTCAATACAAGTATACAACTGAAAGTTTTAACCAGTTACAATGAAGTCGTTATTCAATACAACCGAAAGTTTTAACCAATTGCAACGTATACGAACTACCCTAAACTTAAGCATCAAACTCTAAAAATTCACTCCTTTTTCTCAGCATCAACGGCTGCGGCTGTGGTTTCCTCGGTTTCCTTTGCAACACTCTCAGACGAGCCGTCTTCTGCTGGCTTTGCAACATCACCATTAGCAGCTTCTGCTTGTGCTTCTGCTTCTGTTGCTTGGCTTTCACTTGGAGGTGTGGAGGCCTTGATGGTTCCAACCTTAACGTATTTGCTCATGAATTTGTATTCCCAATCCTGTAAAGCTTCAAGCTCAAATATGCCGAGGCCAGTAAGATCACCGTTGAGATCTTTATCTTCAAAAGACATCTTTGCAAGAGCTCTACTAGCATCCTTCCCAGCAAATAAGGCATATGGCCCACCAGGTCCGTAAAACATCCTGCAAATAATGAATGGAATTAAAGATATTCAATTATTTGCACATATTTTAAGCGTCGAAAGATAGCTTATTTGAAGGAAGAAGGGAAAGAATGAGCTAATGCTATGGCTGTGCAACGATAAGCAGAAAGTACTGTGAAATGAAAGGTAGCCATTGATGTTATTGATGAAACAAGTGTGGGCACGTATTAATTAAAGTGATGTTACACAAGAACATGATCATAGTACCATTACATATTGCAGTACAAATGACTGAATTTCAAAGACAATTGATCACTCCAACAAGTATGTTACAATTGCTGGAAGAAAACACACAATTTGGAGAACATTGAAATTCATTCAGAAAGGATATTGATTTTTAAGTACTGATTCACACATGAATAAGACAACGACAAAACTGTCGCGTTATCGCTTTCTTTCGTAGACAAACCAAGCAACAACGGTATCCTACATAAGTTGCATCTTATTTTCTCATTCTTTGATTGAGAACAGACCATAACAGAATCTCCTCTTAAGTTCACTTTTCACAAACAAGAACATAGATATCACAATTGACACACAAAAGGGGGCAAAGAAGCAAATATATTCGGATTCTCAGGAAAGATTGCTTTATCGCGAGCAAGCAATTATCGTAAACGTGTTAAAAAACAGCCTTAAAACAATCAAGAAACAAAGAGAACCCGGCCAAAAGTATCAAAAAAGTTAGTTCCAAACCACATAAACACATAATTCAGAATTTTAATATCAAAAAACACCAAGAATCAACAAAACCCACCTTCCATACAAACACCAACGGCCAATAAATCACCAAAATCAACAAAAAGGCTCAATCTTTACCCACCCCAGAAGCTCATACCACACCAGAATCCATCAAAACCAAAATATTTCAAGAAAACACACAAATATAAAAACTTTATACCTGCTCTGTGAAACATCATAGATCTGACCCTTAATAGCCATCAACAAAGGCTTCTTAGCATCAGAGCCATCATACTGTTTCAACTCCTCGGCAGTAACCTCACCGAGCTGAACAGGCGGAGGCAGAGGCTCCATCTTCTCATCCATCTCTCTGAAACCATGCTCGTCTTCACCACCATCATTAGATGAAGTAAACAATTTTGAGATCAAATAGTAAACGGCGAGGCCTACAGCAAGAGCTGTGAAGAAAGAAGCTGGAGAAAGCCCTGTGTATGCTGTGATTGATTCATTTACCGTCTCCCATAATTCAACGGCCATCGTTTCAGGGGAAGCTGGAAGGTTTGCTAGAGAAAGAGAGGAGAATAAGGAAGAGTGGGAGGAGAAGAGTCTTTCCTTCAATTGTAATGAGTGGATTTTTGTGTTCTTTTATCTACTCTTTGGTGCGCCAGTCTTGGGAGAGTGAATGAGTGATAGTCAAATTACGTCGTTGGAATTCAAATATGTGTGCTTCAAGAGAAATTTTATTCAGTAATATATTATTTTAGAAAATTTACCCCTGATTATCCTATATTTAAATTTAATTACAATACAATTTATTATTATTCAAAAATTACATTTTAATCCCTAATTTTAAAAAGCATTTATGATCCCTAGAGTTGCATTATATCATTCCAAAAATACCTCTAATTTATTGATAAATTCATAATTTGTAGTAATCGTTTTGTTTATATTTGTAAACTTTAGGGATGATTTTGTAATTTTGATCATATATTCAATGTAACATTCATAAAACCGATAGGGGCATAAATGTACTTTTACAACTTCCGTTAAGGGACTTCAAACCAAACAAGATTTATACGGATTAAAATATAATTTTCCTATAATGATAAATTGCGTTATAATTATACCTAAATACAGGGTAATCGGATGTAAATACCCCTATTGGGGAATTTGAGAAAACTCCCCAATTGTATAGTCAATTTTTAGTTTACTCCCCAGGTCTAAAAAAATTTTAGTTCACTCCCCAATTCACATGCATAATTTGAGTTAGCTCCCCAATTTTGGGGGCAGATACCACATATGGCGATTTAGATACACCATATGACGAATTAGGTACACGATTCTTGAGTTTATCTAAATCGCCATATGTGGTATCTAAATCGTCATATGGTGTATCTAAATCGCCATATGTGGTATCTGCCCCCAAAATTGGGGAGCTAACTCAAATTATGCATGTGAATTGGGGAGTGAACTAAAATTTTTTTAGAACTGGGGAGCAAACTAAAAATTTTTCAACCCATGGGGAGTTTTCTCAAAATTCCCCAATGTTTATCTATGATACATCGATACAAATACGATAAAACAAATATAGTACGACATGAATATAACGATTTTCTTTTTAATTTTTTAAGTGAAAACTGAAAAGTGTTTGATACAGGATTCGAAACAATAAGATATAATAAAATGATATTTTAAAAAATATTTATTCATATTAAAGAACAGTATATTGGGTGTTGTGATTAATTTAATATGAGGAAGTTTGGTTCTCTAAAATTTGAAAATGCAATATTAGTAGAAATATTATTTACTAGCATTTTATATGTTAGTAGTCAAACTCAAATTCTGACTTTCTTCAGAATTTTATACTTGAATCGTAGTGTTCTAAATTCTAATTCAGTTTGAATACAAATAATGAGATATTCTTTTGCATTTTCTTTATTGATTGAGGAAATAATATAATTATAATTCTTAAATAAAATTTTGGTTTAACATACTTTAGTAAGTGCAATTTCTTGGGAATCCACGCCTACGCTACTCCGATATCATTTACTAAATCTATTCATAAAAAGGCAAAATCTAATTGGTTAGATAATATTGTGGATTAGGCAAATTTTGTTGTCCATACAAATAAAATCTATTTTATTATTTTGTCCAACTTTTTTCTGGTGTCTGTCTCTATGTGGGTTCCAGATGCGCATGGCCCTCGCGGTCGCGGAAACGAAAATATTATGGAGATATTTTATTTTATGTTGATCAACCATTTCTTTCTTCTTTATTTTATCTCTTTGTTTTTTTAGCTAGTTCGAATCACTTAAATAGTTTTTGGTTACTTGAGTAGTAATAAGTGATAATTAAAAGTTTTAGTAGTAAAAATATGAAAATATGCCTAGCTAATTTAATTAAACCCCTTTTCATTTCTTTTTTCTTAAAAAATTTTTAGAAGTTCATTGGTATTTCTTGATCGTTCATCATGTGAAAAGTGTTATTATGATTGGTTCTCTATTTTAGTTATATTAATCTATATAATATCATATCATTTTTTTAAAATTGAAGTTACATATCATTCAATATCACTATTTTTGATGGAAACAATCCAATAATATGCAGGCGGCGGGCTATATCCACGTGATTTCTCGATGAATTAGATGATGAAAATAACATTTTTATAGGCATGTAGAATCTACAGTAATTAATATTAACCATAAAAGTCAAATCTTGGCTACAAAACATAGAAAATGTGAAACAATTAAAAACAACCAGTCATATTAGGCAACCTAGAAAGTCATATATTTTAAAAATATCACCAATAAATCAAATCTTACCATTGAGTATTGATTATAGAAAAGCTTAGGAATTGTCCTTTCTTGACCAAAACATAAATCTATGTAGGTTTTAAAATAAAATTGATCAAAGAAAAAAGTATTTTATATGAAAAATAAATTCGAGTTTTTTTTAGGCCCAATAAGAAGTCCATTAAGTCTATGGGCCCAAACAAAAAGCCTATATAACATTGCAATATTGAGAATAGTATCCAATATAGAAAAGGCCCAATAAAGCAGAAGCCTGAACAATCCGATTCAGATCAAACACAATTTTTTCAACATAAAAGAGGGGAAATCATCTTCTTTGTGAACGTACATTTGCTTCGTTGTTTTTGCAATCTCCAGTGATTAATAGCAGAAATTGTGCAGCAGATGGGCGGAGGAGGAGAGCACCACCACGCCGATGGGGCACACGGCGGAGATTTTAGGGCTAAGGTGTGGAGTTTTACTGGAGGGCCGTATTGTCGCCCCAAGCACTGGAAGCGCAACACCGCTTTCGCCATGGCCGGCATCGTCCTGATCTGCATTCCCATCGCAATGAAATCTGCGGAGCTTGAGGTAAGGGCGTGATCAATTACTTTCACGTGGGATTTTATGTTGGTTTATTGCTGATATAGGGGTGTTTGGCTGATCGATTATGCTGTAGAGGGTTTGGGATTGGGGGATTTTGTTGTTTCTTGCTCTATTCGTGATCACGTTAAGGTTTTTTTTAGAAAATTAGTGTCATGTTTTTGGTTGTCGTGTTTAGTATTTGGTTGGATTTGCTGGGGTTTGGGGATTTGGGGATGGGGTTTAATGAGCTTTGGCCATTGTTGGTAACCGGAGTATGCATACCAACTTCAGCTGGGAGGAGGGAGTTTCAGGCTGAATTTTCATCTTCGATTTTATTTTCACTTTATTTGATATAGAACTGAAACTACAATAGCTGAAGACTTGAATGGGACAAAGAGAGTACCGAGAAAATATAGGGTTTTGCATTATTTCAGAATTCATTGGTGTGCTCAGTCCTGTTGTGGTCTGCCAAGTATTAAATCATGGAAAAAATTGATCCAATATCCAACTACAAATTGCAACAGTCGTGTGGAGCCGGAATGGTCGTCATTGACAAATTGACATACTAAATAGGCTAATTTTTTCATGCTCTATTCTAATACTTGATTTAGCTATTATGAGGAAGTAGAAACAAGCACACTGTGTTCTTCTTTTGACCTCTTTTTTTAAGGTAGTATAAACATTCTAGTGCTTGAGTGCTTCACATCCTTAGTGGGAGAAACCTGTCAGAGAGTTTCTTGCACTTGTTGTAAGAAATGGACTATTTCATGGTTAGTTTGTGCTGGCTATTCGTGGACAATTTGATGGTTTGTTGGTGCTGGCTAACAGTTGTCTCTCATGTATGTGGTAATTAACATATCCAAACTGCTTTGATTGGACAAACATCTAGCAAGAAGACTGTTTTTACTGCTTTCACCCTACACTGAGGTTCATGTGGATTTGATGAAACTAAACTGTGCAGAGATAAAACTCGGAAGTTTTTTTCCATAAAACTTGGTTGAGGTTGAACTTAAAAAGAGAACCCCCCCGAAGGCTTGAATAAATTTGACTTCTAGTGCTTCTCCGTGAGGCTTTCACAAAATCTAGTCAAAGGACTTCGAGTGAAGAAGTGATAGTTGGTTAGTTTTTAGTGCGTTCTTAGTTTCAGCTCTCTATCCTACTTGAACCGCAATTCCGCTAGGTTAATATAAACATTGTACTTATATATTCCCTAAAACTGACATCATGAGTTGATTTTTGTTAGCTTTGTATATGGTTTTTTCATATTCCATCATCGTGGCTTCATTCTTCATTTGTTCAAACGTGGAATAGGGAATATTATTTTTGGATATAAAATCAATCATTTTCTAGACTCGTATTTCTTTAACATATTAAAAAGTATCAAATAAGGATCAAAACTTCGGTGAAGTCTGCTACAGGCAGTATTCTTTCTTTAACATTAAGGTAGTCATCAAAACGATACTCTTGCCACCCATAAAAAAAGAGTAAAAATATAACTAAAACCCCTTACTTACATTGGTCAGTCCATAAGGATTTCGTTTTCTGATTCCTATTTAATTGTATTTCTTTTCTGGAATTTCGAGTTTTGCAGGTTGCATTTTGTGGCTAGTGCTACTTAACAATTCTAACTTCCCATTTCCTGAATTCTTTATCTTAAGAGAGATCGGATTTACACATCCATTCATTCCTTACTAACATCTATATCGTTTCTTGCAGCAACGCCCACATCTTCCAGTTCGTCCAATCCCCTCTCAGATGTGGTGCAAGAATTTCGGGAACAAGGATTATTGATTTTGTAGTAAAGTTTTTGTAATGCAAACTATAAGGACCCAATTTCCCTTTTGTAATCAATTGCCTGAAGCTGTATTTCTGGCTTCTTTTTATTCTGGAACAAGTCAATGTGAGGTCTTGTGTTTGATGGAATAAGAAATGACTGGATTACTACCACTTTTCAGTGCCAATGGAGACAGACAGCCTCTTTTACAAGTTCTATTGCCACTATTGTGCAGCTTCCTAACAGTTTACTCACTTCCCCTGGCAAGAAATATGAAACGTCATTATATTACAAAGGGGAAGTGAAATTTTGAAATTTTAATAGATTTATGGAATGTAATATGATTCTGATATCCACCCTAACCAATCTCTTTATTACGTTTGCCAATTTCATCGCTTGTGAGTTTTTTTATAACTAAATTCATGTAATATTCTTGCCAAAGGAGTCATATGGTTAATGAATTCATTCTTCAGGTACTGATCCGATTTTGAATTTCAAATGATTAATGGATTTATTTACTAAATTTATATAATATTCTTACCAACAGGTGGTTTTCAAAACAATGATTCGAGTTCGAATCCAAAGTGATTAATGAATTTAGAACAATGATCCGAGTTTGAATCCCAAGTGATTAATGAATTTATTTATCAGGTAACTCGAGTTTGAATCCCACTTGGGGTGTGTGTGAAAAAAAAATAAAAATTCATGTAATATTCTTTCAATTTTTTGTTTTAGAGCACATTATTTACCTTCGATAGAGGAAAAATTAAAAAAAAAAAAAAAGTCTATCAATAAAAAGAAAAATGTAAAGTCAGGATATTTTTTTCAAAATAATATTCTTTTTATTCCGATTTCACAAAATGGTACTGCTTTGGGGGATTGCATATTTAACCACAAGTCGTGATGATCCCCACGACTACTATTATTTTATTAATATTTTTAGCGGAGTCGCGAAGATCTTCCACGACTCTAATTTTTTATATTATTTTAATTGGAGTCGTGGAGATCTCTCACGACTCCAGAATTTTTTTATAATTTTAACCGGAGTCGTGTTAGAAGTTCACGACTCCATTTTTTTTATTATATTATGGAGTTGTGGCAGAGGCCAACGACTCCAAATTGATCTTTAGTGTTTTTTTTCCCTTTAAATAATTACAATTTAATTTTTGGATTTTAATAATATTTTAACTATTATCAATTATTTTTCTTATTTTGAAAAAACGAAAACAATACAAGCTATTTTATTTATTGATATGATTTTACAACACTGATAAAAGTAATGATGATTCTATTTTGAATTATTAAGTCTACAATACTGTTGTGAGGTATTGTCACTTCAGACTTTAATCTCAATATTTATTATTTTAATTAATTTTTACATTCAAATTTGAATTCTTATTTTATGGTAGTATATTGATATGACCTTACAACACAGATAAAAGTAGTTGTACAATTATGACTATTTTGAATTATTACATTCGAATTTGAATTCTTATTTCATGGTGGTACATTGATATGATTTTACAATATGTATAAAAGATTAATCATTTGATTTTGAAAAATAATACACCAAACACTTATTAAATGTAATATGAGTACACAATACCAAAACACTTAGGCTTCATTTGCTTTGGCAAATTATGACAGGGATGTACGGTAATCTCCCCTTATTTCTTGTCTACAATTCATGTGGGTAGGCCTTGGTCAAAAGCATGAGCCCGCAGCTTATGCGCGATTCCAAATAGGATCTATCACATGCCTTTTTGGCATGTGATAAAAGTCATGAATCAACATAGGGATGGAAAAAGACCACTTTGCCCACATATTCCACTTAATTACAAATCCTACCACTCAATTGCCATATTAAAAGCAAGGACATTTGGGTAAGTTTAACCAAACTTCCATTATTTACCATATAAAAATAAATGGCCATATTAATAGACATGAAAAATCATATACACAAAACATGATAAGTAAACAACTGAAATAATAATTATAACATGATTATTATACCCCCTTATCCTAGCATGCAAAAACCATCCTAGCAAAAGTAAATGAAACCTTATTGGATAGAAATTATTAATATACATATATCAATATATGCTGTCAATTATTATATGCTGGTAGTACATTGATATGACTTTATAATATGTATAAAAGAGATTGTTTAATTATTAGATGTATAGTATTTCTATAATGTATTGTCATTTCAAGTTGAACGTCAGACATGTATTATTTTATTAAATCTTTTCAGCATGAAATTGAATTATTATGTTATGATGGTACATTGATGTGACATTACAATACAGATGAAAGAACTGGTACAATTATGACTCTATCTGAATCAATATCGCTATAGTATTTCTGTGAGGTATCGTCACTTCAAAATTGAATGCATTATTGAACCAAACTCATCTATTTAAACTTGGTTATTTCATTGTCAATGCAGTCACTCAAAACCTTACAAACCAAAAAATTTTCTGAACATTTATTCCACCCAATTTTCTTAACCTATCTTATATTTCTTACCCCCAATAGCTTTCTAAAGTTCTTTGTTACAATGTATTTTGTTAAGGTCTCAAAATTATAATAAAGTCAATTGAGTTAGTTAGTCGTAGGAGATCTCCACGACTCAAATTAAAATAATATAAAAAATTGGAGGCGTGAAAGATCTCCGCGACTCCGCTAAAAATATTAATAAAATAATAGGAGTTGTAGAGATCATCCACGACTTGTAGTAAAATATTAAATCCTTCTAAAGTAGTACCATTTTATGAAATCGAAATAAAAAAAATATTATTTTGAAAAAAGTCTAGTAAAGTCGGGCTTTCCATTTCCCAAGTGGCTATGCTATATATTAACATGCGGTTAGAATGTATATTGTATTAACAATTTAAAATTGAGAGCCAAAGTAAAGGAAAAAAAGAAGAAATAAAAACCCAAGAATTTCATCCCTTTCCTTCTTTAATTCACACCAAGGCTTATCACATCTTCAAACTCAAATTGAACCGAGATATACCAACGGCTACTTTCATTAATAGAAGAATTCTTGTACTACAATTTCTCTGAGAAGTCGTCGTCGTCTCCAGTAAAGAACCCCCTTTCTTCGGCAGAGAGTTTCACACACTGAACGGCGCAGTATGCGTGATGCGACCCGCCCTCCTCCGGTGAAAGGGTGAGAGAATCAGAGAAGAGAACACCATGGGAGTGAAGAATCTTTGGGATATTTTGGAATCTTGCAAGAAAACTCTTCCGCTTCACCATCTCCAGTAAGTTAATTTATACTTTAGTTTTGTGGCAATTCAAAATGGGTTGTCTTTAATGTGCGAAATTAGTTTGGTCGACTTGAAAAAATCACTTCTTTTTGGTGATATGTGACTAGGAACAAGCGGGTGTGTGTAGATTTATCATGTTGGATGGTTCAACTTCAAAGTGTGAATAAATCCCATTGTCCTCTGAGAGACAAGCTTTATTTGAAGGGTTTGTTCCACCGCCTCAGAGCCCTCATTGCTTTGAATTGCAGCCTTATTTTCGTTAGTGGTATGCTCTGTGCCCTTCTCTTTTTGTGGGATACTTTCAGTCTTTAATTCGTTTAGAATTGTGTGTGTGTGAGTTAATAGAAACTGTAGCATTTGGGATTATGATGTTTTCTTAGTGATATCACACATTTCAGTGACTAATTAAGTTTATGGTGGTTGTTTAGATGGATCAATACCTGCTATCAAATTATCAACATATAGGCGCCGCTTAAATGGTGGAAATGAGGTATGTAATTGCAACTTTTGCAAGATTGCTAGTTTTCGGACATTTTCATACTAACTTATTGCTGGGATTATTATGCAGGCCATTCAAGACGCAGGAAAACCTTGCAATGTATCATCACTTAAAAGAAATATGGGATCTGAGTTCTCTTGCATGATAAAAGAAGCCAAATTTCTCGGTGCGGCACTTGGAATTCCATGCTTGGACGGGTAACCGATTTGGCATATTCAACTTTCATTCTAAATTTGCTTTGGTTTGCTTCGAGAATGTGCCCATTTCCTTGAATTGAAAGTTTGAAACTTTCATCTTTGGCCGAATGGCTAATTACCAACTAACTCGGCTATGGCCCAATCGTATGCAGGATTGAGGAGGCTGAAGCTCAATGTGCATTGCTAAACTCAGAATCATTATGTGTATGTGAATGGCCCTTGTTTTCTCTTAAAGCCGTGAATCTGAGACTTCAAATGCAATTTTTCTTTTGGGATGTCCATGAGATACATATTAAATATAATTACAATGACGTACCCTGAGGGTTGGAGTAATTGCACAAAATTCCCCTGCCAATGTTTGACTTAATAGCTCTTGTTAGGTTAGCCTCACGCCAGGGAGGTTTTTGTAATTTATCAAACCATAGGGGAAGTTTGTGTGATTAGGTCCGACCTCAGGGTATGCGGATGCTATATATTATAACTGCGTGAGATTATTTCTGCTGCAACTCATTTTTGTTATTACATCAACTATGATCATCAGGATGGATGTTTCACCTCAGATTCCGATGCCTTTCTGTTTGGTGCACGGACAGTTTATAGAGACATTTGTCTTGGTGAGTTTTAGCAAGTTATCTGCTTTCTAGTCATTCAATTAGTATATCCTCAATGCTGCTGTTCTTTTCCCCTTTGATGCTTAGGAGAAGGCGGTTATGTTGTTTGCTATGAAATGGATGATATTGAAAGAAAACTCGGGTTCGGAAGGAATTCCTTGGTAATCTTTTGTCACTTACGAACATCATTTCAGAAATTAGCCACCCAATTTGATCCTATTGTTTTAGTTAACATGTTACTCATTCCTTTCAGATTACTCTGGCTATTCTTCTTGGCAGTGATTATAACCATAAAATTCGTGGTTTTGGACCGGTAAGATTACGAAACCATCTGCTTCTATTATTTGGTTCTTTTTTCCTGATCTCGTATTAAACTCTTGGGCAGGAGTCAGCCTGTCAGATTGTGAGGTCTATCGGTGACTCAGTTGTTCTTCAGCGGTTTGCATCAGAGGGCTTGTTGATCACAAAGAAGCAAAATAAAACCAAAAAGAATAAAGAGAAAAATGCCGATATAGTAAGTGAACGCAATGTACCAACTGATGGTCGGTTCCTGCAAATAATCAACGCGTATATGAAACCAAAGTGCCATTCAGCAGACTCTGATGTCGTGCAGAGGTATTAGTTCATCAACTGCCATTTTAAACCAAGTAAAATAATGAAGAGAGAGAAAGAAAGAAACTTAGAGAAGCTATTCTTTGTCTGGTTTGATATAGGGTTCTTGCGATCTACCCGTTCACTCGAAGCCAACTGCATCAAATTTGCGGCCAATATTTTGACTGGCCTCCTGAAAAGACAGGTAAACACCTTAATCTTCGTGTACTCTCACGACAAGATACACTTATACACACAAGCATGTTGTTTATACTTTGCATGTTAGGTTTCATCATCTTCTGACAGGAAAATTTTGTGTTTGTTCTTGGATTAGATGAGTATATCCTTCCAAAGATCGCTGAAAGAAACTTGAGGAGATTTGCTAATCTTCGTTCCACTTCGTCTGCATTAGGAGTTCATCCACCAATTGGTGAGGTAAGAGATTACAGTTCCTTTTATGCCGGTGCACCCACTTTGGGAAAACTATATCTGTGATGTATTATATATCTGTGTTGCATGTAATCTGCATGTGTTCTAACAGTCAATCAGTATCTTATATCATGATAAGAAGTGTTTAATAATAAGCTTCCGATTGTTGATACAGATGCCAGTGAAATGTCCGGTATCTAGCATTGTCAAGCAAAGAAAAATCCAGGGAAGAGATTACTTTGAAGTTTCTTGGGAAAATATGGAGGGGCTCGAGTCATCCTCCGTACCGGCTGATCTTGTCGGGAGGTATGCTCTCTCTCCCTCTCTCTGTCTCCATCTTTCACATACGCACGTATAAACATGCTAAAATTCCTACTTCTTAAGAGTAATGATTTCTTCCCTCTCCTCCTCTTTAGTGCTTGCCCTGAAAAGATTGAAGAATTCCAGCAAAGAAAAGCTCTAAAACAAAAACCCACTCGGAGATCGAAGCCAAAGAAAGTAGACAAGATAGCAGAAATGAAGGAAATTGATAAGAAGCTCCAGCAACTGCTGCTTGACATTGAACAAGACAACAAATTGGTTCCGGAAAAGACCCCAATTATCAGCCATATAAATACGGATAATCAAACGGTGCACTCTAATACTGAATCAGGTAGCAGCAGACGGGAAGGTGAAGAAAGCAACAAGACAGAAAGCTCTGATTCAGGTTCCCATTCCGCTGCTTCAACATCCTTGGAAACAGATATCATTGATCTTGTTAGTCCAGCCCCACGAGTAAACTACCATTATCGTGAGGTTTTAAAATGCCAAGAAGCAAAGAGTATAGATGTGATTGAGTTGAGCGATTCTGACAATGATTTGTCACCTGAATATACAAGAAAAGTGAGGGAGCTCAGATTATTCATAGCTAATCTTAGGGATTGAATCCCTTAATTTGTGGTAGAAATATTTATGTTCAATTCGATCAAGAACTCTCTTGATCAAGAAGTGTATTTGTCTTGATTTTGTTGTATTCTTTTATCGGTGTATTGTAGATTGGTTGATCCTTCCGGAATCAGTGGCAGATGCCCATCTCCCTTCAAACTTCCAATGTTCATCTCCACATCTTATGTTCTCAGTGGATAATTGTGGTAATGGGGAAAAAACAAGGAAAATGGTAACAGGTATCAGAGGGAATCATCCCAATCTTTAGAAAAAGTAATTCCCTCGAAAACTAAGAGAAAGAAAGGACACGAAATGAAAATACAGATATACTTTACCAGTTTTTGTCCACATTAAAAAATGATGTTACATCTGTGAGCAATTCCAGGCGATTGCACAATTAATCTGTAGAAAAGAGGCTTCACACCAATAACTCTCGGTCTATCTTTGATACTTGTCAGGGGAAATGAGGAGCTGACCAGAAACTCGATCTTTTTCCAGTGTCTGGAATCTGCATTTGGCTTTCATTCATAGTTGGACCGGTGAAGTATGACTTAAACTGGGAACTGGCGAAGTCTGGATGGCCAGGAAACCGAGATTGTGATTCAGGTAATGAAGTAGGGATTTTGTCACAAAAATCATAACCTGAAGAAGAACTGCTGGTTGCCATTGGATCCATCATAGGAGGCACAACATATGGTGGAGGCATTAATGGAGCTTCTGGAAGCATTGACACCATTGGTCCGTGAATGTAAGACGGCTGACCTAAGATACTGTTCGGAGCAGCTGGAATTGGAGCTGTTTTCTTCCCAGCTACTCTTACTGCCAACGTTTTGCCATCCATTTTGTACCCATTCATGTACGTCACAGCTGCAGCAGCATCAGAGGGAGTTTCGAAGTTAACAAAGCCATAGCCTTTACTCAAACCAGTAGCTGGATCCTTTATGATTGCTGTACTTGATATTTTCCCGAAAGGCAAAAAAAGCTCTTTCAACCGATTTTCATCAATGGCATGGGACAAATAGCCAACATAGAGATTTGCAGGATTCACCTCTTTGTTCGATTTGTCTGTAGAACCGGACACCACTCCAGCAGATCGGGGGATGGTACAGTTTGACGTTGAGTGGCCAAAACTTCCACATATATCACAACAAACAGCATTATTAAAAGTGGAGTTTTGAAGAGGGCAGGCATACTTCCTATGCCCTTTCTCCTTGCACAAATCACAAACATTGTTATCTTTATATGTTCCTCTCAATTTAGCAAGCTCTGCTAACTGAGCTCTTTTGTGATCATTATTTTGATCTGCCACAGGAATAAGCAATTTTTCAATCATCGATGCAGCAGCATCAAGTGATTGTTGGCTATCTGCCTCTACTCTGACATGCAAGTCTTCACCCTCTGATTCGCCAGAACCTCTGCCTCGTAAAAATATCCTTGCGCCAGTTTCCTTTTCCATTTTCTTTTGGGTATTTCCCTTTGGCCCAAGAATTAGACCAATAAAATTATAAGTTGGATACTCTTTTTCAGGAACAAAAAATTTCTTCACAAGCTTGATGAGTTTCTGCTTCGTGGGAGATTTAAAGGGCAATTGAGTCCTCGCAGCTAAGTTGGACATAATACGACCCCTATCATTCATTAGTTTCTTCCTCATCCTGGCATGACGTGTATTTATTCTTATGCCAAGATTATTGTATACAGGTTCAGGTGAAGGCGACCTTTCAGCTGCAGGCCTCTCATCAAGAATCTCTGAACTTTGCAGCTTCTTGTTTATCTCCATTAATTTCACTTTCAAGCTTAAGATCTCGGGATCCATCAAAAGACCCAATCGATTAGCAAAGACAGGTGAATTGGGTGAACAATTTTGAGAATCATTGGTATCCCACCTAGTTTTTCTTCTTTTATTCTTCCCATCAATTTCAGAAGGTTCCTCTTCCTGTTGATGATCCCAACGACTCAACCTACGCTTTCGCTGTTTCGATGCACTATCATTACTGACAGTGACCTTAGAGACTCCATCTTCAACTGCTTTTTTCCCTCTCTCCTTTTCTGGATTTTCATTTGCTTCAATCTCCAATTTTTTGATATCCATGTCGTCACTTGCCTCTTCATCTTCTTCATATTCCTCATATATTTCCTCCTCCGGATCTTCTTCGGACTCCTCTTCTATAACTTTTTCTTGATTTTCATCAGATTCCTCGTACATTTCCTCTTCAGGGTCTTCTTCAACTTCCTCATCAGATTCTTCACCGTATTCTTCAGCTACTGCCTTGTTCTTCTCAGGCTCCGAAACACGACCAGCTTTAGCTCCCACCATACCTGCATTCAACCATAATCTAGCCCCAATGAACCTATCAGATGCCTCCACATAAACTTAAAACAAAAAAATGGACCAAAAGGGGTACAAGTACAATTCACGAACACAATCCATTGCTGGAAATTTTCAGGTACTCAAAACTGACCTATTAACTACGTTTTAAAAAAGATTTGTCAATTTGCAACTTACAAGAAACCCCAAGCCAACAGCCCTCTGCTGAAATTCCCCAAAACTAAACATAAATTCCTAAACATGCAAATCAATGCTTGCTTTGATTCTCGATATTTACTTCTGATCCCAAAAGGGTCAGGCATTTCTTCGCCCCTTTAAATTGACAACTAGGAACCCGATCATTGGCAGGTCCCATTTCAGCGTTGATCGACATACAACCACACGTACACACAGAGAACTTAGCACATTTACAACAGCTACAACTGGAATGGAGTAATATAATTTCAAGATATTTGGAGCAAACCTGCTTGAAGAAATGTCTATGCCAGAATTCTTCGGCTTCCAATCCCCTCGACGGAGTCTGCGAGCGATTGCCTCTCTTTGGTCTTTCCTCCTCCCTTTCCAGAAAGTAGGAGTTAATTGCTCACCTACTCCCTAATTTAATACGAAATTGTTTTTAATTCCCAGACAACTTTGTATTGTCTATTTTCACCCCTATACTTTTACGCAAAGTTCTAAAGACCTGCCTTTTCTATATTTAGCAGATGATTTATATTGTTTCTCATTTTGTATTCCTCTCAGAAAACTTACCAACTTTAATCAATTTATTTCATATTTAATAATTGAAATAAGTTGACAATTTATTTGACACTAAATCCAAGAGATTGGTGATAAAATTTACCAGCAAACTGTGACCATACTCGCAAAGTTAGATTCGAAAATCAAAAGTATCACCATATCGGTGTCTATCAAAGAATATTAAATAGGAAATCCTCAGATTAAAAATACCTTAAATATGTACATGAGATAGCCAAGGCGACATTGGATTCCTCGTTTCGGTTTTGTATGTCGTTTTATATTTCATCTCCTGTATCACTATTTCACATATGCTAATTGCATATTTATTTTGTTGGTTGGGATGAGATAAGATTGATGAGTACATGAATGATGAGATGTGATAGTAGATTGTTCATCCCACGGGGAATATGGGATGAATAATCAACCTTTTATCCAATATCATCCCGGACAATATCATCAATCCCGGATTCGCAAAAATATTGATAAACATAAATTTAAATAGGATTATTCTAATCCCCCTTCATCATACGAAGTACACATGCAATAAGTGTATTGGTAACAGTTGATATTATACAAACTCGAACCAAGCTCATTGACCAGCACCACTTGTATATACCAACTTGTAAAATCGGTAAGAAAGCTAATATCTACAAAAATGACATTGCAAAAAGAGGGCTATGCTCATATAGCCCTTTAATTGGAGGCCAATTGTTGTTTGCAGCAGAAGTTTCACCTATTTTAACAGCTTCTTAGCAAAGCTTTTAGCATGCTTCAAACTGTTGAACTTCTTCACAGCATCTTCGTCTTCGTTATACGCAAGATTTATGTGGAAGAATAACTCCCTGTAAACTTCCTCAGCTTCTAGCTCGGACAATTCGCTAATGTCTTTGTCCAAATTGTCTGGTTTCTTGTTGGCTGTTGAACAATTCATCAAAAACTTCTTCTCTCCTCTTCTGCATACTTCTGATTCCAATCTTGCTGCCATTTCCACAGCCCGTTGAATGCACAAGGCAGGCAACTGCAACCATGATAAACATAAGTACAGCACAAAAGCAATGGAACCTCAAAACTTACACAAGGATAATAGAAGCTTTACTTGAGCAAGTTGGGCAACTTTAAACCCGAAACTTCTCTCACAAACGCCATTCGCAAGCTTGTAAAGATAGGTAACATCATCATGATTCACACTATCTATCTCCTTCTGAGGTGTCAAATACGAGACGTGATATGCGCCAACAGATTGTGGGAATTCATTTATGATGTCCGCTATTTCAGGATAATGAGTAACAAAGAGGACCATGCATCTTTTATGCTGCAGAAGATAATGCAGAGTGGCATAAGCTATCGCCACACCATCGTGTGTGCTTGTGCCTCTCCCGAGTTCATCAATTATGACCAACGAACGGGATGTGCAATGTTGAAGAATGTGAGATGCCTCGGTTAGTTCTTCCAAGAAAGTGCTTTTACCAAGCTGAATACAATCAGAAGCTCCCATTCGAGTAAAAATATTATCCAACACATGCAGTTTTGCTGATGATGCTGGGACGAAGCAACCAACCTAGACCATGAAATCAAAGACAATAGTCAAACTAAAAGTAAATGAAATTAAACAACTTTAGCAAAAAAATTGAAAAAACTAAGAGTTCCTTTTTGATATCTGGTGTTACTTTCATTTCTTTATTTGTTTATACTATTCTTCTATTCACCCGAATATAAGAGCTAATATTTACTTGGGCCATGAGAGCTATAAGAGCAACTTGGCGAATATAGCAACTCTTTCCACCCATGTTTGGTCCAGTAACAATCTGACAGCACAACCCATCTGCATGCAAATTTGTATCATTTGGAACAAAATTATCTTGCAAAATATTCTCCATAACCTTGCAAAAGAAGACCACAGCATAAGCTGTTAACATCAAGGTTGGAAAGGAATATAAACATGCAGTTTAGTACACATACAAAATTAAGATTTACACTGCTTACTGGATGTCGTCCGGAACTGATATTTATTCGAACAGGTTCGTCATCACTAACAAAAGACGGGCGAACATAATCCTGAAACAACGAAGCAGATAACAGCTATTAACAAGAGCTGTTGTAGGATGGTAAAAATATAAAATCCCAATATAACACAACCACGGCACCTTATTCCTAGAAAGCATGGAAAGAGAATACAGACAGTCCAAAGTGGCTAATGCTTGAACGGCAGCTCGAAACTCAGAATAAAATCCAGCAAAATTCTTTAAAAATATGTCCCAAGTGGCTTGACAAACAATTGAAAGTTCCTCATTTGCAAGAGCTAATTGATCTAAACCTTTCAATACTTCAGGAGGATGATACCTAATTGTTTTCTTAGTACTGTTTACTTTAACCCAATCTGCAGGTACCTGCACGTCTTGAGACAGCTGTGCACAGAGCATATGTTAATAATGTATATAAATTACCAACGGAGAGACTTTTGAAGAGAAATTATGCCAAAAATCAATTTCAATTGAAGTACAGTACCTCTACCAGATTTGTGACTCCAGATACACTCATATATTCTAGATTGCTCATCCGGAGTTTCTTGCGATACAGAGAAAGTAATTGTCCTAACATTTCATTTGCTAAGCGGACTTTGGTCCTTGCTGAAGCAACCTGCACAGGCAAGTTTGACTCTGATTAGATCCTTCAAGTAATAAACATCCAAGATCTAAAAGTGGAAATAAAGAAGTCTTCAATTGAACCTCTGGGAAGTTTCCATCAGAAATATTGAAAAGATTGTGAAGATCCCGTTTGGCAGCAGCTTCCTTGTTGAGTTCAGATAAAAGTTTCATAGCCATGTTTATGACACTGGAAGATGAAGCTGTCAATATCAACTTTCTCAATAAAACAGAATGCACTGTTCTCACTTGTAGATTCTTGTTTACGTCCTCCTCTTGAAGATGAAGTTTTTGCAATTGTCTTCCAGCAACTACAATAGCTTGAACAACTGCAATAAACTGCCATATATTTCCCAAAATCATAAGCATAAATACTTAAAGAAAAAACTGATGAATGCAAAATATTAAAATCACAAGATACACTATGGCTGAGAAACTCTACCCAGAAAGATGTGATTTAAATGTCCAAGGAAATTCTATTCTAATAATTAGATTATCTTGTTCCTTTTACCTCTGATGCTGTAGCAGTTCGATGGAAAATTCTTGTAATCCCACGTTGAATATCAGGTGCTTTTCCCAATGTGGTCAAAACAGATGATATTACATGATGAATCTCAGGTTGCACAGTTTTGATGTCAGAATTTTCCTCTTTAGAATCAATCTCAGAAGCTTTTGAAGAACCCATAGATTCCAATATTTCAGAAACAGCATGCAAACGTGCATGTATCATACTCCTATCACATAACGGATGAGTTACCTGTAGAGTAATACAGCAAAAATCATATCATATCATATCATATCAAATATCTAAGCATGATTAGGAGAATAGGGTGTGGAGAAAACTTTCATACCCAGTGTCTAAAGAGCCTTGAACCAAACACAGTCTGAGTATGATTCATAAATTGAAACAACGACCCACTCTCAGAACCATCAGAGTTATTCTTCAGCACCTAAATTACAAAAAATAAACATAAATTGAATTAAAGTTGAATAAATTCTCTCAACAACCATGAAGCTACTAACCTCCAGTTGCTGGAGTGCATTGGCTGAAAGGTTCATCTCTGTGATGGTAGAGAAAGGCCGAAACGAAGCTTCCAAGCAAAGAATTCTTTCAAATCCAAATTGTTTCAAATGACGAGTTGTTAAAGCTAATGCTTGAACAGCCAAGTCAGGCATTGCCATAATCCCCTTTAGAAAGTATAATATTGAAATAAGAACCAGAAATTAAATAAAGCAAGTAACTGAGCATAGTTCTACTATAAATATTTTAATTCACACCTCAAATGCACGATGGCTATTTGTTGCTACAACCTTTTCTTCATGACCGTTACTTTCGGTTAAGCTTTCATAAAGTGACATTACTTCAATCAGCGCCCCACCATCACGGAAGCAATCTTGTGAAAAATGCTCAACTCGAACATTCGATGCAGGTCCAGCGTATGCCAATAGCAACTAAACAAGAGGAAGGGGTCTCAATCTAGTAGCAAAACAAGGTGATAGAAATTATAATAGGAAAAATAAATAACATAGTTACATAAACCAAGAACACACAACAGGGCAACTGCCACAAGGAATTAAATAGCATAACAGTATGAAATGTGCATCAGGTCCCCTCGGACCGAAAAATTTAGTCTTTCAATCATCCTAACACCTAAAGCCTCATTCGAACCAAAACCAATGCCCGCATAAACATGTCAAACAAAAACAATACATTTCTGGCCCCTAACCAAACTTTCATGGAATTTATCCGTGTCAACCATAACAAACTATGAATGATTGCTAAAGCTACCTTCTCAGTCTGCTTAGAAAGAGGTCTTCCAAGAAGCAATTCAGCTGGAGACAAGTTCAAAATCATAGCTTCCAATCCGGCCCTCATAAAATTATCATCAAACTCCCCATAAACAACATCCCCAGTAGAAATCTCCACCCCCACAGCCCCAATCCTCACATCCGCTCCACTTTCCACATTGCCGATCACCTTCTCCACAACACAGAACAAATAATTACTACACGACCCACACCCTTCCTCCACACCCCCTAAATCCTCTGCAGCCTCCAAAGTGGCCTTCGTGTACAATGCCGACAACCCACGACAAAATGGGCCCAATTTATTCACCCCATGCGCCTTAATTGCTGCAGTTTCCGTTTGTTTCACAACCCCAACTTTATAACCTGCACTAACAAGCCTCCTCACGTGAAAATTCAGCCTGAAAGTCGGTACACTAGCAGTCAAGAAATTATGATCCATGTGCGCATAAATTCCCAGGACTCTAGCAGCATTTTCAGCATCCTCACCAAAGAATCTGTATTTATACCCAACCTCAATCATTAGAAGCACGTCAGGGTACCTATCTTTGAGCTCAACTACTTGTTGCTCTAAGGGAGTGTACTTAGGTTTTGAAGTTTGTGCACGGTTGATGATCCTGGATGGTTCCAGCAGTTCTTGAGAGGGTTCTAGAAGTTTGCTGAGGAACTTCTGGTGGAGGGTGGGGTTGGGCAGGGGTAAAGGGGGATTATCAGTGGGTGGGGGGTGAGTGAGTTTGGGGGTTTTGTTCTGGCGGGAGGTGAGTTCATTCGTTCTGATGCGTTTGGCGGGGGAATAAGAGATAGTTGTGGCGATTTTGGGCGGCGGAGTGGGTGGGTTTTGCGGTTGCGCGGCGGAGGTGGTGGAGGAGGAGGGTTTGGGTGCAAAGAATCGGGAAATGACTTGTTGTTTCTGCTTTCCCATGGCAGTTTACTGGCGGCGGCCCTGACTGCTCCTCCCTGTTCACGGCGGTGGTTCGGCGGCGTTTGGCAGTTCAGTATACTTTTGCTGCCGACTCTCCGCCTCCGTATGATCGATTGATCGTATATTCGCACTAAACGGGGAAAGGTTATTTACTTCTTTTTTCCTTTTTAAAAAAAAAAAAAAAACTTTTGTGTGTGTTGATAAATGGAGGGAAATTCTTACCCCACCAATTAAAACGTGCCAAGTGGAATTTAAAATTTATATTAAAATAATTACTAATTTCAATTTATTTTATTAACTCTAGTTAATGTTAACCATATTTAATTTAAATTTATGGTATATAGAAATAAAAGATTTTGACAAAAGATTTCTTCCATGAATAACGTCGTCTGTTTCTTCATAATTCTGGGAGATTCTCAGATTCAAATATCGTCTTCTCAAAGTCAGCAGTCATCATCTTCATTAAAGAGACAAGAGGGAGTCTGAATCAGGAAATCAATCCAGCTTGAATAAACAGGATAAGTGAATAAGAAGAATAATTGAAGAGTAGAGAATTGAGATTGAGAAAGGGATTGAAAACTTCTCGGATAAACTGATACCACCAACTATAAGGTAAAATTATTATTCTTGAATACAAAAGTTCTTTACCGTATGTTTATATTGAAAAAAATAAAGCTAATGAGTAATTATGCATATTATTTTGCCATGAGTAAATATGCATATTATTTTGTCTTTTATTTTATTATTTATATTTATTTTTATGTATATGTTGATAGTCATGGATAGTTCCAATGTCGAAATTAACAATCCTGAGGAAGTAATAAGTGTAGAAAGTGATAGCGAAGATAAGATGTCATTAGATGCGTATATTGCTGAAGTTGAGAAAAAAGTATCCGTGTACGTTGCTCAAGGTGAAAATGAAGCTTACGGTGTATATCGAGATTATGCCAATTTGATAGGTTTCAGTGTTCGTAAAGGAAAACAATATTATGTTAGTGGGACAACCATTATTAGATCAAAAACGTATTATTGTTCTAAAGAAGGAGTGAAGGATGAAAGACCGCGTACAAAAGGAACGAGGATGCAAAGTACGAGCAGAACTGATTGTAAAGCAATGATTACTTTTGATGTCGATAAAAACGGTTTGTGGAAAGTTGGAAAATTCATAAAAGAGCACGACCATGAACTGACTCCATCTAATAGTAGGCATCTACTAAGGTCATCAAGATTTATATCAGTTGAGAAAGGAGCTACAATTGAGTCGATGAAAAATGCAGGATTACGCTCAATTGATTGCTTCAATTATATGACAGAAGAATGTCAAGGAGTTCAACGTGTGGGGTTTTCAAAGAAAGATTGTTACAACTTCATAAATATGTTGAAAACTTCATTGATTGAACCTGGTGATGCACAAAATTTGGTTAGATACTTCAAGAATAAAGCCAATGTAGAGCCAGGATTTTATTTTGATATCCAATTTAATCAAGAAGGTCGAATGGCAAACGCCTTTTGGAGAGATAATAAGTGCAAGCTCGATTATGAGTGCTTTGGAGATTTGGTTGTTTTTTATACAACTTATAGAACAAACAAGTATAATTTGGTATGTGGACCCTTTATTGGTGTCAATCATCATTGGCAAAATGTGATGTTTGGTTGTGCCTTTTTATTTGATGAAACTACAGAGTCGTTCAATTGGCTGTTTACGACATTTTTGGAATCCATGGGTAATAAAGCTCCTGTGTCAATATTTACTGACCAAGATCAAGCTATGACAAATGCTATTGCCAATGTGTTTCCAGCTACTCGTCATCGTCTTTGTTTATGGCATATATCAAAGAATGCGCCTTCCCACTTAAATAGTTTTAACTCGAGCCGTGATTTTCATAGTCTCTTCAACAAATGTTTATATCATTGCGAGACTAAGGATGAGTTTGAGCAAACATGGGAGAAAATGCTTGATAAATATGATGCTCATGGCCATAGTTGGCTTGGCAATCTTTACAAGATTCGAGATAAATGGTCGGTTGCTTTCAATTCACATTATTTTCATGGTGGGGTTAGATCAACATCTAGGAGTGAAAGCACAAATCATGCCTTGAATGAGATTTCGAGCAAAACAATATCTTTATCGGAATTTGTGCTCAAATTTGATAAATATTTGTTAGAGAAATGGAGACGAAATGAAGCAGATGAGGACTTTGTTTCTAGCCAGAGTAATCCACCAATTGCTGTTCGATATAGTAAAATACTCAACCATGCAATCAAGGTTTACACGAGCACAATGTACAAAGAATTTTAGACAGATTATCTAATCGGAACTGGTGCATTGTCTTGCAAAGAAATTCCAATTGGGGATACATTATATGAATTTGAATTCACTAATCCTGAGATTAACAGTGATAGGGTGTATACGGTCATGTTGGACATAGATTCTTTGAAGGTTGAGTGTAGTTGTAAGAAATTTACTTGGATGAGAATGCTTTGTTCACATGCATTAGCAACTCTTCACCGGAAAAATATTCATGAAATTCCTCTAAGTTATATTGATAACCGGTGGACAAAAGATGCCAAAAAGCAGGTTTACATGACAAATGAAGATGATTTTATGAAAATGGATGAGAATGAAGCAAGGGCTGTATATACTAATAGGACAATGTGACTCGCATATGATCTTGTGTCACGCAGTGGCTCTTGTAAGGAAGCTAGAGATATGTTATGGGGAGTTTTAAAAGATGGAGCTCAACGTTTGAATCAAATTTTGAAGAAGGATGACTTAGATTCAACTTTAACAGTGAAATGTAAACGAGTTAGGAATGATTATATTAGTCTATCTAATGATAGACAAATATTAGATCCTCTTCCTATAAAATCAAAGGGAAGTAAGAATACACGAATAAAGAGTCATTTTGAGAAAAGGAAGTCAAAATCATCAAGCACAGGTAGTGAAAATAAACTTTATCTTTTTTATTTATTTCATTTGATTTATAAATACAATCTAATAGAAAAAATGACGTGAAAAAGGAAAATCGAAGAAACAATCCAGATCAACTTCAAATGTATCCTCCATGGCAACTCCAGTTTCATACGTTCCGATGCCAAATCAATATGTAAGTTGTGTTTTGTTGTTCATTTATTACTTATATCAATGCATGTTGTGTAATTTAATTATTATTGTTTTTAGGTTCAAGCTGTGTCTTCCAATTTACATGTGAATCCCTATATTGATGGTGTTACAAATAATACACCACAGATTAATAGTTTGGTGGACATCAGTTATGCTATACCTGAAGCTCAACAAGGGGTAAAACTAATATTACTTATCCAATATTCTTTTTTATTATTATACATAATAGATTTTAAAAAAATTGTCTTATTTATTTGTTTATTAGTCTTGTAGTGTAACAAATACGATGCACATGCATCAGCCTTTTACGAGTATGATGCAAGCATACAGTCAGATGAATAATTTAACAAAGGTGAGAAATGTATTATTTGTAGTTATCTTTCTATTATTTATTAATTATATTTATATTATTCAATAATAGTCCATGGATAGGTATATGTTAAACTCTCATATTGTTTTTTTGCAGGATTCTGGGTTGTCTAATTGGAGACCAAATACATAATCTAGAAGTTAACCAGTGTTTCATAGCTCAATTTTGAACTATATTGTTTCTTATGTCTTTTATTGTTGGAGGTTGTTGATTTGGCGGAAAGCCAGAACTTTATATTATTTCTTTAACTCAATTTTGAACTCAAACAATTTAGTTTTTATTTAATTTAGTTTTTCTGTAAGTACTAAGAATTTTATTATATTATGTTCTTCTCATAACACAAACCGAGAGGAGAATCATATAACACGAGTAGTACACATCTCTATTATTGAAACCTCCATTTTTATATCCTATGGTGTAGACAATGCAAAAGGGGTTCATATAATCCCTAGAATGGTCACAATTAGTTGCTCCATAACTATCCATCTGAGCCAGAGCACGAACAACTTATGTGATTTGCAATTAAATTACTTGGACAGTGTAGACGGTTGGGTCCTTCTTCTCTACACTCTTGATGACACCAACAACAATTGTTTGGCGCATGTCACGAACTGCAAAACGACCGAGGGGTGGGTATTCAGAGAAAGTTTCCACAACCATAGACTTCGTAGAAACCATCTTAACCATACTGGCATCACCATTCTTCAAAACTTGGGTTCCTGCTCAAGCTCCTCCCTTCCAAAGATCACTTGTACATACCAAGGCAGTAGCATCGTGCAGGGATTGGGTGATTTGCCATTTGGAGTTTTTCTGCTTCAAAACAAAAAAATCAATAACTCACAATTTTGCACAAAATGCTACATAAACTTTTTCAGATTGTCTAAGAAACATTTTATCAAACACCTAATGAACAAACAGACAAACTATAAAGTGAATTTGAATGTGATGTATGAGTAAATTTTTCTTTTTCATTTTTATTTAGGGGGATTAAGTGATATATGAGTATTGAGAAGTGTAAGTTTGTCCAACTCCGGTGTGGGATAAACTACGTTACGTTATGCTGTGCTCATTATTGCTGCTCCTCTTCTTCTTTCTTCCGTTTGACAGCGCTGCCCTACCGCTCGATTCTCCGACTGAATCCCTTTCTCAATCTCAATTCTCTATTCTTCGATTATTCTTCTTATTCAATTATCCTGTTTATTCAAGCTGGATTGATTTCCCGATTCAGACTCCCTCTTATCTCTTTAATGAAGACGATGACTACTGACTTTGAGAAGACAATATTTGAATCTGAGAATCTCCCAGAATTATGAAGAAACAGACGACGTTATTCATGGAAGAAATCTTTTGTCAAAATCTTTTATTTCTATATACCATAAATTTAAATTAGATATGGTTAACATTAACTAGAGTTAATAAAATAAATTGAAATTAGTAATTATTTTAATATAAAATTCAAATTCCACTTGGCGCGTTTTAATTGGCGGGCTCGGCCGAGCCGGATCTGGGTAAGAATTTCTCATAAATGGAAATATTATTCAGGGCACCTGGCCCCAAATCAGACAGGGAATTTATAATTCTATCATTATTTTTAAATTAAATTACAGACACCACCTTTTAAGAAAATTACACTTAACCCTTATTTTCATTTGAAAATTACTGACATCAGCAAAAATTTAATTAAAAACTCAAAAATACCCTCTATTGACTTTGGTCAATTTTTTAATTCCAATGTAACCCTGGGAGAATGGAGAGGGGGGGGGGGGTTAACTATAATTAACTATATTAATATGGTGGTTAAGTGTAATATTTTTAATAATTTTTTTTTACTGTCATTTTTGGACAAAATATAACTGTTATAACGAATAACAAAATATAACTGTTATAACGAATAATCGTTATAACAGTTATATTTTGTCCAAAAATGACAGTAAAAAAAAATTGTAGTAGTAAAAGTATTGAGTGTTTGGAAAAAAAAAAGTGATTAACAGAAAAATAATCAGTTGGTTGTTTATAGAAAAAAAGTTGATAATCACTTTTAACAGTTATTAAATTACTAATTTATCCCTGAAATATTTTAAATTATTTTTGAGTATTATAATATAATTTAAATATTATATTTGATGGTGTAGAAACTGGAAAGGGATTAAAGCACCAACACTTTAAGATTTGTTTAAGGGGAAGACCATCACAGGCGTTGGAGCCTCAGGAATTGGGTTTCCAAAGAGCGCGGGTTCTTCCAGCTAGGATAACACCAGGGGAAAAAATGCAGTAAGAATGCAAAAATGGTGAAGTATGCGGAGCTTGGGGAAGAAGAAAACCAGAGTAAAAATGGAGGAAAATGCCCAATTATGAATGTGCAGTATCTTGTATAGAGGAAGACCTAGATCCCTTGGGGAATGTGAGTGTAAATTCCCATATTTATAGGTTGAGGGAAAGGACTGTTTGGTAAATTTGACCGTGTGGTCCCAAACTAGTGTTGGCTAGACATGTGGCAGTGTGTGATACTGTGAGAATGATATCTCTGAAATATACCTACGTACATGTGATAGTGGATGTCAGGTATTTGTGTGCGCACTACATGTGTGTGTCAGTGGCAGTTACACAACAGTTGTATGAGCGCCGGGATACCCAGAGAGGGTTACATGAGGGCTCGTCCCAGAGATGACCTTACACGAGCATCGGGACTCTCGAGGGGAAGGATCCTCGAGATTGTCTTGTCCGAGCGTTGGGACACTCGGGTGAAGCTTCAGCTATGAAGTCGTTTGTTCACTCGAGAGGGCCCTGTAGCCTGCTGAGGTGGACCCCGGCGGATGAGATATGCTTCGATGATCATGTGAGCACTGCGAGGGAGGCGAGTGTCAGGATGGTCTCGAGCGTGGAACAAGCAAGGGAGTACCCTGTGCCTGCGACGCAAGTCTTGAGTGGTGATAGTTCCTACAGGGTAATATTGCGAGCTTCAGGTGGGAGTTGGAGAAAGACTCCCCGCTCAAAGGATGCACTCTGACAGGCGGGCTTTGGGCAGCAAGGCTGTAGGCAGATGGGCTGGATCCATTATCGCGAGCCTATCTTCTTGAGCGTCTAAGCCCAAGTGTTCCAAGTTGATCTGAACGAGTAGTCCAGGTTTCGATACGTGTATGGGGATGATCCGAGCGTGATTTAGCCCCATCATTTTGCCCCCAAAATTCTGTAGTTACACTTGAGTGAACTGTAGAATTTTAAAATCCGAGCGTTAGCTTCGAACATTCGTGGGTCAAGCTTTTGGAGGGAAGCGATGCTGACTGTATTTCACAGGGGACACCTTCTGACAATTCATTAAATGCCATCTTGTCATTTTGGCGCTCGAGTAAATCCGTATTAAATGCTGAGGGGAGGCGTGGTTGCGCGTATCAAGGAAACGACACGTGGACCTGGGTAACCGTGTGATGGTCACCAAAAGCGGGAGGTTTTCTAGGCGGGAATGATTGCATTTGAATTTAATACCCCAATCATGTACATAACCTATCCCTATAAATAGGGATTTGCAAATCTTTTTTCCCTTTACGCCTTCAGAACTTCCAAAGCAAGAGCAACAACTTATTCTCTGCAATCTTTGCATTCTCCGGCGAGTTCTTCCGGCAAGCTTCTTCACCAGATTTTGGTAAATTTTGATTCTTCTGACTTTTCTTGTACTAACCCATAGATTTAGGTTGTGAGAACCACCAATTTTGTGCGAAAAACCTGCTCCGAGCAGCTCCACCTTCATAAATCCGTCCCAGAAAATCCCCTTTTACTGCTATATCTTCCTGTAAAATCCTCATCTTCAAGAACAAGAACAATGATAGATGAAATCTTAGAGCAAACGACGAAGGAGATTGATGAGATGTCGAGCGCTAGCCCGTCTACTCAGAATAACATTCCGTATTTTGTTCCCCTTGAGGGGGTACCAGAGGCGGCAAGAGACGAGGACCTTGACGCTACTGTTCATGGGATGCACGAGAGAAACCCTGGGGGGGTTGAGCAGATCTTTGAAGAAATGGATCTGTCAATACTTATGCAGAATCAGGGGGGAGAGGGTTTTCCCTATATTGAATAGTGCCGTTAGGCCTCAAGACCACCAAGTTACGGTGGCTATTGCTGCCCCCCAAGAGGAAGCGGGGACTTCTGAGCATCGGGCAGAGGAAGAACCTCCCCGTAAATGTCGTCGAAAGAGGAAGGAAACGGCAACTCAAGTGAGGAAGCCCAACCCTCATCAGACAGATAGAACTCCCGATGAAATTGAAAGTACCCTGACGCTCGCGGAACTAGCCCTCTTGAAGACTCAGGTTTATTGGGACGAAATCTACACAACCCGTCTTCCTTCAACGCGAGAGTGAACCAACAATTCGCCTCTCGGAACGATGACCGTCTATCGAGATACCGTGTTTGCTGGGGGCCTGAGGTTCCCAATTCCGACCTCAATCGCCAACATCTTGAATTTTCTAAATTTAAGTCCTTCACAGATCCTACCCAATGGTATCGCCTTGTTGAACACCTTTGTGATTCTGATGAGGGCCACAGGCCACGAGCCCTCGATCGATAACTTCAACAGCCTGTTCCAGGTGGCACGCTCTCCACGCTCGTCTCCGAGGGATGGCTTTTACTACATCCAAACCAAATCAGGCTTAAGGATGATTGATTCACCCTCGACTAGGGATGGCAACGAGCCGAGCCTTGCCCTTTTTTCTGGGCTCGGCTCGGCTCGGCTCGACCATAATGTATTATTTTGATAAAAAATAGTTTTTTTTAATAATTTAATATATTTTTATATATAATAATATATATTAAATGAATATATATAATAAATATATTACTTTTTTATTCATTTTGTATAAAATTTAATAAATATATATATTATATTATATATTAATTAAATATTTATATATATAAAAAATAAAAATATTATTTTTTTAATTAAATATATGGGCTCGTGAGCCACGAGCCAAGACTCAGAGGGTTTGAGTTCGGGCTTGGTTCGTAGGCTCGTGAGCCAGCTCGACTCGTTGCCAGCCCTACCCTCGACTTCATACGGAGAGAATTGGAAGGAGAAGTTCTTCTTTGTGGGGGCATCTGGTGGTGTATTTAGAGTTCCTCGAGAGTGGGTAGTACATGGAGAGGGATCCATTGTGAAATCCAGATCCGGTTCTTTACCTTTTGAGCAGTGGGCAAAGAGTTTGGCCCTCGTTATGAAGAATGCCAAGTAGCTGATTAAAGCCAAAAACTTGATGCGTAACGAGGAGATATTATTCCGCTATGGGCTCGTGAGTCCTCCGGATATGATCATCCATCCTCCCGCTCGAGCGATGAACAGAGATAGTTATATTCTAGGAACTAACTTTGCTAACATTTAGAGTAGGAACACTGAACTCTTAAGCTTTGTAACATTGCAGAAGTTAACCTGATGCTCGTTTATTTCTTCGTATGCAGACGTAGATATCCTGATGGCGAGAGGAGGTTCCGACAATATCGCAGCCTTGATGCGTGCCCGCAGAGCGAATAACAGTCAGCAGTAGCAACAGACAGCCCCACGAGGGGGCCGAGGTGCAAGCCGAGGGACCGGGAGAGGCGAAGACGGCCGAGGGGATGGCCGCGATGACTGTCGGGTAGCTGGAAGAGGTAGTGGTAGGGTAGGTCAAACTGCGGATCCGACGAGCGGGAACGCTCACAATGCTACTCCCCCGGGTGCCCTCGTTCCTACACTCGTTGAGGGGCCTGTACAGTTGGACCCCGACGCTTCCCGCCGCAGCCGCTCGGGAGTAATCCTCCGGGACCTGGATGAGGATAGCTCTCAACCCTCAAGAAAAAGCAAAAAACTTGCAGATTCCATTCCTATCTCTGGCAAAGGGAACGAAGTGGTAGTGGGGGACCCAGGTGATGATGGTGACACGTCATCCTCCGAGGATGAGAGCTTCTGGAGATTCGAGCTCAGCGGCGACGTGCATTACAAGCGCTCGGTGGAGGATGGTCCTGTGCTCCTAGACGACACCCTTGCTACCCGCAATATCATCACCGGAGTGGTCCACTGTATGCAATTCTCCGGGGATCATCGGAAATTAAACGAGCAGACCGTCGCAGAGGTTGCGACAGACGCCTATTACGCTCTTGTGGCGGTAAGTATCTGAGCGCTGTCCTAGATATCTAGAATTTCTTGAGTAATCATGGACTTAGTAGAATTTTATCACTTATACATGAGGTATTTCCCAGGTTGAAGAACGTGCAAAGACGCTCGGAGACACACTCTGAATGCAAGGCTAAATATAAGAAGTTGCTACGTATCACTGACCCTGGCTGACTATATGAGGATTATGACGCGGTCTCTGCTCAATTCACATCTCTTGGGATTGAGCACAGTAAAGTGAAAAAGACGCTCGAGGAACGAGAAACTGCCTGGCAGAGCTTGAACGAGCTACATAAGAAATTGAAGGCTGATCGAAATAAGCTGAGGGACGACAAGAAAGACCTTACTCAGGAGCTAACTCAGCGCAACCAACAGCTGGAATCAGTTAGAAAGGAGCTTGCTGATCTTCAAAGGCAAGTTGCAGATCTCGAAATAAAGGTTGCTTGGGATGCGGTCATCAAGTTCGTGCACTCGAAGGCCTTCGATTTTGTTGCCAATCTCCACTATTTTGCCAATGCTAAACGCTTCTTCTGAAAGTCCGTGGGCCAACTGATGAAGTTGGGAATGGTGCCTCCCACCACTCGTACAGACGATCGCCTACGCATGGATCTTGACGAGAACTTGGAGCCGATCGTTGGAACTGGGGACCCAGTTGAAAACTTAACGGAGCCGGAGTATAATGATTTGCTCACTATGCTCCAGGATGAGTTTATGGCGGCCAACCCTATAGAATCCGAGCCCATGGTGGTGGACGAGGGTGCCAATGGAGACGCTCTAATTGAAGGGGGCCAGGGTGATGCTCAAACCGCAAATCCTCAAGTCTTGGCACCCGTTCCCTTGGCAATTGCGCCCCCCGAGCCTCAATCATCTTAAGCGCCCAATCTCGATGCTGGGCGTAATGAGTCTAGAGGAGGGTCTCAATCCTAACACTCAGGATTCCAACCCTCATCTGTGGCGTTTAGAAGGCAACCCTCATGAAGTCTTTATCTGTTCCTGCTTCCTATCATATCAGATTTCTATAGTTACTTTATCTGTTTTTGCAATGAACTTTGTATTTTGCTTCTGACGCCTGTTATAACTCTTTTAATACAACTTGATTTTCCTGGTTTGGAATGGTTGTGCTCTGAGTGCTGTTTCCTTATTAACTTTTTAATCGCTGGAATGTTTGCTGTGTATAATTGTGTAGAGTCATGGGCTCGAGGGTGCTTCATTCGAGGGACACCCTGGCCATATTCAACGTAGGGCTTGAACTTAGAAGAAGTAACTGACAAAAGTTAATCTAAGGGTTGAGTAATAACGAGCGTAGCTATAGTACAAGCTTGAACTTATAAATCAACAAAAGGATTTGCTAAGTGTTTATCACCTACGAGCGTACGTATATCCAATGAGATGAAATAGTTAGTATCTAGTTGGTGTAATTAAGCATATAGAAACCCCAATTTTGACCCGTTCGTTTAAAAAGCACTTAAGACCATCAAGCTATTCAATGTGGAGTACCCTCGACACACTGCTAGCGTTGATTTAAAAAAAAGGGGTTTGCTTGTTTAAGAGAGACTCGTACGAGGGGAGATATCAAGCCGTTCGACGTGGACTACCCTCGACACGGAGTGGGCGTTGATGTAATCATGATGTGAATTGCCATAAATTGAATCAAGTAAAGGATGGAAAACGCATGAAAAATGCTTACGGATGTATTCGTATTTCTGTCAAAAGAAGATACAAAGTGCCCCGAGCGGGGGTGTTTCAAGATTTTCAATCAGACGTAGAATCTTGTGAGATTGCAAGCATTCTAGGGATGAGGGAGACGCTCGCCTTGCAAAGTCCCTAGCAGGTAGGTATTGTTCGCTCGCACCTGAGTGACTTTGAAGGGGTCTTCCCAGTTGGGGGTCTAATTTACCCACGTGCTTGGATATTTCAACTTTTTTGAGGACTAGGTCCCCCAGCTGGAAGGTCCTTTCCTTGACACATTTGTTGTACTGATGGGTTACTGTTACCTTGTACTTGTGGATCCGAGCCCAAGCAGTGTTCCTCTTCTCGTCTAGCAAGTCTAGTTCGAGCGCCCGGTTACTCTCGTTGGTTGCAGGCTCGAAGTAAGCAACGCGTACAGACTCTTGGGCGACTTTCGCAGTATCATAGCTTCGGCGCTGTAAACGAGGGAGTAAGGGGTCTCCCCTGTTGCCGCTCGTGGTGTAGTACGGTACACCCAGAGGGCTTCTTAGAGCTCTTCAGCCCATTCACTTTTCTTACTCTCGAGCATCATTTTCAAATGCTGGAGTATGGTTCTGTTGGTGACTTTAGCTTGATCGTTGGCCTGTGGATAGCCCACGGAAGTGAAGCGTTGCTCAATGCTTAGCTCCGACCACCACTCTCGAGTGTCAGCAAGAATGAATTGAGAACCATTATCTGAGATGAGCAACCTCTGGATGCCATATCTGCAGATGATGTTCTTCTAAATGAAGTCTCTTACCACCCTGAACGCTATTTTCGTGACCTCTTCGGCCTCCGCCCACTTGGTAAAGTAGTCCACAACGATGATCACAGATTTCTTCTGTCTGACCGCCATTGGTAGGGGTCCCACAATGTCGATGCCCCACTGATTAAAGGGCCAGGAAACGTCGATTGGGATCATTTGGGCAGCTGGCAGTTGAGGAATGTTGGAGTGAAATTGGCACTTGGGGCATTTCTTGGAGTAATTAATGGCATTCTGTAATACCGAGGGCCAATAGAATCCGCTCCTTAGTACCTTCTTGGCCAGAATACGAGCGACAGAATGATTCCCACAACTTCCGCTATGTACGTGTTCCAATACTTCCTTGGCTTGCGAGGGTCTCAGGCATCTTAATGGTGGACCTTGAAAAGACCTCTTAAAGATCCTACCCTCATTATCAAGTGAAAAACGAGGGAGTAATCCTAATTTTCCGTGCCTCCACTTTGTCGCTCGGGCAGATTCCATTCATTAGGAATCTGATGATGTCATCAAGCCAACAAGGCTCGGATGGATCAATCATGCTCACTTCACCTGAGGGTTTCCTCTCGCTTATTAATGGTTCCTCCGTTCTAGGGAACATGGCTGAACGCTCGCAAGAGCCTTCCAGAGCCGATGCAAACTTAGAGAGGGCATCAGCACGCTCGTTCTCCGCTCGTGGAACCTGCAGTAGATGGAATTCCCTGAATTCGAAAATTATTTCCTTAGGCTTTGCCAGGTATTGCACCATGGTGGTTTCTTGAGCCTCATAAGCACCGTCAATCTGGCTTGCAATTAACTGAGAGTCATTGTAGGCGGTGATCTGGGAGGTTCCATTCTGACGGGCCATTATGAGCCCTTGGATGAGAGCCTCATACTCGGCCTTGTTGTTAGTGACTTGAAAGGCTAGCTTGATTGCATAATCAATCTCAATTCCTTGGGGGTCTCTGAGGGTCACACCCGCTCCTCCCCCCTGTGAGGTCGAGGAACCATCTGTATGTAAGAGCCATAAGCTTTCCTCCAACGAGGGCACGAGATCTAAATCAAAACGTTCTACCAGTAGATCCGCCGCTGCTTGAGCCTTTATAGCCGTTCTGGGCTCAAAACTGATGTCAAACTGACTAAGCTCAATTAACCACTTTATTAATCTTCCAGAGACATCTGGCTTCGAGAGGACCTATTTGAGTGGTTGATCCGTGAGCACAGTGATGGAATGAGCTTGGAAATATGGCCTCAGTTTCCTTGAAGCACGAGTGCGAAGGTGAATTTTTCTATCTCCATGTATCGCTTTTCGGCGCCCTACAGAGTTTTGCTTAGGTAGTACACTGGTAAGTGCTTACGCTCGCGTACTGCTACAAGAACGGCGCTCGTGGCTTCTGAAGAAACTGAGAGATAAACAAATAAACTCTCTCCTGGGATTGGTTTTGTTAGCAGCGGAGCGCATTAGAAAGATATTTTCATATCCTGCAAAGCTTTCTCACATTCTCCACTCCAGTAAAAATTTTGAGCGTTACGTAGAATTTTGAAGAATGACAGATTTCTGTCAGCTGAGCGTGAAATGAATCTGTTCAGAGAGATTATCTTGCCCACTAATACTTGGAATTCTCGGATATTTGAAGGGGAAGGGATATCCATAATTGCCTTGATTTTCTCCGGATTTGCCTCAATGCCTCTCTGACTGACCACATATCCTAAGAATTTGCCCCATCGGACTCCAAACGTACATTTAGAAGGGTTTAGTTTCATACCATAGTGGCGTAAGATATCAAAGGCTCGTCTGAGGTCATCTAGGTGTGAGTGTTGGCGCTCGTTTTTTACGATCATGTCGTCCACATAGATCTCCATGGACTTTCCAATTTCACGCTTGAACATTCTGTTGACAAGGCGTTGATACGTGGCTCCAGTGTTCTTGAGCCCAAATGGCATAACCAGGAAACAGTAAACGCCTACATGGACCACAAAGGATGTTTTTGGGCTATCCGCGAGCGCCATAATAATCTGGTAATATCCCTAAAACGCATCCATCATGCTCATAAGTTCGCATCCAGCCGTCGAATCTACCCATTGATCAATCCTGGGCAGAGGGTAAGGATCTTTGGGACATGCTTTGTTGAGATCCGTAATATCGTTGCACATGCTCCACTTGTTGGCGCTCTTGGGCATGAGCACCACATTGCAAATCCATTCTGGATAAAATATTTCCTCCATGTACTGAGCCTCGAGGAGTTTGTTGACTTCCTCTTCAATGACTTGTCTCCGAAATCTATGAACGTCCCTTTTCTTCTGCTTAATTGGTTTGAATGCAGGGTCGACATTGAGTCGGTGAACTATGACGCTCAGATCTATTCCAGTTAGATCTGAGGCTTTCCATGCAAATACATCAAGGTTTTCTCGTAGGAAATCGACCTTCATGATCTGTGAAGGACCGTCGAGATTGGAGCCTATCTGGGTGGTCTTATCTGGATTTCCGGGCTCCAACTCGATGGCCAAATTTTTTTCGGTGGGCTCCATTCTAACTTCTGGCTATGGGGTTTCGAGCGCCCGCTTTTTTCCCGTGAGTCTATCACTGGCTTCCTCCGAGGGATTGTTTCCATCATTCTCCGAGGAGGACCCCTCGACAGCTCCCAAAGGGCTATCCTCATCGTCCTTGGATCCACTCGAAATTCTCTTCTTGTTTTTCTTTCTGTACAGTTTGGCCCTCTTGGTGGACCCGGCTTGGATCGCCTGCTTGGGCTTGTGACTGCGAAGAGAAAGGAAGTAGCATTCCCATACTTCCTTAACGTTGCAAAGTACTTCCCCCGTTCCCTCGGGGGTGGGAAACTTGACCTTCTGATGGTAGGTTGAAATGATTGCTTTAAAGTCAACGAGGGCTGGACGCCCAATAATGATGTTGTACGGGAGATCCACCTCGAGCACTACATAAAGGACGCTTAAAGTTTTTTGCTGTGGGGCGTGACCAAAAGAGGTGGCCAAGCGAATCTGTCCGCAAGGGATGATCTTGGAACCCCCCAAAGCCAACAAGGGTTGTTCTGAGGGGTTCGAGGGGAATGCTTGTTATATTTATTTTTTGAAACGTGGAATAAGAGAGAACGTTCATAGAGTTTCCACTATCAATCAAGACCCTCTTTACAACATGGTTGTGGACATCTAAGCTAACCACCACGGGTCAGTCAGAGGTTTTACCGACCCCATGGGGTGTTACAATGTGTTCTAGATCTTTCTCAGTGAATCCTATAACCTCATTCTCCCTCGAGCGTGGAGTGCTTTCGACAGAGAGTACAGAGTTAGATTTAGAAGGACTTTGATCATAACTGCGCATGTGGCGGCGCCTAGAAGCATTGGAGTCTCCTCCCGAGGGTCCACCAGCGATCATGTGGATGACGGAGAAGGGTTGGTTCTCCGTTTCGGCGGCTTTCTGCTTACCGCGGTCGCTTCCGTCGGGGCGATTGTTGCGTGGGCTTCTTGAGCGTGAGCGGCTCCTCCCTCTAGCCTTGACATGCTTAGTATTATGCTCATCGTATCTCTCGAGCACCCTCACAAATTCCTTCAGATGCTCCCCGACAATGAGCCTTTGAATCTCGCTCTCAAGCTGACGGCATTCGTTAGTGTCATGTCTTTTCTGCTTATGGAAGGCACAGTATTTTTTCGAGTGCATCTGGGCCTTGGTTTCCCTCATCTTTGACGGCCTCTTGAACAATTTCTTGTCCGCAAGGAATAAACCTCTACAATTGGTCTATTGAGGGGAATGCGCTCATATCTTTGAGGGGATGGAGAGTTTATACGAGGGGCGATAGGACTGCGGCGGCGACTTCTGTTGCACTCTCCTCTGTCCTCAGGGCCTTTGTCCGCTCGTGGGACGTTGGCTTGTTTCTACGCTCATGCAATATACATGTCCTCGAGGGTGAAGAATGAGTCACCGATCTCCCTTATCTCCATCAGGGAGCTTGGCTTCTTTCTTGCCACTTCTTCCACAATTTTTTTGCTGATGTAATTCTTCATGTTGATAGCCCCAAAAAGCACATGCCTCAGAAAGTCCATCGAGGGCTTTTCCACCAGCAGGATTTCTTTGTTGAATCTTCCCAGAAAGGATCTGAGGGTCTCGTTTGGTCCTTGTACCAAACTGTACAATGCCATAGCGGCAGGCGCTGGCGCCTTCAGGGAGTTGAAATGGTTCAAGAAAACGTCCGTCAAGTCAGTGTATCCTCGGAAAGAGCGAGGGGACAGCTTCTTGTACCAGTCTTGTGCCATTCCTACGAGGGAAGTGATAAAGACTTTGGTCCAGTAATGACTGGAATGCTCGTAGAGGTGCATTAGGTCCACAAAGTGATCCAGATGCTCGGTCGGATCAGTAGTTCCGTCGTAGCGATTGACGGACGTAGGGATCTTGCCCATTCCGGCGCGAGCCATTAGCACTTCATCCACGAGGGGCGAACCGCCTGTCAAAGGCCTGTGGTTCCTGCCCTCGTCGTCGTGGTCTTCATAATCCTTTTCCCTCTAGCGGCGAGGGACTGGGTTTCGTGGGTTGCGAGCGTCTTTGGCCATGGCTCTCTCGTCCTCAGCATGGGGGACTTGAGACCGCGCTCGAGAGAGCTGCTCCACCATGTTTTGTAGCCCGTTCAGCTGGTCTTGTACAGCCTCCAGCTGAGGGTTGCCTCCGTCTCTTGCTCTTTTAGAGATCTTTGACTGGACCTCCTCTTCCTCAGCCCTCTTCTCTTAAGTGGTTTTCTCCTTCTCAGCAGGCAGCTGAGTTTGCTCAGCCCTCGGTGGGGCTTCTTTCCCTGGTGCTGGTGGTGGGCGGCTGAGCCCTCAGCGCATTCTGGGCAGCCGTCAGAGGGTGTACTTGTAGCCCTCCTATCGGGGGTGCCATCTGAGGGCCCACGCCCGAGGGGAAGTAGGCAGAAGTAAAATGCTTCCATGCATTCTGGGAGGCATGTACCTCATATTGAGCATAGAGCGCCTGGAGTAGTTGCGGTGTCAACTGTGGCATTTCCACTCCCTGGATTTCTTTGGGACGTGAGACTGAGAGCTGTAGCGTGCCCACTTGATAGGGCTGAATCATGGGCATCATGCCCTGCATCATACCTAGCATTATGCCGGGTTGCATGCAAATGTATCCTTGAGGTGGCATCGCCATGGGGTAATCGGCGGCGTTGGTGACAGCGGTGGCGGGTACGAGCGCCTCAGGCGGAATAGCTGAGCTGGAACCTCCAGCCTCAATTCATCCTACCGGAAGATACCTCACCAAGGTCTCTTTGTCCCCGTTCCCGGTAGCAGGTGGGATCTCCCCGTCAATCGGCACGTTGTGTATACTTCTCTCTGGATTTTCCTCGTTAACAGGAGGAAGGGTTCCTCTATTTTCCATAGCTCCAGATCGGGTTGTTGTAACCATGTTTGAAGGTTTGCTGGTGTTACTGTCCAACTAGCTATGAAGGAAGAAATGAATGAAGAAGATGGAGATGATAGTTTTCCACAGACGGCCCAAAAAATGATGGCGTAGAAACTGGAAAGGGATTAAAGCACCAACACTTTAAGATTTGTTTTAGGGGAAGACCATCACAGGCGTTGGAGCCTCAGGAACTGGGTTTCCAAAGAGCGTAGGTTTTTCCAGCTAGGATAACACCAGGGGAAAAAATGCAGTAAGAATACAAAGATGGTGAAGTATGCGGAGCTTGAGGAAGAAGAAAACCAGAGTAAAAAAGGAGGAAATGCCCACTTATGAATGTGCAGTGTCTTGTGTAGAGGAATACTTAGATCCCTTGGGGAATGTGAGTGTAAATTCCCATATTTATAGGTTGAGGGAAAGGACTGTTTGGTAAATTTGACCGTGTGGTCCCAAACCAGTGTTGCCCTAAACACGTGGCAGTGTGTGATGGTGTGAGAGTGACATCTCTAAAATATACCTATGTACAAGTGATAGTGGATGTCAGGTATTTGTGTGCGCACTACCTGTGTGTGTCAGTGGCAGTTACACAACAGCTGTATGAGCGCCGGGATGCACAGAGAGGGTTACACGGGCGTAAGGACGCTTAAGGACTTGTCCTAGAGATGACCTTACACGAGCGTCGGGACGCTCGAGGGGAAGGATTCCCCAGATTATCTTATCCGAGCGTCCCTTCAGCCATGGGGTCGTTCGTTCCCTCGAGAGGGCCCTGTGGCCTGCTGGGACGGACCCCGACAGATGAGATATGCTTCAATGATCACGTGACCGCTGTGAGGGAGGCGAGCGTCTGGATGGTCTCGAGTGGGGAACAAGCAAGGGAGTACCCTATGCCTGCGACACAAGTCTTGAGTGGTGATAGTTCCTGCAGGGCAATATTGCGAGCGTCAGGTGGGAGTTGGAGAAAGACTCCCCGCTCGAAGGATGCACTCTGGCAGGCGGGCTTTGGGTAGCAAGGCTGTAGGCAGATGGGCTGGATCCATTATCGCGAGCCCATCTTCTTGAGCATCTAAGCCCAAGTGTTCCAAGTTGATCTGAACGTGTCATGCAGGTTTCGACACGTGTTCGGGGATGATCCGAGCGTGATTTAGCTCCCATCAATATTAATATAAAAAAAAATTATGCACATTAAAGAAACAACCTAATGAAACTAATACAAAATATATATATATATATATATATATAATTAAACTAATACGAAAAATTCAGGGAGAAAAAAATCGCACACAATAACAGATATTAGAAAGCAATGAAATCAAATAACTTTAAAATAAATAAATTTATAAAAATTAAGAAAAGAAAAAATATTTACATGATACATTTTTGAGCTATTAGACCTTTTAAGATTAGACAATTTTGATCCCAATAGAATGAAGTAGAAAAAAATATACCTGAGTTGGTAAAGAAAAGATGCAAGAAACATATAAATCCTAGAGTTGTATACGTATGTAAAAGGTAAATTTAGAAATATTAATATTTTATGAGGATATTAGTGTCAAATAAAATTTTAATTAACCCGTATAATCTATAAGTAGAATCCAAAAGCATGTCCTGGGCTGCTTCTGGATTCTGGCTTAATTCTGCTTAAAATAAGCAGAAGTGGGTGTTTCAAACACTCCCAAACTGCTGAAAATAAGCACTTATCTCATAAGTGTTTATTTTTAGAGTTTGCAAACACTCCCTAAGTTGGATTCGTAAAATTCGCTCATATTTTCTTTAGATTAAACAAATCTTATTTTTAATTAATACATTGTATATCCTAATTTACTTAATTAAGCATTTTTAAAGAATTTAGTTGTAACGCCCCAGTTTCCGGATGAACAGGTAAGCACGCCACGTGTGAGTTTGAGCGTAGGTTTTATTTTATTTCTTTTAATTTCATATTATATTACGTGGCATTTCATATTTTCACAAAATTCATGAAACATTATTTATATCAATTATTTGATTTCATATCATTCAAAATATTATTTCATGGCACGGAAAATATTTATTGCATGAAAACAATTACCGAGAGTGATATAATGACCAAATTGTCCCTAGTTAAATACTTTCTAAAATATTAGGGACTTAATTGCATGAGTTCTAGGGATCCAATTGAGCATATTTTAAATCATGGCATACTTAATTGCTTAACTTTAAGACTTCATGGATTAATTGGAAAATTGGCAAATCTCACTCAAATCAAGGAGATGAATCACGGTATATGCATTTCCATGAGCTTCCATGAGATCATTTCATCCAAACTTTGCCAAACACATTTGCTCTCATTCTCGGTACTAAGAAGAAAAGGGAAGAAGATAAATTTTCATCAATCATCAAGATTTCAAGAAGTTTTTCAAGGAATTGGAAGTCATCATCATCATCATCTTCTTCTTCATCCATTTCTTAGCTTCAAGGTTGGTTTGGCATGAATCCATGATTCTTGATCATACATGGGATAGCTAGGGTTTGAGTTTAATATGCTAGATGTGTTCTTAGTTGTGCAAAACATGATTGAATGGTTATTTCATGAATTATTGCATGAATTTTAGCTTGAAAAATGGAATATATGGCTTGAATGATCAAGTTTGGTCATGAACTTGAAAGCATGAATTCTTGATGATATTTCATGGTTTATGTGTTTAAGTGATATATTATCATGTAGTGAGGTTGTTTGCATCATATTTCTAGAGATTATAGCATTTGGGGATCAAAAATGGATTTTTGTAGCTTTGTTGCTTTCTTCCCGAGAGCTTCCCCTGTTTCTGCTCTGTTTTTCAGTTGCAGGAACTGGGAACGACCGTTCCCAGCCTCAAGGCTTGGAGGGAACGGGCGTTCCCATTGCTTTTCAAAATATGCGCGGCCGACTATGGGAACGGCCGTTCCCATTTTGGCCTAAGGGCCGGAAGGGCCGTTCCCAGCGTAGGCGCGCTTTTTAAATGGAAAACGTTGCCGCGTTTTCTGGGCAACGGGAACGACCGTTCCCAGTTTTCAAAGGAAGCCTGGAACGGCCGTTCCCAAGGGGCTGACAGAACAAAATTCACTGCATAAATTTACGATTTTGACCCCTCGATCCAACGACTTCTTTGACCCCGAATTGCTATAATACGTGTTAATATGATGTGAAACGAAAAGTTATAATACCACATTGCATTTTCGAGGTCGTCTCGACACATTTTCGCCGTTCGTCATATTTTGGCCATTTTAGTCCATGTCTCATGCTCATATGTCGTATTTGCACAGGTCACGAGGGCGTGGACGGGGAGCAAGCTCCTTAGAACGCTTCTTTATTATATTTTGCAAGAAAGGTGAGGTTTTGTTTTGGTAAAATGAACCCTACCACCCGTACGTGCTAGTTTTCGGCCAAAACCTATTATATTTATAACCGTTTTCAAAGTGATAAACATTTCAAGCAAGATTGTATCGATTGTCATGGTTTTCAAGCATGTTTGGCGAGTACATGATTGCACGTGGGCCCGAGGGTAATTCTTGAGCCAACCGGGAAAGCAAGGGCTGACGGGTAACTCCTGAATTATCCTCACATTGTTGGGATCACCCCCGAAGCCACTAGGAGATTAGTGGTGGAAGGAGTTCCGTGTCTAGAGGGTCATGTCCTCTACACACACCATGTCGTGGATAGTCGAGCCTTGCAAACTCGCTATCACCCGGAGGAAGAAGGAGACTGGGGATTAATCCGGAATGTCGGGTTATCCTCGGGTTATTGCATGTTTTCAAGCATGAAATTGTCTATGTGAGCACTCAATGAATTGCATGATCACTTATTTATCAAGCAAGCAAGCATGATCACGAATTGTTCACGATTGGGAGTTCGGTTGGAGATTGCCCTTACTCGCCGGGGCCACATGTTCATGATATTGACAAGCATGATTAAATAAACGTGTTAAAATGGATAGTTGTAATCTCGGGCAAAGGATGAGATTTCTTGAACTATATAATTATTGTTTTCTAAAAGTCTTTATCCGAGGCTACAACTTGCATGTGACGTGTGTTATATTTATTATTGCCCCTCACTCAGTCTTCGGTAGACTGATACTCCACTTTTCAGGTACCTTTTGAGCGTGGTTGTGCTAGGCGGGAGTTGGTCGAGTCTTGCATTTCCACGGGTCTAGTTTCATACCTTCATGTATATCACTTTTGGAACATGTCATGTTTTGGATCGATATTAGTATTTTGGATTCATGATTATGTATATTATTGAGATACGATATGGTATTGATCGGAAAAGGGTACCTATATGTATCTATGGAATAAATATGGTACCTATATATACATATGAATGACTTTATTGCTTCCGCTTTTCTATTCATGTTTGTTTGATTATGTTGGGGAGAGTGTCCCGCCTAGAGCGTCGCTTTGTTGTCACCCGTTCGCTGTGGTCTTGGTTTATGTATGAACTGTCCATTTCATACGTGGATTGAGGCTACAGTGCGGGGGATGTGGCGCCTTGGGGTCTAGGGTGCTACATCTACAGGTGGTATCAGAGCCCGGTTGCAAAACCGAGGTTCTCGAGTCGTGTCGAGTCAGTCTAGGTCGCACGGCATAGGATTATGTGGTATTTGGGAGTCTGCATTGGGCTGATTTACTTGATTTACTCCCTTATCCGCATTAATTGCACTACTTGATCTTCCTTGAATATGTGTTACTTGATATTATGGAAATTGTGTGCACACATTTGCATTTATTGATCAAGCCACGCATGTTTAGTGATCTAATTTCAGGATGGAGCCCGACAGACATTACAGTGATCGATCCTCGAGGCACAGGCATCATCACCGCCGACATCATCGCCGCGAGAGATCACCACCTCCTCCACCTGCCCAGGCACAGCCCCAGGACTTTATGAATGCAGTAGTGGGGCTGCTTGATCAGAGGTTACAGGAACGGGTACCTCCACCACCACCACCAGCGCAGGTAGCACCTCCAGAGAATCCCATTTCTGCTATCTTGCGAGAGTTCCAGAATCAGCGTCCCCCGAAGTTCTATAAGGGAGACGACATACAGGCAGAGATGTGGTTGAAGGAGATTGAGAGGATTTGGCAGCTTATTCCTTGCGACAGTCAGGAGAAGGCTCGTTGCACCCTTACTCTTATTCAGGGCGAGGCCTACTCCTGGTGGGAGAGCACAGAGATTGTTTTGGAGGCAGCAGGGACCGAGGTCACTTGGGAGGTATTTGTACGGGAGTTCAGAAACAAGTATATTCCTCCAGCTTCCCGTACCCGCAGATTGAGGGAATTTACAGAGCTAAAGCAGGGAGGCAGGTCCGTGGGCCAGTACATCGCCGAGTTCGAGAGACTTTCTCGCTATGCACCTAACATAGCGAACGATGACTTTCACAAGGCGATGCAGTTTGTTCAGGGGTTGTCCGGATCGTCAGGATCCACCACCTGCAGGACCGAGGCCACTTGTGAGGGCCCGAGCTTATGCACTTGCTGGAGAGGAGCAGGAGGCTGATATTGACCCCGCTGCAGTAGTTGAAGGTATTATTTGCATTCATGGCACGAACATCCATACATTATTTGATCCAGGAGCTACACACTCCTTTCTGGCGCATTCTATTGCTATTACCTTATCTTTGCCTGCTATGTGTACTTCTGTGCGCTATATAGTTAGTACTCCTTTCGGTAGTAGGCGAGAGACGGATCAGGTTTACAGGGATGTTCCAGTTGTGATAGAAGGCAGGGAATTGTTGACAGACTTTATTGTGATGCCAATGGAGAGGTACGAAGCTATTTTGGGGATGGAATGGTTATATAGGCATTGTGCTACTGTGGATTGTCGGGCTAAGAAAGTTCAGTTGGGTTCAGAGGTTGTTACGGGTTGTACTTCGAAGACTGTACCCTTACTTTCATTTTCAGAGGCTCAGAGACTAGTCAGAGACGGGGCTACAGGGTTCATTGCCTATATTTTGAACAAGCCCAAGGATCAGGTGAAATTAGAGGATACCGAAGTGGTAAAGGAATTCCCCGAGGTATTTCCAGAGAAATTGGATTCATTGCCGTCTGAACGGGAGATTGAATTTGTGATTGATCTTTTCCCGAATGCCGAGCCGTATTCAAAGACTCCTTATCGGATGGCTCCAGCCGAATTAAAGGAATTAAAAGTTCAGCTTGAGGCTTTATTGGAAGTTGGGTACATTCGGCCGAGTTCTTCGCCGTGGGGAGCACCGGTGTTGTTTGTCAAGAAGAAGGACGGGACTTTGAGAATGTGCATCGATTACAGGGAGTTGAACAGGATGACTATTAAGAACAAGTATCCCCTTCCACATATTGAGGAGTTGTTTGATATACTCCAGGGTTCTAAAGTGTATTCGAAATTGGATTTAAGACAGGGATACTATCAGCTGCGAATTCGAGCAGAGGACATTCCAAAGACGGGATTCAATACTCGATACGGGCATTATGAGTTCGTGGTTATGCCATTTGGATTAACTAATGCCCCTGCAGCTTTTATGGATATGATGCACCGGATATTCAGGCCTTTCCTCGACAAGTTTGTGGTGATATTTATTGATGACATCCTGGTTTTCTCGAAATCAGCCGAGGAGCACGCAAGACATCTCAGGCTCGTTCTTCAGACTTTGAAAGAGCATCAGTTATTTGCTAAGTTCAGCAAGTGTGAATTTTGGATAGATCGGGTTTCTTTCTTGGGGCATGTGATTTCAGGGAAAGGATTGGAAGTCGATCCCTCGAAAATTGAGGCCGTGCTTAAGTGGGAGAAACCAAAGAATGCCTCGGAGATTAGAAGTTTCTTGGGATTGGCCGGTTATTACAGGAGATTTGTTCAGGATTTCTCCAAGATTGCGGCACCGTTAACCCGGTTGACAAAGAAGGATGTTAAGTTTGTCTGGGACGAGAAATGTGATCAAAGTTTCAACTTCTTGAAGGAAAAGTTAGTCTCAGCTCCGGTGTTAACGCTTCCCGAGGGTTCAGAAGAGTATGCAGTGTATACAGATGCTTCTAAGGAGGGCTTAGGTTGTGTTTTGACTCAGAAAGGAAAAGTGATCGCTTATGCTTCTCGGAAGCTAAAGGAATATGAAAGGAATTATCCGACACACGACCTAGAGCTTGCAGCCGTGATCTTTGCGCTCGGGAAATGGAGACATTATCTTTACGGGACTTCCTTTGAGATCTTTACCGACCATAAGAGCCTCCAGTATTTATTCACGCAGAAGGATCTGAATATGAGGCAACGGCGTTGGATGGAAAAGTTGGAAGATTATGATTGTACAATTAAGTATCATCCCGGGAAAGCCAATGTGGTCGCCGATGCACTTAGCAGGAAGGCGAGTGTATCGAGTCTGGAAATAAAGGAAAGTAAGGAAGTTGTCCCGATTGTGTTAAGGGCTCGGGTTTCTAATATTACGGTTCAGCCGGAATTGAAGAATCAGTTGTTTGAGGCTCAGAATAGGGATCCGGAAGTACAGAAACTTGCAAGTAAAGCTAAGGATGACCCGGAGAGTCCGTTTGGGTTTGATGAGACCGGGTTGCTTCGGTTTAAAAACAGAGTAGTAGTACCTGAAGAATTAAGACGGGTCCTACTCGAGGAAGCTCACAAGTCAGCCTACTCGATCCACCCAGGAGGAAATAAGATGTACAAGGATTTGAAGCAATACTATTGGTGGAACGGGTTGAAGAGAGACGTAGCAGAGTACGTGAAACATTGCCTGACTTGCCAGAAAGTGAAAGCTGAGCACCAAAAACCCGCGGGACTTCTACAACCGTTACCTATTCCCGAGTGGAAGTGGGAACAAGTAACGATGGACTTTGTTTCCGGATTACCTAAGGTTAAAGGCGGGTTTGATGGGATTTGGGTAATCGTGGATAGATTTACGAAGTCTGCTCACTTTCTACCGGTCCGGATGTCCTATAAGATCCCGAAGTTGGCCGAGATCTATAACAGAGAAATTATTCGACTTCATGGTATTCCGGTGAGCATAGTATCGGATCGAGACCCGAGGTTTACTTCGAAGTTGTGGCAGGAGTTACAGGCCGTTTTGGGTACGAAGCTCAAGTTCAGTACAGCATTTCACCCTCAGACAGACGGCCAAACTGAAAGGTTAATCAGGTATTTGGAAGATCTTCTTCGGGCTTGCGCGATGGATTTTCAGAACTCGTGGTCAGAACAGCTTCCCTTGATCGAGTTTGCTTATAATAACAGCTTTCAGGCTTCGATCGGGATGGCTCCTTACGAGTTGGTTTATGGAAGAAAATGCCGATCTCCGTTGTTCTTCGACTTGGAAGAATGGAAATGGTCGAAACAGGAAGGGGTAAAGAGAGGTGAAAGATTCGAAAGGCCTTCCAAAGTCGTCCAAGCTATGATTGAAAAAGTTCAGATGATTCAACAACGGATGAAAGCCGCGCAAGACAGGCAAAAGAGCTATGCCGATAAGCGCCGAAGAGATTTAGAGTTTGAAGTGGGGGACCGGGTATTCTTAAAGGTGTCACCAAGGAAAGGTTTCACCCGGATCGGGAGAGGAGGAAAGCTTAATCCTCGCTACTTAGGTCCGTTCGAGATTCTTGAAAGAATAGGCGAGGTAGCCTATCGATTGGACCTACCACCGAGTCTTACGGGGATTCACAACGTGTTTCATGTTTCACAACTAAGGAAATACTACCCCGATGAGACTACGATTCTCCCCGTGGAGGAAGTTGAGTTGGAACCGAATTTGACATTTGTTCAGAGGCCGGTTAGAATCATGGATCGAAAATTTCAGGAATTAAGAAACCGGAGAATTCCCATGGTTAAAGTGTTGTGGAGAAGCGACAAAACCGAAGAAGCTACCTGGGAAACAGAGGATAAAATGAAACGGTTCCACCCGGAGTTGTTCGAGCAGGACTAGAGAATCTGGGGACCAGATTCTTCTAAGGGGGGGAGAGTTGTAACGCCCCAGTTTCCGGATGAACAGGTAAGCACGCCACGTGTGAGTTTGAGCGTAGGTTTTATTTTATTTCTTTTAATTTCATATTATATTACGTGGCATTTCATATTTTCACAAAATTCATGAAACATTATTTATATCAATTATTTGATTTCATATCATTCAAAATATTATTTCATGGCACGGAAAATATTTATTGCATGAAAACAATTACCGAGAGTGATATAATGACCAAATTGTCCCTAGTTAAATACTTTCTAAAATATTAGGGACTTAATTGCATGAGTTCTAGGGATCCAATTGAGCATATTTTAAATCATGGCATACTTAATTGCTTAACTTTAAGACTTCATGGATTAATTGGCAAATTGGCAAATCTCACTCAAATCAAGGAGATGAATCACGGTATATGCATTTCCATGAGCTTCCATGAGATCATTTCATCCAAACTTTGCCAAACACATTTGCTCTCCTTATCGGTACTAAGAAGAAAAGGGAAGAAGATAAATTTTCATCAATCATCAAGATTTCAAGAAGTTTTTCAAGGAATTGGAAGTCATCATCATCATCATCTTCTTCTTCATCCATTTCTTAGCTTCAAGGTTGGTTTGGCATGAATCCATGATTCTTGATCATACATGGGATAGCTAGGGTTTGAGTTTAATATGCTAGATGTGTTCTTAGTTGTGCAAAACATGATTGAATGGTTATTTCATGAATTATTGCATGAATTTTAGCTTGAAAAATGGAATATATGGCTTGAATGATCAAGTTTGGTCATGAACTTGAAAGCATGAATTCTTGATGATATTTCATGGTTTATGTGTTTAAGTGATATATTATCATGTAGTGAGGTTGTTTGCATCATATTTCTAGAGATTATAGCATTTGGGGATCAAAAATGGATTTTTGTAGCTTTGTTGCTTTCTTCCCGAGAGCTTCCCCTGTTTCTGCTCTGTTTTTCAGTTGCAGGAACTGGGAACGACCGTTCCCAGCCTCAAGGCTTGGAGGGAACGGGCGTTCCCATTGCTTTTCAAAATATGCGCGGCCGACTATGGGAACGGCCGTTCCCATTTTGGCCTAAGGGCCGGAAGGGCCGTTCCCAGCGTAGGCGCGCTTTTTAAATGGAAAACGTTGCCGCGTTTTCTGGGCAACGGGAACGACCGTTCCCAGTTTTCAAAGGAAGCCTGGAACGGCCGTTCCCAAGGGGCTGACAGAACAAAATTCACTGCATAAATTTACGATTTTGACCCCTCGATCCAACGACTTCTTTGACCCCGAATTGCTATAATACGTGTTAATATGATGTGAAACGAAAAGTTATAATACCACATTGCATTTTCGAGGTCGTCTCGACACATTTTCGCCGTTCGTCATATTTTGGCCATTTTAGTCCATGTCTCATGCTCATATGTCGTATTTGCACAGGTCACGAGGGCGTGGACGGGGAGCAAGCTCCTTAGAACGCTTCTTTATTATATTTTGCAAGAAAGGTGAGGTTTTGTTTTGGTAAAATGAACCCTACCACCCGTACGTGCTAGTTTTCGGCCAAAACCTATTATATTTATAACCGTTTTCAAAGTGATAAACATTTCAAGCAAGATTGTATCGATTGTCATGGTTTTCAAGCATGTTTGGCGAGTACATGATTGCACGTGGGCCCGAGGGTAATTCTTGAGCCAACCGGGAAAGCAAGGGCTGACGGGTAACTCCTGAATTATCCTCACATTGTTGGGATCACCCCCGAAGCCACTAGGAGATTAGTGGTGGAAGGAGTTCCGTGTCTAGAGGGTCATGTCCTCTACACACACCATGTCGTGGATAGTCGAGCCTTGCAAACTCGCTATCACCCGGAGGAAGAAGGAGACTGGGGATTAATCCGGAATGTCGGGTTATCCTCGGGTTATTGCATGTTTTCAAGCATGAAATTGTCTATGTGAGCACTCAATGAATTGCATGATCACTTATTTATCAAGCAAGCAAGCATGATCACGAATTGTTCACGATTGGGAGTTCGGTTGGAGATTGCCCTTACTCGCCGGGGCCACATGTTCATGATATTGACAAGCATGATTAAATAAACGTGTTAAAATGGATAGTTGTAATCTCGGGCAAAGGATGAGATTTCTTGAACTATATAATTATTGTTTTCTAAAAGTCTTTACCCGAGGCTACAACTTGCATGTGACGTGTGTTATATTTATTATTGCCCCTCACTCAGTCTTCGGTAGACTGATACTCCACTTTTCAGGTACCTTTTGAGCGTGGTTGTGCTAGGCGGGAGTTGGTCGAGTCTTGCATTTCCACGGGTCTAGTTTCATACCTTCATGTATATCACTTTTGGAACATGTCATGTTTTGGATCGATATTAGTATTTTGGATTCATGATTATGTATATTATTGAGATACGATATGGTATTGATCGGAAAAGGGTACCTATATGTATCTATGGAATAAATATGGTACCTATATATACATATGAATGACTTTATTGCTTCCGTTTTTCTATTCATGTTTGTTTGATTATGTTGGGGAGAGTGTCCCGCCTAGAGCGTCGCTTTGTTGTCACCCGTTCGCTGTGGTCTTGGTTTATGTATGAACTGTCCATTTCATACGTGGATTGAGGCTACAGTGCGGGGGATGTGGCGCCTTGGGGTCTAGGGTGCTACATTAGTACTTTATAATAGATACTTATCTACAACAACATTTGAACAAACTTTAAAATATGAAAACTACAATTTATACCATGTAGATAAAGTTATAAATTATCTTCACTAAATTAAAAAATTTATGCTCAAATCGACATATCTAATTGAAATGGTTCAGTATTGAAAGTTTTAAAAATTATGTATATGTAAAAAGGAAAAAAAAAAATATACTTGCATGAAAATTTTAACATATGTATTACATATCAAAAACTTATAATTCAATTTGTAACTAATTATTATTTAATAATTATTAGCAATTGATTTATATTTATATAAAATATTGTTACTCCTAGAACGCTTATGTGTTTTGAAGGCTGACAAAAGAATATTATTTTGCACATATTTCAATAAAAAGTTTTGACTAGTTTTATATGTTCTCATATAACCGTTGAGCCATTTATTTTGAAGTTTTCATTGTAGGTTTGTGAAGAGGGAAAGTTGGTGACAGCTGGAACAAAGCTGGAGCTCAAAGCTAAATATTTGAAATTCAAATTCCAGCTCTCAACAACTACTTTTGGAGCTCTATATTAAGGGACTTGGGCTAATCATTTGAGACCAACTCATGCAATAAAGCTTCTACTTCCTCCTATTGCAGTAGCTGTTGGAAGCACATGGAGATGGTGTATTCTCATAGTATTAGGCTTGTAATGTAGTATGGATAGGAGTGATTGAGCTGAGTTCTGAGACTTGATTACGGTATTAGTAGTACCAAGCGCTCCTATAGGGCTTGACCTTTGGTACCAGTACCGGGCATTCTAGTGTTGCTGTGTATTGTATATCAGACCTTCGTGTCTCTATTTTATTGAATTCTCTCTACAAAATCCTATGTTTAACAACTTAGGTAGATGATTAATCCTTTAGGCTCGTGTTTTACATTGTCTTGAGGGTCAAACCTCTTTAAATCTTCTTGTGCTTAATTTCTCTATCTTTGTTGTGCTTACTGGTACAAACCAGTGTTATCGATATTACCCCACACTCAAATTCTAACAAAAATAATTTAATTTCTAATTTTGAGTTAATAATTTTTGCCATTAAGCTAAGTAAATAAAAAATTCAATAATAGAATCACCATAATTAATTGTGTTTCTAATTTGATGGTGTCAAAATTTGGGCTGTGTGCTGGACTGCAGATTAGGACTCCCAATCACCCAAGATATTTGTAAAGTGGGGAGACTCCAGTGCTTTCCTGGACTGAAAAGATGGACAAACGTGAGCTCAAAGGCCAAAACAGGGGAATGTGGGGGTTGAACCCATTTTGGCACTCCGACGCTCAAGTCAGTAAGCTGAGGGACGAGAATGCGCTAGAAGTATGGAGTTCAGTGTGTGAAGGAAAGATTGATGATGGAGACCGGTTTATGTAGGGCAGGGAAGCCTTAGCGCACGCAAGTACAACCTCAGGGAGGTGTGGATCTTGTCTTGTGGAAGAGGGACGCCCTGTGGCCGGAACAGTGCTTTTACGGCTAAAGCACTGTTTCCTTGTCCTGATAGATACCCTGGCGGGGCACTTGATGCGGCTGCCATTAAGGCGGCCTACAGTGGATGGTACGCACATTAAATGTAGTTGGCCATTAGCACCTGGGTTGATAGTCCGCTGTAGGGATGTAAACGAGCCGAGCCTTGGCCTTTTTTCTTGGCTCGAGCTCGGCTCGCGAGCGGCTCGGCTCGGCTCAAGCTTCATGAATATATATATATTTTATTTAAAAAATAATTATTTTTAATATTTATATATAAAAATAAGTATATATATATATATATAATATTATATATTATTTAAGTATTTTTATATATATAAATTAATATTTATTTATTTTTAATTAAAAATAGTGGATCGCGAGCCGGCTCGCGAGCCACGAGCCGAAAATAAAACGGTGGTGACGGGTGAGGTCACCGGGCCCATTCCGAGCGATGTGGTTGAGAGTGACCACTTGGTGGAAGCGGAGTCCGGCCATCAAGTCAGAGGGAGAGGTGAAGGGATCGACGAGGAGGTGGTAGAAGACATGGCGGCAGAGATAGATGAGATGTCCTTGGAAGGGGAATCTTGCGACCAAGGAGGGGTTGCCTCCACTTCAGAGATTGAGCCGGAGCCCCAAAAGGGGAAAAAGAAGAAAGGGCAACAAAAGTGCACGAAATACCACCATGAGTTCAGGGCTGAGGTTTGGGGATCGGAGAGGATGACGACACTGAAAAGGATGACTAGGTAGAGGGACTTGGACATGAGCTGCGAGGTTTACACTCCCAACCCTGACGAGCACATAGGAGCCCCACCAGAGGGATGTATTGCTATCTCACTGCAGGCGATTGAATACGGGTTTCGGTTTTCCTTATCTCCTTTCCAGGTTGCATTGTTCAATCATCTCCAGAGTAGCCCCATTCAGCTGCTCCCTAATGGGCATGCCATGATAACGGCCTTCCAGATGTTAATGAAACTCTTGTGCCAAGTAGAGTGCGTGGAGCACTTTGCAGAACTATTCGTCGCCTCGGTCGATGCGGCAGCCTCCCCCAACAAAAGAGGATTTGTTAAACTACACTCTCGGTCCGGCAACAAAATATTTGACACCGAGAAAACCTCCCACGGGGTCGATTGAAAAAAGAAGTACGTGTTTGTGCAGTGTAAAGATGGGTGGAAGGGTTTGAATGACACCGCCTGGAATGACGCACAAGTCAGATTAGAAAGAGGGTCGGTGCGTTGGCCTAATACCCTGTTGGCGGCCTTGAGAGAGGTGCACCCACTGGACACGGAGATTTTCACTAGCATGCATCTGTTGATAAACTTTGGGTTGGCTCCGGGTACGGCGAGGCACATCGATTTCAGGCTGGGTAACTACGTCGTCAATTCCCTTAGGCCAAACACGTTTTCACTCTTAATCCCCAATTTTGCATTTCTGTCATGTACTTTACTCCATCTACAAACTTCGTTTGCTCTTCCTACGCAGAATCGATAATGGTTGCCACGCGAGCCAAAGCTCTTGATCAGAAACTTAAGAAGAAGCAGGCTGCAAAAGCCAAGGAAATCCAAGAGGGGAAGGCGGATGGCCCTATTCCCTCAATTCAAGAGGTAGCCCAGGCTGAGGGCTTAACTGAAAAACATACGCTTGATAAAATCGCCGCAATGGAGAAAGTGGCGGGACAACGATGGGCGGACGTGCATTTCCCAACTGAAGGAGAGGAAGCGGACGCGCAAGGGGCCGCTTGGGTCGCCCAAGAGAATGCTCCTGCTACCCCAGCCGCCTCAGATAGAATTGCCCGTCCTCCCAAGGCTAAGAGGAAATCCGTTCCCTCAGCTGGACGACCGGAATCAGACCCCGAAACCACTTCTGGGTCATTTTCAATCGAGGTGCCTAAGGGAAAGCGGTCCTAGAAAAGGAAGGACAACGATGGTGTTATGGGCGAGGCCCCATCCAAGATGCCTAGGAGGGACCAGAGTCCTTTTCAAGCAGCTGGAGGGTGGGCACCCCCCTTCTTCAAGTCTTGGAAATTCTCTAGGGATCACCATTTTGCGAGGAGATTATGAGAAAATCGTTAACATCCCCAGTTTTGATGGGCCAAAATATCCCTTTGGCGTCCCGGAGTTCAAAGCAGATGGATCCGAGAGAAGGGTCGCGACCGGCGAGGTCGACTAAGACGTGATGGGAGCCACTTACTACTCGCAACAAATTAGCACCGACCACCAAAAATTGGCTAAGGAGGGAACGCAACCCTTAGTTACAACAAAATTGCCCTGCTGAATGCGGTACGGATCCTTTATTTCCAACCTTTCTCCGTCTCTTATTGTTGTATAATTTCTCATGTTTCCCTGTTTCCCTATCTTAGTTGATAGTGAGAGAATACCAGTCTGCTTCACACTTGGAGATAGCCGATGAAGCCCGTCGCAAACTGCTATCCAAGAGGGCTGAGGTATTAGAAGGGAAGAGTTGGAAAGATGAGGCGCCGAAGCTGACGAAGGAGCTGGAGGTCGCCAAGACGACATACATGGGGCAGCTGCAGAGGATGGACATAGTTTTCAAAGACGCGACCCAAGAGAAGTCCGCCCTGGAAGCGGAGATAACTAAACTGAGGGCCGAAAAAGAAAAACTGCAGACCGGGGATGCTCAGCGTTAGAGCCTGCTTGATATTGCCGAGAAGAAGACGAAAGCTGCATATGCCAAAGGGAAGCATGATGGGTGGAAGGATGGATTTGTGGAGGGCCAAAGGGATAGCACGAAGACAACCTTCTAGACCATCGAAAAGCTGATGCCACAAATAAAGGATAATGCCGTAGTGGAGTTCTTACGGTCTGAGGTGTTTGACACCGTTTCCGGTACCCTGGGAGCTCCAGACATCGAGACAGGCTTCCTAAGGTGTTTGTCTCAGGTTCATCTTCATCATCCTATCCCCCATGAGTTACTCAACGGCCCAAGGAAGTTGAACGCCACCGATGGTTACGTCCCAAAAACTCTTCCTGAGTTCTTCCTGGCTCGCGTGGAGCATGAAGAGGAGGAGGCTGAAGAAACTGCAGAGGGCGAGGGCGAAGACGACAATGCGGAACCTAATTGGAGCAAGGTGTCGTACGGCTGGGCAGTGGAGTGGGCCGATGCCAAAGCTGATAAACGCCCTGAGTCGGAGATAGAAATGCCGGAGCCAGTCGATTTGGAAAAAGCCAATGAAACATTGTTGGCAGCCTACACGCCTTCAAGTAGTGGGTCGAAAGATGATGGGACCCTAAGCGCAGACCCAAACGGCCCAGCTCTAGCAATTCCTCCGTTGGCAGCTCCCCCTCAAGCCCTAATGATTACTGAAAATGAGCCTGTGCTCGCGGAAGCCTGTCCCGCTAAAGAGCCGAACCCTCCCGCTTTGCCTGAAGAGACCATTGCAAATTCTGCAGATCCTCCGACTTCCGGCTCTTGATTCTTGTAAACAGCTTGTCTTTAGGCCTTGTAATCTCTTTTCGCGTTTCCCTTGTAAATCCTTGGGGCTTGACCCCTTTTATGAATGAAATTTAATGGAAATTTTCTCCAATTTTGCTTCGTTTATTCCCCTTTTCATATTGTTGGCTCGCTATTGATTTAATTGATGGAATGGTAATTTGGGATATTTATTTGGGCATGACTCCAGAAAATTGCTTCAAGTACTGGCTCGAATCGTGCAATAATTCTGGGTCAAAATGAGTCGTGGCTCTTTACACTTACACTTATTGGGGGCCCGACACCCTTCCCCAAGGCATTGATAGGATATCGAATGCGCTTTTCCGAAACAAACTTAATGTGTTCTAAGAAAAACTCAAATTTTAATAAAATACCCAGATTGATTGGTGCTACCAAAAACTCAGATTGACAGAAAAAACAAGAAGCATTCAGGTTGACTGAAAAAAAGAAGCATTCAGGTTGACTGAAAATACTTTTATTATTGTGAATAAGTCAAAATAAACACAAAATGGCACTTACAATCAAGAATAATTCTAAACGTAGAACTTCTTGAGGTTATGTGCATTCCAAGATCTGGGGATGGTATTTCCCTTCATATCCTCGAGATGGTAAGCTTTGTTCCGGCCCACCTCAGCGATGCGGTATGGACCTTCCCAGTTAGGCTGTAATTTGCCCACATGTTTGGTTACTTCAACCTTTTTGAGAACTAGGTCACCTATTTTAAAGGCGCGAGGTTTGACACCCTTGTTGTAGCTCCGAGCCACTGTAGCTCGATACTGCTGCATGCGCTGGAAACCTTTCTGTCGTATTTCCTTGATGGTGTCGAGCTTATGTGCTCGGTCTTCTGTATTCCTGGCGAGTTAGTAGTTGGATACCCTTGTTGTTTGATGTAGGAGTTTTGCTGGGATCATGGCCTTCGACCCATAAACCATCGAGAAAGGTGTTAACCCCGTCGCGGTTCTGGGCGTGGTGCGGTAGGCCCAAAGGACCCCATCAAGTTCATCGACCCAGGCTCTCTTCTTGGCCTCCAGCCTGGTTTGGAGGTTTTAGATGATGATGTGGTTGATAACTTCGACCTGGCCGTTTGCCTATGGATGGCCAACTGATGCGAAACACTGACTGATTCCCATATCCGAACAGTATGACCTGGTGCTGGCGCTTTGGAATTGGGTTCCATTGTCGCAGATTAGGACCCTGGGGGCCCCAAACCTGCAAATGATGTTGCGCCAAAGGAAGTTCTGGATAACCTTATCTGTGATTTTCGCGGCTGGTTGGGCTTCGACCCATTTAGAAAAATACTCCACTGCAACTAACAAGTATTGCCTTTGACCGATTGCGAGCGGGATGGGCCCCACGATGTCGAAACCCCATTGATCAAATGGCCAACATATGTCTACAAGGACCATCTCTGCAGGGTGTTGGTGCGGAATGTTAGCATGTTTCTGGTAATTAACATATTTGCGGGCGTATTCCTTAGCATCCTCGTTTAGAGTGGGCCAATAAAACCCGCTCCTGGTGACTTTCTTTTCCAAGGATCGACCACCCGCATGGTTTCCGCACTGACCGCTATGGATTTCTTCCAGAACATCCTGGGCCTACGAGGGACGGAGGTACCGTTTTGTTGGCCCCATAAAAGCTCTTTGATATAACCTTCCTTCTGAATCCAGGGAATAACTCGCTGCTTTGTATCTGAGACGCCTTGCAGCATTCCTATCAGCGGGCAGGACTCCATCCCTAAGGTATAGTATAAACTCATCGAGCCAACAAGGTTCAGCTGGGTCGATGGAGCATATTACCTCTGCTTCTCCATCAATCACCCTTCCTTTGCTTGACAGGTAGGTGATGTTTTGGTCCTTGGAACCTCTCATCCGGCCCGTTCGTAAATTTCGACAGGGCATCTGCTCGCGTGTTTTCTTCTTGGAGGACTTGCTGCAGATTAAATTCCTTGAATCCCTCCGCCAAGGATTTGACCTTAGCGAGGTACTTGATCATTGTTTCTTCCCGCGCCTCATAGGAACCTTGAAATTGGCTCGCCACCAGCTAAGAATCTGTAGTTACTGAGATTCTCTTAATCCCGTGCTCCTTTGCAATTTTGAGGCCAACGATTAGCGCCTCATATTCTGCTTCGTTGTTGGTGGTTGGCAAATCAAGAGAGATAGCGAAATCGAGCTCCTGGCCTTCTGTGCTTATCAGGGATATCCCCACACCCCCCCTTGAGAGGTTGAGGAGCCATCGACCGACATGGTCCACAGCACCGAGTGTGGGGTCTGCCTGCTTGGGTCGTTCTTCTCAATGAGGAAGTCCGCGAGGATCTGGGCTTGATATGCAGCTCTGGGTTGGTAATTGATATTGAATTGGCTCAACTCAATATCCCATTTCACAATTCTCTCTGATGCTTCTGATTTTTCGAGGACTTGGCACAGGCTTTGATCTGTGAGGACCACGATAGAATGAGACTGGAAATAGGGCCTCAACTTTCTAGAAGCATGCACAAGAGCTAAGGCAAACTTCTCAATTTCTAAGTAACGCACTTCTACGCCATGTAGTATCTTACTCACATAATACACTGGCATGTGTTTTCTTTCGCACAATGCTACCAGCACCGAGCTCATTGCCTTCACTGTGACTGCCAAGTATAGATACATGGTTTCCCCTGCAATAGGTTTGGCAAGCAAAGGAGGGGAAGCAAGATACTCTTTGAGCCTTTCGAAGACCTGATCACCTTCATCAGTCCATTCAAATTTCTTAATATTGGCGCAGAATTTTAAAGAATGGAAGATTTTTCTCAGAAGAGCGAGAGATGAACCTGTTTAGCGAGATGATTCGACCGACGAGACACTGGACATCCCTAATGGTGTGGGGCCTATTGATGCTTTTCAGGGCCAGGATCTTCTCCGGGTTGGCTTCAATTCCCCGCTGGCTGACAATGTAGCCAAGGAACTTTCCCCCTTCCACCCAAAAGGAGCATTTGTTGGGGTTCAGTTTCATTCTGTATTTCCGTAGCAGGTCGAAAGTCCTACCCAGATCAGTCAGATATATTTCTACTCTTTCACTCTTGACAATTATGTTATCAACGTACACTTCCATTATTTTCTCGATTTCATCCTCGAAAACCTTATTGACTAACCTTTGATACGCGTTCTTCAAACAAAAAGGCATGACCACAAAACAATAAATGCCCTTGACTACGATGAACGTGGTTTTCTCCTTATCCTCATGGGCCATAAAAATTTGATAATAACCCTGGAAGGCGTCCATCATGCTGAGAAGTTCGCATTCTGAGGTGGAATCAACCAGCTGATCAATTCGCGGGAGAGGATAAGTGTCCTTTGGGCATGCCTAGTTTTAGTTACCAAGACGACGTTGTAGAGCCAATCAACGTATTTGGCTGGGGTGATGTAAACCTCTAAGAGCTTGTTGACTTCTTGCTCTAATATTTCATTGTGCTCGTCGCTCTGTGCCCACAGTCGCTATTTGATGGGTCGAAAACTTGGATCGATATTCAGGTGGTGTTCAATGACCGTTGGGTCGACGCCGACCAAGTCTGAAGATTTCCAGGCAAATACATCCGCGTTATCCAGTAAGAATTGGATGAGCATACACCACTGCTTACCTTTGAGGTTACCGCCTATGTTGGTGGTTTTTGTTTCATCGTCAGGAACCAGTTGGACCGGGACAATAACGCCGGCCGCTTCTATTTTCCCATCGTCAATCTTTCTCTTCTTTCTGGCAATGGTGGAAGTCATGTTCTCGGAGCACATCTCCGCAGTTGGGTCGTCTGGGTCAGCTAGCTCCATATCCAAAAAGTCATCGACATTTAACAAAGGTACAATAGTCTTGTTAGGAAGCTTTACCTTTTCCATGGAGATAGAATAGCACTCCAAGACTCTGGTATGTTTCACCGGAGCTCCCCTATCCCGTGCGGAGTTAGCAGCTTGATCGTTTGGTGGTAGGTGGAGATTACCGCTCTGAAGCTTATAAGGGCAGGACGCCCTATAATGATGTTGTAAGCAGAGGGGTCCTCCACTACCAGGTACTCCAACAGCTGCATGGCTCTCTTGGGCAGCTTTCCCATGGAAGTAATGAGCTTGACTTGTCCTTTGGAATAAACCTCCGATCCACCGAAACCTGTTAAAGGTGTCTTAATGGGCTCATATTCGAGCGAGTTATGAATATTCATTTTTTGCAAAGTGGAGTAAAAGATAATGTTGGCGGAGCTTCCACTATCAACAAGGGTCTTGTGCATAGCACAGTTTGCAACATCAAGTGTGACTACCATCAGACAACTCGGCATTCCGCCGTCCGGTGGGATCATTGGTACAAAGTCCCTATCGCTAAATGAGACCTTTTGCTCGCGCCACTCTTGCCCCACCTCCACTTGCATCACTTCTCTGGGCCCGTAGAGCTCTCGACCCACCTGACTCCACGACTGTTTACGGGCCGTTTTGGAATCTCCCCCTGCAGGACCTCCTGCAATCATGAATATCTCATTGGTGGGCAGGTTGTGGGGGTTTCCTTCTTCAGGTTTCTCGAGCGGCAGTTTGTGTCCTCTTCTTGTTGGAGGGGAATCCCTTGGGTCGAAAGCTTTTCGGGCTCGCTCGTCTAACTTCTTAACAAATTCCGCCAGATGGCCACCCTGGATTAGCCTTTCCACCTCTTCTCTCATAAAAATGCACTCAGAGGTCCATTGGCCGAATTGCATGTGGTAGGCAAAGCGTTTGCCCGACTCCTTGGCCTTTTTGGTTTCTTTCAGTTGCTTAGGCTTTTTGAGCAACCCCCTGTCCATGACCTCATAGATCTCCTCAATAGAGCAGACCAATGGGGTATAAGCCTTTTTGCCCCACTGCCCGAGGGCATCTCACGCTTGAGCCTTTGCTCCATCCTATTTGAGAGCCTGGGCGGTTCTGACTGAGGTGGGTCGGACCTGGGGAATCGATCCGGGGCTGGCTCATTTAGGTGCCTATCGTTCCTGCGTCTTTCCACACAGGTAGTGGACTTGACCTCCTCCAGGCGCATAAATCGACGGGCTATGGCCATGACCTCCTCCATATTCTACGGTGATTGGAGGATGATTTTGTCGGCGCACTCTTCATGACGGATGGCCTTGTGAAGGGTTTGGGTCAAGACATCGATTCCAGGATACTCCACCTTGACAAACGCTTCGTTGAAGCGAACAAAGAAACTCCTCAAAGTCTCACCTTCTCCTTGAATAATGTTGTATAGTTAAGTGGACGGGAGCTTGACTCTCGCCATGGAGGAGAAGTGAGCCTTGAATTTCTGAGATAGGTGTTCATAATCCCGTATGCTGTGCGGGGTCAGTCATCCGAACCAGTTTTGGGCTGGACCCTCGAGCGTGGTTTTGAAGATCTTGGCCCAGATGAGCTTGGAGTGGCCGTAGAGGCTGACCTGAGCTTCAAACTTTGAATAATGTTTTACGGGATCAGTATTCCCGTGATAAGTTGGCAGGTTGGTGGGAACCTTGTCCACCACCTTTGCGTCAATGATTGCATCGCAGAAAGGGGACCTTGCCTCTTTTTCGCTGCGATATACCCTCCCCTAACACTGGGGGAGGATGATCGTCATGGTAGGCGGGAGCCCTAATCTCTTGGGCTTGCCCGCGAGGAACGTGTGATGGCATTTCCTCTTGGGGATCAAAATATTCCGACCCATGGGCTGGGTCGGGCCGGCATATTGGGCTCTATATTCTCTCTGGCCGCCGCCAGGGCCTCCGCACTGCATTGTTCCACGTAGGCGGTTAGGTCCGCCTCTGTCAGGACCAGACGTCCTTGAGTGCTGGGGCAGGCTTCCGTGGTAGCTATTCCTACCGCGGGGGGCTAGAAGTTGCCACCAGAAGTATTAAGGTCAGGGAAGATCTCTTCCCCGTTTTCACCGTAGACGCGTCGGTCAGAGCGGGTCTGAACCATGGTGATTGTTGAATGGGATGTTTGTCGTAAAGGAAGTTAGGCTTTTCGTTCAGAGTTTCCCACAGACGGCGCTAAGATGATGGTGTCAAAATCTGGGCTGTGTGCTGGACTGCAGATTAGGACTCCCAATCACCCAAGATATTTATAAAGTGGGGAGACTCCGGTGCTTTCCTGGACTGAAAAGATGGACAAACGTGAGCTCAAAGGCCAAAACAGGGGAATGCGAGGGTTGAACCCGTTTTGGCACTCCGACGCTCAAGTCAGTAAGATGAGGGACGAGAATGCGCTGGAAGTATGGAATTCAGTGTGTGAAGGAAAGCTTACCTCCATTGATGATGGAGACCGGTTTATGTAGGGTAGGGAAGCCTTAGTGCACGCAAGTACACCCTCAGGGAGGTATGGATCTTGTCTGGTGGGAGAGGGACGCCCTGTGGCCAGAATAGTGCTTTTACGGTTAAAACACTGTTTCCCTGTCCTGACAGATACCCTGGCGGGGCACTTAGCGTGGCTGCTATTTGTTGGAAAACACGAATCAGAAAGCAGCGGAAATATAAAAAATTTCCAACAAAAGGATCTTGGACTCGCAATCGTGTAACCAAATTCGTAGGGATTAGAAACTTACTTTCTTAATTAACTTTCTTGAAGCGTTTCAAGCCACCCAAGAACGCTCTTCTCGCGTCTTGATCCCCTCTCCTTAGTAAAGCTCGAATCTTCAAACTTTTAACTTGAAGCTCTCTAGAGATAGTCCACCAACTTGATCACAATCTAACTAGTAAGGATGCTAGTTCTCTAGTTAGTGTTTAGGCTTAACCTAGAATTTCATTTATCTTGGAGAAAAGATGGTGTTCAACACATGAACCAAAAGAATTGTCAATTAGCTCTAAGGGGAGCTCGAGATCCCCTATTTATATTAAGGGAGTGGCCGAAAATCCTAGTCCTTATGGGCTAGGGTTTTGGTCTCTCTCTCCTATTACTTGATCATCAAGTAATTTTGACTTTGACTTTGAATTCAAATTCAAATCAACTTTCAAGAGAGCTAAAAATATCCAAACTATTTTTGGATAATTTTATACTTTATTTATTTAAAATAAATAACTTATTTCATCTAATTAATTAATTCATAATTAATTAACTAGATTATTTTCTCCAAAATTAGACTTTCTTTTTAATTTAAAATTAAACCAAAGTCTATTAAATAATTAACACATTTAATTATTTAATATATAATTAAATAATCACGTGTGGCACACGTGTCACAATCACACGTGTCACAATGACACGTGTCCAGTCACGTGACCCACACGTGTGGTTTCACACGTGTGGAACCCTCTAGGCCCGATTAACTCGTTTAATCATTTTTAAGCCTTAACTCATGTAACCAAGTTGTTGTGTGTGACCCTCTAGGTTCTCAATTCAATTAGCAGTGACCCTAATTAATTAATTCACTAATTAATTAATCAGTCCACAGATTAAACGACCATAGTCTAGCAACAGGTGTTTAACCCCTAGCTGAATTGGAATGTTCGGATTCGACAGAACCTTTAAGTCATTGATTTACGTGAGATACAGTCCTCCTACTTACTATCTCTCAACCAAGATCTAGAGTAAGGGAATAATCAGAACCCTAATAATCCGGTCTTAAAGCTAAGTGCATTTCATATCCATTTGTTCTCAATCCAAGAAACCCTTTTCTTGATGTCTTGATCTACTGCCTTGGCCAAGGACTCCATATGGCATATGAATGACTTACACAATAAGAGATCACCTTGCAAATGCAAGTGTAGGTCCTTTCTTGATTCTCATTCACTTTCATGAATCACTTGTGCAGCCCCAGCATAAGCCTTGAATCAGTTGTCTAAGGCGACACCCTTTAAAGCTTATACCTAAGACTACAGAGTTAACTCATAAATTGACAAGGAACCTCAAGTCTAAGGATCAATTAATCACATCAATGACTCGTGAGATATTTCCTAATCTGGAAGTTTCTATTTCCTGAAATAGAAACTTCCTTTCCCATTTAGGAATGTTCTCACATGGGGCACCTCAGTGAACTTACTTATTAAAGTAAGCACCCTCATGTATCACGCACGTATCAACTATACACTTTGCACCTCCATGAAACAAGGTGGTCCTTCTTAAGGGCGTGATCCCACAAGCAAGCCTTAGAGGAGTCAGGTTGACACTCCCACTGTCGGTAGGACTCATCGGCTTGGAGTATTTTACTAATCATGACTTATGTGATATAGGGCTCGTTTCATGAACCATTTCACCTAAATGGTAGAGTCCTAAAGTCATCAAGATCAGGGGAGTTCTCATACATGCACAGATAAAGTAAACGCATACCAAACAAGAACATATAAAGAAGTGTTGCCTCAATTCGTTATTTCATTCAAAGATTGTATGTGATTACAATAAGGAAAAGCACAAAGCGGATATACAATCGGCTTTCTAGGGCACTATTCATAACACCATTAATGCGGCCTACAGTGGATGGTACGCACATTAAATGCGGTTGGCCATTAGCTCCTGGGTCGATGGTCCGCTGGGTCGCACATTTCTGGGTCAGATGGGAACTCCTGGACGCGGGATCTTATCGCCTGGCCTTTTGTGACTTCCCAAGTGCTGGGTCGAAAGGAGGCATGCCTGGGTCGGAGGTCAGGGATGACGTGGCCCAAACTGCCACGTGGAGATGGCACCTGGCACCTCAGTCATACATCCCGATTCTCCCCTTATCATAATTGATAGTTAACTATAGTTAATTATTCTTACTTTTTTTCTTAATAATAATAATAATAAAATAAATATTTAATTTTTATTAACAAATTGTAGCTGAAAAAGGAATATAAATAATTATATTTTGTTAAAAATGACAGTTTGAAAACTTTATTAGAAATATTACACCTAACCCTCATATTAGTATAGTTAATTACAGTTAACCCCCAAGGGTAACATTGGAAAAAAAAATAATCAAAGTTAACGGAGGGTATTTTTGAATTTTGAATTAAATTTTTGCAGACGTCAGCAATTTTCAAACAAACATGGGGATTAAGTGTAATTACTTATTATTGAACCGGGTTCTTTATCAACTAGAATCGCAACCTTATAGCAATTTCACAGACTCAAACGTGAGTCCAATTGTTCATGCAACACGCTGCTCAATACATGTAGGTTTGCTATAGATTTCAGATCTTGATTTCAGGTACATTAGAATAGATTTTTGTTCAAAGACATGATCTATGAACTATAACCAAGTTCATACGATGTATCCCAGATATGAGGCTGTAATGACTTGATCAGAGTGCTCAAACATCAACCAATGAGCTTTAATCTCAAAGTATAAAATGAGTGCCTTTGTTGTTCGATATATTCAGTTTAAAAGCTCAACCAGAGAGCTTAACAAGCTCTGTTTGTATGAAGTAAATATGAAGAAGGTTCAAACCAGTGATCAAGCTTAAGTACTTAAACCAATAATCATAAATAGAGCATATGTAATTAAGAAATATTGAGACAATGAGTTTATAGAGGTTTGACCCCTAAAGTTGTGTAAAACACGAGCTAAAGAGATTAATCATCTACCTAAGTTATCAAACTTAGGATTTTTGAAGCCAACACTTTTATTGCGAGTGGAGTTACAAGATACAACAAAAGCAGTGCTGACTGGAACCTGCTATCACACAGCCCGATACAAAATAGTCCAGCTCCTGGATTCCCAAGACTCCTTACAAAAGCTACCCACCAAGAGCAAACACACAAACTCTTATAAGGTGTAAACACAAAATAACTTGTACAAGAGTGCTTGAAAGAAAATCACTCCAATTGTTGTAGCTTGAACTGATTATATAGAGAGCTTCCACATAGCCGTTGCTCTTCCATTTTGAATTTTCAATTTGTGAAGTTCCCAATGCCACTATTCCAACAGCTATTATATGATGTTGGTTGACTTCAAAACCATCAATTATTTTCTCATTGCTTTAATCCTGTAATAATCAAGATTAGAGAGGTAATAATATAAGTATGATGTTATATGAGTATATCAGAAGCAATGTATTTGTTCCGATATAGTTCCATGAGATTCCATATGCACTTTCAGTTCTTTTCTGTGAGTCCTGCAACAATGCTTTTTGTCAACTCATTCAAAAACAAGGATTTCAAAGGCTAACACTTATTTATTAAAGGGTGGTGTTTGTAATTTAATCTAAAAATGGTGGTAAATTGCAATTATCCCGTCTAATTTGGGGGCTAGATGTAATTAACCCTATTATTTAAGTGAATTTTATTTATTTAAGTGAGAAACATATAACAAACAAATTCCATGGCTTGATCCAAGTGATCAATGATTTCATTCTTCAGGATAGGTCTCAAGTTCGAATCCCACTTGGGTGTGCATGAGTTAAAAAAGAAAAAAAAATTCCACTGCAATTCCTTTTCAAACTTTACGTTAAAGATGATATGAATTTGGATATAATTAAAGATGGAATGAGAAAATATTGAATTAATAAATACGTGTGCAGATAAAAAACATACTATTATTTAAAACTATTAAAATTAATTTTTACATTGATATATATATATATTTTATAATTATTTTTAATTTAAAAATGAGAGAAGAAAAGTTAAAAAAATAAGAGAAGAAAAGTTAAAAGGATGTTATTAGGATGATACAAAGAAAAATGAAAACGAATGAAAGAAAAGAATGCAAGAGAAGAAAACTAATGCAAATAAATAAATATAAAGAAAAAAAGAATATAAGAGACCAAACGGTTAATATTTATCTTTCTCCCGCTTAATATAATAGTGTACATAATAATATAATAGTGGTCCATTTCACCACTTTGAGACGCGAATATTTAAAAAACAGAGAGTTAAAAGTCCAGACACATTTCCAATATAATTTTTCCCGTCGATCTAGAAAGCACAGACACAGCAAAAAAAGTGTCCGTGCAGTGTCGGACACGTGTCGGACACGGACACGCCTCGGACACGTGTCGGACACGGCTGAAACGTGTCCGAAATAAAAAAAATTAAAAAAAAAATAGGACACGGTGTCGGACACGGCGGGGTGAAGTGTCCGACACGGCTCGGACACGGCGGGGCAAATTTTCTAATTAAATAAAGTTTTTTATGCATTTTTTAATATTTTTAGAATTTTTTGGGGTGAAAACTAAAATAACAAACTTATTCTAGTTTTTAATTATACATATTTTTTTAAAATATTTTATTTTATCTAGATTATACTTATAAACTATTTTTATTTTTATATAAAATTTTTTAATTTATATATAAAATATATTTATTTATATAAAATATAGCCGTGTCGGAGCCGTGTAGTGTTCTAAAATTTTTAAAAAATCCGTGTCGCCGTGTCCGTGTCGTGTCGTGTCCGTGTCGCCGTGTCCGTGTCCGTGCAACATAGCCGTCGATTGTTCCTCTTATATATATACTTGAGATAAATAAAATGTTTATTAATGGTGAGTAGTAGGGATTTTGGTAAATTGTTGAGTAATTTCTTAAATCTCATTATTGAATCGTGGACAATTAAAAAAAAAAGGCTGTTAATTATGAGAAGCAAATATCTTCAAAAGTTATTCTAAAACCCCAAGTCTGAAAAATATTTGTTTTAGGTTATCAATACACAAGTTATTTTTCCTAAATCCCCCATGACCCTGAAAAGTCTGATCCCCTCCCCCGGCCTTTTTTTTTTTTTTTTTCTTTTCTTTCCTCGCTGAAAAAATCGATTCCCAATTTGGGAACGATTTATCTCACATTCTGCAACCACATTTCCACTTCGTTAACAACGAGAGCTAATGGTGATGACTGCAGGATAAAAATAGGCGGCGGCAACGGCGATGAAGACAACAGGATATTGATAAGCGGTGGCAACGAGAATTGATTTAGTCATCATGCACTATTTACTGTGCTGCTACAAGGCATTCTTAACATTAATTATTGAATGTATTCTTGGCGTTAATTGAATGTTAATTACGTCCATTAGATAATATAATTCACTGATAATTTGTATCGAATTTAATTGTTGATAATTTGTATCGAATTGAATTATTGATCCACTGCAAACTGATAGTTTGAATTGGTATTCTGAAGATTGCGATGGCCGGTGATGAAGCTCGGGACAAGCAAATCGTAAGAAGTTGTTGGTTTAACGGCGAAATTAAGGTATTTCCAATTCGGCGGAGAGCGTCAATGGAGGATATTCACACACAACTTGGTGAAGAGTGGTCAGACTTGAACTCTGATTCTTACGTGGTACATTACCTTGCTTCCCTTAAAAAAGGATTGTGGGTCAGTTTGCGACGCGACGGGTAGATTCCGACTATGATCCAACTGCATCAACTTGTTAAACTCAATATTGTGGAGATAAGGGCGATTCAACCTCTTGCCTATTTAGGTGGGAAGCAGGCATCGATGAGAAGGTATGAGATTTCTAATTAATTTTGTTTGTATTAACACTATATTAATATTGGTCAGTAATCTCATTATGTGTCAGGAACAGAAGATATAACCCCTACACCTATGATTCATGCTTGGCCACTGTTCGTTCTGAAGTTGAGGATTGACCAGATCCACTGCGTGTTCTAGAGTTGAGGATTGATTTTATGCTTTTTTTTTTAAGGAATTTTATTTGTTGTTATAATCAAATACACTCCTTCTTATGATTGTTTCTATTTGTTTGAAACTACGTTAGTAAATTACTTGATGATGTTTTCTAAATTTGATCTATGGAAATGAATTGCTTGTTCAGGTTGTTGCAGTTTGTTCACTAATATGGTAATGAATTGCTTGTTCAGGTTGTTGCAGTTTGTTCACTTATGTGGTAATGAATTGCTTGTTCAGGTTGTCGCAGTTTGTAGAGTAATTGTGTGGTCATGTGTAACTAATTGTGCAATGCGTAGAATGATGGCTTAAATATTCGTAATTAAAAGCAAACTTTGTAGAGTGGTGGGTTAAATATTCGTAATTAAAAGAAGAATTTGTAGAGTGATGGGTTAAATATTCGTAATTAAAAGCAGACTTTGCAGAGTGATGGGTTAAATATTAAATATTTGTAATTAAAAACAGACTTTGCAGAGTGATGGGTTAAATATTCGTAATTAAAAAAAGAGTGATGGGTTAAATATTCGTAATTAAAAGCAGACTTTGTAGAGTGATGGGTTAAATATTCGTAATTAAAAGAATAATTGGAAGGAATTCAAGTTTACATATTATGAGAACAAACATATTACCTATCATGTTTTTTCACTAAATATCATCATAAAACGGTATGAAACGATAGTGTATGATCCTATCATGCGTATAATATAAGAAGAATAATTGGAAGGACTGAAAGTCTACTTATTATGAGAACAAACATATTAAAACATGAGTTTTAACAAGCTGCACAATTTAGTTCTAACCCGAATTCTTATTTATTCTACACGCTGCACAATTAATTACACATGACCATACCATTACTCAACAATCTGCACATTTTGTTCTAACCCGAATTCTTATTTACTCTACACACTACATAATTAGTTACACATGACCACACCATTACTCAACAATCTGCACATTAGTTATAACCCAAATTTTTATTTACTCTACGCACTGCACAATTAATCCTATCACGACCACACCATTACTCAACAACCTGTACACCATTACACCATCTCTATAACAAAACCTCTGTTTATCAAACTAACTGTAATATATAACAAAACATCAGTTTATCAAACTAACTCGAATTCTTCCAACTAAAACAAATTTTTCATGATGCCCTGCAGGATATACTATCATCAAACAACAATAAACATTTCATGGTGCTCTGCACGAAATTCATTCCAACCAATAATAAATATTTCGAGCAAATTACATTTTTGGTCCCATAGGATTGGGCGATTTGCAATTTTGGTCCCACTGTTTTAAAAAGTGACAATTTTGGTCCCGTAGGTTTCAATTTGTGACAATTTTGGTCCCAACCGTTAAATGGCGGACGGAAACCGTTAAATGTGAGAAAAGTCAAATAAAATAATTGACAAAAAAATACTAAAGAAATTTGTAGCCCAGTTGGTTAGGGCGTTTTTTTCAAAGCCAAGGGTCCTGGTTCAAACCCATGCCATTACCATTTTTTTCCTCAAACAATTATATGCTTAAATATATTTTAATTTTAATAATAATATAATATAAATATATTATTATATTATTATTAAAATTAATTTATGTTTTAACATAATAATTACACGTATATGATATATTAATATATCATATTTAATACATAAAGTATATAAGTATTATTTTTTATAAATACATAATATATATTTTATATATTAATATTAAATTTATATATATATATTAGTGTACATAATATATAGTACATATATTATATATATACACGTAATATTATATATTTATATATAATATACACATATATATTATAGACATTATATATATTACGTGTATATATAAATATATTAAATAATAAATATTTTAATAAATATATTAAATAATATTATATTTATTTTAACATGATAATATATTATATTTTTATTTTAACATAGAAATATATTTATATTTTAAATAAAATTTAATAAATATATTAAATTATAAATATTTTAATAAATATTAAATAAATATATTAAATAATATTATAATTTAAAAATATTTTAACATAATAATATATTATATTTACTATATACTATATAAATTAATATGTACATATATATATATATATATATATATATATATATATATATATATATATATACGTTTAAAATGTATATTTTGTATTTATAAAAAATAATATTTATATACTATATATATTAAATATTATGTATTTATATATTATATTATATATTATATACATTAATATATACACATATATATAATATTAATATATATAATATATAATATGTATACGTATAAAATGTATATTTTGTATTTATACAAAATAGTATTTATATACTATATATATTAAATATTATGTATTTATATATTATATTATATATTATACACATTAATATATACATATATATATAATATTAATATATATAATATATAATATATATACGTATAAAATGTATATTATGTATTTATATATTATATTATTATGTTAAAATATAAATAAATTCTAATAATAAAATAATATAAATATATTATTAAGTTAAAATAAAAATATAATATATCATTATGTTAAAATATGTTTTAAGCTATGATATATATTTGTATATTTTATTTAGTAGAATATTTATACACATAATATTTTTATTTATATATTATATACGTGTAATTATTATGTTAAAATAAATATAATATTATTTAATATATTTATTTAATATTTATTATTTAATATATTTATTAAATATTATTTAAAATATTTGTTTATATTTTAACATAATAATTATTTGAACATTATGTTAAAATAAATATAATATTATTTAATATTTATTAAATTATTTATTATTTAATATATTTATTAAATATTATTTAAAATATTTATTTATAATATTAACATAATAATTATTTGACAAAAAAAATGTTTTTTTGCCCAGGTTCGAACCTGAGACCTCTCATAGAGGAGTGAGCCTCGCTACCGCTGGGCTACAGCTGCCTATTTGTTAATTTTCTTGTCAAAAATTGTATTTGACTTCGCACCCATAAATACATTTAAAGGTTTCCGTCCGCCATTTAACGGTTGGGACCAAAATTGTCACAAATTGAAACCTACGGGACCAAAATTGTCACTTTTTAAAACAGTGGGACCAAAATTGCAAATCGTCCAATCCTATGGGACGAAAAATGTAATTTGCTCTAAATATTTCATTACAGAACCAATAATATACACTACAATCAAACTAACTGTAATATTTAACATTAAACAATCTACAAACAACAAATTTTGTAGAAGCAATGTCTATATTATGCGGGAGGAAACTGATTAACCTCATCCGGATCACCCTGTAGGATGTTGGAATCAACACTCTCCACAGAGTGTTCATTTCCGGGGTAATCTTCGGCATCAAGGGACTCGGGGTCCGAGTCCCTATCCTCAATGTTGTCCGCGTGGGGGTGCTCCTCTTCGCCCTCGAAAAGGTGTGCCCGCCGCACTTTGAAGATAAATCTAAGGTCGTCATAATAAGGGCATCCACTAGACCTGATCCCAGAATCCTGACGAATGTCCTACGTAAAATTGTACATTAAATAATGAACCAAAAAAAAAAAAAAAAAGATTGAGTATGAATTCGACTTTACAGCTGGGTCTTTCAATCGTAAATATATTAGATGAATTCGGACATGAATACCATCATTAGCCAATTCAAATCCACGACACCCCAACAATCTACGGAAGTTTTAAAATATTATCCGCAGTCTCTTCACCGTGTCTTCCACATCTCGGGGCTAGTATGGTTGTTGGAATCACACTGACAAATCAAACAGCACTTGAAACAGGGCTGTCTCCATGCCGTCTAGCCGAACGATTTGGTTGTCTGGGGCATATAGCCGAAGAGGTTGACCATGAACACTTCGGTCTTGTCACGAATGGGTTTTGGATTACCAGGGTGATTCTTGACTTTGTTGTTCAAAGATTCGAGATCTGGGAGAGAAAGAGAAGAAGGACCTTTTTGGATGAAATAAAATTGGGGAGAAAATGTGCAGAATTTCAGCATCTAGGGTAGGATATTAATAAAGGTGAATGAGCTAGGAAACCTAGCGTCGCATCCCTTCGTCGTCATCTCTGCAATTTTGGGCGGTCAAACAACGGGAAACAGTGCAGACAACTTTTTATTTAATTGACTCGCCCCATCGAGAATGCATAACAATCTATTAAGTTTGTAGTGTAAATATTCATTTTATTAGTTATTCAAAGGTTTGTTTGTCTATTAAAGAAAAATAAATCAAGAAATTAAAAAAAAGCATTCAGAATGTCGATTTGTGGTTTTTGTAGGTACAATAGTTTAGCCGGAATGAATATCGCCGGTGCTAATTTTCCCCGTTTGTCATTGGAAAAAGGTTGTCGGAAAAGATTCGCCGGAAAAGAGTCACGGGCGATTAATTTACTGTCAAGAAGAAAACAAACGACGCGACGAAGAAGACAATGGATATTTGTATCCTTCTTCATTTTAATAAGAGCATTATGTTACTTTTACAGAATTTGGGGGATTCACAAAAAAATAGAAAGGATTCAGGATTGTTCATTGATTCTCCATAAAATAAAAGACCGTAAAACGGATTGAATTGTCATTCTTTATTGAATGATGGGTATTTTCTATTGACGAAAATGAGTTGTATGCATTTCAATTAAGAGAATTTGTCGTAATTACACCAATAGATAGAACAATTAAATATCTCAAAAAATAAAACAATTTATCAAAAAATTCAAAAACTCTGGAGAATTCTCTTTAAAACCAATCACACCATTTTTTTTTATTTTTTTTTTAACAAAAGGGTGGTTACAAATCAAACGGACCCATCAACTGTCAGTAAGCAAATAATAGAATCATGAGATATAAAAAAGTTCCTTCGCAAGCTGAAGTCGCATTCCGAACAAGATAGTAAGCTACACAGTTAACATTCCATTTGACAAAACAAACACGAAAAGATAAGAAATGAGCTAATAAAAGATGAATATCCGCTACCAAATTAGATAAATCCAAATTCCGAGAATTACTACTTTTGCCGTAATTGTAAAGATACGAACAAGACTTTTTCTAGGGGGACCATTAAACTTGGTCGTTGGCACTATACGTCACTATATTTTAAGTAACCTTTGCCGCATAATGCTATAGTTATTGGCACACAAGAAGCCACATATTTTATCTATCTCAAGGCTTTAAAGTACACTCCTACACTCCTTCACAGCGGCAATTAAGCACCAAATAATTAAGTCATAATGGACTTTGAAAGCATAGCTCCCCTACTTCTTTTGTGATTTTTAATAAATAAACTCACTGTTGATTCCTTCGAAGATGCCATATATATATCGTCTACGTAAAATTTAACATTCTTGCTTAAAATCCCAACAAGTTCTCTTGAAATTATAAATTTCTCAAATATTCAAGAATTCAAGTTTTATTGAAAACATATTCCGAATATTCTTATTAGCAATATAACTAAATTTTGAATTCATTTTACATTTACCAAATATCATAGTTTATTATTGGGAAAAAGGAAATGTGCTTTTCGTATATAATAATTTTTTCAACTAATGTATATATATATATATATTTATAGAGGCACACGTACATATGCACAAACATAGATGTATTTCGGTATTATGTGGAGAGTTTATAACCTCATGTTGGTAGCTAGAAATCCCAATAAAGTAGTTCACAAGTTCCTACTTCCTATAGCATAATTACTAATTGAGTTTATTGAGAAGATTTAGTGTCATAAATCGCCATTTAGTACTCTAATTTATTTGAAAATAAACATTATCATAATATCAATATTCATTTGTTATGGTTTTTCATCAATTTTGTTCTATTGCATTGTTTTCTCCATAACTCTGAAGCTATGATAAATTATAAAAAAAAATAATTTTAATATATTCATATCGCATTGTGTCGTATACATATTATATATTATTAAGAGAAACCTTCCCGTCAAGGATTACGTGTTTATGTTATGATTTATAATTAATTAATTATGAATAGGTATTTGTTTAGTGGAATATAAGAGTGGACAAAAGGTATGGCTTAGAAGTTAGACCACGTAAGAGAAGAGGCAATGTCCACAAACCTTTACTATGCCAAATTGAGGCACAGAACAAAACACCACTTCTCTTTGCTTCTCCTCCACTTACACCACAATAGAATCAAATACTCTCATTTAATACATTCCCAAGTCCCCCCCTTCTCACCTGCTTTTCCAACTGTCCCTAAATACTTCCATATCTCAATTTCAGCCCCTCATCTATTGCCAGATTACATTATAGCCCTTCATTCTTTCAAGAAACTCAAGGCCTTAACAATTTTCTGTTTTTTGAAATTAGAGGTATTTGGGTCCACGGGCTTGTTGGATAAGCAAGTCTCCAAATCCAGTATAATTTGAAATTGAATCCAAACCACTGTTCAAAAGAGATATTTATTGGTTATACTTTGACCTTTTTACTTATATATTGAACTTTATACTAGATTTTTTTTCCTGATGCAGGACAGGAAGGTTACATATTCAAGCAAGATTAGACCGCGAAGATGTAATTTGTTCAATCCAACAACGGTAGCTGCATACCTATAAATTCAAATACGGGACTTTTCATTAAATTAGCATAACAACCAATTAAGTTAATAACTTTACCTTGAAATAAGTATGATGTTACGAAGTCTCAAAAGGTGAAACTTCATTATTTTATGGAAGTAATTAGCTTAAGCAAAAATATTGGAGGGGCATTATAGTCATATTCCTACAAACTGAAACTGCATCATATTTAACAATCAGTGGTCTACTGTGTACAGAGAGCGATAAAGAACAACGAAGTTCCATTGAAGCTTTTCCATTGGCTGCAAACCCAACACAAACACAGAAAATTTAATCCATCCTAATCCTGCTCAATCTCCTCTATCAAACACAAACTTCAAGAGCAAATCAATCTCATATGAATGGGAAATGAAAAACTTCTCATCTCATTTCCGCTTCCGAAGCCCTCAACATCCAAACGCTGCCTTAGCAGCCCCAGATACAGGTCAAGAAGGAGAAGAAAACCCGGAAGGCAAACACGACGATCAAGAACCAGAAAAAGCTAGATGCGAGTGGGATTTCAATCTCTCCGCCGTAATCTCCTCCTCCGTCGGCGCCGCCTCCGACGCCATTGGAGTGGTGGAATTCGATCAGAACGATGCACTTCTCGCCACGGGCGGGATCGCAAGAAAAATCAGAATTTACAAAGATCACAATTTTCTCAACAATGGCGGAAGAGGGTATAGAATTCTTGACAACTCAGATGTGTGTGAGTTCTACTTGTGCACGCCGGCGAAGCTCAGTAGTCTCAAATGGAAACCAGGTTCGGGTTCACGGATAATCGGGTCGGCAGACTACGACGGCGTTGTAATGGAATATGACCTGGAGAAACGCGTGCCTGTTTTCGAGCGAGACGAGCATGGAGGAAAACGGGTTTGGAGCATGGATTATTCTAATTCAGTTCCGAATTTGGGTGCATCTGGGTCGGACGACGGAACAATGCAAATGTGGGACCCACGAGGCGGCGACGGTGGGATGTGCGTGGCGGCGGTGCAACCCAACCGGATTTCCGGCAGCCCGGTTTGCTGCGTGGAGTTCAACCCGTTTGGTGGACCCGTCGTCGCGGTCGGGTGCGCCGACAGGAGAATCTACTGCTACGATGTCCGCAGGATTTTGGACCCGGTTTTCGTTCTCGACGGGCACCGGAAAGCGGTGACATATACGAGATTCCTCGATTTGCAGACCATTGTTTCGTCCTCCATTGATGGGAGCTTGGTGATGTGGGATACAGAGGATCGCCGCCCGATAAGAACGTATAGAGGGCACGTTAACAGCAGAAGATTTGTGGGTTTGTCGGTTTGGAGCAATGGGGGATTGCTGAGCTGTGGCTCTGAAAATAATCAGGTTTTTGTGTATGATAAGAGATGGGAAGAGCCCATTTGGGTTCGTGGGTTCGAACTGCCGGCGCAGCCGCCACCGCGGTGTGAGCCGGGTTTTGTCAGCGGCGTGTGTTGGCGGCAGACGGCGGAGGAGCGGTGCATGCTGGTGGCCGGCGGGTCGGATGGGGTTTTGCAGGTGTTTGAGGGAGAGAGACGGACATAAAGAATATCGCCAGGTAGTTTATAGCTGTTAGATTTCACTTTTCAGCTTAATGTTGGAATATTATTTGTTATTTTTTGAGGTCAAATTAAAGCATAATTAATTAATTTTATTAGAGCCTGTTTTTCAGTTAAATCTTTGTCTTCCAATTTTTATACTTTCAGAATTACTGTATGATTGATTAACTAGAGAGAGACTGGAGACAATTAGGACCCAAGGGACGCCCAAGACTTATTTTAGGGATATAACCCTCAATTTCTTTTCCATTTTTTTTATTCTCTATTATCTGACGTGGTTAATAATCAAATCATAACTTTCAAATTCAGATCTCCACCCAAATCAAACCCTAATTTCTTCTTCGTTTCTTCTTCTCTCCTTCTCTTTTTCTCTTCTTCTTCTCTCCTTCAACCGTGAAAAACAGAGACGGTCTTCTCGCCTGCACCTCTCCTTCTCACATTCTCTCATCGCGATTCATCTTCTCACCTTCTCTCGCCGCCGACGTCTTCTGCAATCGCCTCCATAGTTGTCTTCTCGTCGTGGATTCATCTTCTACAATGGCCTCCGTCGAATTCGTCTTCTGCATCGTCGTATCTTTATCTTCTGCAACTATTTCTGACTGTATTCTGCAATTGAAGATCCAGAAATCTTATCGTCTTCTTCTTCTACTCTTCTGCATTTTTTTTTTCAGATTTCTTCAAGAAATCAAGTACTTGATTTCTATAATCCTGCGATTTCATGAATCAAGCGTGTGATTTCTTCAATCGCTCACGCGATTTCAGAAATCGCGCACGCGATTGTGGAAAATCGCTCACGCGATTTCTGAAATCGCATGCGCGATCGAGTGATTGAAGAAATCGCGCATGCGATTGCAAAAATCGCTTGCGCGATTGTGGAAAATCGCTCAGGCGATTTCTGCAATCGCGTGCGCGATTTCTAGATTTCTCCGATCGCGCACGCGATTTCTGCAATCGAGTGCGCGATGGCAGAAATCGCTACGCGATTTCTTGAAGAAAAATTAATAAACCAAATCTGGATCTTAAAAACATAAAAGAAAATAAATAAAAAAGAAAAAATTGAAAAATAAAAATAATTAAAGAAAATAAAGATAATAAAAGAAAATAAAAGAAAAAAAAAAGAAAAGAAAAAAAATCGAGTGTGCGATTTCTGAGATCGCTTACTCGATTTGCCCACGTGGAAAATAATTATATTTAATATTTATTTTATTAGACAAAATTGAGAAAAGGGTTATATACCCAATTCTTTTGAAACTAGGGGTTAACTTACTAAAAAAACACTTGGGTGTCCCTAATAACGAAAAGCCCCACTGTGATACGTGTGTATGTGACCGAAAAGATTTGATAACAACTGAATAATGTTTCTCCCTAACCTTCAACAGGTCGGTCTTGCCGGAACAATCTCTCTTCTTCCCCATATTTCTACGAGTCCGAGACTACTCTAAAGTCTTTTGTGATACGTTCGTATCACTGGTGCTTTCATTGAGAGAGAGTGATGTTGTGTTTCACGGAATTCCAACAACGATGAAATTTGCATATGCTTTTTCATACTACGGCTCTTCAGCAACATAATTAGACAGTCCAGAAATTACAACATGACTTGACGGTCGTGTTTTCTCGTGTGGAAAAGACGCGGGTAGATTCTTATTTTATTGGCTCGAATCAGACTATTGACAATTCCTATTCTCTGTTGATATCGCGTATCTCCGTCCATATCATATTTTTTAAACAAAATCACTAAAAAAAATTTAGATGGTGGTATACCCTATGTTACAAATACATAAATTAAATAGTGGTATGTAACAAAATTTTATTGGGATTTAAATTGTAAAAAGACAAAGTTGATATGATAAAAAATCTTTTACTTAATTTAGAGGAAATTGTTATTTTCGTCCGATCCCATAAACTACCCTCTTTTCAATTTTGGTCCAAACTATTAGTGTTTTGTCAATTTCAGTCCCGCATTGTCTTAATTTTTTGCGAATTTCGTCTCACAGTCAATTATCCATTAATTGCAATTTACCCCTTATGAAATATTTTATTCTCACTTAAGCCCCTAAAAATTAATATATTAATTATTTTCAATTTAAAGCAAAATAATATATTAACCTATATAAAAAATTCATTCACTATATTAATATATTATGTTTACATACTTCTATTAACATTTCAAAATAATTAAATAAAAATTTTAATTTATAAAAAAATACTATAATACGTTACTAAATAAATCTAAAATATACAAAAGAGATTATTATTTTTTAAATTTTTTTTATAATGATAAAAATTATATAATAACACACATTTATAACTATTTAAAATAACATTAAAAAAAAAAACAACAACCACCCAGTATATATATATATATAAAAGTAAAATATAAAATGAAATTAAATTTAAGAAAAAAAAAAGGAAAAAGAGAAAAACATCACCCCCACCCAAATGTATATATTTTTTTCTGGGGGTGGGGTGTGTGGGGAAGATGATATTTCTTTTGTTTTTTTTTTTTTTTTGTCTAATTTAATGTATATGTATGTAATTTTGTGAGGTTTAATTGACATAAAGTATTTGTAGAGAGGTAAAATGATAATAGTTTTAATGGAATACGCTTTTTGAGACGGAATAATTGACGGAATATGCTTGGTGGGGCGAAATTTGCAAAAAAAATAAGATTATACTGGATTGAAATTGATAAATTACTAATAAGTAATAATTGAGACCAAAATTAAAAATAGTGTAATTTATGGGACGAAAATAACCATTTCCTCCTTAATTTATTTTGTTTGGTTAATCTTAGTCCGAATTTGTCCGCGTTACAAGAATGGTTAAGGAAAAGTAAAGATTGCTGGGTATTATTCGTTGGATTCGACTATAATTTTTCATTAACTCTTAATTACATCTAAGTTGTATTATTACAATCGAAAATTCTGGATATAATACTTTTTTTTTTTTTTTATGATATAGCTGGGTTGTAATTAGCATCAATTGAGTTATTGAAAAGGTTTTTTTGTTTTTGTTGTTTCTTTTTTTTTTTTTTTTTAAGTGTTAGCACAAGCATCCCTAAAATAAATTATATGTTCAAAATTAGGAAAGAGAAAACAGGAGTACAACTGTTGGTAATTCAAAATCAAGAAAATAATCACTAATTAATTAGTTCATGCAAGGGCACAAACAAACATATGTTGTAATTCAAGCATCACAACTCGCATTCTATTTCATTCATGCAGTACCCCCACTTAGCAAAGCGATCCTCATAAGTCCTTCTCTTATCAACTCGATCTACAATGTTGATCGGAATTTTCCCCAATTTCCTTGTAAACCCTGCATCCATTCGCCATCCTAACTTCTTAGCTCACTAAAAAAAAAAAAAAAAGAGGGAGAAACATTAAATGAGAATACGTAAAGCTCCAAAAATTGGTAGAGTTGCAAGAATTGATACTTAATTAAATAAATTGAATGTTAAATTAATCTATATAATTACCTTGTTAATGACATATAAAAGTATTCTTCTTTACCAAAGAAATTTATATATATAAAGAATATTCTTGGAAAAAATAAAACTTACTTTATATATTAATAATAATTAATAATACACTGTTTTTCTAAATTATTTCTTTAATTTAATTAAAAATATAATACGTGTTAATTATTTTGTGATCTAATTGGATTCTGAATGATTTGAGAATATTTGTTAAATTTTTTTATGTTTTATAAAGATATATTGATTACAAATTCTCATTGATGATTGAACCTTTACAAATGTTTTGTTTTAATAATATTTATATGTTGTCTTTTTTGCAATATTTACTGCTTGATATTTAAATTATATAATTCATCTCGAAAATATTATGAAATGAATAACGAGTTATAAAAATTATATATTTGATTAAAAAGAAAATTTTTATATATTATTAAGAGTGTAACTATTTAATTAAATTAATTATTATTAATTTATTAGTACAATTTAATTATTTATACAATTTCGGATATTTCGCACTAATTTTTGCTAAACAAATTTGCTTCACAAACTAATGCATATGACAGATGATCAATGGTAAAAGCAAAAGGATGACATACGATTAACATGAATTGGGAAATTTTACCCTACTTTAATTAAATAACTATATTAATGTTCATGTGGTTATTAAGTGTATTTGATTTAATTAAACTAAATAAAAGAAAAAACTTAATTACATTTGACTCCAAATCAGATATCCATAATTTTATATAGGTATAGAAATCGGTATATTAATGTTCACATGACTGAAAAATGTAATTGCATTGATTTAATTTAATTCAATTGAACTAAATAAATAATAATAATGAAGTTGAATTATTAAGTTGTAACATCTCTGCGTTTTCTTGTCACTTGATGAATAGTTTGACTCTCTCCCATACATTAGTTGCCTTTGTTATATTCATTAAGGGATAATATGAAGAGTCGGAGAATGACAATAGTTGTATCTTAAACATAGTTGATTTAATTAATTAAACTAAATAAAATAGAATAATTAAGCTGAATTATTAATTATTGATCAACATAAACTATAAATTATATAGTTAAATTAAATTATATAAGGGGTTATGTTCATTAAAGGATAATATGAAAAGTTTGAGAATGACAATAGTCATATCTTAAATATAGTTGATTTAATTAATTAAACTAAATAAAATAAAATAATTAAGTTGAATTATTAATTATTGAAATACATAAATCATAAATTATATAATTAGATTAATTTGTACAAGGACAATTTGATCAATTCACAATCGTAAGAAACAACTATCCACACTTTTATATAGGAATAAATAGATAGATATAGATATAGATATAGATAAATAAATAGATTAGTTACTCTTTTTAAAACTTCACCGATCACAAGTGTTAAAAACTTCACTTCTTAATAGACTTGTTTTGACCGAATCAAATTCAAATTAGAATTGTCTTTATTAAGAATGCAACAATCAGTATGAAAGAGGAAATATGTAAAAAATCCTATACATCTCTCGTTTTTACCCGGGGAGACTTGAACTTTTTTCTTCTCAATTTACTTGAATGGTTGCTATTTTTCCAAAATAGACTAGCTAGAGTACCATTTGGTGTGCTGGAGTTGATGTCACCTCAATTACCATAAGTGGCGTATATATTGCTCCATTCCACTTTTTGAATAATCAAAACCATATAAATAAATTTATATTTCACACTCTTTAATTAAATTTCTAAATTTATATATCGGTAAAATGTGAGAAATCTCCCCATATGATTATCTAAATTTTAGTTAGCTTTCAACCCCAAAAATTCATCATACTAACTCTCTAATTGACTTTCATAATTTTAGTTCACTCCCCATTTCATGTAAAATTACTAAACTGTGTTTGAGACATAACATGAAATACTTAAAGTAAAATTAATAAGTAGTTACCTTTTCAATATTTCTGATTAGCGTAGTACAGAATCCATGGGTGCGAGGAAAAGTGAGTGTGATTTCCACCTGATCAAAATTCTCCTGGAAAAAGTGAGTGTGCAATCCACTTCATCAAAATTCTCCTGAAGCATAAATGCGTTTACTCCAGTCAACCCCCAATCAGGCGTTTACTCCAGTCCTCCACAATCAGTCTTGAATTTAACTGGTTGATCAGGAAATACTATATGGTCTTGTGTCTTCACCAATTTGTGTGTATATATATTGGCTTAGGAATCAGTAAACTTATATTTCTAGTAAATAATTAACTGGATATATTTATTTCATAGAGTATTCACATTGAGAATGGGGAAGATGTACTGCTCTTGTGCAATTCTCCACCTGTTAGTTATGGGGTTAGCAATTCGGTCTTCATTTGCAACAAACACAACTAGTTTTGGTTGCATTTCAGGGGAGAGGAATGCTCTCCTAAAGCTGAAAGCAAGATTTCAAGATCCTGCCAATAGATTGTCTTCATGGCATACCGGCACTGATTGCTGCACGTGGAGAGGTGTGGTGTGTGACAATAACACCGTCCGTGTTGTCAGCCTTCGTCTCAGAAATACTCACTTGAGGTCTGACTTTCCTGATGAAAGTTACAGTTTGACAAGTGATCATCTAGAATCTTCACTCTTGGGACTGAAGTATCTGTGCTATCTAGACCTTAGCGCAAACGACTTTCAGCACAGTCCCATTCCTGCCTTTCTTGGATCAATGAAGCAGCTACAACATCTCAATCTCTCAAATGCAAATTTTAGTGGTGTTGTTCCACACAATCTTGGCAACCTTTCGAGCTTGCAAGTACTTGATCTCAGTCAGGTTGGGTCAGATCTACTCGTTGATGATCTCATGTGGGCTTCAAATCTTTCATCCATGGAGTATCTTGATATGAGTTATTTGGACCTGAGTCTAGCAAAACATTTATACGAGGTACTCTTCCACATGTTTCCTTCTATACTTGTCTTGCGCTTGACTAGAACCCAACTTAATAACACACATCTCCCCCATTCCTGCATGAACTCTCCTTTACTTACTAATATCCAACACCTTGATTTGAGCGACAATTCATTTCATGGAGAATTCCCCTGCTTTCTCCATAATATGACTTCACTCAGAGTCCTTGATCTTTCTTTAAATGATTATAACTCTTCTAGCCTTCATGCCCTTCTTAAATTGAGAAATCTTGTCCATCTTGACCTTTCTTATAACTCACTTCACCATAAGGATGATTGGATCTCTCAACTCCTAGTGCATAAGTGTCACTTGAAATCAGTGCGTCTGTTTAGTAATAAATTTTACGGGGAGTTATCAAGAATACTCTTTAGCATGAGATATTGCTGTATCCACAAATTGGAGAAACTTGACCTTTCATATAATGGGTTTACCGGTCCTATTCCAACTTCTATTGGGGAATTGAGAGCCTTGAGATATTTGTTGCTTCTTGGTAATCATCTGAGTGGGGAATTTCCCATTACTATAGGGCAACTGTCAAATCTTGACATAATTGATATAGCAGCTAATTCCTTTAATGGCACACTTTCTGAGCTTCACTTTGCTAAGCTCTCAAAGTTAGAAGAACTTTGGGCAGACTCCATCAATTTGAGTGTGGCGTTTGATTGGGTGCCTCCTTTTCAACTGAAAGTGCTTTATTTGCCATCTTGCGCAATAGGAGGTGGTCAATTTCCTCAATGGCTTCGAAGCCAAAAGGCACTTGAGGAACTTACTTTGTCAAATTGTAGCATTTCAGGATCTCTTCCGGAATGGCTTTATTACTTAAATTTAACATTTGTGGTTCTGTCCAACAACATGATCCATGGTTCAATTCCAAAGCTTCCTCTCCACTTGGAATACTTGGATCTATCTCACAACCATATTGAGGGACCAATACCCAAGTTTGGTTCCAACTTGTATCTCTTGAGTGTATCAGATAACATGATGAATGGTTCAATACCTGATTCATTATGTCAACTAAAAGCTTTGACATTTCTGGATCTATCCGGAAATAATTTTTCAGGAAATATTCCAAATTGTTGGCCGAACATAAAAGCTTTATCTGCACTGGTATTATCATCCAATGAGCTTTCTGGTGTCATACCAAACTCCATTGGAGAAGTTAGGTCTTTGGAATGGTTAAGCCTGAGCAACAATAGTTTAACTGGGCAAATTCCTGCTACTCTGAAAAATTGCACATCATTGCTTCAATTGGATGTAGGGGAAAATATGTTATCTGGGAATTTGCCTGATTGGATTGGCCAGCACCTGCATTATCTGGAAGTTCTCGGACTTGGAAAAAATGAGTTCAATGGCGTGATTCCGCATACTTTCTGTCAATTGTCCATTCTTCATATAATGGACCTTGCAAAAAATAAGTTAACAGGAGACATTCCAAACTGCTTTGGTAATCTCTTTGGCATGAAGACGGGATATGTAGGAATGTATGAGGGATGGGCCTACGACAGTTTGAGCCAGGTGTTAAAAGGAGTGGAGCAGGAGTACACCGGTACATTACAGTACCTAGTTAATTTGGATCTTTCAAGTAATAATCTGGTGGGAGAAATTCCTTGGGAGCTCACAAATCTTTCTGGATTGATTGGTCTCAATTTGTCATACAATCATCTCGGAGGAAGAATTCCTACAAACATTGGAGATTTGAAAAAATTGGAATCTCTTGATCTTTCCTGCAACAGTCTACATGGAGCTATTCCAGGGAGTTTGTCGAATTTGAATTTTCTTGCATATTTGAACTTGTCCCACAACCATTTGTCGGGGCCGATTCCAACTGGGCGTCATTTACAAACTCTTGAAAATCCGTCAATTTACGCGGGCAATCCTGGACTCTGTGGAGCTCCACTGCCAAAGAAATGTCATGAAGATGGAGCGTCGAAATCTCCCAATGTTGATGAAGATGACGGAGCAGAAGATGAAGATGACAGAAATGAAAAGATAATCTTCTATGGAATTATTGCAAGTGGTTTTGCCACCGGATTTTGGGGAATTATCTGTGTTCTGTTCCTGAAAACAAGCTGGAGGCATGCCTTTTTCCGGTTTGCTGAAGACATGATATGCAAAATGCTGGGGATATAAGCTGTTTTGAGCGTGCAAAGTTGAATAACAAGCTAGCACATGCTTTTCCCTATTTCTTCCTGATGTGTGTAATGTCATGTATATATTCTTTTAAGCTTTGATTTTCCCTTGCATGTCTTTTATTCTTGTAAGCTTTGATTTTCGTCCTAGGAGTACCCTGTAATAATATTATGGGGAATATTTCAGTTTTAATCCTCCAACTAAATAACTAATCCACTTTCAATCCCCCACTTACATGTTTTTATCAAAATTACCCTCCAACTACCATTTTTTCCCCCCAAAATTGGTCACTCAGTTCTGTTTTCCGTCTAAATGAGATGGAAACCTAATTTTTGGTACATTTTAGCACCTTCTTTTTTTCTTCCCTCCATTGGGGCAATAGTTTTTAACTCTCCATGAGTTACACAAATTTTAGTTTACTCCTCCATGTAAAAAAAATTGGGATAATTACCAACGGCCCCCTGAGGTTTGGCGTTATTACAGAATACCCCCTGAGGTTTCGGAAATTACGAACTCCCCCCTGAATAGTACACCCTCGCTTACAAATAACACCGGCCGTTAATTACACCGTTAAATTCAAATTTAAATTCCAAAAACACCCTTAGGGGGTATATTGTAATTTTACTTAGAGTTTAATGATATAATTGTAATATTAGTTAATTTTGGATTTTTTGTAGTTAAAAAGTTGTTATTTAATTTAATATTTTATATTTTATCTATAAATATAAATTGAATTAGATATTCCATTCATATTTATTTCTATAAAATATGATAAGTTATAAATTTCCTTTCATATTTATTTCTTAGTTTTAAATATATTTTGTACAAGTCCATTTAAAGTTAATTTAAAATAATTTATTTGTAATTATAACAAATTTTTCCTCAAAATAAAAATTCATATAAAAAAACCCACACAAAGATCAACTAGTGCATTATCAATTTTTTTCCTCAAAATTGAAAAGCATAACAAATACACTAATATCAACAAATGCATTAGTAAATTCACAAAAATATCCACTAGCCGTTTAAACAATTATTTCAAACATTGAACATGTATGGTCAATATCTACAGAAAATATTAAGCATCCATAAACTGTAGGTATGAAATTAGTCTATCATAAAAATATTAAAATAACATTAAGTAGCATTTTATTAAAAAAAAATTATAGGTAGACACAAAACTCAAGTACTTACATCAAACCCCCTTAACAATTTCAGTTCTTGCATTAACCCCCTTACCTTTGGCTCTTTATTACATATACCCCCTGAGTTTCAACATAGTAGGGGTAAAATAGTAAATTTCACACAATCCGTTAAATTTAACGGATGAGATAACGGCCCAGGGGGGAGTTCGTAATTTCCGAAACCTCAGGGGGTATTCTGTAATAACGCCAAACCTCAGGGGGGCGTTGGTAATTATCCCAAAAAAATTTATACTAACTCCCTACGATGCACGGACACTTCTAAAAATATCATTTTGCCGTGTCGTGTCGTGTCGGACACTCGTGTCGGATACCGTGTCCGACACTCCCTACGTAGAAAATTCAAGAAAAAATCTGTGTCGCCGTATCCGTGTCGTGTCGTGTCCGTATCGCCGTGTCCGTATCCGTGCATCATAGCTAACTCTCCAATTCAACTTTATAATTTGACTTCACACCCCACTTACCTAAATTAAATGCAATACCTTTACTTATTTTGTTTCCCTTTTTGTACTTCATTTTTAAAAATAAGTACTTTAACTTTTGATGAATAATACTCTATTTCTAAATTTGAATACTTTAAAACCTAACGGCCTGATTGGTATGGATGCAGTGGCGGAGCCAGACATTTAATTCAGGGGGGTCATATTAGACTTGTGAAATATAAAAAATGCAAGATAAATCTTATATTTCAAAAATGAGTATAAAAAATCCTGTGTTTTATAAAAATAAACATAAAAACAGTTTGAGTCATACCTGTTGCCCTTATTCATGAAAATAAAAGCAAAAATTAGATAAAAAATATTTGCAAATAAAAAATTGCAAATAAATATAATAGAATATAAAAGAAAATATTGGAACGATATATACAAGAAATAAATGAAGAGTATAAATACCGCAAAAATTCTTGTCGGGAAGCAAAACATGAAAGGAAAGACATAAATGAAAAGTTGCTAGAAAACATACATTAAAGAGAAATGAATGGATAAAAAGTTACATATTAAAATAAATTATTTTAGGACATATTTGAGAAATTTTGTGGATATTGAGGTAAAATTGAAATTATAGAAATTAAGAGATCATACATATAAATACAAAAATAACATTTTTGTAAAGAAAATTTGCAGAACCTAAGCATATAATGTAATTGCCGGTCATAAGGTTTTCTGTACAAAATTAAGAAAAACACAAGGGTTTATATGAGATTTTATATAACACGTGGTTTTTTAAACTCATTTCAAATAACACAAGGGAGTTGGGCTCATAAATGATAAAACTCCAAATATATGTGGTCTCAATTATTAATGATTTACTATATTGACCCTCACTAATATTAATTTTAACTTTGACGAGGGGGGTCAATATAATAAAAAATCCCATTAAGTTACCTACATACATCTATATTATGTATATATGAACAAAAAAAAAAAATAATGTTGAGGGGGGTCAATTGCACCCCCTCAAGTCCACCTGCCTCCGCCAGTGTATGGATGAATGGAATGAGACAGGAAATGAATGAACTTTGTAATGGAATGAACAAAGGAATGGAATGGCTTTATTATGGTATTGCTATGATTGGTATGCCAAGTAATAAAGTTAGGAATGAAATAAAAATTTTAAACTTATTTCATTAATAATAATAATAATAATAATAAAAAGTATATAATTAAAAATATTTTATATTAAATATATATTTTAAATTTTTTATTTTGAGTAACTATATATTTTCATATATAAATATATTATTACTATTTTATATCGAACATGTTATATAAATGACATTTATTATATGTGCTATATACATGTGAGTGTGAGAGTGAGTTTGGGATATGTATATATTATTTCTCTATTCATGCATAGATTATGTATTAATTATTTATTGTATTTAATATATTTCTTGACATTTAAAAATAAATTTTAATATAAATACCTAAATTCGTTATTTATAAAATATTTGAATTTATAAAATTTTATAAATAAAATAATATTTTGAACATGTTTTTTAAATATATAATATATTTATATTTACATATATTTAATATAATTTTACATATATTTAATATAACTTATTAAATTTTAAAGTGATTAATAATATTTAACTTTTATTTATGAAAATAATAAAATATAATATGCATTTAACAAATATGTGACAATAATATAAAAATAATAATAAATTTTAAACATTGGGAATGACTAATACCATGGGGGACCAAAGGAACGGGTAATCCCATGTTTGTAGGAATGGACATTACCGCTGGAATGAGCATTCATAATCATTGTTTTGGTACCAATCATGGGTTTAGGAATGGACGCGGTAATGCCCATTCCATTCTCATCTCATTCCATCATACCAATCATGCCGTAAGTACTTTAACTTTTACAAACAATATATTTTTTTTCTTTTTTTCCCTTATTTTTCCTTTTCGTACCTAAATTTTAAACCTGAGTACTTTATCGTTTACAAATAATACTATATTTTTAAATTTGAATACTCTGCTTTATAATTCGAAAAATTTATAATACTCTATTTTATAATTTGAATACTCTGTTCTATAATTTAAATACTCCATATCATAATTTGAATATTTTATAGTTTCTAATTAATACGTCAAAATATAAATCAACAATTAATTTTTACCCCACTCCACCTACACACAAAAAGTATATATTAATTTTTACATATGAAGTATGAAAATTATATTTTGAAGTATTAATATACAAAATGAAAGAATTTGGAGATCAGAAATTTCAAGGTTTTCCTTTCTTTGATATTGAATATAATTGCACAAATTTTAGAACTTAGAAATTTGAAATCATAATACTTGTATTCTATCAATGACAATATTTAGAAGAAAATTCAAACATAGATTGGGTCGAATTTGAACCAATTATATGATAAGTGCACTTTATTTGTATTTAATTGATTATTCTACCTAAATTTTCATCAATATATTTCTCTATAGATTATAATTACATATGGACACTCAACTACTAATTACACTGATATAGTCGAGTTGAATTCAATCGGCCACAAAGACCGCAACAACCAAAGTCACGAACAAAAGATGAAATATGGTGAAATTGTATACATCTCTCTATCTTTTAGAAAAAGACTTGTTTGTTTCTTCTCATTTTTCTTGAATGGATGTTCATTTTTTCCAAAATAGACTAGCTAGAGTGCTAAGGCCACAGACGAACATACGTTGGTAATTCAAGCATCAAAACTCGCATTCTATTTATGGTGGAACAATTTGAGATGTTCATTCATGGATCAATACTCACATACCACTGTAAAACTCATAATTAAAATTTCCGTATTTCTTAAATAACATATTTTCCCTTTCAAATTAAAAACCTACCTTTTGTACAGTGGTATGTAAAAGATGTCTGGATGTATAGTTCAATTTATTATGGGTTCGAGGCATGTTCAATAAGGAAATAGAAATTAATAAAATGAAGAATTGTTTAGGGGGAGGGGTTTAGAATATACGAAATTTTATTTTTTTAAAGAAAAAGAAAATTAAAATAATAATATATATAATAGGGCTAAAAAATTGAGGGGGAGGTCGCGGTCGGCACATGATTCCTGACTCCATTCCTACTTCGGCCGAACTAATATTTTAGGGACAATATCATTTTTCGTCCTCTACAGATGCCCTTTTTCGGTTTTGATCCCGAACTTTTCACTTTTCTCACATTGCATTCTTTATGTTTCAAAAAATCTCAATTTCAGTCCTTTAACTAACGGACGTTAATTTTTTAACGGAAAAAGGCGCGTATCACTCACGCTCCCTGAATAAATGTGAGTGGCGAGTGAGCGACACGCTCCTTTTTCCGTCAATTTTTTAACTTCCGTTTGCTAAAGGACTGAAATTGAGATTTTTTGAAACATAAAGGATGCAATATGAGAAAAGTTAAAAGATTAGGACCAAAATCGAACAAGGGCATCTGTAGAGGACGAAAAATGTATTTTCCCAATATTTTATCACCAATTACAATTTGTATTAATTTCTCAATATTGTTTGGAATTAATTGTTACGGTTTTCATTTCCCATTAATTAATTAACCCTAAAAGGGAGACAAACTAACATAGGCGAAGTCTTGTAGAACTGCACTCTCTTCTTTTAGAAACTGGATCAATCGATCGATCCGTGGAGTTTTTTTATGAGGCCTCCGCCTCATATATAAATGACTGAGAAACTTATAGGGGAAATTCACAAAAAACATCCACAGCAGAGCAAACAACCAACCCCCATACCAACAGGTGGTAAACAACATAGCATATTTGAAGAATTGTACTCGTTAGCTGTTAAACGTACAAAATGTACAATTAGAATTAAGAAAACAGTATTTGAAGTTTTATCCAAGTTAATTTTGATTGTTTAAATTGGTGGGATATATTAAATTTACATGACAAAATTTAATAATTTGGAGATCACAAACTTAAAGATTTTCTTGTTTTGATGTTGGATATAATTACACAAATCTTGGAGACAGAGAAATTTGAAACCATAATACGTGGATGCTATCATTCATCAATGTCAATATTTGACGAAAAATTCAGTTTTATCTTTTCCTGTAATTCTCCGAGAAAATTTTTGGCCGAGTTAGGCCAAGGTATCTGTTCTTCTCAATCCGGAGAAAAAGCGACTGCGGAACTTCACCCAAATCATATTGAAATCAACTTGGAAGGAACAATTCTCAAGGAGTATAATAGCTCACAAATCTATTGGAATCACGGCTTCGGCCTGTGTCATTTTTTCTATTATTCCTTCTTGTATTTTTCTTACTGTTCCTCTTGATTTGAAATAATATTCCCCTTTGAGGAATTTGACTTTCAAAAAAAAAAAAAAAAACTATCCTATGATAATCGAATATTTATTTAATATTTAATTAGTTATTCTTTTTAAATTTTCTATCAATTATTATATGATAAATATAAAATACACGACTTCTCAATACACTAATATATAATTCGGTTAGAATTACCCTTAATTAGCAAAGACCGCCACAATCACAATCACGCAAAATAAGTTAAAATTCTATATAAGAAGACGTATTTGTTTATTCCTATGATGCACGGATACGGACACGGCGATACGGACACGGCACGACACGGATACTGCGACACAGATTTTTTCTTGAATTTTTCACGTGAGTCGTGTCGGACACGGTGTCCGACAAGACACGACACGGCAAAGTGATATTTTTAGAAGTGTCCGTGCATCATAGGTTTATTCTCTCGAGTGTTATTTGGGGTGCTGGAATTGATGGGATGCGACCTCAACCATAGTTCCCGTACGTATATATTACTCATTAGTCATTACACTTTTTGAATAATCAAATCCATGTAAACAAAGTTATATTTCACACTCTTTAATTAAACTTCAAAATTTATCTCACAAACAAAACTAATAAAAATATGTTTTATATTTTAAGATTTTCAGCTTGATACTTAAATAAAATTCGAAATGGTAGGTGATTTTTTAATTCTTTATTCTTTTCTAATTTTGGTAGTTTCAAAAAAATTTTTTTGGTAGATACATAAGCTAAGCCCTTGAACTCCAAATATATAGGATTAAATGCTTAAAATAAAATTAAATATATATGTAAATCACCTTTTTAATTTTCCAGATTAGCGAAGTAGAGTATCTCATGGGTGCGAGGAAAAGTGAGTAGGAATTCCAGTTCATCAAAGTTGTCCTTAAGCATAAAGTAGTCACGTAAAGAATGGGGAAGATGTACTACTCGTGCAATTCTCCACTTTTTTTTTTTTAACACACACACCCCAAGTCGTTCAAGGGATTCGATCCCGGGACCTTACCTTCGAGAAAGAACCCTCAAATCACTTGACCAACCCCTGTTGGCTCGTGCAATTCTCCACTTGTTAGTTATGGGGTTTGCAATTTGGTCTTCATTTGCAACAAACACAACTAGTTTTGGTTGCATTTCGGGTGAGGGGAATGCTCTCCTGAAGCTGAAAGCAAGCTTTGAAGATCCTTTTAATAGATTGTCTTCATGGCATACCAACACAGATTGCTGCACGTGGAAAGGCGTGGTGTGTGACAATAACACCAGTCATGTTAGTAACCTTCGTCTCAGAAATAATCACTGGAGGTGGTATTACTATTACTCCCCTGATGAAAGTCACAGTTTGAGAAGTAATCATCTTGATTCTTCACTATTGGAGCTCAAGTATCCGAGCTATCTAGACTTGAGCGGGAACGACTTTCAGCTTAGCCCTATTCCTACCTTTCTAGGTTCAATGAAGCAGCTGCACATCTCAACCTGTCACGTGCAAACTTTAGTGGTTTAGTCCCACACAATCTTGGCAACCTTTTGAGCTTGCGCGAGCTTGATCTAAATCAGGGACAAGCAGGCCTATATCAATTGAAGGTCAAAGATCTGATGTGGGCTTCAAATCTTTCGTCTTTGGAGCATCTTGATATGAGCGGTGTGAACCTGAGTCGAGCAAAACATTTATTCGAGGTACTCTTCCGCGTGCTTCCGTCTATACTTGTCTTGGGCTTGTCTGATACCCAACTTAATAACACACATCTCCCCCATTCCTGCGTGAATTCTTCATTACTTACTTATACCCAACACCTTGATTTGACCTACAATTCATTTCATGGGGAATTCCCCTGCTTTCTCCATAATATGACTTCACTCAGTCTCAGAGTACTTGATCTTTTCCAAAATCATTATAACTCTTCAAGTCCTCATGCCTTTCTTAGATTGAGAAATCTTGTCGATTTCGACATTTCGTCTAACTCACTTCACCAGAAGGTAAATTGGATCGCTGATCTCCTTTTGGATAAATGTAACTTGAAATTTTTGAATTTGGGTGAAAATAACTTTTATGGGGAGTTATCAGGAAGGTTCTTTAGCAACTTATCCGTTAGACATTGCTGGACTCACAAATTGGAGATACTTGTTCTTCAAGTTAATGCATTTACCGGTCCTATTCCAACCTCTATTGGGAAATTGAGAGCCTTGAGACTTTTGTGGCTCAGTTAAAATCGTCTGAGTGGGGAATTTCCCATTTCTTTAGGGCAATTGGCAGATCTTGAGGTACTTGATATATTTGGTAATCCCTTTAATGGCACAGTACTTTCTGAGCTTCACTTTGCTAAGCTCTCAAAGTTGGAACTGCTTGCAGCAAACTCCATCGATTTGGGTGTGGCTTTTGATTGGGTGCCTCCTTTTCAACTGAAAGAGCTTGATTTGGAATCTTGTGAAATTGGGACTCAATTTCCTCAATGGCTTCGAACCCAAAAAGCACTTGAGACACTTTATTTGCGGAATTGTAGCATTTCAGGATCTCTTCCACTGTTCCACAATGGCTTCATTACTTAAATTGGACAGTTAGATATCTGACTCACATCATGAACAATGGTTCAATACCAAAGCTTCCTCCCTACTTGGAATCCTTGGATCTATCTGACAACTATATTGAGGGAGCAATACCCAAGTTTTGTTCCAACTTGAAAACGTTGATTCTATCCATGGTTCACCGTCGCGGTCGCGGGGAACAGAACGAAGGCCACCGTTTCAGTTCCGTTGCAATGACACGTAACGATCGCGGCAAAAATACGACTGCTTTCTAAAAAATGTATAAAATCCCAAAAAATGTTTAAAACTTATTAATTTATCAATTTATGTTAACATTAGTTTGTATTATATTTACATCTATCGATTGCATTATATGTTTTCATTCCGAATAGCATTTAGTGTCGTTTTCTTTTGTTGTTTAATAATTTATTTTTCAATTTTCGAATCTTAAATTTACTTCTTTATCGTTTTTTTTTTAACTTCATTTGAAGCCTTTGTGCAAAATTTCATATTTCCACTCACATGCAATATGCTTTGTTGCAAAATGTACTTTTTACATTCTCTCTATTCTCTCAAATATATCATGCTAAAATCCCAAATAATATGACATTTTAGAGGCATCTAAAAAATAATTAATAATCATATATATAATATTATTCAATTAAAATATATGTTACAATTAAATAAAATTATAAATAACAAACTCAACGTTGTTAAAAGATTACTAGCAAAATGAAATATAAAAAAATGCATCACAAATATATATATCGGATCCTAAAAAAATATATTTTACAAATTATTAATTTTTAAAATGGGTTCATTAAAATAAAATGTAGCCCATTACTCACTTTTACACTTAGAGCCCATTAAGTTCTATTTTGTTAAATGAAAAACCTAAATATATATATTGGATCCACAAAGCAGCCATTTTTATCTCTGAGTTATTTACACCATACCCCCTGTGTTAGGTGAAATGGGCAAGAAAAACCTTGTGTTACAAATATTAACACAGAGAACCCTGTGTTTTCAAAATATTTGCATGCTGAACCCTAAAAATTTCTAGTATCGGTAGAACACTAATTTTCTCTATTTATTGGATGCGAAATAACTAATTTAACCTTTTATATTATGATATACATCATCCTAAATCTCTCTATATTGTTCAATATTTTTTTATGTGCGCCGAAATCCTTTTTTTACACGCACCGAAACCTTGTACAAAATAAAAATTGCATGAAGAACCGTATAAAAAAGTATAAAAAATTGTATATAGAGAGAGATTTAAGATGATGTATATCATAATATAAAAGGTTAAATTAGTTATTTAGCATCCAATAAATAGAGAAAATTAGTGTTCTACCGATACTAGAAATTTCCGGGGTTCAGCATGCAAATATTTTGAAAACACAGGGTTCCCTGTGTTAATACAGGGTTTTTCTTGCCCATTTCACCTAACACAGGGGGTATGGTGTAAATAACTCTTTTATCTCCATTCATCGTCTTCTTCCCCATTCCTTTCTCATATTATTTCGATCCGTTCCGTTTCAGCCGTTATAACGCCACGGAACGCCATTACATGGCAGAGAAACGCCGTTCTAGGTCATCAGACGTTCCACATTGGAACAGCGGAACGGAGGCTGCCGTTCCCATTCCGGAACGGCCTTCCGCCCATTCCAGCGCCGTTCCGCCCGTTCCAGCGCCGTTCCGGCGAACCATGAATTTCTATCAAATAATAGAATGGATGGTTCACTACCTGATTCATTATGCAAACTAAAAGATCTATAAATTCTAGATCTCTCTGGAAATCGATTTTCTGTTCGTATTCTATATTGTTTGGCCGCCTTACAGAATTTATTAGTGTTGAGATTGTCATCTAATGAGCTTTCAGGGGTCATTCCAAGCTCCATTGGAGAAGCTAGCAGGTTGGAGTGGTTAAGCTTGAGCAACAACAGTTTAACAGGGTCACTTCCCTCTCCTTTGAAGAATTACATATCATTGGAGGTGTTGGATGTAGGACAAAACATGTTATCTGGAAATTTGCCAGATTGGATCGGCACGCACTTGCCCAGTCTGAAGTTTCTCAGACTCGGAAAAAATGACTTTGATGGTCTGATTCCTTCCACTTTTTGTCGATTGTTCCATCTTCGTGTAATGGACCTTTCAAACAATAAGTTGACAGGAAACATCTCACATTGCTTTACCAATTTGTTGAGCATGGTCGAGGAAGATGCCAATATGCTTCGTCCTTCAGTCTGGTATTTTTCAAGTCAGGGTGAGATTGAGGAGGTTCTGAGCCAAGTGATGAAAGGAACGGAGCTGGAGCCTGGAGTACACCAGTACATTAGGAAACCTAGTTAATTTGTATCTTTCAAGTAATAACCTGGTGGGAGAAATTCCGTGGGAGCTTAAAAATCTTTCTGGATTAAATGGTCTCAATTTGTCACACAATCATCTCGGGGGAGAAATTCCTACAAACATTGGATTTTTGAAAATTCAATTCCAGGGAGTCTGTCGGATTTGAATTTTCTGGAATATTTGAACTTGTCCCACAACCATTTGTCGGGGCCGATTCCAACAGGGCGCCATTTTCAAACTTTTGAAGATCCATCAATTTACGCAGGCAATCCTGAACTCTGTGGAGCTCCATTGCTGAAGAAATGACATGAAGACAAAGCGTCGAAATCCCCCAATGTTGATGAAAATGACGGAGCTGAAGATGAAGATGAAAGGAATGACAAGATAATCTTCTATGGAATTATTGCAAGTGGTTTCACCACTGGATTTTGGGGAACTATCGGAGTTCTGGTCCTGAAAAGTTTAAAGACCTAAAGACAATTGGAAATTAAGTCACATGATTTCTCACTTCCAGAGAACAGGGCCATGTAAAATGAGCATCATAAAGTTTAGCCTTACATTTATATCAAGGCATTTAAAACTCTACTCTCATTGTTTTTCCATTGTTAAACCAAAATGTTATTTATATGGAAAATAGATATGTATCTTTATCTTGTCCCAATATCCGTAACTTTATTAGTGATAGCTCAGTGATTTGATAAAGAGGATTGAGGAAAAGCTAGCTAGAAGAGGCAAAATCAGCCATTAAAAAAAATAATAATAAAAATGAAACTTCTGTGTGAAGAATATGTTGCCAAAGTTGCATCGCTTTAGAAGTCAATCAATGACATACATATCAAATAAAAATATATACATAACAAGTGGAAAAAGAGAAGTCAATCAATGACTATGCTGGAAATAGGGAAAATAAATTAAGGCTATTAAAGGTTAGATGCATTTGAGATATATAAAAGAGTTCGAGTTCTTTGTTTGAATGCGTGTCAATAATTTTTGCATATTTTCATTGTAGGGAAAATATCATTTTTCGTACTCTAAAAACGCCATTTTTCGATTTTGGTCCCAATCATTTGACTTTTATCACATTCAATCCTTTTTGTTTCGATTTTTTCTCAATCCTTTTTGGCATATGAAGTGGATTATTAATTACCTAAAAAAAAAAACTAAAAAACTGCCACATACTTAACTAAACTTATATTACTTAAAAAACACCCACTATTATAATTTTTTCTATTATTTCTCCCAACTTCATATTTCACAAAACACCCCACTATGATAATTTCTTTTATATTGTCTCCCAATGCCATCTTCTTGTTTCACAAAACACCCCACTATGATAAATTCTTTAATATTGTCCCCCAATGCCATCTTCTTGTTTCACAAAACACCCACTATTATAAATTCGTTTATATTGTACCCCAATCCCATCTTCTTCCCTAATATTTTTAAAAAAAAAAACCCTAACAACCACCACCACTACCCAGCTGAAGGCGCGGCCAACCTCCATGCACCCTCCACTCACCACCTGTCATCACCCTAGACCAACACCCAACACTATCTCATCAAGAAGAACAAACCCAAGATTCCGAAATTCGAAAAAAGAATGTAACATCTGGGAATTTGTTCTCGTATCCGTCATTGAAAGGCAGAATCAACTAAAATACAAAGACAAAAGAAAGAAAACAATAAGGGACTTTTTCATTTTTCAAAGCAAAAAAAGTGTTTCAAAATTTTTAACTCCCTTAAAACTCTAAGAATAAGTGAGTGAGTGTGAAACTCTATGTTCTTATATGTCGAAAAAGGAGGCTTATGTTTATCCTTTTCCTTTGGCTCTAATTTAATTAGTGATAATTTAAAAAAATAAAAAATAGAATGGAGGCAAGAATTCTGACTTTACAGATGATCTTCCTTGGAGAGAAAGATCTTTAAAAAACATTGTCGTGGAAAGGATTGTGAATATTTTGAATAAAATTCAGATGGAAACTTGGATTCCCTTGCTTTTGCTTCTTTGGTGAGGTAGGGTCGGGTGTTGGTGGAGAGTGCTGGGATGGTAGTGTATCGCCGGTGGTAGTGTTGAATATATCTTTAATATTAGTGTGGAAATATTACAAGATATATCTTATTGTTTGAAAAACATGACTGTTGAGCTGCTGGTACTAATTGAGAAACTGTAGCAGTTACTGTTATTTAATTGGTATATTATTTCTGTAACGGTTGGAATGACTAGTACTTCAAAGCTGACGAGAGTTACAGAAATATTCTGTAACAAATGTTTTAAAACCATATGGAAGTTACAGAAATTTGATTACCAACATATCCATGATCTTGTAACGGTCAGGAAGTTATGAGAGCAATCAAATCGAATTAAGTACCAATAACTGCAAGTCTAGTACCAGAACAGTATAAAACATCCACATTTACAATAAGAAATATCATCCTTTACAAAGCAACATTCTTGAGAGTTCTTTAAGTGAATTGCTATCACTTAGAACTTATTTTTTCCTTTGAGGCTTGACATATATCCTGGAGGTGTATTGCCTGGAACCTTTAGTAAACCATTTGTGGTAGGGGCAATAGAAACTTTAAGGACAGGGATTACCCGTGTCAATCCCCTGTTTTAATCATTATACTGAAGGTTCTATTCCATTCTCTTCAAAAACAATCGTTCTAAACACTTATGGAATTTCTGTTCATTTGGAGCTTTATCTGTGTAATTCCAGTCTGTTCTATTGGAACTTTTTATGTGTAATTCCAGTTTTTCCTAACAATCTTAAGGTTTCTATTCAATGGAATCAGAATCCTTCAAAGTAATGAACCAGGATATTGTGTCAAGCCTAATCAATTTTGTGGGAACAATTTTATCTTTGGCGAGACAAGATGAATTTCTTATTGATGGATCCAAACATGCTGCTAGTTCCGGAGGATCCGTCATTTGGTGAAGGACCATTAGATGAGCGACAACCATCACAGCTGGAAGTTGTCAATGCAGTGCAACAACAAAGAGACAAACAGGCGAAATGTGAGGAACTTACTTGTAGATGTTCTTATCTCGCTCTTTGGTCGCTTGTGTGGTTCTTTGCTCGTTTGTGTGGTCTATGTGCAAATTATCAGATCTACTAGAGAATTGTGGGAGATCTGGATATATGTATCAAGCTGAGGAATAAGGTACCAATAAATATTTAGATCTGTAAATTATTGATTAGCCTATTTTGGAGCTCTAGGGTATTGTCAATACATTGAGAATTATGAAAATTATCATACCCAAAATCCTTTCAAGTTGGAGCTACAATTTCTAAAACTCCCTCCAACATGCAAGGATTATTCCAAAAGTTAATACATAAATATGAGGACTTTTCTTTTGATCAAATTCGAAAGTTTTTTTTTGAACAAACATAAAAACGTGTTGCTAAGAATTTGATTTAAAAGAAGTTAAGTATTAACTATGTGGGGGTAGACTTGTTCGAAGGAATAGAGTCCATATTGAGAAGAACATTGGAAAGTTCTAACATTTGAAAAAGAAATTTGTTTTCGTGATGAAAAGGATCAATATTTTGTTTGAGAAGAAACATGATATTGTTGCATAATTTGGTACCATCTTTCCAAACATGATGGAGTAGAATCATGTTATTTGGTATTTTAGCAAATGGTTCTAAAGCTAGTATTGGAATCTATAGAACAAAGAGAAAAAATAGTTTTAGAGCCTGAGTTGGAGGCACTGGAATATATAAAATAAAATTAAAAAAAAAAATTCAAGAGCCTGAGTTAGAGGCACAAGAATAAAATAGCTCCAGAGCCTGAGTTAGAGGCACTAGAACAAAGACTAAATAGTTTCAGAGTCTAAGTTAGAGGCACTGGAACAAAGACAAAATGGTTCCAGATTATATATTGAAGGTAAATACTAAGGTCCAGAGCCAGTGGAGGAGACAAATGAACAATTGATTGAAAAGCTTGCAATACGATGAGAATCACTGTGGCAATCTACATTCCAGGTTGGATTAATTATTAAGATTCTTATGCCTTATATGCAATTTCAAGTTGAGTTTTATGATTTTGCTAAGATTGCATATTGAAGAGTATAGATCTTAATGTAGTTACTGAAAATTCGTTGGCATTAAAAACTTATTTCAGGAGTCAAATGACAGTTACAAACATTAAATGTTTGAAATCAAGTCTTTGACATGTGCTAGTAATAAACTGAAACGTTCCAAACAATTTTGTGTGTTCATGGCTAAGTTTATGATGGTACTCAATTTATGAATTAACATAGGCCATGAATAGTTGTTGCAGCATAATTTTAAAAGTTAAATGTTTGGAAGTTCATGAAAGTCTAACTTAAATTACTTTTCGCTATAAGAAAGAATTTGAGTTTACTTTGAATTTGAGTAAGTTGTTATGTATAAAAAACTGTGGAAAGAATCATTGGTAGTTCTTTTGCATAGTTAGATCATAGTCACAATATTTGTGTGGAGATTACTTTTGTGGATATGGTACAAGTGGAAGATAAATATTATTTACTTAAAAGTGTGGGGGTGCATTATGTATCTTCAAGATTCAAATCCGAAAAGGACTAAGTTAAGGGCTCGAGTTCTTAAGAGTATATTCGTTGGATATGCTCTAAACAACAAAACTTATAAACTCTTTGATTTGGGGTCTAATGTGATAACTAAGTCGATGGATGTAGAATCTTTGAAGACAAGTTTTAAAAGATGTGGGGAATGTTATTCCAACTGATGTACCAAATGGAAATGTTGGAAATGTTGTTCCAACTGTTGTACCAATTGGAAATGTTGGGAATTTTGTTCCAACTAAAATTTCAAGTGGAAACGTTGGGAATGTTGTTCCAACTAATGTTCCAGGAAATGTTGGAAAGGTTGTTCCAACTGAGGTTCCAGGAAATTTTCTAAAAGATGTTGAAAGTGATGGTTCAACAAATTGTGGAAATGTTGTTCCAACAAAAGTTCCAAAAGCTACTGGAAATGAAGTTCCAGAATATGTTCCAAAAGTTGTTGGACATAACAAGTTTTTCGAAACTGCTAGAAATGAAGTACCAGCTTATGTTCAGAAGATGCTGGACATAACAAAGATTCTGGGACTGTTAGAAATGAAGTATTCCAGAAAATGTTGGAAATAAAGTTATTCCAGCAGATATTCTAAGATAAGTTGGACATAACCTATCATCTACCAGTGAGCCTAGAGGTCCTATAAGATCTGTTATGGAACCAAGAATTCTAAACATGAAACAGATCTAGAAGGAGTACTAGAGCTAGATAAGAGAAGAATTTAGAAGAAGACTATATCTTCTCAATATTTATTATTTTTGGTGGGATGGAACCAAAATAATAAAATAGTAAATGAAATACTCTAAGTATCAAACTTTGTGATTGATCTTGAATCATTTAAACGAGTAATGCATTTGAAAAGCAATAAATGATAAGATGAATTCAATCTCAGAAGTGGTACTTGAGCATTGATGGTTTTTTCTTGTGGTTCTAAACCCATTAGGTGTAGGTGGGTGTTTAGAAAATAATAACACTAATTTCTGCTTTTGAAATGAAATAAGCAATAAAGTAATTTCTATAAGTGGAAGTGATGGACCACTTTGAGATTTTGCTCTAGTAGTTTGAGTTGTTTTCATAAGAGTTCCTTTTAACTTGGTGTCTAGTTACCAACTATTCTCATCAAGTGGTCGTAACAAGATTATTTTCAAACTATAATTTGAAATAAAAAGTTTATGGGAACAACTTAAAAGCTTTGTTCTACCAACAAAACTAAAGTGAGCAATAAATCACTTGTGATTAAAATAAGCACCAAAACAGTGGCATGGGAGGTTTGATACTACTATTTTAACATGTAACTTTGTATATAACAGTATGAACAAGTGCTTATACTCCAATACAAGTCAAAATACATGGTGATGTTTGTAAGACAATGGCATGTTGGTCATTGGTACTTGCGTGATTTGAGTGAATAAAATCAAAAAGTATCTTTCTTATGTCTTTAAGATGAAAGACTAAGATATATATCCTATGTCTTTAAGGTGAAAGACTTAGGCGAAGAAGATACCATCTTGGGAATCAAAGTGAAGAGAGATAGTGGGGGTTTTGTGATAAAACCGATTTCAATTTGTTGATCAAGTATTGACTAAGTTTATTCACCTTGAGATTAAGGAGGTGAATACTTCTTTTTATAAAGGAGTTAAAGGAAAGTTTGGTGGAGTTGTTGCACAACTTGAGTAGAACAGATATTTCCTTTGTAATTTGAAGAATTAGTCGATGTACTATCAATTTATATTGCGGTCATTCAAGGTTATTAGTTGGTACTTGGTACCTCTGGAACAACTATTAGCTTTGGACTATTTTAGGATAAATTCCCTAGTGTTGGAAGAGATACTCAGATGTGAATTGGAAATCTAGTTTGAGAGATAATAAATCCAAAAGTTGTTGGATTTTCACTCTTGCCGGTCGGACTGTTTCTTGGGCAAGCAAGAAATAGACATGCATCTCTCATTCTACCATGGAATCTGAGCTCATAACTTTGGCACAAAATAAAAAGAGTGATTGAATAAGAGAATGTTAGTAGACATATCTCTTTAGCCAAATTCAATTACTCATATTATGTTGTATCACTATATTAGTGATAAAGAAGTGTCTATAGTAAGACTTGACGTGTTGGTGTAAGACTGAATTTGTGAGACAATCAATACGAGGTGGTATTATTTTGTCTATAACAAATAAAGAAAATCTGATTGATGTGCTTACTAAGACTCTGACGAGAGAATTGGTATAACTTCAACTACTGAGATATGGGACTTAAACCACTACTAAGTCAGGAGTGATGGTAACCCAACCTATACTTAGGTTACCCCTATATTATAGGTTCAATGGGAAAAACAAGTCACATTTGCTGGCTGGAAGTTACTATCTTGTGGTCCCATATGTAGTTCATGATAGTAACGTGTGTGTTGCTTGAAAAGAGGTTGAGCTTAGCTCTTAACAAAATGCTGCACTTAAAAGCAACAAAGTGCAAGAGAAACATTTTGCCTATATGAACTAGAAGTGGAGCCGCTTCTTATAGAGAGTTGTGGTTTACTCTCTTACAGGTTCATGAAACAGGATAATTGCACACGGCCATAAAAGTGCAGAGCATGATGAATGTTTACCGTAAAGGAGGGAAAGTGTGTGTGTGTGGCAGTTCCGATCGTATCGTATCATAAAGGAGTAGAGGTTTAATCTGCGGACACCATCAACTTCGATACGATCTTGAACTACTTACACTAAGAGAAGGTTCAATGTTCGTCACACCTTTTATGCACATAATCCTTAGAGATGATAAATTGTTTGGTTAAGAGAAGTTTTCCAAACAAGTGGGGGATTGTTGAATATATCTTTAGTATTAGTGTGGAAATATTACAAGATATATCTTATTGTTTGAAAAACATGACTGTTGAGCTGCTGGTACTAATTGAGAAACTGTAGCAGTTACTGGTATTTAATTGGTATATTATTTCTGTAACGGTTGGAATGACTAGTACTTCAAAGCTGACGGGAGTTACAGAAATATTCTGTAACAAATGTTTTAAAACCATATGGAAGTTACAGAAATTTGATTACCAACATATCCATGATCTTGTAACGGTCAGGAAGTTATGAGAGCAATCAAATCGAATTAAGTACCAATAACTGCAAGTCTAGTACCAGAACAGTATAAAACATCCCCATTTCCAATAAGAAATATCATCCTTTACAAAGCAACATTCTTGAGAGTTCTTTAAGTGAATTGCTATCACGTAGAACTTATTTTTTCCTTTGAGGCTTGACATATATCCTGGAGTTGTATTGCCTGGAACCTTTAGTAAACCTTAAGGACAGGGATTACCCATGTCAATCCCCTGTTTTAATCATTATCACTACAAGAAAACTCTCAATTTCCGACGGAATCAAGTCCGTCGAAAAATTATTATTTTCCGACGGAATACCGACGGTTTTCCGACGGAATTTGTTCAAAAATATAAAAATAAAAATAAATATTTTCCGACGGAAATTCCGTCGGTAATCCGTCGGAAATCCGTCGGAAACATTTCCAACGGACAATTCCGTCGGTAATTCCGTCGGAAAATATAAAAATATAAAAATAAAAATAAAAATAAATATTTTCCGACGGAATACCGACGGTTTTCCGACGGAATTTGTTGAAAAATATAAAAACAAAAATAACTATTTTCCGACGGAAATTCCGTCGGTAATCCGTCGGAAACTATAAAAATATGAAAATATAAAAATAAAAATAAATATTTCCGACGGAAATTCCGTCGGTAATCCGTCGGAAACTATTAAATTTAATTAAATAAATTTTTTTCTAATTACTAATTTTATTTTTAAATGTACAAATATCTTATAATGTAACTTATAATTAATATATTAATTTTAGAAAAAATTCTTATTATCATACTCTATATATTTTCAATAGATCGGAGAACTCTTAATTCTAATGAGTTTTATTTTCATTTGAATAAGTACTTTTAAAAAATTCCAATAAATATGATTATATTTAATTCATATATTTAAAATTTTATATTTTAAATTAATAACAAAACGTATTTAAATAATTATTTGAAATAAGTATATAAATATATTTAAAGACACAATATTAACAATAAGCAAGTTAGCCAAGTTGGTAAGCGGGTCTCCAAGAACAAAACGTATTTAAATAATTATTTGAAATAAGTATATAAATATATTTAAAGACACAATATTAACAATAAGCAAGTTAGCCAAGTTGGTAAGCGGGTCTCCATTCTCTCTTGGAGACCCGAATTCAAATCCCCGCGAGCGCAATAATCGTGGGAATTGATTCTCGCATTGGGTTGGCTCGCCGAGCTTAAGCTCGGCTCGTGGCTCGTCTGAGGTGTTGGTGTGGCTTGTTTCGGGGGTGGTTCGGGTCTCACAAATGATTTTTTTATTTTTTTTAGATTATTTACTTTCATTCTATTTTTCGACGGATTTTCTGTCGGAAAGTCGTTTATTATTTTTAACATTTCGTTAAAATTTCCGTCGGAAATCCGTCGGTAATCCGTCGGTAAATTTTTCCGAGGACTAGTTATGCGACAACAATCATCCGTCGGAATTCCGCTGTTTTCTTGTAGTGTATACTGAAGATTCTATTCCATTCTCTTCAAAAACAATCGTTCTAAACACTTATGGAATTTCTGTTCATTTAGAGCTTTATCTGTGTAATTCCAGTCTGTTCTATTGGAACTTTTTATGTGTAATTCCAGTTTTTCCTAACAGGTAGTAATGGCGACGACTTCAGCTATGGTTGTGGTGGTGGTGGTTAGTTTTTTTTTTTTTTCCCTTTCAAATTGGTAAAGAAGATGAGATTGGGGTACAATATAAAAGAAATAATAATAGTTGGGTATTTTGTGAAATAAAAATAACTTAATTAATTACGTGCCATTTTTTTTATAATCATTAAAAATCCACGTAATACGCCATCTCAGATTGTAGAGGTAAAAATTGGAAAAAAAATACCCAAAATTTTGTCACCTAGGATACGAAGGATGAAATTTGGGAAAAATCGAAACAAAAAGAATTAAATGTAATAAAAGTCAAAAGGTCAGGACCAAAATCTAAAAATAACATCTTTAGCAGACAAAAATTAATATTTTCCCGTGGGAGTATGCGTTAACTGTCGAGTATACTTGCATTATCTATACTATATAAATAACAAAGAGGGTTTTCCTCTCACAAACGACAGTTTTTTAGGTTGCAAGACCAATTTTTTGATCTTCCAAATATACTCCTTAAATTTTTAATGTTTAGAACAGAATTTTAGGGTTGAAAATGACATTTTATTATGAAAATAATAACTCCACTACCCACGTTTCTATCTTATCTATTTTTCTCTCATGACTAATAACTCTCATTTTTCTTCTTTCACATTTCTATTAGAAAAAACTATTTATAAAATAAGAAATCCCATAAAATACAACCAATATGTAAAAACAGAAAAAAAAAAAAAAAAAAAAAGAAAAAAAAATGTTGTGTAACTGAGAGAAACTTTGCTTGAAGTTAAATTTTTGATAGCAAGAGAGGAGGTCTTTCAAAATCATCTTCTCTCGGCATTCTATAAATCCAATCCTAACCAATATTCCAGCAATGCAATTAAACACTCTTATTTGAATTTTAAAATAGATAAATTCAAATAATTTATCTAAGTATGTTTTTCTTATTTCTTCTTTATTGACAATTTACCATAAGTAATTAATTAGATTACAATTCTTTTTTTGCACACAGGGACTGTGTGCACAGGTGACTAGTATACTCTAAAGTAAGCGCAAGTTTAAGCATACTTCCGATTAGTGCATAAATTATTTTTTAAACCATGTTAATTGAGATTCCTTATTAAAAATGATAAACATTTCATTCTTAAATATATCGCGCACAAAAAAGGTGCCTAATCTCACATATTTCATGTTTCCGCAACCAATATATAAAACGGTTTCACATAATTTCACAATTGTAAATTATTTTGACGTAACAAAACGAAAGCATAAGCAATAAAACTTGAAATACTATTTCCTTTCTTCCCAACCAGGCTAGCATCTCAAGTCATTACCCGGGTTGACCCCAAGTTGATCGCAATATTGTCTGAAATACTCAACACGAGCACTAACCGTATCCGGGTTTGCCCCATCACATTCAAGAGGACCATTAATGGCCCGAATCGTGGATCCAAAGCCTTGACCAGAAACAATGCGATCGTGACAGTTATTCATCCAATACCATAATGCTGTCTTGAAAGATATGACCCGATCCGTGGCCACAATTTCCGGGTTGTTCAAACCATCAAAACCGATGCTGTTGCCTGCTGGGCCATAGTTGAAGTTCCATGACAATTGAATCGGGCCTCGCCCGTAGTAACCCTTGTTGGGAGCGCATGGGTATTGTGTGTCGTTCTCATCACAATAGTCTCGAGATTGGCCGTCTATCTCTTCGATGTAACACATACCTGCACGGATTAATTAGACTTATTTAATTTGAAGATATATAGTTTAATTTACTGGTTCGATTCTATTTACTTTACATTAATTAAATGTAGCGTGTTTGAATTTTTATATATGTAATTAGTAATTGCTATCAATAGAAGAGTTTTAGACCTTAATAGTTGGACCAAGTTAAAATTCATATAATAAGATGTCAAAAAATAAAAATTTTGATGGAGTTGTTCCTGAATTGAAACTTGCAATGGGAACACGACATGGACTATTTGTATGGGCAAATAAAGGAAGTCGTCAAAGTTTATAATGAAAGTTGTGGGACCGCATACCGTTAGCTTTTAATATTCAAAATGAATTAGACGAACTAGCTACTTGTCTACTAAAAAATTAAATAATGACTTAAAAAAATTATTTCTAAATGAATTTCATAAGTCAATTAATGGAGATATTGGATAATCAAAGTTTTCTTTGGTGCGTTTTCATATTATAACTTTGGTTTGTCTGCTAAAGTTATTCCTATTGCATGTTATTATTAACAAACAAAGTCAACACATCACAAAAATAAAAGATTCGATCAAGGCAGTATAATTTCAGAATTACTTACGTCCGGTCTCATGCGTGACATGCGCGAAGAAGGCCGCAATCTCACGCCTCGAATCATCCGAGGAACCAACAGTTCCAAACTGCGGATACGATCCAAGAGCCTCAAGGAACGCCGCACGGGTGTAGAATCCCTTTCCGGCACAGCTCGCTGCAGCTTGATCGGCGATCCCATTGAAAAACGCGTCGGTCACAATATCAGCAACAGAAACTCCGTTGCTGCTGGGTGGGGGAGAGCACGGTCCTGACTGACAGTTTGTGCCGCAATACTCTGGACCGGTGCCGCAAAAGCCCCATTGGCTGCAGCACAAGTCTGGTGCGCAGCCGCAGTTTTGGCTAAGTGCGGGAGTCCAAACAGCGAGAAATATTGCTGCGAGTGTGAGATATTGCAGAGGTTTAGTTGGGGTGAGGGAAAAAGCCATTGCTATTTAGGAATTATTTGTTAAGTGGGTTTTTTAATGAGTGGAAGGAAATATAAAGGCGAATATTTATAGTTGATAGGAGGAAGGAAAAGGGTATAGGTGGTGACTACTGGTGATGGTGGAGAGTTGAATGGTAAGAGTTGGTGACTTCCGTTGTGTGAAAAGCGTGTTCTTTATGGGTTTGACTTCTGACTTTGTCAAGAGTGCATTTGAGAAAACAAGGGTGTTATAGTCAGATTTTGAATCTCTTATTCTAGATTCATATTTATATTATTATATATTTGATAATTACTTTTTTTGTTTTATATATATTTGATAACTATATTTAACTTTAATTGTACAATTTTGATTGAATAAAATTTTATGATTTTTTTGAGAATTTAATAATTAAAATTAAAACTTATGATTGGTTCATAATTATTAAATTAATTAATCAATTATATATGTATTCCTTGAATTTTATAATTTATCCTCAATTAAAGTTCAATTTATGATAAAATATATATTTTGAGTGCATAAATTAGGGGGGGAAATCAATTTAAATAATATCAATCAAAAAATGTTTTTTTATTAGAATTAATATGTTAAAAAAGGAGAAATAAATATTGAATTTCACTACAAAAAAATTGTTTTTTTTTTTGACAAAAAATTTCGTCACTTTTGTGACGAAAAGTTTTGTCGCAGGTGCTGTATGTGACGAAAACTCACTTTGTCACAACAGCTTGTGACGAATACAAATTTGTCATAAAAGATTCGCTTTTTGCGACAATATGTTTGTCACATAAATATTAAAATTTTGTCATTATAACTATATTTTGTCACTATAGACCTGTCATTTCGCTATTTATTATGATAATAAAATTTGTCACAAATTTTTTTTATTCTGACAACTATTTAAAAAAATAAAAATACCTATATAATTAGATTCAACCAAATATTTTTTGGGACAAAATAAATCATCACAATATCTTTAAAATATTGAATATTGACAACTGGGAGAATTTAACACAAACCTCAAAATTTTATATTGCAACAAATACTAAACAAAGAAGTCATTACATTTCAATTATCATCACTAATGCATCTAAAATGTTTGTACAAAATAAAAAGAGTTTTCTTTGAATAGTACCCATAAGTTGAAAAAATTCCCTTTAACTCCTCACTTTCAAAAAAGTTCCCTTTTGCTCCCCAGATGACAAGGCCAAATTCTCTTTAACTCCCCATTGTTGTATAAAAACTCAAGAATCGCGTACCCAAATCCCCAAATCACGTAACTAAATCCCCAAATGCGATTTAATGTACGGGATTTATGCCAGTACTATGTGTATAAATAAACCGTTCAGATTATGAGATAAATCTTTTAAGTTTTTTTTTTACAATTATTTCTTTCTCTCAATTAGGGTCGTTTATTGATACAATAGCGAATATAAATAAAACGGGAGATAAACTACTGATCTAAAAGAGGAGATCAAAGTCGCTATAATTGACTAATTTAAAACCAATATGTTGTTTAATATGCCCAAGTCTTTGTTGACATTTCGTTTTCGATATCTTCTTTGACGGGATGATCTTATTTCTTTCTTATTTCTTTTTTTTTTGGTATAGTCAGAGGTTTTAATTAGATATAAATGGTCTAGGTTAGTTAGTAACATTAATTAGTTAATATTAGATTTTAAAAGTTGATAGCATTGGAATTAGTGGAAAAGGTTTGAAAATTGAATTTTCAGTAATATAAATATAGGGAAATAGAACTTTTTGATATAAATATTATTTACACAAATTTTCATTGAATCTGCAATAAATAATTACAAGATGCAAGAAAATAAGATAAACAAAGAATTTATTGATTTAAATTGAAAGAAAGTGTTACAATCTCTGTCAATCCTCTGATTCTTCTTGAATAGTGAATTCGAGGGTTTGATGCTTGATCTCGAATCAAATGTAGAACTTGGTTGAATTTGTAGAATTGGACCGGAAGTGTTGGCTCGTTGCACGGACAGCACTTCCGGAATTGCAAGTGGCAATGGTTCGAAGATTTGAGAGTTTGAATGCCTTTTGCTCTTGAGAGTTTTTTGAAGACACAAACTTTTTTTGGCTTATGATTTTGAAGTCTGAACTTGTAACCTTGGAGCCTCTATTTATAGGGTTGGGGATTCAACTTTTTGCTACAAAGAAAGAACAAGAACAAAACACTGAAAACATTTTGGGGGTGGGGGTGGGGGTGGGGCCTTGGGGGTGGAGATTCAACTTTTTGCTACAAAGAAAGAACAAGAACAAAACACTGAAAACATTTTCTTATAATAGAGAACTCTGATCTCCAAACTTACTAGCAAAATCCTCGAATCATGAACCCTTTGCACCAAGTCTCAGCATCAAACCGAAGACTTTACGAACTCGATCAACCTATCAAGATTCTTATAAGAAGTTCCTCCTTCAACAATCGCCTTCTTCACCAAATCCGCCATACCACGAGTCCTTTCCAAGAACTCATCTCGCCTCTCCTCCATTATGTAGCTCAGAATTTTCTCCACAATCACTCTATCACAATGATCCTTCATATCCAATCCCATTTTCGAAACATCGCTCACAAACCGACTATTTATAGTTTGATCAGCAAAATACGGCCTACATGCCATCGGCATCCCAGCTGCAACACTTTCCAAAGTCGAATTCCACCCACTGTGTGAAAAATGTAGCAACCAAGGGGTGTGCCAGGATCTCGTTTTGTGGGACCCACCCCACCGAGTACCCTATCTTTTTGGTAGCTTCATCCAACTCCGCCGGAATGGGATTCTCTTTCCCATCTCCGACGATGGAATGGGGCCTCATGACCCATAATAATCTGGGACCACTATTCACAAGCCCATACCAAAACTCCAACAACTCATTTCTTGTTAATATCGTCACACTACCGAAGCTCACATAAAGCACCGATTTCGCAGGCTGGGAATCCAACCATATTATGGAGCTGAGATCTTCTTCGTAGAAACTGCTTGACGGAAGTGATGATATTTTGCCCTTTTTGATTCGAGACTAGATTTCAGATGGGTGTGCAGAGGACCAATTGATGTAGATTTGGAATTGGTTTTCGGATTTGATCAAGAACAGGGCCTTCTAAATACTCAAAAGAATTGAGGATTAATCCGCTGGAAAGAGCTGATCTTCTCGTCTCCCTTATGATTGTCTGAAATCCAGGGTCGTAAACATCGCTCACCTATAAAACGTCGGCAGATCCCGTCGCCGGAGATACCCCTCCATTCCCGGCACACTTGTCACCGTTAAATCCAAATCTATGCAAATTTATATAAAGAAATTAAAATTTTAAAGCCAATCCCTTTTGAATTTTAGCTCTGGAATTATAAATTACCTTTCAGGGGAACTTCTCCAGCCTTAGTTACTTCTTTAAAACAGAAATTAGCCCAGAAGGAGCAAGCGCCGATGGTCCTGAAATATATGAAAGGAATCCCCATTTCTTCAACCACAGGTACGACAAAGCTCAAAACGGTATCCATGATTAGGCAGGACACACGTTGCCGTGCTCCTCCGTCGCTCAGAGCAGACGGCGAAGGACCGCTCTATGCTTGCGACCGTGCTCAGAGAGACAATTAGGTCCCAAGGGACGCCAAAGACTTTTTTGAGGGATATAACCCTCAATTTCTTTTCTTTCTTTATTATCTGACGTGGATTGATGTGGACTCTTTAATTTTTTTTTTCTTTCTTTCTTTGATATTATCTCGATAGAAACGCTCAGATTCAAATTTCAATCTCAGATTTACTTTTCTCTCTCACATTCTCTCATCATGACGTCTTCTACATCTTCTCTCCTTCTCACCTTCTCTCACCGCCGGCCTTCTGCATCTTATCTCCTTCTCACATTTTCTCGCCGCCGACATCTTCCGCAATCACCTCCATAGTTGTCTTCTCTTCGTCGATTCGTCCTTTGGGATTTCACCGTCATCTTCTCGCCTCCATGGAAGTTGTCTTCTGCAATTATTTCTGACCGCATCTTTGTCATCTTACAACCGTTTCTGCAATTGAAGATCCATAAATCTTATCGTCTTCTTCTTCTATTCTTCTGCATTTTTTTTTCCTGAATTCAAGAAATCGAGTGCGCGATTGCATAAATCGTGTACTCGATTTCCTGAAGAAAAAGGAATAAACGAAATCTGGATCTTCAAAAAATAAAAGAAAATAAATAAAAAAGAAAAAGTGATAAATGAAAATAAAGAAAAAATTGAAAGGTAGATTTAAAACAGATCGAGATGAATAAAAATAATAAAAGAAAATGAAGAGAAAAAAGGAAAAAAAAAAAGAAAAAAAATCTTAAAGATCGAGTGACTCGATCTAGAAATCGCTCACTCGATTTGTACATGTGGAAAATAATTATATTTAATATTTATTTTATTAGACAAAATTCAAAAAGAGGTCATATAGTGAAAACGTAAAAACTTGGGGTTAACAAACTAAAAAAAGACATGGGCGTCCCTTATAATGCAAAGCCCCCGTGCTCAGATGGTGTTTTGCAAGTGTCTGAGTAATTGAGTGAGGGAGAAAGGATCTAAAAGATTTCAGGTTAATGTTTGAAAAGGGAATATTACAATTTTGGTCATCCAACTATACAACTTATTCTCTTTTAGTCCTCCACTTTCCAATTTTACAAGAGTGGTCACAGAACTACCACTTTGGCGTTAACTGAAGACGGAACCTTAATTTTAGGCCAATTTTGGCGCCTTTTTTTTTTGCCTTTTCCCTCATTTCTCCTGCCAGATCTTCAGAAGTTCTTCAAGGTTCAAGATGGGCTCATTGTTAGCTTCATCAACTTCCTCCTTCAAATCCTAGATCATTTGACTAATGTTTCAGGAGATTATCTATTTCGAATTCTTGAACAGGAGCTGAAATTTCTGATCATTGTTCTCGAGATGGGACGGTGCTGTTCTCTGACAATGGAGAAATCAGTAATCTTTTGGAAGAATTTGAAGATGTAGCCAATGAAGCTGGAACGTTCATCTTCTCTGGATTCTTCAACGTGGATAGATCGACGTACACTGAAAGCTTCATAGATTTGTTGGGGAAGATAGAGTTCTTGAAAGGTGAGATTAAAGATTTTTGCGTCAAGTTCTCAAAGTTGTCAATCAATTGTATTACAACTCAAAAGAATGGTGGATGTTCTTCATTCATTGTTCATGCTCTCATTGATGATTTTGAGGACTTGATGAGTTGCGGGGTTGACTTAACTGATGACTTCAAGGATCTTCTTAGAACTCTATACGAGGAGTTGAAGGTCTTACGATTTTTCCTCGAAATTATAAAGTTGCCAAAATCTAAAGAGAAGCAAATTAAGGTTTTAGCATATCAAGCTGAATAACAAGTCAACTCATTTGTGGTTGGAGATATTCAAGTTTGGTATTTCACACTCAGGGATTTGTTGATACACATGACATTCAGAGAAGATCATCCTTGCTCTCCATTCTTGATCGACGTTGGCTTGACATGCTCACTTTGGAGAACTTCACAGCTGCAGCAAGTGGAAGAAATGAGGGAAAAGGCAAAAAAACGGTGCCAAAATTGGCCTGAAATTCGGGTTCCGTCTTCAGTTAACACCAAGGCTGACGGCGGGACCAAGTTTGTAAAAAAAATGGTAGTTCAGTGACCATTCTTGTAAAATTGAAAAGTAGGGGACTAAAAGAGAATAAGTTGTATCGTTGGATGACCAAAATTTTAATATTCCCTGTTTGAAAATTAATTGTTATTTTCTTTTGTAGTCAAATCAAATTAGAGCATAATGCCAATAGGGGTTCGTCAAGTGGTCTGAGGGTTCTTTCTCGAAGGCAAGGTTTCGGGTTCGAATCCATTGGGCCACTTGGGGTGTGTGCTAAAAAAAAATAATAAAATTAGAGCATAATTAATTAATTTAATCATGAAAGAGAAGATTTGAGATTAGTGTATGAAGTATGATTGATTAACTAGAGCATGCGACTGACAACATTTGTTAATTATTGAACACTTTTTCTCCAACTCTGTTTTATAAATGTTACCAAGGTGCAGAATTTCTAAATATATTATTTTCCTGTATAACATTCGTAGGATATTTATTACCTAATAAATAATAAAAAAATTGTATCATAAGTACATATCATATCATAGCCATACTCTAATGTTCGTGTTGATGCATTATATATTGTTAATTTATTATCAGTTTCTGGATGTATCAATGTTATTATTGTAGTAGTGCTTAATCTAACTTTTTCATTATTTTCAGTTTAGAAAATAAAAGCTAGCTTTGAAATTTTAATAACTACTGAATTTATAATACTATATTGTAAAGTTATTTTGAGGTGAATTAAACGGTGGGGATTTTATTTTATTTTTTCAAAAATTAAATCAGAATAGTGAACTATTGAAAGAAATTAAAATGCAGCAACAGAATATTTAGTGGACCCAAAATAAAAATTGAAAGAAATTAAAATGAAATGGGCTTCTCTCTCTCTCTTTTTTTTTTTTTTAATTATTATTTTTTAATGAAATGGGCTTCTCTTTGTTTTTGCTAATTCTTGAAGTTAGGCCAAAATATGAAAAAATTTCTAATAATGAACCAAGAATCTCCTAGTTCTTTTTGTTTTGTCTTTTTAAGGAGGACAGAAACTTATACTTAGGCAGCCAAATTGGAGACAATAATGTCTACAGCGAAAGCAGGGAAGCGAAGTAAATCTTATTTGCATTTGCACTGGGGGTTGAATTAACTGCATTTCAAGAAAATAATTACTAATTAATTTGTTCAAGTGTCGCAATTCCCATTCTATTTATGGAGGAACAATTTGAGATGATCATTCATGAATCAATATCACATACAACCGAATAACTCAGAGTTAAAATTTCCGTATTTCTTAAATAACATATTATTTTCTCTTCCAAATTTGGGATAGTTACGAACGCCCCCCTGAGGTTTGGCGTTATTACAGAATACCCCCTGAGGTTTCGGAAATTACGAACTCCCCCCTGAATAGTACACCATTGCTTACAAATAGCACCGGCCGTTAATCACACCGTCTAAAATTGATGACGTCAATGGACGAATTTTGACGAATTTTGTACACCCTTATTTACAAATAGCACCGGCCGTTAATCACACCGTCCAAAATTGATGATACCAATGGACGGATTTTTCTCTCAGGGGGGAGTTCGTAATTTCCGAAACCTCAAGGGGTATTCTGTATTAACGCCAAACCTCAGGGGGGCGTTGGTAATTATCTGTCCAAATTTAAACCGTATGATAAGTGCACCTTACTTGTATTTAATTGATTACTCAATTTAAAATTTTGATCAATATATTATACAATAAATGTAAAAAACTCAGCTACTCGTTACATTGATATAGCCAGTTGGATTCCATCGGCTAAAATTGCCCATATTTAACAAAGACATCAACAATCAAAGTCACGTACAAAAGATGAAATATGGTGAAATTGTGTACAACCAGTGATCGATGCATGGACACTTTTAAAAATATCATTTTGACATGTCGAGTGGTGTCGGATATCCGTATCGTACACCGTGTCCGACACTTCTCACGTGGGAATTTCAATAAAAAATTCGTATCGTATCGTGTCCGTATCTCCGTGGCCGTATCCATACATGATAGTGTACAACTCTCTCTCTCTCTCTCTCTCTTTTAGAAAACGACTTATTTGTTTCTTCTCATTTTTCTTGAATGGATGTTCATTTTTTCCAAAATAGAGTAGCTAGAGTATCATTTTTTCTCAACCACCCTGATTGACGTATATATTTTACTAGCTCCCTTCCACTTTTTAAATAATCAAATCCGTATAAATAAAGTTACAGTTCACACTTTTTAATTAAACTTCAAATTTTATCTCACAAAACCTATGAAAATATGTAATCTTATGATTTTCAGCTTGATACTTAAATACCATGCGGGAAGAATGGTAGAGATTCCTTTAATTCTTTATTCTTTTCCGAGTTTGGTAGCTACATAAGGTAAGCCCCTGAAATTTGAAGTCCAAATGTTTAGGATTAAAGGCTTAAAAGTAACATTAAATATGTAAATCACCTTTTTAATTTTCTTGATTAGCTTAGTAGAGTCTGTGCGAGGAAAAGTGAGTAGGAATTCCAGTTCATGAAAGTTGTCCTTAAGCATAAAGACGTTTATTCCAGTCAACCCCAAGCAGCCTGGAATTTAATTGGTTGATCAGGAGAGAAGCTATGGTCTCGTGTCCTCGCCAATTTATATATGTATGTATTATACCTATATTGGCTTAGGAATTAGAACACTTATATTTCAACTAAGAAAAGAATTAAATGGATATATTTGTTTCATGGAGTAGTCACGTTAAGTGTGGGGAAGATGTACTACTTTTGTGCAGTTCTCCACTTGTTAATTTTGGGGTTTGTAGTTTGGTCTTCACTTGCAACGAACACAACTAGTTTTGGTTGCATTTCAGGGGAAAGGAATGCCCTCCTAAAGCTGAAAGCAAGCTTTAAAGATCCTGCCAATAGATTGTCTTCATGGCATATCAGCACCGATTGCTGCACGTGGAGAGGCATGGTGTGCGACAGTAACACCGGTCGTGTTGTCGGCCTTCGTCTCAAAAATACTCATTGGTACCATGCTTATGATGTAAGAAATTTTAGCCATGCCAAGATCAACATCATGAATTTAGAACACCAATATAATAGAGAGTGTAGATATACCTGATTTTCGCATATTGAATTGAACCTGATATTTACCGATCTTCTTGGGCAATTTAACGTGGTATGCTCGACTTCTCTGGCTAGATCTTCCTCTCCTTCTCTCACCGAAAGTTGACAGCTTAGATGGGAAAGCAGAATCAAGAACGTGGAGTGGAGAGGGGACCTAGCCATCAATAAATATAACCCTAGGAGCCCTCCCATCGTAACATCCCGATCTCTCGGATTTCCAGGTACGCCGTAACTAGAGGGTTTTATGCGGTTTAAATTATTTAATTACGTATTTGAGTATTATTTTAATGCTTATATGATTATTTGAATTTATATGAAATTAATTGTTTATATTATGAACTTTGAATTTTAAACGTTTAAGTTTGCATGCTCGTAATTTGTTCGTTATGTGCCGGAATTCAATTCCGATTTTTGTGAATTTTTTATATGCATGATATATGTGAGTTATGAATATATTTACGCGCTCATTTTAAGTTTTCGTGTTCGTTTGTCGAGGTTTTAAACCTTATGTATTTGATGAGGGACATGAGGGCCTAACTAGTTTTAGCACGCCTCGTGTTCCGGAGGCCATAACTTGAGATCGGGAATTCGGATTCTAATTCCGGAAGATGCGTCGTACTTGTAATGAAGAAAGGAAACTTTTGAAACTGGTTTGGTATTTTTCTAAGCTCATTTGGACCCCTGTTTTTCACCCGGAACGAGCAGCTTGCACCTAAGCAACCATATTTGACTAGTCTTTGTACTTGTGGGCCCATTTCAACCTAACTCAAGCCTTAACCTTGGTTTAATTGAACTAGACTCACCCCTCTCTCTCTCCCTTATCAGCCCCATTTCGTCCCACACACCCAAGAGAGAAGAAAAGAGCAGCTGATCCATGAAGAAAAGAAGAAGAAGAAAGAAGTCCTTTCCATGTCTTGAGATTTTGAAGACAAATCTTCTCCATACTTCTTCATATCTTAAAGGTAAGTATATTTATGTATTCTCCTCTCTTCTATGCTTCATTTGATCCTTGAAATTCATGAAATGCATCAGATTTAATAAGGGTATGGAGGCTTACGTGAATAGTTAGGGTTAGACTTCATTTTTGAATCTATGGCTTAGCTTGAGTTTGTGGCTGATATTGTGCTTCCTTGTTGATTATACGAGCTTCTTTGCTTCCACTCTTGATTTATAATTCATTCTAGATGTTTTAGGGTTGCTTTCTCTTTGATAACTTGATTGAAACCTTGAGTTTTTAGCCATGAAAATGGAATTTCCGAACTGCTGCAGTCTGCTCATTTTCACCCAACTGCTGTCACTTTTTTGAGACCAAATGATAGAATTCTTGCCTCCAATTTCGTGTGCTAATGCTTGGTTATGTAATATACATGTTGTTCTATGAATGTGCTTCGTTTTTCCCTGAATTCATGCTTTATTAGGGCTGCAAACTTGAGTTCTTGAACCTTAAAAACTGCTCCCCTGTTTTGGAACTGTTGTGTGGATTTGTACTTTGTTGATTGAGTTAATGGCTTCCAATTCGTGTGAAATTGCATGGAGAGGTTGTGTACTAATTGCTTTACATGTTAGCCCTGTTTTGGCAAGCCTTTAGATCCATTTTCAGCCCCTAAACCGAAACGTGAAGCCTGTTTGTATGATATGTGCGAACCTAACTGCGGCTGTGATACTTGAAGTATTTGGTTGATCTCTTGTACTTATTTTCGTGTGAAATTGCATGAGTTTGAAGTATATGAATTGTTCTTTATGTTAGCTTTACCTTTCCTAGCTTTTAACTTGCATCTTGACCCAAATTTGAAGTGCATGGCCTGTTTGTAGGCATGGTATAACTAAACTGCTGCTGTTGCATTTTTGTGATTAGTTGGTGGTTCTAATGTGCTCCAATTCGTGTCAATTTGCATATACATGGAGTATATTAGTTGCTTAACATGTTAGCATTCTTTCCCCAAACTTTTAACTCCAAACTCAGCCCCTAAGTTGGTGATCATGGCATGAATGCATGGTTTGCTCTTCCTTGTCGGTTTTGGCATGATTTAGGACATGAATACCTGAATCTTTGTTGCATAAACCTTTTATTATGAGTTGGTTTGATGTTTATTTGGTTGGCTTTGAGTTTTGAAGAAGTTTGGAGCTGTAAATTTTGAGTTTTTGGCCCCTGACCCAAATCCACGGGGGTGGATTTATCCTTTGGAAAAAGTCCACCGGGGTGGATTTGGGTCAGGCCCTCTTGGTATGCTTTCTGGACTAAATCCATGGGGGTGGATTTGGGACAACAACTCTTTTTGCTCCGAACTTCGTTTTCTTGTTTCTTTTCGCTTGTTTCTTGATTCTCCCACCCTTAATTTGATCCCCATGCTTTGCTAACATGTTATATTATGTGTTAAGCTTTATGTTATGAATTTTTGCCTCATTTTGCATGCTCGTTTCCAAGTTATGATCTTATATGTTCTACGTGCTACCCTACGTGCATACTTGAATTGATGCTCCATTTATTCGTCTCGCATGATCTCTTCTTGCTACTTTTATAATATATATGCATAGATAACATGTTTTAATAAGTGTTACCTTGTATAATATGAAGTTGTGATCGAATTTAGTTGCTCGTTTTGATTTATGCTCTCTTGTGCTCTTAAGTGACTTAAGTGCTTTTCGATGTGCATGAATGAGTTAGAACTTTGTCTAATTGCTTAATATGCTAATCTCTTATTTCTTTTATAACTTGAGTGATATGCTAACGTGCTAATTTATGTGTTAACTTGAAAATATTGAAGTTATAGGACCGTTTGATATGAAAAACGTGAAATATGAACGTATATGCCTTAAGTATTGCATTTCATTTGCATCATATGCATTTGCCGAGCGTATATTTGGTACATATTGAGTCTAAGTTTGTCTTTTGTCGTCTGTTTTGTTCAGGGCTTCGTTCATGAGTCTTGAGGAGGTTTTTTTTTTAGGTGTGCTTTGGTGTGCTTACGTCCGGTTGGTTCGACAAGGTGAAGTTTTCTTTCCTTTTAGTTATTATGACCTAAAACCCTATATGTATTTCGAACCCGCATGCGACTTATCTGTGTATATATATATATATAGATATGTGTTTGGATACGTATTTTGTGGGAATTGGTCCCTTTGTTATGAAAGAATTTGGAAAACGCTTTTATATATATATATATATACATATATATATATATATATATATATATATATATACACGTAATCTATTTTACATTTGTTTGATTTGAACAGGGTTGGTGTGTGTGAACGTTTTAAAAATAGCGAGATTACGACTCTGAAGATAAGTCGGAAAATTATGAAATTTCGATATTAACTAAGTATGAATTATGAATTGGGCCCTGGGGAAGTGGTATGTGATTCTCGGGTCGACCATGGGGTCGCCGGGGTCTCTCACATCAACACAACTCCACCAATGGGAGACTTAGATCTCCTATGCCGATGGAGCGGTTAGGGCTGACCGTCGAAGGAGCGGGCGGGATCCCCCGACTCAGGTTATGTCGAGAATATGGGGGACGAGGATGGCCATCCTCATCCCCAACCGGAGAAGGAGGATTGTTTATGAATTTTGTAAGTATTTGCTTTGATTATGATTACGAAGGGAGTAAGTGGGTTTGAACTCGTTCTCGCCGAGTGGTTTGATTTAGATATGAACTTGATTCGTGAAACGGGAGTGGACTTCTAACTATTAAAATTGGTTGATTTTGGCCTTCAGCCTTAAACCCTTTTTCCTTATATATAGTATCACGGGATAAAATGATTTAGAATGCAAAAACCACGCCCGGTTCATGAACTTCTTCGACTTTGAATATGTTATGCTCTTATATATCTGTATGGGTGCGTGTGTTAGCCCCCTCACCAGTCTATAGGACTGACCCTCGTTATTTCTATCTTTTTCCCCGTTTTGTTTGAGTTTGCAGGTATCCGTTTGGGTGTTGGAGCTAGGCGGTTGTCCTTGAGTTTGGGTTGTAGATAGCTCAAGTCACATGCATTGTCTTTTGTTTTATTTATGCATTTTGCAAATATTGAGATATGTATAAGTTATGTGTTAAACTCGAAATTTTAAAGTTTTGTATAACTTGAATTGTTATTTTTGATATGTCTTAAGTATGTTGTTTGTGAGTTTATGAGATTCTGGTGCTTCCACATTCGTTGTTAATTTTGTTGTGTGCTCTGAGTAGGGTCTAGACCGCCTGGCTTAGGTTGGATTTTTGTTTGTCACCCGTTCGCCATGGCTTGATGCGTGGACAGAGTTCCCATTTCGTTTCACGTGTTGGGCTATGGTGCGGGGGATGTGGCGCCCTCCGCTCCGGGGTGTTACACCCATGGCGGGCTTTCTAGAGTGGGCCTACACCAGCTGTCAGACCACGTCTACTAAAACCAAGCCTTTAAAGATAGTGGGTCAAATAAATAGGCCTGATAAGTCTTGTCTCATTAACCGTATTTATTTAGCCCGTTTTATTTTAGTACAATCATCAATTAATAGAAGTCCAATAAGAAATATTCTTACAGTCTCCCACTGGACAATATTGATTGAAGTTTTGACCCAAAAAAAAAAAAAAGAAAAATGACACATTTTTAATCAAAATGACTCTCGGGCTAAATTACACACAAAAATTTTGACTGTGGCCACAGATTTTGAAAAGACAATACGACAATAGATAAGACTTTTAACAATCCGGTCCGGCAAAAGCACTAAATATCGGATCATGGCGGCGATTGCATCCTTTATTGATACAAGACCTTCCATGGTCACAAATACCAATAACTTCCACTGACATGGATTAAGATGTGGTGGTGTAGCAAGAAATAGCATTCCAAAATATGACCCAAATATGCTATTTCATTGTCGGTCCTCCGATTTTCTTGTATAATATGGATTTCTATGCAATATGAAATCCCAAAAAAATCTAATTTCCTTATCATATACGGGCCTCAAAAGCAATAGGAAACCCAAAGGAAATTATAGTTCTCTTGTAAGATATGGATTTCTAAAACACCATGAAATCCCAAGAAAACTTAACAACTTCTTAGGAAGTTATGTATGTCTCATTAATGCTCAATATACAATATGGTATGTTTATGAGACATACCCAACATTTCTTAAGAACAACACCCAATCTTAAGACAAATATACATGCGAGATACACAACTCAATCATGTGCGCATAAAAGAATCATTAATGAGTAAAAATAGTCTCGCATTGAGTGCACATAAGATATTCAAAATGTATATTCTATCCGCATTTTGAATGTAAATAAACTACATAGCTCAATACGCACATTATAAAGCTAAACTGCACTCACATATTCTCTTATCAAGTTATCAAAAGATTTACACATTAGCATGGGTAATGTACATGTCAAAATAACACCACATCAATTTCATGGAGAAACATTATCACTACTAACAAGTAGTATATCATCATTATAAAATCTAAGAAATATAGATGTACTCCCACTAATTCAATAATCATCACGTATCTACGTGAGAATTATAAATACCCATCAACAATAGCAAATAGAGCCATAATACAATATGCTCCTCAATAGACTAATCAAACATGTCTTATTAACCAATACGGAAACTAGGAGAGTTAATCAACAAACATAAGTCTCCTATTTTGTAACTTGTATTTTTCTACTCAATAAAACTTAGAAAAACCACAGTGAATTAATCAATGTTCCAAAATTCACTTTCAAAATATTTCCTTTCTCAAACTTTAACCACATGTAGGTTATATAAAGTACCGATCTATATCAAATTCTAGTGAAATAATGTTAATAATAATCAAGTCTATTATTTTCAAGAAATTTCACTAAATCAACAAGACATTCTAACAATCGATATATGAGTGTCTCAAATACTTGATCTGTTAGCTAATGGTCAACACCAATTGAGAAAAGATCGTGTTTCACAAAAGTTATGGGGTGTGTCATTTATTCCATAACAAAAAGTTCCATATTTCACAATTTGCAAGAAATTATTAAAAAACTAATATGACCACATTCACCCCTTTTTAAATAATTTCTTTGAAAATAACTTTTGACAGAAACAATTCTTAAAGAACTCCCACGCATCTAGATAAATTAAATACTAATATGAGTTCAAGACGGTATGAACTCCCACATATCCATATGAGTTAAAAAAAATTTTGAACCATAATTAACATGATTCGAGTTAAGTATATAACCCAAAAATAACAACCAACAATTTTTCTCCATGATCAATTTAATAACAAAATAAAAATCATTCCCTAATAAAATGCAAAATACCTTTATTCAAATAAATTTTAAGATATTTGTTGAATAGGATCTCAAAGTGAAAGAACTCAGTATATAAATAATAAATTTATCTTAAAAGAGTTTACTATATCTTTCACACATTCCTATCACATATTGGGAATCAAGCTAGTAGCGGATATCAAAATTTAAAATTACCAGTCATACCTAAAATATTTTGTCATTTCTGATTTAAACAATAGTAGTATGTATATAACAAAAATCAGATATTTGGATCAAGCAATAGTCAAATAAAGTGCAAGATCAAATAATTTCAAATATTGCATACTAACCCAAAATCAATAATTTTACACATATTTGGTAAATATTTATGTTCAAGTTGCAAATATAAGAGTTCAAACATAATTTCTCAAAGTACTAAAAGAACATGTTGAATGTAAATCCTGTCAATTTATTTGGAATTAAACATGACACATATAGTAACAGTTTAAGGTGAAATTCTTAGTCAAATTCTTACAATCAATGCAGAATTTTAGAATTTGACATTTTCTCCAATATCATTATAGCTTCCACACAATTATATTTAAAATCACTTACTCAACTATTTTGAAATCACTTTGAAAAATAATTTTCTTTATATCTCAAGAAAAGTATCTTGAAAACAAGACTAAAAATTGAGTAAAGTCTCCATTAGAGTACGGAAAAATCTCTACTTCATAATGTAACAAATATGGTGGAACAATTAAATTACACATAGTCAGAGATCACGAATCTAAAAGTTTAAGTAATACTTCATACTTAAAACCAACTCAAAGATTCTTGGTAATGTGACACATGTATTTTACTCAAATAACTAAAATTTCACATGAGAAAAGAAAATCCCACATAAATCATAAAAAATATCAACTTTAGAGATTTTTCAAAAGCAATTTCATGCCTATAATTACCTCACAATTAACAATACATTGTGTCAAATTTTATATTTAGGCTTACAATTTTACTTGTTTCAAGTAAATTCTCATAGAGCCTAAAATCAATAGCCAATAGTAATGTTCCAAATATCAAGACAAGAAAACATGCTCAACCAAAAGTATTAGCCTATCATTTATGCTAATAAACAATAAGTTTCTAATTACATGCACAATTTATATAAATGCAATGTAATTATGTAACAAGAACATTTATTTAAAATAAGCTGGAACCAATATAGCTTATTTATCAGAAAATTAACACATGTTATGACAAACTCCCCTTTGGGCAGAGTTTATCACACAAAACATATTTTCTCCATGCAAGAGCGGTACAAAAATATCCTAATTTTTGAAAAGTTAACTCCTTTGGGAGAACGAACCCTCTAAATTAGTAAATTTCAGTCAATATGCTCTGCATCAATAGTTCAAAATATTTATTCATATAAACTCCATTTAAACAAGTGAGGATATATTTCGTTATTTCATAAGAATTCATCAATATTCATTTGATATATCATGCACGTTTCAATATAGGACATTTAATCACATAAGATCATATAATATACACATGATGGAGTTCAACATATTATTTTGTATACTTGAAACTATGTATACAAAAAATTACTATTCAAGCTCATAGTAACAATACAGAAAAACATGAATGCAACATATTATGATCATCGGGAAATCAACAAGAATAAGCTTAGAAAATATAGCTTTATTCTATAGAGAGTCCAGGGTGTCATGACAAACTCCCCTTTAGGCAGAGTATGTCACACATAATAGACCCTTCCGTGCAAAACAGTATAGAAATACCTCAATGTTCGAAATCGCTTCCTTTGGGAAACTAAATTTTCTTAATTGATGTACCCTGTCATTATGTCTTGCACAAATAAAATAAAATTATTATACATATCTCACCCCCTTTGGGCAGGTAAGAATGCATAATAATTCATTCACTCGAAATATGCATGTTCTAAATTTTACAAGTCTTCATAAATAGAACACTTTTGTGTAACTATCTACTTAAACTTAATAAATTAGGAACATAACCGAGTTCTAATAGATTGCCCAATTTGCACACGCACGATATGTATGCAAATACTCCCACAAAATAAAGTACGAAAACTATGTACTTTTGGAAGTTATCTATAATAGAATATGTTGCATGCAAATTATTCCCAAAATCTAATTTGCATGTAAAGCAGTCAATCAAAGTAATTCGATTCCAATCAATATGATTAAATATGTGAATCATATTCACCTTTTATAAAAATTTAGTGAATAATGAGTAACTTAGTCCCAATACAATAGTCATTCAATATATTTGATCACAAATTTCTCAAGTTGAACCGAATAACATTTGAGAGCAAAGGAACAACTAACCTTACAAGCTGTACTCCCCACTCAAAAAGATTTTGGGGTCAAAAACACATCTAGCTGTAAAACGCATTGAATAAAGTCGTCTGATCACAAATTTCTTCTAAACATGCCAGAACTGAGGTGAACACCTGCATTTTCTTCATTCTAGACCCCTTGACAAAATGAATCTTTTAAGTGTATCATTGTTAGGAATTTGTTACATAAACTCAAGGAAATAAATGTAAATCACTTCACCCATAAGCAGAAGTCTGTCATCCTCTGGATCAATGTTTGTGTACATCAGGTAAAGAAATTCAATAAGATCAAGACTTAAATCCACTTTAGACCTACCTTGCTTGATTAATATAAAATATTTAATCAAGAAATATTAAATTTCAAATTCGTGAAAGGACACGAGATTTATATGTTTAAACTAGGCCCCACTTTATTGCATTGACCCAATTTTATACGTCAAGAAAATCCAATCATGAAGGAAGTATAAGAAAACTTTCTCACAATCAAATAATATTTTGGACCCTGCATGATATTTATATGATATTCACTCTTAACAAAATAAGTGAATAATCCATTATTAATTTGAACTAAATCTATATTGTATTCCAATGCAACTTAAGCTCCAAATATTAGTTTTACATTGACATACGAGTCCTTTTCTGCTACATGATTTAATATGATGAATGGATATTGAGTGACTAGATCTAAGAAATAAATTGTCAAAGGCAATTCAAAACTTACGTGCGTTAACAATGTTACATCTCAATCATGGTAACACCAAGTGGTCCTGAACATTGCTTTCATCATTCAGACAATAAAATTAACCTTACAAGAATCAAAAAGAAAGGAAAACTATTGCTAGCACAAAATGGTGTCATCATATGAGTACAAAATTATGCGAATTAAGAAATGAAACAATTAAAATAACCAACAATATTATGGGAATTATATTAACTATGGTTTTAGCTAATATCAGCTTAAGACAACAGTCAACTTGCAAGGACTTTGGTACAGGACTGAGGGAGTTATCCATATATAACTTTTCCAGTTTCAATGATTCCAATCTCTACTTGTTTTAAAACGAGGATATAATAAGGCTACAAAACATAAACTAGATTTCATGAGAGAATTAGAAATCATCTCCGCATAGCAAAAGAAAAACAATTCGGATCCAAGTCAAATATTATATGGAAGTATTTTGTCGGAAGCAAAATTCATAAATATCCGGATAAATTTCGTAATCAATCCCCACCATGACTTTCAATAAACAAGGTGTAAGTACAAAGGAAAAAGAAAAATTAGTGGAGACATCGATATGCCATATTGCCATATCTTCACAAAACCACTTACAATTCATGTGTGGGACCGTCATAGTGAAGGAATAATAGGCCACAAAATTTAAATCTCATAATATAGAGAACATCCGTAGAGAGGGCCATGTAAATAAACGTGTAATTATTTTCACGTTTTCTTCTTTTAGGCAAGGTCAGTTAGTAAATAGATTAGCTAGTGGGGTTTTAAAGTATGTTAATTGGCTTCATTCTTTGTCCGTGTATATATATTATCTCTGTACTCCTTTTGAAGAATAATAACATAAATCAATTCCAAAACAGAGTTTTCTAATTTTCTCAACATCATATACATCAAAGTTACGGATTTGATGTGATAAAATTTTAAATCCGTACTTTGATATTCATGTGAATCAAATAACCAAGATTACTGTTCTAAACTCATAGATGCGTGACTCTGATACCAACTGTAAGAAATTTTAGCCAAGATCAACATCATGAATTTAGAACACCAATATAATTGAGAGTGTAGATATACCTGATTTCCGCATATTGAATTGAACCTGATATTTATCGATCTTGTTGGACAATTTAACGTGGTATGCTTGACTTCTCTGGCTAGATCTTCCTCTTTTTCTCTCACCGAAAGTTGACAGCTTAGATGGGAAAGCAGAATCAAGAATGTGGAGTGGAGAGGGGACCTAGCCATCAATAAATATAACCCTAGGAGCCCTCCCATCACGGGCTTTCTAGAGTGGGCCTACACTAGCTGTCAGACCACGTCTACTAAAATCAAGCCTTTAAAGATAGTGGGTCAAATAAATAGGTCTGATAAGTCTTGTCTCATTAACCGTATTTATTTAACCCGTTTTATTTTAGTACAATCATCAATTAATAGAAGTCCAATAAGAAATATTCTTACATATGAACGTTCTGTTTATAATGATAGTTTCACGAGTAATCATCTTGATTCTTCAGTGTTGGAGCTCCGGTATCTGAGGTATCTAGACATGAGTGCAAACAACTTTTAGCTCAGCCCTATTCCTGCCTTTCTTGGCTCAATGACGCAGCTACAGCATCTCAATCTCTCATATGTAAACTTTAGTGGTGTTGTTCCACACAATCTTGGCAACCTTTCGAGTTTGCGAGTACTTGATCTCAATTCCACAGGAGATACACTCGTTGATGATCTCATGTGGGCTTCAAATCTGTCGTCTTTGGAGCATCATAATATGGCTGGTGTGGACTTGAGTCGAGCAAAACATTTATCAGAGGTACTATTCCCTATGCTTCCTTCAATACTTGTCTTGCGCTTGTCTGGAACCCAACTTAGTCACACACATCTTCCCCAATTCTGTGTGAATTCTTCATTAATTACTAATATCCAACACCTTGATTTAAGCGCCAATTCATTTTAGGGGGAATTCCCTTGCTTTCTCCATAATATGACTTCGCTGAGAGTCCTTGATCATTCTAGAAGTCAATATAACTCTTCTAGCCCTCATGCCTTTCTTAGATTGACAAATCTTGTCCATCTCGACCTTTCTTATAACTCACTTCACCATAAGGCAAATTGGATCTCTGATTTCCTTTTGTATAAATGCCACTTGAAATCATTGAATTTGCGTGCTAATAAGTTTTACGGGGAGTTACCTGGAAGACTCTTTAGAAACTTATCTGTGAGATATTGCTGGACTCACAAAGTGGAGACATTTGATTTGGGGATAAACCGATTCGACGGTCATTTACCACAAGAGATGAGTGAATTGAAGCAACTAAATGTTCTCGATCTTTCAAACAATGCGTTTACAGATCCTATTCCTACTTCTATTGGGAAATTGAGAGCCTTGAGATATTTGTTTCTTCGTGATAATCATTTGAGTGGGGAATTTCCTATTTCTTTAGGGCAGTTGTCGGATCTTGAGAAGATTGATATATTTGGTAATTCCTTTAATGGCACACTTTCTGAGCTTCACTTTGCAAGCCTGTCAAAGTTAGAAGAGCTTTGGGCAGACTCCATCAATTTGAGCTTGGCGTTTGATTGGGTGCCTCATTTTCAATTGAAAATGCTTTATTTGGAATTTTGTGAAATTGGAGGTGGTCAATTTCCTCCATGGCTTCAAACCCAAAAGGCACTTAAGACACTTTATTTGCATAATTTTAGCATTTCAAGATCTCTTCCGCAATAGCTTCATTACTTAAATTTAACAGACATAAATCTGTCTGACAATATGATCAGTGGGTCAATACCAAAGCTTCCTCCCTACTTGACAGACTTAGATTTGTCCCACAGTAAGATCAATGGTTCAATACCAAAACTTCTTCCTTACTTAGTAGACTTAGATTTATCCCACAACAGGATCAATGGTTCAATACCAAAGCTTCCTTCCTACTTGAGAAGCTTAGATCTATCTCACAACCATATTGTGGGACCAATACCCAAGTTTGATTCCAACTTGAATCTCTTGAGTATATCAAATAACAAGATGAATGATTCCTTACCTGATTCATTATGTCAACTTAAAGCTTTGAGATATTTGGATCTCTCCAAAAAATCATTTTTCAGGAAGTATTCCAAATTGTTGGGCCAACCTACAAAGTTTAGTTGCATTGAAATTATCATCCAATGAGCTTTCTGGTGTCATACCAAACTCCATTGGAGAAGCTAGGTCTTTGACGTAGTTATACATGAGCAACAATAGTTTAACTGGGCAACTTCCTGCTACGCTGAAAAATTGCACATCATTGTATCATTTGGATGTAGGCAAAAATATGTTATCTGGAAATTTGCCCGATTGGATTGGCCAGCACCTGCATTATTTGGAAGTTCTCGGACTTGGAAAAAATGAGTTCAATGGCGTGATTCCGCATACTTTCTGTCAATTGTCAAATCTTCATTTAATGGACCTTGCAAAAAATAAGTTGACAAGAGACATTCCAAACTGCTTTGGTGATCTCTTTGGCATGCGCGATGACTATCATGATGTTAGGAAAACTATAAGTTAGGAGGTTTGTTAGGGGTTTGTTAGTCACTTACCGTATTTATACGGGACTCTTATGTATATATGTTTGTAACCCTACTTTGTATTATGTACAAGTTTTACGATCAATTACAGAATAATAAGAAAAGGTTTTCTCCCAAACTCCATGGCTTCTCAACTATCCAACATGGTATCAGAGCGGGCGACGATCCATTAATACGGATCCGAACCTTGCTCATCACGCACCAGACCTTTCTCGGCGATGGCCAAAGATAGTAGCAGTACCAACACCGGCAGGGAATCGCAGCAGCCAGTCGATTCCCTCGCCACGCAATTTGCAAGCATTCTTCAGCACATACAGCCCCAAACAGAGAATAATCAGTCATCGATACCTCAGAACGTATCGATCAACATCAAATTAAACCAATTTAATTATTCACTATGGTCCCGATTGATGAAGATGGCAATTGGGGGCCGGGGAAAATTAAACCACCTCACCGGGACGCCAGCACCACCGGCGACGGAACATCCGACCTATCATAGATGGGAACAGACCGATCTTATTGTATGTTCTTGGATTTTAGACAATATGGAGCCGGAATTAATTAGCAATTACGTCGAATACCCCTCGGCAAAGGCTCTTTGGGACGGATTGAAGGCTACCTAGCAGTGATAGCCTTCAAATATACGACCTCACTGTTCGTGCCAACAACACAAAGCAAGGATCAGACACCATTGAACAGTATTACAGTAATATGCAGAAAATATGGCGAGAAATTGAGGCAAGACAACCTAACCCAATGGTGCACGAGGAGGATATTCAGTGCTTCAATCGCCTCAGGTCCGAAACATGGCTTTTTCAGTTCCTCGCCGGAATCAACGACACATACGATTTCGATCGGCGAGATCTCTTAAAGGAGGACCCCCTACCGACCGTAGAAAAGGCATATGCAGCGATTCGAAGAGAGAGTGCTCGGCGAGGAATCATGAATGCCGATGGCCGGAATTCATCACAGGCGGGAAGTTCAGAGATCGGAATGGGGCTTATCGCGCAGACCAGTAAGGGTTTTGGACCTGGGTTATCAGACGAAAATCGGAGGCGGCAGAAAGCAGAACCACTACGCCGCGGACCGTTTCCTCCAAGGCGGAATGAGTCGCCGGTCAAGTGTGACAAGTGTGGGCGATTCAGACACAAAGAGGAGAGTTGCTTTGAAGTTATTGGGTTTCCCGACGGCTGTCGCAGCCAGCGGCGCGACAGGGCATCGCCGGGCTACGGCGCAGCAAGGAAGGTGACTACCGGCACCGGTGAGGACAAAACGGCGACTGAGCCAGGGCTGACAGTCATTGAACCGACGAACTCAATGAACCGTGAAGGTGAGAAAAAAACAGGGACGGCGCATTTTGTGAAGAGAGGAACTGAATCTGAGCTAGGTATTGTACACTCTCATGCTAATTTACATATTTACCCCTCAGCCACCTTAAATGCAAATGTACCTTCAAGTTCTGGCATGCATGATTTAAATTCTGTAGCAAAATGTTTGGCCTTAAAACAGAATGATGAGACAGGTCCACATGTGGTTGGTAAGAATCATAGGGATTCTCGTTGGATTTTTTATTGTGGTGCTACAGATACTATGACGTATGACCGGACAGACTTTGGAGACATTTCTGTACCTAAGACAACAACCATTCAGAATGCAACCGGTGGGGTTTATCCGGTCCAAGGAGAAGGGAAAATTGTTCTATCTCCCACTGTAAATTTGAATAATTGTCTTTATGTACCTGATTTGTCCTGTAAACTATTGTCAATTAGTCATGTCACTAAAGAATTAAATTGTATTGTGTTGATGTATCCCACCTTCTGTCTGTTACAGGATATTCAGTCGGGGAGAGTGATTGGGCATGGTACTGAAAATGGGGGTCTGTACTTTGTTGATGAGGTGGCTCACTAAGGAATTGCAGCGCTTGCTCACGGGACAGTGGAACGTCAGAAGTGGTTGTGGCACCGACGTTTGGGGCACCCTTCGTCAGGGTATCTTCATTTATTATTTCCTAAGCTTTTTTCAGAATAGTGATAGACTCCCTTGTGAGACTTGTATGATTTTCAAAAGTCATAGACATCATTTTGCTTTATCAGACTCTAAAACTAAGCATGTTTTTTCGTTGGTTCATTCTGATGTTTGGGGACCGGCACCAGTTTTGGGTAATTACAATCACAGTCATGGTTTTAACTATTTTGTGTTGTTTGTTGATGACTGCTCTAGGATGACATTGGTTTATTTTCTCAAGAACAAATTTGAGGTTCCCTCCAAGTTTGTGGAATTTTTTAATATGGTCCGAAACCAGTTTAAAACTCACATTCAGGTTCTAAGGTCGGATAATGGGGGGGGAATATGTCAATACAACTCTTAAGCAGTTTTTTAAGGAAAATGGTCTTATACATCAAACATCGTGTTCCAACACCCCACAACAAAATGGGGTGGCAGAAAGAAAAAATCGACAGCTTCTTGAGATGTCCCGTGCCATGTTGCTTGAATCTCATTGTCCTAAGTCTTTTTGGCCTGAAGCACTAGCTACGTCTGTTTATCTGGCGAACCGCCTTCCCACTAGAGCTTTGAACTTTGTCACCCCACTCAAACACTTTAGTACTCAGGTTGATATACCATCCACACTCACCTTGACCCCTCGGGTGTTTGGTAGCTCTTTATTTGTTCACATACCTAAGTCTGATTGAACCAAAGTGGATCCGTGTGCGTTGAAGTGTGTCTTTGTGGGGTATGGGGTGAATCAGAAGGGTTATCGGTGTTATCATCCGCCTACTCATCGTCTTTACACCACTATGGATTGTGAGTTTCTTGAGACGGAATTTTATTATTCCCAACCCAGTGCTCAGGGGGAGAGTAGTCAGCAGCGACAGCAGGATCAGCTGGGTTGGGTGTCACACCCCTGGCCGGACATACAGCAACAGTCTCCATGGAGGAATTCCAGAGAGTTTGTCAGATTTGGATTTTCTACAATATTTGAACTTGTCCCACAACCATTTGTCGGGGTTGATTCCAACAAGGCATCATTTCCAAACTCTTGAAGATCACATCAATTTACGCAGGCAATCCTGGACTCTGTGGAGCTCCATTGCCAAAGAAATGTAATGAAGACATAGCGTCAAAATCTCCCAATGTTGATGAAAATGAGAGAGTTGAATATGAAGATGATAGGAATGACAAGATAATCTTCTATGGAATTATTGCGAGTGGTTTTGCCACCGGATATTGGGGAATCATTGGAGTTTTGGTCCTGAAAAGAAGCTGGAGATATTCTTTTTTTCAGTTTGCCAAAGATGTGATACTTGTTTTAGGCCCCGTTTTTTACATCTTCGACCTATTTTGGACTCTTTTAACTCGTTTTTTGATCTATTTATCCCATTTTGGACTCATTCGACTTCTTTTGGGTCATTTTCACCCGTTTTGGATCTATTTTACCATTTGGATCCGTTTTACCCACTTGGATCCATTTTACTGATTCGGATCGATTTTACCCACTTGGATCCATTTTACCCATTTGGATCCATTTTACCCATTTTGGATCCATTTTACCCACTTAAATCCAGTACCCATTTTGGATCGATTTTACTCACTTGGATTCATTTTACCCACTTGGATCAAATTTACCCATTTTGGATCCATTTTATCCACTTGGATCCATTACCCATTTTGGTTCGATTTTATCCACTTGGATTTATTTTACCCATTTTGGATCCATTTAGATAAATTTTACCCACTTTGATCCATTTTACCCATTTGGATTCCCATTTTGGATCCATTTTAACCACTTGGATCCATTTTACCCATTTGGATTCATTTTACCCACTTGTATCCATTTTATTCATTTGGATTCATTTAACCCCTTTGAATTTATTTTACCCATATTTTACCCATTTCGGATCCATTTAAAATATGTGGATTTATTTTATCCACTTGGATCAATTTTACCCACTTGGATCTATTTTACCTACTTGGATCTATTTTACCCATTTGTATCAATTTTACCCATTTTGTATCCATTTTACCTATTTTGGATCCATTTTACACATTTAAATCCATTTTACCCATTTGGATTCATTTTACCCATATTTTACCCATTTTGGATCTATTTTACACATTTGGATCCATTTTAACCACTTGGTTCCATTTTAACCATTTGGATTCATTTTACCCACTTGTATCCATTTTACTCATTTGGATCCATTTTACCCATATTTTACCAATTTCGTATCCATTTTGGATCCATTTAACATATTTGGATCTATTTTACCCATATTTTATCCACTTAGATCCATTTTACCCACTTGGATCTATTTTACCCATTTGTATCAATTTTACCCATTTTGGATTCATTTTACCTATTTTGGATCCATTTTACACATGTGGATCCATTTTACCCATATTTTACCTATTTTGGATTTATTTTACACATTTGGATCCATTTTAACAACTTGGATCCATTTTACCCATTTGAATCCATTTTACCCATATTTTACCCATTTTGGATCCATTTAACACATTTGGATCTATTTTACCCACATATCGTCAACATCTCTCACCCTGTAAAACACCGGCAGATCCCGTCGCCGGAGATACCCCTCCATTCCCGGCACACTTATCACCGTTAAATCCAAATCTATGCAAATTTATATAAATAAATTAAAATTTCAAAGCCAATTCCTTTTGAATTTTAGCTCTGGAATTATAAATTACTTTCAGGGGAACTTCTCCAGCCTCAGTTACTTCTTTAAAATAGAAATTAGCCTAGAAGGAGCAAGCGCCGATGGTCCTGAAATATATGAAAGGAATCCCCATTTCTTCAGCCACCGGTACGGCGAAGCTTAAAACCCTATCCATGATTAGGCAGGACACACGCCGCCATGCTCTTCCGTCGCTCAAGGCAAACGGCGGAGGACCGCTGTACACTTGCAGCCGTGCTCAGATGGTGTTTTGCAAGTGTCCGAGTAATTGAGTGAGCGAGAAAGGATCTAAAAGATTTCAGATTAGAGCATAATTAATTAATTTAATCATAAAAGAGAAGATTTGAGATTAGTGCATGATTGATTAACTAGAGCATGCGAAAATTTATCTCACAAACTAATGAAAATATGTTGTATATTTTATGATTTTCAGCTTGATACTTAAATAACATGCGAAAAAGAAATGCTAGATGATTCCTTTAATTCTTCATTCTTTTCCAATTTTGGTAGACACATAAGGTAAGCCCTTGAAATTTGAACTCCAAAGGTTTGGGATTACGCTTAATAGTAACGTTAAATATGTAAATCACCTTACCTTTTTTATTTTCTTGATTAGCTTAGTTGAGTATTGTGCCAAGAAAAGTGAGTGTTTCATTTGAAAGTTGTCCTTAAGCATAAAGACGTTTGCTCCAGTCAACCCCAATCAGTCTGGAATTTAATTGGTTGATCGGGAGAGATGATAAGGTATTGTGGCCTCAGGCTCACAAATTTGTGTATATATATATATATATATACACTATATTGGCTTAGGAATTAATACACTTATATTTCAACTAAGGAAAGAATTAACTGGATATATTTTTCATAGAGTAGTCAAATTCAGAATGGGGAAGACGTGCTACTTTTCTGCAATTCTCCACTTGTTAATTTTTGGGTTTGCAGTTTGGTCTTCACTTGCAACAAACACAAGTAGTTTTGGTTGCCTTTCAGGGAAGAGGGATTCTCTCCTAAAGCTGAAAGCAAGCTTTGAAGATCCTGCTAACAGATTGTCTTCATGGCATACTAACACTGATTGCTGCATGTGGAGAGGTGTCGCGTGTGATGATAACAACAGTCGTGTTGTTGGCCTTCGTCTCAGAAATACTCACAGGTGGTCTTACTATGTTGATGAAAGTTCAGTTTATTATTGCAGTTTGAAGAGTAATCATCTTGATTCTTCACTGTTGGAGCTCAAGTATTTGAGCTTTCTAGACTTGAGTGGGAACATGGTTCGCCGGAACTGCTTCGGAACTGGCAGAACGGCCGTTCCGGAATGGGAACGGCAGCCTTCGTTCCGCTGTTCTGGTATGGAACGTGGACTGACCTCGAACGCCATTTTTTGGCCTTGGAACGGTGTTCCGCGGCGTTATAACTGCGGAACGGAACGGATTGTGAAGAAACTAACAGTATTGGTCAAGATTCTTTTTATGTTTCTGAGATGACATTATATTCTCACTCAATGAATTATTGTTTGCTCACATTATTTCACTTTCTTTCCTCTGCTTTAGTCTTTATCTGCTCCAGAATCCAGATCTACTTTGTGCGAGAAATCTTCCCAACCCACATCTACTTTGTTTGAGAAAAAAGAAGTTATGTGGTTGATGCTTATGAGTAGAAGGTATAATTTGCAGTGTTAATGTATTATAGTACTCTTCCGTCTTAGCTTTTGAATTGGAATTGATCTTATTTTTCTTAAATTTCAGGTGAGGCTAGAGCACGTCCTTGAGAGGATAAGATTGATATCTGATGCTGCAAACACAGAGAGAGCCGCCTACAGCCCTATTTATAGCTCATGATCAGCTCTCCCCCATTTCGGGATTTGATTTCTCTTGAAATTAAAGCACACCTTGAAATGCGCTTAAAATCCTTCATTCCCTTTCATGTTTCATCTGCAGATCTTTCAGGTATGTTCATCAATTCAATTTGATTTCCTTAATGATTTTCCACGGATTTGATTTTTGGAAGAGAGACGGAAGGAAACTTTCTTTAGAAATTCAATGTTGTATTATTGATTAGCCATTTTCTATTGAAATAAGAAGTTCGCTAGAAGCCTGGAACAATCCATAAGTTAGAAATTAGATTTTGGGAATTTCTCTATTCATTGATTTCTGAATATCAAAACTGGTTACAACAGAAGTACAATATATAACGATACAAATGCCTACAAGTAAGGAAGAGATATGTACAAGGAATATAATCTGCTAACTAAGGAAACAAATCCCGACTAATTAGTCGTAATCTCTAACACTCCCCCTCAAGCTGACCGTGGGATCGCACACATTCAGCTTGCTAAGAACGTTTGAAAACACTCGCTCAGTAACAACCTTAGTGAGAATATCGGCCAACTGATCTTCTGACCGCACAAACGGAAACGTTACGATCCCACTCTCGAGTTTTTCCTTTATAAAGTGTCGGTCCACTTCTATGTGCTTTGTTCGGTCATGCTGAAATGGGTTTTCTGAGATGATTATCGCCGCCTTATTATCGCACCACAAACGACACTTCTCTTTTACTGGAAATCCAAGTTCCTCAAGGAGCTTTCGTAACCACAGGACTTCTGCCAGTCCTCGTGTAATACCCCTGAACTTGGCCTCTGCGCTGGATAGTGCAACTACTTTCTGCTTCTTGCTCTTTCACGTGACAAGATTGCCACCAACAGTGGTAAAATAATCCGAAGTGGAGCGCCGATCATCCTGATTTCCGGCCCAATCTGCATCCGTATAGGCCTTAACGGATAGATCTTTGTGCTTTTGGAACAACACTCCTCTCCCGGGAGTCCCCTTAAGATATCTGACTACTCTAAGTGCTGCTTCCATATGATCCTGCTGAGGTCGGTGCATAAACTGACTTAACACGCCTACTGCATAGGCAATATCAGGCCTCGTGTGTGACAAATAGATCAACTTCCCAACGAGGTGCTGATACCGGCTCCGGTCAACCATTTCTGCATCTTCTTTTATCCTTAGCCCGTGATTCACAACGATAGGAGTCCCTGCTGGTTTGCTGTCAAGTAACCCTGTCTCTGCTAATAGATCAAGTACGTACTTCCGTTGGAAAATAAAGATTCCCCGCCTTGACCTAAGTACCTCAATCCCTAAGAAGTACTTCAATTCCCCCAAATCTTTCATTTTAAATTCCTCAAACAAATTCTTCCTCAAATGCTTAATTTCCTCAAGATCATTCCCAGTGATGATCATGTCATCAACATAGATGATAAGACAGGTTACTAACTCACCCCTCATCTTAAAGAACAAAGTATGGTCCGAATTACTCTGTTTAAACCCATACTTTCTCATAGCAACTGTGAATCTCCCAAACCAGGCTCTCGGTGACTGCATGAGCCCATAGAGTGCTCTCTTCAACCTACATACTTTCCCTGCACAAAACTGTTCAGAGAACCCTGGTGGAGGCTCCATGTATACTTCTTCTTCCAACTTCCCATGTAGAAAGTCATTCTTCACAACTGATGCAACGGCCAATCCTAATTAGCTGCTATCAAGAAAAGTACTCTGATGGTGTCAATCTTAGCAACTGGAGAAAAAGTCTCTGAATAATCCACTCCGTACGTCTGTGTATACCCCTTGGCTACCCATCTAGCCTTGTACCGCTCAATGGACCCATCTGATCGATGTTTGATGGTGAACACCCATCGGTAACCTACCGGTCTCTTTCCAGGTGGCAATCTACACCTTTCCCAAGTCATGTTCTTTTCAAGGGCCATCATCTCTGTTTTCATGGCCGACTTCCACTCATCTTTCTTCTGAGCATCTTCAACTGTTCTAGAGAGCACATCGGCGTAAACTGTTGCAGAATATGCTCTAGATGTCACTGTTAGCTTTCCCTGTGCATAATCAGCCACCGGATACTGGGATTTTCTGAGTTCATACTCCGGTTCATACCTCTTTGGAGGCACTCCCCGATTACTCCGTGGTGGAAGAACATACCGGTCACTTCCCGTGGGCTCCCCCTGAACCTGTCGTTCCTGATCCTATAATTATTCCTGAACCTGTCTCTCCTGATCCTCAGGAACATTCAGTGGTTCGGATCCTGGGATTGGTGCTGACATAAGGGGCTGAACTGTGGGGAGACGTCTGCTCGGTGGTCCCGCCTACTGGATCTTTTGGGTCCGGATCTGGCATAGTGAAGTATGACACCCAACTTTGTGGATCTATAGACTGCTCCCCCTGACTGCTAGGTTGGGTGTGGTAGAAGAACTCAGTTTCTAGGAAGTCACAATTCATGGTGGTGTATAGGTGTCGTGTGGATGGGTGATAACAACGATACCCTTTTTGATTAACCCCATACCCAACAAAGACACATTTAACTGAACTTGGGTCAAATTTGGTACGCTCCTGTTTAGGGATATGGACAAATACTGAACACCCAAAGACACGAGGCTGAAGAGTAAGAGGTGAAGGAATACTAACATATCTGGAAAGTTCTGAGAGTGGTGTCTTAAGATCAAAAATCTTAGTGGGCAGCCGATTGAGAAGATAAACGGCTGTGGCAATAGCTTCAGGCCAAAAAGACTTAGGGACACCTGCATCAAACATAATAGCCCTAGCAATTTCAAGGATAATTCGATTTTTACGTTCAGTAACCCCATTTTGTTCAGGTATATAAGCACAGGTGGTTTGGTGAACAAGACCTTTTTCTGAGAAAAACTGTTTAAAACTGGAATTAACATATTCCCCCCCATTATCTGACCGAAGAATCTGTATTTGAGCCTTAAACTAAGTTTGGACCATGTTATAAAACTGGACAAACTTAGAAAAAACCTTTGATTTATGTTTCAAAAAATATATCCAAGTCATGCGCGAGCAGTCATCAACAAACAACACAAAGAAACGAAAACCAGAGTGAGAGCCCGTATACGGAGCTGGACCCCAAACGTCGGAATGAATGAGGGAAAAAGCTATGTTCATACGAGTTCCAGAATATGGATATGACTGTTTATGACTCTTGGCTAGGATACAAGTCTCACAGGATAACTGACTCTTAGACTGAAAGATACTGGGAAAGAGTAAGTGTAAGTAGCTAACTGATGGGTGACTTAACCGACGATGCTATAACCACTGTTGCCTCTCAACAGTCCCGTGAGCCAGCGCTGCAGTTTCGTTTTGAGCCATATCATCCACATAGTACAACCCACCACGTTCAGTGTCACGCCTAATCACTTTCCCCAACTGAATATCCTGCAGAAGACAGAAACCAGAATAGATCACTACAACGCAATTTAATTAGCTAGTAATATGACTAACAGAAAGCAGCTTGCAGGATAAACTAGGAACATATAGGCAGTTTTTCAAGGTTAAGGATGGAGATATATTAATTGTTCCGGTGCCCTGAACCGGTAATAGATCTCCGTTAGCACACTGAATAGGTGGTCTTGTAGACTTTGACACGGTAATCAAGTCATTACTGTCAAAAGTCATGGTATCGGTGGCCCCGCAATCAATGACCCACTCGACTGGCTTGGATCCTTGGGTTATATAGGCATTTTCACATTTTGGGGGGTCATTTTGCACATCTTTCAAACCTAGGGGACTGATCTGTAAAGATTCTGAAGTTGGGGGACCAATCTGTGGTTTCTCCGAACTATAGGGACCAATCTGCAAGTCCTTCAAAATTGGGGGATCAATCTGCAAATAATCACTTAATGAGGGCTGGGTTTGCAGACCCCCAACCCTAAGACGTTGAATATCTGCCGCATTGCTCCATTCTTGGGGATTATTCGCCACTTCTCCCCAAATTTCTCCTACTGTGTTCATCGTCTCCGCTTGCTGACTGGATAGTCGCCGCCACGTCGGCGGTAGTCCTGTCCTTGTGGTGGTCGGCGGCGCTAGTCTCACCGCCGGTGCCCTTTGCTGTACATACCCGAGACCCTGGGCGGTCTCTTCTTCTTCTCTGTTTGCTATCTCTGTGGCGGTGGCTATGGCGGCGCTACTGATGCCGCCGCCGCCGTCAAGCCTCTGTATCTCTCCTTCTTCGTTTGCTGTTGCTGTGTCTTTGGTGACGACTATGGCGGCGCTACTGGTGCTGCCGCCGTCACCATGCCGCTGCTGTCTGTTTTTTTGTGTTTTAGTGGCGAGGGCTATGGCGGCGCTACTGGTGCTGCCGCCGTCGCACTGTGAACACTCCGTCTCTGATGGTCGCTGGTTTAAGGATTTGGTCATAGCTGCAAATAATGAGCCCGAAAATTTCATCGAAAAATTAAGATCGACGAACCTGCTCTGATGCCAAGTTAGAAATTAGATTTTGGGAATTTCTCTATTCATTGATTTCTGAATATCAAAACTGGTTACAACAGAAGTACAATATATAACGATACAAATACCTACAAGTAAGGAAGAGATATGTACAAGGAATATAATCTGCTAACTAAGGAAACAAATCCCGACTAATTAGCCGTAATCTCTAACACCATATGCATAGGTTAACTTTTACATTTTCCTTGTTTATATTCTGATTTATAATTTTGAAATCCATCTTCTGCATTATAGATAATTTGGTGTAGTATGTTGAACCAACTTTTCTTTTGTAGTAAACATTGACACAATTATGTTTATTGTATGGTCATTGTAAGAATATGTGCAATCTCTTATTTGAGTAAATATAAAAAATCTAAATATAATCCTAATTGATTCTAATATAAAATTACAAATTAAAATGAGTTTTAAAACGGATTTTTTGGGATTTTATACCTCTTTTTGGAAAGTACCCGCGTTTTCGCCGCGATCGTTCCGCGTCATTGCAACGGAACTGGAACGGTGGCCTCCGTTCTGTTCCCCACGACCGGGTCGGCGAACCATGAGTGGGAACCACTTTCAGCTCAGCTCTATTCCCGCCTTTCTTGGATCAATGAAGCAGCTACAGCATCTCAATCTCTCACTTGCAAATTTTAGTGGTGTTTTTCCACATAGTCCTGGCAACCTGTCAAGTCTGCTAGTACTTGATCTCAGTTATGCAGGAGATACACTCGTTGATGATCTCATGTGGGCTTCAAATCTTTCAATGTTGGAGCATCTTGATATGGGGGGTGTGGACATGAGTCGAGCAAAACATTTATCGAAGGTGCTATTCCGCATGCTTCCTTCTATACTTGTCGCTTGTCTAGAACCCAACTTAGTCACACACATCTTCCCCATTTCTGTGTGAATTCTTCTTTACTTACTAATATCCGACTCCTTGATTTGAGCATGAATTCATTTCATGGGGAATTCCCCTGCTTTCTCCATAATATGACTTCACTCAGAGTCCTTGATCTTTCTTATAATGATTATAACTCTTCCAGCCCTCAAGCCCTGCTTAGATTGAGAAATCTTGGCCATCTCGACCTTTCTAGTAACTCACTTCACCATAAGGTAGATTGGATCTCTGATTTCCTTTTGGATAAATGCCACTTAAAATCATTGATCTTGCGTGCTAATAAGTTTTATGGGGAGTTACCAGGAAGACTCTTTAGAAACTTATCTGTGGGATATTGCTGGACTCACAAAGTGAAGACATTCGATTTGGGGACGAACCAATTTGATGGTCATTTACCTCAAGAGATGAGTGAGTTGAAGCAACTAAATGTTCTCAATCTTTCAGATAATGCATTTACAGGTCCTATTCCAACTTCTATTTGGAAATTGAGAGCCTTGAGATATTTGTTTCTTTATGCTAATCATCTGAGCGGGGAATTTCCCATTTCTTCAGGGCAGTTGTCGGATCTTGAGAAGATCGTTATATCTTATAATTCCTTTAATGACACACTTTCTGAGCTTCACTTTGCTAAGCTCTCAAAGTTAGAAGAGCTTCAGGCAAGCTCCGTCAATTTGAGTGTGTCGTTTGATTGGGTGCCCCCTTTTCAATTGAAACGGATTTCTTTGTCATCTTCTAAAATTGGAGGTGGTCAGTTTCCTCAATGGCTTCAAACCCAAAAGGCACGTGAGACACTTGGTTTATGGAATTGTAGCATTTCAGGATCTCTTCCGGAATGGTTTCGTTACTTAAATTTAACACTCATAGATCTGTCCCACAATATGATCAATGGGTCAATGGAAAACCTTCCCCCCTACTTGAAATTCTTGAAACTATCTCACAACCTTATTGCAGGACCAATACCCAAGTTTGGTTCCAGCTTAGAAGGCTTGTATCTATCAGATAATATGATTGGTGGTTCAATACCTGATTCATTATGTCAACTGAAAGATTTGGAATTTTTGGATCTCTCTAAAAATCATTTTTCTAGAAATATTCCAAATTGTTGGGCCAACCTAAAAAATTTAGGTGGACTGAAATTATCATCCAATGAGCGTTCTGGTGTCATACCAAACTCCATCGGAGAAGCTAGGTCTTTGATGTGGTTATACTTGAGCAACAATAGTTTAACAGGGCAACTTCCTGCTACCCTTAAAAATTGCACATCATTGCGTCATTTGGATGTAGGCAAAAATACGTTATCTGGAAATTTGCCCGATTGGATTGGCTCGCACCTGGATGATCTGGAAGTTCTTGAACTTGGAAAAAATGAGTTCAATGGGGTGATTCCGCTAACTTTCTGTCAATTGTCCAATCTTCATGCAATGGACCTTTCAAAAAATAAGTTGACAGGAGACATCCCAAACTGCTTTGGTAATCTCTTTGGCATGTCCGAGGACTATAAAGGATTATATGCACGTTGGAACAGCATGAGTTTTAGCCAAGTGTTAAAAGGAGGGGAGCGTGAGCCGTGAATACACCAATATATTGGGGTACCTAGTTAATTTGGATCTTTCAAGTAATAATCTGGTGGGAGATATTCCTTGGGAGCTCACAAATCTTTCTGGATTGATTGGTCTCAATTTGTCACACAATCATCTTGGAGGAAAAATTCCTACAAACATAGGTGATTTGAAACAATTGGAATCTCTTTATCTTTCTAGGAACAGTCTACATGGAGCAATTCCAGAGAGTTTGTCGGATTTGGATTTTCTACAATATTTGAACTTGTCCCACAACAATTTATCAGGGCCGATTCCAACAGGGCGTCATTTCGAAACTCTTGAAGATCCATCAATTTACGTTGCAAATCCTCGTCTCTGTGGAGCACCATTACCCAAGAAATGTCATGATGATAGAGCCTTGAAATCCCCCGATATTGATGAACATGACGGAGTAGAAGATGAAGATGACAAAAATGACGAGATTATCTTCTATGGAATTATTGCCAGTGGTTTTGCCACCGAATTTTGGGGAATCATTGGAGTTTTGGTCCTTATAAGAAGCTGGAGGTTTGGTTTTTTCCAGTTTGCCGAAGACATGATAGGCAAAATATTGGGGATATAAGTTGTATTGAGTGTGCAAAGTTGAATAACAAGCTAGTAATAGGATGGTGCTTTCCCCCTTTTCTTCCTACGTGAGGACTTGCTGCATCTTTTTTGCTTTGAAGTTTGCTAAATCTGCTGTAATTTGTCATAATTTCAAATACACTTAGTTTACAAATGAAAACCAATAACAAACTCTTGAATTCGGTTCACAGACAATATTATGAAAAACAGAACTGGCAAACTGAAAACAAAAACACTGAAAACATTTTCTAAGAATAGAGAACTTCGATCTCCAAAGTTAAGAGCAAAATCTTCAAATCATGAACCCTTTACAACAACGAACTCGATGAACCTATCAAGATTCTTATAAGAAGTTCCTCCGTCGCTAATCGCCTTCTTCGCCAATTTCGCCATACCACGAGCCCTTTCCAAGAACTCCTCTCTCCTCTCCTCCATTACTTCCCTCACCATTTTCTCGACAACCACTCTATCACAACTATCCTTCATATCCAAGCCCACTTTCCAAACATCGCTGACAAACCGACTATTTATAGTTTGATCAGCAAAATAAGGCCTGAATATCATCGGCATCCCAGCTGCAATGCTTTCCAAAGTCAAATTCCACACGCTGTGCGTGAAAAATGCAGCAACCGAGGGGTGTGCAAGGATCTCGTTCTGCGGGACCGACTCCACCAAATACCTCTCTCCTTGGTAGCTTCATCCAACTCCACCGGAATCGGATTCTCTTTCCCATCTCCGATGATGGAATCAGGCCTCATGACCCCATAAGAATTTGTGACCACTATTCACAAGCCCATACCAAAACTCCAACCACTCGCGGATTTTTGCAGGCTGGGAATCCAACCATGGTATCCAGCTGCGATCTTCTTCGTAGAAACTGCTCGAAGGAAGCGATGATATTTAGCTCTTTCCCGATCCGAGCCTGAATTTCAGATGTGTGCAGAGGACCAATTGATTATAGATTCTGGATCGGTTTGTGGATTTGATCAAGAACAGGGCCTTCTAAATCTTCAAAAGAATTGAGGATTAATCCGCTGGAAAGAGCTGATCTTCTCGTTTCCCTTATGATTGTCTGAAATCCAGGGTCGTTAACATCGCTCACCCGGCAAAATGCAGGTCAGATCCCGCCACCGGAGATACCCCTCCATTCCCGGCACAATTCTCAGTGGTCTCCATCAGTTTAAGCATGCTCAATTGCTCATTACGATCTCCATGGTACGCTCCCCGACGCATGGGTGGCCTTGGGTTATGGCGGCGGAGGCGGCCTTCGTAGTCGGAGTCGTAGAGTAGAGTAATTGCTTGTTGATTTCCTCGCAATAAAGTACTTATATTTACTCTTGTTGTCGTATAATATCACGTTGGCGATACCGTATTCCGTATCCAATATTACTAACATAGAAAATTTAAGAGAAAATACTTATCGTTGAATTTATATACGTGCATTATAGATTATATGTTCAAGTTATTTTGAGGTAAATATAAACTGTGATGATTTTATTTTACTATGCATTTCCTATTTCAGTTTTGGTATGAGTCCTACCCACATTTACTTAGTCCAGGCTATGTTATTCTCCCTTGCCCCCTAAAATATTGAGGATTCATTGCCCAACATTTAATGATTTTACAAACAACGAAGGAGGCCCAACGAAGGCTTGGCCCATTCCCTAAGCAATTGAAATAAAACCACCCCATGATATAATTTAAAGAATTTAAAAATATGTTAGTTTAATTAGAACAATTAAAAGTTTTATGTTCCAACCTCTTAAAACATGTAGCTACTATTACTGGGAATATTTTTGTACCTTAACTCACAATTGAGAGTTTTGCATCCATTGTTTCGAGCATGTAAATAATCTTTGGAGTGTATAATCTCATTCACTATGGGTTCGAATCGTGTTTTAATGACGAAGAAGAAATTAATAAAATGAAGAACTTTCAAGGGGAGGAGGGTTTAGAATACAGAAGATTATATATATATATATATATATATATATATATTTGAGGGGAGGTGGTTGTCACCACTCACCACATGCTCGAGTCCATTCCTACTCAGGCCGAAATACTAATGACATGATTGGTATACTTAAATGAAATGAGGTAGGAAAAGAATGAACTTTACACTAGAATGAATAAAGAAATAGAATGACTTTATTATAATATTGCTATGATTGGTTAACCAAGTAATAAAATTATTTCATTAAACTTATTTATAAATAATAATAATAATAATAATAATAATAATAAAGTATATAATTAAAAATATTTTTATATTAAATTATATTTTAAATTTTTTATTTTTAACAATAGTATATTTTCATATGTAAATATATTGTTAGTCAATAGAGGTTGGTCCAAGTGGTTCGAGGGTTCTTTCTCTAAGGTAATGACTCGGGTTCGAATCTCTTTGGCCATTTGGGGGTGTGTGTGTTTAATATATATGTATATATATATATATAATATATATGTATATATATATATTGTTACTATTTTATATCGAATGTGTTATATATATGACATTTATTTTATGTACTATATATTTATGTGTGAGAGTGAGTTTTTGTGTATATAAATTTATATTACTGTTTTCGTATTCATGTATAGATTATGTATTAATTATTTATTGTATTTAATATATTACTTTGTATTTAAAAATAAATTTTAATATAAATATCAAAATTGATTCTTTTTAAAATTTTATAAATAAAATAATATATTCCAGTTCATGAAAGTTGTCCTTAAGCATAAAGACGTTTACTCCAGTCAACTCCAATCAGTCTGAAATTTAATTGGTTGATCAGGGAGAGATGATAAGGTCTTGTGTCTTCTCCGATTTATGTACCTATATTTAGGGGTGTCAATTCGGATGGCTCAGGTTGAGGTAAGGATATTACATGAAAAGTCCCAACCCGAATCCGATTCCACTCGGCCCGAAATTGTACCCGAAAATCCTAATGCTAACACAATCCGATCGGGTTCGGGTCATCCGATAACCCCGTCAACCCGAATAACCCAACCCAACCCAACCCGGTCCGACCCGATTTTCTTTTTCTTTTTTTTTTTTGAATTTTTTTAAATTCTAATTTATGTTTAAATTATTTTAAAACTTGATAACAATATATAAAAATATATAGTTTGTAAGGTTTGACATAATTGCAATTAATATAAGATAAAAAAAATAATTAATACATAAATATTATTAAGTTCTAATTCTAAGTGTAATTATAATTAAGTTCTATATCAACTCTATTTAAATTCTTATTTATATAAATTCAATAAAATTCAATCAATAAGATAATCATGTGAAATAAAAATTAGATACATAAACATTATTTAGATAGAATAATATATTTTCTACTAAACTAATCATAATGCAATTCTAATTCTTTAAGTGCAACTAAATACATCTCTTTTTGTCCATAAACTCCGTTTAATTCTAATCATATTACAATCATATATGCCTTTCTAATGAACAAAACTATACAATTTAGACAAATTATATAATATTGACATTATAAATCACATTTTTCTCAGATAATAATAACATATTTATAGAAAAAAATATTTTACTAGCCCCTTTTTTAGTAGTCTATTTTATTATATTATAAAAATACGAGTTGATTTTTGGATTCTTTTGAAATTTATTGGTCGCAAAAATATCCTTACAATAATGATTTCCCTGATGTTTAATTAAATTAATTATGTAAACCAATATGTATTATAAATTATTATTGAAATTTTATAAGTACTCAATTAGAATTTGGTTACAAGTCTAATATTAATCAAATTCTAAATCTAACTCTAATAAATTGTACCCACATTAAAAACTTGTTTATAAACTTAATTAAGATCTAATTCCAAGTGTAATTATAATTAAGTTTTATATCAACTCTATTTAAATTCTTATTTATATAAATTTAATAAAATTTAATCAATAGGACAATTATGTAAAATGTAAATTAGATACATAAAAATTATTTCGATCGAATAATATATTTTCTACTAAACTAATCATAATGCAATTCTAATTGTTTAACTTTAAATAATTACATTAATGTAAACCAATATGTATTATAAATTATTATTGAAATTTTATAAGTACTTAATTATGGATAGAAATTTGGTTACAAGTCTAATCTTAATCAAATTCTAAATCTAACTCTAATAAATTGTATCCACATTAAAAACTTGTTTATAATCTTAATTAAAATCTAATTCTAAGTGTAATTATAAATAAATTTTATATCAACTCTATTAAATTCTTATTTATATAAATTTAGTAAAATTCAATTTGATGGGGTCAAAATACGCTTTGTCCTCAATTTGACACGTGGCACTCCCAACGCCTGGTACGTGGCATCTCTGATCCCCGAAACTGATCACCCTCTTGCGGCTTTTACCCTTGAACGCTAAGACCCTTGAGGGGCACGTGTCGTCACCGTCATATGACACGTGATTATTATAATTGTTCCCCAACGAGCGGTTCCTGCGCTATAAGGCGAGGCTTCAACTCACCAAGGGGGTTACCACGAGCGACATCTCCCCTCGAGTGAACCTCCCCACAATTGCAAACTAAAGGGTACATTCCCCCTCGTTGTACAAATCTTGGCATTAATCCCCACGCGGATCCGCCAGCCTTTCAGGCCCTTGGTTGACACAAGCGCGCCTCCGACCCTCGCTACCAACCCCCAAAAACAGCTCTCTGACACCCGTACAAGCCCGCGCACCTGCCACTGCTGCGAACACTAACTTTTACCAACTTTTACAGGAGATTCCTCCTAGGTTTCTCCTCGTTGCGACACGTGTTAGGGCAACATCAAGGCAGGACCACACGAGGCAAATTACCAAAGGGTCCCTGACCCTCAACTATAAATAAGCAATGTCTTCTCCTTCATTGTAAGCAATCCATACTTATAAAAGCTCTGCAGTCTGCTTTCTACTTCATCTTCTTCACGATATCACCTGACTTGAGCGTCGGAGAGCCAAACTGGACATCACCTCCAGTTTCCCCAGCTTGGCTTTTTGACCGTTTGTTCTTGGTGTTTGTCCTAGCAGGTTGAACCCCATCTTCTCCGGCGAGCCCAAATCTTGTTTCCCCACATCAAACAAATTCTAAAGTGTTGGAGTTTGGATATCTGAAACCTATGATGCACGGACACTTCTAAAAATATCATTTTGTCGTGTCGTGTCATGCCGTGTCGTGTCGGACACTTGTGTCCGACACCGTGTCCGACACTCCTTACGTGGGAAATTCAAGAAAAAATCCGTGTCGCCGTATCCGTGTCGTGTCGTGTCCGTGTCCGTGCATCATAGTCTGAAACCAAACCTATCATTTTTGGCGTCGTTTGTGGGAAACCACTCTCAACTCACCTTCCTCTTTTGCTAGTTGAAGAACAAACATCATTTGCTTTTCAAACCATGGTTGCTACCAGATCAGGCGCAGTGGGGTGAGGAGATGACCCTTCCCGCGATACCAACGTCAGCGTCCCTCCTTCAGCAGCGATTGGTGGAGCGCCACCCACTGGAGGAGCGCTTCCGCCCATGGAACCAATATCGCCACCACCAGGGCTTCTTGAACCGCCCTCCTCCGCCGCCGTTGGAGGTCCTCAGCCCTCTGCTTTCCCAAATCCTCCTCAAAATCAGTGGCTTAATGCAAACTTTAGTGGTGGTGTTCCACACAATCTTGTCAATCTTTCGAGCTTGAAAATACTTGATCTTCGTCAGGTTAGGTTAGATATGCTCGTTGATGATCTCATGTAGGCTTCAAATCTTTTGTCCATGGAGTATCTTGATATGAGTTATGTGGACCTGAGTCAAGCAAAACATTTATACGAGGTACGATCTTCCACATGCTTCCTTCTATACTTGTCTTGCGCTTGTCTGGAACCCAACTTGATAACACACATCTCCCCCACTCCTGTGTGAATTCATCATTACTTAGTAATATCCAACACCTTGATTTGGGTTCCAATTCATTTGATGGGGAATTTTCATGCTTCCTCCATAATATGACTTCATTGAGATTCCTTGATCTTCCTAGAAATCATTTTAACTCTTCAAGCCCTCGTGTCCATAGATTGAGAAATCTTGTCCATCTCGACCTTTCTTTTAACTCACTTCACTATAAAGCAGATTGGATCTCTGATCTCGTTTTGGATAAATGCCACTTGAAATCATTGAATATACGTCCTAATAAGTTTTACGGGGGAACTATCAGCTAGACTCGTCAGAAACTTATCTATGGTATACTGCTGGACACACGATAGTGATAACCAATTTGATGGTCATTTACCTCAAGAGATGAGTGTGTTGAAGCAACTAAATATTCTCGATTTTTCAGTTAATGCGTTTACTGATCCTATCCCAACTTCTATTGGGGAGTTGAAGCAACTAAATTTTCTCGATCTTTCAACTAATGTGCTTACTGGTCCTATCCTAACTTCGATTGGGGAACTGAAGCAACTGAATGTTCTCAAATTTTCAGATAATGCATTCACCGGTCCTATTCCATCTTCGATTGGAAAATTGAAATTCTTGAGATATTTGTTGCTTGTTAATAATCATCTGAGTGGGGAACTTCCTATTTCTTTAGGGCAACAGTCAGATCTTGAGAAGATTGATATGTATGGTAAATCCTTTAATGGCACAATTTCCGAGCTTCACTTTGCTACGCTCTCAAAGTTAGAGGAGTTTCGGGCAAACTCCATGAACTTCACTGTGCCATTTGATTGGGTGCCTCCTTTTCAATTGAAATATCTTTCTTTGTCATCTTTCATAATTGGATTAGGGGGTCAATTTCCTCAATGGCTTCGAACCCATAAGGCACTTGATATTCTTCAATTATCAAATTGTAGCATTTCAGGATCTCTTCCAAAATGGCTTAATTACTTAAATTTGACAGTTATAGATCTGCCCCACAACTTGATCAATGGTTCAATACCAAAGCTTCCTCCCTACTTGGAATACTTAGATCTATCTAACAACCAAATTGATGGACCAATACCCAAGTTCGGTTCCAGTTTGTATTCCTTGAGGGTATCAGATAACATGATGAATGGTTCAATGCCTGATTCATTATGTCAATTGAAAACTTTGGAACATTTGGATCTCTCCAAAATTCGTTTTTCAGAAAATATTCCAAATTGTTGGGCCAACCTAAGAGTTTTAGATGCACTGATATTATCATCCAATGAGTTTTCTGGCGTTATACCAACTCCATTGGAGAAGCTAGGTTTTTGGAATGGTTAAACTTGAGCAACAACAGTTTAACTGGGCAACTTCCTGTTACTCTGAAAAATTGCGCGGAATTGAAGGATTTGGATGTAAGAGAGAATATGTAATCTGGAAATTTGCCAGATTGGATTGGCTCGCACCTGAATAATCTGAAAGTACTCGGACTTGGAAAATATGAGTTCTATGGCGTGATTCCCCATACTTTCTGTCAATTATCCGATCTTCAAGTAATGGATCTTGCAAACAATAAGTTAATAGGATACATCCCAAACTGATTTGGTAACCTATTTGGCATGAAAAAGTATAATGAAATATTTGATGACGGAGGGTTTTACCAGAGATTGAGCCAAAAGTGTTAAAAGGAGTGCAGCTGGAGTACACCAGTACCTTAGGGTACCTAGTTAATTTGGATCTTTCAAACAATAATTTGGTGGCTGAAATTCCATGGGAGCTGACAAATCATTCTGGGTTAACTGGTTTTAATCTGTCAACACAATCATCTCGGAGGAAAAAATATACCTATAAACATTGGAGATATGAAACAGATTCCTATCTCTTGATTTTTCCAGCAACAATCTGCATGGAGAAATTCCAAGGAGTTTGTCGGATTTGGATTCTCTGGAATATTTGAACTTGTCACACAACCATTTGTCGAGGGCGATTCCAACAGGGCGTCATTTCCAGACTTTTGAAGATCCATCAATTTACAGGGCAATCCTGGACTCTATGAAGCTCCACTGCCAAAGAAATGTCATTAAGATGGCACGGCGAAATCCCCCAATGTTGGTGAAAATGATCGAGCAGAAGATGAAGATGACAAGAATGACAAGATAATCATCTATGGAGTTATTGCAAGCGGTTTCGCCACCGGATTTTGGGGAATTATCGGAATTCTGGTCCTGAAAAGAAGCTGGAGGTATGCTCTTTTCCAGTTTGCTGAAGACATGATAGGCAAAATACTGGGGTATAAGCTTTATTGAGTGTGCAAAGTTGAATAACAAGCTAGTAATAGGGTAGATGCTTTTCCCCTTTTCTTCCTAGTGTGTCTTGTGTTCTTGTGAGCTTTGAATTTCCCTTAAATGTTGATTGCGTGAGTGCTTGCTGCTTTATTTTTGCTCTGAAGTTTAATAAATCTGCTGTAATTCGTCTTAATTTCAAATACACTTAGTTTACAAATGAAAACCAATAACAAACTCTTCAGTTCAGTTCACAAACAATATTATGAAACAAAGAACTGACAAACTGAAGAGCAGAACACTGAAAACATTTTCTTATAATAGAGAACTTTGATCTCCAAACTTACGAGTAAAATCCTCAAATCATGAACCCTTTACACCATGTCTCATCATCAAACTAAAGATTTTATGAACTCGATCAACCTATCAAGATTCTCATAAGAAGTTCCTCCTTCGCTAATCGCCTTCTTCGCCAAATCCGCCATACCATGAGCCCTTTCCAAGAACTCATCTCTCCTCTCCTCCATTATGCCCCTCACCATTTCTATTTTTCTCCACAATCACTCTATCACAACTATCCTTCATATCCAATCCCACTTGCCAAACATCGCTCAAAAACCCACTATTTATAGTTTGATCAGCAAAATACGGCCAACATATCATCGACATCCCAGCTGCAACACTTACCAAAGTCGAATTCCACCCCCGGTGTGTGAAAAATGCAGCAACCGAGGGGTGTGCCAGGATCTCATTTTGTGGGACCCACCCCACCGAGTACCCTCTCTCCTTGGTAGCTTCATCCAACTCCACCAGAATCGGATTCTCTTTCCCATCTCCGACGATGGAATAAGGTCTCATGACCCATAAGAATCTGTAACCACTATTCACAAGCCCATACCAAAACTTTAAATACTCATTAGCGTCACACTAACGAAGCTCACATAAACTCATAAAGCATGAACTTTGCAGGCTGGGAATCCAACCACGTCATCGAGCTGCGATTTTCTTCGTAGAAACTGCTTGATGGAAGTGATGATATTTCGCCCTTTTTGATTCGAGACTGGATTTCAGATGGGTGTGCAGAGGACCAATTGAGTGTAGATTTGGAATTGGTTTTCGGATTTGATCAAGAACAGGGCCTTCTAAATCCTCAAAAGAATTGAGGATTAATCCGCTAGAAAGAACTGATCTTCTCGTCTCCCTTATGATTGTCTGAAATCCAGGGTCGTCAACATCGCTCACCGTTAAATCCAAATCTATGCAAATTTATATAAAGAAATTAAAATTTTAAGGATTAATCTTTGTTTGTACCTAAACTTTGGAGAATTTTGTATTTTTATTAACTAACCTTTGAATTTTTACAGTATCTAATTTTTTAATTTTGTTGTACTTAAGTGTCCACGACTAATAAAAAAATAATATATATACCCAATTGACCAATAAAAAAATGACACGTTTGATATTGGACACTTAAATGCAACAAAATTCAAAAATTAAGTACTAAAATATAAAAATTTAAAAATTGAGTGCAATCAAAAAGATTAACCCAAATTTTAAAGCCAATCCCTTTCGAATTTTAGCTCGGGAATTGTAAATTACCTTTCAAGGGAACTTCTCCGGCCTCAGTTACTTCTTTAAAACAGAAATTAGCCCAGAAGGTGCAAGCGCCGATGGTCCTGAAATGTATGAAAGGAATCCCCATTTCTTCAGCCACTGCTACGGCCGCTGTATGCTTGCGGCGGCCGTGCTCAGATCGTGTTTTGCAGGTGTCTGAGTAATTGAGTGAGCGAGAAAGGATCTAAAAGATTTCAGGATAATGTTTGAAAATTAATTGTTATTTTCTTATGTAGTCAAATCAAATTAATTGATTAACTAGAGCATGCCACTGACAAGATTTGTTAATTATTGAACATTTTTTCTCCAACTCTGCTTTATAAATGTTACTAAGGTGCAGAATTTCTAAATATATTATTTTCTTGTATAACATTCGTAGGATATTTATTACCTAATAAATTTAAAAGAAAAAATTGTATCATAAATACATATCATATCATAGCCATACTCTAATATTAGTGTTGATGCATTATATATTATTAATTTATTATCAGTTTCTGGATGTATCAATGTTATCATTGTAGTAGTGCTTAATCTAACTTTTTCATTATTTTCAGTTTAGAAAATAAAAGCTAGCTTTGAAATTTTAATAACTACTGATTTTATAATACTATATTGTAAAGTTATTTTGAGGTGAATTAAACGGTGGGGATTTTATTTTATTTTTTCAAAATTAAATCAGAATAGTTAATTATTATTATTTTTTTGGTAAGAGAATATTGAACTTTATATTAGTTTTTTTCGATGCAGGACAAGAGCGTTACATGTTCAAGCAAGATTAGACCGCGAAGATGTAATTTGTTCAATTCAACAATGGTAGCTGCATACCTATAAATTCGAATACGGGACCTTTCATTAAATTAGCATAACAACCAATTGAGTAAGTTAATAACTTTACCTTGAAATAAGTATGATATTACAATGTCTCAAAAGGTGAAGATTTGGTTCCGGAAATCTAGGGTGGATTGGCTGCGGTTCGGAGATCGGAACACGCGGTTTTTTCATATCTCCACCATCACACACCGGAGACGTAACAGAATTAATGCACTTCGTATTGGCGACCGCTGGGTCACCGATGGTCAAGAACTCCAAGATCACGCCCGTGAATTTTATGTTAATTTATTTACGGGAGATGGGGGAACCACCCGGGGACTACTCCCGAAAAGTAACATCCAGCGAATCATCTCTGATAACTGGAAGGTGAAGCTGGCTGCCACTGCAACTTGGGAAGAAGTTCATTCTGTGGTTAAGAGTATGACCCCGTTTAAAGCGTCGGGGCCAGATGGATGCCCGGTTTTTTTCTTCCAAACTTACTAGGACATAGTGGGCCCGTCGGTTGTTCGACTGGTGAATGAATGCTTGGATAAAGGGGAAGTTCCGGAGGAGATTGGTCAAGCTTTCATTTGCCTCATCCCGAAGACACCAAACCCTGAATCCATCACGGAATTTCGGCCCATTGCTCTCTGTAATGTTATGCTAAAGATTATTACGAAGATGCTAGTTCTCCGTTTAAAACCGTTCATTAAAGATATTGTTAGCCCCAACCCTGCTGGAAATTATACATACTCTTCACAACTCTAGAGATCAGAAGGGGGGAATGATTCTCAAGATGGACATTGAGAAGGCGTATGATAGAGTGTGTTGGGACTTTCTTCGGGAAACGTTGGAGTTTTTTGGTTTCCCAGAATGCATAACCAATGTTATTATGAGCACGGTCAGTAGCATAAGACCTGTAGTTTTGTGGAATGGGGGACCAACGAAGCCAATACAACCTTCCTGCGGCATCCGTCAGAGCGACCCTATTTCGCCATATTTGTTCGTCCTCTGCATGGAGAGACTTACTTATCTTATAGAGGAGGCGATTTCTACGGGGAGATTGGAAACCGGTTGCCGCTTGTCGTGGTGGGTCGGTTTTCTCACATCTCCTTTTTGCTGACAATATCATCTTGATGGGAAAGGCCATGAAAAAGGGAGCGTTGAAAATTAAGCCGGTTATGGACCAGTTCAGCCGTGCCTCTGGTCTCACGGTGAACCCTCGTAAGTCAAGTGTGGTGTTTGCTTCTTGTGTTCCGGGGCCTTTGAAGATGGAGCTCTGCAATGTTCTGGGTATTCAAGAAAAACAAGCCCTGAGACGTTACTTGGGTGTTCAAATTGGTTGTGGGAGGAATCACAGGAACCTCTTTGCTAATGTGGTTGAAAGAGTGGTGAAAAGATTGGCAGGGTGGAAAGCTTAGAGCCTGACCATGGCGGGTCGAGCTACACTTATCCGGTCCTTGACAAATTCCATTCTTATATATCAGATGCACACTTGCTGGCTCCCGTGTAAGATATGTGACAGCTTGGATCGTATGAATCATAGTTTTCTTTGGGCTACAGACACTACTCAGAAGAGGACTCACCTGGTGGGTTGGGATAAGGTAATCCGTAAGAAAAAAGATGGGGTGTTGGGGCTGCGGGATGCCCGAAAAACTAATATTGATGCTCGCGAAAATGGGGTGGCGTATCCTGAGAGGGGAAGAAACGATGTGGAGTCAGATCTTTTGGGAAAAGGACTTGGAGGGAGATAGCTTCTTAGATCACAATCTGAAACCCAGTCATTCCAGAACTTGGAAAGGAGTTGTGAAGGGGTTCCAAGCGGTCAAGCCAATGATACAGTGGCGGGTTGGTACTGGGGACAGAGTGAATTTATGGCGTGATGGGTGGTTGAAGGGGGGCCCGATTCTGGGTAGGCTTCAGGAACCGATTCCCCCAGAGGAAGTCGATCTTAAGGTGCGAGATATCATGGGGCAAGACTTGGAATGGAAGTTAAGCTCTATCAAAAAGCCTCTTACGGAAGAGGTCCGCAAAGAAATACTCAACGTTCCGATACCGTTGAGTGTTAACGAGGATCAGCTTATATGGAGAGGGATTTAAGATGGTAAATTTACGTGCAAGTCGGCTTACGATGCTCTGGGGGAATGGTATGCCGATAACGGGGTTAACTTAAGCTGGATTTGGGGAACCAAGTATCCACAGAAATTCAAAATGTTCCTGTGGTTGGGTTGTCAAGATAGGCTGCTTACAAAGTCCCTGCGTTTCGACCGAAATTTTGGGAGTGATGACAGATGCAGCCGTGGGTATGGCGAGAGAGAAGATGTTGCGCACATCCTGAGGAACTGCCCTTTCGCTAAAGCCGTGGGTTTTAGTTGTGAATGGTGCCAACTGGATTGCGGAGTTGGCGAAACTTGATCTGCCTAATCTACTTGAGCCCAGATGTAGCTGGGATCAGATGATGGTTGCCATTTTTTGGGAACTTTGGAAGGCTCGCAATGCTTGGTACTACCAGCAGGTGAGGGAACCGGAATGGCTGGTGCTTGGGAAAATTAAGAGCCTGGCGGGAGAACTTTTGCTTTCAATGAGACAGGTTGCGGTTAAGAACTTAAGGCCGAAACCTATGTTGCCTTGGCTAGCCCCATCTTCGGGATGGGTCAAATTAAACTCAGATGGGAGTTTATATCAGCATACTAAACAGGCAGCCGCTGGAGGGCTTGTGATAGACAAATCTTGAACCCAAGTGTAAGTTCTAAATCCGATTGCAACACTTAAGGTATCGTATCCACAGGGAAGGGAATTCAACAACCACTTTTATGATTATTTCTAATCTAGAGACCGGAAAAGATTGATAAGGTTGTATTATACTACTTATGACAAAATTAACTTAATTACTAAGAACTCAATCGCACGAATTAACAAATAAACACGAGAATTAACCACTTAACTCAAACAGGTCGGGGGATAAGTCATATGCTCTTTTATGATCAAATCAATACTTAAGTACGGATGTATGATTCTTCAACCTAATCACGATGTTATATCTAGCTTCTTTCGAAGGCTAGATGTCTAATTAATTAAGCCAAGTGTTGTTCTCACAATCACTTAGTAACCAAATTAATCGAATAAAGCAAGATTAGTGTATTTAAAACCTAGCGGCTTGGCATGGAATTCTAAATACGGGTTGTAGAAATTAGGGTTAAATTTCTTTAAGCCCAAAAGATCTATGTTTCAGAAAACACTCCCAATTATCCTCAATCTCTCGATTATCGGATAATTTACAACATGTTCATGGATGGCCAATCCATTACCAGCTTATTCAATACCGTTTTCCTAACAAAGAATCACACAAATTTACTCAAGCATTAATTCAAACACCTTAGATGCATAATCCTTACCCCCTAACCCTAGGAGATTAGTTCCTCATAATTGGATCAAAGCTCATTAAGATCAAAGGAATTGCATTCAAAATAATCCTGTCTAACATAAACATCAAAAAGGAATTAAGAATTCTGAATTCTAACCTAATTATCCAAAAACGAATCTAAAACAAGGAATTAACTAAACTAGAATTGAAAACCAAAACTTGAGGAATTAGTTTGATCGGAAAGCAGTAAATAAAACCAAATTGACAAAGTCTTGTGATTGGAATGAATCTCCAACTCTCTATCTTAGTGTTTCTTCGTTCTTCAAGTGTTCTTGAACTTCTGGGAAAAGAGTAGTCCAAAAGCTCTTTTAATCCGCCTCAAGTCCGCGTATATATAGAACTCCGAAAACTGAAACCGCCCCGTGACACGGGCGTGCAAGAATTATGCCTTCAAATGTGACACGCCCGTGTCACATAATAAAATCGTGTTTGCGCTTTTCCACTTGACACGGGGGTGTCAAAACTTGTTCTGCTTGATGACACGGGGGTGTCAAGACTTCAGGCTTCTCTGTACCTTGTAACGGGCGTGCACGAAATTACACTACATAGGTGACACGGGCGTGTCACCTCCTGAACCCCGAGGATCACTTCTCTGTACTGAGACACGGGCGTGTCTCGGTTTGCTCTTCCACAGGGACACGGGCGTGTCCCCTAGAAATCTCTCGTTTTTCTCCCGTTATTGCATGGTTTTGCTTTTATCCGTCTTTTCAACTCCAAGGTAAAAGGTACCTAATAAGGAGCATAAATCACGTTATAAGTTCTTAAAACTGCTTGAATTTAGCTAAATTTGCCCTACAAATCCATGCAATAAACTGATACATCAAACTCCCCCAAACTTAGAAATTGTTCGTCCTCGAGCAATCAAAGAAATTATGTCAAACCAACCTCAAAATCAATCTCCCAATGGAGCAATTTTCAGAATTTCACTAAAACAAGTCTAACTCATCAAACACATTTCAATCAAGCACAAGTATCAACACAGTGGTTTAAATTAAATATCCTCGTGTAGTGTGTGAATTCGAACAAGAAAATGTACAATGGTCAGAACACCAAACTAATGATTCCTTCCTAAGTACCAATGATAGACTTCGGAAAACATTCTTCGCACCTATCTCCACTAATGGAATTGACCTAGAATTAAGGATCGGAAGGTCTTTCGAGGCTTGTAATGTGGGCTCGGGGTTAAGGTTATGGAATTTTTAGCATAGTAGTGACTCAACACACCTAGCTCGCCCATTCAAATTTCCATGGTTGCCATCTTCGTCTTCCCCATCAAACTCCCCCAAACTTGGACCTTGTCCAATTTTGTCACATGCAGACAGTCTAAGAGATTTTTCTATTTCAAATCTAACTCAACTACTTCTTCATTCTTCTTTTATCTCTCTTTTTTTCTTTTCTTCTTTTGTCTACCTTTTGCTTTTGAAACTCGTTCTTTTACTATTTCCTTTTGACTTCTTCTTTTCTTTCAGCATCTCAGATTATATCTTATTCTCTGTTTTTTTTTTTTTTTTTTTTTTTTTTTTTGCATCAGGAAATCAGCAACATCTTCAATTGATTCAAACGAGCGGGCAAAGTGTGACTTTAGGGTAGGTTTATGGTGTTGTGCCTATGGCTTATAATGTGGCTACAAAAATTTATTGGCACAACACTTAGGCTCAGTGGGGTCAACAGGATTTCGTTCTTTAGTACAAATGGCTCAATAGCGAGGCTACCTCCGACATGAATGCCTAAGTCATCTCCCTAACTCCTCGTCAATTCAAAATTTCGCTTCAATAGGACTAAAATGCATCCTAATCCACTTCTCAGTATTATTCAAGAATTACTAATTCAGTATCCTAACCTAAGTACATGACCTTGTTCCAATGTGCACAAAAATAAGGATATTCCACCGTTCCAAAGTATCAATACTCACACCTAACTTCATGCATTCAACTAGTCTAACTCACTTTGGCAAAGTTCCAACAATCAAACCTCATCGAAAAATCGAAAATTTTGGCCTATTTTCAGCAATCATCTTTTCACGCTCAAAGATATCACAATTTCAAGTAAGTTATCCCCCAACGCATCTTCCTATGCAAAATATTAGCTATACAATCCAAAACTTTTTGCCCCTCTCCCCCAAACTTAAATCATGCAATGTCCTCATGCATAAAAGAAAAAAGGAAAGAAGGCAAAAAGAAAACTCCCTCAACACAGCGCAGAAACGGCAACAAGCTAATCATCATCCCAAACCTGCAATTAACGACTAAAACACGGATCATAAGCTAAGCAAAGCAAATGATAATCAACATGCAATCAACAAGAATGCCCTGTCGTCAAGTATCTCAAATAACCAAACGAATAATTAGCACAGTGCAATTGGTTAGGATAGTGCGGTGAAATATATCTTCATACAGACCAAGGCAGAAAAAAAATGAAAGACTAGAAAAGAAAGCACTCAAGGAAAAGATGGCGGGAATTGTGGCGGGTGGCTTGAGCTACTCGCTCCGGCGCCTCCAAATTGTTTGGCGAGGTATGCATGGAGGTTCTCGAACTGGCCGTCAATGTGGAGCTGCAAGGCATCAAGCCGGGAGTCCACATGCTCAACAAAGCTATCCATCCTCGCATTCTGAGATGCCATATAATCCCGCATATAAGCGGGGATTTCCTCCTCATCGTCTTGGACCATTGGCATCTGTGCTCCTCGTCCGCCTTCCTCCCTATCCGGTATCTGAGCAAGCCTTCTCTGCTGATCAAGGGTGAGGTCATCGTATTTGGCCACACCCCACCTATACATTCGCTCAAACCGGTTCCTTTCCCTTTCCGGATACCAGGGTAAAACCCTGTCCTTTAGGCTCCCGGCAGACCATCGGATAAATAAGTCTATTTTGATGAATGTCTGCTCCTCCACGTAGGGAAAGTTGGATAAGGGCTCCGCATCCTCTTCAAGCCATCCCACCTCTTTGGCGAGCTTCGTCACATAGGCCCCATGACCTATAGTTCCCGACGCCCTGCCTGCCACTTCTTTTAACTTATACATGAATTCCGTTGTGGCATCGAACTGCATCCCCTCCTTCATGAAATACATGATGGCCAACTCAAATCCATTTATATTGCCATCACTTTCATGCCTCGCACATATGCCCATAGCTAGGAGTCGATGCACCAACCGCCAGACTAAACTATCAATCCAAGTGGCCTTAGTGTTTCGGGGGTTGTACGCCGGGGCTCCAGCCTTGAGAGGGAAAGACCGCCACACCGCCTCTCTATCTGCCGTTGACCAATTTGGCAACGTGGTCATCTCGCACGAAGGAAACCCTAAGGCATCCCGAATCTCATCTAAGTTTAAAGATTCGGTATCCTCTCCATCTAATGTGAAGGCGAGCTTGGTGTCGACTTGGTCCCAAGTCATGGTCGTGAAGAAAGCTGTTGTCAATTCCGGGTATGTATTGGCCGGAACCATCATAAATCTCCTCCACCCGATATTGTTGAACAACACCTCAATCTCTTCCCAAACTCCCAATCGCCGAAGTGTGGCGAGATGTGGGAATTTCGTGGGCATGATATTACGCGTTGTATTTCGGTTGTAAGGGTTCCCAAGCCCTTCTAAGGTGACATTAACTGAGTCCCTTGGTTGGCGGCCGGTTGGCCCGGACGAAGAGGTGAGTTGCAGAGGTGCGGGTCTCTTATTGCGTCCCATATTCCTACAAAATTCAATAAGAAAATCAATTCAAGTTCAAAGGGGCATTTTATCGAACACCTTGTAAGCACCAGTAAGGGGCATAGTATTTCATCAAATCATGCATAGCATTTCATCACCAAATACCTAGACCTAGCCCCCAAATGCCACCATAATCATTTAAAGCTCAGAGGGACTCAATTTCTTCACCAAACGTGTACAATATCACCCAACAACAATTCTCCAAAATATGCAAAATTCATGACAATGTGTAAGAGCATAGGCCAAAGTTTCCAATACAGACCAATTACCTAACTCTAGCATGCACAAAACTCGATCAAGAGCAAGTATTCATAAGAATTATAGCCAACATGCTTAAACAAAAGATTAGGGTTCATCGGGTTAATGCCTAAAAACTGCAAAATTGTGACAATTTCTAGTTCTAATCATGCTAAAACTCAAACTAGAAGCAAGAATTCCAAAGAATTCACAATACAAGCATGGTTCAAGAATTAGGATCTAACTTTTCTCAATCGAAATACAAGAATTCAAAGTACCCAAGAGAAGAGAAGACTTACCCGATTGGTTTAAAATGTAAAGTGCTAAGTGGGTGTGTGTCCTGCCGGATTAAGAACCAAAGTGATGGTGGGTGTGCTTGTGCCGTGTGGGAATGGGGAAGAAGAGAGATGGAGAAGAGAAGGGGATGTTCTTGTTATAAAAATTAGAAAAGTGTGAGGAACCCCCTTTTTTATTCAACCGATCGGACGTGACACGCCCGTGTCATCTAGGATGCTGTATGGATGACACGGGGGTGTCATCCTTATTCTGGGAATTTCTGTACCTTGACACGGGGGTGTCACAAAATGCCTAAGATTAGTGACACGCCCGTGTCACCTTCAAATCATCAAAACTCCTCTGTACCGAGACACGGGGGTGTCTCGGCTTATGCTTTGTGGGAGTCACGCCCGTGTCTCCCCCAAACTCTATGAGCTCAAAATCATCCATTCTTTTCACAATCCGTTCTCTCTAATCGAACCAAAATACCTGAACACGAGACAAAAGAGATCATCAATCACAAGCTTAACTAACTAACGCGAAAGAAAAGAAAAACGACAAAGGGAAGAAAAATAGTTCTAAGTTATAGTCGTTAGCTTGACTTCATGACTGCGGCTAAGGTGCTGGAGCTGTTAACACGCATGAGACGTGTTCGCCAATTCGGTCTCCGGCGAGATATGGTTTGAGTCTTTGTCCATTCACCACAAAGGATGGTGAGCCTTCATTGCCTATCTCCACCGCTCCATTCACTAAAACTTTTGTCACTCTGAATGGACCTGACCACCTCGATTTAAGTTTCCCGGGGAAAAGCTTCAATCTAGAATTGTATAATAGCACCAGTTGACCCTCGACAAACTCCTTGACCCGAATATGCTTGTCATGCCACTTCTTCGTTCTCTCCTTATAAATCCGGGCATTTTCGTACGCTTCTAACCTTAATTCCTCCAACTCTTGCAGGTCAAGTATCCTTTTCTCTCCGGCTCTTGTGAGATCAAAATTTATAGCCTTGATGGCCCAATACGACTTATACTCGATCTCAACTGGGAGGTGACAGGCTTTACCATAAACCAACTGATACGGAGAAGTTCCTATAGGTGTCTTGAACGCGGTCCTGTAGGCCCATAATGCGTCATCCAATTTTGAGGACCAATCCTTCCTAGAGGGGCTCACCACCTTCTCCAGAATCCACTTCAATTCCCTATTCGTGATCTCCGCTTGCCCACTTGCTTGGGGATGATATGCAGTAGTTACCCGATGTTGGACCCCATATTTCTTCAACAAAGCTTCCAAGGGCTTGTTGCAAAAGTGCGTACCTCTATCACTGATCAATGCCCGTGGAACTCCGAACCTATTGAATATGTTCTTTTGCAAAAACTTAATCACCACCTTTGAATCATTGGTTGGAGTTGCCACTGCTTCGGCCCACTTGGATACATAATCCACCGCCACTAAGATATACTGATTTCCATTCGACGGTGGAAAGGGTCCCATGAAATCGATCCCCCAAACATCAAACAACTCAACTTCCAAGATATACTTCATGGGCATCTCATCTCTTTTACTAATGTTCCCGGATCGCTGACAAGTATCACATTCCTTGGCAAATTTGTAAGCATCCTTAAACAGCGTTGGCCACCAAAACCCAGACTGCAATACCTTAGCTGCTGTCTTCCGCCCACTAGAATGCCCTCCATACAAGCTTGCATGACATCTCTCAAGCACTTCATCAGCTTCAACCTCCGGGACACATCTCCGTACTAGACCATCTGAACAGTGCTTATACACATAGGGCTCTTCCCAATAGTAACGTTTCACTTCGGATAAGAATCTCTGTTTCTGATGGAAATTCATGCCCGGTGGTAGAGCTTTGCAAACCATATGATTCACGATGTCTGCGTACCAAGGGACGATTGCATCTGCTGCAAACAACTCCTCATCTGGGAAATTCTCAGTAATCTCCTCCTCATACTCATCCTCCTTGTCCCCAACCTCTAATCTTGACAAATGATCTGCAACTAAGTTCTCTGTCCCCTTCTTGTCACTAATTTCAAGATCGAACTCCTGAAGCAATAGAATCCATCTAATCAAACGGGGCTTTGAATCCTTTTTCGAGAGCAGATACTTGATTGCTGCGTGGTCCGTGTAGACAATTGTCTTTGAACCTATCAAATAAGACCGAAACTTATCAAAAGCATGCACAATAGCTAATAATTCTTTTTCAGTGGTAGCATAATTTAATTGTGCATCATTTAAAGTTTTGCTAGAATATGCGATAACATGTAAACGTTTCTCCCTTCGTTGGCCAAGAACTGCTCCAATAGCCAAATCGCTCGCATCGCACATTAGCTCGAACGGTATCGTCCAATCCGGTGCAACCATGATTGGTGCCGAGGTAAGCTCCTTCTTCAACCTATCAAATGCAAGTAAGCAATCATCATTAAACACGAATTCAGTATCTTTTTGCAGTAACTTGCATAAAGGTAAGGTAATTTTCGAAAAGTCCTTGATGAACCGGCGATAAAACCCGGCATGACCAAGGAAACTTCTCACTCCCTTGATATTGGTGGGTGGAGGCAATTTTGCAATCACATCAATCTTGGCCTTGTCCACCTCAATGCCTTTCTCCGAAACCTTGTGTCCCAACACGATCCCTTCCTTTACCATGAAATGGCACTTCTCCCAATTTAGCACAAGGTTAGTTTCTTCACATCGCTGCAAAACTTGAGCAAGATTATGCAAACAAGAATCGAAAGAAGAACCGAACACAAAAAAGTCATCCATAAAAATTTCCATTGTGCGTTCTATAAAGTCAGAGAAAATGGCCATCATACATCGCTGAAAGGTAGCCGGGGCATTACACAACCCAAAAGGCATACGCCTATACGCAAAAGTACCATAAGGGCAGGTAAATGTACATTTTTCCTGATCTTCTGGAGCTATAGCAATTTGGTTATACCCTGAATACCCATCCAGAAAACAGTAATAAGAATGCCCGGCCAACCTTTCTAACAACTGATCAATAAACGGAAGTGGAAAGTGATCTTTACGAGTAGCATTGTTCAGCTTTCTATAATCTATACAGACTCTCCAACCCGTGACTGTCCTAGTTGGAATTAACTCATTCTTTTCATTTTTAATTACAGTCATTCCCCCTTTCTTGGGCACTACCTGTACAGGGCTAACCCACTTGCTATCCGAGATAGGGTAAATTATCCCGGCATCTAACAATTTCAGTACCTCAGCCCTAACTACCTCTTTCATGTTCGGATTCAATCTGCGCTGATGCTCTACAGAGGGTTTATGGTTATCTTCCATAAGAATTTTATGCATGCAAATAGATGGGCTAATCCCTTTGATGTCAGAAATAGTCCAACCTATCGCTCGTTTATGTTCTCTCAAAACCCTCAACAAGGCATCACGTTGTGAATCAGTTAAATCAGAGGCAACTATAACAGGCAGTGTTTCAGATTCACCCAAATAAGCATATCTCAAATGAGCGGGGAGGGGTTTCAGTTCTAACTTGGGAGCTGTCTCAATAGAAGGACGAAGAGTGGGCTTACCTGTACCCAACTCTTCATATACAAACCTCTTCCGGAATGGTACGTATGGGGTGGCTTCAAGTGCCTTTGCGTAGGCAGCCAATTCTTCTAAGATGTCTTCCCCATCAATGTGGTCAGTGAGTCCTCTTAAACAGAGTTCGAGAGGGTCCTCGTTGCTCATGGGCATCGGTGTCTGTGCTCTGATTTCCACCATATTGCATTGTTCTTCGATCACTGGTCCTTTCATTGCTTTGAACAGATTAAACTCCACCTGTTCGTCTCCCACACGAAGAGTTAGAATGCCACTCTTCACATCAATTAAAGCTCCTGCTGTGGCTAAGAAAGGCCTTCCTAATATGAGCGGCATGTTTTGATCTTCTTCCATGTCCAACACTATGAAGTCTACGGGCAGGTAGAACTTCCCAACCCTGACTAACACGTTTTCCAGGACTCCCGTGGGGTACTTGACTGATCGATCCGCTAGCTGTAGGGAAACGGTAGTTGGCTTTAATGAATTCAGTCCAAGTTTCCTGCAAACAGATAATGGCATTAGGCTCACACTAGCACCAAGATCACATAAAGCTTTATTAAAGGACATATGACCAATTGTGCAAGGAATTGAGAAACTCCCTGGATCCTTAAGCTTTGGTGGAAGCTTATGTTGTAGAATGGCGCTGCACTCTTCAGTAAGTGCAATTGTGGCATAGTCCTCCAATTTCCTCTTGTTGGATAGGATCTCCTTCAAGAATTTGACGTAAGTGGGCATCTGAGCTAGGGCCTCGGCAAAGGGAATGTTGATATGTAGCTCCTTGAAGATATTCAAGAACTTCTCAAATTGTTTCTCCAACCTTTGCTTTTGAAATCTCTGCGGGAAGGGAAGTGGTGGCACATACGGCTTGGGTGCCACTGATGTCTTTGGCTTAGAAGGGGGCTCACTTGTCAGTACTTCTTCCTCCTCCTTCGATGCCTCGACTACTTTCTCAGGTTCCACAACGGGGTCCTTTTCCTTTCTCACTTCGGTTTCCACCGGTATTGCAGGCTCCTTATAAGTCGTGCCACTTCGTAGTGTAATGGCCTTACACTGCTCTTTCGGATTTTCCACAGGTTTGCTTGGAAACATTCCTTGGGCTCTAACATTGATTGAATTAGCCAACTGGCCCACCTGCACCTCCAAATTTTTATTTTGAACCAGGACCTGTTCTACCTGAGATTCGAGTTTCTGATACCTATCATTCGAGACATTTATGAACTTCTCGAGGGCCGCCTCCCATCCTGGTTTCTGTTCTTGCGGTGGTTGTGGAGGGGGTGCGAATCTCTGCTGATTCTGATGTGGTGGATGTTGTCCCTGTTGTCTTGGTTGGAACTGTGGTCTTGGATTTGGATTTGGGTTTTGAACATTCTGATTGTTCGACCACGAGAAGTGCGGATGATTCTTCCAACCTGGGTTGTAGGTGTTTGAGTAAGGATCATTTGCTGGTCTTTGATTCTGCACGTAATTGACTTGTTCTTGACCAACAGCAACCTGTGCACCTGCATTGGTAGAAGGACAAACATCAAATGAATGGGGACCACCACAAATTTCACATAATACCTGTAGGGCGTTTGACTGTGCCACAGTGTTTCTTGCTGCAGCTAATGCAAGTCGGTCTAACTTCTGATTCAGTGCGTCGAACTTGGCATTGAAAGCTGTCACCGTGTCAGTGGCGAGTATGCCTGCCTCAGGTTTTGGAGGAGGATTGCTCCTCTCCTTTGTCCAACTGCTATTCGCTGCCATCTTGTTCAGCAGTTGCATTCCTACTTCTTCAGACAGTGCCATAAATGCTCCTCCAGCTGCTGCATCGACCATAATTTTCATGTTTTCTGTCATTCCATTGTAAAAGATCTGTACCAGTTGCCATCCTGGAACACGGTGATGCGGGCACTTCCTCTGTAGTTCCTTATATCTTTCCCATCCTTCGTACAATGTTTCCCCCTCAAAGAGCCTGAAGCTCGTTATTTCGTCTCTGTACCTCATGGTCTTACTAGGAGGGTAGAACTTGGCTAGAAAGGCCTTAGAGAGGTCTGCCCATGTCTGAAGTGTCTCGTTTGACAAGGTTGAAATCCATGTCCGGGCTTTGTCCCTTAGGGAGAAAGGAAAGAGCCTAACTCGGATCGCATCATCAGAGGCGTTGTGGATCTTAAAGGTCGAGCAGACATCCAAAAAGTAGGACAAGTGTGATGCGGGGTCTTCATGTGGTAAACCTCCGAACGGGTTCTGTTGTAAGAGGTTGATGAACCCGGTTTTGATTTCAAAGTTGTTCGCCTCCACGGCGGGGCGAGTCAGGTTGTTCTGGATTAAGCCAATGTTAGGAATGGCATAATCCTGGAGTGTGGTTGGTTGCTCGTTTACGGGTTGTGCCATTGGAATTGGGTTTACTTTCTGCTTCTTTTCCTTTTTTCGCTTCGTTTGATTCGCCCTACAAGTCTTCTCAATTTCAGGATCGTAAGGCAAGGGTTCCAAGCCTTTCGATCGTAGCATAAACTAGGTACCTGCAAATGGGGAAAACCTGTGGTCAAATTCAACGCGCATCAAAAAGAAATCAAACAGAAAGGGTGGTCTAAAGCACCAGAAAAATCACTAAAGTAATATTGAATTAAACGCCTTCCCCGGCAACGGCGCCAAAAAACTTGATAGACAAATCTTGAACCCAAGTGTAAGTTCTAAATCCGATTGCAACACTTAAGGTATCGTATCCACAGGGAAGGGAATTCAACAACCACTTTTATGATTATTTCTAATCTAGAGACCGGAAAAGATTGATAAGGTTGTATTATACTACTTATGACAAAATTAACTTAATTACTAAGAACTCAATCGCACGAATTAACAAATAAACACGAGAATTAACCACTTAACTCAAACAGGTCGGGGGATAAGTCATATGCTCTTTTATGATCAAATCAATACTTAAGTACGGATGTATGATTCTTCAACCTAATCACGATGTTATATCTAGCTTCTTTCGAAGGCTAGATGTCTAATTAATTAAGCCAAGTGTTGTTCTCACAATCACTTAGTAACCAAATTAATCGAATAAAGCAAGATTAGTGTATTTAAAACCTAGCGGCTTGGCATGGAATTCTAAATACGGGTTGTAGAAATTAGGGTTAAATTTCTTTAAGCCCAAAAGATCTATGTTTCAGAAAACACTCCCAATTATCCTCAATCTCTCGATTATCGGATAATTTACAACATGTTCATGGATGGCCAATCCATTACCAGCTTATTCAATACCGTTTTCCTAACAAAGAATCACACAAATTTACTCAAGCATTAATTCAAACACCTTAGATGCATAATCCTTACCCCCTAACCCTAGGAGATTAGTTCCTCATAATTGGATCAAAGCTCATTAAGATCAAAGGAATTGCATTCAAAATAATCCTGTCTAACATAAACATCAAAAAGGAATTAAGAATTCTGAATTCTAACCTAATTATCCAAAAACGAATCTAAAACAAGGAATTAACTAAACTAGAATTGAAAACCAAAACTTGAGGAATTAGTTTGATCGGAAAGCAGTAAATAAAACCAAATTGACAAAGTCTTGTGATTGGAATGAATCTCCAACTCTCTATCTTCGTGTTTCTTCGTTCTTCAAGTGTTCTTGAACTTCTGGGAAAAGAGTAGTCCAAAAGCTCTTTTAATCCGCCTCAAGTCCGCGTATATATAGAACTCCGAAAACTGAAACCGCCCCGTGACACGGGCGTGCAAGAATTATGCCTTCAAATGTGACACGCCCGTGTCACATAATAAAATCGTGTTTGCGCTTTTCCACTTGACACGGGGGTGTCAAAACTTGTTCTGCTTGATGACACGGGGGTGTTAAGACTTCAGGCTTCTCTGTACCTTGTAACGGGCGTGCACGAAATTACACTACATAGGTGACACGGGCGTGTCACCTCCTGAACCCCGAGGATCACTTCTCTGTACTGAGACACGGGCGTGTCTCGGTTTGCTCTTCCACAGGGACACGGGCGTGTCCCCTAGAAATCTCTCGTTTTTCGCCCGTTATTGCATGGTTTTGCTTTTATCCGTCTTTTCAACTCCAAGGTAAAAGGTACCTAATAAGGAGCATAAATCACGTTATAAGTTCTTAAAACTGCTTGAATTTAGCTAAATTTGCCCTACAAATCCATGCAATAAACTGATACATCAGCTTGCCAGGACTCACACGGGGACGTGTCTCTTTGCTTATGCTATGAAGCTTGGGGAAGTCTCGATCACTTTAGCTGAATTATTGGGGTTGAGTGAAGGGCTTCGTCTCGCTTGGGAACGGAGGTATCCGAAGTTGGATGTGGAGAGTGACTTTGAAATAGTTGTGAAGCTCATTAACAAAGCTGATGTTGAAGATCATCCCTTGAGAAACTTGATTCTGGACTGTCGAAGCCTGCTTAGAAGGCCGTGGGAGGCTACTCTGAGCCATGTTCCCCTGTCGCGCAACTCTGCTGCGGACAGACTTGCCCATAAAGGGCATCTGATTGAAGATAGGCGTATACTTTGGGAGGGATCCTAATTAGCGGAGTGTGATGATTTTGGTTAGCGGTCTATGACCCCTGCATGGGCCAAGCTTTACTTCAGACCAAAAAAAAAAATTTTTATTTTATGGAAGTAAGCTTAACCAAAAATATTGAAGGGGCATTATAGTCATATTTCTCCAAACTGAAACTACATCATATTTAACAATCTAATGTACGGAGAGCGATAACGAAGTTCCATTAAAGCTTTTCCACTACAAACCCAACACAAAAAGGAAAAATTTAATCCATTCAAATCCTGCTCAATCTCCTCTACTAAACAAACACTTCAAGAGCAAATCAATCTCATATGAATGGGAAATGAAAAACTTCTCATCTCATTTCTGTCAGGAAAACTATAAGTTAGGAGGTTTGTTAGGGATTTGTTAGTCACTTACCGTACTTAGACGGGACTCTTATGTATATATGTTTGTAACCCTACTTTGTATCTTGTACAAGTTTTACGATCAATTACAGAACATAAGAAAAAGGTTTTCCCAAAACTCCATGGCTTCTCAATTATCCAACATGGTATCAAAGCGGGTGACGATCCATTAATACGGATCCGAACCTTGCTCATCACGCACCAGACCTTCCTCGGCAATGGCCGAAGACAGTAGCAGTACCAACACCGGTAGGGAATCACAGCAGCCCGTCGATTCCCTAGCCACGGAGTTAGCAAGTATTCTTCAGCACATACAGCCCCAAACAGAGAATAATCAGTCATCGATATCTCAGAACGTATCGATCAGCATCAAATTAAACCTTCAATTATTCATTATGGTCCCGATTGATGAAGATGGCAATCGGGGGACCGGGGAAAGTTGAACCACCTTACCGGGACACCAGCACCACCGGCGACGGATCATCCAACCTATCATCGGTGGGAACAGACCGATCTTATTGTATGTTCTTGGATTTTAGATAATATGGCACCGGAATTAATCAACAATTACGCCGAATACCCCTCAGCAAAGGCTCTTTGGGACGGATTGGAGGCTACCTACGGTCAGAGCAGTGATAGCCTTCAAATATAAGATCTCACTGTTCGTGCCAACAACACAAAGCAAGTATCAGACACCATTGAACAGTATTACAGTAATCTGCAGAAAATATGGAGAGATATTGAGGCAAGATAACCTAACCCAATGGTGCACGAGCAGGATATTCGGACCTTCAATCGCCTCAGGTCCGAGACATGGCTTTTTCAGTTCCTCGCCGGACTGAATGACACATACGACTCCGATCGGTGAGATCTCTTAAAGGAGGACCCTCTACCAACCGTAGAAAAGTCATACGCAGCGATTCGAAGAGAGAGTGCTCGGCGAGGAATCATGAACGCCGATGGCCGGAATTCATTATCCGCGGGAAGTTCAGAGATCGGAATGGGGTTTATTGCTCAGACCCGTAAGGGTTTTAGACCTGGGTTATCGGATGAAAATCGGATGCGGCTTGGAGCAGAACAACCACGTCGCGGACCGTTTCCTCCACGACGGAATGAGTCGCCGGTGAAATGTGAAAAGTACGGGCGTTTGGGACACAAAGAGAAGACCTACTTTGAAGTTATCGGGTTTCCCGACAGTTGGCCCAGCCGACGGCGCGACAAGGCGTCGCCGGGCTACGGCGCAGCGAGGAAAGTGACTACCGGCACCGGCGAGGACAAATTGGTGACTGACTCAGTCACTGGACTGTGGGCAAACTCAGAGAACCGAGAAGGTGAGAAGAAAACAGGAATAGCGCACTTTGTGAAAGGGGGAAATGAGTCTAACCTAGGTATTGTACATTCTCAAGCCAATTTACCTATTTACCCATCAGCAACTTTAAATGCAAATGTACTTTCAAGTTCTGGAACATATGATTTGAATTCTATATCAAAATGTTTGGCCTCAAAGCAGAATGATGAGACAGGTACACGTGATGTCAATAAGAATAGTAGGGATTCTCGTTGGATTTTTTATTGTGGTGCTACAGATACTATGACGTATGACCGGACAGACCTTGTGGACATTTCTGTGTAAAAGACAACAACCATTCAAAATGCGATTGGTGGAGTTTATCCGGTCCAAGGAGAAGGGAAAATTGTTCTATCTCCCACTTTAAATTTGAATAACTGTCTTTATGTACCTAACTTGTCCTGTAAACTATTGTCAATTAGTCATGTCACTAAAGAATTAAGTTGTATTGTGTTGATGTATCCCACTTTCTGCCTGTTACAAGATATTCAGTCGGGGAAAGTGATTGGGCGTGGTACAGAAAGTGGGGGTCTGTCCTTTGTCAATGAGGTGGCTCACCAAGGAATTGCATCACTTGCTCACAGGACAGTGGAACGTCAGAAGTGGTTGTGGCACCGACATTTGGGGCACCCATCGTCAGGGTATCATCATTTATTATTTCCTAAGCTTTTTCATAATAGTGATAGGCTCTCTTGTGAGACTTGTATGATTTCCAAAAGTCATAGACAGCATTTTGCTTTATCAGACTCTAAAACTAAGCATGTTTTCTCGTTGGTTCATTCTGATGTTTGGGGACCGGCCCCAGTTCTAGGTAATTGCAATCATGGTCATGGTTTTAAGTATTTTGTGTTGTTTGTTGATGACTGCTCTAAGATGACGTGGGTTTATTTTCTCAAGAACAAATCTGAGGTTCCCTCTAAATTTGTGGAGTTTTTTAATATGGTCCGAACTCAGTTTAAAACTCACATTCAGGTTCTAAGGTCGGATAAGGGGGAATACGTCAATACAACTCTAAAATAGTTTTTTAAGGATAATGGTCTTATACATCAAACATCGTGTACCAACACCCCACAACAAAATGGGGTGGCAGAAAGGAAAAATCGACAGCTTCTTGAGATGTCCCGTGCCATATTGATTGAATCTCATTGTCCTAAGTCTTTTTGGCCTGAAGCCATAGCTACTTCTGTTTATCTGGAAAACCGACTTCCCACTAAAGCTTTGAACTTTGTCACCCCACTCAAACACTTTCGTACTCAAGTTGATATACCATCCACACTCACCTTGACCCCCACGTGTGTTTGGTAGCTCCGTATTTGTTCGATCCGTGTGCGTTGAAGTGTGTCTTTGTGGGGTATGGGGTGAATCAGAAGGGTTATCGGTGTTATCATCCGCCTACTCATCGTCTTTACACCACAATGGATTGTGAGTTTCTTGAGATAAAATTTTATTATTCCTAACCCAGTGCTCAGGGGGGAGAGTAGTCAGTCGCGACAGCAGGATCAACTGGGTTGGGTGTCACACCCCTGGCCGGACATAGTCCTAACAGAGCAAGTAGGCGAGACCACCAAGTCGGCCTCTCACTCAGTACAGCCCTCCACGAATTCTCCCACAGACCCAATCACTCCAACCGATAATCCTGAGGTATGTAATAGTGATTCTGTTAGTAATTCTGATTCTGCTCTTGTCAGTATTATTCCTGTTGTTGAGGCTAACAATGCAGACAGTAAAGAAGCTCAGGGGGAGGATGAGATTGACCCACAGGGACACGCAGATGATCATGAAGACAGATATGTGTTGCCCCCTTCCCCTTCCCTCCCCCCCCCCCCCCTCCGGGCTACTAGAGGAGTACCTCCAAAGAGGTATGAGCCAGAACTTGGGAAAAGGAATTCGAGATATCCAATAGCTGACCTAGCTAAAGGGAATCTCGCACCTCAGGCCAGAGCATTTGCCACTGCAGTATACTCAGACTCAGTACCCAACAGAGTAGAAGAAGCACTGAAAGACAATAGATGGACTCGGGCTATGGAAGATGAGATGGAGGCCCTTGAGAAAAACGGTGCATGGGAGAAGTGCATACTCCCCAAAGGAAAGAGAATGGTGGGATGTTGATGGGTATTCACAATCAAGTACAGAGCAGATGGGAGTGTGGAAAGATATAAGGCCCGACTCGTGGCCAAGGGATACACACAAACATATGGTGTGGATTACTCTGAGACTTTCTCCCCTGTGGCGAAGATGGATACTATTAGAGTTCTGTTCTCGATAGCAGCAAATCGAGATTGGTCATTACATCAGTTTGATGTAAAAAATGCCTTCCTTCACGGTGATCTGACAGAAGAAGTATACATGGAGCTTCCACCGGGTTTCTCAGAAGGGTATGGTGGAGGAGAGGTGTGCAGGCTTAAGAACGCATTGTATGGCCTAAAGCAATCACCTCGAGCCTGGTTTGGAAGGTTCACAGTGGCTATGCGAAGATATGGTTATCAACAAAGCAACTCAGATCATACCTTGTTCTTGAAGAGAAGGGCTCAGAAAGTCACGTGCCTTATAATCTATGTTGATGACATGATTATTACGGGGGATGATTAAGAGGAGATAGCTCGGTTGAGAGAGAACTTATTCAGAGAGTTTGAGATGAAAGACCTAGGGGAACTGAAGTACTTCCTCGGGATAGAGGTTCTCAGGTCAAGGCGCGGTATCTTCATATCTCAGCGGAAGTTTGTTCTTGACCTTCTTGCTGAGATTGGACTTCTGGAGTGTAAGCCAGTAGACACTCCGATGGTGGTTAATCACGGGCTACGAATAGTAGATGGGGAAGAGGATGCTGACAAGGGGCAGTACCAACGTTTAGTTGTGAAATTGATTTATCTATCCCATACCCGGCCAGATGTAGCCTATACAGTTGGGTACTCAGTCAGTTTATGCACCGACCTCAAAAGGAGCATATGGATGCAGCATTGAGAGTATGTCGATACTTAAAAGGTTATCCGGGGAGAGGTGTTTTGTATCAGAAACATGGACACCTAGACATTGAAGCCTATACGGATGCAGACTGGGCAGGAAATCCGGTAAACAGGAGGTCCACTTCTGGGTACTTTACTTTAGTTGGAGGAAACTTGGTGACTTGGAGAAACAAAAAGCAAAAGGTGGTGGCGCTCTCCAACGCAGAAGCAGAGTTCCGGGGTATTGCACGTGGGATAACTGAGGTGCTGTGGTTGCAAAAGCTGCTCGCAGAATTGGGTTTTCCTACAGCAAAGGCATGCCGGTTGAGATGTGATAACTGGGCAGCTATTAGTATATCAGAAAACCCGGTACAACACGGCCGAACTAAGCATGTAGAGATAGATAGGCACTTTATCAAGGAAAAGTTGGAGGAACGGGTAATTGACATTCCCTTTGTACGGTCAAAAAACCAATTAGCAGATATCTTAACGAAGGCAGTAAATAGGAGGATTTTCCGTGAAGTCTTAAGCAAGTTAAGGATCGTTGATCCGATACTCGACTTGAGGGGGAGTGTTAGGAAAACTATAAGTTAGGAGGTTTGTTAGGGATTTGTCGTACTTAGACGGGACTCTTATGTATATATGTTTGTAACCCTACTTTGTATCTTGTACAAGTTTTACGATCAATTACAGAACATAAGAAAAAGGTTTTCCCAAAACTCCATGGCTTCTCAACTATCCAACAATTTCCCTTTACGAAGCCCTCAACATCCAAACGCTGCCTTAGCAGCCCCAGATACAGGTCAAGAAGGAGAAGAAAACCCGGAAGGCAAACACGACGATCAAGAACCGGAAAAAGCTAGATGCGAGTGGAATTTCAATCTCTCAGCCGCAATCTCCTCCTCCGGCAGCGGCGTGGCCGCTTCCGACGCCATTGGAGTGGTGGAATTCGATCAGAACGATGCACTTCTCGCCACGGGCGGGATCGCAAGAAAAACCAGAATTTACGAAGCTCACAATTTTCTCAACAATGGCGGAAGAGGGTATAGAATTCTTGACCACTCAGATGTGTGTGAGTTCTACTTGTGCACGCCGGCGAAGCTCAGTAGTCTCAAATGGAAACCAGGTTCGGATTCACGGATAATCGGGTCGGGAGACTACGATGCGTTGTAATGGAATATGACCTGGAGAAACGCGTGCCTGTTTTCGAGCGAGACGAGCATGGAGGAAAACGAGTTTGGAGCATGGATTATTCCAATTCGGATCCGAATCTGGGTGCATCTGGGTCGGACGACGGAACAATGCAAATGTGGGATCCACGCTGCGGCGGCGACGGTGGGATGTGCGTGGCGGCGGTGCAACCCAACCGGATTTCCGGCAGCCCGGTATGCTGCGTGGAGTTCAACCCGTTTGGCGGACCCGTCGTCGCCGTCGGATGCGCCGACAGGAGAATCTACTGCTACGATGTCCGCAGGATTTTGGACCCGGTTTTCGTTCTCGACGGGCACCGGAAAGCGGTGACATACACGAGATTCCTCGATTTGCAGACCATTGTTTCGTGCTCCATTGATGGGAGCTTGGTGATGTGGGAGACAGAGGATCGCCGCCCGATCAGAACGTATAGAGGGCACGTTAACAGCAGAAGATTTGTGGGTTTGTCGGTTTGGAGCAATGGCGGATAGCTGAGCTGTGGCTCTGAAAATAATCAGGTTTTTGCGTATGATAAGAGATGGGGAGAGCCCATTTGGGTTCGTGGCTTCGAACCGGCGGCGCAGCCTCCACCGCGGTGTGAGCCGGTTTCGTCAGCGGCGTGTGTTGGCGGCAGACGCGGGTCGGATGGGGTTTTGCAGGTGTTTGAGGGAGAGAGACGGACATTAAGAATATCGCCAGCCGCCAGGTAGTTTATAGCTGTTAGATTTCAGGATAATGTTCGAATATTATCTGTAATTTTTTGTGGTCAAATTAGAGCATAATCTTTGTCTTCCAATTTTTATACTTTCAGAATAACTGTACGATTGATTAACTAGAGAGACTGTGTAATGTGACGGAAAAGATTTGATAACAACTGTATAATTTTTCTCCATTTGTTACCTACTTGCTTTCGAATATGTATAAAATTTACTGCGGAAAAAGATTTTTTTAATATTTGAACTTTTTTTATTACTTTTTGCCATTTATAGTTCCATAAATTTTTGTTACATAGCTATTAGCGTTGTTCAATGTTTGCATCTATAATATACTATAATCTAAATTATTTTTAGTAGTTTTGATTAATAAATAATTGACGTGTTTATGTTACAAATATGTTGCGTATCATATTTTTTAAATAAAATCACCCAAAAAATTTTAAATGATGGTATATTACAGAAACAAAAATTTTATGGCAAAATAGTAAATTAGGAAAAGGGCAAAGTACGATTAAGAAAAAATCTTTTACCCAATTTATTTTGTTTCGTTAATCTTAGTCCGAATTTGTCGATGTTATGAGGATCTCTTAAGAAAAGTAAAGATTGTTGGGAATTACTACATGATTCAAACTTAAGACAAAGTAAGAAGTTTGGATCCGGTGGTGGAGAATAATATCATTACTCCATTCTCGGATTGACTCAATTTTATTTCGCCGTTAACTTCTCAGATTTGTTCCGTCGAAATCCGCTGCAATTGATGGTTTGTGTCTTTTTTTCTTTTACCTTATGTTTTATTTCTAAGTCTTTTGAATGGAAGTTTTATCTCTTCCGTATGGAAAGTTTAGTTAGTTATTTTAGGTTTATTTTTATTATTTTCTGTGATTCTCGGATGAATTTTTTGGCCGAGTTATCTGCTGTAGGCCAAGGTATCTGTTCTTTTCAATTCGGAGAAAAGGCGTCTGTAGAACTTCACCCATATCGGATCTTCAACTTCAAGGAGTCTATTTATTTTACTAGATGTGATGCTAATATAATAGCTCACAAATTTGATGGAATTGCGGCTTCGGCCTGCGTTAATTTTTATGTTATTCCTTGTATTTTTGTTATTGTTGCTATTGATTTTCAATAATATATTCCTTTGGGGGGTTTGACTTTAAAATTAAAAAAAAAAAGAAAAAAAAGATTGCTGGGAATTATTAATTGGATTCTGACATAATTTTTCATTAACTCTTAATTACTTCTAAGTTATTATTATTATTATTATTTTTTCACCTCTAAGTTGTATTAATTACAATCGAGAATTGATCTGGATATAAATTTTTTTCCCCCGTGATTTAGCTGACTTATAATCAGCACCAATTGAGTTATTGAAAATTAAAGGTTTTTTTTTTTTTTTTTGGGTTTTTCTTTTTTGTTGTGTGCAATGATTTTTTTTTTTTTTTCTGAAAATTAAATTTAAGTGTAAGCACAACTGCTCAGCCCTATTCCTACCTTCCTTGGATCAATGAAGTAGCTACAACAACTCAATTTCTCACTTGCAAATTTTAGTGGTGTTGTTCCGCACAATCTTGGCAACCTTTCGAGCGTGCGAGTGCTTGATCTCAGTTGGCAAGTGAGAGAGCCTCTTGTAGATGATCTCATGTGGGTTTTAAAATCTTTCGTTTTTGGAGCATCTTGATATGAGAGGTGTGAACTTGAGTCGAACAAAACATTTATTGAAGGTACTATTCCACATACTTCCTTCTATACTTGTCTTGCGCTTGTCTCGTACCCAACTTAATAACACACATCTCCCCTATTCCTGTGTGAATTCTTCATTACTTACTAGCATCCAACACCTTGATTTGAGCATGAAACCATTTCATGGGGAATTCCTCTGCTTCCTCCATAATATGACTTCACTTGTAGTCCTTGATTTTTTTTATAAGGAATAATTACGAACAACCCCATGAGGTATGATGAAAATATGAATTAACCCCCTTAAGATTTGAGAAATTATAAACACCCCGTTGAGCTTTACACTCTCTTTCACAAATTATCTGACCGTTAACAATGGTGTTAAATTTTGATGAGGTCAGCAAAATTATTTTGAAAATTTCCAATCTTACCCTTAGGGGTAGATTTTAATAATATTGAAAATATGATGATATATTTGTAATATTAGTTAAATTTGTATTTTTTAATTTAAAATTTTATAATTTAATATAATATTATATTTTATCTATAAGTATAAATTGAAATAGATACTTCATCCATATTTATTCCATACCTTATTTTTAGGGAAAATTATATATTTTTGGTCCCATTCGATTTAGAGTGTCGCAACTTGCAATATTAGTTCCATTTGTTTCAAAATTTTAAAAAATGTCATATTTTAAGAAATCGTTGCGATAATAGTCCCGTATATTGCAAGAATAGTCCTACATGTTGCACCGTTAGTCTAATATACGAGACTATTATCGCAAAGATTTCTTAAAGTATGAGACCTTTTTTGGATTTTTGAAACGAGTGAGGCTAATATTGCTACGCTTTAAATCGAATGGGACCAAAAATGCAATTTTCCCTAACGTTTATGTTTTAGTTTTATGTCTATTTTGCATAAGTTTATTTAAACATATTGAGAATAATAAATTTTTTTTCTCTAAAATAGAAAACTATAACACAAACACCTACATCAATCAATGTATTAATAAATTCATATAAATATTCATCACAATTATTTAAACAAATACGCCAAGTGTCGGTGATCCCTATTGCATCTACCTTACATTTTAAGGAATGACATTTCAGATAGTTACAAAACTCAAGTACTTACATCAAACCCCCCCAAAAATTTCAGTACTTGCATTAACCCCATTATATATCTTTGGATTTTTCTTACATATATCCCTTAAGTTTCAGCATATGAAGGGTAAAATGGTAAAATCGCACATTTGATAAATTTAATAGAGAAAATAAAGAGTCGAGGGGAATTCGTAATTTCTCAAATCTCAGGGAGAAATCTATAATTTCACCATATTTTAGGGGTTGCTCGTAATTATCCCTTTTTATAATGATTATAACTCTTCAAGCCCTCATGTCCTACTTACATTGAGAAATGTTGTCCATCTCGACCTTTCTTATAACTCACTTCATCATAAGGTAGATTTGATTTCTGAATTCCTTTTAGATAAATGTCACTTGGAATCATTGAATTTGTGTGGTAACAAGTTTTATGGGGAGTTACGAGGAAAAGACTTTAGAAACTTATCTGTGGTATATTGCTGGACTAGCTGATTGGAGACACCAAATTGAGTGTGGACCGGTCATTTACCTCAAGAGATGAGTGAGTTGAAGCAACTAAAATTTCTCGATCTCTCACAAAATGCATTTACTGGTCCTATTCCAACTTCTATTCGGAAATTGAGAGCCTTGAGATATTTGTCGCTCGTTAATAATCATCTGAGTGGGGAATTTCCCATTTCTTTAGGGCAATTGTTGGATCTTGAGAAGATTGATATATGTTCTAATTTCTTGAATGGTACACTTTCCGAGCTTCACTTTGCTAAAAGTTAGAAGTGCTTAGGACAGAATCCATCAATTTGAGTGTGGCGTTTTGATTGGGTGCCTCCTTTTCAATTGAAAGTGCTTTATTTGATATCTTGTGAAAGTGGTATTCAATTTCCTCAATGGTTTCGAAAACAAAAAGCACTTAAGACACTTGATTTGTGGAATTGTAATATTTTAGGATCTCTTCCAAAATATGTTATCTGGAAATTTGCTCGATTGGGTTGGCCCGCACTTGCATAAACTAGAAGTTCTTGAACTTGGAAAAAAATGAGTTCAATGGCCTGATTCCGCATAAGTTCTGTCAATTGTTCAATCTTCATGTAATGGACCTTGCAAAAAATAAGTTGACAGGAAACAGGAAACATTCCAAACTGCTTTGGTGATCTCTTTGGCATGCGCGATGACTATGAAGGATCTTATGTGGGATGGCTCTACGCGAGTTTTAGCCAAGTGTTAAAAGGAGTGGAGCAGGAATACACCAATACATTAAGGTACTGGCCAGCTAATTTGGATCTTTCAAGTAATAATCTGGTGGGAGAAATTCCTTGGGGGCCGACAAATCTTTCTGCATTGATTGGTCTCAATTTGTCACACAATCATCTCAGAGGAAAAATTCCCACAAACACTGGATATTTTAAGAAATTGGAATCTCTTATCTTTTAAGCAACAGTCTACATGGAGCAATTCCAGAGAGTTTGTCGGAGTTGGATTTTCTATAATATTTGAACTTGTCCCACAACCATTTGTCGGGCGATTCCAACAGGGCGTCATTTCTAAACTCTTGAAGATCCATCAATTTACGTGAGCAATCCAGGTCTCTGTGGAGCTCCATTACCCAAGACATGTCACGAAGATAGAGCGTCGAAATCCCCCAATATTATTGATGAACATGACGGAGAAGAAGATAAAGATGATAAAAATGACAAGATAATCTTTTATGGAATTATTGTAAGTGGTTTCGCCACTGGATTTTGGAGAATTATCGGAGTTCTGGTCATGAAAACAAGCTGGAGACATGCCTTTTTCTGGTTTGCTGAAGACATGATAGGCAAAATGGTGGGGATATAAGCTGTATTGGGTGTGCAAAGTTGAATAACAAGCTAGTAATAGGATAGATGCTTTTCCCTTACATGTTGTATGCGTGAGTACATTAGAATTTAGAGTGTCGTCGGAGACATTTCCAGGTGTGCGTACACTTTAATGTCAACAATACTTTTAAATTCTGCCCCAAGCTAGAATACGTTGACACCAAGATTATAAAATAAATGGGAATCTTAATCACGGGATAGTGGGGTCAAAAAATTTTAATTTAGATAAAAAAAATTATTACAAAAAAAATAAAATACTTTTCTATTTTATTTTTTTATTGATATTCTCTATGATTTTTTATATTTTAAAATAGTGTCATAATTTTATTATTATCAATTGTACTAAATATATTCTTCTTAATATATGTAACTAAATAATTATTAATAAACTAATTACTAATACGGTTTCATGGTCGATACTTTATAATTTTCATAGTTAAAAATATTTTTTCAATTGTTGCGGTAGCCACAGGTAAAATTAAAAAATAATTTAATAAGCAAATAAACTAGATGAATTGACGCATCATCTCACCAATGATATTCTATAATTTTCTTATGCAATTCATATCTATTGGAAAACTTTCAAAATCGATCACTTTTCGATTGCGATTCAAATAATCTTAATTAATTTTTTCGGCTAATGAGTTCTCTAGAACTTATAATTTTCTTTTGAAATATTTTTACATGTCTAACATATCTTTTAAAATTAAAAAGAATATATTTTTAAATTTTTTTAATATTCAGGACATCATTAAATATATTTTTATGTTTATTTTATGTTATGAGCTTTTTTTAATTTTACACACGTCTTTAAAATTTAAGGGGTTAATACAATTTTTTTTTGTTTTTATGTGAGGTCAAATAACTATTTCCAAAATCATAAATTAATATATATATATATATATGACTATTGTATTTTGAGTGGGGTCAATTGACCCCATTTTGGAATGAGTGGCGTTGCCCTTGATCTTAATCATGAAACACAAACGTGAGTACAATTGGTGTCTTAGTTAGCTTGATTATTGAATTAATTTGTTCTAGGTGTAGAATAGGTGTTTGCTTACCAAAATCATATGACAAGGACTTATATTTGTTATTTAATTAGTTATTCTTTCTAAAATTTCGATCACTCAATGATAGTAAAATACTCTATCTTCTTGTTACATTGGTTCGACTGAGTCAAGTTTGACTTAAAACTACCATTATTCAACTAAAACCCAAACAATCACAATAGTGTATGAGAAATGAAAATATGTTAAAATTCTATACGACTCCTTTTCTTTTCCGAGAAGACTTGAGCATTTTTCTTCTTTTGTTCTTTTTCCAAAATAGACTAAATAGGCGGAGCCACCTTGTAGTGAGGGGTACAATTGACCCTCCTCAATTTTTATATTTTTTTAATTATTATATATATATATATATATGTAATTTTATGAGATTTTTTTATTATTGACCCCCCTCACCGAAGTTAAAATTAATACTAGTGGGATCAATATAGTAAATTATTAATAATCGAGACCACATTTAAAAAAAATATATGGGATTTTGCTTTAATATTATGCTTTGTCGACCCTGATGGGTCTGATTTCAGATGTCCAAACTCCACCATTTCAGAATTTGTTCGATGTGGGGAAACAGGGGGGAAATCTCTAGGAAAGCTCACCGGAAAAGATTGGCTCAACCTGCTAGGACAAACACCAGAAAACAGAGGTCAGATGGCCAACCTGGGGGAATTGGGGGTGATACCCAGTTTGGCTCTCCGACGCTCAAATCAGATGATGATCTGGAAAAGGATGAAACTAAGAAGTAATTACAGAGTTTCAGTTATGGAGGGTTGCTTACAGTGGAAGAGATGAAGTCTCTTATTTATAGTTGAGGGTCAGGGACCCTTTGGTAATTTGCTTTATAGTTGAGGGTCAGGGACCCTTTGGTAATTTGCACCTTGTGGTCCTGCCCTAATGTTGCCCTAACACGTGGCGTAATGAGGGAAAACCTAGGAGGAATCTCCTGCAAAAGCTGGTGAAAAGGTGGTGCGGGCAACAGTGCCAGGTACGCGGGCGTGTACGGTGTGTCAGAGAGTCGTTTTGGGCTGATAACGAGGACTAGGCGCACGTTCGTGTTTACCGGGTGCCTTATGGGCTTGCAGATCCAAGGGAAATTGGAGCCAGGGTGATAAGGATAAAGTTATTGAGACGTTAGAGCGGTCTCGAGCTCGTAGAATAATCCGGCAAAGACCCACCGACGGGAGAATTTGGGGATTCGAGAGAGAGAATAGAGTTTAGGATTGAAAGAAATTTGTTATTGCTGAATGAATCTCCCAAGTAAAGTTCCACAGAATAATAAACTACGATACCCATAAACCAGGGTCCCCTAAGCAAAATACTAATTAAACTATAGTCTCATTTGCAAATATTGAAATTACAAGTAAAGGAAATAAATAACTAAGCCATTACTAATCCAATTAGGAGTTGGATGTGGACTAGGCTTTGTCCACTGCATAATCACGCATCCATGCAGGCTTACGCCTAGCTCTCCCGCTGCTCCTCACCATTCCATCCTCCGCTCCACCAACATCCGCCACGCCAGCATCTTCCACAAGATCGCCTCCAGCATCCGGCACCATTACTGGAACGATATCATTCCTTCCCCCATTAGGAATCACCTTGTCTTTAAGGTGCATCGAAGGAAAAATACGACACATACGAACCGCAGGTTCCCAAGTCGCATCATCAAGCGATCCATCCGACCACTGCACTAACCAGTGCTCCTGAAGATGACCATTTCGAAAGACATGACGAACTTCATGTACGCTAACAGGCCGGGATGGCAACCGACCACTCAAAATATCTTTCGGTAACTCACCATACTCAACCGACAATCCATCACCCTTATATTTGTGCAGTAAAGAAACATGAAACACTGGGTGAACTCTTGACGATTCCGGCAACTTAAGCCGATAAGAAACCGGACCCCACTTTTCTAACACCTCGTACGGCCCAAAATAACGGCGAGCGAGCTTCTAAGAACGTCACCGTGCTACTGAATGTTGCCGATAGGGCTGAAGACGTAATAGAACCAACTCCCCAAACTTGAACTCCACCTCATGTCTACCCACGTCCGCAATGGATTTCATTTGAGCCTGCGCTGCCATCAAATGACGCCTTAAACGCCTCAACAGTTCATCCATTTTTGCCAAAACCTCGTCCACGACAGGGAGTTTGCAGTCACCCCATCGGTACGGCAACAAATCCGGAGGCATCCTCCCATACACCGCCTAAAAAGGCGTCATGCCAATACTCGAGTGAAAGCTGGTATTCAAGGAATATTCAGCCCAGGTAACATTACCGTCCAACGAGCCGGTTTATTATGACAGAATGATCGTAAATACTGTTCAAGTACTCGGTTCATGACCTCAGTTTGGCCATCAGTTTGAGGATGGAATGCCAAACTCAGTTTGAGAGTCGTTCCACTTAAAGAATGCAAAGCATCCCAAAAATTACTCGTGAATATGGGATCACGATTAGAAATAATAGATGAAGGAACCCCATGCAAGTTTAACACCACTTCAATAAATAAATGAGCAACACTGTGCGCATCGAAATCCCCGGGCAGAGCTCCAAAATACGCTTATTTCGATAAATGATGATAACCGTGAAACTCCGAGATGGAGGGAGACTTATAATGAAGTCTATGCTTTCATCTTCCTAAACACGAACCGGAATGGATAATGGTTGCAATAACCCCGAAGGAGGTTGAGTGGAAAACTTCGTGGTTTGGCAAGTAACACAGTTGGCAATATGTTGACGAACATCCGAACGCATTTTAAGCCAATAAAAAACAGAAGCTAACCTCTGAAAAGTACGGTGAACCCCGGCATGACCCCCAATTGGCGAATCATGATATTCCTTTAACAACGTCTTTCGCAAGGGTGATGCTTTTCCCACACAAAGACGAGGCACATAAAATACCAGACCATCGCGCACCGTAAATGGCGCCGGTAGGGTGCCCTTCAAATACTCCATATGCCGCTGCTGCAAGTTATCCTAGGTAGAGTTTTCAGCTCTAATTACTGCCACAATATCAAGTATAGGTTGCGACACAAGAGCCATATGAGTGCTCGGCCGCGAGTCTTCATGCCGACGCGACAAAGCATCCGCCACGACATTCGAAATTCCTGGCTTATACTCAATACGACACTGGAAACCCAGCAATTTTCGAACATAAAACTGTTGATCCGGGGGTTGAATCACCTGCTGTAACAATTCCTTCAGACTTCTTTGGTCCGTCTGAATCACGAACTCCCTTCCCAACAAATACTGTCGCCACTTCTGATCCGCCTCCACAATAGCGTATAATTCCTTGTGATAAGTAGACGCCGTAAGCCGGCATGGCCCCAACTTCTTACTAAAGAATGCCACAGGTTGGTTTAATTGTAGAAGAACCGCCCATATTCTAGTGCCTGAAGTATCGGTTTCCACCACAAACGTGGACTCAAAGTCCGGCAAGCGCAGAATTGGTGCCGAGCACATAGCACGCTTCAAGCTCTCAGATGCTTTTATGGCTGAATCATTCCAGTCAAAGCCATCTTTCTTTAATAGATCAGTAAGAGGCGCCGCCAAGTGAGAATACTTGCTGATAAAGCGCCTGTAATAGCCGGTAAGGCCCAGAAAACCCGTAATTGCTTGACTGTCATCGGGACCGGCCATTTGGTCATAGCCTCAATTTTACCCTCATCAACCTTAAGAAAACCATCAGCAATAATATGATCCAAATAATCAATGGATTTCTTAGCAAATGAGCATTTAGATAATTTCACAAAGAAATCGTTAGCCTTCAATAGATATAAAACCACCTCCAAATGAGAAACATGAGTCGAAATGGACGGGCTATAGACCAGAATATCATCAAAAAAAAAAACAATCACAAACTTACGGAGATATGCGGCGAACAGCCGTTTCATACATGTCTGAAACGTGGAAGGTGCATTTGTCAGGCCGAAAGACATTACCCTGAACTCGTAATGGCCCTCGTGAGTCCGAAAGGCTGTCTTATAGATGTCCGGATCATACATGCGAATCTGATGGTAACCCGATCGCAAATCCAATTTTTTGAAATACTTTGCGACCCCCAGCTCATCGAATAACTCATCGGCCGTGGGAATCGAAAAATGGTCTGGTACCGTCACGGCATGGAGAGCTCGGTAATCAACACAAAAACGGTATGAGTTATCTTTCTTCTTCACCAAGAGAACGGGAGAAGAGAAAGGACTCCGGCTCGGTCTAATGAGGCCCTGTTCCAGCATTTCGCGAACCAGACATTCTATCTCCGATTTCTGAAAGTGAGGATAGCGATAGGGACGCACATTCACCAGTGCCGTACCCGGAAGCAACCGAATTCGATAGTCACTCCAACGCACCGGGGTAAGGTGGTCGGTAACTCGAAAACCGATCCATACCGCTTCAAAATCATGACAATTTCAGAAGAGAGGTCCTCCGGCACGCTGTCTCACTACTAGAAATCTGTCATATAGCAACGGAAATTTAGCAATGGAAATTATTCGTTGCTATTTAGCAATGGATATAGCAATGAAAAAAAAATTCGTGGCAAAATGCTTTAGCAACGGAATTTTCGTTGCTAAATCCATTGCTATATATGAAAAAAAATAGCAACGGATTTTTCGTTGCTAAAAATAAATAAATTGGTATCTATAGCGACGAAAATTCCGTTGCTATTAAAATAAAAACCTAATAAAAAATAATATAATATTTATAAATATTTACAACGAAAAATCTGTTGCTAAATAATATAATATTTATAAATCTGTTGCTATTTAGCAACGGATTTTTCGTTGCTATATGAAAGAAAAAAAAAATAAATAAATATAAAAAATATTAGCAACGAAAAATCCATTGCTAATTTAGCAACGGATTTTTCGTTGCTATATGGAAGAAAAAAAGAAATAAAAATAAACAAATATTTAAAATATTAGCAACGGAAAATCCGTTGCTAAATTAATATAAGGAAGAAAAAAAAAGAAATAAAAATAAATAAATATAAAAAAGATTAGCAATGGAAAATCCGTTGCTATAAACATATGATTAAAAAAATTAATAAAATATTTATAATTTAGTAACGGATTTTTCGTTGCTATATGGAATAAAAATAAATGAATAATAAAAAATAGAGCAAATTACTTTTTTGGTCCTATAGGATTGCACCGTTTTCAATTTTGGTCCCATTCTTTTAGAATTAGACAAAAATAATCCCGTTGGTTTCATTTTGTTACATTTTTTGTCCCAACAGTTAAATTTTGGACAGAACCGTTAAGTATATTTAAATGTCAAATAAAATTTCGTTCAAACAAAACATCAATGGATTGTATCCAAGTTGGTTGGATGCTCATTTTTTTTTCATGAGGTCCTGAGTTCAATTCTAGGCTCTCCCTTTTTTATATATGTATATATATATTTATTATATAATATATACATGTAGAAAATACATATTATATATTATATATTATTATTATTATAATATTATATAATATTTAATATTTATATCAATATTTAATATATTGATATTATATATATCGTATATATATTATATAATCTATAATACATATAATATTATATACATATATATATTATATATAAATATATAATATTTAATACATATATATATATTATAACGTATGTATATAATATTATATCTATTATAAATATTATATATCTATATATATAATATATAGACATATATATCTTATATCTTAAATATTAAATAATAATTAATATTATATGTTTATATATAATATATGTACATATATATAATATGTGTTTATAATATACATTATAAATCATTAAAAGATGTGCATAACACAATAATTCCTTAAAATTCACATATATAACGCTCGAAATTCACATATAAATACTTCAATATTAAGAGAAAAGTTTTTCATTTAACATGTAACGGTTGCATAATACAATAATTTCTTAATAGTTAGATTTAATTCTACAAATTTTAATATAAATTCATTATATTAAAAGAAAACTTCTTAATTTAACATCTAACGGTTGCGAAACACAATAATTCCTCAATGTATAGATATAATTCTATAAATTCAAATATAAATGTTTCATATTAAGAAAATAATTCTTTATATTAAGTTATTCAACTACGATTGCTAAATAATACAATAGTTCCTCAAAATGCAGATATTGTTCTACAGATGTATAAGTGAATACTTCATATTGACATAAAATTAGTTCTTTATTCAACTACCACCTAAATCTAATTATTTAATTATGTAAACTTTCATCTTTTTTTTATATGTCATAAAAACGTATACTTAAGTTGATATACATTACTATTATATATATATATATATATATATATATACATATATATACATGCTTGGGGTTTATATAGAATTTAACGCAATAATTCTTCAATATTTAGATATAATTCTACAAATTCAAATATAAATGTTTCATATTAATAAAATAATTTTTTCATTAAATTATTCAACTACGATTGCTAAATAATACAATAGTTTCTCAAAATGCAGATATTATTCTACTGATGTATAAGTGAATAATTCATATTGACATAAAATTAGTTCTTTATTCAACTACCAACTAAATCTAATTATTTAATTATGTAAACTTTCATTTTTTTTTTATATTTCATAAAAACTTAAACTTAAGTTGATATACAGTATTATTATTATTATTATTATTATTATTATTATTATTATTATTATTATTATTATTATTACTATTATTATTATTATTATTATTATTATTATTATTATTATTATTATTATTATTATTATTATTATATATACATGTTTGGGGTTTATATAGAATTTAACACAATAATTCTTCAATATTTAGATATAATTCTACAAATTCAAATATAAATGTTTCATATTAACAAAATAATTCTTCATTAAGTTATTCAACTACGATTGCTAAATAATACAAATGTATAAGAGAATACTTCATATAATATAAAAGTTCTTTATTCAACAACCAATTAAATCTAATTATTTAGTTATGTAAAACTTTCATCCTTTTTTTTTTTTGCATGTCATAAAAAGTTATACTTAAGTTGATATACATTATATTTTTATCTCATAACTAAAACTTGAGATATGTAGTTAATTAATAAATATTTAAAATTTTAACGGAATATGTATTATAATATAAATAATTATATATTTAAAAATATTTTTATTTAAAATATATGATAACAAATATTTAATTATTTAAATTAGTATATGAATATTTGATAGTGGTTAAATATAAAAAATTACATAACACTAACAACAATGGAGTTAGCCCAGCTGGTTTGGGGTTCAACCTTCTTCACATGAGGTCCAGGGTTCAATTCCTACTCAACGCAAATATGTGGAATTTAATTATTGGTTGGTTTGCAACGGAAAATACGTTGCTAACAAAAATCTTTGCTAAAACCGTTACTAATTTCCATGGGTAGTAATTCGTTGCTAAATCCGTTACTATAAGTTCGTTGATAATTCCATTGCTAATAATTCGTTGCTAAATCCGTCGCTACAGATTAGCCACGAGGGTTATAGCAATGGAAAATTTTCATTGCTAAATCCGTTGCTAAGTCGAAATCCGTTGCTAATAGGGCCTAAATCCATTGCTATAGGGCGTTTTTCTGGTAGTGTCTATGATCATAGGTTGTGGCCTCGGCTCCATCACGATTTCATAGCAAGCCGAAATGTCAGCAGTAGCTTCCAACAGGCAGAAGTGGTGCAAAGTAACCTCTTTTGGTGTCTCAGATCCTCCCTTGAGGGAAACCGTCTGATTGTTCCAAGAGAATTCCATAGTGAGGTTAGCGTAATTGTGCGCCACCCGTCCCAACAGACGTAACCATTTGACCCCTAACACCACCTGGGATCCGTGAATTGGTAGCACGAACACATCCACCAGAAACACATTACCCTGCAATAAAAGTTGTACCCCCGAACACTGTTGTTTGCACAACAACGACGCCCCATTGCCCATATAAACCCGAAAAGGGGACACCGCACTCACCGACAAGCTCAATTTTTCCACCACCGATGGGTGAATGAAGTTGTGCGTACTTTCCCCATCAATCAAAACCATAACGACAATAGAACTAATTATACCGGCTATTCGCAGAGACCGGCGCGTCTGGCCCAAAGTAATACTATGCAAAGTAGAGACGTCGGTAATGACAACCACTTCTTCCTCGTCATCCTCTCCTCCGTCATCATCCTCCTCATCGTCACCCAAAAGTAACAGGTAACGCCCATAACGATGTCCCTTCACCCACTTCTCGTCGCAGTTATAACATAAACCCTTGGCATCACGAGCTAGGCGCTCAGCACAGGACAACCGACGAATCGGAGGGTTAGGTGATGGCGATCCTGAGACGGGCGGTTTTACCGTCGGTGTTGGCAGCAGGGGTAGAGCCACTGTTGTCGGCGTTAATCCCACGGTGTTGGTCACCGGAGGACGAGTATGGGCGGGAGCACCACTCCCCATCCGGGACGGGCTACTATAAACCCAGACGCGATGTTTGGCCTCTAATTCTCGAGCCAGCGCAAAGGATGCCGACAAAGACTCCGGCTTTAAAAGAATAATCTTGTGTTGTAAGTGAGGTTTCAAGTCAGCATGAAATAAAGATTGAAGGTTCAGCTTGGAAACATTGGCCACGTTCACCAATATCTTCTCGAAAGCAGTCTGATAATCCAACACGGAACCTGTCTATTGCACTTTGGCGAGCATACCAAAGTAATCCACATAGTTAAGCGGGTTGAACTGAAGTTTGAATTTTGTGACAAAATTTGGCCACGATTCAAGTAGGTGACTGTGCTGTGGCCAACGAAACCAGTCGAGGGCGGGGCCTTCCAACATTTATCCCACCATGGCTAAACGAGACTCCTCGGGAATACCATAAAACACAAAATACTCTTGAGCCTGAAACAACCACCAGAGCGGATCCGAGCCATCACTTTTTGGCATGTCCAAACGCAATTTAGAGGCTGCGTTGGGACCAAACTGGGGAGCACGATCGTTACGGCGGTAAGCGAGCGCGGAGGAGGAAGAAACCGCCGATCGATCGGAGTGAACGAAGAGGGCTCCCAATTCCTGTTGTAACTGTTTAACGGTTTGATTCAGTGATTGCATCCCGGTCACTTGATTCTCACTTTGCTTCTGAAACTTCTTAAAGTTGGCATCGGTACGTTCCTGAAATTTCTTGAAACTGGTAGCACTCACGGAGTCGGCCATCTCGACAGCTCTTAATGAAAGCACCAATGATAAGGATAAAGTTATTGAGACGTTAGAGCGGTCTCGAGCTCGTAGGATAATCCGACAAAGACCCGCCGGAGGGAGAATTTGGGGATTCGAGAGAGAGAATAGAGTTTAGGGTTGAAAGAAATTTGTTATTACTGAATGAATCTCCTAAGTAAAGTTCCACAAAATAATAAAATACGATACTCATAAACCAGGGTCCCCTAAGCAAAATACCAATTAAACTATAGTCTCACTTGCAAATATTGAAATTACGAGTAAAGGAAATAAATAACTAAGCCACTACTAATCCAATTAGGAGTTGGATTTCGACTTGGCTTTGTCCACTGCATAATCACGCATCCATGCAGGCTTACACCTAGCTCTCCCGCTATGCCTCACCATTCCATCCTCCGCTCCACCAACATCCACCACGCCTGCATCTTCTACAAGATCGCCTCCAGCATCCGGCACCATTACTGGGACCATATCACAGGGTCTAGAGTCTCCCGAGGGGGAGCATTCCCTTGTTTACCCTTGTGAGAAAGGTTCCTCGAGCGTTAATGCGTGTGTACGCGTTGTTGGTGAAACCAACTGACGCTCGAGGTTTTGTTTCTTTCTCCGAGGCTGGGATATTTTGGGGAGTGGAGGATGGTATGCTCGTGGAGACCAAATTACCACGCGGTCATTGCTGATAGCGCCACATGTCGAAACGTGGGCCAACCGACCTGAGCCACGTGTCAAAACGTGGGTTGAGCGTCTTTTAGCCACATCAGACCCCCCTAAATAATATTTCTGGCTCCGCCACTTATAGAGCACCATGAAAAATTATTGATGGTGTCTAAATCTGGGTTGTGTGCTGGACTGCAGTTTAGGACTCCCAATCACCCAAGATATTTGTAAAGCGGGAAGACTCCGATGCTTTCCTGAGCTGAGAAGGGTGGACAAGCGTGAACTCAAAGACCAAAAATGGGGAAAGGTGGGGGTGGTACCCATTTTGGCACTCCGACGCTCAAGTCAGTAAACTAAGAAAGGAAAGTTGGCTGAAGTGAGGAGCTCAGTGCATAAAGAAAAGCTTACCTCCAATGGTGATGGAGAAGGGTTTATATAGGGCCAAGGAGGCCTCAATACGCTTAAGTACACCCTCAGGAGGGTATAGATCTTGTCTGGAGGGAAGGGGGCGCTTGGTGGCCGGAACAGTGCTTTTACGACTAAGGAACTATTTCTCTATCCCTGCCAGAGATCCGGGTACTGTACTTGACGTAGCTGCAATTAATACGGCCTGTGGGGGTGGTACGCGCATTAATTGCGGTTGTCTGGTAGCATCTGGGTCGATCGGTCATTGGGTCGCATTTTCCTGGGTCGAAAGGGGACCCAGGATGACTGCTGCCCCATGGTATAAGTGCTGGGTCGAAAACCACCAGGCTTGGGTCGGACGTTACGGGCTGACGTGGCATAAACTGCCACGTGGGAATGACACCTGGTGCTTAGTCGGACTTCCAGATTTTCCCCTTATCATCTGCCCCCCCGGTCCGGTGGCGCTTAGCGTACGGCGACGGACCTTGAAGAAGGCGTTGTGATCGCTAAAGGAAAGAGGGGATACTCGTTGCCTTAAGTGAGGCTGGGTCTTGTAGCGCCCAGTCCGAGCCAGGCACTCCGAGCCAACGCTTCGAGCTAGCATCCGTCGACCCAGGGTAAACCTCGACCCAAGGGATGGTGAGGTCACGCGCGCATACCTGTTGGAGACTCCTAGGCAGGAAACACTAGTTTTTTCCCCTGGCAGTGCAATGATTGCACTTTTTGAATTTTGGATAGGCTTGCACGAACACAGAGAGGCGGTTGCGTATAGCCGCCATTTTTAGGAATAGTGCCCTAGAAAGCCGATTGTATATCCGCTTTGTACTTTTCCTTATTGTAATCACAGACAATCTTTGAATAAAATAACGAATTGAGGTAACACTTCTTTATATGCTCTTGTTTGTATGCGTTTACTTTAGTCGTGCATGTATGAGAACTCCCCTAATCCTGATGACTTTAGGACTCTACCATTTAGGTGAAATGGTTCATGAAACGAGCCCTATATCATATAGGTCATGATTAGTAAAATACTACAAGCCGATGAGTCCTACAGATAGTGGGAGTGTCAACCTGACTCCTCTAAGGCTTGCTTGTGGGATCACCCCCTTAAGAAGGACCACCTTGTTTCATGGAGGTGCAAAGTGTATAGTTGATACGTGCGTGATACATGAGGGTGCTTACTTCAATAAGTAAGTTCACTGAGGTGTCCCGTGTGAGAAGATTTCTAAATGGGAAAGGAAGTTTCTATTTCAGGAAATGGAAACCTCCAGATTAGAAAATAGCTCACGAGTCATTGATGTGATTAATTGATCCTTAGACTTGAGGTTCCATGTCACTTTATGAGTTAACTCTGTAGTTTTAGGTATAAGCTTTAAAGGGTGTCGCCTTAGACAACTGATTTAAGGCTTATGCTGGGACTGCGCAAGTGATTCATAAAAGTGAATGAGAATCAAGAAAGGACCTACACTTGCATTTGCAAGGTGATCTCTTATTGTGTAAGTCATTCATATGCCATATGGAGTCCTTGGCCAAGGCAGTAGATCAAGACATCAAGAAAAGGGTTTTTTGGATTGAGATCAAATGGATATGAAATGCACTTAGCTTTAAGACCAGATTATTAGGGTTCTGATTATTCCCTTACGCTAGATCTTGGTTGAGAGATAGTAAGTAGGAGGATTGTATCTCACATGAATCAATGACTTAAAGGTTCTGTCGAATCGAGACATTCCAATTCAGCTAGGGGTTAAACATTTGTTGCTAGACTATGGTCGTTTAATCTGTGGACTAATTAATTAATTAGTGAATTAATTAATTAGGGTCACTGCTAATTGAATTGAGAACCTAGAGGGCCACACACAACAACTTGGTTACATGAGTTAAGGCTTTAAAATGATTAAACGAGTTGATCATGCCAAGAGGGTTCCACACGTGTGGGTCACGTGAGTGACACGTGTCCTATATGGACACGTGTACACCGTGTGTGTATATTTATTTATGTATTAAATAATTAATGTGTTAATTATTTAATAGACTTTGGTTTAATTTTGAATTAAAATGAAAGTCTTATTTTGGAGAAATTAATCTATTTAATTAATTATAAATTAATTAATTAGATAAATAAGTTATTTATTTATTAATAAATAAAGTATAATATTATCCAAAAGGAGTTTGGATATTTTAGCTCTCTTAAAAGTTGATTTGAATTAGAATTCAAAGTCAAGGTTTGGAATTACTTGATGATCAAGTAATAAGAGAGAGAGGGACCAAATCCTTAATCCATTAGGACTAGGTTCGGCCGCCCCTCTCTATATTATATATAGGGGAGCTCGAGCTCCCCTTAGAGAGTGATTGAGAATTTCTTTTGGTTCATGTGTTGAACACCATCCTTTCTCCAAGATCAAATAAACCCTAGGTTAAGCCTAAACACTAACTAGAGAACTAGCATCCTTACTAGTTAGATTGTAGTCAAGTTGGTGGACTATCTCTAGAGAGCTTCAAGTTAGAAGTTTTTAAAGATTCAAGCTTTACCAAGGAGAGGGGATCAAGCCGCGAGAAGAGCGTTCTTGGGTGACTTGAAAAGCTTCAAGAAAGATTATTGAAAAGTAAGTTTCTTTACCTTACGAATTTGGATTCATGATTATGAGTTTCGATCCTTTTGTTGGAAATTTTTTAAATTTCTGCTACTTTCTGATTCCTGTTTTCCAACAGCCATTGGGTAACGGGATGCGCTTATCCCGAGGTGAGTTAATCAACCAACACGTGGGATTAATTAACCTCGATTCGGGGTAATTGCTGCTATAAAGCATGGACTTAGGCGGTTTCCTCCTCTTTTCATGCCATTCACAAGAGAAACCCTTGAGTGAAGAATTTCAGGCATCCGAAACTCCCAAGCGAAACTTATTCGGAGAGCACTTCCACCAAATCCCTAAGGTACGCCGCTTATCTCCCAAACTTTTGTCTCTTCTTTCTCCCTTGAATCCCCAAATGGCCTCCAAGAGATCTTCCGCCGTGCCGGCCGGTAGCCAACCCAAAGATAAGCAATCCAGAAACTATAGGCCTAGAGACATCCCGTCCGACCCTGAAGTGTCTTTAGAGTGCATCGGAATAAGGCGCCCTGGGAAAAACAGGTGGGAGGATCCCCGATGCTGAAATGTACATCCCTGCCATGGAAGAGGAGGTGATGGGTCCCACTCCGGATGATGCCGTAGGGAGAGGGCAAAGCACGTCCCTGAGCAAAGAGGGAGAAAAGGGGGTTGACCCCATAGCGGTGGAGGACACTGCAACCGAAATAGAGGAGAAATCCTTGGATGAGGAATCTCGTGACCAAGAAGGGGCTGCCTCCGTTTCAGACATCGAGCCAGAGCTCCAAGGGGGTAGAAAGAAGAAAGGGTAACAAAAATACCCAAAATACTATCATGAGTTTAGGGCCGAGGTCTGGGGGTCGGAGAGGACGACTGCATTGAAAAGGTTAACCGGGTGGAGGGACTTGGACACAAGTTGCAAGGTTTATACTCCCAACTCCGATGAGCACATGGGAGCTCCGCTAGAGGGGTGCATCGCCACCTCGTTGTAGGCGATTGAGTACGGATTCAGGCTACCCCTGTCGCCCTTTCAAATTGCATTGTTCAACCATCTCCAAATCAGCCCCATTCAATTGCTCCCTAATGGGCATGTAATGATAACGGCGTTTAGGATGTTGATGAAAATCCTGGGTCAGGTAGAGTGCATGTAGCACTTCGAAGAACTGTTTGTGACCTTAGTCGATGCAGCAGCTTTCCCTAATAGAAGGGGATTTGTGAAGCTCCAATCTCGATCCGGTAACAAAATCTTTAACACAGAGAAATCTTCCCACGGAGTGGATTGGAAAAAGAAGTTCGTTTTTGTGAAGCACGCGAAAGGGTGGAATGGGCTAGAGCAAACTTCAGTGAATGACGTTTCCCAGGTCCGTTTGGAAAGAGGGTCGGTACGCTGGCCTAACACGCTGCTGGCAGCATTGAGGGAGGTGCACCCCCTCGACACTGGGGTTTTTACTAGTACTCACCTGCTGTAAACCTTGGGTTGGCTCCGGGTACGGCGAGGCATATTGACTTCAGATTGGGTAACTACGTCGTCATTTCCCTTAGGCCAAGCACGTTCTCACTCCTAACCATCAATTTTTTACATGTCTGTCATATATCAATCTCCGCTTGCTAACCTTGTTTGCCTCTCTTGTGTAGAATCGATAATGGTTGCCACACGTGCCAAGGCTCTTGACCGCAAACTTAAGAAGAAACAAGCTGCAAAGGCCAAGGAAGTCCAAGAGGGGAAAGCGGATGGCCCTGTCCCCATGATCCAAGAGATAGCCCAGGCTGAGGGCTTGACCGAGAAGGATTCATTAGAGAAAATCGTCGCGGTGGAGAGAGCGGCAGGACAAAGATGGGCGGACGCGCATGTCCCAACTGAGGGAAGAGAGGCAGACGCTCAGGGGGCCACTTGGGCCATCCAAGATGAAGTTCGTGCGGCCTCATCCGTCCCAGATAAGAGCGCTCGCCCTCCCAGGGCTAAAGGAAAATCGGTTCCCTCAGCTGGGTGACCGGAATCGGAGCCGTAAACCACCTCTGGGTTGTTTCTAGTTGGGGTGCCTAAGGGAAAGCAGTCCCAAAAAAGGAAAGACAGCGAGGATGCTACTGGCGGGGCCTCACCCAAGATGCCTAGGAGGGGCCCAACCCCTTTCGAGGCTGCTAGCGGGTGGGCACCCTCCTTTTTCAGATCCGGCACTTCCCCTGGATTCACCATGCTGCGGGGGGATTATGAGAAAATTGTGAACGTTCCCAGCTTTGAAGGCCCGAAGTACCCCTTTGGCGTTTCCGATTTCCGGGCGGATGGGTCAGAGAGGAGGGTCACGACCGGCCAAATCGACCAAGATGAGGTGGGGGCCATCTACTACTCGCTGCAAACCAGCGCCGACCACCAGGAGTTGGCTAAAGAGAGTAACGCAACCCTTAGCTACAACAAAATAGTTTTGCTGAATGCGGTATGGGTTTTATATTTCCAGTTTTTCCCTCTTCTCCTCTTCCTTTTCTTCTTTTTTTATATATTTTCCTCTATTTCCATGTTTCAGTTGATAGTGAGGGAGTATCAGTCTGCCTCACGCTTAGAGATAGCCGATGAAGCCCGTCGCAAACTGCTATCCGAGAGGGCTGAGGTGTTGGAAGGGAAGAGTTGGAAGGACGAGGCGGCTAAGTTAACCAAGGAACTGGGAACTGCCAAGGCGACTTACATGGAGCAGATAAATAGGATGGGTCAAGTCATCAAAGACTCGACTACGGAGAAGTCTGCCCTGGAAGCGGAGATAGGCCGTTTGAGGGCCGAGAATGAGAAGCTGCAGAGCGAAAAACGAAAGCCGTCTATGCCAAAGGAAAGCAAGATGGGGTGATCTGGCTCAAATCTGGATGATCTGACGTGGTCGATTTGGCTGTCAGATATGGGTCAATCAGTCAAGAATTTATTTAAGTGGGCTCTTTATCGACCTGAAAGCACTAACACACGTGAGCTAAGTACCAGCTTGGGGAACTTGGGGTTTTACCCAAGTTTGGCACTCCGACGCTCAAGTCAGTAATAGAGCTCTTTAGAGAGAGAATAAATGCAATTAAATGCGGATTAAAGGCTTACCAACTACTGTTCAAAGGGCGAGTATTTATAGCCATGGCCAAATAAGGCAGTAATATGTGTACTGTAGGTGTGCATTAATGGCGTTGCCAGTCGTCGATCTGGATGTCGGACGATGGAACCGGCTTGAGGTGGGTCGTTTGTACCTTCCTTCCCCTTTGGGTAAAAGCAGCGACTGACGGTCATTAATGAGCCATAGTACGCCTGTTCCAGGGAATGAGAAGGATATACGTGTCCCGACAGGAATGCTTTACAGTATTCGGGTATCCGGTGACGTATATCATCGATCTGGAGATCGATATTGTCTTTCGGAATCCTGAATCCTGTTTGGGTTTCCTCACAGGAGGGGAGCAGATCGATCTGATGACCAGGCTACCAAAAATCGATCTGATGATCTGATGATCTCATGAAGATCTGATGATCTGACCTGGTATCAATCTGATGATCTGTCCAAAAGGTCGTTTCTGGTTTGTCCAAGTTGGCGCGGAGTCCACGTGGCGTCTACGTGGGTGTGCCACGTGTTCTCGTGTTATTATGCCATGTCAGAGGCCCCCCAAATTACCAGTGTGAAATTTCGCAGTGATAATTTCATCGATCTGGCATTGGGTAGGGGAACCGTCGTGACCGTTAGAATCGAACTGCCGCCTTGATGATGAGGCGCGGCTTTTGAGTTCTAATAACTCGTTAAATCGTCATTTTTATAATTGAATTTTACCCCGAAGTGTGCTTGAATTGATATAATCTTGAAGGAATTTGATACTTTGTTGTTTTATTATAGGATTGGGACTTGAATGCGGAATTGAAGCAAAACTCGGTTGTTTTGAGAAGAAAATTAATGTGTACGAGAAGAGGCTGGAAAACTGGAATTGAGCTTGGTGGCTGCTGCATGAAGATTAAGCAATTGGGAATAAAGTGGAGAATGGAATTGGAGTGCTTCAATTGCTAGGGGGCTGCGGGTGTGGCATAAATTAATGGAGACCAATTTGCTTTGATGGGCCGTGGATTTAATTAATTGAATAGGCCATGCACGATACTTTGATTTGGGTTGTACGTTGTGGGCTAAGTTGGAGAAACAATATGCTTTGTGTTGCTTTAAAATAATAGGCTATGCATGGAATTTGATTTGGAGGACAAGTTTGCTTGACGTGAAATCATGATAAGGCTACCACTATCTTGGTATTAATTTCCAGCCCCACGTGAGCGCGATATTAAGTGGATGATGAGGCATTAAACTTGTGGGCCGCGTGTGTTTTGAATTTAATTAAAAGAAACCCAAGTTCTGGAATTGATTGGAGCAGGCCCAAGCTTAGTGAAAGAATTGGAATGCAAGTAATCAACTCCTAATTGCATGAGAAGTCTTTTGGGCGTAGCTTGGGGAGGCGTGAGGTTTATATATATTTCGGACAACAGCTTTTTGAGGAGGGACGTAACACATCTTTGGGAGCAGCAGTTCGAGTTCCGGCGGAGCAACATCAGGAGCAAGAATTCGGCACAATCTTTCGTTTTAGTTTAATTCTTTCCTTTCGTTTTTAGTTTTATTCACGTTAAAGAATTCCTCAGTTATTGTTTTTATGGATTTTAGTAGCTAAACTCTTAATTATCTAGCTAGGGATTAAGATTCGATTTTGGATATTGTGAGACCTAAACGTTTTATTTAATTCATATTTATTTAGACATTTATCTTATCTCCATGCTTTGCGTTTATTGTGATTGATTTATTTAGTGGTAGGGCCCGACCATCTAGGTAGATTTAGTTGCATATTGCCAATCATGATGCTTGAAGTGTATGTAAAGTTGATTGATAAATTGTGGTAAATTAGTGACAGGGTCTTAGCGATAACATTCCTCGTTCACTAAGGGGTTTGATAATCTAATTTAAATCTTGCATGTGTCACGACTTGGTTAATTAGGGTTGGTGTTTTTATGGTTCTTAATTCTGCAAATTCATTAAATCATGTCGAGTGTCTCTAGGGATTGTGAATTTGTTAAGGGAGATAACTGTCGAGTGTCTCTAGGTTATCCAACGAATTAAGTAAAAACGAGGTTGAGTCGAGTGTCTCTATCAACTATAGCCAATGTTAGGAATAGTGCCCTAGAAAGCCGATTGTATATCCGCTTTGTGCTTTTCCTTATTGTAATCACAGACAATCTTTGAATGAAATAACGAATTGAGGCAACACTTCTTTATATGCTCTTGTTTGGTATGCGTTTACTTTAGCTGTGCATGTATGAGAACTCCCCTAATCCTGATGACTTTAGGACTCTACCATTTAGGTGAAATGGTTCATGAAACGAGCCCTATATCACATAAGTCGTGATTAGTAAAATACTCCAAGCCGATGAGTCCTACAGACAGTGGGAGTGTCAACCTGACTCCTCTAAGGCTTGCTTGTGGGATCACGCCCTTAAGAAGGACCACCTTGTTTCATGGAGGTGCAAAGTGTATAGTTAATACGTGCGTGATACATGAGGGTGCTTACTTTAATAAGTAAGTTCACTGAGGTGCCCTGTGTGAGAACATTCCTAAATGGGAAAGGAAGTTTCTATTTCAGGAAATGGAGACTTCCAGATTAGGAAATATCTCACGAGTCATTGATGTGATTAATTGATCCTTAGACTTGAGGTTCCTTGTCACTTTATGAGTTAACTCTGTAGTCTTAGGTATAAGCTTTAAAGGGTGTCGCCTTAGACAACTGATTCAAGGCTTATGCTGGGGCTGCACAAGTGACTCATGAAAGTGAATGAGAATCAAGATAGGACCTACACTTGCATTTGCAAGGTGATCTCTTATTGTGTAAGTCATTCATATGCCATATGGAGTCCTTGGCCAAGGCAGTAGATCAAGACATCAAGAAAAGGGTTTCTTGGATTGAGATCAAATGGATATGAAATGCACTTAGCTTTAAGACCGGATTATTAGGGTTCTGATTATTCCCTTGCCCTAGATCTTGGTTGAGAGATAGTAAGTAGGAGGATTGTATCTCACATGAATCAATGACTTAAAGGTTCTGTCGAATCCGAACATTCCAATTCAGCTAGGGGTTAAACACCTGTTGCTAGACTATGGTCGTTTAATCTGTGGACTGATTAATTAATTAGTGAATTAATTAATTAGGGTCACTGCTAATTGAATTGAGAACCTAGAGGGTCACACACAACAACTTGGTTACATGAGTTGAGGCTTGAAAATGATTAAACGAGTTAATCGGGCCGAGAGGGTTCCACACGTGTGAAATCACACGTGTGGCTCACGTGAGTGACACGTGTCACTGTGACACGTGTCACACACGTGTATATATATATATTATATATATATATTAAATAATTAATTAGTTAATTATTTAATAGACTTTGGTTTAATTTTGAATTAAAAAGAAAGTCTAATTTTGGAGAAAATAATCTAGTTAATTAATTATGAATTAATTAATTAGATAAAAATAAGTTATTTATTTTATAATAAATAAAGTATAAAATTATCCAAAAATAGTTTGGATATTTTTAGCTCTCTTCAAAGTTGACTAGAATTAGAATTCAAAGTCAAAGTTGGAAAATACTTGATCATCAAGTAATAGGAGAGAGAGGGACCAAATCCTAGTCCAATAAGGACTAGTTTCGGCCGCCCCTCCCCTTCCTATATATAGGGGAGCTCATGCTCCCCTTTAGAGCGAATTGACAATTCTTGGTTCATGTGTTGAACACCTTCCTTTCTCCAAGATTAAATTAAACCCTAGGTTAAGCCTAAACACTAACTAGAGAACTAGCATCCTTACTAGTTAGATTGTGATCAAGTTGGTGGACTTTCTCTAGAGACTTCAAGTTAGAAGTTTGAAGATTCGAGCTTTACCAAGGAGAGGGGATCAAGCCGCGTGAAGAGCGTTCTTGGGTGGATTGAAACGCTTCAAGAAAGAATAAAAGAAAAGTAAGTTTTCTATCTTTACGAATTTGGTTACACGATTGCGAGTTCAAGGTCCTTCTGTTGGGAAAATTTTTAAATTCCGCTGCTTTCTGATTCGTGTTTTCCAACAAGTGGTATCAGAGCCACCTCGTTAATCGTGTTTCTGATTCGTCTCAATTATACTGAATTTGGTAGAAATTCTTAGGCTTGATGCGATTGAGTATTTGTAATTGTTTTAGAAAGCCTGAATTACGAAACTGTATTTTTTCCTGAAAGTTTCTGAAAATTGGTTTTTATAAAATTTGATTTTGAAAAACAATTTTAGATTTGAAACTGTATAAACTGTTTTTGGATTTCTTGGATTGGTTTTGCTTTTGAACGAAAACACGAAACGAAAGCCCGGAACACGATGAACACGCGAAACCCCGCGCGCGAAGGAGTCGCGCGTGCGGGCTTCGCGCACCACCCTCCCGCAACCGCGCGGGAGGCCCTCCCGCATGCCGTCCGCCCGTCGCCGCCCAGGCCCGGCCGGGACAGACCGGCCAGCCGCCCAGCTCCTCCCGCACGCCTGTGCGGGAGCCTTCCGGCGCGCCCGCCCAGGGCGGCCGAGACTGGCCGCCCACCGCCTAGCAGGGCGCGCGCGCGCGAGGCGCGCGGTATGCGCGCGCAGTACGCGCACTCGCCTGGCCTTGGCCGTGCGCTGTGCGCGCCTGCCGTGCGCATCCGCGCGAGCTTGCGACGCTGTGCCCCGTTTCGCGCACGGGCCCCGTTTTCGTGATCCGGCCCCTTTCGTGTTTCGTGCAATCCAGTCCCAATTTTTATTTTAATTTTAAAATTTTATTTTTTTTGAATATTTATTTTAAGTTTTGAATAAAAACTTAAAATTGGGATTTTTGAGAAATTGAAACGGTTTATATTTTGGGAAAATACATCTTGATAAAATTATTAATTTTCAGAAATTAATTGGAATTTTATTTGTTTTGGTAATTTGGGATTTATTGAAAACTTTTATAAATAAGACTCGCATCAAGTCGTGTTTTAAGCTATTAGAGCTTAAAGCGAGAATTTTAATTTATTGGTTAAATTTAAATTCTTGCAAAAGCATGTTAGGTGATCATGGGTTTAGATCTATGTATGGTTTTAATTTATGCACATGGATGGTTTAAATTGGGGTTGGAGCCCTATAGTTGCGTTTTTCAATTGAGGTTGGAGCCTCACTTATGTGCGTACTGTTATGTGATTTATTATGTGGCTTTCCATATTACTGTTTTTGAGGCCGGGGTATGCCCCGTGTAATTGTCTAAGGCCAATATGAAGATTGAGCCTTATTACTTTATGTCCTTTTTCTTTTTATTGTAATTTGAGAGTAGAGATAGGTGGTGAGGTTTTTATTTTCATTTTGGAGACAATGCACCCATGGAGTAAGATGGACCACATTCAAGTAACAAGGAGGCCATAAGTGAAGACCCCTCAAAATGTTAGGGAGGGGAATCTCAATTGTTAAATGTAATAGAGATAGGGCTCGTATTTTGTTACCGCTTTCCCTTATGTGATTTGAACTGTTTATGTGGCATGTATGTTAGAACTTGTGATTGTGGAGTGGCTCCCACATATCACGCATAAGATAGGTAGAACCCATGATCATTACATGTTAGTATCATGCTAGGACATGTTATCTGTTTATGTGCTTGTTTGAAATGCATTTAAGTGTACTTGCATTAATCAAGACTAATAAAATTGGATAACATATATGTTGGTGAGGTCGAACCGGACAACTCTCCGGTTGATTCGAAAATTCCCATTAAATATTAAGCTAATTTCGAACAAATAGGTGTTTAATTTGAGATGCAAATTTTGAATTAAATTCTTAGCATTCCATCAATAGGTTTTAAGTTTAGTAAGTAAAGCTAGTTATTGTCCGCGAGTCGTGGGATAGCTAGTGGAGCTTATTAGTTCTTAGTTACCTAATTAATCATTTCAAATGATCAATATTTCGTGGTCAATTTTAGCAAGGGCGATGTCCGCGAGTCGTGGGTCGTTCGAACTAAGTTTTGGTCATGATCTTATGATTGATGGGTCTAGCTTAACGCCTAAGTAAATATGGATGTCGCACGAGTCGTGGGTCCATATTGAAAGATAGGTGATGCAAAAACAATTACTAAGAGTTCTAAAGGTATTAGAATTGGTAAGTTGTACCTACCTAGGGTTCTTACTTAGAATGTCCGCGAGTCGTGGGTTCGAGGTAAAATGCCTGGGATCTTAGTACCCATTGGGAAACGTGTTCCTCTTAGATCTTTGGGAATTCTAGATCTTTGAAAAACAGTGGGAGCTACAATAGATTAAAGACCTTATCTTTTGTATATCGTTATAATTCAGCATGCTCACTAGTTCTCTGTTTTACCATTTAGGTCGTAGATTCTGTGATTCTCTACGTGTTTTGAAATGGCAACCAAAAACCCTCTTGTATCGATCCTCGAGTCAAACAAGTTGACTGGTCCCAACTATTCTGATTGGCTCAGGAATCTAAAGATCATTTTAGATTCTGAGAAGAGAACTTATGTTCTCTTCGAAGGGGAGCCTAGTCCCGAAGGGGAGGCTCCCACTCGGGCCGAGCGGGATGCGATTCAGAAGTGGAAGGATGATAATCTCCAAGCCCGTTGCCTTATGTTGGCTAACATGTCTCCGGACTTGCAAAGACAACATGAGGCCATGGAATTTGCTTGGGAGATTTACGACCACTTAGAGCAACTTTACCGCCCTCATGAACGTGTTACAAGGTATAACACTTCAAAGGAATTGTTCCACTTAAGAATGAGGGAAGGTTCAAGTGTCCATGAATATGGACTCAAGTTTCTTGCCCTTACTGAGAAACTTGCCTCCATGGACATGCCACTGAAAGATGAGCTTTCAGTGGATTTGTTGCTGGCTTCGCTCCCACCATCATTCAACCCATTTGTCCTTAATTTCAACATGAATCATGCTGGTGCTACTGTAGCTGAGCTGATTAGTCAGCTTGTGACTGCTGAAAGCACGATCAAGAAGGACAATAAGGTTTTGATGGTGAATGCTCCATCTTCCTCTTCTGGGCCTTCTAAAGGTAAGGGCAAGAAAGCCCAAAAGAAAAAGAAGAAACCCCTTAGGCCCACTGGTGGCATTTCGAAGGGGAAGGCCCAAAAGAAGAAGCGTGATCAGAAAGAGGATGTTTGCTTCCATTGTGGCAAAGCGGGACATTGGAGGAGAAACTGCCCAGAGTACAAGGCTACTCTAAAGAAAGGTATCTTTCTCGTTGAAGTAAATCTTTCTATTAATTCTAGTTCTTGGGTACTTGATACCGGTTGTGGAACTCATATCTGTAATGATGTACAGATGCTAAGTGATGTTCAACAATTAAAAGAAGGAGAATGTGTCTTGAAGATCGGCGATGGCTCAAACGTTGAAGCTCGAGCTTTAGGCACAATTAGATTAGATTTAGGTAGTTTTGAGTTAGTATTAAATAAAGTCCTTTATGTACCGAGCATTATTCGTAATATAATTTCAGTTCCAATATTAGATTGTGAAGGTTATGAAACTTATATTAAGAATGGTAAATATTTTATCAAACGGAACAACTCTTCCGTTCATATCGGTACTCTAAGTAATGGACTTTACCTAACTCAAAATATCAATATTATGAATATACAACGAGAAACAAAGCGTAAGAGAGATGACAAAGTTTCAGCTCCCTTATGGCACGCTAGATTATGACACATTTCCAAGAACAGAATTAGCAAGATAAACACTTTAGGATCATTCTCTGAAAATGATCTCAAAGAATTGACTTCTTGCGAATCCTGTCTCAAAGGAAAAATGTCCAAAGTCCCTTTTAAAGGAACTGTGGAACGTGCCACTGAGGTTTTGGATTTGATCCATACTGATGTTTGTGGACCGCTTAGTGTAAGCACTAGAAACAATCATCAGTACTTCATAACATTTACTGATGACTTTAGTCGGTATGGTTATGTATACTTAATGAAGTATAAATCTGAAGCTTTTGAGAAATTCTTAGAATTTCAAAAGGAGGTTGAGAACCAAACTGGTCACAAGATAAAAGCACTTCGATCTGATCGAGGAGGCGAATATCTTAGTGAAGAATTCCTTAATCATCTCAAAGATAATGGGATTATCTCTCAGTGGACTCCTCCGGGAACTCCTCAGCTTAATGGAGTTTCTGAGAGAAGGAATCGAACCCTACTTGATATGGTTCGTTCCATGATGAGTTTCACTAACTTACCACCTTCTTTCTGGGGTTATGCCCTAGAAAGTGCAGCAAAGATTTTGAATCTCGTTCCCTCTAAGTCAGTCCCTAAAACGCCCTATGAAATGTGGCATGGTAAAATCCCTAGTTATTCTTACTTAAGAATTTGGGGTTGTCCTGTTTACGTGAAGAGGACAGTGGGAGATAAGTTAGAATCTCGTTCTAACTTATGCTACTTTGTAGGTTATCCTAAGGAATCCATAGGATACTATTTCTATGATCAATCTGAGCAAAAGGTGTTTGTTTCAAGAAATGCCACTTTTCTTGAGGAACCGTTCCTTAAAGAAAAGAAAGGAAAGATCATAAAATTAGAAGAAGTACAAAGTAACCCCACGCCACCCACTGAAGAAACGTCCCCTACTGATCAACCACAACCAATCACGAATTTCGATACACATGAAAATCCTCCTCTAAGGCGTTCTGAACGCAATCCTAGACAGCCGGAGAGATGGTATGGATTCTTCCATGAAATCTCTCAAAAGGATAATGATCCTTCAACATATGAGGAGGCACTTTCAGATTCTGACTCTGAACAGTGGATAGAAGCCATGAAATCCGAAATGGATTCCATGAACTCCAACCAAGTTTGGACCTTGGTAGATTTGCCTGATGGGGTCAAACCCATAGGTTGCAAATGGATCTTTAAGAGAAAGCTTGGAGTTGATGGAAGCATTGTAGCCTACAAAGCAAGACTGGTTGCAAAAGGATTCACTCAAAGACCCGGCGTGGACTTTGACGAAACCTTTTCGCCAGTTGCAATGCAAAAGTCCATTCGAATCATGCTTGCCATTGCTGCATATTATGACTATGAGATATGGCAAATGGATGTGAAAACTGCCTTTCTCAATGGTGACATTGACAAAGACATTTATATGGAACAACCCATAGGTTTCACATTCAGTGGGAGTGAGCAAAAGGTTTGCAAACTCCAAAGATCAATCTATGGATTGAAACAGGCTTCTAGGAATTGGAACATTCGATTTGATGAATCGGTCAAAGCGTTTGGCTTCATCCAAATTTCGAATGAATCATGTGTGTATAGAAAGGAATTGGAGACCTCAGTGCAATTCTTAGTACTTTATGTTGATGACATCCTTCTTATTGGGAATTCGAAGGATGACATGAAAGTGACTAAGTTATGGTTATCGAACCAATTCGAGATGAAAGATCTTGGTGATGCGTCCTATATCCTTGGAATTAAAATCTATAGAGATAGATCTAGAAGGTTAATAGGACTTTCACAGTCGATGTACATTGACAAAGTATTGAAGAGATTCAGTATGGAGTCAGCAAAGGTTAAGAACCTTCCTATGAGTGTAGGAACATGTCTTTCAAAGAAGATGTGTCCTAAGACTAACCTTGAGAAGGAGAGAATGACTCATACACCTTATGCATCAGCAATAGGTAGCATAATGTATGCAATGTTATGTACTCGACCGGATGTGGCTTATGCACTTAGTGTAACAAGTCGTTTCCAATCTGACCCTGGAGATGGTCACTGGGCTGCCGTGAAGAATATTCTTAAGTACTTGAAAAGTACTAAAGATTTATTCTTAGTTTACAGAGGTCAGAAAGATCTTACTGTCGAAGGATACTGCGATGCAAGCTTTGCATCTGACTTAGATGATTTTAAGTCAATGTCAGGATACATTTTCTGCCTAAACGGCGGAGCAGTGAGTTGGAAGAGTTCCAAGCAAACTACCACTGCTGATTCGACCACTGAGGCCGAATACTTAGCTGCAAATGATGCAGCTAAGGAAGGTGTTTGGATTAGAAACTTCATTCAAGAATTGAATGTTGTTCCTAGCATGAAAGACCCCATTACTGTGTTTTGTGACAACACTGGGGCGGTTGCTCAAGCAAGAGAACCAAGATCTCACCAACGGACCAAGCACATTATGAGGAAGTATCACCTAATCCGTGATATTATCAAAAGAGGAGATGTGCTAATTGAGAGGGTCACATCAGCAGAGAACGTGGCAGATCCACTTACTAAACCCCTTAGTCGAGAAGCTTTCCAAGGTCATCTTCAGAAGATGGGACTTAGAGTAGCTTTAGAATGGCTTTGACGGGCAAGTGGGAGATTGTTAGGAATAGTGCCCTAGAAAGCTGATTGTATATCCGCTTTGTGCTTTTCCTTATTGTAATCACAGACAATCTTTGAATGAAATAACGAATTGAGGCAACACTTCTTTATATGCTCTTGTTTGGTATGCGTTTACTTTAGCTGTGCATGTATGAGAACTCCCCTAATCCTGATGACTTTAGGACTCTACCATTTAGGTGAAATGGTTCATGAAACGAGCCCTATATCACATAAGTCGTGATTAGTAAAATACTCCAAGCCGATGAGTCCTACAGACAGTGGGAGTGTCAACCTGACTCCTCTAAGGCTTGCTTGTGGGATCACGCCCTTAAGAAGGACCACCTTGTTTCATGGAGGTGCAAAGTGTATAGTTAATACGTGCGTGATACATGAGGGTGCTTACTTTAATAAGTAAGTTCACTGAGGTGCCCCGTGTGAGAACATTCCTAAATGGGAAAGGAAGTTTCTATTTCAGGAAATGGAAACTTCCAGATTAGGAAATATCTCACGAGTCATTGATGTGATTAATTGATCCTTAGACTTGAGGTTCCTTGTCACTTTATGAGTTAACTCTGTAGTCTTAGGTATAAGCTTTAAAGGGTGTCGCCTTAGACAACTGATTCAAGGCTTATGCTGGGGCTGCACAAGTGACTCATGAAAGTGAATGAGAATCAAGATAGGACCTACACTTGCATTTGCAAGGTGATCTCTTATTGTGTAAGTCATTCATATGCCATATGGAGTCCTTGGCCAAGGCAGTAGATCAAGACATCAAGAAAAGGGTTTCTTGGATTGAGATCAAATGGATATGAAATGCACTTAGCTTTAAGACCGGATTATTAGGGTTCTGATTATTCCCTTGCCCTAGATCTTGGTTGAGAGATAGTAAGTAGGAGGATTGTATCTCACATGAATCAATGACTTAAAGGTTCTGTCGAATCCGAACATTCCAATTCAGCTAGGGGTTAAACACCTGTTGCTAGACTATGGTCGTTTAATCTGTGGACTGATTAATTAATTAGTGAATTAATTAATTAGGGTCACTGCTAATTGAATTGAGAACCTAGAGGGTCACACACAACAACTTGGTTACATGAGTTGAGGCTTGAAAATGATTAAACGAGTTAATCGGGCCGAGAGGGTTCCACACGTGTGAAATCACACGTGTGGCTCACGTGAGTGACACGTGTCACTGTGACACGTGTCACACACGTGTATATATATATATTATATATATATATTAAATAATTAATTAGTTAATTATTTAATAGACTTTGGTTTAATTTTGAATTAAAAAGAAAGTCTAATTTTGGAGAAAATAATCTAGTTAATTAATTATGAATTAATTAATTAGATAAAAATAAGTTATTTATTTTATAATAAATAAAGTATAAAATTATCCAAAAATAGTTTGGATATTTTTAGCTCTCTTCAAAGTTGACTAGAATTAGAATTCAAAGTCAAAGTTGGAAAATACTTGATCATCAAGTAATAGGAGAGAGAGGGACCAAATCCTAGTCCAATAAGGACTAGTTTCGGCCGCCCCTCCCCTTCCTATATATAGGGGAGCTCATGCTCCCCTTTAGAGCGAATTGAAAATTCTTGGTTCATGTGTTGAACACCTTCCTTTCTCCAAGATTAAATTAAACCCTAGGTTAAGCCTAAACACTAACTAGAGAACTAGCATCCTTACTAGTTAGATTGTGATCAAGTTGGTGGACTTTCTCTAGAGACTTCAAGTTAGAAGTTTGAAAATTCGAGCTTTACCAAGGAGAGGGGATCAAGCCGCGTGAAGAGCGTTCTTGGGTGGCTTGAAACGCTTCAAGAAAGAATAAAAGAAAAGTAAGTTTTCTATCTTTACGAATTTGGTTACACGATTGCGAGTTCAAGGTCCTTCTTTTGGGAAAATTTTTAAATTCCGCTGCTTTCTGATTCGTGTTTTCCAACAGCCAATCTGTCTGAATAACTTGAATTTATCTTTGAGTCAATGATCAATATAACAATTCGAATCGAATATCCCTGACTAGATAATTTTCCCTCTGATTGATTTAATCCTACTTGATTTTGCTTGATAATTTTAGTTAGTTTTTAATTCTTGTTATTTTATTTTAATTGCATATTTTAGTTATAGCTATCCAAACCAACCAACCCCCCCTTTTTTTTTTTGGTTGCTTTTCGTGAATTCCTTGCGATTGTGAGAAATAAGTCAATCAGTCTCTGTGGATCGACCCTGTTTGCACTATACTCTGTGTTTAGTCGTCGAATAGGATTTTACATTTATTTTTGACGGATTCGACACCTATCAAATTTTAGCGCCGTTGCCGGGGACTGTGTTTTTAATCGATTTTATTTCTTTTCAAGAATAGGAGCATTCACGGAAAGGACGATCATCCAACAATGTTTGCGAATGCACAACAGTTCAACAATTATGCAAACACTCCAAGATATGCAAACGAGGTCAACTCTTCACCTTTTGATGAACTTAAGAACATGATAAGTGTTTTGGCTTCTAACCTTGGTGCAGGTGTACCCCAAGTAGCGAAGGTCTGTCAATTGTGTGCGAGCACGTTGCATCCCACCGACGCGTGTCCATCCCTTCAAGAATCCCCTTTCGAAAATGTGGACCCATTCGGATATCAATCTCCGACGTACAATCCATACTTCAACATGTACAATACCGGATGATATGATCACCCCACTATGAGTTATGCACCGAATCCACCAAACTTCCAAAACTTCGTACCTACACCTCCACAACCCCAACAACCAATCCCTCAACCGTACCCACCTTTCAACCCACAAGCTGATCAGATTGAAAACTTGGAGACCTCAGTTAAGAACTTGGAGACCCAATTGTGTCAAATTGCAGCCTCATTGAGCAGATTAGAGAATCAACGGAAACTTCAATCAGAAACGGAGGATCAGAGGCGAAACATGAGTGCAATCACGATCCTAAGTAATGAGGAACTGCCTCCTCCAGTGGAGAAGACCAAAACTCGCCAGAACAGAGCAGAAACAGAACAGACAGTCAACTTGACCGTTAAGCGTGACCACGTCTTAGGGTCCAGTCACAACAGAGAGTCTGAAATTAAAGTCCAGCCTAAGCTATGGGTGGAACCACCTCCGTTTCCAGAGCGCCTGATCCAAGCAAGAAAAGAGAAGGAGGAGCAAAGTGTATTTGAGACCTTTCGGAAGGTTGAAGCCAACATTCCTTTGTTGGGTGCTATTCAACAAATCCCACGACATGCGAAATGTCTTAAGGAACTCTGCACCAACAAACGGAAACTAAAAGGTAATGAAATCCTGAGTGTTGGAGAGAATGTCTCCGCTGTTTTGCAAAAGAAATTACCTCCTAAGTGCGGAGACCAAGGTATGTTTTCCATTCCATGTAAAATTGGCAAGACTGAGATTAAGAAAACAATGTGTGATTTGAGTGCGCCCATTAATATTATGCCGCTATCTGTTTATTCATCACTGAATCTTAGTCCTTTGAAAGATACAGGCATCATAATTCAGATGGTTGATCGATCTATTGTGTATCCAGATGGAGTATTAGAGGACGTACTTGTGCAAGTTGATGGATTAATCTTTCCTGTTGATTTTTATGTGATTTATATGGAGGATGAAAGTTCTTTGAGTACTACTGATATTTTACTTGGGCGACCTTTTCTCAATACTGCTAATGCTAAAATAGATGTTCAAGAAGGCTTATTGACTCTAGAATTTGATGGTGATATTGCAAAATTTAATATTTATGAGTCAAGTAAAGATCCTAATGAATCATCTACTGTTTTAAGTGTTGATGTGATTGAAAACCCAAGTAATGAAACTTTTGAGCCTAATAATGTGGACAAGCTAAGTTTTGAACCCCTTCAAAATTTGGTAGTTGAAAATTTTGAGAGTAAGCCGAAACATGTTGGTTTGCATGATGATATCTATGATATGGTTATTCCATTAGGACATGTTAATCCTGCGAGTAAAAAGGCTTTGAATTTGAAACTACTTGATGACTTAGCTAAACTGAATTCTTTTGTTTTGCAGGCACCTATTGTGGGACTCAAAAAGTTTTTGGATAATCTGATTTATGCTTTCAAAGACGGAACAAAATTTGTAGATTCAAAGCCTACACAAGATGGATTCCTGGACGAGCAGTTTTTCGAGACACGTGACCATAATATGTGGCCACGCTCTACGGTCAGGCGCTGGTATGCTGATATTATTGATTATTTAACTACTACCTTCCTCAGATCTCTTGTCTTTTTCGAGTTCAGGAATCTTAGTGATCATGGTAAACATTTCTATAAGTGGTTGATGGAGTCTTTGATGAGAACGTATCATGCCACTTTGCGAATCTCTTCGAGCTACCATCTCCAATCTAGAGGACGCAACGGACTAGAAGAGTCAGCTCCACACAGTAGAGGTGATTTGTACGGAGGGTGTACCTCCATTTGAGTAGCACTTTAACAGTCTTGTCGAGCCTAGGACATTAAACAAGGGCGCTATTGGGAGGCAACCCAAGTTTTGGCGGTTTTGGCGCCTTTTCCTTCCCTCAGTTTCTTTTTCTTTTGTTTTTTTCGGTCCTCGTGGTGTTTGTGTTGATTTTCTGCTCTTTGCTATCTTGCAGGCTCGTGTAACTTAGTCCAGATAGTGCTAATATGCTACTGATAACTGCTGTCAATTTTCTTCTAACATGACCTTTAGGCGTGACCACGCCTAATACCCACGCCACTTCTAGAATTTCAAACTAAATGGAAAATTTACATGTTCAGACCACTGACCCTATTTCCCCAGCCTGAACTTCAGGGAAGTCCTCTTTACTCTAGATCTTGATTTTTCTTATGCCTTGAGGACAATGCATGATTTAAGTGTGGGGTGGTCCACTAGTGCTAGAACTGAAATTTTTTTGAAAATTTTGTTTTGTGGCCGAACTTATGATTTTACTTAATTAGAACTTGAGGATGCTGATAATTGTGGAAATATTTCGCCCGTTTTGAACGCTTCTATTAGGTTTGATTGTTGAATTTTGCTAGAACGAGTTAGGCTTATTAAATGCATGAAATTTGTGTGGAATTTGATGACTTAGTATAATCTTATACCCTCATTTCTTGCGCACCATTGAATGAATTAATGTACTTTGCTTAGATAGAAAAGTCTTTGATTTTCAATTAAGTCTAAAAGTTAATTAGAATGCATCTTAACTCCCTTCGAGGCGAAATTTTCAGTTAATGATTGAATTGGGAAGTGACTTAGGCGAACGTTGTCGGTGGTAAGCCTTTTCTTGATCTTTTCACAAATAAAGTTATCCCGTTTGACCCCCATTGAGCCTCAATGTTGTGCACATTTTCTTCTTAGCCGCGTTACAAGCCACATGCACAACATTATTTTCCTACCCTACTTTGAATCACACCTTGCTTGCTCATTTTGGGTATGTATTTTTAGATGTCTTGGGCTCCCTTGTATTCTCCATTGTGCTTAAACTTTGAGAAAATATTGTATATTGTTGAAGATGAATTGAAAAAAAAAAAAAATGATGAGAGAAAAAGAAGTCAAAAGAAAGAAAAAAAAAATGAACAGAAGAAAAAAAAAGAAGAAGAAAAGAACAGACAAAATTGCAAAGAAAGAAGAAATTGAGAGTGTGTTTTGAATACCAAAAATTCGATGAGTGAAAAAGGGGGGAAATTAATTGTTTAAAGCAAAGAAGGGAGTCCGGCAGATGAAAAAGGAATTACCACGGGTTTTATTGTAAAGTGTGTAAGTTTGGTGTGTTAGCCACTAATTCCAAATTTTCCTAACCCTTACCCCAAGCCTTACATTACAAGCTCGAAAGACCTATCGATCTTGAGTCATGAGTTAAATACATTAGTGGAGATTGGAGTGAAGGATGCATTCGAAGTTGATAATTAAGACTTAGGCGAAAATCATAGACTAGTCAATCTAGTCTTTGTATATTCTTCCGTTCAATTCACACTACATTACACGAGGGTATGCTATTTATACTAATTTGTTGGATTTTGTGCAATTGAGTAGTGTGTTGATGAGCTAGACTTCTTTAGGCGAGATGTCGATGATTGCCTTTGTGATTGTGTTTGATGGGTGGTATTGTTTCCATTTGATTTTCATGATTCCTCGAGGACGAGTAATGAGTAAGTGTGGGGGGATTTGATAACTCGTTAAATCGTCATTTTTATAATTGAATTTTACCCCGAAGTGTGCTTGAATTGATATTATCTTGAAGGAATTTGATACTTTGTTGTTTTATTATAGGATTGGGACATGAATGCGGAATTGAAGCAAAACTCGGTTGTTTTGAGAAGAAAATTAATGCGTACGAGAAGAGGCTGGAAAACTGGAATTGAGCTTGGTGGCTGCTGCATGAAGATTAAGCAATTGGGAATAAAGTGGAGAATGGAATTGGAGTGATTTAATTGCTAGGGGGCTGCGGGTGTGGCATAAATTAATGGAGACCAATTTGCTTTGATGGGTCGTGGATTTAATTAATTGAATAGGCCATGCACGATACTTTGATTTGGGTTGTACGTTGTGGGCTAAGTTGGAGAAACAATATGCTTTGTGTTGCTTTAAAATAATAGGCTATGCATGGAATTTGATTTGGAGGACAAGTTTGTTTGACGTGAAATCATGATAAGGCTACCACTATCTTGGTATTAATTTCCAGCCCCACGTGAGCGCGATATTAAGTGGATGATGAGGCATTAAACTTGTGGGCCGCGTGTGTTTTGAATTTAATTAAAAGAGAATTTAATTAAAAGAAACCCAAGTTCTGGAATTGATTGGAGCAGGCCCAAGCTTAGTGAAAGAATTGGAATGCAAGTAATCAACTCCTAATTGCATGAGAAGTCTTTTGGGCGTAGCTTGGGGAGGCGTGAGGTTTATATATATTTCGGACAACAGCTTTTTGAGGAGGGACGTAACACATCTTTGGGAGCGGCAGTTCGAGTTCCGGCGGAGCAACATCAGGAGCAAGAATTCGGCACAATCCTTCGTTTTAGTTTAATTCTTTCCTTTCGTTTTTAGTTTTATTCATGTTAAAGAATTCCTCAGTTATTGTTTTTATGGATTTTAGTAGCTAAACTCTTAATTATCTAGCTAGGGATTAAGATTCGATTTTGGATATTGTGAGACCTAAACGTTTTATTTAATTCATGTTTATTTAGACATTTATCTTATCTCCATGCTTTGCGTTTATTGTGATTGATTTATTTAGTGGTAGGGCCCGACCATCTAGGTAGATTTAGTTGCATATTGCCAATCATGATGCTTGAAGTGTATGTAAAGTTGATTGATAAATTGTGGTAAATTAGTGACAGAGTCTTAGCGATAACATTCCTCGTTCACTAAGGGGTTTGATAATCTAATTTAAATCTTGCGTGTGTCACGACTTGGTTAATTAGGGTTGGTGTTTTTATGGTTCTTAATTCTGCAAATTCATTAAATCATGTCGAGTGTCTCTAGGGATTGTGAATTTGTTAGGGGAGATAACTGTCGAGTGTCTCTAGGTTATCCAACGAATTAAGTAAAAACGAGGTTGAGTCGAGTGTCTCTATCAACTATAGCCAATCTGTCTGAATAACTTGAATTTATCTTTGAGTCAATGATCAATATAACAATTCGAATCGAATATCCCTGACTAGATAATTTTCCCTCTGATTGATTTAATCCTACGTAATTTTGCTTGATAATTTTAGTTAGTTTTTAATTCTTGTTATTTTATTTTAGTTGCATATTTTAGTTATAGCTATCCAACCCCCCCCCCCCCCCTTTTTGGTTGAGTCAATTAATTCTTGTTTCCTCGATCTGACGTCGCATTTAATGCGACGTGACCTTTGAGGGAAGTGGCGTGTCCGGGGTAATAATAGCGTCGTTTCGTATTTCGAGACGTTACCTTTTCACCCTCTATAAATAGGGGGTCACCCTCAGCCCTCATTTCACTGTTCTCACACATAAGCCATCGAATTGCTCCGATCTGCAGCCCTTGCTAGCTGTCCTTTTGAAGCTTGTTCGATCTGCTCTCAAGGTAAAGTTCCATTTCTTCTCCCATTTCTTATGGCTCACAATCAGAATGAAGTGGGTGGGGAATATGTGGAACCGGCTTTCAAGCCTTCTCCTGAACGGGAGGTCGAGCAAAGTGTCCCCTCTCTTCCAGATGCAAGTTTTGAGTCACTCGTGGGATCCGGCGGTATGGCCAACCGTGGGGGACCCGCTTCGACCTCAAGAGGAAGAGGACCGTTGAGATTGGTGGACGAGCCTGAGGTTCCGCCGGTCGATGAAGAAGGGGAGATCGAGGAACCCGTGGCGAACCCTCCCGTGGCGGAGCAACCGCGTCACATCTACCACACTTTATCCCATGTTACCCAGAGGTCATCGAAGATAACCGAATCCGAGTTCGCGGACGCGAGGAGGAGACTGGCATTGGACCTGCCGTATGTAGTTCGAATGCCGCTGGAGGGGGAGACAGTGGGTAGCCCGCAGAGGCCTAGGTCGATTGGGATCTACTATCAAGCAGTAAAGTACGAATTTAGGCTCCCGTTACCTCCGATCGTCTCCGATTTCCTAGTTCGATTCAACATGTGTCCGGCCCAGTTGACTCCGAACTCGTTCTCCCTGATCCATTGCATGATGATTATTGTGAAGAGCTTGGGGTTCGCGCCCGAGATCGAAGATTTTGGGGAGTTCTTTACGCTGAATAGTGCCGCCTTAAGATCTCCGCCTTGGTATGCTCCTACTTCGATCTAACCCTTGTTTTTTTTTCTTCGCTCTGCAGATCTCCGAGTTTTAATTATGTCGCGAGCTGCTAAGTGAGGGCGAGGAGCCAGAGGGAGGTCGCTGCCGCAGAGATGCAACCGGTGGTCGACGCAGCCCGCTCGATACTCAACGCCCTTCCTGAAGCGCAACAAATTCATCAAGAGAGGTTCCGAAAGGAGTTGTATGACCAAGGCGCTCATCAGATCGGCCCGGACACGGCGGTGCCTCCAGTTCGAGGTCAGGAGTTCGTCGATCTGGCGGGATCCTCAGGGGGTCAGGTCGATGACGACCTCGAGCAAGTAATAAATTTAGACCACTTAGAATTACATTTTGATGAAGACATTGACCCTTATGCCCAGTTTGTTCAGGCAAGGCACGGCGTGGGAAAGAGGCCTTTCAGAGAAACCGCTCACCTGATGGAGGACTCCGAGGATTCGGACGAAGAATCCCAACTTTTGGATTTCCCAAAAACCCCACTTCCACAATGGCCAGCCGGGCTCGAGCTGGAAAAACTGGATGGCTCGAAATGTGCCTTGGCTTTTGGCACTCCGGACATTGACCTGATCTCCGCTCTGTTCAATACCGGCTGCATCATTGATGAACAGAGAAAGCTGTCCAGATCGAGTTCGGCGGATCAGAAGAGGGCCAAAGCCGCTCGAGGAATCTTCTGCGTAAGTATATATATATATATATATATTTTTTTTTTTTTTTTTTTGCGACAATTCGCGTTGATCGATTCGATGATGATCGATCTGTACTTTGTCGATCGATCTGCCTTTTGCTGATTGATCCCTTTGTTCCTAATCGATCTGCTTATTGCTTTTCAGGACGTCCTCCCCGTGTTGGTGAACTCGATCCAGGAAGCGGAGGTCTTTAAAGCCGGCAAACAGAGGTACAAGGAGAAGTACCAGAGTGCAAAGGCGCGACTCGCTTCGATGGAACCCCAAATTATCCATCATCTTGAGGAAGACGTCCGCAATGCCAGGGAGGAGAAGCGGGTCCGGGTCGAGGAGAGGGACTCGATGGAGGCCCAAATGAAGAGCGCCCAGGAGGCTTTGGCGCACGTTGAGAAACAACAAGAAAATACCATTGCTGGGCTAAGGGTGGAGTTCGCCGGTCAGCTCGAAAGTACTAAAGCCGTCGCAAAGGAGGAGGGCAGGTCGGAGGTCTTCGATCTCGCCAGGGCCAAGATCAACAAAGCCGCAGAGGAGATGAAGAATGCAAGCTCGAGATCGAGCGGTACGCGGTTCGGGAGTTCATGGAGGGGCCTGGTTTTGAGGAAGCGAGCCTGATCGTGGGGGAAAACGATCTGAAGGAGGGGTTTCAAATTTCTATCAACCAGCTCAATGTTGGAAAACACGAATCAGAAAGCAGCGGAATTTAAAAAAATTTTCCAACAAAAGGACCTTGAACTCGCAATCGTGTAACCAAATTCGTAAAGATAGAAAACTTACTTTTCTTTTATTCTTTCTTGAAGCGTTTCAAGCCACCCAAGAACGCTCTTCTCGCGGCTTGATCCCCTCTCCTTGGTAAAGCTCGAATCTTCAAACTTCTAACTTGAAGTCTCTAGAGAAAGTCCACCAACTTGATCACAATCTAACTAGTAAGGATGCTAGTTCTCTAGTTAGTGTTTAGGCTTAACCTAAGGTTTAATTTAATCTTGGAGAAAGGAAGGTGTTCAACACATGAACCAAGAATTGTCTATTAGCTCTAAAGGGGAGCATGAGCTCCCCTATATATAGGAAAGGGGAGGGGCGGCCGAACCTAGTCCTAATGGACAAAGGATTTGGTCCCTCTCTCTCCTATTACTTGATGATCAAGTATTTTCCAACTTTGACTTTGAATTCTAATTCAAGTCAACTTTTAAGAGAGCTAAAAATATCCAAACTATTTTTGGATAATTTTATACTTTATTTATTATAAAATAAATAACTTATTTTTATCTAATTAATTAATTCGTAATTAATTAACTAGATTATTTTCTCCAAAATTAGACTTTCTTTTTAATTCAAAATTAAACCAAAGTCTATTAAATAATTAACTAATTAATTATTTAATATATATATAATATATATATATATACACACGTGTGTGACACGTGTCACAGTGACCAGTGAAGGATTTTTTAAACAACCTGCTTTCGCGATCTATCATATACAGCAGAGACCGATATTTAACCCTTCTAGCCTCAGTTCGATTTTGGGGCAAAAGCCCGTCTTTGAGGTAAGCGATCAGATCGTCCATCCAGCAAGGCTCCGGCGGATCGATGGTGGTGATCTCGACCTTTCCTTCGTCGATCGCCCGGCCCCCTGAGACCATGAACGAGATGGTTGCATCTCTTGTTCCTTGGAATCCATTTGCCAGCTTTGATAGGGCATCAGCTCGGCCGTTCTCCTCGTGGGGAACCTGTTCAATTTTGAATTCTTTTAGCTTTGAGGCCATCTCTTTCACCATTTTGAGATACGCTGCCATGGACTCTTCCCGAGCCTCGTATATGCCATTGACTTGGCCGGCGACGAGCTGAGAGTCAGTTACCATGGATAGCTTGTCGATCTTATTTTCCGTGGCGTATCTTAGTCCTGCCACGAGCGCTTCGTACTCAGCCTCATTGTTAGTTGCTTTAAAATCGAGTTTAATGGCGAAATCGAGCTGGAGTCCCTCTGAGCTTGTAAGGGATATGCCCACTCCCCCTCCCTGAGAGGTCGATGAGCCATCTGTGTACATGGTCCAGCTTGGCGAGGTGGGAACGATCTCCATCGAGCTGGTGTTCTTTTCGACTAAGAAGTCAGCCAAAACTTGAGCTTGCTGGGCGGCTCGAGGTTGGTAGGTGATGTCATGTTGACTCAACTCGACCACCCATTTCATCATTCGACCCAACACATCGGGTTTGGATAACACCTACCTAAGCGGTTGATCCGTTAGGACGACTATGGGGTGAGCCTAGAAGTACGGATGTAGCTTCTGAGCTGCATGTGTGAGGGCGAACATGAACTTCTCGATCTCGAGATAATTCCGTTCTGCTCCGTGCATGATCTTGCTTAGGTAGTAGATCGGCAGGTGTTTTCGATCTCGGATGGCGACCAAGACTGAGCTGAAGGTCTCGTTAGAAAGGGATAGGTAGAGGTACAAGGTCTCACCCTCATTTGGCTTTGCCAGCAATGGTGGAGAGGCCAGGTACTCTTTCAATTGATCTAACGCTCGATCGCATTCTTCGTTCCATTCGAATTTCTTGAGATTCCTCAAGACTTTGAAAAATGGGAGGTTGCGCTCGGACGATCGCGATATGAACCGGTTGAGAGAGATTATCCGACCCACCAGGGATTGTACCTGGTTTATGTATTGAGGTCGAGGGATGATCTGGATTGCTTTGATCTTCATTGGATTGGCTTCGATACCCCGCTGGCTCACCATGTATCCTAGAAACTTTTCCCCTTTGACCCCGAACGTGCACTTGTCAGGGTTGAGCTTCATCCCCGTATTACCGTAAGATCTCAAACGATCTGCGTAGATGATCTAGATAATGGTACGCCCAGCGGCTCTTCACGATCATGTCATCGACGTAGACCTCCATGGTCTTCCTAATCTCGTCTTTAAACATCAGGTTGACCAGTCTTTGGTACGTGGCTCCTGCATTCTTCAATCCGAAGGGCATGACCTTGAAGCAGTATATTCCCTTTACCACAATGAAGGCCGTGTGCTTTCGATCTTCGGGCCATAGAGATCTGGTAATAGCCTTGGAAAGCATCCATCATGCTGAGCATCTCACATCCAGCTATCGAGTCGACGAGATGCGAGGCAGCGGATATGGATCTTTCAGGCAAGCCTTATTGAGGTCGATGAAGTCGTTGCACATTCTCCATTTCCCGCCTGTTTTTTGCACAAGGACCACATTGCACAACCAGTCAACGTATTGAGCTGGGGTAACGTATCCTGCGTCGAGGAGCTTATTGAACTCCGCCTCAATGATATCATTCCTTGCTCGACTTTGAGGTCTTAGCTTTTGTTTGATTGGTTTAACTGACGGGTCGATCCCGAGCCGGTGGCATATCACTTTCGGATCGACGCCGATCAGATCTTTGGCCGCCCATGCGAAGATGTCTGAGTTATCTCGCAAGAACTCTATCATCATGATCTCATGTTAGGGGTACATGTTCGCCCCAATCTTGGTGGTCTTGCTACTATCTCCGGGGACGAGGGCAATCTCCTTAAGCTTTTCGACAGGTTCGAGCCGCTCGCTAGCCTTCCTCTTTCGAGCTGTCGGGGATCTTTCAGATTTGCTTTCCTTTGTGGGGAGCTCGATCTCCCCATCCGCGTAGGTCTGGAGGTCGAGATCTGCAGCTACCTCTTTTCCCGAAGGCTTTTTCAGAACGATTGCGTAGCAGGCCCAACTGTCCATGACATCGCAAGTAACCTCTCCGACCCCATTTAGGGTGGGCATTTTCAGCTTCTGGTGATATGTCGAGATGATTGCCTTAAACTGGATGAGGCCAGGTCTGTCGAAGATCATGTTATATGCTAGGGGCATGTTAACGATGATGTACTCAACCTCCTGGGTCACCCTCTTGGGGGATGTTCCCATCGAGGTCAGTAGTCGGATGCGCCCTAATAGGATGACTTTCGATCCCCCGAACCCTGAGAACGGTGTTCGGATCGGATCGAGTTTTAGATTATGTAATTTCATTTTAACAAGAGTCGAGTAAGGGATAATGTTCGAGCTGCTTCCATTATCAACTAGGCATTTGGTTACATCATAATTAGCCACGCCTAAGGTCACCACCATCGGACAACTAGGCACTCGGCCTTCCCGATGGGGGCCTGGGCGGCTATCACTCTCACTAAAGCTAACCTCCTGCCTCTCCCACTCTCTACCCTGATCGATCTGAAAGACCTCTTCGTGGGGGCCGTTGAACTCTCGAGTTGCGCGCTTGATGTTCCTCTTTCGAGCTGCATTGGAGTCGCCGCCCTCATGCCCCCCGGCTATCATATAGATCTTGCCGTTGGTGGGGGGATTGTCCTCAGCTCTTTCCAACGGCTGCTTCCCAGATCTTTTCGGGGGAGACCTCGACCTGGAGCGGTCGCGGTCGCTAGGTCGTCCCGCCCTCTCAGATTAGTGGTCGATCTTTCGAACAAAATCCTTCAGGTGCCCTCCTTGGATGAGTCTTTCGATCTCGCCACAGAGGGCATTGCATTCTGCGGTGGTGTGGCCCCATTGTTGATGGTAGCCGCAGAATTTTCCCGATTTTTTAGCCTTCGGGCCCTCTCAGATGGGCTTTGATTTCTTCAGAAGGCTCTGATCCATGACCACGTAGATCTGGTCGATGGGCTTGGTCAAGGGGACATAGTTTCGTCGGTCGACCTGGACCGGTGGGTCGACTTTCCCCTTGATTTTCTTCTACTCGTTCCCCTTCCGATTAAGGGACGAGCCTGACCCGATAGACTGCCGCTCAGATCGAGGCGGGGTCCGTGTACGAGGGCTATCTCCTCTACGAGCATGAAGCCATGGGCGATGTCCTGTATCTCCGTCAGGTTGCGGTGTCCGGCCCTGACGATCTCGTCTGCCCAGAGGCGGTTGCGGAGAGCTCGATGGACCACAGAGAGCAGGGTGTCCATCGTCGGGTTCTCGACCCGAACCACTTCCCTCGAAAAGCGAGTCATGAAATCTCACAGGGACTCACCCTCCCTCTGGTAGATGCTGTTGAGATAAGAGGGTGGGAGCTTCTCCCCGGTCATTGAGGAGAAGTGCGCTGTGAACCAATCTACGAACCGGTTGTAGGTCGTTATGCATCGCAACGGAAGGCGGATGAACTAATCCTGAGCGGGGCCCATCAACGTGGTGACGAATAGTTTGGCCCAAATTTGTTGTGGGTGGGAGTGCAGCAGCATGCGATTTTCGAAGGCTATCACATGTTTTTTCTGTGGTCCCGTTATACATGGGCAGGATCGTTGGAATTCGATCTCCGTCGCAAGTCGTGTGGAGAATGTCCTCGCAGAAGAGGGAGGCTTCCTCCCTGTCGTTACGATAGCGAAGGGGGCGTCGGTTCAACCCGTCCCGGAGGTCGACCTGCCTCTGGGTGATCTGGGATCCACGATCTCCCAGGCGGTCTTGGACCCGTCTCCGTGGTGGGTCTGCATAACGATCTGGCTCGTTCTCAACACGAGCCGCTGCAATTTGGGCAGCCTCCTCTCTTGCGGATCGAGCAGGGATCCGCGCACGGAGGTCATCAAACTCCTCGTGGTCTTCGTCAACCGCGCGCTTGACGCGATTATTACGGCTGGGGTGATCAGATTCCCCATGGCCCTCGCACGGGACCTCTTTGCTCATCGCGGGTGGAGGTGGCGGTGGAGCGAACCCCTGGACCTGGCCCGCTCCGATCTGGGGACTAAGGCCCCAAATGATATGAGCAGGACGACCGTCGAGCGGCTGGAAGACATAGGGAACCGGGTTCCCATATGTTTGGACCGGTGGGCCTAATGCGTTGCCCAGCACCGGGCTCGGGATGGTGGTGGTTAGGCTGGCCCTGGGTAGCTCGGGGTGTCTCGGCTCGCAGCCCTCCGTTTGGGCGCACTCGATCTCGACCTGCCACTGGTCAAGGAAGGCATCCAGGTTCGCCTGGGTGACGGTGATCCTGGGAGTGGCCTCCAGCGGAGGCTGAGGAACGTTGGTGCTAGGCCCGACCGGGGGAACAGCGGAGGTGTTGCCAAGCGGCGCGTTGTTGTCATGTCTACCTTTGGCGACCTCCTCCATGTCCTCATCACGGTGGGTGTTTCTTGTGTTAACCATGTTGTTAGGGGGAAGGAAGGTGTGAATGGGCTTTTATCTAGATCGATGTGAAAAGGAGTTTCCTACAGACGGTGCCAAACTGATCTGGCTCAAATCTGGACGATCTGACGTGGTCGATCTGGCTGTCAGATATGGGTCAATCATCAAGAATTTGTTTAAGTGGGCTCTTTATCGACCTGAAAGCACTAACACACGTGAGCTAAGTACCAGCTTGGGGAACTTGGGGTTTTACCCAAGTTTGGCACTCCGACGCTCAAGTCAGTAATGGAGCTCTTTAGAGAGAGAATAAATGCAATTAAATGCGGAGTAAAGGCTTACCAACTACTGTTCAAAGGGCGAGGATTTATAGCCATTGCCAAATAACGCAGTAATGTGTGTACTGTAGGTGTGCATTAATGGCGTTGCCAGTCGTCAATCTGGATGTCGGACGATGGAACCGGCTTGAGGCGGGTCGTTTGTACCTTCCTTTCCCTTTGGGTAAAAGCAGGGACTGACGGTCATTAATGAGCCATAGTACGCCTGTTCCAGGGAATGAGAAGGATACACGTGTCCCGACAGGAGTGTTTTACAGTATTCGGGTGACCGGTGACGTATGTAATCGATCTGGAGATCGATATTACCTTCCGGAATCCTGAATCCTGTTTGGGTTTCCTCATAGGAGGGGAGCAGATCGATCTGATGACCAGGCTACAAAAAATCGATCTGATGATCTCATGAAGATCTGATGATCTGACCTGGTATCAATCTGATGATCTGTCCAAAAGGCCGTTTCTGGTTTGTCCAGGTTGGCGCGGAGTCCACGTGGCGTCTACGTAGGTGTGCCACGTGTTCTCGTGTTATTATGCCATGTCAGGGTGGAAGGATGGGTTTGTTGACGGTCAGAAAGATGGAGCGAAAACCTCCTTTTGGACCATAGAGAATCTCATTCCCCAAATAAAGGATGGCGTGTTGGCCGAATTCCTTCGATCCGAAGCATTTGATAACGTCTCCGGGTCGTTGGGGGCATCAAATGTGGAGACCGGGTTCATGAGGTGTCTCTCCCAAGTTCATCTTTATCACCCCCTACCTCATGAGCTGCTCAACGACCCTAAGAAACTCAACGCCGCCAATGGCTACATCACGAAAACCCTTCCTGAGTAGTTTCTAGCGCGTGTGGAGTTTGAAGAGCAAGAGGCTCAGATTGTGGAGGAGGAAGAGCCTGACTGGAGCACTAAGCCTTATGGTTGGGCAGTAGAATGGGCGGATGCCAAGGCGGAGAAGAGGCCTGAATCAGAAATTGAGCTGCCTGGGCAAGTAGATTTGGAGAAGGCTAAGGAGACGTTGCTGGAATCCTTCACACCTTCAAGCAGTGGGCCGAAACCAGAAGAAATCCAGAATGCAGACCCAAACGGCCCAGCATTGGCAATTCCTCCCCTGGTGACTCTTTCTCCTGCTCAAGTGCTCGCAGGAAACGACTCCCTTCCTGCGGAGACTCATCTCGCTACCGAGCCAGACTTCCAGCTCCGACTGAAAATCCCCCGTCTGCTTCCATGGATCCTCCTACCTCTAACTCTTAATTTCTGTAAACGACTTGCTATGCACTTTGTAATTTCTTCTTTGTATTGTTTTCCTTTGTAAGTCATTGGGGGCCTAACCCCATTTATGAATGAAATCAAAGGAAGTTCAGCCTCTCCTTTTACTTTGTTCATTCGCCTTTTAATATTTTTGACTCGCCATTTGGCTCAATTAAACGAAACGATAACTTGGGACTTTTTACCTTGCACGACTTTGTAAGTCAAAGGAAGTGTTGGCTCGATTCGTGCAATCGGTCCTAGGTCAGAGCGAGTTGTGACTTTCTACATTTCTTTTTTTTTTTTTTTTTTGGGGGGGGGGGGGGGGGGGGAGAGGCCCAACACTCCTCCCCAAGGTATTGATAGAATATCGACTGCGCTTTCTCGAAACAAACTCAATGTGCTCAAAATAAAAATTTATAATCCGAATAAAAACACCCAGACTGACTAGTACGACTAAGAGTTTAGGTTGACTGAAAGTAAAGGAACATTCAGATTAACTGAAAACATTTTTATTATCGCGAATAAGTTAAAACAATTACAGAACGGCACTTACAACCGATAATAATTTCAAACATAAAATTTCTTGAGGTTGTGAGCGTTTCATGACCTGGGAATGATGTTTCCCTCCATGTCCTCTAGATGATAGGCTTTGTTGCAGCCTATTTCAGCGATGCGATATGGACCTTCCCAATTGGGTTGTAGCTTGCCCACATGTTTGGTCACTTCAACTTTTTTGAGAACTAGGTCACCGATCTGTAAGGTGCAAGGTTTGACACCCTTGTTGTAGCTCTGAGCCACTGTGGCTCGATATTGTTGCATGCGTGATAGACAAATCTTGAACCCAAGTGTAAGTTCTAAATTCGATTGCAACACTTAAGGTATCGTATCCACAGGGAAGGGAACTCAACAACCACTTCTATGACTATTTCTAATCTAGAGACCGAACAAGATTGACAGTGCGGTACTATACTACTATGACGAAATTAAACTAAGCAATAAGTAATCATTCACACGAGCTAATAAATAAAAATCAAGATTAAACCACTTAACTAAAGCAGGTCGGGGAGTAAATCATATGCCCTTCAGTGATCAAATCAATACTCAAGTACGGATGTATGATTCTTCAACCTAATCACAATTTTATACCTAGCTTCTCTCAAAGACTAGATGTCTAATTAATCAAGCCAAGTGTTGTTCTCATAATCACTTAGTAACCAAATTAATCGAATATAGCAAGATTAGTGTATTTAAAACCTAGCGGCTTGGCATGGAATTCTAAATACGTGTTGTAGAAATTAGGGTTAAATTTCTTTAAGCCCAAAAAGTCTAAGTTTTGGAAAACAATCTCAATTATCCTCAATCTCTCGATTATCGGATAATTTACACTATGCTCATGGATGGCCAATCCACTCCCAATCTACTCAATTCCGTTTTCCTAACAAAGAATCACACAAATTAACTCAAGCATTAACTCAAACACCTTAGATGCATAATCCTTACCCCCTAACCCTAGGAGATTAGCTCCTCATAATAGACTCAAAACTCATTAAAATCAAAGGAATTGCATTCAAAACATTCATATCTAACATAATCATCAAACCGGAATTAATACGTCTGAAATTCTAACCTAACTATCAAAACGAATCTAAAGCAATAAAACTAACTATACTAGAATTTAAAAACCAAAGCTTGAGGAATTAGTTTGATAGAAAAGCAATAAATAAACCAAATTGATAAAGTCTTGTGATTGGATTGACTCTTCAACTCTATATCTTCGTGTTTCTTCCTTCTCTGATTATTCTTGAACTTCTGGGAAGCTATCCGTCCAAAAGCTCCCAAATTCCGCCTCAAAACCGTGCTTCAATAGAAGTCCTTAACCCAGCTCCGCCACGTGACACGGGCGTGCAGCGCCCATGCACAAAAATGTGACACGCCCGTGTCACATATAAAAAACGTATTCGCGCTTTTCTTCTTGACACGGGGGTGTCAAGAGTTGTTCTACTGAATGACACGGGGGTGCAAAAGCTGCCAGGCCTCTCTGTACCGAGACACGGGGGTGTCGAAGACTGCTCTATCACCATCTGGAATCCGTGGGTCACTTCTGTACTGAGACACGGGGGTGTCTCAGTTTACTCTTCCAAGGGGACACGGGCGTGTCCCATAGAATTTCTCGTTTTTTGCCCTTTATTGCATGGTTTTGCTTCTACTACGTCTCTTCAACTCCAAGGTGAAAGATACCTAAAAGGGAGCATAAATCGCATTATAAGTTCTTAAAACTACTTGAATTTAACTCAAATTGCCCTATAAAACCATGCAAAAACCCGATACATCAAACTCCCCCAAACTTGAATATTGCTCGTCCTCGAGCAATCGAGAAAATTACATCAAACCAACCTCAAAATCAATCTCTCAACAGGGCAATTCTCAGAATTTCACTTAAGCAAGTCTAGCCTATCAAACACATTACAATCAAGCACAAAAATCAACACAATGGTATAAATAGAATATCCTCGTGTAATGTGTGAATTCGAACCAAATAATGTACAACGGTTAGAATACCAAACTAATGATTCCTTCCGAAATACCAATGATAGACTTCGGAAAACATTCTTCGCACCTATCTCCACTAATGGAATTAACCCAGAATTAAGGATCGGAAGGTCTTTCGAGGCTTGTAATGTGGGCTCGGGGTTAAGGTTATGGAATTTTTAGTATAGTAGTGACTCAACACACCTAGCTCACCCATTCAAATCTCCTCGGTCGCCATCTTTGTCTTTCCCCGTCAAACTCCCCCAAACTTAGACCTTGTCTAAGTTTGTCACATGCAGACAGTCTAAGAGTTTCTTCTATTTCAAATCTACTCAATCATTTTTCTTTCTTTTTTTTCTTCTTTTGTCTACTTATTGCTTTACACAACTCGTTCTTTTACTACTTCCTTTTGAATTCTCTTTTTCTTTCAGCGTCTAAGATTATCTCTTATTTCTTCTCTTGGCTTTTCATCAGGAATTTAGCAACATCTTCACTCGATTCAAACGAGTAAGCAAAGTGTGACTCTAGGGTAGGTTTATGGTGCTGTGCCTGTGGCTTATAATGTGGCTACAAAAATTTAATGGCACAACACTTAGGCTCAGCGGGGTCAACAGGATTTCGTTCTTTAGTAAAAATGGCTCAATAGCAAGGCTACCTCCGACATGAATGCCTAAGTCATCTCCCTAATTCTTTGTCAATTCAAAATTTCGCCTCAAAAGGACTAAAATGCATCCTAATCCACTTCTCGGTATAATTCAGGAATTACTAACTCAGCATCCTAAACTAAGTACATGACCTTGTTCAATTGTGCACAAAAATAAGGATATCCCACCATTCCAAAGTATCAATACTCACACCTAACTTCATGCATTCGACTAGCCTAACTCACTTTGGCAAAAGTTCCAACAATCAAACCTCATCGAAAAATTTAAAATTTTGGCTTATTTTCAGCAATCATCTTTTCATTCTCAAAGATATCGCAATAACAAGTTAATAAATCCCCCAATGCATCTACCTATGCAAAATATTAACAATACACTCCAAAACTTTTTGCCTCTCTCCCCCAAACTTAAACGATGCAATGTCCTCATGCATAAAAGAAAAAGAAAAAGGGCAAAAAGAAAACTCCCTCAATATAGCGAAGAACCCGGCAACAAGTCATTCATCAAGCCGAACCTGCACTTAAACGACTAATACACGGATCATAAGCTAAGCAAAGCAAATGATAATCAACATACAATTAACAAGAAGTCCCTGTCGTCAAGTACCTACTATACCCATAACAATAGTTAGCACAGTGCGAATAGTTAGGCTAGGGTGGTGAAATATATCATCATACAGACCAAAGCAAGAAAAACAGGAAGCTAGAAAAGGACCCAATCAAGGATAAGGCGGCGGGTAATGTGGGGGCTGGCTTGAGCTACTCGTTCCTGCACCTCCAAATTGCTTGGCAAGATATGCGTGGAGATTCTCGAACTGTCCATCAATGTGGAGCTGCAAGGCATCAAGCCGTGAGTCCACATGTTCTACAAAGCTATCCATCCTCGCATTCTGAGACGTTATATAATCCCGCATGTAAGCGGGGATCTCCTCATCGTCATCTTGGACCATTGGCATCGGTGCTCCTCGCCTGGCTTCCTCTCGATCTGGTATCTGTGCAAGCCTCCTCTACTGATCGAGGGTGAGGTCATCATACTTTGCCACACCCCACCTGGACATCCGCTCAAACCGGTTCTTTTCCCTCTCCGGATACCAGGGTAAAACCCTATCCCTTAAGCTCCCGGCAGGCCATCGGATGAATAGATCCATCTTGATGAATGTCTGCTCTTCAACATAGGGAAAGTTGGATAAAGGCTCCACGTCCTCTGCAAGCCACCCTACCTCCTTGGCTAGCTTCGTCACATAGGCCCCATGGCCTATAGTTCCCGATGCTCTGCCCGTCACCTCCTTCAACTTGTACATGAACTCGGTCGTGGCATCAAACTGCACCCCCTCCTTCATAAAGTACATAATGGCCAACTCAAACCCGTTGATATTTTCATCGCTCTCATGCCTAGCACATATTCCCACAGCCAGGAATCTATGCACCAAGCGCCAAACTAAACTATCAATCCAGGTGGCCTTAGTATTCCGTGGGTTGTAGGCCGGGGCACCAGCTTTTAGAGGGAATGATCGCCACACCGCCTCTCTGTCCTCCGTAGACCAATTGGGCAACACTGACATCTCGCAACAAGGAAACCCTAAGGCGTCACGAATTTCGTCATCATTTAATGATTGGGCATCCTCCCCATCTAACGTGAAACTGAGCTTGATTGCGACCTGGTCCCAAGTCATAGTGGTGAAGAATGCTGTTGTCAACTCCGGATATGTGGTAGCCGGAACCATCATAAATGTCTTCCACCCTATGTTGTTAAATAAAGTCTCGATCTCATCCCAGACTCCTAACCTCCGAAGTGTAGCGAGATGCGGGAACTTGGTGGGCATAATATTCCGTGTGGTATTCCTGTTATAAGGGTTCCCAAGCCCTTCCAAAGTTACATTCACGGAATCCCGTGGTTGGCGACCGATCGGGCCGGATGATGAGGTGAGTTGCAGAGGGGCGGGTCTCTTGTTGCGTCCCATACTTCCTGCACAGAAATACCCCCAAATCAACAACAAAAAGCAATATAATTTCAAAGGGGCATTTTATCGAACACCTTGTGAGCACAAGTAAAAAGTCTAGAGTTCCATCAAATAAGGCATACCATTTCATCACCCATAACCTAGACTCAGCCCTCTATATTACCAAATTCGTTTAAATATCATAGGGCCTCAATGTCATCCACAAACGTGTACATAACCGCCCATAACAATCCTCCAAACTTTGCAAAATTCGTGACAATGTGTAAGAGCAAGGGCCAAATTTTCCATTACAATTCAAACACCTAACTCTAGCATGCACACAACTTGACTAAGGAGCAAGAATTCATAGAAATTAAATCTAACATGCTTCAATAAGAAATTAGGGTTCATCTTCTAAAAGACCAAAAATTTGCAGATTCATGCCAAATCCTAATTCTAATCATGCCAACACTTGAAATAGAGTCAAGAATGTCAAAGAATACACAACATAGCATGCTTCATAGAACTAGGGTCTAACCCTTCTCAATTAAAATCCACGAAATTAAAGCACCCAAGAGAAGAGAAGACTTACCCGATTAATATAGGATGTAAAGTGTAATGTGTGTGTTGTCTTGGCGGATTATGACCTAAGAACAATGGTGGTGATGATGCTTGTGCCGTGAGTGAATGGGGGAAGAAAAGATGAGAGAAGAAAAGAGGGTTGTGAGGAACCCCCGTTTTATTTCAACCCCGCGGACGTGACACGCCCGTGTTGAATCGTACACTATATGGATGACACGGGGGTGTCGATTTTTCTTAGGGAACTTGACACGCCCGTGTCTCCTCTCGGCTGGCAACACTGTACCGCGACACGGGGGTGTCGCGGATTTCTACTTGTGGAAGGCACGCCCGTGTCTCCCCCAAACTTAGGAATTCAACACGACACTCCGCACAAAACGTTCCTTGGTGTTTGCATCCGCTAAATTCGCACCTATTAGCTCAAATTCTGCAAAGTAAGACCTTAGTACACCAAGTTAAGCACCATATCACTTCATTTTAAAGAACAACACACACAATACTCATGCACCCATTCGAAATTAAAACCACAAAGGAACCACAATACTGATTACCATCCAAGACCTTCGTACTCCATCCACTCGATTCGAACCAATTTACCTGAAACACAAGACAGAAGATAACGTCAATCACAAGCTTAACTAACTAAAGAAAGGGAAGAAAGGAGAAGGAAAAGGGAGAGAAGAATAGTTCTAAGTTATAGTCGTTAGCTTGACTTCATGACTTAGGTCTAAGGTGCTGGAGCCGTTAACACGCACGAGACATGTTCGCCAATTCGATCTCCGGCAAGATATGGCTTGAGTCTTTGTCCATTCACCACAAAGGATGGTGAGCCTTCATTGCCTATCTCCACCGCTCCATTCGCCAAAACTTTTACCACTCTGAACGGACCGGACCACCTTGACTTAAGTTTCCCGGGAAAGAGTTTCAGTCTAGAATTGTACAACAACACCAATTGACCCTCGACAAACTCCTTAACCCGAATATGCTTATCGTGCCACTTCTTCGTTCTCTCCTTATAAATCCGAGCATTTTCGTAAGCTTCTAACCTTAATTCCTCCAACTCTTGCAAGTCAAGTATCCTTTTCTCTCCGACTCTCGTGAGATCGAAACTTATAGCCTTAATGGCCCAGTACGACTTATACTCAATCTCGACTGGGAGGTGACATGCTTTACCATAAACCAACTGATACGGAGAAGTTCCTATAGGCATCTTAAACGCGGTCCTATAAGCCCATAACGCGTCATCCAACTTCGAGGACCAATCTTTCCTAGATGGGCTCACTACCTTCTCCAAAATCCACTTCAACTCCCTATTTGTGACCTCAGCTTGCCCACTTGCTTGGGGATGATACGCAGTAGTTACCCGATGCTGGACCCCGTATTTCTTCAACAAAGCTTCCAAGGGCTTGTTGCAAAAGTGCGTACCCCTATCACTGATTAATGCCCGTGGAACTCCGAACCTATTGAAAATGTTCTTTTGCAAGAACTTAATCACCACCTTCGAGTCGTTGGTCGGAGTTGCCACGGCTTCGGCCCACTTGGATACATAATCCACCGCCACCAATATATATTGATTCCCATTCGACGGTGGGAAAGGTCCCATGAAATCAATTCCCCAAACATCAAACAGTTCAACTTCCAAAATATACTTCATTGGCATCTCGTCTCTTTTACTAATGTTCCCGGCTCTCTGACAAGCGTCACATTCCTTGGCAAATCTGTAAGCATCTTTAAACAGCGTTGGCCACCAAAACCCTGACTGTAATACCTTAGCTGCTGTCTTTCGCCCACTCGAGTGTCCTCCATATAAGCTCGCATGACATCTTTCTAGCACTTCATCAGCTTCAACCTCCGGAACACACCTCCGCACTAACCCATCCGAGCAGTGTTTATACACATATGGCTCTTCCCAATAATAACGCTTCGCTTCTGACAAGAACCTCTGTTTCTGATGGAAATTCATGCCTGGTGGTAAAGTTTTGCACACCATGTGATTCACAATATCTGCATACCAAGGAACTATCGCATCGGCGGCAAACAGCTCCTCGTCAGGGAAATTCTCAGTAATCTCTTCCTCATACTCATCCTCCTTTTCCCCACCTTCTAACCTTGACAGGTGATCTGCAACTAAGTTCTCCGTCCCCTTCTTGTCACGAATTTCAAGATCGAACTCCTGAAGCAATAGAATCCATCTAATCAAACGGGGCTTTGAATCCTTCTTCGAAAGAAGATACTTGATTGCTGTGTGGTCCGTGTAGACAATTGTCCTCGAACCTATCAAGTAAGACCGAAACTTGTCAAAAGCATGCACAATAGCTAATAATTCTTTCTCAGTAGTAGCATAATTTAATTGTGCATCATTTAAAGTTTTGCTAGAATATGCGATAACGTGTAAATGTTTCTCCCTTCGCTGGCCAAGAACAGCTCCAATGGCCAAATCGCTCGCATCGCACATTAGCTCAAACGGTAGAGTCCAATCCGGTGCAACCATAATTGGCGCCGAGGTAAGCTCCTTCTTCAACCTATCAAATGCAAGTAAACAATCATTATTAAATACGAATTCAGTATCTTTTTGTAGTAACTTGCATAAAGGTAAGGTAATTTTTGAAAAGTCCTTGATAAACCGGCGATAGAAACCGGCATGACCAAGGAAACTTCTCACTCCCTTGATATTAGTAGGTGGAGGCAATTTTGCGATCACATCAATCTTGGCCCTATCCACCTCAATGTCTTTCTCTGAAACCTTGTGACCCAACACTATCCCTTCCTTTACCATGAAGTGGCACTTCTCCCAATTTAGAACGAGGTTAGTTTCTTCACATCGCTGTAAAACTTGAGCAAGATTATGCAAGCATGAATCGAAAGAAGAACCAAACACAGAAAAGTCATCCATAAAGATTTCCATTGTGCGTTCTATAAAGTCAGAGAAAATGGCCATCATGCATCGTTGAAAAGTAGCCGGGGCATTACACAACCCAAAAGGCATACGCCTATACGCAAATGTACCATAAGGGCAAGTAAACGTACATTTTTCCTGATCCTCTGGGGCTATAGCAATTTGGTTATACCCTGAATACCCATCCAGAAAGCAGTAATAAGAATGTCCGGCTAACCTCTCTAACATCTGATCAATAAAGGGAAGTGGAAAGTGATCTTTACGAGTGGCATTGTTCAACTTGCTATAATCTATGCAAACTCTCCAACCCGTGACTGTCCTAGTTGGTATTAACTCATTCTTCTCATTTTTAATTACAGTCATCCCCCCTTTCTTGGGCACTACCTGCACAGGGCTAACCCACTTGCTATCCGAGATAGGGTAAATTATCCCGGCATCTAACAGTTTTAGTACCTCAGCCCTAACTACCTCCTTCATGTTTGGGTTCAATCTACGCTGATGTTCTACGGAGGGTTTATGGTTATCTTCCATAAGAATCTTATGCATGCAAATAGATGGGCTAATCCTCTTGATGTCAGAAATAGTCCAACCTATCGCTCGTTTGTGTTCTCTCAAAACCCTCAACAAAGCATCATGATGTAAATCAGTTAAATCAGAGGCAACTATAACAGGCAATGTTTCAGATTCACCCAAATAAGCATATCTCAAATGAACGGGGAGGGGTTTCAGTTCTAACTTAGGAGCTTTCTCAACAGAAGGACGAAGAGTGAGCTTACCTGTACCCAACTCTTCATACACAAACCTCTTTCGGAATGGTACGTAAGGGGTGGCCTCGAGTGCCTTTGCGTAGGCGGCCAATTCTTCTAGTATGTCTTCTCCATCAATGTGGTCCGTGAGTCCTCTTAGACAAAGTTCGAGAGGGTCTTCGTTTCTTATAGACATCGGTGTCTGTGCTTTGATTTCCACCATGTTGCATTGTTCTTCGATTACCGGTCCTTTCATTGCCTTGAACAGATTAAACTCCACCTGTTCGTCCCCCACACGAAGAGTTAGAATGCCACTCTTCACATCAATTAAGGCTCCTGCTGTGGCTAGGAAAGGCCTCCCTAAGATGAGCGGCATGTTTTGATCTTCCTCCATCTCCAACACTATGAAGTCTACCGGTAGGTAGAACTTCCCAACTCTGACCAAAACATTTTCTAGGATTCCCGTGGGGTACTTGACTGATCGATCAGCTAGCTGCAGGGAAACGGTAGTCGGTTTCAATGAATTCAGTCCAAGTTTCCTGCAAACAGATAATGGCATTAGACTCACACTAGCACCAAGATCACATAAAGCTTTATTAAAGGACAAATTGCCAATTGTGCAAGGAATTGAAAAACTCCCTGGATCCTTAAGCTTCAGAGGAAGCTTATGTTGTAGAATGGCGCTGCACTCCTCAGTAAGTACTATCGTGGAATAATCCTCCAATTTTCTCTTGTTAGAGAGGATTTCCTTCAAGAATTTGACGTATGTGGGCATCTGGGCTAGGGCCTCGGCAAAGGGGATGTTTATATGTAGTTCCTTGAAGATATTCAAGAACTTCTCGAATTGTTTCTCCAACCTTTGCTTTTGAAATCTCTGCGGGAAAGGAAGTAGTGGCACATACGGCTTGGGTGCCACTGGTGTCTTCGGCTTGGAAGGGAGCTCAGTCGTCTGTGCTTCCTTCTCCTCTTTCGCTGGCTCGACTACTCTCTCAAATTCCACCACGACTTCCTTTTCTCTTCTCAATTCTGTCTCCACCGGCATTGCAGGCCCTTTGTAAGTTGTGCCACTTCGTAGTGTAATGGCCTTGCAATGCTCTTTCGGATTCTCCTCAGGTTTACTTGGAAACATGCCTTGGGCTCTAACATTTATCGTATTTGCAAGCTGGCCCACCTGTACTTCCAAATTTTTATTCTGAACCAATACCTGTTCTACCTGAGATTCGAGTTTCTGATACCTATCATTCGAGACATTGATGAACTTTTCGAGGGCCGCCTCCCACCCCGATTTATGTTCTTGCGGTGGTTGTGGAGGGGGTGCGAATCTCTGCTGATTTTGATGTGGTGGATGTGGTCCCTGTTGTCTCGGTTGGAAGTGTGGTCTCGGGTTTGGGTTTGGATTTTGAACATTCTGATTGTTTGACCACGAGAAGTGCGGATGATTCTTCCAACCTGGGTTGTAGCTGTTCGAGTATGGGTCATTTGCTGGCTTTTGATTTTGCACGTAATTCACTTGCTCCTGACCAACAACAACCTGTGCACCTGCATTGGTAGAAGGACGAACATCAAACGAATGGGGACCACCACAAATTTCACATAATACCTGTAAGGTGTTTGACTGTGCCACTGTGTTACGTGCTGTAGAAATTGCAAGTCGGTCTAGCTTCTGGTTCAGTGCTTCGAACTTAGCATTGAAAGCTGTCACAGTGTCAGTGGTGAGTATGCCTGCCTCGGGTTTTGGTGGAGGAGGATTGCTCCTCTCCTTTGTCCAACTGCTATTCGCTGCCATCTTATTCAGAAGTTGCATTCCTTCTTCTTCGGACAGCGCCATAAATGCTCCTCCCGCTGCTGCATCGACCATGATTTTCATGTTTTCTGTCATTCCGTTGTAAAAGATTTGTACCAGTTGCCATCCCGGAACACGGTGATGTGGGCATTTCCTTTGCAAATCCTTATATCTTTCCCATCCTTCGTACAACGTTTCCCCATCATAGAGCCTGAAGCTCGTTATTTCGTCTCTGTACCTCATGGTCTTGCTAGGAGGGTAGAACTTGGCTAAAAAGGCCTTAGAAAGGTCTGCCCATGTCTGAAGTGTCTCATTTGACAAGGTCGAAATCCATGTCCGGGCTTTGTCCCTTAAGGAGAAGGGAAAAAGCCTAACTCTGATCGCGTCATCTGAAGCATTATGGATCTTAAAAGTCGAGCAAACGTCCAAAAAATAGGACAAATGTGATGCGGGATCTTCATGTGGTAAACCCCCAAACGGATTCTGTTGTAAGAGGTTGATGAACCCAGTTTTGATCTCAAAGTTGTTTGCCTCCACCGTGGGGCGAATCAAATTGTTCTGGATTAGGCCAATGTTAGGAATGGCATAATCCTGAAGTGTGGTTGGTTGCTCGTTATTGGGTTGTGCCATTGGAATTGGGTTTACTTCCTACTTCTTTTCCTTTCTTCGCCTCGTTCGATTTGCCCGACAAGTCCTCTCAATTTCAGGATCGTAAGGCAAAGGTTCCAAGCCTTGCGATCGTAGCATGCACTAGGTACCTGCAATTGGGAAAACCCGTGGTCAAATTCAACGCACTTCAAAAAGAAATCAAGCAGAAAGGGTGGTCTAAAGCACCAGAAAAAGTCAATAAAGTAATATTGAATTGAACGCCTTCCCCGGTAACGGCACCAAAAACTTGATAGACAAATCTTGAACCCAAGTGTAAGTTCTAAATTCGATTGCAACACTTAAGGTATCGTATCCACAGGGAAGGGAACTCAACAACCACTTCTATGACTATTTCTAATCTAGAGACCGAACAAGATTGACAGTGCGGTACTATACTACTATGACGAAATTAAACTAAGCAATAAGTAATCAATCACACGAGCTAATAAATAAAAATCAAGATTAAACCACTTAACTAAAGTAGGTCGGGGAGTAAATCATATGCCCTTCAGTGATCAAATCAATACTCAAGTACGGATGTATGATTCTTCAACCTAATCACAATTTTATACCTAGCTTCTCTCAAAGACTAGATGTCTAATTAATCAAGCCAAGTGTTGTTCTCACAATCACTTAGTAACCAAATTAATCGAATATAGCAAGATTAGTGTATTTAAAACCTAGCGGCTTGGCATGGAATTCTAAATACGTGTTGTAGAAATTAGGGTTAAATTTCTTTAAGCCCAAAAAGTCTAAGTTTTGGAAAACAATTTCAATTATCCTCAATCTCTCGATTATCGGATAATTTACACTATGCTCATGGATGGCCAATCCACTCCCAATCTACTCAATTCCGTTTTCCTAACAAAGAATCACACAAATTAACTCAAGCATTAACTCAAACACCTTAGATGCATAATCCTTACCCCCTAACCCTAGGAGATTAGCTCCTCATAATAGACTCAAAACTTATTAAAATCAAAGGAATTGCATTCAAAACATTCATATCTAACATAATCATCAAACCGGAATTAATACGTCTGAAATTCTAACCTAACTATCAAAACGAATCTAAAGCAATAAAACTAACTATACTAGAATTTAAAAACCAAAGCTTGAGGAATTAGTTTGATAGAAAAGCAATAAATAAACCAAATTGATAAAGTCTTGTGATTGGATTGACTCTTCAACTCTATATCTTCGTGTTTCTTCCTTCTTTGATTATTCTTGAACTTCTGGGAAACTATCCGTCCAAAAGCTCCCAAATTCCACCTCAAAATCGTGCTTCAATAGAAGTCCTTAACCCAGCTCCGCCACGTGACACGGGCGTGCAGCTCCCATGCACAAAAATGTGACACGCCCGTGTCACATATAAAAAACGTATTCGCGCTTTTCTTCTTGACACGGGGGTGTCAAGAGTTGTTCTACTGAATGACACGGGGGTGCAAAAGCTGCCAGGCCTCTCTGTACCGAGACACGGGGGTGTCGAAGATTGCTCTATGTTGGTGACACGGGCGTGTCACCATCTGGAATCCGTGGGTCACTTCTGTACTGAGACACGGGGGTGTCTCAGTTTACTCTTCCAAGGGGACACGGGCGTGTCCCATAGAATTTCTCGTTTTTTGCCCTTTATTGCATGGTTTTGCTTCTACTACGTCTCTTCAACTCCAAGGTGAAAGATACCTAAAAGGGAGCATAAATCGCATTATAAGTTCTTAAAACTACTTGAATTTAACTCAAATTGCCCTACAAAACCGTGCAAAAACCCGATACATCAATGCGTTGGAAGCCTTTCTGTCGTATTTCTTCGATGATATCGAGCTCATGTGCTCGGTCTTCTGTATTTCTGGACAGTTGGTAGTTGGATACCCTTGTTGTCTGATGTAGGAGTTCTGTTTGGATCATCGCCTCCGACCCATAAACCATTGAAAATGGGGTTAACCCGGTCGCGGTTCTAGGAGTGGTACGGTAGGCCCAAAGGACCCCATCGAGCTCGTCGACCCAAGCTCCCTTTTTGGCTTCCAGCCTGGTTTGAAGGTTCTGAATGATGATGCGATTGATAACTTCGACCTGGCCATTTGCTTGCGGATGGCCAACCGATGCGAAACATTGACTAATTCCCATATCAGAGCAATAGGATCTGGTGCTGGCGCTTTGGAACTGGGTTCCATTGTCACAAATTAGGACCTTGGGGACCCCGAATCTGCAGATGATGTTGCGCCATAGGAAATTCTGGATTATCTTATCTGTGATTTTTGCTGCTGGTTAAGCTTTGACCCATTTGAAAAAATACTCCACCGCAACTAGTAAGTATTATCTCTGTCCAGTGGCGAGCGGGAGCGGTCCCACAATATCAATGCCCCATTGATCAAAGGGCCAACATATGTCTACGAGAACCATCTCTACAGGGTGCTGGTGCGGAATGTTAGCAGCTCATTCAAGCACCGGTCATGCTTCCGCCCCAGTGCTTTCGTGGTGGATTTGACTTCCTCTAATCGCATAAAACGGCGGGCGATGACCATGACTTCCTCCATATTCTGCGGTGATTGGAGGATGATTTCATCGGCGCACTCCTCATGACGAATGGCCTTATGCAAGGTCTGGGTCAAGACATCAATCCCCGGGTGCTCCACCTTGACAAACGCCTCATTGAAGCGGGTAAAGAAACTTCTCAAAGTCTCCCCTTCTCCTTGAATAATGTTGTACAGATAAGTGGACGGGAGCTTGACTCCCGCCATGGAGGAGAAGTGAGCCTTGAACTTTTGAGTTAGATGGGCGTAATCCCTGATGCTGTGGGGAGCGAGACGTTCGAACCAGTCTTGGGCTGGACCCTCAAGCGTGGTTTCGAAAATCTTGGCCCATATGAGCTTGGTGTGGCCATAGAGGCTGACCTGGGCTTCAAACTTGGAGCAGTGCTTTATGGGATCGGTGATTCCGTGGTAAGTTGGCAAATTGGCGGGAACCTTATCCACCACTTTGGCGTTTATGATTTCATCGCAGAAAGGGGACCGGGCCTCCCTTTCACTACAGTACATCCTTCCCTAACGTTGGGGAGGATGATAGTTCTGGTAGGCGGGCGGTAAGATCTCTTGGGCCTGCCCGCGAGGAATGTGCGATGACACCTTCTCTTACGGATCGAAATATCCCGACCCATGGGCTGGGTCGGGGAGATAGTGTTGCTGCTGCTGTTGCTGTTGTTGTTGTTGTCGTTGTCTCCTGGGGAGCTGATTTCGGAGGTCGCCCGGACCGACCCAATGGCCACAATTGGCACGCAAGTAGGCGTCGGGATGGACCATAGCCCCCAAGCGATCAAAGATTGAAACATTTCGGGGAACAGGCGCGTCCCTATTCATCTCACTAGCCGTTCCCGCGATGTGGCGAGCACCTCTATCCTCGTCCCTCACATTTCTGAGGGCCTGTGAGGGGCGCTCCTCCTCTATTTCCCGCCTTCTCCTCCCTGGCTCTCTGCGAGGTTGGAGATTGCTATTGTCATCCACCCCTTCCTCCACATGGGCCCCAAGATAGACTTGGGGCCGGACCCCTGTGGCTGGGGCCAAGAAAATAGCTTGTGGATGAGCGTAAGGGTTTTGCGCGTACGGCAGAGGTGGGTATCCATAGAAGCTGGGTTGGTTGGCGGGCTGTTGGACAGCGTACGCCAAAGGGGCAGAGGGGCCTTGGACGGTAGGGTAGGTAACATTTTGAGGGGTTAACGACAAGGGACTCCCTCGTGGTGGGGCCGGCATATTCGGCTCCCTATTCTCCCTGGCCGCCGCCAGGGCCTCCGCCCTGCATTGTTCCACGTAGGCGGTCAGATCCGCCTCCGTCAGGACCAGACGTCCCTGGGTGCTGGGTCCGGCATCCATGGTAGCTACTCCCGCCGCGGGAGGCTGGAAGTTGCCACCAGAGGTATTGAGGTCAGGGAAGATCTCCTCTCCGTTTTCACCGTAGACTCGTCGGTCGTGGCGAGTTTGAACCATGATGATTACTGGATGTAATGTGTGTCACGAAAGAAGTTAAGCCTTTCGTTCAGAGTTTTTCACAGACGGCGCCAAGATGATGGTGTCCAAATCTGGGCTGTGTGCTGTACTGCAAATTAGGACTTCCAATCACCCAAGATATATGTAAGCAGGAAGACTCCGATGCTTTCCTGAACTGAAAAGGGTGGACAAATGTGAACTCAAAGGTCAAAACGGGGAAAGGTGGGGGTGGGACCCGTTTTGGCACTCCGACGCTCAAGTCAGTAAACTAAGAAAGGAAAGTAGGCTAAAGTGAGGAGCTCAGTGCGCAAAGAAAAGCTTACCTCCAATGGTGATGGAAAAGGGTTTATATAGGGCCAAGGAGGCCTCAATGCGCGTAAGTACACCCTCAGGAGGGTGTGGATCTTGTCTGGAGGGAAGGGGGCGCTTGGTGGCAGGAACAGTGCTTTTACGGCTAAAGCACTGTTTCTCTGTCCCTGGCAGAGACCCGGGTACTGTACTTCACGCGGCTGCAATTAATGCGGCCTGTGGGGGTGGTACGCGCATTAATTGCGGTTGTCTGGTAGCATCTGGGTCGATCGGCCGTTGGGTCGCATTTCCCTGGGTCGAAAGGGGACCCAGGACGACTGTTGCCCCATGGTACAAGTGCTGGGTCGAAAACCACCAGGCTTGGGTCGGACGTTAGCTTACGTGGCACAAACTGCCACGTGGGAATGACACCTGATGCTTAGTTGGACTTCCCGATTTTCCCCTTATCAACTATACTTGTTTGTTTTCTTTATTAAGACATTAGTTTTAGCAGAACAAAATAGGGAAGAATTACGTTTCTTTTAGGAGTAGGAGTTCAGCTTTTAACACTTTCAGCGGTTAGATGTTGACTGGTCTATAAACATCTTTTGTAGTTAATTCTATTATTTCTTATTTTTTTTGGTGCACAGTTAATTCTATTATGATTGAACATACTAAATACTATTTCTTCCCAGATAAGTCTTCGTCTTCGTTTACTTTTCTGCAAGTTTTGCAAATTGGATTCTACATATCATTAGGGGTGTAAACGGATAATAAACGGATCGGATGTATGATTACCATATCCTTATCCGTTTATGATTTGGACGGATACGGATAATATCCTTTTAAATCGAATTCGGATAATATCCTTTTTATACGGATACAAGGCGGATTCGGACGGATTCGGATTTTAATCGGATTTTCAACTATTCAAAATTTGACATAAATTATTTATTTATATAACTTCGAACTTTTAATCAGATTATCAACTATTCATTTATAGATAAATTATTTAATAATTATATAACTTTGAATATATATATTTTAGACGAATAGAGAAATAATAAGTATATCTATATAGATCATTTTTATGTTTTAGCGAATGTATAAATGTGGTGAAATTATAAATTTTATCATATAATTAATTTGAAATATAATATTTTTATTAATAACATAATATATGTTAATTATATTATCTCTATATGAATATTGACGTGAACATATAGTTACTAATAAAACCTAATGTTTTTCTTTAATAAATGCGCTAAAAAATTTACTTAATACTAATAATCTATCATACATACACAGTTTTGTGTATATATTTTAATATAATACATTATTTATCGGATACGGATTACGGATAAATCGGATAACGGATATATCTAACGGATAATGAAACGGATCGGATGTTAAACGGATCGGATGCCTTATTACCATATCATTATCCGTTTATAATTCGGATGTCTATAATCGAATACGGATAATATCCTCTTGAGACGGATTCGGATAATATCCTCTGTAAACGAATTCGGATGCGGACGGATATCGGATTTTCGAATATCCATTTACAGCCCTACATATCATCTGGGGTCTGGAATTAATGGAATTTGAACTCAAACACAATTCCCGTATATATTAATACATTCTTCTACCCAAAAAAAAAAAAAAAAAAAGTATATATTAGTACATTCCACTTTTTGAATAATCAATTAATTAAAATTCTAAATTCATCATACAAGAATAAAAATATGTTTTATATTTTATGATTTTCAGCTTCATACTCATATAAAGAGAGAGTGGTACATGAACTTTTTTACATGACAAAATAAAATTATTTAGAGATCACAAGCTTAAAGGTTTTCCTTTCTTTGGTATTGATCCTATTGGATAAATTGAACAAATTTTGGAACTTAGAAATTTGAAACCATAATACTCGTATCCTATCAATGACAATATTCAGTGAAAAAATTTAACTCAGACTTGATTAGGTGGAATTCGAATCAATCATACAATAAGTGTACTTTAGTCTTTATTTACTTTTTTTTTTTTTAATTAACACACGCACACCCAACTTTGTTTACTGCTTGATTGAGTACTCTACCTAAAACACTCGGCTCCTAATTCATTATACTAATATAACTGAGTTAGATTCGGATAGAACTATCCTTATTTAGCAAAGACCACAATAATTAAAGTTGCGTACAAAAGATAAATCTATAATATTATAAAAGTGTACGCGGATCTCATTTCTTCCCATTGTGAATTGATATAATTGTCCCTTATCCATTTTAATCATTTAATTTATTAATCCTCAAAATAAATATAAGTTCTTAGTTCAATTTAATTTAAATATTTAAATTAATGTTATTAAATAAATTCAACTATATTTAAATCTCAACTCTTCCGGTTCTTCTTACTCCTTATATTCTTATTCAACGTTAACTATTATCATTTTCTATTCAATAATTTATTCATTTATTAATATGAATTCCCTCATTTTTGTATTTTTCATTACTTTTGAAATTCCCTTAAAAACCTCGGTTTTTCCTTTTTTTCCAAGGAAAAAATGATTGACACGATAGCATCCCAAAATTTAGTGGTCGTGAAAATGGTGATGCATTTCGATGCAATAGTACAATAAATTTCTCTTCAATTAATAATGTCGTTAATCAAGAATAAGGTATTTTTAATTTCTTTTTTCAATGTCAAATTTTCTTAAATTGTACGAGACATGTTCCATGATAGTTTTATTTTTATATTAGGAAATTAGTATTTTTCTTATAAAATCACCTGTTAATACAGGTGTTAATAGAGAAAACAATAATATGGTATGTTGTAAATTATATATCAATCTACACTTGTATTGCGTACCATGCCTCAATGACACCGAGATGTCACCATCTGAGGTGGGGGAGGATGTCAAGGGGTAGCCCTCGCTATAGGCCCCTGCAAGCTAGACTGCACTGACAACAAGATAAACTACTATGGATCAGTCTTAGGTGTTAAGTCTTTGTACCTGTAAATAGTTAGATAGTTGGTAGTGAGCAAAGAGCTACTGTTTTGTCGTGTTGTACAACCCCTACAATAGCTATGTGGGCAGATTAGAAATTTTTTTTAAAAGTATTATAGGGGGCAATGAGTTGAAACAAAGTTAAAACAACGTCCATTGTAATCTTGGGCATAACCCCTAATAATATGTGGTGGACATGTACCTCAAACTTGAAATTAGAAGATATATATATAAAAGAACGTTGAGACATGAATATATAATTATATATTGCGTGTCAAATGTTCCACATTGAAAATTTAGACGACCCCTTTGGCTTATATATATAAAAGATCGTTGAGACATGAATATATATTGCGCGTCAAATGTTCTGAATCGACAATTTAGACAACCCCGTTAGCTGATATATGTATAAACGATATCAAGTGTGAATTCATTTTAGCATATGATTTAATCGTTCTAACAAGAATTAAACTTTAGTGGTGTCAAATAAGTCAAATAAGTCAAGATTTAAACCGCAGAAAACGTATTGGAAAAATGACTTACGAGAGCATGCTGGGAAATTTCATGGCCAAATGATGTCCCATAGGCCATAGCTGTTGACAATTAGAGCACACCCGTACCTTAGTAGAGTATGTCGAGGAAAAGTGAGTGTGAAATCCACTTCATCAAAGGTGTCCTTAAGCATAAAGGCGTTTACTCCAGTCAACCCCAATCAGTTTGGAATTTAATTGGTTGATCAGGAGAGACGATAAGGTCTTGTGTCTTCACCAATTTGTATATATATACACATAGGAATTAGTACACGTATATTGCAACTAAAAAAAGAAATTAACTGGATATATTTATTTCATAGAGTAGTAAAATTCAGAAAGGGGAAGATGTACTACTTTTATGCAGTTCTCCACTTGTTAATTTTGGGGTTTGCAGTGTGGTCTTCACTTGCAACAAATACAACAGGTTTCGGGTGCATTTCAGGGGAGAGGAATGCTCTCCTAAAGCTGAAAGCAAGCTTTAAAGATCATGCCAATAGATTGTCTTCATGGCATACCAGCACAGATTGCTGCATGTGGAAAGGCGTGGTCTGTGACAGTAACACCGGCCGTGTTGTCGGCCTACGTCTCAAAAATACTAACTTGAGGTCTAACTTTCCTGATGATGACTACAAATTGAAGAGTGGTCATCTTGATTCTTCACTGTTGGAGTTCAAGTATTTGAATTATGTAGACTTGAGTGCGAACGACTTTCAGCTCAGCCCTATTCCTGCCTTTCTTGGATCAATGAAGCAGCTCCAATATCTCAATATCTCAAATGCAAACTTTAGTGGTGTTGTTCCACACAATCTTGGCAACCTTTCCAGCTTGCGAGTGCTTGATCTCAATCACGCAGGAGATACAGTCATTGATGATCTCATGTGGGCTTCAAATCTTTCATCTATGGAGTACCTTGATATGAGCCATGTGGACCTGAGTCAAGCAAAACATTTATACGAGGTACTCTTCCACATGCTTCCTTCTATTCTTGTCTTGCGCCTGTCCTATACCCAACTTGATAACACACATCTTCCCCATTCGTGTGTGAATTCTTCATTACTTAGTAATATCCAACACCTTGACTTAAGCCACAATTCATTTGATGGGGAATTTCCATGCTTTCTCCATAATATGACTTCATTTAGAGTCCTTGATCTTTCTGAAAATGATTATAACTCTTCTAGCCCTCACGCTCTTCTTAGATTGAGAAATCTTATCCATCTCGACCTTTCTGATAACTCACTCCACCATAAGGCTGATTGGATATCTAATCTCCTTTTGGATAAATGTCAGTTGAAATCATTGAATCTGCGTACTAATAAGTTTTGCGGGGTGTTACCAGGAACACTCTTTAGAAACTTATCCGTGGAATATTGTTGGACTCACAAATTAGAAACACTTGATTTGCATGATAACCAATTCAATGGTCATTTACCTCAAGAGATGAGTGAGTTGAAGCAACTAAATCTTCTCGATCTTTCAGAAAATGCATTTACCGGTCCTATTCCTACTTTTGTTGGGAAATTGAGAGCCTTGAGATATTTGTTTCTTCTTGGAAATCATCTGAGTGGGGAATTTCCCATTTCTTTAGGGCAACTGTCGGATCTTGAGATAGTTGATATATCTTTCAATTCCTTTAATGGCACACTTTCTGAGCTTCATTTTGCGAAGCTCTCAAAGTTAAAAGAGTTTTCAGCAAACTCCATCAATTTGCGTGTGGCATTTGATTGGGTTCCTCCTTTTCAACTGAAAATGCTCCATTTGCCAAATTCTGACATTGGAATTCAATTTCCTCAATGGCTTCGAACCCAAAAAACACTTGAAACACTTGATTTGTGGAATTGTAGCATTTCGGGGTCTCTTCCAGAATGGCTTCAGTACTTAAATCTGACAGATATAGCTCTGTTCAAAAACATGATCAGTGGTTCAATACCAAAGCTTCCTCCCTACTTGAATGTATTAGATCTATCCAACAATCGGATAAATGGTCCAATACCGAAGCTTCCTCCCTCATTGACATACTTAGGTTTGTCCCACAACATGATCAATGGTTCAATACCAAAGCTTCCTCCCAACTTGGAATCCTTGGATCTATCTCACAACCATATTGAGGGACCAATACCCAAGTTTGATTCCAACTTGAATCTCTTGAGTGTATCAGATAACATGATGAATGGTACAATACCTGATTCATTATGTCAATTGAAATCTTTGAGATACTTGGATCTCTCCGGAAATTATTTTTCAGGGAATGTTCCAAATTGCTGGGCGAGCCTTCAAGTTTTATATGCACTAACATTATCATCCAATGAGCTTTCTGGTGTCATACCAAACTCCATTGGAGAAGCTAGATCTTTGAGATGGTTAAACTTGAGCAACAACAGCTTAACCGGGCAACTTCCGGCCACTATTAAAAATTGCACAGAATTGGAAGATTTGGATGTAGAGGAAAATATGTTATCGGGAAATTTGCCTGAATGGATTGGCTCGCACCTGCATAATCTGGAGGTTCTCGGACTTGGAAAAAATGATTTCAGTGGCGTGATTCCTTTTACGTTTTGTAAATTGTTCAATCTTCACGTAATGGACCTTGCAAACAATAAGTTGACGGGAGATATTCCAAACTGCTTTGGTGAACTCTTTGGCATGAACAAGGACTATGAAGATTATGGCGGAGCGGTCTACCTTGACGAGAGTTTGAGCGAAGTGTTAAAAGGAGTAGAGCATGAATACACCAGTACATTACGGTACCTAGTTAATTTGGATCTTTCAAGTAATAATCTAGTGGGAGAAATCCCTTGGGAGCTGACAAATCTTTCTGGATTGGTTGGTCTCAATTTGTCACACAATCATCTCGGGGGAAGAATTCCTACAAATATTGGAGATTTGAAACGACTGGAATCTCTTGATCTTTCCAGCAACTGTATACATGGAGCAATTCCAGAGAGTTTGTCAGATTTAGATTCTCTGGAATATTTGAACTTATCCCACAACCAATTATCGGGGTCGATTCCAACAGGGCGTCACTTTCAGACTCTTGAAGATCCATCAATTTACGTGGGCAATCCTGGACTCTGTGGAGCTCCATTGCCCAAGAAATGTCATGAAGACAGAGCGTCGAAATCCCCCGATGTTGATGAAAATGATGGAGCTGAAGATGAAGATGAAAGGAATGATAAGATAATCTTCTATGGAACTATTGCAAGTGGTTTCGCCACTGGATTTTGGGGAATTATCGGAGTTCTGGTCCTGAAAAGAAGTTGGAGGTATGCTTTTTTCCAGTTTGCTGAAGACATGATAGCAAAATGCTGGGGATATAAGCTATATTGAGTATGCAAAGTTGAATAACAAGCTAGTAATAGGATAGATTCTTTTCCTCTGTTGTTTCTATTGTGTCTCTTGTGCTCTTGTGAGCTTTGATTTCCCTTACATGTTGTATGCGTGAGTGCTTGTCGCTTTTTTTGCTCTGGAGTTCAATAACTCTGCTCTAGTTCATCTTAATTTCAAACACGCTTAGTTCACAAATGAATACCTATAGCAAAGTCTTCAGTTCAGTTCACAAACAATATTATGAAACATAGAACTGGCAAACTGAAGAGCAAAAACACGAAAACATTTGCATAGAACGGAGGACATTGATCTCCAGACATGCTTATAAGAAGTTCCTCCTTCACTGATTGCCTTCTTCACCAAATCCGCCATACCAGGAGCCCTTTCCAAGAACTCATCTCGCCTCTCCTCCATCACTTCCCTCACCATTTTCTCCACAATCACTCTATCACAACTATCCTTCATATCCAACCCCACTTTCCAAACATCGCTCACAAACCGACTATTTATAGTTTGATCAGCAAAATAAGGCCAACATATCATCGCAACGCTTTCCAGAGTCGAATTCCACCCACTGTGCGTGACTGCTCCACGGAAGCGATGATATTTCGCTCTTCTCCGATTCAAGCCTGGATTTCAGATGGGTGTGCAGAGGACCAATTGAGTAGAGATTTGGAATTGGTTTTCGGATTTGATCAAGAACAAAGCCTTCTAAATCCTCAAAAGAATTGAGGATTAATCCGCTGGAAAGAGCTGATCTTCTCGTCTCCCTTATGATTGTCTGAAATCGAGTCACCCAGCAAAACGCCGGTCAGATCCCGCCGCCGGAGATACCCCTCCATTCCCGGCACACTTCTAGTGGTCTCCATCAGTTTAAGCATGCTCATTACGATCTCCATGGTACGCTCCCCGACGCGTGGGTGGCCTTTGGTCATGGCGGCCGTGATTCGTTCCGGCAGACGGCGGAGGACCAATGTATGCTTGCGGCCGCTCAGATGGTGTTTACAGATGTTTTGACTTTTGAGTAATTGAGAGAGAGAGAAAGGAATACAAGATATCACCGTCTAAAAATATCCTGTATAGTTTGTATGGCATATCGTAAGAGATATTTTTCACGTGAAAAATAAAAAAAAAAATTTTGTATCATTATATTCGTATCGTGTCGTATCTATATCCTTATATCTCTATCGTGCATCACAAGTGATTTATAGGAGTAAGATTAAAGGATAATGTTTGAAAATTATGTGTTATTTTTTGTGGTCAAATTAGAGCATAATTAATTAATTTTATAATACAAGAGAAGACGTGATATACTGAGATTACTGTGTCTGATTGAGTATGCGACCAACAAGATTGGTTAACTATTGAACTTTTTATTTCTCCAATTCTAAATATAGTGTTTTACCGAATAATGGATTTTTTTTTTTATATTTACTATGTGATGAATATTAAAAAAATTATTCGTAGTCATATTCTAGTATCCGTGGTGGTACATTATAGGTTATTACTTATTTTCGGATGTATCAATTTTATTTATCCATGGTGGCACTGCTTAATCTTTCTTTTTTTCATTATCTTGACTTTTGAAAATAAAAGCTAGCTTTGAAATTTTAATAACTAATGATTTTATATTATTATATACTTTGATACACGTACACTTTTAAAAATATTATTTTATTGTATCGTATCATATCGGACCCTCATGTTGGATACCGTATCCGATATTTATCCTGTAAAATATTTATAAAAAGAATTCTTCTTGCTGAATTTATATCCATACATCATAGATTACATGGTAAAGTTATTTTGAGGTAAATATAAACTGTGATGATTTTATTTTATTTTGCATTTCCTATTTCGGTTTTGGTATGAGTTCTACCCACATATACTTAGTCCAGGGCCTCCAGGCTATTGTTATTCTCACTTAAATATTAAGGATACATGGCCCAACATTTAATGATTGACAAACAACATGGACCTTAAAGGAGGTCCAACGAAGGCCTGGCCCATTCCCTTAGGGCTTAGTGCGAAAAGTGTTTAGTGGTAGATGTTTATTTTATTTATTCATACACATTACAGTAAATGTTTAAGATTAGATGATAAACAAAAAAAATTAAAATAAAACCACGCATGATATAATTTAACAATTTAAAATTATATTAATTTAATTAGAGGTTTTATGTTCCAACCTCGTAAAACACATATCTACTATTGATGGGAATATTTTTGTAACTCAAAATTGAGAGTTTTGCAACTCAATTCACAATTAAAGTTTTCGTATTTCAAATAACATAATTTCCTTTTCAAATTAAAAACCCTTCTTTTGTGATTCCGGCCTTTTTTTCGGGCATGTAAAGAATGTTTGGGGCTATGTTTTAAAATCCGGACCGGACCGGCCGGTCGGACCAGTTCAACCGATGACCGGCCGTTGTTCCGGTCCGGGTGACCCTTAAAAATCGCCTCTTACATGGACCAATCTGGTCCGGGACGAACTGATCGAAAACCGGTTAAAAATCCGGACCGGACCGCTTCGCGAACCGGTTGATCCGGATTTTCCTTTTTTTTTCAAAAAAAAACTCTAATCCCAAAATTATTGCAATAGTTGGGTTTTGAACCCTTGACCCAAAGTTATGCTCAAACCAGTTGAACTAATAACTTAATTGACGATAGTTTTATAATATATATCTATAAAAATATAAATGCATGTGTGATATCTTTTTTATGTTTTTTTCACAATAAATAGTATGATATTTATTAAATCTATCTTTACCTAAATTGTTAGTAAATTTATAATTTGAAAACTTATGATTGGAGAATGTTATTTGAAAATTAATGAGCTGTTGCAAGTGACTTAAAATTATATTTATTTTTTTATGTTATTTAACTTATTTTGTTATTTTTAATTAATATTTATAATATTATATAAATATATATAATTAAATATAATTATTACGTAATTATGACGTCACACCGATTCGATCGGTTCTCAATAAAACCAGTAACCAGTAAGACTCCCGATTCGACTCCTAAACATAGGTTTGGGGTGTATAATTTCATTCATTATGGGTTCGGCTAGAAATTATCCTTATTTAACAAAGACAGCAACAATCAAAATCACGTACAAAAAGCTGAAATATGGTGAAATTCTCTCCCACTCTCTCTCTTACAAAAAGACTTTTTTGTTTTTTTAATTTCCATTTTTCTAGAATGGATGTGCATTTTTTCCAAATTAGACTAGCTAGAGTATCATTTGGTCTGCTGGAATTGATGGAATGTGACCTCAACGGCTCAACCCTACTTGATGAATATATATATTACTCCGTTCCACTTTTTAAATAATCAAATCCGTACAAATAAAGTTAATAGTTCACACTTTTTAGTTAAATTTCAAATTTTATCTCACAAAACTTATGAAAATATGTTTTATATTTTATGAGTTTCAGCCTGGTAGATGGTTCCTTTAATTCTTCATTCTTTTAAATCTTTTCCAATTTTGGAAGACACATAAGGTAAGCCCACGAAAATTTGAACTCCGAATGTTTGTGATTAAAGGCTTAAAAGTAACATTAAATATGTAAATCACCTTACCTTTTTAATGGTGCCAGGAAAAGTGGGTGTTTCATGAAAGTTGTCCTTGAGCATAAAGACGTTACTCCAGTCAACCGCAATCAGTCTGGAATTTAATTGGTTAATCAGAAGAGATGATAAGGTCTTGTGTCTTCACCAATTTGTATATATATATACATAGGAATTAGTACACGTATATTCCATAATTCCAACTAAAAAAAGAATTAACTGGATATATTTATTTCATAGAGTAGTTAAATTCAGAATGGGGAAGATGTACTACTTTTGTGCAATTCTCCACATGTTAATTCTGGGGTTTGCAGTTTGGTCTTCGCTTGCAACAAATACAACAGGTTTCGGGTGCATTTCAGGGGAGAGGAATGCGCTCCTAAAGCTGAAAGAAAGCTTTGAAGATTCTTTTAATAGATTGTCTTCATGGCGTAGCAGCGTAGATTGCTGCACGTGGAAAGGTGTGATGTGTGATAGTAACACCGGTCGTGTTGTTGGCCTTCGTCTCAGAAATACTAACTGGTGGTCTTACTATGTTGATGAAAGTTCAGTTTATAATTACAGTTTGACGAGTAATCATCTTGATTCTTCATTGTTGGAGCTCAAGTATCTGAGCTATCTAGAATTGAGCGGAAACGACTTTCAGCTTAGCCCTGTTCCTGCCTTTCTTGGATCAATGAAGCGGCTACAACATCTCAATCTCTCAAATGCAAACTTTAGTGGTGGTGTTCCACACAATCTTGGCAATCTTTCGAGCTTGAAAGTACTTGATCTCCGTCAGGTTGGGTCAGATATGCTCATTGATGATCTCATGTGGGCTTCAAATCTTTCATCCATGGAGTATCTTGATATGAGTTCTGTGGACCTGAGTCGAGCAAAACATTTATACGAGGTACTCTTCCACATGCTTCCTTCTATACTTGTCTTGCGCTTGTCTAGAACCCAACTTGATAACACACATCTCCCCCATTCCTGTGTGAATTCTTCATTACTTAGTAATATCCAACACCTTGATTTGGGCTCCAATTCATTTGATGGGGAATTTCCATGCTTTCTCCATAATATGACTTCATTGAGATTCCTTGATCTTTCTAGAAATCATTATAACTCTTCAAGCCCTCGTGTCCATAGATTGAGAAATCTTGTCCGTCTCGACCTTTCTTTTAACTCACTTCACCATAAGGCAGATTGGATCTCTGATCTCCTTTTGAACAACTGCCACTTGAAATCATTGAAGATGCATGCTAATAAGTTTTACGGGGAACTATCAACAAAACTCTTGAAAAACTCATCTATGGTATACTGCTGGACACACGAATTGGAGACACTGGATTTGAGTGATAACCAATTCGATGGTCATTTACCTCAAGAGATGAGTGTGTTGAAGCAACTAAATGTTCTGGATTTTTCAGTTAATGGGTTTACTGGTCCTATCCCAATTTCGATTGGGGAATTGAAGCAACTGATTACTCTCGATTTTTCAGATAATGCATTAACCGGTTCTATTCCAACTTCGATTGGAAAATTGAGAGGCTTGAGATATTTGTTGCTTCTTAATAATCATCTGAGTGGGGAACTTCCCATTTCTTTAGGGCAACTGTCAAATATTGAGAAGATTGACATATATGGTAATTCCTTTAACGGCACACTTTCCGAGCTTCACTTTGCTAAGTTCTCAAAGTTAGAGGAGTTTTGGGCAAACTCCATGAACTTGAGTGTGCCGTTTGATTGGGTGCCTCCTTTTCAATTGAAATATCTTCTTTTGTCATCTTTCATAATTGGATCAGGGGGTCAATTTCCTCAATGGGTTCGAACCCAAAAGGCACTTGATATTCTTAAATTGTCAAATTGTAGCATTTCAGGATCTCTTCCAGAATGGCTTAATTACTTAAATTTGACAGTTATAGATCTGCCCCACAACATGATCAATGGTTCAATACCAAAGCTTCCTCCCTATTTGGAATACTTAGATCTATCTGACAACCAAATTGATGGACCAATACTCAAGTTCGGTTCCAGCTTATATTCCTTGAGGGTATCCGATAACATGATGAATGGTTCAATGCCTGATTCATTATGTCAATTGAAAGCTTTGGAGCATTTGGATCTCTCTAAAAATCGTTTTTCAGGAAATATTCCAAAATGTTGGGCGAACCTACGAGTCTTAAATGCACTGATATTATCATCCAATGAGTTCTCTGGCGTCATACCAAACTCCATTGGAGAAGCTAGTTCTTTGGAATGGTTAAACTTGAGCAACAACAGTTTAACAGGGCAACTTCCTGCTACTCTGAAAAATTGCACGGAATTGGAGGATTTGGATGTAAGAGAAAATATGCTATCTGGAAACTTGCCAGATTGGATTGGCTCGCACCTGAATAATCTGAAAGTTCTCGGACTTGGAAAAAATGAATTCTATGGCGTGATTCCCCATACTTTCTGTCAATTGTCCGATCTTCAAGTAATGGATCTTGCAAACAATAGGTTAATAGGATACATCCCAAACTGCTTTGGTAACCTATTTGGCATGAAAAAGTATAGTAAAATATTTGATGACGGAGGGTTCTACCAGAGTTTGAGCCAAGTGTTAAAAGGAGTGGAGCTGGAGTACACCAGTACATTAGGGTACCTAGTTAATTTGGATCTTTCAAACAATAATTTGGTGGGTGAAATTCCATGGGAGCTGACAAATCATTCTGGGTTAATTGGTCTCAATCTGTCACACAATCATCTCGGAGGAAAAATACCTATAAACATTGGAGATATGAAACAATTGGAATCTCTTGATTTTTCCAGCAACAATCTACATGGAGAAATTCCAAGGAGTTTGTCGGATTTGGATTCTCTCGAATATTTGAACTTGTCACACAACCATTTGTCGGGGCCGATTCCAACAGGGCGTCATTTCCAGACTTTTGAAGATCCATCAATTTACAAGGGCAATCCTGGACTCTGTGGAGCTCCACTGCCAAAGAAATGTCGTGAAGATGGCACGGCGAAATCCCCCAATGTTGATGAAAATGATCGAGCAGAAGATGAAGATGACAAGAATGACAAGATAATCTTCTATGGAATTATTGCAAGTGGTTTCGCCACCGGATTTTGGGGAATTATCGGAGTTCTGGTCCTGAAAAGAAGTTGGAGGTATGCTTTTTTCCAGTTTGCTGAAGACATGATGGCAAAATGCTGGGGATATAGCTATATTGAGTGTGCAAAGTTGAATAACAAGCAAGTAATAGAATAGATGTTTTTCCCATTTTCTTCCTAGTGCGTGTCTTGTGTTCTTGTGAGCTTTGATTTTCCCTTAAATGTTGTATGCGTGAGTGCTTGCTGCTTTTTTTTGCTCTGAAGTTTAATAAATCTGCTGTAATTCGTCTTAATTTCAAATACACTTAGTTTACAAATGAAAACCAATAACAAACTCTTCAGTTCAGTTCACAAACAATATTATGAAACAAAGAACTGACAAACTGAAGAACAAAACACTGAAAACATTTTCTTATAATAGAGAACTCTGATCTCCAAACGTACGAGCAAAATCCTCAAATCATGAACCCTTTACACCAAGTCTCATCATCAAACTGAAGATTTTATGAACTCGATCATCCTAATCAAGATTATCATAAGAAGTTCCTCCTTCGCTAATCGCCTTCTTTGCCAAATCGGCCATACCATGAGCCCTTTCCAAGAACTCACTCTCCTCCATTATGTCCCTCACCATTTTCTCCACAATCACTCTATCACAACTATCCTTCATATCCAATCCCACTTTCCAAACATCGCTCACAAACCGACTATTTATAGTTTGATCGGCAAAATACGGCCAACATATCATCGGCATCCCAGCTGCAACACTTACCAAAGTCGAATTCCACCCACTGGGTGTGCAGAGGACCAATTGAGTGTAGATTTGGAATTGGTTTTCGGATTTGATCAAGAACAGGGCCTTCTAAATCCTCAAAAGAATTGAGGATTAATCCGCTAGAAAGAACTGATCTTCTCGTCTCCCTTATGATTGTCTGAAATCCAGGGTCGTCAACATCGCTCACCGTTAAATCCAAATCTATGCAAATTTATATAAAGAAATTAAAATTTTAAGGATTAATCTTTGTTTGTAACTAAACTTTGGAGAATTTTATATTTTTAGTACCTAACCTTTTAATTTTTGAATTTTATTGTACTTAAGTATCCACGATTAATAAAAAAATAATACGTGTACCCAATCGATCAATAAAAAAATATCAGGTCTGATATTGGACACTTAAATACAACAAAATTCAAAAATTAAATATTAAAATATAAAAATTCAAAAATTGGTTATTAAAATATAAAAAATTCAAAAATTAGGTGCAATCAAATATTAACCCAAATTTTAAAGCCAATCCCTTTTGAATTTTAGCTCTGGAATTGTAAATTACCTTTCAGGGGAACTTCTCCAGCCTCAGTTACTTACTTCTTTAAAACAGAAATTAGCCCAAGCGCCGATGGTCCTGAAATATATGAAAGGAATCCCCATTTCTTCAGCCTCCGGTACGGCAAAGCTCAAACGCTATCCATGGTTAGGCAGGATACATCCCGCTGTATGCTGCAGGTGTCTGAGCAATTGAGTGAGCGAGAAAGGATCTAAAAGATTTCAGGATAATGTTTGAAAATTAATTGTTATTTTCTTATGTAGTCAAATCAAATTAGAGCATAATTAATTAATTTAATCATAAAAGAGAAGATTTGAGATTAGTGTATGATTGATTAACTAGAGCATGCGGCATGCCACTGACAAGATTTGTTAATTATTGAACATTTTTTCTCCAACTCTGCTTTATAAATGTTACCAAGGTGCAGAATTTCTAAATATATTATTTTCCTGTATAACATTCGTAGGATATATATTACCTAATAAGTTAAAAAATAAATTAATTAAATTGTATCATAAATACATATCATATCATAGCCATACTCTAATATTCGTGTTGATGCATTATATATTATTAATTTATTATCAGTTTCTGGATGTATCAATGTTATTATTGTAGTAGCGCTTAATCTAACTTTTTCATTATTTTCAGTTTAGAAAATAAAAGCTAGCTTTGAAATTTTAATAACTACTGATTTTATAATACTATATTGTAAAGTTATTTCGAGGTGAACTAAACGGTGGGGATTTTATTTTATTTTTTCAAAATTAAAAATCAGAATAGTGAACTATTGAAAGAAATTAAAATGCAGCAACATAATATTTAGTGGACCCAAGATAAAAATTGAAAGAAATTAAAATGAAATGGGCTTCTCTCTCTCTCTCTTTTTTTTTTTTTTTTTTAATGAAATGGGCTTCTCTTTGTTTTTGCTAATTCTTGAAGTTAGGCCAAAATATGAAAAAATTTCTAATAATGAACCAAGAATCTCCTAGTTCTTTTTCTTTTGTCTTTTAAGGAGGACAGAAACTTATAGTTAGGCAGCCAAATTGGAGACAATAATGTCTACAGCGAAAGCAGGGAAACGATGTAAATCTTATTTGCATTTGCACTGGGGGTTGAATTAACTGCATTTCAAGAAAATAATTACTAATTAATTTGTTCAAGTGTCGCAATTCCCATTCTATTTATGGTGGAACAATTTGAGATGATCATTCATGAATCAATACTCACATACAACCGAATAACTCAGAGTTAAAATTTCCGTATTTCTTAAATAACATATTATTTTCTCTTCCAAATTTAAACCGTATGATAAGTGCACCTTACTTGTATTTAATTGATTACTCAATTTAAAATTTTGACCAATATATTATACAATAAATGTAAAAAACTCAACTACTCGTTACATTGATATAGCCAGTTGGATTCCATCAGCTAAAATTGCCCATATTTAACAAAGACAGCCAGTGGCGGAGCCAGAAAATATATTTAGGGGGGTCGACCAAACATAATACTAAAAAAAATAACGAGTGAAATTTCGAATATTTTTTTAAAGTACTTACAAGTTTGTATCTCACAAATGTTCGCGTAGGTTACTCATATTCTGAAAACGATACATAATCAAATCATTGGAAACATTGTCAAACATATCATTTTCAATATATGTAACCAAACAATCATTCAACCATTCGTTGCCCATCCTATTTCTCAACCGATTTTTGATGTATTTCATTGTAGAAAATGTTCTTTCCACTGTAGCTGTTACAACTGGTAGAATTAAAGTCAATTTTAGAAGCAGGGTAATTGATTGTACAAGGAAGCAAAACCAAAATATATGATATTAACAAAATGAAACAAAATTTCAGGCGAATTTACTGTATATTTACCCTAAATTACTAACTGGAATAAAGAAGATGAAATGCCACCAAACAATATAAAACTCCCCGATTGGACAACATAAATACATAAGAAATAAAAAAAGATAACAATTATGAAATTTACCTTGACGGTTAAAAAGGCGGCACCACCGCGGTCGGAAAAAAGAAGAATGAGAAAGAAAAGTTAAATGGATTTCTTTGTTGTATGGGATATTCTGTTCTATAGAATTGGAGATTACCAAACATTCGATTTTATTTCCTTTTGCATATTTTTTTAATAATTGTGAAAAAACTAAAAAGTTAAGGGCATCGATCAATGTGCAAACTAAAATGAACAATATAATTGAATTATATACTTGAATGGGAAAAAAATATAGAAGTTACAAATTTTAATTGAAATATAAATTATTAAACTTATGATAGATTGGACTATTAAATGGAACATATATATATTATTTTATTTATTTGGTCTCAATTATTATTAATTTATTATATTGACCCTCATTAGTATTAATTTTAATTTTAGTGAGGGGGATCAATAATAAAATTCTCATAAAATTTCATATACAAAACCTATATATCTACATAATAATAATAAAAAATTTTTTTTTGAGGGGGGTCAATTGTATCCCCTAAAGAAGGGGTGGCTCCGCCACTGAAGACAGCAACAATCAAAGTCACGTACAAAAGATGAAATATGGTGAAATTGTGTACAACCTCTGATTGATGCACGGACATTTTTAAAAATATCATTTTGACATGTCGAGTGGTGTCGGATATCCGTATCGTACACCGTGTCCGACACTTCTCACGTGGGAATTTCAATAAAAAATTCGTATCGTATCGTGTCCGTATCTCCATGGTCGTATCCATGCATGATAGTGTACAACTCTCTCTCTCTCTCTCTTTTAGAAAACGACTTATTTGTTTCTTCTCATTTTTCTTGAATGGATGTTCATTTTTTCCAAAATAGAGAAGCTAGAGTATCATTTTTTCTCAACCACCCTGATTGACGTATATATTTTACTAGCTCCCTTCCACTTTTTAAATAATCAAATCCGTATAAATAAAGTTACAGTTCACACCTTTTAATTAAATTTCAAATTTTATCTCACAAAACCTATGAAAATATGTAATTTTATGATTTTCAGCTTGATACTTAAATACCATGCGGGAAGAATGGTAGAGATTCCTTTAATTCTTTATTCTTTTCCGAGTTTGGTAGCTACATAACGTAAGCCCCTGAAATTTGAAGTCCAAATGTTTAGGATTAAAGGCTTAAAAGTTACAGTAAATATGTAAATCACCTTTTTAATTTTCTTGATTAGCTTAGTAGAGTCTGTGCGAGGAAAAGTGAGTAGGAATTCCAGTTCATGAAAGTTGTCCTTAAGCATAAAGACGTTTACTCCAGTCAACCCCAATCAGCCTGGAATTTAATTGGTTGATCAGGAGAGAAGCTATGGTCTCGTGTCCTCGCCAATTTATATATGTATGTATTATACCTATATTGGCTTAGGAATTAGAACACTTATATTTCAACTAAGAAAAGAATTAAATGGATATATTTGTTTCATAGAGTAGTCACGTTAAGTGTGGGGAAGATGTACTACTTTTGTGCAGTTCTCCACTTGTTAATTTTGGGGTTTGTAGTTTGGTCTTCACTTGCAACGAACACAACTAGTTTTGGTTGCATTTTAGGGGAAAGGAATGCCCTCCTAAAGCTGAAAGCAAGCTTTAAAGATCCTGCCAATAGATTGTCTTCATGGCATATCAGCACTGATTGCTGCACGTAGAGAGGCGTGGTGTGCGACAGTGACACCGGTCGTGTTGTCGGCCTTCGTCTCAAAAATACTCATTGGTACCATAATTATGAACGTTCTGTTTATAATGATAGTTTGAGGAGTAATCATCTTGATTCTTCAGTGTTGGAGCTCCGGTATCTGAGGTATCTAGACCTGAGTGCAAACGACTTTCAGCTCAGCCCTATTCCTGCCTTTCTTGGCTCAATGAAGCAGCTACAGCATCTCAATCTCTCATATGCAAACTTTAGTGGTGTTGTTCCACACAATCTTGGCAACCTTTCGAGATTGTGAGTACTTGATCTCAATTCCGCAGGAGATACACTCGTTGATGATCTTATGTGGGCTTCAAATCTGTCGTCTTTGGAGCATCTTGATATGGCTGGTGTGGACCTGAGTCGAGCAAAACATTTATCAGAGGTACTATTCCCTATGCTTCCTTCAATACTTGTCTTGTGCTTGTCTGGAACCCAACTTAGTCACACACATCTTCCCCAATTCTGTGTGAATTCTTCATTATTTACTAATATCCAACACCTTGATTTAAGCGCCAATTCATTTCAGGGGGAATTCCCCTGCTTTCTCCATAATATGACTTCCCTGAGAGTCCTTGATCTTTCTAGAAATCAATATAACTCTTCTAGCCCTCATGCCCTTCTTAGATTGACAAATCTTGTCCATCTCGACCTTTCTTATAACTCACTTCACCATAAGGCAAATTGGATCTCTGATTTCCTTTTGGATAAATGCCACTTGAAATCATTGAATTTGCGTGCTAATAAGTTTTACGGGGAGTTACCTGGAAGACTCTTTAGAAACTTATCCGTGGGATATTGCTGGACTCACAAAGTGGAGACATTTGATTTGGGGATAAACTGATTCGACGGTCATTTACCACAAGAGATGAGTGAATTGAAGCAACTAAATGTTCTCGATCTTTCAAACAATGCGTTTACAGGTCCTATTCCAACTTCTATTGTGAAATTGAGAGCCTTGAGATATTTGCTTCTTTATGCTAATCATCTAAGCGGGGAGTTTTCCATTTCTTTAGGACAGCTGTCAAATATTGAGATAATTGTTATATTTGGCAATTCCTTTAATGGCACACTTTCCGAACTTCACTTTGCTAAGCTCTCAAAGTTAGAAGAGCTTTCAGCAGACTCCATCAATTTGAGTGTGGCGTTTGATTGGGTGCCTCCTTTTCAACTGAAAGTGCTTTACTTGTCATCTTGCACAATTGGAGGTGGTCAATTTCCTCAATGGCTTCGAACCCAAAAGGCACTTGAGACACTTGGTTTGCTGAATTGTAGCATTTAAGGATCTCTTCCAGAATGGCTTCATCACATAAATTTAACATACATAAATCTGTCTGACAATATGATCAATGGTTCAATACCAAATCTTCCTCCCTACTTGAAAGAATTATATCTATTCGACAATCTAATAAATGGTTCAATACCAAAGTTTCCTCCATCCTTGACAAACTTAGATCTGTCACACAACATGATCAATGGTTCAATACCAAAGCTTCCTCCCTACTTGAGAAGCTTAGATCTGTCTCACAACCATATTGCGGGACCAATACCCAAGCTTGATTCCAACTTGCATATCTTGAGTGTATCAGATAACATGATGAATGGTTCCATACCTGATTCATTATGTCATCTGAAAGCTTCGGGAAATATTCCAAATTGTTGGGCCGACCTACAAAGTTTATTTGCACTGAAATTATCATCCAATGAGCTTTCTGGTGTCATACCAAACTCCATTGGAGAAGCTAGGTCTTTGATGTGGTTATACTTGAGCAACAAGTGTTTAACTGCGCAACTTCCTGCTACCCTGAAAAATTGCACATCATTGCGTCATTTGGATGTAGGCAAAAATATGTTATCTGGAAATTTGCCCGATTGGATTGGCTCGCAACTGCATAATCTGGAAGTTCTCGGACTTGGAAAAAATGAGTTCAATGGCGTGATTCCGCATACATTCTGTCAATTGTCCAATCTTCATGTAATGGACCTTGCAGAAAATAAGTTGACAGGAGACATTCCAAACTGCTTTGGTAATCTCTTTGGCATGCGCGATGACCATGAAGGATCTTATAGGGGATGGATCTACGCGAGTTTTAGCCAAGTGTTAAAAGGATTGGAGCAGGAGTACACCAGTACATTACTGTACACAGTTAATTTTGATCTTTCAAGTAATAATCTGGTGGGAGAAATTCCTTGGGAGCTGACAAATCTTTCAGGGTTGATAGGTCTTAATCTGTCACACAATTTCCTCAGAGGAAAAATTCCTACAAACATTGGAGATTTTAAACAATTGGAATCTCTTGATTTTTCCAGCAATAGTCTACATGGAGGAATTCCAGAGAGTTTGTCAGATTTGGATTTTCTGGAATATTTGAACTTGTCACACAACCATTTGTCAGGGCCGATTCCAACAGGGCGTCATTTCCAAACTCTTGAAGATCCATCAATTTACACGGGCAATCCCGGACTCTGTGGAGCTCCATTGCCGAAGAAATGTCATGAAGACAGAGTGACGAAATCCCCCAATGTTGATGAGAATGATGGAGCAGAAGAAGAAGACGACAGGAATGACAAGATAATCTTCTATGGAATTATTGCAAGTGGTTTCGCCACCGGATTTTGGGGAATTATCGGAATTCTGGTCCTGAAAAGAAGCTGGAGGTATGCTTTTTTCCAGTTTGCTGAAGACATGATAGCAAAATGCTGGGGATATAAGCTTTATTGAGTGTGCAAAGTTGAATAACAAGCTAGTAATAGGATAGATGCTTTTCCCCTTTTTCTTTCCAGTGTGTCTTGTGTTCTTGTGAGCTTTGATTTTCATTTTTCCCTTACATGCTGTATGCGTGAGGACTTGCTGCACTTTTTTTTGCTTTAAAGTTTAATAAATCTGCTGTAATCTGTCTTAATTTCAAATACACTTAGCTTACAAATGAAAACCCATAACAAAGTCATCGGTTCAGTTCACAAACAATATTATGAAACATAGAACTGGCAAACTGAAGAACAAAAACACGAAAAACATTTTCTTAGAATATAGGATTTTGATCTCCAAACTTACGAGCAAAATCCTCAAATCTCATCATCAAACCGAAGATTTTATGAACTCGATCAACCTATTGAGATTCTTATAAGAAGTTCCTTCTTCGCTAATTGCCTTCTTCGCCAAATCGGCCATAACACGAGCTCGTTCCAAGAACTCATCCCGCCTCTCCTCCATTATATCCCTCACCATTTTCTCCACAATCACTCTATCACAACTATCCTTCATATCCAATCCCACTTTCCAAACATCGCTCACAAACCGACTATTTATAGTTTGATCAGCAAAATACGGCCAACATATCATCGGCATCCCAGACGCAACACTTTCCAGAGTCGAATTCCACCCACTGTGCGTGAAAAATGCAGCAACCGAGGGGTGTGCCAGGACCTCGTTCTGCGGGACCCACCCCACCAAGTACCCTCTCTGCTTGGTAGCTTCATCCAACTCCGCCGGAATCGGATTCTCTTTCCCATCTCCGACGATGGAATCGGGCCTCATGACCCATAAGAATTTGTGACCACTATTCACAAGCCCATACCAAAACTCCAACAACTCTTTTCTTGTTAATAGCGTCACACTACCGAAGCTCACATACAGCACGGATTTTGCAGGCTGGGAATCCAACCATGTTATCGAGCTGCGATCTTCTTCGTAGAAACTGCTCGAGGGAAGTGATGATACTTCGCTGCTCTTTTCCGATTCGAGCCTGGATTTCAGATGGGTGTGCAGAGGACCAATTGAGTATAGATTTGGAATTGGTTTTCGGATTTGATCAAGAACAAAGCCTTCTAAATCCTCAAAAGAATTGAGGATTAATCCGCTGGAAAGAGCTGATCTTCTCGTTTCCCTTATGATTGTCTGAAATCCAGGGTCGTTAACATCGCTTACACGGCAAAACGCCGGCAGATCCCGTCGCCGGAGATACCCCTCCATTCCCGGCACACTCGTCACCGGTAAATCCAAATCCTCTCTTTTCCAGTATGCGTATTTTTCCTCGTCTTTACCTAAACACAAATTCAAATAAAGGAATCAAAATTTTAAACCCAATCCCTCTGGAATTCTATTCTGGAATCATAAATTACCTTTCAGGGGAACTTCTCCAGCTTCAATCACTTCTTTAAAGCAGAAATTAGCCCAGAAGGAGCAAGCACCGACAGTCCTGAAATAGATGAAAGGAATCCCCATTTCTTCCACCACCGGCACGGCGAAGCTCAGAACCCCATCCATGATCAGACACGACACGCGCCGCCGCGCGCCGCCGTCACTCAGCGCGTCCGTGGTCTCCATCAGTTTCCGGAACTCTCCTCCCCCGACCTTAAGCAAGCTCAGCACGATCTCCATGGTCCGCTCCCCGACGCGAGGGTGATCGTCGGGGAGGCCGTCGGTGATGGTGGCGACGCGGAATCCGGGGTATCGGGAGAAGCGGGCCTCAATGTCGGCGTGGCGGCGGAGGCGGCCGTGGGTGTAGTCGGAGAGGAGGACGGTGACGTGGAGGTTGGAGAGACAGAGGAGCTCCGCCAGCTTAAGCATGGAATTGATGTGGCCCTGCATCGGTAGTGGGAAGATGAGGACGTGCGGCGGAAGGTCGGCGGCGGTTGCTTGGTGGCCCATCTGCGATCGGTTCTCCGGCGAGTTTGGGGCGGAGATGGAGGTCTGTGACAGTGGCGTTGGGGAATGTTGTGCAGACGTGGGTTAATAACAGTGGTGGCGGAGAAGGACGGATTATGTGGCTGAAATTGGTGATTCCAAAATTCAGTCATTGTTGTTGGCGCACGTGGGAATTTTTTTATTCCGAATTGGGGTCGCGCGGGACATGCACGGGAAGATATTGCTATAAATACACTAACCTTTGTTTTCTTGTTTTATTCAATATCTTTGCAGTTTACACACACAAAAAAAAAAAGTTCAATATCTTTAATATATAGGAAATAAATTATGCTAATTCACTAAATATTAACTCAAATTTTATATTTTATATTAACTCAAAAGGTTGCTATGTGTATGGAGGGTTCTGGAAAATTGTATTTTTTTGTTTCAAAAATGCAAAAAAATTAATACTTAAAAAAACACTTACAGTAATATTTTTACTTTGCAATAATAGTCTCGTCGTTAATTTAATAACGAAAAAGACATGTACAAGTCATGTGCAACGTTAAAAATCAATTTTATTAATAAAAAGAAACACTTATATCCCCCTAATCATGCTAAAAGTTAGTCGAGTTAAGCTGCCAAGCTGACTGTCTTCTTAATCGGATTTGTCAAAAATTTGTATGTATGAATTCTACTCGACCGACAACACTCAAATACAAAAAGGGTTAATTAACTAGGGGTTTAGTCAGCAATGCTCCTCCAATTATCAAGTCAGTATTGAAATTGAACGTGTCTATTTATTTATTTCTTAATTCTTATATTTTATTTGGTTAATTGTAATGTAGGGATGTTCCTCAAAAAATATAATACTATTTATATGTCGTATATGTATCTGCATATCATAGGTTAAGCTGCAATATTATTCGTTTAACCTTATTTCTTTAAATTACAATTAGCTATTACCTGGTTAAAGATTAAAGCTACAATAATGAAGCATTAATTTATAGGGTTATTAATAAATAAGATTATCAATTAAATGAAGTCACTCGTCACGCCTTTGGATTAGCAGGCCCAATAAATTAGCTCAACTAAAAATTAACAAATGTAAGTCTATGTCTATGAAAAATCCTTAAATTTCCACCAAACTCAAAACATGAATTCAGATCCGGTTATCCAATCTTCTTATTGGACTTGAATTTGGATCTATTCGAATCCAACCCGTTGACAGTCCCAGTTTAGAACAAACAAAAGCCCAAAATTTCTAGCCCAAGAATTTGGTCACAGAACTCCCGCCAGCCGCCACTATAATATGGTACGACTTTTAATATGAATCAACTATCAACAATTAGAATATAATATATTTCAAGGGAGAATTATATCTAACTAACTTATATCTAATTATAATATAATTTATCATTATCGAAAAATTATATTTTAGTTCCTATAAATTTTATTTGAGGTTTCTTAACGGAATTTATAAAAGTACGGTTTTTTAGTGTTATATTGAATATATGACCAAAATTATAAAATCATCCCTAAAGATTACAAATATAAACAAAACAATCCCTACAAATTATGAATTTAACAACAAATCAAGGGTGTTTTTGGAATGACATAACGGAACCATAAATGGTCTCAAAGTTAGGAATTAAAATATAATTTTTAAATAATGATGGATTGCGTTGTAATTAGAGATAGTTAATGGAATTCTCCCTATATTTCAATTAATAAATCACTTAGTAGATTTACTTAAACTGAATAAACGAATCAAATATGAAAATTTAATTATGCTCTTTTTTTTTTTAAATGATCATTTTACAGTGTCATTATTTCTTATCAATAGAAAACAAATGATTACTTAATTTATCATAAAATTAAGGACAAATAACATAATATTTGCCATTTCGAATATCAGCAAAGATATATTTTGCTGGAATGTGCGTTTCTCTGTTATTGTCTCTATCCTCAAAAATCACAGTTCTAGAGTTCTAGAGAGAGTGTGAGAGTAATCCAGGAGGGTCTGGAACAGAGCCGCGAAAGAGTTGATGTTAATCGCCACCTGACAATTTCTAGATCCCACTTCATCATTCACCGTCTGCCTATATATACATCTCATCATCATCCTTCTTCAGCAACCATTCTGAAAATCAATAATCCTTACAAAATTCAAATACCCCTGTTTTTCAACCATGGCTCTGATTCCGAGCACCTTCACCGGCCGCCGGAGCAATATTTTCGACCCGTTTTCGCTCGATCTCTGGGACCCTTTTGAGGGCTTTCCCTTCTCCTCCGCCGTCAGCAACCTCCCCACCACCGCCCGCGAAACTTCCGCCGTCGCCAACGCCCGCATAGACTGGCGGGAGACCCCGGAGGCCCACGTGTTCAAGGCCGATCTGCCGGGGCTGAGGAAGGAGGAGGTGAAGGTGGAGGTTGAGGACGGCCGGATACTGCAGATCAGCGGCGAGAGGAGCAGGGAGGAGGAGGAGATTACGGATACCTGGCACCGCGCTGAGAGGAGCAGCGGGAAGTTCCTCCGCCGCTTCAGGCTGCCGGAGAACGCCAAGATGGATCAGGTGAAGGCGGCGATGGAGAACGGCGTGCTTACGGTTGTTGTGCCGAAGGTGGAGGAGAAGAAAGCTGGAGTTAAGGCCATTGATATCGGCGGTTAAATGATCAACCTTCTTTCTTTTTCTTGTTAATGGCCCTTAATATAATAATGTACGTGTTTAGTGTAAAATATGATGCCGATGTAGACGTTGTGTATACAAAAAGATCAATAATGAGAGATGGATTTTGGATTTTCAAATATTATGGTATCGTATTTGTAACACTGAAAATGTTGGGGAGTATGGGGCCCCAATTAAAAATTCTTACTCACTACTAAATTACGTAGAGGTAAAATAATAGAGATTCGAGTTATGAGTTATACATTACATATTGATATTACACATGGTTTGTGACAACTAACAACTATGGCTCAAAAAGCGGCCTTTGTAAGTTGTCTAACCTTTGCTTCCTTAAGCCAAACACTACAGGCATATGTACAAATTGTTCAAAAGATCAAACATTTCAACATGTCTACAACTTTTCATCCAATTCAAAGAGCTCCAAATTCTCATCATCAACAGCAACCACTTTGGATCCCCCTTTGGCAGCACAAATCCTAGAAGATTTAGCCAAAACCTCGTACCTCGACGCCCCGTTTTTCTTGTCATCACAATCACCAACCATAACACATGATTCTTCGTCCTCGTTTCTCAAGTCCGCAGGAGGTAAGAAGCACTCCACAGAAAGCCCCTTAACGTTGAAATCCACTTCCTCTATGCTCCAGATCTCTTCCATTCTTGTTACCGCACGATTTTCATAGTTTTCGTCGAACCTATGTAGGGCGACACAAGTCTTGCCACCATGGGCAATATTGACACCATCGATTGTTCTGTAATCTTGAATGAATGACTCCATTGTTGTTTCCCAGTAGATATTGCGTCCAGGCGACGACTTTATTCTTAGTAATTGGGTGTCTTCGAGGTGGACTAATAGGCCTGTTTTCTGGCTGAAGTAACCCCAAACAGTGTGCCTTATTATCTCAACGTTTTTGTTGCTTCTTGCCCTCAGGGTACGACGATCGACTTGGAGCTTCAGGGCGAAGCAATCCTCGTTTCTGATGATCTTCTCACCCATGCAGATGGAATCGGAGAATAAATTGGCTGTTGACATTGGATCAAGTCCCTGTTGCATGACCAAAATCATGAGATAAGTTCATCAAAAAACGAGAAATTTATCTTGATCACTGAAAATTTTGCAGTTATAATTACACCAACAGCCCCTGAATTTTGAGTTTCAAAGAGTTTACATCACATTTGAAAACAATAAACTTTGACTATTTCATCTATAATTTGTTACCTGCAAGGCTCGACGAAGAGGCCTAGGAGGACCGCGAGATGCATGAGGATGCTGCCATGGAGTTTCCCTCCAGGCCACTTTACCATCACTTCCGGCACTAAGCTTATAGCCCGACACCATCAATTCCAAATTCCAGAAATGAGGCCGTCTTTGCCATAGCACGAATCCGCCTATCTCTCCCGGTCCTGCTAATTTCGTGTTTATCAGCTTTTTTGTAGACTTACAATTGTTGTGGTGGCTCAAGAAGTCTTCTCCAATTGATGTTGCCATCTTGACCTTTCCCAACACATACTGACTGTCGATGGAGTTAAGTTTATGTTCTCCCCCAGATGCTGCTATGTACTGTTGCACTATGTACTTAGCCATCGATCTCTCCTGCATATATAATCATGTAAATTAATTAGAATTGGATGTATATACATAAAGGCTCGAATAGTGATGATGTATTAGATGGGGAAAATTACAGCATCCTTCCCCTTATGTTTGAGTAATTACAGGTGGACACCTTCATGTTTCTGAGCTAACGTCACACCACCCATACAAATTCCATCAAGAAAACCAACCGGGCTGGACTTATTTGTAAGATACTATTAACAACATGGGAGGAATGTGTAATTAAGAAAACCAAGGAGGGGGTCTATCTATAATTAGGCTAAACCAAGGGACCGGAAATCTTAAATATTATCACTTTTGACCTCTACATGAACTAACTACCTCATCTGAAAACTTACAATGGGATGATCGTTCATGTTATGATGATCAGCGGTGCGATCACACCGGATCGGAAGAGGGATCAACGGAGCTCCAGTCACCCCGAGCAAGAACTGGATTTCAATAGAGGAAGCAACCCTTTCGACAATATTCGGCTTCATCATCATGGAGCAAGAATTGAAGATTCTCTTCCATGAATTGTGCTTCTTGGAGGCAGGGACTTCATGAGGGATTGGGACTTCGAGAACCGTCTCCAAAGCATCTTCGTTTACGAGATTCGAACTTAAAGTACTCATCAGAGATTGAATTTTAGTAGAAATTAAGAAGAAAAAAATGTTAAAAGAAAGTAGACTGAAGGAAAGATGAAGAAGAAAGAAGAGTTTATATATGTACTGGCGATGAACAACTTGGGGGACCTTGTCTATGTCGTGACTGCACGCTTGATCTTCTATATATTCATGGTCATCATGGCATGGGAAATATATATATTGGTACTATTTTGTTTAAGACAATTTAGGTTATTTTTTAATTTAATTTTTCCAACATGTACATGCATTTGGTAGAGTACAAGTTTGGTAAGCATATAAAGGATTGTAATGCAATCAATGATATTAGTTGTGAGTTCTGACCATTTGTGTGCAAGGGTAGACCAATAGAATCCTTCAAAGACTTACAAATCTGAAAACATGAAATTATGGAATCGAGAATATCTTGTCTCGTCACCCGCCATATGTTCTTTAAAACTATCGAGGAGCTAGAGACAAATCTTGTCTTTGTGTTTTATAATTATGTAGAATATTCACCACAAAAATTGAGTCATAATTAGTGTTTTTATGCAGCGAATTTATTCAAATAAAAAGGTAAAACTAAAGTTTAGCAAGTACCAATTTTGTCGACTTTTTATCACAATCATTAAAGGGTCGGGGTTGGAGGATCACCCCGTTCGAAAATATCATTTTTTAATTGTAAGATCATGTTCAGTTTGTTTTGGAAGAACAAATTCATTCGTATATTAAAAAGATGTAATTCCGTGGTGTTGTCCTTGCACATTGAAGCCATAGGGTACAGAGGACTATTGTCCGACACTCCTGACAGGGATATCGAGTTTTCAATGGAGGGCATACCGCGGTTAATATTTTGTATCAATTTTTTTTTAAACCATGAATATTAAATAATCAATGAAGCCTGAAATTGTGAGGGCTAGGATGAGTACTGTATCAAACATCTTAATGAGTTTATTAATTAATTAATACAGCCAAACACCTTTGATTAACGTAGACTCTGTCGGCAGGGGCCACCATATGCAACCGACACCTTAGACATACAACTACAATTATTTTGATTCGTGATCTTCATTCCTAAGTTTCTTTATAATTTTTATCATGCCCACATTAACATTAAAGTATTCAAAACTATCAAAAGTAACTCATGATCACCTGTCACGATCCATCCGATGGATCATGTATGCCTAAAAAAATAACCAATTATGTCTTGCACGTTCGTAGAAATTAAATTAATGATATTTTTCAGTTAATTATAAGTGCTTTATAAATTATTATTTATCAATTAAATTGGCTATATCTAAAACAATGTCTTCAGTTCCCTATCCCTTGTTGGTGCAACAACTTAGGTTGCTGGCAAAGGACACTTGTTTGACGCTCTCTATTATGAAGGGTACTCACCTGTTCAAGAATGTCTCGCTCTCGCAAGGGATAACGATAAAACTTTTCTTGTCACACGAAGTACCTTAAGATTTACCTTAAGTACAAAGAACTCCCTATGTTTATTAGAATGCAATTTCCATCCTTATATTTGCCTTCTATCGTACAAAATACCAACAGTTTTTTGTTAGCTCAATTATAAGTAACTTTTATATCTATTAGTGTTTAGGGACTAGTTATAATTCACAAAATAGACGGGCTAACTTCTTGCCATTCTACGTGACCGCGTCCGAAATCTGACTGTCTTGTCTAGAGCTAGAAATGGTCGACCACTTATAATTTATATTGGGGAGAGATCCTCAACCTGGGAGTTGAGATTCGAGAATGGAACAAATGTAAGCTAAAAACCGATCTAGGACAAGATAGGGGTGGACCTAGGGTCGGCATTCCGATCTCTCGAGTATGCAAATATGTTCGAGTTGAAAAGGTGTAAATAATTGTGATTATCTGTCAACAAGGCTTGGTCCAAATAGTTCATGGATTGAGGTAGTTGGGCATAGCGGCCGAGCCACATTTAATGCAAATACTGTTCCGGCACATTTAATGTTAACCATAGTTCGATGGTCTCCACAATCGTACTATGTATCAGGAACAAAGAAGGCAGGATTTGATGTCCTTTGGCAGTCGATTTCAACCCTCCTTAGAGGTCAGAGGTTGGTGGTCATAGCCTAGTCCAAAGGGAGTCCAAGCGTACCTAATATTGCCATGTTTGGGGTCGAAGAGATTTCCTACTATGACACGTGGGTCGAGAGGTGCCAACCCTCGACTTAAAAGAATGTGTCACGTGGTGAAGCGTGATCGGGCCAAATTACTATGTACTTTAATTACTATCTAAACTATTTGAATTGCTATAGTTTGATATATATATATATATATATATATAGTGTTTCAGGTCAATCAGAATTATCACCGATTCACATTAGATATATGTCGAATAGCAATAATATAAATAGTTTACATAGTAACTAGTGACGATTGAGGGTTCATATAGTAAAATAAGAAAACTGTGCATAAATCACTTGAACTTCCATATTTGAAGGTCCTTTGGGATAAAGTAAACTTTACTGCTAATAAGGGTGTAACTATAATACATTGACTAATAGGGCCTGGTTGTAATTTCCTATACTCTTAAGGGGGTCAAGTGTTATTTACCCTTTCTTTTATTCTGTTTCCTTTTTTACCCATAATCTCAGCATGACAGCATCTAATGTTTCTTTGTACACACCTATGATGCACGGATACGAATACGATGACACAAACACGACACGATACGGATAACACACACATTGCAAAGATAACAAATTAAACCTATTTCATTTGTGAAACATCAATGGCAACTCTTACAGAGTACTCTTGTTCAAGCCTACAAACAGAGCCAAAACAAAAACCGCATCAAAGCTGCTAACGTATATACTATGTAACATTAGTCATACACTTGTTTCTCAACATCAAAAAACAAAATTCAAGAAAACAAAACAAAAACAAAAATTGACAACAGATACTAGGTACACCGAACAATCCCTAGTCAACAATAGGGCACTATTCTAACACTTCTTTTCCTCAAGTAAGAGAGAGAACACGAAAAGAGCGGAAAATTCCGAGAAGAACGAGGCCTCGGCCTCGACCGGTATCATGATACAGCTGCAATTAGCACAAGACTTGCACTACCCTTAATTACAAATTGATCATACTTATACAACAACAAACATATACTAAATATGTATGTATACTTGTGCATATGTATGTGTATACTTTTGTTTTTGAGGTTTCTTGTTTAATATATGGTTTTGGATGTGGGAAAGTGGAAGTGGAAAAGCCAGCAAAGGATGAATATAAATATCAAAAGCACTAAAATGAAGTTGAGAAGCCGGCGACCTGGGTAATAGCTCGGAGCTTGTGCTACGTTTGCAGATTGTGCTACGTGTCCAGGTGGGATGATCGTTCTGTGGTCCATACGCCCTGGCTCGAAGCCAGGGCGACCTTCGAATACAATATGCACATTCTTTGCAACCGAACCGCATATCTCACACGTTCTGCAAATTTCAAACAAACGTTGATTGTTGATTATTAACAAGAATGACTCAAAAACGTTAGCATGGTAGGAGAGAGATCTTGTAATGAAATGCTTGGATAGGATGCTAACTTAAATAACATACAAGGGGTTATCTGTAATTTAGAGATTCTTCCCAATGCATATACAGGCATACAACAGGCTTTTGATCATCTCTTTTCCCCTTATTCCAAACCAGAATATTCAAAGGAAAAGCTTCAAGTTTCAATATTTTCCTCCACACGCAACCCCATTTGATCATCAACACATTTTACCTCTACGAAGTGCACAAAAATCAACAAAAACAAAGAACATTCCATAACAAACACATGATCAATCCCCAATTCAGCCAAAAAACAATCAAAAATCACAATCAAATCCACCACATTCTTCAAGAAACTCAAAGCCATGAACACAAAATGCAGTAAACTTACACATTTCCCCTCATCTTGAACCAAGTCTCTGCACAATTCTTGTGGGCCATACCCAATTCATCTTTGCAGGTGCATCCCAGCTCAAGGGGACCGCCATAAGTTTCAACATCTTCATCCAATCCCAGCATGCAAATCCTACAATCCCTCTCATCACCATCACCCACATTCACCTTGACATCATTCACCCCTGCCTCGGGATCCGGAACAGAATCCGAAACATTGGATTTCCTCTTTTCAGGCTTTTCCTTACAATCACCACCGCCTACATCGTTGTTTTCCGCCGCCTCCTCGCCGCCTTCACCCCCGGTGGCGACGTGGCGGTGCCGAATCCCGCCACCGGCGTCGCAGTTAGCAGCTTCTAGATCGACATCGTGGGCCTGTTGTAATGTTGTCATCTTTTACACATGGCCCAATAGGATGTCGAAGTAGAACCCTCCTCTCCTTCTCTCTCTCTCTTTCGTTTTCTCTCTTTATCTCTCTCAAGATGTCTGTATCTGTATCTGTATCGGTAGGTGGTGTACACAGTCGATCACTCCCTTTGGTCTGTCATTAGATTTGACAGACGAATTCCAGGGAGCAGAGACGGTGGTGCCAAAAGAGATTTCTGATGAACAAAATCCAGTTTTTCTATAAAGGGAGGAGGGAAAAACACAGTACACATAGTGAAACAGAAACGTCGGTGAGGGGAAACGCATTCGCCAATTGGCCATCGCTCCTCCTTTTCAGGGAAATTGTGTTGTGATTATCCTTTTTGGCCCAATTCTTTGACAAAAATTGTTTCTTGGATTCGTGTTTTGTTATACATGAACAGGAAGTTTAACGGCTATGTAAGATAGGGACGTCTTAGGTTTATGTTATTATTATTATTAAAATAATGCCAATAAATACTAAGATAAGCAATTATATTTGATGGGAATCAGAAAATTTTTAATGCTTATCTACTTATATTTCAAAAGGGTCTAAACTCTAAACCATTTCATTGAACTTTATCATATTTAATCTTTGGTATTAATGAGTGATATCCTTTTCGAAAACAATTTGGAGAGTCAAGATCCTTGATGTATCGATACAGACACGTAAATATGACCATGACACGATATATGAAAAAGGTACTCGACACGTAATGAAGTTCAAGAAATAATTTTGGTGTAAATAAATGTATGGCATATGATCTCATAAATAGCATTATCCTAAGAAATCCAATGGACAAATTAGTTCACTATAAATAGCAAGACAAAAGAGTCACCAAATATCACAAGTGACTAGCAAGTAGCAATACATCGTACAAGGACAATAACATTGCTACAAGAATGACAAAAATGCCCAATATATGTTCAAAAACAGAGTTATATACTCAATCATGTTGTAGAGATTATATAAATTTGAGACCTTAAACATAAACAAAAATTTTCTCCGTTCTCCTCCTAGGATATCCGTCAGCTCAAGCCTTCAACCTGAGCCCGAATAGTGAACGTCGGCATTGCAAACATGTTTCTTCCCTCAAACATCATTTGATCCTTTCTCATGCTTTCATCCATGTTATTACACATAGAAGCGGGTGTTGGCTCCCCATTTTTCTGACCAGAAACCATGTTTCTTCCGTCAAACATCATTTGATCCTTTCTCATGCTTTCATCCATGTTTTTACACGTAGAAGCAGGCGTTGTTTCCCCATTTTTGTGACCAGAAACCGTTACTGTGTTCTCCAGACCACTTCTAATCCATGCAATGTTATTCAAATCTGTGACAGCGGATGCCAATTCATGACTCGACACATCCGGGAGTTCTTCATATTCAACAAATTCTGGTCCCAACAGAGACCTATGAGAAGTACCAGAACAGCATCCATGCCCACATTGCGATGGAATTAAAGGCTCGCATGAAGAACTATCTAGAAACTTGCACATACCAAGATTCAGTTCAGAGGCTTGAATCAGTGGGGCCCGAGTTGGTTCTTGGCTGGATGAATTGTAGACGTTGAAAGCACCAACTTTTGCAACGGGCCGAGAAACCGGAGGTGGGGCCCCTTCGCAAGGGGGTGGGTTTTGTTTTGGAACATAATGGGTAGCAGAAGTCGAGGTTTTGCCTTCATCTGGACTTTCTGGGGATTTTTCGGGTTCGTTTTCCATTGGTCTCATTTGGATTTCCTCTGAGGGGTTCATATTCCAGTAGGTATTGACATTGGGTAACATCTGGACAGCGAATGGTGTTGATCTCCTGAGATTCACGCACCTACGCCTTAGTGTGGAATTCCAGTGGTTTTTTATTGCGTTATCTGTTCTACCTGGGAGGAGTTTAGCAATTGATGCCCATTTGTTTCCATGAATTGCATGAGCTTCTAGAATTATACGGTCTTCTTCATCTGCAGAACACAATCACAATAAGACGGGTAAATTTTCATGAGTATGTAAGAGAATAACTGCCCTCCTTTTGTAATGGAGTGTATAACTTAGGCTACTTTGTCTTAAATTCTTAGTTTAGGACCTTGAATTTTGTAAAAGCACGTTATTCATACATCAGTTCCTTTCTCATTTCCAAATGGATGAGCTTTGGAAAAGATATGATTGCAAGAATCAGCATTGTGGAGGCTTTAGGGCCTTATGCATTCATTTGACCTTAAAAAATAAGATCGAAAGCCAACAACAACAAAGAAGAAACAAGCATTGAAATCACCACATTATACATGTAATACTAACTAATCCAAATCACCATTAAAAACCATTCCCAATATATTTGTTGCAAATGCAATCCTTGCCTAAGAATCAATATATAAATCTAAAGTACTGCTCCGACTCATTGCATAGGCAGTATAAGAGACAAAGAAACCATAGTAGTAGAGCTGTGCATAATGTGCATCATATACATCATATAAGAGGCAAAGAAAAGAAGATAGCCAAGAACTCTGCATCACAATAACAGGAAAAACTACTTCTGTTCCATTTCACAATAACAAGAAAAGACAAGACCTTAGTTCTTTTCGAGTTCACTTATACTGCCACCAAACACAAACAATCATACATGAGGCAAAACATTCGACTAGCCATTTATCAAAACTCACAACACCGAAACAGCCACAACCTGCACCAGGCTTCCTTTCTAACAAATCATTCAAACACCAATCACTAAGTAAACAAAATAGCTCAAACGCCATCCCACATCAAAGAATATCCACAACCAGATTCCACACACAACACAAATCACAGCAAAACCCACTATCCACCCCACAAATACCAAATAAGGCAAATACAAAAACAAAACCAACAAGAAGAACCCCACAACCCAAAACCCAACTCCTTTTCTTGCACAGAAAGAATACACTCTACCACCCCCGTCAAACATTCCCCCAACCAATATCACCCAAAAAAGAAAAAACCTTTACCAGTAAAGGGTTTGCGCTTCACACAAGGGTCGAGCTGATTACACCACCGGAGGCGGCACGACTTCCCAGACCTCCCCGGAATTCCTCTGGCGATCAAACTCCAATTCCTCGCCCCAAACTTCCCCACCAGCCCACTAAGAATCGCGTCCTCCTGCGGCGACCACGGCCCTCGAACCTTCCCCGTTCCACCACCGCCACCGCCACCGCCACCGCCGCCGTCCTCCGCCTCCTCGCCTCCACCATCCACCGCCATTGCGTCTTCCACCGCCGCCGCCGCTGCCGCAACCATTCGCTCCTTCACCTCGAACTCCTCTCCCTCCATCTCTTCTTTCTTCAATCCCTGATTGATTTCACCAAACAATTTTTAATTCTTTTCCCTGCAAGTCTGCAACCGTACCGAACAGCCTTTGTAACTGCAAAAAGGGAGTTTGAAATGAAACAAATGGAAAAGAATTTGAGTTTACAGCGAAATCCTTTCTGGACGGTTTTGTCAGGCGGTTTTCAATAGAATGACATCCTTGTCCTCGTACGAGGATGCTTTCATCGGGCTCGATACGGCGTCGTGTGTAGGAGGATTTGAGTACTACGTTGTTGGCTTCGGCCGGGGGTAGAATCGTAAATGCGCTGTTGTTTTGGCGTTCTGGGGCCCACTTCTTAACAACCGCTTTTGATTTGGTGCGCCGAGGAGGGGGCTAACTTGAATACCTAAAATGACTTTTCTGGTTCCATTTGAAAATATTCAATAATTGTTGACTTGTTTTGAAATTATGGTAAAGTAGAGCTAGGTTTTATTGATCAGTATCACTCTACACCTCTGCTCTTTTGCCTGCCTTTCGAGGTTAAATTAAATAGATATTTTAATTTTAAAATTAATGAGCTATTAGGTTTTATGTACTTATAAATGAAAACTAATGAAAGACTAAGTCTAGACTAAAGTTCATCCAAGTCTACTCCAAAATTGATTTGAATCAATAAAAACAAAATATTTGGTAAGAGCATTTTAGTAAGAAAGGGAAACAATCAAGAAAAATAGTTACAAGTTGGATAAATTCTATGTTCAACAATAATGACATATGTAATGGGGAGTATAATCAGATGAAAGAGACTCATCTATCATAGTAATCAAATGTGGGTTATAATGTAGAGAAAAAGACTATCGACAAGATTTTGGATTTACTATTCTGTTTCGTATATTATTTCTTTTTTTTTTTTATGCATATAATTGATGGGTATAATCCAACCAATAAAATAAAAAATGAAATAGATAATTCAAACAAAGAATTAAATGTCCTAGTTAGTTGATGTCTTTTCAACGCAGGAAAATTAATGAGATATGAGGTACATCTTTTAGATGCCTTTTCAAATGTTCCATAAATATGAAACCTGCGAATTTGCTCATTATATAAGATGATTCTTTGACATAATAAAATCGAACTTTCGCATAATTTTCCTTTTATTATTATTGGGCCATTAGGTATGGGCTATGGATATACCTGTGTGGTCCATGGAAAAATAAATTGGGCTTGCATCTTAAAATGGGCTTTATTTAGTAAAAAGAGTTCTTCGGAATTCGGAACATTTTTTACCTCATATTTATATTGGGCTGAGGTAATATTTTTTTACATAACAATGGCTTTGTTTGAAATTGTTGTAATTTGTAAACATGTGACGAGAAGGTCAAGATGCCTAAGGGCTAAGGCTTATGGATTGTCATATGGCCATATTAATGAGCTAATGAATCAGTTTCATATTCACTTAATTACATACAATGAGTTATTTATTCAGGCTACTCAAACCGTATATTAATTAAGGGTTATGATCCTTTCAAAAAAAAAAATTAAGGGTTATAATCGATGATATAAGTATACGGAGATGGTAATACGGACAAGACATAATATATGAAGACAAATACCTTGATACCGACACGTAATAAGGGCACCGCATCCGTATCAAACCCTATTGATCGTTTCATGTATATCCGTATCAAATCCAATTGACGAGTATCGAATTATGAAGCTATCGTCAGGTTGGTATAGGTGTACATCCATAGTAGAAAAGAAATAATATAAATTACGGTATCATTTTTGAGAACCAACCAAAGTGCACAAAACTAAACTTTCTTAGAGCTAGAAAATGAACCACAAGAATCAAAGTGAGTGCAGAGGAAAGGACTATGTGTGTATATATATACGGGCAGACATAAGATTCCCACAAATGGAAGTTTGTGATGCAGATTACAATTTCATGGCATCTCATTTCTCTGATGTGACAATTGGATGTCGAACTTGGACTAAAACATTTCTCCCCAAGTCTAAAAAGAGATGTTAATGTTATCCTCCTTTTTGTACACAACTGTTACCATGTTGTATTTGTGTGTTTATGTTCTTCTTAAAAAGTATAACCGACATTAGTGAATGGTTTTCTGTAATATTCCTTGAGAACTAATCCAAACCTAGTTCAGCTCCGATAATTCTAGCTCGAGCCTATTTCGATTAAATCAATTAATAAGTGTATGGGTATTTCACGGTTATCATCTTATTGATATAAATTTTGAGAACCACGACCAATTAAATAGCAAATATAAATATTTAATTATCAGTGTGATCGGACCGGAATTTTCCCAATAGTGGTGCCTAAGCAGTAAGCACGCGTAGTTTTTGGGTTGAGCACCCAAATGGGCCTTTAGTACTTAGTCAAGTACATAGTTTTCAAATTTTGAGGTACCTATTGTCAATAAAACTAGTGAATTTTTTACTTTTCAGTAAATAGTAATTATTCTTAAATTTGGTCACAGAATCATGAATATCTTATTTCCATTTTCTTTAATGACACTGTCATCACCGATTTACGCGACAAAATTATTCAAATATGGTTATATTGTTTTTCAAGTATGTATAATTAGACATAATTGAAATTTTGTACCCCCTACGGGGCTGTATAAAAGCAATGGGGCTTAGTGGCAAACAAGTTGGCAACAAAGAGGGAAGGAGTGGGGCTGAAATGTCGAGTGCTGAGAATGTACAATCTGTCTCTCGTACATTTCTAAATGTTTCCATGTGAACACTCAAACTCCACTGCTGGGCTTGTGGCATATTGCTCCTCCGACTACTTCTAATTCGAACTTAACTGGGCTAAATCGATATAATAAGGAATGAAGTGTTTTAGATTTATCGTATGATTCGTATAAAGTTTCGGAAAAATGATCAATTAAATAACAAATATATTATGCTCGTTCATTTATATGTTGATTAGGTTCAGCTGAACCAGACGTGAACTAAAATTTTCGACACATCAGAAAGCAACGTCTTGTTTATTGAAAATTTTTATGTATGTCCAGATCCTTGAAATTTCTTTTTTTTTAGCAAAACCGTCTGTAACAAAACTTACAAGACTATACGAAAGCATCCCTACACGACGGATGGTTTAGCACCGACTATAAAATCCGAGGCGCCGTATCTGTACTGTACGGTAATCTTCGATCTCTTATGGGGTTTTCTTATATTCACCAAATCTTAGGGGTAGCTAGTGCAAATCGCTGTAAATCTTAATATAGAGGGACGACGTGTCTACCAGGCATTAGTGACAAAGAATAAAGAATTGCAGCTTCAACAACCACCTGGTATATATGTAAAGTTTAGTGGTCCTCCGTTTCAAATGAGTTCACATGGTAGAAAGCGTGGAAAATAAATATGTAGCATCAAAATTCATGCAGTTTAAATGAAAAGACAGGGTGCTGACAGTTGCAAAAATGCTGCCATTATTGAGCTAAGTGTGGTCCATTTTTATCCTTTGCAAAATCTCAGTGCAAATAACACCACATTTTACCAACTAACAATAATTATAGCCTGAAGTAGATATCGTAGAGATTATGTGAAAGTACTCCAAAGAGTAATTAGAATTATGTTAATTGTTTCTCCTTCATTGTGACAGACTATCAAAGTGACCGAGTCATGTATAAGTTAGTGATTGTATGATAATCATACAGGCTAGAAAATTTGGCTTTAGATTCTTTATTTCAAATTCGTATTTCACCTCCTATTTCACTCACTCGTACAATGCCAAATATATTAATAGGCTGTACAGATTATAGGAGAGGATCTTTTAATTTTTTTCATATTTCAATTGTTTCTCTCCTTATCATAAGTATTGTCTGTCAACACAGATGACGAGTGTATATAAACCGGCAGGGGCGACTCCAGAATCGACGAATAGTGGGGTCAAAAAAATTTATCTTTAAATAAAAATATATTTTTTAAAAAATAAAATATTTTATTTTAAATTTTTTTTTTACAATTGTTCTCTACGATTTTTTATATTTACATATATATATTTTTTTATAATTGTATCATAATTTTATAGTTACTAATTGTACTAAATAAATCATTTTCATATATACTATTATCTATACTATTATATTAAGCGTGTAGATAAAAACCGTCTTGGTGTCGTCTTCGAACCTTGAACTCTTTTCTTGTCTGCCCCTAACTTTTAAAAGCTTTCTTTTCTTTTAATTTATTCACGTATTATCTTTTAATTCTCGTTTTCTTTTTTACATCTAACTTTTAAAATCTTTTCTTTTTTTTTTAAATTTATTCTCTATTATCTCTTAACTCCCATTTTTTTTCTCAAATCACGTTAATCTTTTTCATATTCTTTTATCTGCATATTTTTTATTATTATTTTAACTGATATAATTCTAGCTCTTTTTTTGTGTTTTTAATTTATTTTTCTCTACACTACTATTTAAGACCTATTTAAGAATTATTTAATTTTTATTAATATAAAAAGTTTAATTTTTTTTTCCGAGCACACGCATCGAGTGTGCGTAATTACTAGTTATATATAACTAAACAATCAATAATAAACTGATCATCGGTAGCATCACTTTCTGATTGTGCTCCAAATAATTCTAATTACTTCTAATTACTCTATAACTTGTGATTTTCGTTTGAAATACTTTTCCATATCTATGTCTTTCAAAATTGAAAAGAATTATAAAATGTATATTTTTAAGAGTGTTTTACTATTTAGGATATCATTAAATAGGTTTTTATTTTTATTTTTGGATCATAAATTTTTTTTTTTTTAGTTTACATAATTTTAAAATTTGAGGGGTCAATACAAATTTTTCTATTTTTATGTGGGGTCGAAATAACTTATTTTTAAAATCACAAATTTAAAACTACATATAATATATATATATATATAACTAAATGTTTTTTTAGTGGGGTCAATTGACCCCACTAGCCACCATGTGGCGTCGCCCTTGTAAACCGGTGTGATATGGACGAAGATAGACCGTATCAAGAGAGAATAAGAATAGAGATTGGATAGATCGATATAATTCAATATTTAAGATATGCATTAGAAAATAGGATTCTGTTTAGTGGTAGATTAACGTCTTTATTATTTACGTAATCTTTCCTTTAAGAGTCAAGTAGTTTAGGGTATCTTTTAATCATATATAGTGGGCATTAGATTGTTTTGATTATCAGCAATAACATTACAATTTTTGTTGGGAAGCAAACCCATCCCACATCGGAAGATTGGCGGAAGTTTGTCCAATATATAAGTGTTCACCTAACTCCATTAGTATGAGGCCTTTTGGGAGATGCCCAAAAATAAATCCGTGCGGGCTTGGCCCAAAGCGGATAATATCATACTAATGCGGAGTTAGGGTGAAGGTGCATGCGGTCTTAACAAGTGGTATCAAAGCCGTATTGGTTAACAAGTGGTATCAAAGCCATATTGGTTCTTTTGCCGGTGTGACCATGGAGATGAGTACAAGTAGGATGATAACTTTGAATGGATTAAATTATCATCTATGGAGTAATAAGATGAAGGATCTCCTCTTTGTTAAATCTTTGCACTTGCCTGTTTTTGCAACTGAAAAGCCCGTGTCTAAAACCGATGAAGAATGGGATTTTGAGCACAAACAAGTTTGTGGGTTTATCAGACAATTTGTTGAGGAGAATGTTTACAACCATATTCAACACGAGACACATGCGAGAAGTTTGTGGGAGAAGTTACAGAATTTGTATGCATCGAAGACGGGAAACAATATGCTGTTTTTGCTTAAGAAGATGATGCAGCTGAAATACATATAAGAAACTTCTATTGTTGATCACTTGAATGAGTTTCAAGGTGTTCTTGATCAGTTGACAGGTATGGGCATTAAATTTGATGATGAAATTGTCGAACTTATTCTTGCCACTTTGCCTGATTCTTGGGAAAATTTTCGTATTTCACTTGTTAACTCTTCGTCTGATGGTGGTATAACCATTGAGCTTGTGAAGAGTAGTGTTTTGAATGAAGAAATGAGACGAAAAATTCAGCATTCATCTCAACCCGAGTTGTTGGTTTCAGAGAATAGGGGGAGAAGCCAACATAAATATAATAATAAAGGTAGAAGCAAAAGTCGAAGCAAGTCAAGGTCAGGATTGAAAGAATTTAAGTGTGATCATTGTGGTGAACCTGGTCATATCAAGAAATATTGTTTTAAATTGAAAAAAGAGCGTAGAGGCAATCGTGATGGGCACGATAAGAGAGACCAGGATAAGAATGATCGTGTTGCTACTGCTACTTCCAATGATGATCTTATTCTTGCATATGATGACAATGTTGTTGTCGTAGCCAGTGATGATTCCAGTTGGGTTATTGACAGCGGTGCCTCATTTCATGTAACATCAAGGAAAGATTTCTTCACTTCTTATACTTCTGGTGATTTTGGAGTTTTGAAGATGGAGAATGATACGGTGGTACCAGTAGTAGGCATTGGGACTGTTTGTTTGAAAATCAACAGTGAGTCGAGTTTGGTGCTTCATGATGTTAGACATGCACCTAATGTTCGTTTGCACCTGATTTCAGCAGGAAGGCTCGATGATGATGGCTATTGCAATTTCTTTGGTAATGGTCAGTGAAAACTCACAAAAGGGAATCTAATTGTGGCTCGAGGTGATAAATTCCATAATTTATATAAGATGAAGGCTTCTATTTGTGTAAACTCGGTTAATGCAGCAGAGAGTGACAACTTGTCAGAGCTTTGGCACAAGAGACTTAGTCACATTAGTGAAAAGGGACTCGATTGTTTGGCCAAGAAGAATTTGTTGTCAGGGCTGAAAGATACAAAGTTAGAAAGATGTGTTCACTGTTTGGCTGGGAAGCAGAAACGGGTTTCATTCAAGAGTCATCCCCTTTCAAGAAGAACTGATTTGCTTGAATTAGTACACTCAAATATTTGTGGACCAATGAAGGTACGAACTCATCGTGGTGCTGATATGTTGACAAAGGTGGTAAGTAGTGATAAACTTGAGGTTTGTGTCGGGATGGCGGGTCTCAAGTTTGAATGATTAAATGGTGGTTTGTCTCCTTCCTCGACTTGGGCTGGAGGGGGAGATTTGTTGGGTACAACCCACATCTTTGTTGGCCCAATTAATATTGAAATCAAAGCCCATTATAAAACCTATTTCTTAATTGGATAGGATTCATTATCATTTGGGGAAATTGAATAAAGCACTATATATATCAGCAGCTCTTTTCACCGAAATAGGCGTGAAGTATCAGCAACTTTTAGGCGCAAGTTTTGGGGAAATAATCTGCACAGTTTTGCCTAGTTTTTGGGCGGCGGCAGATTCTTCGCGCGGACGATCGGGAGGTCATTTGTGATCCGATCGAGCTGATTTTCGGACAGCAGGTTCTTAACTCATCGAACTTTAAAGTGAACGGTGGAGATCGGATTTGAAGCACTGTAAGTTGGGTTTTTGGATGCGTGAACAGTGACACGATTTTCTGCTTGTTTTTGTGTTCTTATCTCCTTTTGTGTTCTAGTTCGTTTTGGATCGAATCGGTGTTTGGTTCGTGTTTGGAGTTAGATTTATTGGTGTTTGAACCACTGTAATTTTGCCTCGTATTATAGTGAATTTATTTTTGGGTCTCGTAGGCCTCGTGGTTTTTACTCTTCGTTTTGAAGGGGTTTTCCACATTAAATCTCGTGTCTCTATTATTCTTGTTTGGTTGATTATTTTTTGGCATACTTGGTTGATTGTTTATTGGGCATTTGGAAAGGAGTTTTAATTTCCGCTGTGTACACTCGGTTTTGGTGTATCCCTTTCCTATCAGAGTGGTATCAGAGCCCAGGTTTGGGCTTATCGGAGTGGTGGACTGCGTTTTATGAGGAATTCCCGGTGTAACAAGACCAGAGACCTGCAGGGGTGCCTCATGTCGAAAGTCTTCCTGGCAAGTGTTGGTCAGGCAGCGGGTCCCATTTGGTTTGACGGCGGTACAAGATGTTTGGCAGGTGAAGTGACCTATGTTTGGTAGGTCAGGTAATGTGACCTAGCAATTGGAGATCTGTGGTTGATGCCTTATGTCGAAAGTCCCCTTGACGTTAAGGAGGTCAGGCGGCGTGTCCCTCAATCTCTCTAATTATCTCAAACTCTCTTCTCTCCTCAATTTTTCCACCGGCCGGGCGGTCCTCCGGATTATCTTCTCTTCTCACCCCCCTGATTCTTACGAGCTCGAGATTGCTCTAAAGTCTCTTGGGATACGAATACGTATCATTAGTGTTTTCATTGAGAGTACGTGATGTCAAATACAATTACTGAAGATCGTTTGAAGGAATATCAGCGACAGATGGATGTCCGATTGTTGTCCCAAACCGTGGTTATGCAGCAGTTAACTCAAACGATGTAACAATTGCAGCTTGATATGAAGTTGCTTCGATCTCGCATAGAGAAGGCCAAGACGGAGGCGAAACCCTCGCTCGGGGCTCATGGTGGTGAACTGACTGCTTCTTTTCCCGCTACTTCCACCACCAAACTGCGAATCGAGATGCCCAAGTGTGATGGAACTGATCCCCTAACTTGGTTATTTCAAGTGCACTAGTACTTCGTGTTTTATGGGGTTCCAGAGGAGTCACGGCTTTCCACAGTCGGTCTCATGCTTGAGGGTCTAGCATTGGATTGGTTTCTATGGCGTCAACACAACAATTTATTAGATTCTTGGCAGGATTTTATCCCTAAATTTATGTGTCGTTTTAACCCGCTGAATTATGTGGATTATTTCGGGGTTCTAGCGAAGGTGCAGGAGATAGGATCGGGGACGAGATCAGTTTTGGATTATCAAACGGCCTGTGAGAAGTGTGTGGTGGAATCTAAGGACGTATCTGAAGAAAATACTCAGGCAGTTGAGGATGACCAAACTGCAATGGCTCTCGATCATTGTGAAGAAAATTTGAATAGTAATGATTACGTGGGAACTGGAAAAGTGGAGAAGACGATCCCATATTTGGAAAATGCAGCAGAAAGGAGCTTTGGTTCCAAGCATTATGGAGTAGGCTATGTTTATAACAACTTGGGTGCAACTTATTTGGAGTTTGATAGGCTACTATCAGCTGCTCAGGTTTTTGCTCATGCAAAAGATATCATGGATGTGTCTCTTGGCCTTCATCATGTGGATTTCATAGAAGCCTGTCAGAATCTTTCTAAATCTTATGCAGTCATGGGAAGCTATCCATTAACAATCAGCTTTTAAGAGAAAGTAGTTGAAATTTTGGAGGGACATGGACCAAGTGCACAAGAAGAACTGGACGAAGTTGTTCAAGTGCTAGAGCAATTGAAGGAGAAAGCTAGTCAAGAAACTGTTCGACGGGTTGTTCCCGAATTACACCTTGAGGACAAGGTGAATTTTGATGGGCAATGGAGTGATATGGACGAAGATACACCGTATCAAGGGAGAATAAGAATAGGGATTAAATATATCGATATAATTCAATACTTAAGATATGCATTAGAAAATAGGATTTTGTTTAGTAGTAGATTAGCGTCTTTATTATTTACGTAATCTTTTCTTGAAGAGTCAAGTAGTTTAGGGTATCTTTTAATTATATATAGTGGGCATTAAGTTGTTTTGATTATCAATAATAACATTACAATTTTCTCAATCTCTCTAATTATCTCAAACTCTCTTCTCTCCTCAATTTTTCCACCGGCCGGACAGTCCTCCGGATTATCTTCTCTTCTCACCCCCCCCCCCTTATTCTTACGAGCTCGAAACTGCTCTAAAGTCTCTTGGGATACGAATACGTATCACGGTGCAATCAAGAGCTGGTGAGTCCATAAAGTTGAGTTCCAATTATTCAATAAAGGAAGACAATTCAACCATTTACTTTAAAAATGACTGCAATCGTGGATATCAGTGGTGGATTAAAACATGAGCTACTCTTAGGGTAACACGTGAATTCGATCGATTGAGAAAGTGGTTCGGGTGCTAGAATATTGCATAAAATGCAATTTTGTGTGCCCGGGCACACTCTCAATCTGGTTGTAACAGAATATGAAACACAAAAGTGAAACAGGTGATTCAAATCTAAAAAAATTTACAATATATACATAGTATTCGTGACGTAGATTGAGAGACGTTCAACTAAACCATGATCCTTAACTTCAAAATAATTATATATATACGATATATATTTTAATTATTAAGAAACGACTACCGTAATTCCAAGGCCCTAGATCCGCCACTAATATCATCAGAAATTACAATTCACTAAATTGTTTCGATTATTCTTGTAATATTAAAGAACTATTAACTCGTGATATTACATTAAACCACATATCTACATAGGATCTTTCGAAAATATATTACCTCATTATCTTATCCAAACAGGTAATTTTTAAATTGACCCCAGCCAGGACAAAGAACAAAACATTATTTTAAAGAGCAGACAATTATTCTAACCAATAAGTTAGGAAGAAACAAATTTACACAACACGAAACTGATCATATTGAGGCGAGGTAACTTTTGAACAGTACAGTCAATATCAACCTAAATTATGTTGTCTCATAAATATTTACCTACCAAGTACAAGCAATTAAGAATTCAAAGAAAAAAAAAGGGATCCCAAATCATGAGTGGGCATTCAATTGAAGTGTACAAGGACAAAACAAGAACTGTGAGTGGAAGCTGGCACTGAATCAGTGAAATTTGTTTACAATGACAGACATGACATTATATATATATATATAGAGTTTTTTGGTTGGATACCCCCTGTGTTATGCCTAATTAGCACTCTGAACCCTGTGATTTGAAAATTATCAAAGAGAACCCTGTGATTATATAAATTAGCACTGAAAACCCTGTGATTGTATTAAAGTTAGCACTCAAAACCCTACAACCACGGCTGTAGGGTTTGAAATTCTAATTAAGTGCTAATTTATTACAATCACAGGGTTCGCTTTGAGAATTTTCAAATCACAGGGTTTTGAGTGCTAATTAGGTATATCACAGGGTTTTTGATGCAATAAACTCTATATATATATATATATATATGCATCAAATTAACTCCAAAAATAAATAAATATGTATGTATATATAAACAAACAGCTTCTTTCCAAAGTTAAAATGCAGGGCCTGATGAGTGACAACTAACAATGGCTTGGTGGATATCATGTCCATGCACAATAAAGAAGAGACAAATGTACCTTCAACTTGTGCTGTTGTCACATTTTCATATAATTGTACATGAAACAACAATGCAACAAACCCTACTTTTTAATATTTATTCTCTCTCTCGCTGCAAGTATATACCCTAATTTTAGGGCAATCACGTTTAGTCGTTTCAAACCAATTATATGATAAATGTTTAGTGTATTATTTACGGTATACATGACACGTAAGTTGTAACTACTCATTAATCCTTCTATTATATAATAGTCGGATTAATGAGTACTAGTTATGATTTGCGGATAAAATGTATCAAATGTAAGGATTGACGATTAGTTACAACTTACGCATGCATCAGGTATATCATAAAGAATACACCTAAGATATATGATAATAGATCAAGAATTAACGACTAGTTACAATGTACGCATCAGGCGGATCATAAAGAATTCACCTAATATATATATATATATAGATGATCACTAATACACACTTATGTAGGTGAGTATGTATATATATACACTGTATATAGAGACTAGAGAGGTAAGAGTTAATATGTTTGGAGTTAATATGTTTGGTGGGGGACTAGGCAGGAGCAGAGAAAGCCTGCAAGTGGTCCAACGATGTTTCAGTAGTGTGCACAAAATCTAGGATTATTCGTTATCATAACAATGGGGTTTAATGTCTTGATCACGAGTGTTATAACCTTGTCTCACATCTATTTAGTTACCACTTACTGAAGGTTTTAAGTAATTACTGTCGGTTATTAACTATTTTAATTTAAGTGGAACCAAATAGATCTATAGCAGTTCTCAAAATTTTGGACCAATTTTGTAAAACTAGGTTAATTCCTAGAGTTAAGAATTAATTAAATTGGTAAAATATTTACAGTTACAGAGCTTATTAAAGTATATTTTAGAGCACTTTTTAATTTATTTTGAAAAATATGGTAGAAGAAGTACATTTTTTTTTTTTTAAAATACACACACACCCCAAGTGGTTCAAGGGATTCGAACCCGGGACCTTGCCTTTGAGAAAGAACCCTCAGACCACTTGACCAACCCCTGTTGGCTGGTAGAAGAAGTACCTTAGACAGCTTGAAGTCATAAAATTAGATATTTTGTCATTTGTCATTTGAGAATTAGAATGCGAACGCCCCCCAAAAACAAGGTTCTATAAATCAAATCAAAATTTAATTAGCGCGTAAAGTGCTAAAACGATCGTAATTCAGATGCTAATTAAAATATTCTTTTTTAGTCGCTATTTTCACAAAATTTGACTCCACATATATATAAACTTCAATAGGTACTGTACTTAATTACCTCCGTATTTAATTTTTCTTTCTAGTTACTATTGCTGAAATAAATTTTGCAGGTACAATTATATGTTTTCATGTGTGTCGACAGCTCTATAATATGTGAAAGAGAATTTGTCGCACCACAGTTGCTGTTCCAGTAATTCTGAAGTCATATTGGGACAAATATTCGTATTCGTATGCAATAAAATTTATTTTCAGAAGAAGGGATGAATTAATACTGCGTTATTACTTTGTCTGTGAAGGGTAAAAGAACAGTCATGTCGGACTTCATCCAATTTTGGTAGTTTCTCATCATAAATATCAAAAATTCTAGTTGAAATTCAACTAGCCTAATTAATCGGACAAGTGTAGTTTATTTATTTTTGGTAGATTTTTTTTTTCTAAATTTTAAGTTATTACACTGTAAAACACTTTTGTCCTCGTTATATTAGTTTGACCAAATTAGATCCGTATTAGAATTGATGAGTAAATTTGAATGGTTTTTTTATTAACCTTGGTTTTTTTGTTCTTTTTTTAAAATTTTATTCAGCATAGTTATGCATAAAATTATTAGCAAATTCAAAAAAATTCCACTTTTACCTGACTGATGTTATTTTCTTAGAAAAATTATTTTTTAAAAAAATTATAAAAGAAGCAGTGCTGGTTAAGATGTCAAATTCAAAGGCTGGACCAAAGGGGATCCCAGATCCAAGCATTAATGATGAGTAAAATACCAAATTCCCACTCCGACTCGCATGGATTGTGAAACCCTAATTATGTCATCCTCGTCAAAATACATGACATGTCAATAGTGTTGTTGCAGGGTTTTCTTCTTCTTTTTTTTTTTTTCCCAAAGTTTTCTTCACTTAATTGAGTGAAAAATAAATCTCTCGAGTTACTAAAAACGTTTTACACGGGAACCTCACGTTTTATGCGGCGGAAGCTTCTCTCAACGTAATTCTTTACATCCATAAGTGATGAATAATGTGTTTTTTACACAGGGAGCAGATGTTTCCGCTTTTTGTCCATGGATAATGTGTTTTTTACATGGGGAAACATGGGGAGCAGATGTTTCCGCTTTTTGTCCATGGATAATGTGTTTTTTACATGGGGAGCAGATGTTTACGCTTTAGTTTGTCCTGCATTCCACGGCTCTGTGTGTGTCTGGGTGTGTCAAGTATCTCGAGAGAATTAGGTCCCATGGGACGCCAAAGTCTTTTTTGAGGGATGTAACCCTCAATTTCTTTTTTATTTATTTTATTATCTATTATCTTACGTGGTTTTTTAATTCTATATATTTTTTAATATTGTATCGATAATCACGCTATATCTTTCAAATTTAGATCTCCCACCCAAATCAAACCCTATTTTCTGCTTCTCTCTTTCTTATTCTCTCGCCGTTTCTTCTTCTCTCCTTCTCGTTCTCTCTTTCAACCATGAATTTTTTTCTCCTTCTCTCCTTCAATGATGAAAAATAGAAATCCTTTGTCTTCTCGCCTGCATCTGCGTTCTCGCCTGCATCTATGTTCTCTCCATCTTCTCGCCTGCATCCGTCTTCTTGCCTCTGTGGAATTCGTCTTCTACAGAAAACTGCATCTTTGTCATCTTACAACAGTTTCTACAATTGAAGATCCAGAATTCTAGTCGTCTTCTTCTTCTGCATTTTTTTTTTTTTTCAGATTTCTTCAAGAAATCGAGTACGTGATTTCTGAGATCGCGCACTCGATTTCTCAAAAGTCGCGCACGCGATTGTAGAAATCGAGTGCGCGATTGCAGAAATCGTGCACGCGATTGAAGAAATTGAGTGCGAGATATAGAAATCTAGATATCTCGCACTCGATTTCTTCAATTTGCGTGCGCGATTTTGAGAAATCGAGTGCACAATCAGAAATCGCGTACTCAATTCGATTTCTTGAAGAAAAAGGAATAAATGAAAATCTGGATAAAAAAGAAAACGTAATAAATGAAAATAAGGAAAAAATTGAAAAGTAGATTTTAAAGAAGACCGATATGAATAAAAATAATAAAGAGAAAAAAAGAAAATAAAAGAAAAAAGAAAAGAAAAGAAAAAAATCGAGTGTGCGATTTCTAAAATCGCTCACTCGATTTTGTACACGTGGAAAATAATTATATTTACTGTTTATTTTATTAGACAAAATTCAAGAAAAGGTTATATAACTAAAACTTAAAAACTTGGGGTTACATAACAAAAAAAAGACTTACGTGTCCCTTATAACGCAATGCCCCAAGTATCTCACGTCAAATAATTAAAGATATAGAGTTGTATATGTGTCAAGTATTTCCACCAAAAAAAAATATGTGTCAAGTATCCCACATTAAATAATCAAAGATATGGAGTTTAATATACAATGGCTTGACAATCCTACTCGAACCTGAGACCTTATTCAAATGAACTCAAGTTCTTTTCCACTTGAACTAACTGTCTGTTGGTGTTCTTGCTTAAGTGAACTCAAGTTCTTTTCCACTTGAGCTAATTATCCGTTAGTTTGTTGTAGTTTTATGTTTATAGGGTTATACGGAAATGAATTTCTTAAAATAATACATGTTTTGTTAATTTATATATGAGGAGGACTCGGTAAAAATTCCACAATTGAATTAATATTTTTCTTTTTTTAAATTGATACCCTTCCCACATTTATTAACTAGCAATCCGATGCAACCAAAAAACAACAAAGAAACTACAATGAATTCAAGGAATTCTCAGATTTTTCATTTTTGGTTTCTCATTAATTTATTTATTTTTTTACATTTACGAGTTCAAGTAATATAGTAGTTCAACATGGAAGGCGATTTTCGCAATTCAAATGTTCCATTTACTATTGACAAGATTCACATACTGAAGAGGCTAAATATGGGGACAATTTTCCCAACTCAATTATCGTTGATTATTGGCGGAGTTTAGGTACTAAAAAGACCAAATATGATGGAGATCTCCTTGACCCAATTGCTAATCGGCATTTACGGGTTTGAGCTTAAGCGATCACCCCCACCCCCCACCCCTCTTTTTCTGAATTAAATCTTTTGGTGGTGGTGGAAATTGCCTATCAATTAGTACATATTAATCTCATGGGAAACACAAATTATGCTAATTAATCAGGTGAAGATTGACATGACTGCAGTTTTCCACTTAATTAAAATGATGCATGCTAGGTGAAGATTTGAAGACAAATATAAGACATTTCAACCACTTTTTTAATTAATTATTATGCGAGGACTATATATTTATATATTCCCATAAAATATAATAATTAAAGTTGTTCCAGTTTACTTCCATGAGGGCATTATTTATGCTGATTAATATGTAATTATGCACAAACATGAACTCTTCATTAGAAATAATAATGACACATGTGGTGTTAAGTAAACGGAATTTGCACGTCGAGGTCAAAACTATTAATTACAAATTATGAAAGTTAATATCCTCTGGTCCCCCCACAATAACTTATTTTTTTTTAAAATAATAATTTGTTTAAAATATTTATTATGTATAAAAATTGTTCTTAGCAATATTAGAATGTCGAGGTAGACTTCAATTAAATGTGGGAAGCTGGCAGACTGCCAGTGGTCGGCAGATTGTTGCTTAAATTTGTTCAAGTTTTTGAAACAAAATTATATATTTATATCACACTAATTATATTTCGTTACTAAAAAAATATATTAACTTGAAATATAAAAGAAAATCGAAGTAATAATGAATATTTTCAACTTTAGCTGGGGAAAGCAAAGATTGGAATAAATTATTAAAAATGTCTGATGGATGGAACTAACTGAAATCATGCTTCAAAAAGTCAACAAAGAAAGAAAAAACAAGATATATAGGTTGGTTTGTGTCTGGATAATTAGAATTGGAGCAGGTAAGAATTTCAGATCTGTAACAATAAATTCACTCTCATAGTGTCAAAATCTGGCTATGCGCCGGACTGTAGATTAGGACTTCCAATCACCCAAGGTATTTGTTTGCGTGGGGCAACTCCGATGCTTTCCAGGACTGAGAAAGATGGAACAAAGGTGAACTCAGAGGCCAAAACAAGGGAATATGTGGATTGGACCCGTTTTGGCACTCCGATGCTCAAGTCAGTTCAAGCTCTGGGTCGAGAATACAAAGGAAGCAGGGGACTCAGAGTGTGAAGGAAAGCTTACCCTTATTGGTGCCAAGAACGGGTTTATATAGGAGAGGAAGGGTGGAGATGGACTCCGTCGCTGCAAGTACACCCCCAAGAAAGTGTGGATCTGGTCTAAAGGTAGAGCGACGGCTGGTGGCCGGAATAGTGCTTTTCTGACTAAAGCATTGTTCGTCTGCCCCAGTGCAATTAATGCGGCCTGTAGTAGGTGGTACGAGCACTGAATGCAGTTGTCCAGTAGCGTGTGGGTCGATCGGACGTCTGGGTCGGCTGCCTCTCAGTCGAAAGGAGGGCCCTAGGTCGGAACATCTCAACGCCCAGAATGTAACCGCATTTTCTTGACGACAAAGTCCTGACTCGAATGGCCAGCAGACCTAGGTCGGGTGCGGAAGGTTGACCTGGTGGGCTGACTCGGTTTAGTCTCCCCACGTGGCGTGACACGTAGAGCCCAGTCATGAGCCCCAATTTTCCCCCTATCATCTCCCCCCCCCCCCCCCCCCCCCCAAGATCGGATGGCACACTTTGAGCGGCGGCTGACCTTGAGAAAGGCACCAAGATCGATCGGGAAAGGAAGGAGGGACCGGCGGGACAACCGTTCGCCTCAGCGCTGGGTCGCGCCGGGTTCCACCGAGCCAGTTTCCATCGAGCCGGATCCGTAGAACCAGCTCCCACCGACCCAGGAGTTACATCGACCCAGGGTGATTGGCGGATGGGCGGTAGCCTCACTCGCGTGCCACTTGTGCTCCACTGGGCGGGAAATGCTAGGTTTTCCTACGTCAGCGTAATGATTGTGCTTTTTGAATTTTGGGGCGCTTGGCACGGATCCTGAGAGGCGGTTGCTTGCAGCCGCAACTAGGGTAACGGGCCACGTTCTGCCCCAAGCGAGTTAACTATCTGACACGTGGTGCAGATTAATTTTAATCTGAGTAATCCCAGCTATAAAGGCGGGACTTAGGCGGTTCCTTCCCCTTTTCACGCCATTCACAAGAGAAACCCTAAACTGAAGAGTCTCGCGCATTCATCATGTCTCGCAAGACCATAACCCCCAGAGAATATCTCAAGAAAATCCTCAAGGTACGCCTCTTATCCCTCGTAATCTTCCTGTTGGAAAACACGAATCAGAAAGCAGCGAAAATTTAAAAATTTTTTCCCAACAAAAGGATCTTGGACTCGCAATCGTGTATCCAAATTCGTAGTGATCAAGAAACTCACTTGGGTAGTAGCTTTCTTGACACGTTTTGAGCCGCCCTCAAACGCGCTTCATGTGGTAATGGCAACCCGTTCCTCGAAAGTCTCTTTCTACTTCAGAATCCATTGTAGGAATAACAATCCAAACCAACCTAGATTCAAATCATGTTAGGGAAGTTCTTAACAATATAACATAAAGAAAGAAACATGAAACGAGAAAGGCATGATTTAAACTCCCTTCGAAAACCAGTTTTGCGAAAGTGGAAATCTGCCAGCCATAAAACCCTCGTGAAAAAACTCATCCTTCAGGATATGGACGAACAGTTTTCGCCATCTTCTTTGGTTCGATTTTTTCACTCGTTTTCTGTTGGGATCAGAATCGTTTCATCATCCCTTCTGGTCGTTTTGCTTGGTCCCCACTTTTTGGTAAAACTCGAATCTTCAAAACTTCTAACTTGAAGCTCTCTAGAGATAGTCCACCAACTTGGCTACAATCTAACTAGTAAGGATGCTAGTTCTCTAGTTAGTGTTTAGGCTTAACCTAGGGTTTTGTTTTATCTTGGAGAAATGATGGTGTTCAACACATGAACCAAAATAATTGTCAATTCCTCTCTAAGGGGAGCATGAGCTCCCCTATATATAGGAAAGGGAGGGGTGGCCGAAAATCCTAGTCCTTATGGACTAAGGATTTTGGTCCCTCTCTCCTATTACTTGATCATCAAGTAATTTTGACTTTGACTTTGACTTTGAATTCAAATCAACTTTCAAGATAGCTAAAAATATCCAAACTATTTTTGCATAATTTTATACTTTATTTATTTAAAATAAATAACTTATTTTCTCTAATTAATTAATTCATAATTAATTAACTAGATTATTTTTCTCCAAAATAAGACTTTCTTTTTAATTCAAAATTAAACCAAAGTCTATTAAATAATTAACACATTTAATTATTTAATATATATATATATATATATTCACGTGTGAGACACGTGTCACAATGACACGTGTCACTCACGTGACCCACACGTGTGGTTTCACACGTGTGGAACCCTCTTGGCCCGATTAACTCGTTTAATCATTTTAAAGCCTCAACTCATGTAACCAAGTTATTGTGTGTGACCCTCTAGGTTCTCAATTCAATTAGCAGTGACCCTAATTAATTAATTCACTAATTAATTAATCATTCCACAGATTAAACGACCATAGTCTAGCAACAGGTGTTTAACCCCTAACTGAATTGGAATGTTCGGATTCGACAGAACCTTTAAGTCATTGATTCATGTGAGATACAATCCTCCTACTTACTATCTCTCAACCAAGATCTAGGGTAAGGGAATAATCAGAACCCTAATAATCCGGTCTTAAAGCTAAGTGCATTTCATATCCATTTGATCTCAATCCAAGAAACCATTTTCTTGATGTCTTGATCTACTGCCTTGGCCAAGGACTCCATATGGCATATGAATGACTTACACAATAAGAGATCACATTGCATATGCAAGTGTAGGTCCTTTCTTTATTCTCATTCACTTTCATGAATCACTTGTGCAGCCCCAGCATAAGCCTTGAATCAGTTGTCTAAGGCGACACCCTTTAAAGCTTATACCAAAGACTACAGAGTTAACTCATAAAGTGATATGGAACCTCAAGTCTAAGGATCAATTAATCATATCAATGACTCGTGAGATATTTCCTAATCTGGAAGTTTCCATTTCCTGAAATAGAAACTTCCTTTCCCATTTAGGAATCTTCTCACACGGGGCACCTCAGTGACCTTACTTGAAGTAAGCACCCTCATGTATCACGCACGTATCAACTATACACTTTGCACCTCCATGAAACAAGGTGGTCTTTCTTAAGGGCGTGATCCCACAAGCAAGCCTTAGAGGAGTCAGGTTGACACTCCCACTGTCTGTAGGACTCATCGGCTTGGAGTATTTTACTAATCATGACTTATGTGATATAGGGCTCGTTTCATGAACCATTTCACCTTAATGGTAGAGTCCTAAAGTCATCAGGATTAGGGGAGTTCTAATACATGCACAACTAAAGTAAACGCATACCAAACAAGAGCATATAAAGAAGTGTTTGCCTATGATATTAATCAATCGTATATTATTCAAAGATTATCTGTGATACTAGGAAAGTCCCAAAACGGATTATGACTAATCGGCTTTCTAGGGCACTATTCCTAACAATCTCCCACTTGCCCGTAAAAGCCATTTAGGTACTCTAAGTCCCATCTTCTCAAGATGCACTTTGAGAGCCTATTGACTTTGGGCGTTTCCAAAGTGGATCTGCTATATTCTCTGCTGATGTGACCCTCTTGTTTACACATCTCTTAGAAAACACCTTTTCCTTATAAAGTGATTCATAATCACGTGTTCAGTTTCTTGGTGAGGTCTTGGTTCTCTTACTTGAGCAACCATCCATTTAATCATATGTTATGATAATGGTGTTGTTTCATGCTAGAAACTTCATCTAACTAGTTAGATGGAGTTTCTTACCCAAACACTTACCTTAGCGGTATTTGATACGACTAAGTACTCAACTACAATAGTCGAGATTTTGCCACGTTCGTGCTTGGAATGTTTCCAACACGTTGCTTTGCCATTGAGGCAAAAATTACATCTTTTCAATGATTTACAATCATCTATGTTTGATGCAACAATTACATCAAAATATCCTTTTAATGATAAGATCTTTTGGGCTCTGTAAACTAATACATATCCTCATTTCTTCTCAAGTACTCTGAGGACATCCTTTACAGAGATCTAATGACCTTCTCTGAGGTCATATTAGATTCGGCCTACTAGACTTAGTGTTGCGCCATATCTAATTTAGTACATAACTTTTCATACATTATGCACCCTTTCACTTAAAGGGATTTTGGACATTCTAACTTTCTTAAAGTTATCTTAGGACACATACTCTTCAAAAGAGATGTTCCATTGTCCATACTAAACTCCTTTTAGTACCTTTGTTTATGCACTCTTTTGTGATAATCCTTTTATTCTCTTAGATCTATCTTCCATAGATCTCAATGTCGATAATCAAGAATAATCACTAAGATCTTTCATGTCAAATTGTTTCTTAAACAAGAATTGGTAACTTTCACGTCATCCTTGACATTCCTAATGAGAAGGATGTCGTCTTCTAAAGAACCAAAAATTGACTCTTACATCACTAACTTTCATATGTACACTTTTGAGACTTATTCGACTTCCATCTGTGTCAAACGTTTTGACTATCCTATGGAATCGAACTGTCTAACTCCTAGAAGCCTTTATCAATCCACAGATTGACTTTAGGGATTTGCATACCTTATGCATACTCCCACTGAATATGAGATTTATTCAAATACCTTATTTTAGTCTCTTTCAATCTCATATTGAACAAGATAGTTCTCATATTCATTTATCATATCTCATATTCAGAATATGAGAATGTGGTAAATACAATCCAAATGGACTTTTGCATTTCAACGGTCAAGAAGGTTGTAATGCTTTCCATTTACTCGATGCTCTATTAGCTTGATCCTATCAGGTGGATCATCCAAGGTCAAAACTTGGTTTGAGTATATGGAATCCATATTGGATTTCAAGGCTTGCTTACATTATTCAGATTCCAAATCTGACAATGTCTCCTCTTCAAATAATTCCTTGGCTATCTAGGAACGCGTTCTAAACGAGTCTTAAGAGAAGGGTTTCACACGTGTACATACTCCAAAATTTGGCTAAGTTTTATCAGATGGGCTCGTTTCTTCTATATGTGGCGTGGATATTTATCCTCAAATTTCCTTGAGGTCTACTTGCTTGCCATTCTTGTTCTATAGGAACGATTCCTTAAGAAAGGTACATTTCTAGAGACAAATAACTTTTGTTCAAGGGAATCGCAGAAACGATATCCTATATTGTTGTATAAGCTTGAACCCGTTTCAAGCTTATCTCCCACTATCCTCTTCACTTAAGAGGATTCCATTAAATTCTTGGATAAGAATTATTAGGGAATTTAGTATGCCACATTGCATAGTGCAACTAAAGGACTGAATTTGGAAGGTACTAAAGTCAAAATCTCTAACTGCATATTCTGGGAGTTTATTCCTAGAATGATTATAAGTCAGTAAAGCTTGCTATGGAATGGACCATATCCCATTAGGTTTCATTCCCTCATTCGAAAACACTAAGGTGTTCTCGAATTAGTTTATTGAGAGATAATCCTATTATCTCTAAGATGACTAAGGAATTAGTTGCTAAGATATTGGCTATCTTGATCATATCGATTTACCTATAACTTATAACTACTTCGGTTCTTAACCTCCTTTTGAAATTCCAAGAATTTCATATAAGTTTCGAATTTGTACTTCAATAAGTACATTCATTCATAATGATTAGACTGACGATTGTATCTAGTGCTTACATTAAGCATCTTACACTCATCAGCATGGATCGAAATCCACTAGAATTTTGGCACGTTCCACGTTTCACCTAAACCATGTTTCGGGAACGTTTCCCTTTAAGATAGGGTTCATAGGAAGTTAACTCTCTAGGTTCATTTTCGTAAAATGATCCTAAGATGTCTAACTTGCTAATCCTTTTATGTCTGAACGTTCCAAAGTAATTCGAAGCTTTGTCATCTCACTCACTTTTGTTATCTCGTTGTATGTTCAGAACATTAGTGCTTTGAGTCTTTGCACAACAGATTATGCAGAATCAACTCAAGACTTGTGAATTCTATTCCTAGTAGAATTACTAAACGAGGTAACATTTCAGAGTACTCATACTCTTTGTAGTTCCCTTTCAAAGTCCTTATTTGCTACCATAGAAGCAAACGACCAATTTGATCTCTAGTGTCTTTTGGGTGTACCCCTTACATGTCCCTCCATTGGGCTCTTCAGGGTTTCTTCTTTTTTTAGGCCTTCAAGCTTTTAACTTAGTGAGTCTAGAAGAAGAATTAACCATCACAACCTTTTGTTCCTTCTTAAAGATGGTCTCAACCATTATCAACTAAATGATTAACTATGCTACATTAGCATCATTCTAGTTGAGCACAAAGGGTTTGAATGATGGTGGAAGCAATGTAAGCAATCAGTGCATTGAGAACTCTTTTCTCAGTTGATGATCGAGACCATAAGATCTTCAAATAAGATCTTTAGACCTTGTTCGTGTACACTTGTTTCCTCATTTGGAATATTAAATAATTCCATAATGTTATACCTTGTAACATTTTTATGAGGTGGTTCAATTGCTCTTAAGTGGTTTGGAAAAATCTATTCACCTCAGGTTGCTTTTCTTTTGGCCCGGGTCGAATTTTCAAATAAATGAAAATCTCGCCTTATAGAGAACAATTTCTCTTTTCGGATTCTAAAATGAATTTTAGGATCCGAAGCCATTTTAGAGTTAGTTAGGACTTAGTCAACTTGTTTGACTTAAGGATGGCTACGAATGGGTTTGCATTTCATATTGTAGAGAATCACAGAACTACAACCTAAATGCTAAGCAGAGAAAATGTGAGCATGCTGAATTATAACGATATACAAAAGATAAGGTCTTTAATCTAATGTAGCTCCCACTGTTTTTCAAAGATCTATAATTCCCAAAGATCTAAGAGGAACGCGTTTCCCAATGGGTACTAAGATCCTAAGCATTTTACCTCGAACCCACGACTCGCGGACATTCTAAGTAAAACTTTAGGTAGGTACAACTTACCAATTCTAACACCTTTAGAACTCTTAGTAATTGTTTTTGCATCACCTATCTTTCAATATGGACCCACGACTCGTGCGACATCCATATTTACTTAGGCATTAAGCTAGACCCATCAATCATAAGATCATGATCAAAACTTAGTCCGAACGACCCACGACTCGCGGACATCGCCCTTGCCAAAATTAACCACGAAATATTGATCATTTAAAATGATCAATTAGGTAACTAAGAACTAATAAGCTCCACTAGCTATCCCACGACTCGCGGACAATAACTAGCTTCACTTACTAAACTTAAAACCTATTGATGGAATGCTAGGAATTTAATTCAAAATTTGCATCTCGAATTAAATACCCATTATTCGAAATGAGCTTAATATTTAATGGGAATTTTTGAATCAACCGAAGAGTTGTTCGGTTCGACCTCACCAACATATATGTTATCCAATTTAATTAGTCTTGATTAATGCAAGTACAACTTAAATGCATTTCAAACAAGCACATAAACAGATAACATGTCCTAGCATGATACTAACATGTAATGATCATGGGTTCTACCTATCTTATGCGTGATATGTGGGAGCCACTCCACAATCACAAGTTCTAACATACATGCCACATAAACAGTTTAAATCACATAAGGGAAAGCGGTAACAAAATACAAGCCCTATCTCTATTACATTTTACAATTGAGATTCCCCTCCCTAACATTTTGAGGGGTCTTCACTTATGGCCTCCTTGTTACTTGAATGTGGTCCATCTTACTCCATGGGTGCATTGTCTCCAAAATGAAAATAAAACCTCACCACCTATCTCTACTCTCAAATTACAATAAAAAGAAAAAGACATAAAGTAATAAGGCTCAATCTTCATATTAGCCTTAGACAAATACACGGGGCATACCCCGGCCTCAAAACAGTAATATGGAAAGCCACATAATAAATCACATAACAGTACGCACATAAGTGAGGCTCCAACCTCAATTGTAAAACGCAACTATAAGGCTCCAACCCCAATTTAAACCATCCATGTGCATAAATTAAAACCATACATAAGTCTAAACCCATGATCACCTAACATGCATAAATTGCAAGAATTTAAATTTAACCAATAAATTAAAATTCTCGCTTTAAGCTCTAATAGCTTAAAACACGACTTAGATGCAATTCTTGTTCAAGAGCCTTTTCAATAAAACCCGAAAAACAATAGACTAATAAAATTCCAATTAATTTCTGAAAATTAATAATTTTATTCTTTCAATATTTTCAGAAAATAAAGTTTGCAATTTTTCTAAAAATTTAAATCGATCAACTTCTAAAAAATCCCAATTTAATCAAAATTTTAAAATAATTTTATTTTAGCAAAACTGATTTTAAAAGATAAAATTAAAATTAAATTAAATGGGATTTTAAGGACCGAAAATACGAAACACGAAAACACGGGCCCGGGACAATGCGGGATCGCCAGCCCGCCGCACAGGAACGCGCGCCAGCGCTGCGTACAGTCGGCAGCGATTGCCGCCAGCGTGCACACGCCAGGCGCGCGCCCTTGCGCGCAGGCATGCGGCGTGGGTAGGCAGTCCCGCCCATCCCTGGGCGGGCGCTCCCGCGCGGTTGCGGGAGGAGCAGGCGGCTGTCCCGCACGGTTGCGGGACAGGCGAGCGGGGCGCCTAGGCGGGCGGGAGGGCTGGGCGGCGGTGACGGGGCTTGGGCGTGCGACGTGCTAGCACGCCCAGGCCCATTCTTTTCGTGTCTCGTTTCGTATTTTTTGGTTTCTCCAAAACCCGGTTCAATCCATAATCAGAAAAATTCGATTTAAATAAATTTCAATCAAAACGGTTTTCAAAAACACAATTCAAGAAAACAGTTTCAGAAATTCAAGAAAAATTACAGTTTCGTAATTCAGGCTTTCTAAAAGAACTCATGAATACCTAATTCGCATCTAAGCGTAAGAATTTCTAACAAATTCAGAATAATTGAGACGAATCAGAAACACGATTTATGAGGTGGCTCTGATACCACTTGTTGGAAAACACGAATCAGAAAGCAGCGGAAATTTAAAAATTTTTTCCCAACAAAAGGATCTTGGACTCGCAATCGTGTATCCAAATTCGTAGTGATCAAGAAACTCACTTGGGTAGTAGCTTTCTTGACACGTTTTGAGCCGCCCTCAAACGCGCTTCATGTGGTAATGGCAACCCGTTCCTCGAAAGTCTCTTTCTACTTCAGAATCCATTGTAGGAATAACAATCCAAACCAACCTAGATTCAAATCATGTTAGGGAAGTTCTTAACAATATAACATAAAGAAAGAAACATGAAACGAGAAAGGCATGATTTAAACTCCCTTCGAAAACCAGTTTTGCGAAAGTAGAAATCTGCCAGCCATAAAACCCTCGTGAAAAAACTCATCCTTCAGGATATGGACGAACAGTTTTCGCCATCTTCTTTGGTTCGATTTTTTCGCTCGTTTTCTGTTGGGATCAGAATCGTTTCATCATCCCTTCTGGTCGTTTTGCTTGGTCCCCACTTTTTGGTAAAGCTCGAATCTTCAAAACTTCTAACTTGAAGCTCTCTAGAGATAGTCCACCAACTTGGCTACAATCTAACTAGTAAGGATGCTAGTTCTCTAGTTAGTGTTTAGGCTTAACCTAGGGTTTTGTTTTATCTTGGAGAAATGATGGTGTTCAACACATGAACCAAAATAATTGTCAATTCCTCTCTAAGGGGAGCATGAGCTCCCCTATATATAGGAAAGGGAGGGGTGGCCGAAAATCCTAGTCCTTATGGACTAAGGATTTTGGTCCCTCTCTCCTATTACTTGATCATCAAGTAATTTTGACTTTGACTTTGACTTTGAATTCAAATCAACTTTCAAGAGAGCTAAAAATATCCAAACTATTTTTGCATAATTTTATACTTTATTTATTTAAAATAAATAACTTATTTTCTCTAATTAATTAATTCATAATTAATTAACTAGATTATTTTTCTCCAAAATAAGACTTTCTTTTTAATTCAAAATTAAACCAAAGTCTATTAAATAATTAACACATTTAATTATTTAATATATATATATATATATTCACGTGTGAGACACGTGTCACAATGACACGTGTCACTCACGTGACCCACACGTGTGGTTTCACACGTGTGGAACCCTCTTGGCCCGATTAACTCGTTTAATCATTTTAAAGCCTCAACTCATGTAACCAAGTTATTGTGTGTGACCCTCTAGGTTCTCAATTCAATTAGCAGTGACCCTAATTAATTAATTCACTAATTAATTAATCATTCCACAGATTAAACGACCATAGTCTAGCAACAGGTGTTTAACCCCTAACTGAATTGGAATGTTCGGATTCGACAGAACCTTTAAGTCATTGATTCATGTGAGATACAATCCTCCTACTTACTATCTCTCAACCAAGATCTAGGGTAAGGGAATAATCAGAACCCTAATAATCCGGTCTTAAAGCTAAGTGCATTTCATATCCATTTGATCTCAATCCAAGAAACCATTTTCTTGATGTCTTGATCTACTGCCTTGGCCAAGGACTCCATATGGCATATGAATGACTTACACAATAAGAGATCACATTGCATATGCAAGTGTAGGTCCTTTCTTTATTCTCATTCACTTTCATGAATCACTTGTGCAGCCCCAGCATAAGCCTTGAATCAGTTGTCTAAGGCGACACCCTTTAAAGCTTATACCAAAGACTACAGAGTTAACTCATAAAGTGATATGGAACCTCAAGTCTAAGGATAATTAATCATATCAATGACTCGTGAGATATTTCCTAATCTGGAAGTTTCCATTTCCTGAAATAGAAACTTCCTTTCCCATTTAGGAATCTTCTCACACGGGGCACCTCAGTGACCTTACTTGAAGTAAGCACCCTCATGTATCACGCACGTATCAACTATACACTTTGCACCTCTATGAAACAAGGTGGTCCTTCTTAAGGGCGTGATCCCACAAGCAAGCCTTAGAGGAGTCAGGTTGACACTCCCACTGTCTGTAGGACTCATCGGCTTGGAGTATTTTACTAATCATGACTTATGTGATATAGGGCTCGTTTCATGAACCATTTCACCTTAATGGTAGAGTCCTAAAGTCATCAGGATTAGGGGAGTTCTAACACATGCACAACTAAAGTAAACGCATACCAAACAAGAGCATATAAAGAAGTGTTTGCCTATGATATTGATCAATCGTATATTATTCAAAGATTGTCTGTGATACTAGGAAAGTCCCAAAACGGATTATGACTAATCGGCTTTCTAGGGCACTATTCCTAACACTTCCTTCTTCATTTGTTATCTACACCCCCACACGAATGGCTCCCAAAAGATCTGTCACCGTACCCTCCGGAGGCCAGCCCCAGGCCCAACAACAGAGGAATTACGGGTCCAGAGATGTGCTATCTGACCCTGAGGTATCTATGGAGTGCATTGGGGTGAAGCGCCCCGGGAAAAATAAATTGGAGGAACCCGATGCAGAGATGTACATTCTGGAAGTGACGGAAGAGGCTACCGGACCAACCCTTAGGGATACGGTTGGGAGTGATCAATCTGCGGAGGTTGACTCCGCGCCTTTGAGTGAAAGGAGGGAAAGGTGGGTGGATGCAGAGGCGGTGGAGGATATGGCGGCGGAGATAGATGAGATGTCCTTGGGGGAGGAGTCTCATTATCAAGGAGGGGATGCTTCCACCTCCGAAGTTGAGACGACGCCACAGAAGAAGAAGAAGAAGAGGACTGGGCAACAAAAATGCCTTAAATACTACCATGAGTTCAGGTCCCAAGTTACTGGGTCGGAGAGGAAAACTGCGGAGAAAAGGTTGACCGGGCGGAAGGACTTGGACCTAAACTGCGAGGTCATCAGTCCCAATGCTGACGAACACATGGGAGCCCCTCCAGAAGGATGTATTGCGATATCACTCAAAGCGATAGAGTACGGGTTCCTGCTTTCACTCTCCCCCTTCCAAATCGCGTTGTTCAACCTTCTCCAGATTAGCCCAATCCAACTGTTTCCCAATGGTCACGCCATGGTGACGACCTTCAGGATGCTGATGAAATTATTAGGGCAAGTGGAATGCGTGGAACACTTTGCTGAGTTATTTGTCTCCTCGGTCGATGCGGCTGCTTCCCCAAAAGGAGGGGGTTCGTGAAACTTCAATCCCGCTCCGGTAACAAGATATTTGATATGGAGAAAAACTCCCATGGGAAAGATTGGAAGGTGAAATACGTATTTGTGCGGTACACGGATGGGTGGAAAGGTTTGCACCATACCGCTTGGAACGATGTAGAACAAGTCCGTTTGGACCGGGGTCCTGTGCGCTGGCCGAATACTCTATTGGCAGCTTTGAGAGGGGTGCATCCCTTGGATACGAGCATCTTTACAAGCTCTTACCTATTGATAAGCCTGGGGTTGGCTCCGGGTATGGCGAGACACGTAGACTTCAGAATGGGTAACTACGTCGTCAATTTCCTTAGGCCAAGCACGTTCCCTCTCCTCATCTTTAATTTGTATTTCAATTTTGTACTTTGTGATTTGCTTTGTCCCTGCTTAACAGGGTCGGTATACCATCCAAAGTTTTTAATCACTAACTTTCTTCATTTATTCCGCAGGATCAATCATGGTTGTCGCGCGAACCAAAGCTCTTGATCGTAAATTAAAGAAATGCCAAACCGAGGAGGCTAAGAAAGTCCAGGAAGGTAAGGCGGATGGCCCTGCCCCTACTGCGGAAGAAATTGCCCAAGCGAAGGGCATGACGGAGGAGCATACTAAGGCGAGGATCGCCGTGGTGGAAAAGGCAGCTGGATTAAGGTGGGCCGACCCTCGCAAGCCAATAGCGAGGGATGCAACAGACCATGGGGGGCTGTTTGGGTCCCTCCAGAACGCTCTCATCCCCCCTGCTTCTAAGGAGAAAACGGCCAAACCCCCAAGAGGTAAGGGGATTTTTGTCCCATCCGCCGGACGGTCCAATTCGGATACTGAAACAACTTCTGGGTCGTTTCCCTCCGAAGTTCCCAAGGGGCCAAGAACTACTAAAAGGAAGGCTCAGGAGAGCGCTGAGGGTGGAGTCCCCTCCAAGACGGCCAAACCAACTCCCAAGATGTTGAATCGCGCCAAAGGGTGGAAACCCCCTACCTTCCAAGCAGGCATCTCACCTGGCTTTTCAATGCTGCGCGGAGCCTACGAGAGGATAGTGGATATCCCAACTTTTGAAGGGCCTAAGTATCCCTTCAATGTCTCGGAATTTAAGCCGGATGGGTCGGAGTGGAGGATCGTGACCGGTGCGGTCGATCAAGACGTTATTGGGACGATTTACTATGCCCTCCAAACCGACGCCGACCACCAGGAGTTGGCCAAAGAGGATAACGCGACCCTATTCTATAACAAGATCTCGTTGTTATGCTCGGTATGCCTTCGCTTCTTAAGACTCTTTTCGTTTTATGCGCCTCTCAAGTTTTCTAACATCCTATTGCTTTCCCCAGTTGATCATGCACGAGTACCAATCCACTGCACATTTGGAGTTAGCGGAGACCGTACGCCGCAGGCTGTTGAACGAGAGGACGGAGGTGTTGGAGGCGAAGAGCTGGAAAGATGAAACGGCCAAAATGGCGAAGAAGAAAGAGGAGATGAAACAGATACACACTGGAAACGTGGAGAGGCTGGGCAAACAATTGGAAGAGTCGGCCTGGGTGAATTCAGTCCTGGAGACGGAATTGGCCAACCTCCGGGTGGAGAAAGAAAGGCTTAAGACTGGGTTGTCGATGACCCAGAGTCTATTGGACAAGGCCAATGAAGAGCAAGAAAAGGCATACTAGAAAGGAAAGCAGGATGGGTGGCGGTCCGGCTATGTTGACGGACAAAGAAACGGGGCGGAGACCGTCTTCTGGACTCTCGAAAAACTGATGCCTCAGATCAAGGACAGCGCAGTGGGGGAGTTCCTAAGATCAGACGTGTTTGACACCGTCTCTGGCACATTGGAGGTGTCCGACATCCATACAGAGTTCATGAGATGCCTCTCCCAAATCCATCTCCATCATCCTATCCCGTATTCACTACTCAACTACCCTAGAAAGCTGAATGCCGCTAACGGCTATGTTTCCAAAACTCTCCCTGAGCAATTCCTGTCTCCTGTCGCATTTGAGGGGGAGGAAGCCTTAGTGGTGGAGGAAGTTGAAGACGACGATGAGGAGCCTGATTGGGGCAAAAAGCCTTATGGCTGGGCCATGGAATGGGCTGACGCTAAGGCTAACAAATGACCGGAGTCAGAGCTTGAGCTGTTGAGACCTGTGGACCTTGGTAAAGCCAAGGAAACTCTGCTTGTAGCTTTCATCCCATCAAGTAGTGGGTCGAAAGGTGATGAGATCCAATGCGAGAACCCAAATGGCCCCGCGTTAGCAATTCCGTCCCTGACTGCACTCCCTCCGGCCCTCGCAAGTACTGAGTAGGAGCCTACTGTCTCCGTACCTTCTATTCCAGCCAATGCCAATCTGGCTACGGATCCAAGTCCTCCAGGTTTGACGGAAGAGCCTGCCACCAACGTCGTAGATGCCCCCGCCACCATTTCTTGATTTGTGCACTGTAATTTTGTAATTGAATCTTGTAACTTACTCTTTCCTATCTCAACTTGTAATCCATTGGGGTTTGACCCCGTTTTTTTATGAAGTTGATGAGAATTTATCTCAGTTAATGCTCACAACCTTAATTTATTCACTGTATTTTCAGTATTTGCTTTTCATGTTTTGGTATTTGTTGTTTGCCCCTGACTTATTTTTTGGAGTGAAAAACCAAAAAACTATAACAAGTGCTAGCTCGAAACAAGCAACAAGTCCTGGGTCGAAAAGAGTTGTGACCCTTTTGACTTATACTTTACTGGGGCAACAAGTCTTGGGTCTGTGACCCTTTTGGCTTATACTTTACTAGGGCGTAGCACCCCTCCCCAAGGCATTGATAGAATATCGAATACATGTTCAATAGACAATCTTAAAACACTTTTAAAATATACTCAGATTAACTGGCATGGTGGAACATTCAGATTGACTGAAGTAAAGGGATTCAGATTGATTGAAAATACTTTAATTACTGTGAATAAGTCAAGTATAGATAGCACTTACAACCGGAGGTAATTTTAAACATAAAATTTCTTAAGGTTGTGGGCATTCCAAGATCTGGGGATGGCGTTTCCCTCCATGTCTTCAAAGCGATAAGCTTTGTTGCGGCCTACCTCTGCAATACGGTAGGGGCCTTCCCAGTTGGGCTATAACTTGTCCACGTGCTTGGTTACTTCAACCTTTTTGAGGACTAGGTCGCCTATTTGGAAAGCTCGGGGTTTAATGCCTTTGTTGTAACTCCGAGCCATTGTGGCTCAATATTGTTGCATGCGTTGAAAACCCTTCTGCCGGATTTTTTCAATGGTGTCGAGCTCATGTGCTCGGTCTTCTGCGTTCCTAGCGAGTTGATAGTTGGAGACTCTTGCTGTTTGATGGAGTAGTTATGTTGGGATCATGGCCTCCGACCCATAAACCATCGAGAAGGGTGTTAACCCTGTAGCGGTTCTGGGAGTAGTGCGGTAGGCCCATAGGAGCCCATCAAGTTCGTCGACTCAGGCTCCTTTCTTTGCTTCAAGCCTAGTCTGAAGGTTCTGGATGATAATGCGATTGATTACTTCGACCTGGCCATTTGCTTGGGGATGGCCAACTGATGCGAAACGCTGACTAATTCCCATGTCTAAACAGTAGGACCTGGTGCTGGCGCTTTGGAACTGAGTTCCATTGTCGTAAATCAGGACCCTGGGGACCCTGAATTTGCAGATGATATTGCGCCAAAGGAAGTTTTGGATGACTTTATCGGTGATCTTCGCGGCTGGCTGGGCTTCGACCCATTTGGAAAAGTATTCAACCGCGACTAACAGGTATTATCTCTAGCCGGTTGCGAGCGGGAGTGGCCCCACTATGTCAATTCCCCACTGATCAAAAGATCATCAAATATTGACGGGGACCATCTCTGCGCGGTGCTGATGCGGGATGTTGGCATGCTTCTGGCAATTTACGAATTTGCGAGCGTATTCCTTAGCATCCTCATTTAGAGTGGGCCAGTAAAACCCGCTCCTTGACACTTTCTTTGCTAGGGATCGAGCACCCACATGATTTCCACATTGCTTGCTATGAATCTCTTCCAACACGTCTAAGGCATGAGAGGGGCGGAGGCATCTTTTTGTCGGACCTGTGTACGCTCTTTTGTACAACCTTCCCTCCGCGTCAAGTGAGTAGCTCGCCACTTTGTATCTGAGGCGTCTTGCTGCGTTCCTATCTGTTGGTAATACCCCATCGCAAAGGTATAGTATAAATTCGTCAAGCCAGTTGGGCTCAGCTGGGTCGATGGAGAATATCATTTCTGCCTCTCCATCAATCACTCTTCCATTGCTTGAGAGGTAAGTGATGCTTTGATCCTTGGAACCCCTCATCCCGTTCGCGAATTTAGACAGGGCATCTGCTCGCATGTTCTCTTCTCGGGGGACTTGCTGCAGTGTAAATTCTTTGAATTCCGTCACCAAGGATTTGACCTTAGCGAGGTATTTGATCATTGTCTCATCTCGTGCCTCATAAGAGCCTTGGAATTAGCTCGCCACAAGCTATGAGTCCGTAGTTACTGAGATCCTTTCAATCCCATGCTCTTTGGCGATTTTGAGGCCCTCGATGAGCGCCTCGTACTCAGCTTCATTATTGGTTGTTGGAAAATCCAAAGAGATGGCGAAATCGAGCTCTTGCCCTTCTGTGCTTATCAGAGATATCCCCACGCCCCCCTCCCCCCTCGAGAGGTTGAGGAGCCATCGACCGACATGGTCCATAGCACCGAGCGCTGCGTCTGCTTGTCGGGGTCGTCTTTCTCAATGAGGAAATCTGCAAGGATTTTGGCTTGGTAGGTTGTCCTGGGTTGATAACTAATATCGAACTGGCTTAACTCAGTGGCCCATTTCACTATCCTCCCTGATGCTTCAGGCTTCTCCAAGACTTGGCGCAGTCCCTAGTCTGTGAGGACCACTATGGGATGGGACTGGAAATAGGACCTCAGCTTCCTAGATGTGTGTACAAGTGCCAAAGCGAACTTTTCAATTTCCAGGTAGCGTGTTTCCGCTCCATTCAATATCTTGCTTACATAGTGCACCGGCATATGCTTTCTTTCGCGCATGGCCACCAGCACCGAGCTGACCTCCTCCTTTGTAACCGCCAAATACACGTACATGGTTTCCCCTGCAATTGGTTAAGCCAGCAAAGAAGGGGAATCAAGATATTCTTTGAGTCTCTCAAAGGCCTCATCACACTCGTCAGTCCATTCAAATTTTCTAATATTACGCAGAATTTTAAACAAAGGGAGGTTTTTCTCAGAAGAGTGAGAGATGAAACTATTCAGTGAGATAATCCGACCTATGAGATGTTAGACATCCCTAATCGTGTGGGGCTTGTTGATGCTTTTCAGAGCTATGATTTTCTCTGGGTTAGCCTCGATCCCCCGCTGGCTGACAATATAGCCCAGATGCTTTCCCCCTTCCACTCTAAAGGAGCATTTGTTGGGGTTCAGCTTCATTCTGTATTTGCAAAACAGGTCAAAAGTCTGACCCAGATCTGTCAGGTGCATCTCCGTCTTCTCACTCTTGACGATCATGTCGTCAACATACACCTCCATTGTTTTCCGATTTCGCCTTCAAAAACCTTGTTAACCAACCTTTGGTATGTGGCTCCTGCGTTTTTCAAACCGAAAGGCATGACTTCAAAGCAGTAAATGCCCTTGACCACGATGAACGCAGTCTTCTTCTTATCTTCCTGAGCCATGAAAATTTGATAGTAGCCTTGCAAGGCATCCATCATGCTCAGGAGCTCGCATCCGGCGATGGAATCAACCAGCTGGTCAATCCGCGGGAGAGGGTACGGATCCTTGGGACACGCCTTGTTCAAGTCTGTGAAGTCATTGCACATTCGCCATTTTTCTCCCGTCTTGGCGACTAGAATGACAATGCAGAGCCAGTCCATGTATTTTGTGGGCGTGATGTACCTCGCATCCAAGAGTTTGTTAACTTCTTGCCCTCAGTCGCTGCTTGATGGGTCGAAAGGTTGGGTTCACATTCAAGTGGTGTTCAATGACTTTTGGATCGACGCTGACCAAATCGGAGGATTTCCACGCAAATACGTCTGCATTTTCTCGCAGGAATTGGATGAGCATACACTGTTGTTTACCTTTCAGGTTCGCCCCGATGTTAGTGGTCTTTCCTTCATCGTCAGGCACCAGTTGAACCGAAACAATCGCACCTGCGGTTGCTATCTTCCCATCGTCCAATTTTCTCTTCTTCCTGGCGATGGTGGAAGTCATTTGTTTTGAGCACATCTTCGTTGTTTGGTCATCTGGGTCGGCGAGCTCCGTATCCAAGAAGTCATCAACGTCCAATAAAGGCACATTAGTCTTGTTGGGAAGTTTTACCTTTTCCATGGAGATGGAGTAACACTCCCAGGATTCGGGTATGTTGCACCTGAGCTCTCCTATTCCATGTGGGGTTGGCAATTTGATTGTCTGGTGGTACATAGAGATCACCGCTCTGAAGCTTATGAGGGCAGGGCGCCCTATGATGATGTTGTAAGCAGACAGGCCCTCCGCCACCAAGTATTCGAGCAGCTGGGTGGCCCTCTTTGGCAACTTCCCCATGGAGGTGACAAGCTTAACTCATCCTTTCGAATAGACCTCCGATCCACCAAAACCTGTCAAAGGTGCTTTAATAGGTTCATGTTGGGAATAGTGCCGTGAAAATTCAATTTGTTGAATTAATTAAACTGAATTTACAGCGAGTTGTGAGTATTTCACATATTAATAATTAATGACGTGTGGTGGTATTCTCATATGAAATGTGTTTCATAGGAAAAGACTTTGAATACCAAAATCACGTGTCATTAAAGTTCTAGTCGGTAAGATAAGAATATGTTTTTATCAAGACTATATAAGATGATTAGTCTTTCATCATAGGGAATGGTGATTCCAATTATAACACGTTGATGATTTTCAATAGGATTGGAAACATCGAACTGGGCCACTGAGATTATTCATTTTATACTGCTATCTAAAATGAATAAAATCTCAGGAAGCATTGTACTCTTAATCCTGATAATGTTTCGGCTTTAGGCATGTAGTGTTAGTCACTGTAACATACTCGAAGTGAGGTCTCGGTAACGGATGGCCAAAATACTTTGTATGTTCGGTGATTACATGAAATGCGCTAAAGAGTTATATTGATCGAGGAATCTGTGGCCTTGCTGGAAGGTAAGAGATATCCTTGAAATAGATTTGCAAAAGTTCGAATTAAGACTTTGGCCAAAGCACTTCGCGTGATAACGTCACCGAAGTTATATGTTGAATGTGTTTCACATACAGAGAATTTGAACTTAAGGTGAATCAATAAATTTCAAATTAGAGATGAAAAATAAATGATAGTAGTTGCAATTTATTTTTCATGGATATCTACACGGAGGAGTAAAATGCGAAATTATTCTAGATCGAGAAATTCGTGAATAATTTAATTAATTTTAGAGTGCAATAATATTTATTTAGTGAAATTAAATATTGTTAAACGGTAATTAATTATTATCATGAGATGATAATATATTAATCCGTTTGGAGCTAAAATTAATTCGTCCTGCAGGTCCCCCAAGCCCCAAATTGAAAACCCAAAGAGAAAATATTAAAAGGAGAAAGAGAAATGAATTTTTCGAAGTGTTTGAAAATAGCCAAGGGATTTATTTTAAGAAAATAAATCAATTTCCAAAGAGTTGGAAATGCCCGGAATTTTATTTTGGAGAAAATAAAATTTTAAATTTTTTTAAAAAAAAAATAAAATGCTGACGTGGCTGCTGACGTGTCACGCCACGTCAGCAAGGTAGAACCAGGTGGCATTGACTGGGCGGCCGCGTGGCACTCCACATGTGTGACACGTGGACGGCCCAGATCGCGCCACGTCAGCATGAGCAACGGTCCAGATTTGTTTGGACCGGGTCGGTCAAACGGGTCAACGGGTCAGGTTAACGGATAGGGTCGGTCTGACCCGGACACGTGGCAGAACCAGGATCTGCCACATGTCGAACCGGTTCAGTTGGACCGATTTTAGGGCTGCAAACCCTAGCCGCGTGTGCCACACACGCTCTGCTTTCAGGCTACGCGTGTGGGCGCGTGCGGCGTCAGAATGGGAAGCGGCCGTCGGCGTTAGACTCCTGGTGGAGAGACCTTCCACGTAGTGATCTCGATTTTCGTATCCAAGTTGCACACGCAAGTGGGGTGTGAAATTACTATTTTGCCCTCGGTTTTTCCCCTATAAATAGGGGTCTTGGCCTTCATTTTTTCATTCACAACTTTGGGAGAGGTTTTGATTGAGCTCTCGGCTTTGAAACCATATCATTTTTCTCCTAGTTAATTCCAATTTATTTGAAATTAATTTTAATTAGGTGTTTGTATAAAACGCCTAATTTCGGGAGATTAAACCCTGAAAAGGGTTTTCTAGTTTAAAGTTTGTTTTCTCTAAATATTTAGAGAAATACTTTCGGAGCCCACACTTCGAGGGTTTCTCTGGGGTTATTGCAGGGAAGCTCTGCCGGTTTCACGAGGAGATCGGGTTCGCGGGAGGTGAACTCGGGAGCTGGAAAAATGTCGTTAGATAGTCATGTTTACAGTACGGTAATATTTTACAGTTGTTTTATTTTAAGCATGATAAATTATATGCTCTTAAGTGTTAATTGCATGTTAGATATTTATCTGTTTAAGTGATTTAAAATTTATTATCAATTGCATGTATATACTTGATAGATTTGGCTAGTCTTCCGCTTTTGTATTAAAATGTTTTAGAAATATTTTAATACTTGTATTATAATAAAATTTTAAAATGTGATCCCGGACTGCTACTGTTCTGGGCCCACCACCCAGCAGTTCATAGTCAAGTGAATTATGAATATTCATTTTTGCAAGGTCGAATAAAAGATAATGTTGGCTGAGCTTCCACTATCAACAAGGGTTTTGTGTACAACGCAATGAGCAACATCAAGTGTGATAACCATCGGACAAATCGGCATTCCGTCGTCCCATGACATCACTGGCACAAAGTCCCTATCATTAAAAGAAATCTCGTGCTCGTGCCATTCTTGTCCCGACTCCATTTGCATCACTTCCCTGGGCCCGTAAAGTTCTCGACCCACCTGTCGCCGCGACCGTTTGCGAGTAGTCTTCGAATCTCCCCCTGCAGGGCCCCCTACGATCCTGAATATCTCATTGGTAGGCAGGTTATAGGGGTTTCCCTCTTCGGGTTTCTCGAGCGGCAGTATACGTCCTCTTCTTGGAGGTGGGAAGTCTCTTGGGTCGAAGGCTTGTCGGGCTCGCTCGTCCAGTTTTTTAACAAATTCCATCAGGTGGCCCCCTTGGATCAATCTCTCGACCTCTTCGCTAAGAGCGATGCATTCCGAGGTTTAGTGCCCAAATTGCATGTGGTAGGCACAGAGCTTGCCCGACTCTTTGGCCTTTTTGGTCTCTTTCAGCTGCTTGGGCTTTTTTAGCAGCCTCCTAACCATGACCTCATAGATCTCCTCAATGGGGCAGACCAATGGAGTAGAAGCCTTCTTAGCCCCACTTCCAGAGGGCATTTCCTTCTTAAGTCTGCTCCATCCTGCTTGAGAGCCTGGGGAGTTCCGACCGAGGTGGGTCGGACCTGGGAAATCGAGGGAGTGGTCGACTTGACTTCTTCTAAGCACATGAAACGGTGGGCAATGGCCATGACCTCCTCCATATTTTGCGGAGATTGGAGGATGATCTCATCGGCACATTCCGCGTGACGGATGGCCTTGTGAAGAGTTTAGGACAGGACGTCAATGCCAGGATGCTCAACTTTGACAAATGCCTCATTGAAACGGGCGAAGAAACTTCTCAAGGTCTCACCCTCCTCTTGGATGATGTTATACAAGTAGGTTGACGGGAGCTTGACTCCCACCATGGAGGTGAAATGTGCCTTGAACTTCTCGGCCAGATGGGCATAGTCCCTAACGCTATGGGGGCAAGTTGTTCAAACCAGTCTTGGGCTGGACCCTCGAGCGTGCTTTCGAAGATTTTATCCCAGATGAGTTTAGAGTGGGCATAGAGGCTGACCTGAGCCTCAAACTTGGAACAGTGCTTCACGAGGTCTGTTTTCCCGTGGTAAGTTGGCAGATTGGTGGGGACCTTGTCCACCACCTTCGCATCAATGATTACGTCGCAAAAGGGGAATCTTGTCTCCCTTTCGCTGCGATACACCCTTCCCTGACGTTGGGGAGGGTGATCGTCATGGTAAGCGGGGCGCCTCCTGGGCCTGCCCGTAAGGAACGTGTTATGACACTTCCGACCCACGGGCTGGGTCGGGAAGGTAATGCTGTTGCTGCTATTATTGTTGTTGCTATTGTTGTTGTTGTTGTCTCCTGGGAAGCTGATTCCGGAGGTCGCCTGGGCCCACCCATTGGCCATGGTTGGCCCGTAAGTAGGCATCGGAATGGACCCTAGCCCCTAGGCGGTTGAAAATCGGGATGTTTCTGGGAATAGGAGCATCCCTGTTCATTTCACTCGCGGTCCCGGCGACGTGGCGGGCGCCCCTATCACCCTCCCTCACATTCCTGCGGACTTGTGAGGGAAGCTCATCCTCTTGATCTTGGCTTCTCCTCACGGGCTCCCAGCGGGGTGAAGGGTTGTCATTGTCATCGAAACCCTCCTCTACGTGAGCCCCAAGATGGACTTAGCGCTGAACCCCTAGAGCAGGGGCAATATAGATGATTTGTGGTGGAGCAAATGGGTTCTGGGCATAGGGGAGAGGTGGATATCCCCAAAAGTTGGGTTGGTTCGCAGGCTGTTAGACAGCATACGCCAAGGGAGCAGAGGGTCGTTGGACCGTGGGGTAGGCGGCGTTCTGTGGAGTCAGTGCGAGGGGACTCCCTGCATTGCTCCACGTAGGCGATTAAATTCGCCTCAGACAAGATCACCCGGCCCGGTGCGCTTGGGCCGGCCTCCATAGCAGCTATTCCCACCACAGGGGGCTGAAAGTTGCCACCGGAGGTGTTGAGATCAGGGAAGATTTCTTCACCGTTCTCACCGTAGACACGGTGTCCATGGTGGGTTTGCACCATGACTGCAAGTTGTGAGTTGATCACTGGAAAAGACTGTAGGCTTTTTGTTCAGAGTTTCCCACAGACGGCACCAAGATGATGGTGTCAAAATTTGGCTATGTGGTAGACTGCAAATTAGGACTCCCAATCACCCTAGGTATTTGTTTGCGTGGGGCAACTCCGATGCTTTCTTGGACTAAGAAAGATGGAACAAAAGTGAACTCAGAGGCCAAAATAGGGGAATATGTAGGTTGGACTCGTTTTGGCACTCCGACGCTCAAGTCAGTTCAAGCTCTGGGTCGAGAATACAAAGGAAGCAGGGGACTCAGAGTGTGAAGAAAAGCTTACCCTTATTGGTGCCAAGAACGAGTTTATATAGGAGAGGAAGGGTGGAGATGGACTCCGTAGTTTTAAGTGTACCCCCAAGAAAGTGTGGATCTGGTCTGGAGGGAGAGCGACGACTGGTGGCCGGAACAGTGTTTTTCTGGCTAAAGCACTGTTCGTCTGCCCCTGTCAGATGCTTGACACAGTACTTGGCGTGGCTGTAATTAATGTGGCCTGTGGTAGGTGGTACAAGCATTGAATGTAGTTGTCCAGTAGCGTGTGGGTCGATCGGACGCCTGGATCGGCTGCCTCTCGGTCGAAAGGGGGGCCCTGGGTCGGAACATCTCAATGCCCAGAATGTAACTGCATTTCCCTGACGACAAAGTCCTAGCTCGAATGGCCAACAGACCTGGGTCGGGTGCGGAAGGTTGACCTGGCGAGCTGACTCGGTTTAGTCTCCCCACGTGGCATGACACGTGGAGCCCAGTCATGAGCCCCGATTTTCCCCCCTATCACACTCAATACTTTTTCTTTTTTCTTTTTTTTTTTTATACTCACTTTCGAAGTTATTAGAGGGATTCGAACAGATAATTATTGCTCGAAAAAAAGAACTTTTAATCATCGGGTAAACCACTGTTGACAAATTATCTCGAACATTAAATAAAATGGAAGAAAACAAAAATGAATGTAACAATACATTGATTAAAAAAATTTACGTGGCGTCTACTTAAAAAATTATCTTTGTCTCTTAACAATGTGTTCTTAGAGAAAATTGGACCATTATGATTTTATTTTTAGCTAAAACAGAATATATATATATATATATATAATGTTATGAATTACGATAGACTATTTTGTGCCGCTGACTATTTATAATGAGAGTTTATAGCATGATTAACCTTTTTGGGTAGTGTTTGTTAATTTGTTACAAAAAATATTTAATTCCTTCAATATATATAGGTGCAGCTGCATTAATCAGACAATTTCTGCTGTGTCTTTAGCCAAAAGTTTTAGCTAAACAAACATATATTTTCTATGTATTAAGACTAGTCAATAGTGACTTATTTTATCATCAACTGATGTAGCTTAACCGTTCGCCACTATACTAGTTTAACTAGATGTTTCAAGTTCGGGTTCTTGAGAATACAACTATCATTGATAGAGAGAGCTTCACACTCTAAGTGGTCCGTCCCGATTCGACCCATGGAAATGAACTATAAAATAAAAATAATGACTTATTTTTCTTAAAAACATTAAAATAGGAAAAATTTTAACGTTTCATCATCATATGCAGAAAAACAAAAGCAAAAAGATTAATTAATTTATAGAAGCACTCAAATACTTGTTCTTGACTTTATAAAGAGATATATATAACTAACTAAGAATGATTGCATCTCTTTTTTGCCCTTCATTCAACAAAATTAACATATAAAAAATCCCTAATTTAAACCCTAAAAAACTTAAATAAAACAGAATTGCCACAGCTAATTATATAACTGTTACATCCAATAAATTCGTTGGACGTGAGAACAGTCTTCTCCTACAATATCCGTCATTCTTATTATTCAATGTTTATTATTATTTAATGACAATTTGAATAAAAATTATTTGATGAAACCAATAGTGGCGGCCAAATCATCACATGGAAACAAGATATAACCACATTATTTGAAGTATCTTTGACCATAAAAAAGGGGTGATTAATATATATACCTTAGACCAGCAGCCCGTTTCCCTTTTAGAGATCTCTCCGATTTGTATTTATTTCAGAGTCAATTATATGATAACATCATCAATAAAGCTACAAAAGTTTTTTTCTTTCTTTTTTTTTTTCTTTTTAACTAATTTAAGTTATGGTGTTCCCAACCCACATCCGAACACATGGAACAACGAATATAATTAATGTTTCTTGTGAAATAAGCATTTTTAAATAAAATGAATCAAATTAAATTGATGAGAAAAAGAAAGAAAAAAAGTTTGGTGTGGCTTTGAATTGTGGGGAAAAGAACATGAACGTGGATGGGACCATGACCATCATTAAAACAAGAAAATAAATTAATTTAAGTAAAAACAATCATTTATCTTCATAATTTACAATAATAATATTTTCCACCCAACTTGTTGGGAATTTCTAAGAAGGAATATAACTCCCTCGAGTTCTTGCATTTTTATTGCTCTTATATTATAGTTTTTCTATGAAATCTAAATAAATGTCCTAAAAACCCTAAACAACAACTACTACTACTACTAATAATATATATGACTATCTTGTATTTTGGCCTAAAACAATACAATCCATCATTATTGAAAAATTATATTTTAGTCCCTAACTTTGAGAACCGTTTGTGGTTTCCAGGGTTCCGTTATGTCATTTCAAAAATAACTTTGATTTGTTGTTAAATTCATAATTTGTAGGGATCATTTTGTTTATATTTATAAACTTTACGAATAATATTATACTTTCGGTCATATATTCAATGTAACACTCATAAAATCGTTAGGAGCATAAGCGTACTTTTATAAATTTTGTTAAGGGCTCAGACCAAATAAGATTTATAAGGACTAAAATATAATTTTTTTGATAATGATGAACTACGTTATAATTAATAATAATAATATTTGAATGCATGATACCACATTATTGAGACATATATAAATAATAATATATTGCTATTTCGAAACATGATACCAAAATTAATTACAAAAAAGAAATGGACAAAAAGGGGTAGTAAAAAATTAACAATAAATAAAAGATAAATATATTTTGTAGATGACAGCCTAGTCCTTGATTTCGTTAGAGCAGTCTCCTCCCTTATTTTATTATTATTACTATTATTATTTAATTTGTCTTTGATAAATATTGAGCATTCTCTTTTATAATGTCAAAGTCTTGAGCCACTTTCTTGTGTCTCTTCCACACACAAAAAACACACAATTTGAGGCTGCTGCGTCTGCACATAGCATTTACAGCCACTCAAGGAGGCGTCCAAAGGGATCGCATTGATCCCAACTCTCTCTCATACCCTTCAACAATTTATACAACTTTTTATTCATTTTCGTTTTGGATCATGCTATCCCTTTGGATTCATCCTTTTGTAGCTTCTAACATGGAGATCTGCTCAAGAGATTCATCATTTTACTCCACAAAACACCCTCTTTGCTGATAATATATATATATATCTACAGGTGTTTGTAGAGATCAAGGCAGTTTTTACCAAAATTCATATCAAGTAAGTTCAAGTTCTCTGTGTGTGTGTGTGTTCTTGACCTTCTTTGAAAGATGGTTTTCAGTTCATCCCAATTCTTGGATCAAAAATATTTTCCCCCCTTTTTCTATGTTTTTTTTTTTTTTTTTTTTTTCAAACATGTTGAGGATTTATGAGTAAGACCTGATAAAGATGATGAAATTAGTCTCTAGGTATATAATATATAGTTCGTTGAATATCTGTGAATTTTTCTTACTGTCCAATAACTTATACATTAATTACTGGTTTCCAGAATGGGGAGGGCGGATGATTTTATTTGTTATTTATGATAATTTATTTCAAATTTTGAATTGGGGTTCCTGTAAACTTGAAATTAAAATGGAGAAAATATATATGAACTGCAGATTTCCACCAAAAAAAAATATATGAACTGCAGATATATATTGTTTTTGCAGATGATCGATGACTTTAGCTAGGTTTCTTTTTCTTTTTCAATCTTTAGTAGGTTTTGATTTATGTTACACACACACACACACATATATATATATATATAAATTATTTTATATATGTATGTATATATGTTGAGTTGCTATGTTGGAGAAAGTGCATGGAATGATTGCACATAAACTGGCAAGCTTGTTATTTCTGCAATTCAAGGCATTCTTTGATGATGCCCTTGTTTGCTACTTCACCCCTATCACAGTGAATGAAACAGTGATCCATTAACAATGTTTGTTTATTGAATAAAGAGAAAAGAATTTGAAAAGGTTGTTATAATATTATATATATATATATATATATATATAAACTCGGTCCTTAAATTCAACAAGAATTAAGAACACTTCATATCCTGGTGGTTTTCATTTAGTGCTTGGCATTTAAATTCCTGTATTTCTTTTTTTTTTTTTTTGGATATATATATATATACTTGGAGGTCTGAACTAATTAGTTTTTCCATGTTCATTAATATTTGCTTTAATGTGGAGAAAAAGAATCATGTTTATTGTTTACATAGATTTATAGTTCTATTCTGATCAACCGGATTTTTTTTTTTTTTTTTTTTGTTAATTATTTATATTGTATGAAAATATCATGTGTGTGTGTGTGTGCATGTTAAATTGTAGTATAAAATGAGAAATTTCATTATATCAGATATATATGTAAATTTGGATATTAACTAATACATACATAGGTAATATTTTACATAATAGGTAAGGTAGCAGTACCACCAACTATGCATCCACATCTTAAAAATATTCTTTCTTACACCGTATACAACATTCATAGTCGGATATCATATCGAACAACTCTCACTCATGTAAAAAAATCTATATTATTATATTGAGATTGTATTTATATTTCTGTATCTATATTTATACATCATATTGGTAAAGCCTATTTCATTACTTCTTCATTGTATACATATGTATTATTATTATTATTGTTAAAGTCCTTATATATACAATCCAAATTCACATGGTTTGAGGACTTTATTTAGAATCCAAGGCAAGGAAAAGAAAATAATATTTTGGGAGTCCTTTTTTCTTGTGACTTTGAGTGTCCCAAAGGCAACGGAATCATATTACATGTGGTGAGACCTTATAAAAAGAGCTCCTTTTTTTAAACATAACCCTTTGTGTTCAATTAAAGCTCCCTTTTATTCCTTATATATATACATATATATATATATATATATATATATATATATATATATATATATATATATATATATATGTGTGTGTGTGTGTGTGTGTGTGTACATATGTATGTACGTACATAGACACATGTTTTTTCAACCTTTACAAAAACAAAATTTGATGTTCTAATGGCAAAAGGTTCAAAGTTCCCTTATGAATTTGGTTCAGAAGGATGAGGCATTATTAGATCCTTTACATAAAATTTTGTGTTTAAATTCTAATCTTGGGAAATGAAGTGCGTAGTTGGATTGGGAGGATCATAATCATGTCGAGTTTGTGCAGTATTCAAATTTAGGGGAAAAAAAAAAGGGAATACAAGATTGGGGGGATTATAACCATGTTGAGTCTATTCAGTATTCGAATTTAGAAAAAATCGAGCCAAAAAAAACGAGAAGCAAAAGTTAAGTTTATAGATGGAATGAGTTGTGCTTTGTCAGGTGAAATGAAAGAATTTTGGACAATAGACTGTACAAAAACCATGCCTTCAAACTGGGAAAATATGTATGTAGGGCAAATAATGTCTCCATCTTGGACTACATTTCATATTGCATAGGACACATAAAACTGCCAAAAATGTTTCAAACTTTCATTGGATACATAACAATTGCAGGGGAATTGGCCCTATTAATCCACTAGATTTCAAGCTCCTTTAGACCCCATTTGTTCCATCGACAAGTCCCACCTGCACTCCTGATTTCCAAACTTTATACTAAATTATAAATGTATGTATGTTCCAACGAAATAAAATGAATATTTGTTACATTATATCACTATGGTGATAATAGCTTTCATTTTCATACTATGACTCTATAATGACGAGAATTCGAGTTTCACTATTATAATAATAATTGATAACGTTTTTATAGTCACAATATTTTGCCCCAAAAGAAAATTATCACTGTATATAATGTTGGAATAAGGTTTGAGTACTCGTTACTAATAACTATTTGTAATAATTTAAACCAATGTTGTCACACTCTTTTTTCACAAATAATCTTCGACTACAAATTACAAGAAGTAAAAAGAGTCGATTTCTAGACTCCGTACTAAAACAAGCAAGGCGAACCAAGATTCACGGTATCATTAATCATACTGTTCCCGATGTGCCAAAATATCAGTACAAGTATTGTCATTCATTTGAGGAGGAGCAACCTTACTCTCTCAAGGCCAAGGGTGAAGGGATGCAATACGACTATTTTTGAAGACGTGCATCATCAATCCTACTACAACTCTTTTTCTATGCTTAACTTTGACGTTGTAATTATGTAATTCGAATTAGTTTTATAGACAAATTAATTGTCATCTTGTCATTATCTCTATCTATGTACATACGTAACATCAGTGATTGATGTTGGAGGTGCTCGATTGTTCATCAATTTCCAATTATCAAGAAAATAATCCCGTAATCTTAGAACACGACCCCGTCCTCCTCAACCAATCCCCATTCCCCACTTGACAAAATCCAGGCATGTGTAGTCTAAAATCAAAATTGTCTATTTAGGTAGTCATATGACACATAACAGATAATATTTTTGAGATTGCACGATGAGGTTTGACGCAAAAATAGGAAGAAATGTCCCCTCTATTTTGAAATAATATACTCGACAATTCCCATCAATGTCTTCCATAATTCCCCTTTACAACACTCACCTTCACCACATTACCAAATTATGCATGTTTCTTAGTCAAAAAGAAAATTTTAATAAATTAGGCTACATTTGGTTTCACTTTAGTAATTGTATGCAAGAAATGTTAAAAGAAGTTGTGTAAAAGATATCCCAACGTTTATCATGTTTTGAAAATTGGATATTTAAGCTTTGTCATTGAAAAAAAGCATGAACATATTGTAAATAAGGTCATATAATAATTAACGAAATTATTGTATGCAAAATTATAGGAAATTACTATCCGGGCATGCCAAATAGGCAAAAATGCAAAATTTTCATGTAAGTTTGCAATTTTGGCAATCTAATCCTATCTATTTCAAATTTTGTAATTAAGTCCTGTAAGTTTGTAATTTTGACAATTTTGGTCCTGTTCGTTTCGAAATTTACAATTAAGTCCTGTAAGTTCTAAAATTTTGTAATTTATGTCTGAATTTAGATGGCGCGGGTTGTGCCTGAGTTTAGACCGAGCCAGACTCTTCTTTGTTTAAGCTATTCCACGCACGAAAATCAAAAGATCTCACTTGTTCCAGATTGGAACAAGTACGTAGAGATCTTCGTGGACCGTGGTCGTTCGCCTCCGATTTGCTGGCCGATAAGATCTTTGAGATTGACCAGCTAGTTGGGTTGGTTTGACTATTTTTTTCTACTGAAAAGTAAATTAGTTATTTGAGCGAGTCACCTTCTTATAAGCTCCGCTGGACGATATTTTTGTTCAAATATAATTATATTTTTTTAATTAAAATTTCTTTTATTAGATACACTACATGTACAATAATTTTTTTATACAATTCAGATATTTTTGTCATGTCATCCCACCAAGCCAACAAAGAAATGAGTCATGTGGCCAATTCCGGCAACTGATAAATTTTCTTGCGAAAATCGGACATAAATTGTAAAATTTTAGAAGTTACAGGACTTAATTGTAAATTTTGAAATATACAGGACCAAAATTGTCAAAATTACAAATTTCGAGGATTTAATTACAAATTTTAAAACGAATAAGACTAAATTGCAAAATTGCAAAATTACATGACCAAATTTACATTTTTACTTAAAAAATATAATGTTGTCTCAAACATGGACGGAGCTAGGGTGCATATATATATATATATAAGAATATTTTATATATATTTTTGGACATTAAAATTTTTTTCCTTTATTCTTGATATTTTAACTTTTGTCCCATTATGTTAAATTTTGGTTATGTATCCGTTCTCAAATTAAAGCAATCTTCATCAAAGTCATGAATCATAATATTGAGTTTTTATTTAAAATTTAAATAATAAAGTGGGCTTGTTATTAAATTTAGCAGTCCAGTTGAATCATGTGTGTTTTCTAATAATTTTGAAGTGGACCAACACCAAAGCCCATCATCAGTAGCAACTAGTAATGACCTACAAAGAATCAAAGATCAGAGAAAATAACGGATGGAAAAACACATGCAAACATAATATCTCTGCCACCGACAGTGTAGTACAACAATTTGAAATTATGTTAGTTTAATCGATATTTAGTATTTAAATTTTCAATTGTATAATTATTATTCATGAAGAGAGTTTTATTTCTTAATAATCTAATCCGGTTTGAACCTACAACAAAAGTATGTAACACAAAAAAGACAAAAACCTTAATAACTTCTTTACTTAAAAAATATAAGTTTGATCTAGCCTTTTTTTTTTTTTTTCCCCACATAAATGTACACACATTTGAGTGGAATTCAAACCCATGATACAAATACTTACCTTCTGCCAAAAAAGAAAAACTTAACATAAGTTGCAAAGATGAGCTGAGCTTATTTCGCAAGTGATGCAAGCTGGATTTGTATTTTACCTTTGCATTTTCCTTTTCTTTTTTCTTTTTTTAATTTTTTAATGAATAAAAAATTAAAATGATTTACTTGTCTTACAAAATTTTGTTTGACCATAAAATTCCACTGAATTTTAAGAATGGACACTATAGTGAACAACAAAATTAAAGGTTGAGTAAGAAATATTTAAATCTTAATAATTGAGTACTAAAGTATAAAATCATCCCAAATATTTGGGTGAACAAAAAAAAAATTTAACCGTTCAAATAATAAAGGCTACTAAAGAAAAGTTTATCGAAAATCCTATTTAATGCTTTCCAAATTATACGAAATAATATTTAAAATTACTATGTTCAATCTTGATTAGGGATTTGTAAATATTTCAAAATACTTTCAAAATTTTACTTTCTATCTAGAATGAACAATATAAAAGTATATTTTAAATTGAACAAAACGTGGTCTATTTTAAACTTTATAGGGGAGCTATCAGCTATGTGTAATATCAGAAAGTGTCAGTGCGATTTTAATTTAACACTCCATTTAACGTTACTTCTTTCACCGTTTCCCCGCACCCACGGTAGTCAGTAGTCTCTGAATTTCCCCCAAATATCATTCGTCTGCAAAATCACACACAAACCCTAATTTCCTCTCAATCTCAAGAAAAATGCTCAAATCTCGCGCTGTACCCGATGCTCCTTGCTGGAATCACCCATTTTCGTTTCTAATTTTCATTTCAGTGGCTTTCTCTGCTCTGCATTTCGCGTTTTCTCTACCCAACAAACCCCATTTTGGATCAAACCTCGCTCTCGTAGGCGACGCCAAGTTTACGAAGAACAGGTCTTGCATTCAGCTCACGAACCCCAGAATCTCCACCCCCAGCGCTGGATTTGTTCTCCAGAAGAAGCCCGTTAAGTTATTCAACTCGAATTCGAAGTCGAGAAGGCCGGTTTCATTTTCGACTGACTTCACCTTCTCGATTTCGCCCCACAATGGTGATGGACTCGCCTTTCTGGTCGTGCCCAGAAACTTTTTGTCGAAATTTTCCACGGAAAGTTTTGGGGTTTTGAAAGAAAATCGATTTTTTGGGGTGGAATTCGACACTTTGGCTGATGAGAATGTTGGGGATGTGAATGCAAATCATGTTGGGCTTGATGTGGGTAGTCTTGTTTCTGTGAAAACAAGCAATGTGTCATCAATCAATTTGGTTCTGAATAGTGGAGAGAAGTTGCATTCCTGGGTTGATTATGATTCCAGCTCGAAGAGGATCGAGGTTAGGTTGAGTAAATTTGGCAGTTCTAGGCCATACGATCCTCTGTTGGTGCTTCAGGTTGATTTGGGTGAAATTTGGAGGAATGAAGATGTTCTTGTTGGATTAAGTTCATCAAGTGGAAAATCTATGCAGACTAGCAGCATATACTCCTGGAAGTTCAAAACAAGGAGCATTCCAATGTGGATGCATTCTCAACCGTTGGATCCACGGGCATTTTCCAATGATCGCATGGAGGAGAAATTAGCGAAAAAACGAAAGATTTGTGCTTTGGGCTTCCTTTCTGGATTGGTTTTCATTACTGGATGTGGCGCATTTGTGGCATTAGTCGTTCTGTTTTTGTGGGCATACTTTGAAAATAGCTCAGAGACCATCTTAACAATCCCAGCGAAGTGTACGGTGCATTCAGGTGATTTCAAATATGAAAAGATCAATGTAGTCGTGGGTGATAACTCTTCTGATGCTAAGAATTAGAGGTAATCGTGAATTTCCAATGCAGTTGTGTATTTAAGTCTTGGTAGTATAATGTTATGGACTATGTATGGCTGTTTTTAAATCATTAATGTAATCAGTTTGAGTTTGTGTATTCTTATGTTTCCAGCTTTTCTACTCCCCATTTATTTATGGTTCTTGAAGATTAACACTTGTTCTTTAATTTGAAAGAGATCCTTTGTGGGAATGAGTGTGTGTAAAACTAAAAAGAAACCTGATCTCTAACATATTATGTAAAGCTATCTTTGGTGGTGAAGTATTTTGACATCGAGAAGTAAATCTTAGTAGAATTGAAGTGGTTTATCATATAAAGCATAACTTAGGCTTTGTCCAAGAATCGGTATAAATTTACATGAAATTTGTGGAATATGGACTTGTTTGGCTTAAGGGAGCCTAAATGAGTGATTATATGGTCGTATGCAAGAAAGGACAAATTCAAAGTAGATTGTGCTTTAAGCAAAATGGATTTAGGGATTTATGATATGATTTCTAGGAATTTTAGAAACTGATGCGTGGTTTATGTGAAATAACTTAATATAATAAACAAACTGTTATACTTGTTCAAGAAATGGGATCAATTTACTTCATTATACAACTACAAATTCTTGATTGGTTGATCAGCGAAATTTACCAAGTGGTGTAGTTTGTGGTTCTCTATTATGCTAGCTTCATTAAATAGTATAGCTTAACTAGAGATCACTTGTTCTAGTCATTTGTTACGCAGCTGCCCGTGACAAAATGGGATGTAGAACACGAAAGGCGAAAAAATTGCAGAAATTTTCTTCTCATCATAAATTTTGTTCTCAGTAGATATATTAAGAAGAAGTTATAAAAAATTCTAGTATCTTATTTTTTTGAAAAAAATTGTAAGAAACACTATAGAATATATCGTAAGTTTTCCTTAAACATCTGCACATGTGAATAAATAGGTTACGGATTCGAATTTTATTGGGTAGTTGATGAAACAATGATGATCCCTCCAAATAAAACAATATGTATCCTAAGTTTTCATCTCAAAAAAATAAAAATAAAAATAGTAAGTTTACTAGGTACTTCAATGATTTATAATCTGCCAAACACACTAAAAGATATGTTAGGTGCCTCCTTATTAAACAAATTTTTTTATTGAAAGAATATTTGATCATCAAATATCTTCCTATTCCATCAGAACCACCACAAAATATCTAACCAATCTTGATACGTTTTTTCTTTAATTATTGGAAAAGAAACTTCAATTAGATATGCATTTACCTTTTTAATTAAAGAATCCATTAAAGGATGCACCAATATCCGTAATAAATTCGATAATTCTTTATTTAATCCAACAGAGAACGTCAGCCACTCTTGTTTAAGAAATGTTTCCATCGATGTAAAACAATCAAATATTGAAAAGTCAATAATTGCTTTGCCGTATCCAACCGAAAGTCCGAAATTTGTGATCCTCCACATATTATTAATCTTTTCCATTTTTTTACAATAATTAAATATACGGATAATTACCAACGCCCCCCTGAGGTTTGACGTTATTACAGAATACCCCCTGAGATTTCGAAAATTACGAACTACCCCCTGGGCCATTATCTCCTCCGTTAAATTTAACGGATTGTGTAAAATTTACTATTTTACCCCTGCTATGTTGAAACTCAGGGGGGTATATGTAATAAAGAGTCAAAGGTAAGGGGGCTAATGCAAGAACTGAAATTGTTAAGGGGATTTGATGTAAGTACTTGAGTTTTGTGTTTACCTAGCATTTTTGTTTAATAAAATGTTACTTAATGTTATTTTAATATTTTTATGATAGACTAATTTCATATCTACAGTTTATGGATGCTTAATATTTTCTGTAGATATTGACCATACATGTTCAATGTTTGAAATAGTTGTTTAAAAGGCTGGCGGATATTTTTGTGAATTTACTAATGCATTTGTTGATATTAGTGTATTTGTTATGATTTTCAGTTTTGAGGAAAAAAATTGATAATGCACTAGTTGATCTTTGTGTGGGTTTTTTTATATGAATTTTTATTTTGAGGGAAAATTTGTTATAATTGCAAATAAATTATTTTAAATAAACTTTAAATGGACTTGTACAAAATATATTTAAAACTAAGAAATAAATATGAAAGGAAATTTATAACTTATCATATTTTATAGAAATAAATATGCATTGAATATCTAATTCAATTTATATTTATAGATAAAATATTAAATATTAAATTAAATAACAACTTTTTAAATACAAAAATTCCAAAATTAACTAATATTACAATTATATCATTAAACTCTAAGTAAAATTACAATATACCCCATAAGGGTGTTTTTGGAATTTAAATTTGAATTTAACGGTGTAATTAACGACAGGTGCTATTTGTAAGCGAGGGTGTACTATTCAGGGGGGAGTTCATAATTTCCGAAACCTCAGGGGGTATTCTATAATAACGCCAAGCCTCAGGGGAGCGTTGGTAATTATCCCTTAAATATATGAAGAAACTAGTGTGTATCTTTATGCTATGCACAGAAAAATTAAAAAATAAAGAAAGACTTTCCAAAATAATCAAACTTGTATTCTCGTTCGGCCAACTCATATCCATCTCCGCCTTGGTCCTAAGAGTTGCATTAACCATTTTGCATTTTAATCAAGACAAATGTGAGTTCATTGAACGAGCACCACCATCAACGAGTGAACGAGATTAGCTGTTCTCATAAACTTCAAAGTAGATGCTCTAAATATATTTTTGGGAGGTGAGTTCGTGTCAATTACTAGAAGATAATCCATCCTCATTCTCACTCGAATAAAAAAACACATCCCTATCCAATATATATTTTATCGGGGGATTTAGAATCCCCCAGTACAGGCCGTTCTCATCCTCTTAAAAATCAAAGACGAAGATGTTTGCAAAGCATTCTTTCTAATCACTTACTAATTTTTTTACATTAGTTTCTGTAAAGAAGTATTCTGATTCGACCGACTGCTATCCATCTCCGTGATGGTCCTATTGGGTAGGCCCAGAGTTGCAATAGCCCATTTTGCATTTGTAATCAAACTCTCTAGCTAAAGGGGATACTCCTTAATTACTCCATGGTGGTTTTTTAGGTTGGAAATAGGGCCGACCAGATTTAGCAGCAAATGCGAGTTCATCTAACCGAGCACAACCATCAAAGAGTGAATGGGCTTATCGGTTCTCATAAACTTTAAAGTAGAGGCTCCAAATATATTCATAGTAGATGAATTCATGTCAATTGCTAGAAGATAATCCATGACTTTCTCATTCTCACGCGAATCAAAAAACACACCCCTGTCCAATATATATTTTATCTAGAGATTTAGAATCCCCTAATGTTGGCCTTTCTTTTAAATCACTTACTAATTTTTTTCAAATGCTTTTCTATAAAAAAACTCGCTCGTATTCTGGCTCACCCAACTGATATCCATCACTGCGATGGTCCTACTGGGTAGGCCAGAGTTGCATTAGCCCATTTTGAATTTTTATCAAACTCTCTAGCCGCCGGAGGTACTCCTTAGTTACTCCTTAGTGGCCAGTTAGGTCGGAAAGAGGGTGACCAGATTTAGCAACAAATGCGAGTTCATAGAACCGAGCACCACCATCAACGAGTGAACGGGCTTAGCAGTTCTCATAAACTTTAAAGTAGAGACTACAGATATATTCCTGGTAGATGAATTCATGTCAATTTTTAGAACATGATCCATGGCTTCCTCATTTTCAAGCGAATAAAAAAACACACCTTTGTCCAATATACATTTTATTGGGGGATCTAGAATCCCCCAATACAGGCCGTTCTCATCTTGTTAACCATCAAAGACGAAGAAGTTTGCAAAGCTTTCTTTTAATCACTTACTAGTTTTTTCAGATGAGTTTCTGCAAAGAACTCGCTCGTATTCTTGTTCGGGCAACTTGTATTCATCTCCACGATGGTCCTATTGGGTAGGCCCAAAGTTGCAATAGCCCATTTTGCATTTTTAGTCAAACTCTCTAGTAAAAGGGGTTATTTCTTATATACTCCACGGTGGTTTGTTAGGTTAGAAAGAGGGTTGACCAGATTTAGCTGCAAAGGCGAGTTCACTGAACCGACTTCAAAGTAGAGGTTTTAAATATATTCTTGGTAGGCGATTCCGTGTCAATTGCTAGAAGATAATCTATGATTTCCTCATTATCACACGAATCAAAAAATACATCCCTGTCCAATATATATTTTATCCGGGGATTTAGAATCCCCCAATACATGCCGTTCTTATTCTCTTAAACATCAAAGATGAAGATGTTTACGACTCTTTCGTTTTAATCACTTACTAATTTTTTCAGATTAGTTTTTGTTAAAACATGGTATTTGGAGAAGAATTGAGTTGTTTTCATTGTATTTTTCTGTGTGAATATCTTGTTTGTTACAGGAAAAGATAATTACAGGGTATATAAACTAATCATAGGAACACCATCACGCCAAATCTGCCCTAGAACAGGTAATTAGGAATTATGGTCAAACATGCCATATTTACAACACTCCCCCTCAAGTTAAGTGATGGAATCTCCGATCCTTAACTTGCTCAGTAGTATCCCCTTAAAAATCTGACTGGTAACAGCTTTGGTCAGTATGTCTGCCAACTGGTCTTCTGATCTTACGAACGGAATCGTGATGATACCACTTTCTAACTTTTCCTTGATGAAGTGTCGGTCAACTTCCACATGCTTAGTCCTATCATGTTGGACAGGATTTTCGGAGATGCTTATTGCAGCTCTGTTATCACATTTAAGAGAACTTGGTCCTGAGATGGTGACCCCAATCTCTGTCATAAGTTTCCTCAGCCAAATCACCTCTGCCACTCCTCTTGCTATTCCCCTGAACTCTGCCTCAGCACTCGACAATGCTACAACCTTTTGTTTTTTGCTCCGCCATGTTACCACATTTCCTCCAACCAAAGTGAAGTACCCGGAGGTGGATCTCCTATCATTTGGATTCCCTGCCCAGTCTGCATCTGTATACGCTTCTATGTCTAAGTGACCATTCCTGCCAAACATGATCCCATTACCAACGGTCCCTTTCAGATACCGAATGATCCGTATAACTGCCTCCATATGTTCCTTTTGGGGACGATGCATGAACTGGCTCACAATCCCTACTGCGTAGGCTATGTCTGGCCTAGTATGAGATAGGTAAATCAGCTTACCAACCAACCGTTGGTACCTCTCCTTTTCAGCCGGTTCCCCACTCTCCTCTACCTTCAAGTTGTGATTCATTTGCATGGGAGTCTCGATCGGTTTACAGTCACTCATCCCAGTCTCAGCTAACAAATCCAGGACATACTTTTTCTGGGAAATGAATATCCCTGTCTTGGACCGCAGGACTTCAATCCCCAAGAAATACTTTAACCCCCCGAGGTCTTTCATCTCAAACTCCTCGAAAAGATTTTTTCTGAGTTGCTTAATTTCTTCAGTATCACTCCCTGTAATGATCATGTCGTCCACGTAGATGATTAAGCACGTGACAAGATCTCCCCGATGTTTCAAGAAGAGGGTATGATCCGAGTTGCTTTGGACATATCCATGGCGCTGCATGGCCAGTGTAAACCTACCAAACCAAGCCCTTGGGGACTGTTTTAACCCATACAGTGCCTTACGAAGTCTGCACACCTCACTTTTTCCAAAGTCTCCTGTAAACCCCGGAGGAGGTTCCATGTACACTTCTTCTGTCAAATCGCCATGTAGGAAGGCATTCTTTACGTCGAACTGATGAAGGGGCCAATCTCTATTGGCAGCTACGGACAATAACACTCGAACCGTGTCCAACTTCGCCACAGGTGAGAAAGTCTCAGAATAATCTATCCCATACGTCTGTGTGTAGCCTTTCGCCACTAACCGTGCTTTGAACCTCTCCACTGAGCCATCTGCCTTGTGTTTGACTGTGAACACCCACCTACATCCAACTGTTTTCTTTCCATCTGGTAGTTGACATATCTCCCAAGTCCTATTTTTCTCCAAGGCCTTCATTTCGGTTTCCATAGCCTCTTTCCATTCTGGAACTAGGGAGGCCTCTTGCACGGTTCTCGGAACCTCTTCCCTACACAACTGTCCAAAGAAGGTTTTGGCCACTTCTGACACACTCCCCCTGGCCATGTTTCCTAGAGGATATCTGGATGAGCGGGACACATACTCGGGGGAGTACCGATGTGGGGGAACCCCCCTGTTGCTCCGTTGTGGCAGAGAGTACCTGTTACTAACTGTGACATTCTCAGAGACAATGTTATCAGTAGTACTGGTGGAATCACAATTATCAATATGATCATCAGAGTGAGAGTTCAATGACTCAATTACCTCAGGTTGGACATCATCCGAAGGGGGATCATTGGGCATTGGTGCAGTGGTGGTACTGAGTTCTTCTTCATTCTGTACCGGTTCACTAACCTTGTCGTTCGGCTCCTGATACTCCAGCCAGTACAGGTGGTCATCCTGTCTCTCCCCCTGATCCCTGGTCTGGGTGAGAAAATAATACTCTGTCTCTACAAACTGACAGTCCATAGTGACATGAACTCGTTTGCTACCCGGATTATAACAAAGGTAACCCTTCTGATGTGGAGCATATCCTATGAAGACACATTTGACTGCACATTGGTCCAATTTGGTTCTATCGGACTTTGGAATATGAACAAACACAGTGCACCCGAAAATGCGTGGAGGAAGGGTAAGGTGAGGAGGTACAGTTGTTTGAGTTTGGAGGACCGAGAGGGGTGTTTTGTGACTGAGGGCTTGTGTGGGCAATCTGTTTGTGAGATAAGTTGCTGTGGCAACAGCTTCGGGCCAGAAGTGATTAGGGACATGAGACTCTGTCAGAAGTGCTCGAGTCATTTCAATGATGGTTCGGTTTTTTCTTTCAGAAACGCCATTTTGTTGAGGGGTATTTGGGCAGGTGGTTTGGTGTATAAGTCCTTGTTCTTGACAAAACTTGGGCATTTCGTGGTTCACAAATTCCCTGCCATTATCTGATCTGAGCACTCTAATTTTCTTATCAAACTGGGTTTGCACCATTTTAAAGAATGCCGTAAAAGTATCATAGACCTCCGACTTATGCCTCAAAAAATACACCCACGTCATGCGGGAGAAATCATCAATAAATAACACGAAATATCGAAACTGACTTTGATTAAAAACTGGGGCAGGTCCCCACACATCCGAATGAATCAATGCAAAAGCAGTCTCAACACGTGTATTATTTGGTTTAAAAGTAGTCCTATGGCTTTTTGAAGCAAAACAAGTCTGACAAGAAAAATTCAAATCTGGATTGTTCTGAAATAAAGCAGGAAATAACATTTTCAAATACCCCACTGAGGGATGTCCCAGTCGTCTGTGCCATAACCAGAGTTGTGTGGTTGCCTTCCCTGATGAAAGAAGAGCTCTTGACGGAGTTTCCACTTCATCAACATAGTATAATCCCCCTTTCTCAGTACCACGCCCAATGATCTCCTTCGTATGAGTGTCTTGTATCAAACAAAATCGAGGATATATCAGCACCACACAATTCAATTCTCTCGTTATTTGGCTCAGTGACAGCAATTTATAAGTTAATGACGGAACATAAAGACAATTGCTCAGTTTCAACTTTGGGGTAATAAGAATTGATCCTGTTCGTTCTACCACAGCTTGCCCTCCATTAGCAGTTTGTATATAAGAAGTTTTAGAATTTACAGGATCAATCAAATCAGAGAGTTCAAATGTCATAGAATCCGTTGCCCCACAATCCAATATCCAACTTGAAATGCCATTGAGAGAAGTTTGGGTGTAAAGTGCACATTTGTTCACATGATGGGGGCCTATTTGCAAATTCTCAGAAAAGTGGGATGTATGGCTGAACAAAGGGGCTGTATAAACAATAGAGTTAGGGTTTGAGACATCAAGCCCAAACCCGTTACCTGATGCGCTACCTCCTCCACTCCATTCAGATCCGCCGCCGCCGCCGGGGTTGATGGCGGCGTGGGCGTGGCCAATCGCCCCTGTTCCGTCGCCAGCCGTACTTCCCGTCCCCTGTTCTCCTCTTTCCTTCCCGTCGCCTGCTGCGACATTCACTCGTCGGACTTCCCCTTTCGTTGCCCCTCCGGCGGGCGGTTTGCGGTGACCTTCCCACCAATCGGGGTAACCTATTACCTCAAAGCACTCATCAGAGGTGTGCTTCGGTTTCCCACAGTGCCCACATTTTAGATTGGACCGATCCTTGCGCGGTGATGACCGGCGTCCGCCGCCGCCTCGTCCGGCACTGTCTGAGCGCACACCACCTCTCCCACTCTTCTTTGCAATAAGTCCATATCCAATCCCTTGGATTTCCCCCTTTTCGCCGCCGGTGGCTCCCTTCAAGATTTGAAGGCGATCCGCCTCTCTCCGTACGGTGGCGTAGGCGCTTTCAAGGGACGGTTTTGGGTCTTGCTTCAGCAGGTCATTCCGGATCCCATCATACTTTTCATCGACTCCGGTAAGAAATTGATAGAGTCTCTGCTCCTGGGTAATCTGATTGAACATCTTTATGTCTTCTTGACATTTCATCGGATTGGGTTGTCTCCGATCGATTGCCATCCATATACTCTGGAGTTTATTCCAGAATTCTTCTAGGCTTTCGTGTCCCTGTTTCTGAGTATTGGCCCTTCGATGCAGGTCGAAGAGTTGCAACGGATCTCCACCGCTGCCGTACGTGGTGGTGAGTCCATCCCACAGTGCTTTAGCGGTCTGATACTGGAGAACGTTGTTGATAAGGCTACTCTCCAAGTTCTGTATAATCCAGGTAAAAACCTGTTGGTCAATCTGTTCCCATTGGTCGTACTTTGGGTCAGATTCGTCCGGTGCCGGCGGTGTGCCGGTTATGTGCGATCGGCACCCTCTTCCGCCGATTGCCATCTTCATAAGCCTGGCCCAAACCGGATAATTGCCATTGTTCAGTTTTATTCCGATTGACAGATTATCTGAATTGAGCATGGTTGGTTTGATTTGTTGGGTAAGTTGTATTGCGAGTTCTTGGTTCGTATCTGTCGGTGTTGTCATCTTGATTGTGGCTGATTTGGGTTTGAGAAGCGTAAGGGACGATGATGAGGTTAATCCTGAGTCCTTAGGATTTCAACGCTGCTCTGATACCATGTTAAAACATGGTATTTGGAGAAGAATTGAGTTGTTTTCATTGTATTTTTCTGTGTGAATATCTTGCTTGTTACAGGAAAAGATAATTACAGGGTATATAAACTAATCATAGGAACACCATCACGCCAAATCTGCCCTAGAACAGGTAATTAGGAATCATGGTCAAACATGCCATATTTACAACAGTTTTTGTACAGAACTCGTTCGTATTATAGCTCGGCCAACTGATATCCATCTCCGCGATGGTCCTATTGGGTAGGCCCAAAGTTGTAGTAGCCCATTTTGCATTTTTAATCAATCTATCTAGCCAAAGAGGATACTCCTTAGTTACTCCATGGTGGTTTTTTAGGTCGGAAAGAGGGCGGACCAGATTTAGCAGTAAATGCAAGTTCATTTAACCCAACGAGTGAACGGGTTTATCGATTCTCATAATTTTCAACGTAGAGGCTACAAATATATTCGTGGTAAGTGAATCCGTGTCAATCGCTAGAAGATAATCCATGACTTTCTCATTCACAGGTGAATCAGAAAACACACCCCTGTCCAATATATATTTTATCGTGGGATTTAGAATCCCCCAATACAAGTTGTTCTCATCCTCTAACACATTAAAAACGAAGATGTTTGCAGCGCTTTCTTTTTTATCACTCACTAATTTTTTCAAATGAGTTTCTATAAAGAAATCGCTCGTATTCTAGTTCGGCCAACTAATATCCATCACACGGTTCTATTGGGTAGGCCCAGACCCAGTGTAGCACCCTAACCCCCAGGGCACCACATCTCCCGCACTATAGCCTCGATCCACGTATGAAATGGAAAGTCCATACATAAACCAAAACTATAGCGAACGGGTGACAAATAAAATGACGAGCTAGGCGGGACACTCTCCCCAACTTAAACCAGGGCAACCAAGATAATGAAAACGGAAGCAATAAGATCATTCATACGTATAGGTACCATATTTATTGAATAGATACTTATAGATACCAATTTATCTATCAATACATTATCACCTCTTGATAATACACATATTCAAGTATCCAAAACGTGACAATAATTATCATAAAATGAAACTAGTATAAGACTATACAAAAGGGTATGAGACTAGACCCGTGGAAATGCAAGACTCGAACAACTCCCGCCTAGCACGACCACGCTCAAAGGGTACCTGAAAAGTGAAGTATCAGTCTACCGAAGACTGAGTGAGGGGCAATAAATATGTACAACACACAACACATGCAAGGTGTAGCCTCGGGTGAAGACTTTGGAAATGAAAGGAATATATAATTCAAGAAACTTAATCTTTGCCCGAGATTACAACCAATCACTTTAACATTTTAGCTTAACCATTTCATGAACATGTGACCCCGGCGAGTAGGGGCGAATCTCCAACCATAACACCAAACGTGACAATACGTGCTTGCCTTATCAATTCAATACATGATCATGCAATTTCATTTAGTGCTCATATAGATAATTTCATGCTTGAAATCATGCGATAACCCGAGGATAACCCGACATGCCGGATTAATCCCCAGTCTCCTTCTTCGTCCTGGTGATAGCGAGTTTGCAAGGCTCGACTATCCACGACATGGTGTGTGTAGAGGACATGACCCTCTAGACACGGAACTCCTTCCACCACTAATCTCCTAGTGGCTTCGGGGGTGATCCCAACAATGTGAGGATAATTCAGGAGTTACCCGTCAGCCCTTGCTTTCCCGGTTGGCTCAAGAATTACCCTCGGGCCCACGTGCAATCATGTACTCGCCAAACATGCTTGAAATCATGACTTGCTTGCTTGAAATATTCATGGTTTTGAAATCATTTATAAATATAGTATATTTTGGCCGAAATAACACATAAGGGTGGTAGGGTTCTATATACATAACCTAAAACCTCACCTTTCCTGTAAAATACAATAAAGAAGTGTTCTAAGGAGCTTGCTCCCCGTCCACGCCCTCGTGACCTGTGCAAATACGACGTATATACGTGAGACATGACCTAAAATGACCAAAATATGACGAACGGCGAAAATGTATCGAGACGACCACGAAAATACAATGTGGCATGATAACATGTTGTTTCACTTCATATTAGCACATATTATAGCAATTCGGGGTCAAAGAAGTCGTTGGATCGAGGGGTCATTTTCGTAATTTTATGCAGTGAATTTTGTTCTGCAAGTCAGGTGGGAACGGCCGTTCCGGTCCCCTTTGCAAAATGGGAACAGTCGTTCCCATAACCCCCCAAAACGTGCCAACGTTTTTCCCATTTTAAAACGCGCCTAGCTGGGAACGGCCCTTCCGGCTCCAAGGCCAAAATGGGAACGGCCGTTCCCGTGGTCGGCCGCCTATTTTCAGTTTAAAAGAGGGGAACGCCCGTTCCCACCATGCCTTGAGGCTGGGAACGGCCGTTCCCTGTTTCTGCAACTTACAGAAGCAGAGCAAAACAGGGGATGGCTACGGGAATGCAAACAAACCACCCAAAATTCCATTTTTGATCATCAAAGCCAAAGTTTTCTGGGAATATGCATGCATACAGGTTCATAAGATGATAAATTAACACTTAAACACTTAAAATACCATATATCATCAAGAAATCCAAGTTTCAAGCTTATGATCAAACTTGATCATTTAAGCCAAATATCCAAGAATTCAAGCTATAAATCATGCCATAATTCATGAAATGATCACATAATCATGCTTCTAATTCTAATTCATCATTTAGCATATAATTTCCAAACCCTAACCACATCAAACACAATCAAGAATCATCACTTCCATGCAACCAACCTTTAAAAGCTAAGGAATGAAGAAGATGGATGAAGATGATAATCAATTTGCCAAAACTTGGATGATTTCTTGAAATCTTGATGATTGAATGGAAAAATCACTTTCTTCTCCTTGCTTCTTGATACCGAGAGAAAGAGCAAGTGGTTGGGAGATTTTTGGATTGAAAATGGATCAAAGAAGAAGCTTGGAGATGCATTACGTAATTCATCATCCTTGATTTTTGTGACTTATGCTAATTGCCATTTAATCCTTTATTTTATGAAGTCATGCGATCAAGTGTACAACAATTTAAAATATGCTCAATTAAGCCCTTGCAAAGTTATGCACTTAAGTCCCTAAAGTTTAAAGAACAATCAAGTAGGGATAATTTGGTAATTTGAATCACTCTCGGTAGTGATTCCATGCAATACATATTTTCCGTGTCGTGAAATAATATTTTCTATGATATAAATCAAATAATTCACATAAAGGATGTTTCATGAATTTTTATAAAATTATGAGATGCCACGTAAAATAGTATGAAATTAAAGAAAGAAAATAAAATCCTACGCTCAAACTCACACGTGGCGTGCTTACCTGTTCATCCGGAACCGGGGCGTTACAACTCTCCCCCCTTAGAAGAATCTGGTCCCCAGATTCTCTAGTCTTGCTTGAACAACTCCGGGTGGAACCGTTTCATTTTATCCTCTGTTTCCCATGTAGCTTCTTCGGTTTTATCGCTTCTCCACAACACTTTAACCATGAGAATTCTCCGGTTTCTCAACTCTTGAAATTTCCGATCCATGATTTTAACCGGTCTCTGAATAAATGTCAAATTCGGTTCCAGTTCAACTTCTTCCACGGGGAGAATCGTAGTCTCATCGGGGTAATATTTCCTTAATTGTGAAACATGGAATACGTTATGAATCCCCGTAAGACTCGGTGGTAGGTCCAGTCGATAGGCTACCTCGCCTATTCTTTCAAGAATCTCAAACGGACCTAAGTAGCGAGGATTAAGTTTTTCTCCTTTCCCGATTCTGGTGAAACCTTTCCTTGGTGACACCTTCAAGAATACCCGGTCACCAACTTCAAATTCTAGATCTCTTCGGCGCTTATCGGCATAGCTCTTTTGCCTATCTTGCGCGGCTTTCATCCGTTGTTGAATCATTTGAACTTTCTCAATCATAGCTTGAACGACTTTGGAAGGCCTTTCGAATCTTTCACCTCTCTTTACTCCTTCCTGTTTTGACCATTTCCATTCTTCCAAGTCGAAGAACAACGGAGATTGGCACTTTCTTCCATAAAGTAACTCGTAAGGAGCCATCCCGATCGAAGCCTGAAAACTGTTATTATAACCAAACTCGATTAAAGGAAGCTGTTCTGCCCACGAGTTTTGAAAATCCATCGCGCAAGCCCGAAGAAGATCTTCCAAATACCTGATTAACCTTTCAGTTTGACCGTCTGTTTGCGGGTGGAATGTTGTACTGAACTTAAGTTTCGTTCCCAAGACGGCTTGTAATTCCTGCCACAACTTAGAAGTAAACCTCGGGTCTCGGTCTGAAACTATGCTCACCGGAATGCCATGAAGTCGAATAATCTCTCTGTTATAGATTTCAGCCAACTTCGGGATCTTATAGGACATCCGGACCGGTAGAAAGTGAGCAGACTTTGTAAATCTATCCACGATTACCCAAATTCCATCAAACCCGCCTTTAACCTTCGGTAATCCGGAAACAAAGTCCATCGTTACTTGTTCCCACTTCCACTCGGAAATAGGTAACAGTTGTAGAAGTCCTGCGGGCTTTTGGTGCTCAGCTTTCACCTTTTGACAGGTCAGGCAATGTTTCACATATTCTGTCACGTCTCTTTTCATCCCGTTCCACCAATAATATTGCTTCAAATCCTTATACATTTTATTTCCTCCTGGGTGGATCGAGTAGGCTAACTTGTGAGCTTCTTCAAGTAAGACCCGTTTAAATTCTTCAGGTACTACCACTCTGTTTTTAAACCGAAGCAACCCGGTTTCATCAAACCCAAACGGACTCTCCGGGTCATCCTTAGCTTTACTTGTAAGCTTCTGCACTTCCGGATCCTTATTCTGAGCCTCAAATAACTGATACTTTAATTTCGGCTGAATTGTGATATTAGAAACCCGAGCCTTTAACACAATCGGGGCAACTTCCTCACTTTCCTTTATTTCCAAGCTCGATACACTCGCCTTTCTGCTAAGTGCATCGGCGACCACATTTGCTTTCTCGGGATGGTATTTAATTGTACAATCATAATCCTCTAGCTTTTCCATCCATCGCCGTTGCCTCATGTTCAACTCTTTCTGTGTGAAAATACTGAAGGCTCTTGTGGTCGGTAAAAATCTCAAAGGAAGTCCCGTTAAGATAATGTCTCCATTTCCCGAGAGCAAAGATCACGGCTGCAAGCTCTAGGTCGTGTGTTGGATAATTCCTTTCATATTCCTTTAGCTTCCGAGAAGCGTAGGCGATCACTTTTCCTTTCTGAGTCAAAACACAACCTAAGCCTTCTTTATAAGCATCGATGTACACTGCATATCCCTCTGAACCCTCGGGTAAAGTTAACACCGGAGCTGAGACTAACTTTTCTTTCAGAAAATTAAAGCTTTGATCACACTTCTCGTCCCAGACAAACTTAACATCCTTCTTTGTCAATCGGGTTAACGGCGCCGCAATCTTGGAAAAGTCCTGAACAAATCTTCTATAATAACCGGCCAATCCCAAGAAGCTTCTAATTTCCGAGGCATTCTTTGGTTTCTCCCACTTGAGCACGGCCTCGATTTTCGAGGGATCGACTTCCAACCCTTTTCCCGAAATTACATGTCCCAAAAAGGAAACCCGATCGATCCAAAATTCACATTTACTGAACTTAGCAAACAACTGATGCTCTTTTAAAGTCTGAAGAACGAGCTTAAGATGTCTCGCGTGCTCCTCGGCTGATTTTGAGAAAACCAGAATATCATCAATAAAAATCACCACGAACTTGTCGAGGAAAGGCCTGAATATCCGATGCATCATATCCATAAAAGCTGCAGGGGCGTTAGTTAATCCAAATGGCATAACTACGAACTCGTAGTGCCCGTACCGAGTATTGAATCCTGTCTTAGGAATATCCTCTGCTCGGATTCTCAGCTGATAGTATCCCTATCTTAAATCCAATTTCGAATAAACTTTGGAACCCTGAAGTATATCGAATAACTCCTCGATATGTGGGAGGGGATACTTGTTCTTGATAGTCATCCGGTTCAACTCCCTGTAATCGATACACATTCTTAAAGTCCCGTCCTTTTTCTTTACAAATAAAACCGGTGCTCCCCACGGCGAAGAACTTGGCCGAATGTACCCAACTTCCAACAATGCTTCCAGTTGGACTTTAAATTCTTTTAATTCAGCTGGAGCCATCCGGTAAGGAGTCTTTGAATACGGCTCAGCATTCGGAAAAAGATCGATCACAAATTCGATCTCTCGTTCAGGAGGCAAGGAATCCAATTTTTCTGGGAATACCTCGAGAAATTCCTTTACCACTTCGGTGTCCTCTAATTTCACCTGATCTTTTGGCTTGTTCAGAATATAGGCAATGAACCCTGTAGCCCCGTCTCTGACTAACTTCTGAGCCTCTGAAAACGAAAGTAGGGGTACGGTCTTTGAAGTACAACCCGTAGTAACCTCTGAACCCAACTGGACCTTCTTAGCTCGGCAATCTACGGTAGCACAATGCCTGTATAACCATTCCATCCCCAATATAGCTCCGTATCTCTCCATCGGCATAACCATGAAATCTGTCAGAAACTCCCGGCCTTCAATCACCACTGGAACATCCCTGTAAACCTGATCCGTCTCTCGCCTACTACCGAAAGGAGTACTAACTAGATAGCGCACAGAAGTACACATAGCAGGCAAAGACAAAGTAATAGCAATAGAGTGCGCAAGAAAGGAGTGTGTAGCTCCTGGATCAAATAATGTATGGATGTTCGTGCCATGGATGCAAATAATACCTTCAACTACTGCGGCGGGGTCTATCTCTGCATCCTGCTCCTCTCCAGCGAGTGCATAAGCCCGAGCTCTCACCAGTGGCCTCGGTCCTGCAGGTGGTGGATCCTGACGATCCGGACAGCCGTCAACCATGTGCTCGTCACTCCCGCAAATCAAACACAAACCTAACCGGCGCCTGCAGTTGTCGTAGGTATATGTTGGAAGTCCACACCATCTGCAGCCCGGTCTCTGAGGTGGCTGGGGTGGTGCTGGAGCTCTCGGACCTCTCGGTAATGGCCCTTTCGCCTTAAGCTTCTTCCCGGGGTTCTTCTGAGCTGGAGGTGCAGAGTGAATCATCGGCCTCTTCCCTGAGCTCGATCCCTGACCTGCTCTCGAGCCCGAAGCCTATCCAATCCGCGAAGTAGCTTTCCTAGCAATATCCGAATCCTCAACTTTTAGGGCCTTAGTGGTAGCTTTTGCCCAGGTGCTCGTATTAGCTGCTTTCAGGGCATCCTGAATATCCGGTCTAAGTCCTTGGACGAACTGCATCGCCTTGTGAAAGTCATCATTCGCTATGTTGGGTGCATAGCGAGAAAGTCTCTCGAACTCGGCGATATACTGACCCACAGACCTGTCTCCCTGCTTTAGCTCGGTGAACTCTCTCAACCTGCGAGTACGGGTAGCTGGAGGAATATACTTGTTTCTGAACTCCCGTACAAATACCTCCCAAGTAATCTCGGTCCCGGCTGCCTCCAGAACAATCTGTGTGCTTTCCCACCAAGAATAGGCCTCGCCCTGAATAAGAGTAAGTGTACAGCGAGCCTTCTCCTGACTGTCACAAGGAATAAGCTGCCAAATCCTTTCGATCTCTTTCAACCACATCTCTGCCTGAATATCGTCGCCCTTGTAGAACTTCGGGGGACGCTGGTTCTGAAATTCTCGCAATATGGCAGAAATGGGGTTCTCCGGAGGTGCTACTGGTGCTGTAGGTGGTGGAGGAACCCTGTCCTGTAGCCTCTGATCAATTAGCCCCACTACCGCGTTCATAAAATCCTGGGGCTGTGCCTGAGCAGGCGGAGGAGGTGGTGATCTCTCGCGGCGATGATGTCGGCGGTGACGATGCCTGTGCCTCGAGGATCGGTCACAAGAACGTCTGTCATGCTCCATCCTGAAATTAGATCACTAAACATGCGTGGCTTGATCAATAAATGCAAATGTGTGCATACAATTTCCATAATATCAAGTATCACATGTTCAAGGAAGATCAAGTAGCTCAATTAATGCAAAGAAATGAGTAAATCAGGTAAGTCAACCAAATGCAGACTCCCAAATACCACATAATCCTATGCCGAGCGACCTAGACTGACTTGACACGACTCGAGAACCTCGGTTTTGCAACCGAGCTCTGATACCACCTGTAGATGTAGCACCCTAACCCCCAGGGCACTACATCTCCCGCACTATAGCCTCGATCCACGTATGAAATGGAAAGTCCATACATAAACCAAAACTATAGCGAACGGGTGACAAATAAAATGACGAGCTAGACGGGACACTCTCCCCAACTTAAACCAGGGTAACCAAGATAATGAAAGCGGAAGCAATAAGATCATTCATACGTATAGGTACCATATTTATTGAATAGATACTTATAGATACCAATTTATCTATCAATACATTATCACCTCTTGATAATACACATATTCAAGTATCCAAAACGTGACAATAATTATCATAAAATGAAACTAGCATAAGACTATACAAAAGGGTATGAGACTAGACCCGTGGAAATGCAAGACTCGAACAACTCCCGCCTAGCACGACCACGCTCAAAGGGTACCTGAAAAGTGAAGTAGCAGTCTACCGAAGACTGAGTGATGGGCAATAAATATGTACAACACACAACACATGCAAGGTGTAGCCTCGGGTGAAGACTTTGGAAATGAAAGGAATATATAATTCAAGAAACTTAATCTTTGCCCGAGATTACAACCAATCACTTTAACATTTTAGCTTAACCATTTCATGAACATGTGACCCCGGCGAGTAGGGGCGAATCTCCAACCATAACACCAAACGTGACAATACGTGCTTGCCTTATCAATTCAATACATGATCATGTAATTTCATTTAGTGCTCATATAGACAATTCCATGCTTGAAATCATGCGATAACCCGAGGATAACCCGACATGCCGGATTAATCCCCAGTCTCCTTCTTCCTCCGGGTGATAGCGAGTTTGCAAGGCTCGACTATCCACGACATGGTGTGTGTAGAGGACATGACCCTCTAGACACGGAACTCCTTCCACCACTAATCTCCTAGTGGCTTCGGGGGTGATCCCAACAATGTGAGGATAATTCAGGAGTTACCCGTCAGCCCTTGTTTTCCCGGTTGGCTCAAGAATTACCCTCGGGCCCACGTGCAATCATGTACTCGCCAAACATGCTTGAAATCATGACTTGCTTGCTTGAAATATTCATGGTTTTGAAATCATTTATAAATATAGTATATTTTGGCCGAAATAGCACATAAGGGTGGTAGGGTTCTATATACATAACCTAAAACCTCACCTTTCCTGCAAAATACAATAAAGAAGTGTTCTAAGGAGCTTGCTCCCCGTCCACGCCCTCGTGACCTGTGCAAATACGACGTATATACGTGAAACATGACCTAAAATGACCAAAATATGACGAACGGCGGAAATGTATCGAGACGACCACGAAAATACAATGTGGCATGATAACATGTTGTTTCACTTCATATTAGCACATATTATAGCAATTCGGGGTCAAAGAAGTCGTTGGATCGAGGGGTCATTTTCGTAATTTTATGCAGTGAATTTTGTTCTGCAAGTCAGGTGGGAACGGCCGTTCCGGTCCCCTTTGCAAAATGGAAACGGTTGTTCCCATAACCCCCCAAAACGTGCCAACGTTTTTCCCATTTTAAAACGCGCCTAGCTGGGAACGGCCCTTCCGGCTCCAAGGCCAAAATGGGAACGACTGTTCCCGTGGTCGGCCGCCTATTTTCAGTTTAAAAGAGGGGAACGCCCGTTCCCACCATGCCTTGAGGCAGGGAACGGCCGTTCCCTGTTTCTGCAACTTACAGAAGCAGAGCAAAACAGGGGATGGCTACGGGAATGCAAACAAACCACCCAAAATTCCATTTTTGATCATCAAAGCCAAAGTTTTCTGGGAATATGCATGCATACAGGTTCATAAGATGATAAATTAACACTTAAACACTTAAAACACCATATATCATCAAGAAATCCAAGTTTCAAGCTTACGATCAAACTTGATCATTCAAGCCAAATATCCAAGAATTCAAGCTATAAATCATGCCATAATTCATGAAATGATCACATAATCATGCTTCTAATTCTAATTCATCATTTAGCATATAATTTCCAAACCCTAACCACATCAAACACAATCAAGAATCATCACTTCCATGCAACCAACCTTTAAAAGCTAAGGAATGAAGAAGATGGATGAAGATGATAATCAATTTGCCAAAACTTGGATGATTTCTTGAAATCTTGATGATTGAATGGAAAAATCACTTTCTTCTCCTTGCTTCTTGATACCGAGAGAAAGAGCAAGTGGTTGGGAGATTTTTGGATTAAAAATGGATCAAAGAAGAAGCTTGGAGATGCATTACGTAATTCATCATCCTTGATTTTTGTGACTTATGCTAATTGCCATTTAATCCTTTATTTTATGAAGTCATGCGATCAAGTATACAACAATTTAAAATATGTTCAATTAAGCCCTTGCAAAGTTATGCACTTAAGTCCCTAAAGTTTAAAGAACAATCAAGTAGGGATAATTTGGTAATTTGAATCACTCTCGGTAGTGATTCCATGCAATACATATTTTCCGTGTCGTGAAATAATATTTTCTATGATATAAATCAAATAATTAACATAAAGGATGTTTCATGAATTTTTATAAAATTATGAGATGCCACCTAAAATAGTATGAAATTAAAGAAAGAAAATAAAATCCTACGCTCAAACTCACACGTGGCGTGCTTACCTGTTCATCCGGAAACGGGGCGTTACACCCAGAGTTGTAGTTTCCCCATTTTGCATTTTTTAATCAACTCTCTAGTAAAAGGAGGTACTCCTTAATTACTCCATGGTGGTTTGTTAGATTGGAAAGAGGGACAACCAGATTTAACAGCAAAGGCGAGCTCATTGAACCAAGCACCACCATCAACGAGTGAACGGGATTAACGGTTTCTCATAAACTTCAAAGTAGAGGCTCCAAATAGTAGATGAATTCGTGTCAATTACTAAAAGAAAATCCATGGCTTCCTCATTCTCACATGAATCAGAAAACACACCCCTGTCCGGTATATAATACAGGCCGTGTTTTTTTACTATTTTATTTTATTATCTTCAACTAACAGAAACGTAATATGTTGAAACACCCAAGATCACGTTTCTTCCTCCTCAATCAACAGATATGTACTATAATCCACATTCCTTAAATATATATGCACCGTAATCTCATCCCTTCAAAATGTAATGTGCCCTATCCTTTACATTGACAAAACGAGTATCCAAGTACTGGAAAGAAAAACTGTATCCAAGTACATGAAAGAAGGAAAGATAGAAAACAAGTATCCATTACATTTGAAGGAAAGATCAAATGGGGACAGATTAGGGGACTTCAAATGGGGACAGATCAAGATTAAATGGGGACAGATCAGGGGAGTGATTAGGGGACATGTCAGGAGGCCACGGAACCTTTAATTCCTGACACCGTTTTGGATGTAGGATGAACTCACCATCCAGTGAGTACATGATTAACATATCTCCTTCCATAAGGCTATGGAGATCAAAAAATTGATTTAGTTCATCTTCAGTCAAGAGATACTCATTACCACCTTGATGCAACCTCATCGTCAGTGTGATCTCACCTAGTCCTTGGGCTAGCACATTAAAAGCTTCTTCTTGTCCCAAATAGCGCCTCCTTGGGATAGTGCGTGTAACAGCCCAAAGACCCGCCCTTCAATATTGTCCGCTTTGGCTGCAGATATCCTGCCCACCTCACGGTTTTACGTTTTCCCTGCCGATGGCCGATCCAGGAAAAGGCCTCTACTCAGGGGAGGGACCTCAACCTCCTTTTAAGGCAGACATCTTGGCCTCTCCAATCCGATGTGGGATCATTACAATCCACCCCCCCCCCCCCCATAAGGGCCCAGTGTCCTCGCTGGCACACCGAACCCGGGTCCCTGGCTCTGATACCACGCAAGAATGTAGCACCCCGGAGCGAAGGGCACCACATCCCCCGCACCATAGTCCGACACATGAGACGAAATGGGGACTCCGCTCACGCATCAAGCCTTGGCGAACGGGTGACAAACAAAACACAACCTAAGCTAGGCGGTCTAGACCCTACTCAGAGTGCGCAATAAAAAAATAAATAACGAATGGGGAAGCACCGGGATTTCAAATAACCAAATATATATGCTTTCCAACTAGGGGTAAATAAAATAATTATACATGTCATGCCCAACCCGGGCCAAATTGAGTCATACAACTAACTAAAATCCAAAATTCTAAGACGAGAGCTTTTACATATTTCAAAAACTAGCAAAATGCGAAAAGAAACAAAATACAATGCATGGGACTCGAGCTATCCCCAACCACGACACAAGACAACCGCCTAGCTCAAATCTCCAAGCACCTGCAACTCAAAAAGGGGAAAACAACCACGAGGGTCAGTCCTAAAGACTGGTGAGGGGGCTAACACACGCACCCTTACATAGATAAGAACAAAGCATAATCAAAGCTGAAGGGGGTTCATGAACCGGGTGTGGTTTTTGGCAATCTAAAACATTTTGACCCGTGATACTACGTATAAGAAAAAAGGGGTTTAAGGCCGAAGGCCAAAATTGACCAAATTTTAAAGTTTAGAAATCCACTCCCGTTTCATAACCATAAACAAAGCATAATAACTCGGCGAGAACGAGTTCTAACCCACTTACTCCATAACCTAAGCAAAACAAAGTACATAAATCAATCCCACCTTTACACCGTTTTGGGAGAGAGGCGCTACCCCTCAAACCCCACTTATAAACTGAATGAAATGGGGGATCCGCCCGCTCCTTCGACGGGTCACGTAGCACGCCGTCGGCTCAAGAAGACCCGCCTTCCCCTCGACCTCCCGAGGATGGGCTAAGTCTCCCTTTTGTGGAGTTGTGTTGATGAGAGAGCCCGGCGACCCCACGGCCGACCCGAGATCACATACCACTACTCCGGGGCCCAAACTTACACTTATACTGATCACGAAGATTATCTCGCTCACACACACACACACTTACCAAAGCTTTTCAAGAGAGCAACGAAAATAGAGTGTATATACGTATAAAAGCGTTTTCAAAGTCTCGTAACAAAACAGGACATATCCCACAAAATACGTATTAAACACGTATCTAAATACATATATATATATATATATACATCGCATGCGGGTTCAAAATACAAATTAGGGTTGTAGGTCATATTAACTAAAAGAACAAAACCTCACCTTCAAGACGAAGCAGGGACAAAAGAAGAGCAAAAGGATGCTCACGGAACCACGTCGTCACCCCCAAGACGAACCACTGGACAAAACAAATAACAGAAACAACCTTAGACTCAATATGAACCAATTAGACGCTCGGCGATGCATATGGGTGCATATGATGCAATGTATTTCAAATAAGCTCATACTTAGGCATATCGAGGCAAGTAAAGAAATATCACACAAATAATTCAAGAATTAAATTCACTACTTATCAAATAAACTCATAAAATACCATATTATGGCTTATCTCAAGCATTCATAAGTTCAAGTTATAAAGAGAGCAAGAAATGCAAGAAAACGTTAAATGTACCACTTAAGATCATATCTCGTATAAAATAAATTCATGAAGTCAATATAAGACATTTAACATATTCACTTAACATACAAGTCATAAAAGAGACAAGAGATTGGCTTATTAAACAAATAGACAAAGTTCTAATTCATTCAAGCATATAGAAAAATACTTAAGTCATTTAAAGGAACGTGAGAGCATAATTAATTGAGCATCTAAATTAAATCTAAATTTCAAATTATACAAGGTATCACATGCAACTCATATTAAATTAAATTCATAAAATCCAACCAAGAATTTTAACATATCATATAACAAGTTAATATTATAAACAAATCGATTCATAAAATTAAATAAAGTTTATAGCACATATCACTCATTTAAAATAAATACATAAATTAAACTAAGGTTCATAGCATATCATACAAATTAATAAACAAATTTAGCATATATTATATATATACATGCACATGCACGTAACAACACACACCACCTGATGGGGTCAAAATACGATCGTCCCACATTAAGACACGTGGCATCACCGAGATGATGACATCTGTCTCCCCAAGACTGCACCATCAGTTCACGAGCGCTGAGCCCAACGAGCGCAGATCTTCTTCAGGAGTTAAGCCCAACGAGCGCTATCACTCCAACGAGCGTCCTACACACCAAACGATGGGTACGCCTACGTGCCAAGGGAGCCCTCTTCGAGCGTCACACTCCCTCAGAGTGGCCTCTCCTTTGGCTCGTCACTGGAATTGGAGCCAACATTCCCCTCAGTGGATATCTTGGCCTCCAAGACTCAAGGTTGTCACGAGCGCGCTCTCAAGCCCTCATTACCAACCTCCCACATGGCTCTCTGACACAACGTACATGCCCGCGCACCTGCCACTGTTGCTAGCACTAACTTTTGGGCCGCTTTTGCAGAAGATTCCTCCTAGGTTTCTCTCTCGCAGCGCCACGTGTTAGGGCAACATTCGGCCAGGACCACTTGAGGCAAATGACCAAAGGGCCCTTGACCCTCAACTATAAATAACCCAAGTCATCTTCTACACTGTAAGCATTCTTTAAGCTTTCTTCATCACTGCAACTGTGACTGAACTTACATTTTCTTCATACACTGAACTGACTTGAGCGTCGGAGAGCCAAACTGGGTATCACCCCCAGTTCCCCCAGCTTGGCCTTCTGACTTTCTTGTGCTTGTCCTAACAGGTTGAACTCACTTCCACTTTTCCGGCGAAGCTCCGGTGGTTTCCTCCACAAATATAAATTGTAAAGTGATCGGATTCGGACCCATCCATTTCCGGACCCATCATTTTTGGCGCCGTCTGTGGGAAACCAGTCCTTCGTCTTCTTCCTTTCTTTTGTTGGTTGAAAAGCAAGCACCCCCTTTACCTTTAGCAGTCATGGTTGCCACGAGATCTGGAGCTGTGGGAGGAGGAGATAACACCTCCCATGATGCAAATATTGTTATTCCCTCCACCATTACTGGTGGAGCACCACCGCCTTCCGCCGCCGCTGGGGGAGCACCTCCTACCGCGGGAGTGACTCCGCAAGCTGAGACTCCCGTACCACCACCTGCACCGCCGGCACTGCAGATTCCCACCACCGCTGGAGGGATCTCTCTTTCTGCTCCTCCGCCGCTAGCCCAGAACTCCTGGATTCATCCCCAGCTGAATCCCGGAATGCAGAGTTATATGATGCCACCTCCAGGCTATACTCTCACTCCGGCCGCCATGATGCCGCCGGTCCAACCATATCACGCCGGCCAGATCCAGCTCCCAGTGGTGGTTCCCAGGGAGATTGAAGGAGTGGAGCTACCACCGTTGACCACTCAACAGCTACGGGCTCTCTATGCCCAGTGTGAGGTTCAGGCGGCTCAGGGGGCATGGGAAAGATTCCATTCCATGTATTTCCCCTCTGGGCAGGCCACTCAGATTGCCGCCCCTTTGGGCGGACAACAGAACTTTCCCCTCAGAGAAGCTCAGGCTGTCTTGAGGGCACAACCACCACCACCACCAGCCAGAGAAGTGCCCCAGCAAGAGGGCAACGAGCGTGCCTCCGTGGGCAGAGACAAAGAGCCCACGGAGCGAGTGAACGAAAATGAAGGAGACTCTCATGTCTCCAGGAGGGGCTCACGAGCCCATAAGGACAAGCAAGTTGAAGTAAATCCTGACGTCCTCGCGGCTGTGCAAGACCAGCTACAGGGCCTCAAGGATATCGTGGGACAGCTCTCACGAGGGCGCTCAACTCAGATCTCCCATAGTCGGGATGAACGGGTTGACGCCAGGAGTACCCGCACCAAGGACCCTCCACCAAGGGTCCCCCGTCGAAAGGAGCCGGAGGAAAACTTCGGCACGTACGAATACCACCCATTGGCGAGGGGTTCACCCCTCGTCGAAGAAGTTCTGATGGCCCAAGCAGGAATGGCCAAAGTCCCCACATCCATCAACAGATACGACGGGACAACCGATCCAGCAGAGCACTTGGATCATTTTGTGCATCTCATGCACCTTTACGAGCATTCCAGCCATTACTGGGCGAAAGTGTTTGTCACTTCTTTGGTAGGGATGGCTCAAGAGTGGTACAAGCGCCTGCCGCCGCGCTCGATCCACTCGTATGAAGAACTGGCCGATGCCTTCCTCAATCATTTTAATTCTTTGAAGGCGCCAGTCACCGCACCCACAGCCCTTTACAACGTGGTGCAAGGCAAGAGCGAGTCACTGCGCTCGTTCTTCGCCCGCTTCAATAAGGAGATCTTGCAGGTGGAAAGGCCCTCGATGGACTTCTTGATCCCGGTACTCTTTCAGGCTGTGGATCACAAACAATATGTGAGCAAAAAATTTGCTGATGCCATCGTGGAGAGAAGGCCTGGGACCCTCATGGGCCTGAGAGAAATAGCCGAGCCGTTTTTCGCGCTCGAAGATATGTATGGGACGAATGGTCCCCGACATCACAGCCCGACCCGGAACGAGCGACCTCATCACGAGCGGGGGCGAGATGTGGCAGTCAAGAAAGAGCGCCCTCAAGAGCGCAGGAGGTCGCCACCACCCCCTCGTCGATTCGAGCGCATTCCGCTCACCCGGCCAAATTCAGAAGTCTACAATCTCTCCGATAAAAAGCTCTTCAAAAGACCCATCAAAATGAGAGAAACAGACTCACTCAGGCGCTCGAACAAATACTGCGCCTTCCACAAGCAGAGAGGGCACGACACGGATGAGTGCCGGCAGTTGGAGGCTGAAATCCAAAGGCTCGTTGCAGGGGGCCACCTGAAGGAGTTTGTCCGGGTGCTCGAGCGCTACGATGAACAATGCAATGAGCGCTCCGGAAGGAGAAGAAGGAGTCCTTCCCGGTCAAAGAGCCCAAGGGGTAGGGGACCCCCTGAAAGCAGCAGCCGCCGAGGCAACAAAGGCAAAGCCCCTGAGCAAGAAAACGAGCCCTTCGCAGTCATAAATATGATTGCGGGAGGTTCATCAGGAGGGGATTCAAACGCCTCTCGACGGAGGCACGTTCGGAGCTACAACCAACGCCCAGCAATGCCCAAGCCTATCTACGCTATCCAGAGATCAAGCGCTCCAAAATCAAGAGAAAATGATGTAATAGGCTTTGATGATAGGGATCTAGAACATATTGTAACGCCCCATGGGGAGGGTGTCACCTCAGATTGCCCCATGGTGGTTAGTTTAGATGTTCATAACCATGTTGTAAAAAGGGTATTGGTGGATAGTGGAAGCTCAGTTAATGTTTTGCCTTACTCTACTTTCTTAAAAATGAAGGTTGATCTCCCGCTCGAGCCTCTCAAAACAGCCCTCATTGGCTTTGGAGGCTCGGAAGTGGTCCCACGAGGGCAAATACGTTTGGCTACATCATTCGGCCGAGCCCCTCAACGCAAAACACTCTTGGTGACGTACGCGGTGGTGGAGATTGATATCCCTTACAACATCATAATTGGGCGCCCAGCCCTCGTGGATTTCAAAGCCATCATCTCCACCTACCACCAGAAGATTAAATTCCCTACTTCCGAGGGCGTGGGAGAAGTGCTGTGCAATGTTCGAGAGGCTTGGGAATGTTACATGCTGTCCCTCAGAAAGCCAAAAGCGGAGAAAACCTTCCAGATTGGTTCCACCAAAAAGTCCGTAGATTTCCCCAACTTGGATGAGGATAGCCCAGCACGGAAAAGGGCAAAATTGAACAAGAAGAAGAACAAGAAGAAGAGAGGAAACAACGAGGAGAATCCCCTCGAGAATGTTCCCCCAGGGACCGTTGGCGGATCGTCCTCAGAAGGAGACGAGCCGGGAGAGAATGAACCAGCCTCTGGCGATCGTTTGACGGGAAAGAAGAGGGCGCTCGAACTTCCTCGCCCTGAGGTAAGAATCGAACCCTCGGAAAAATTCCTCACCATTGAGCTGGAGCCTGGAAACAAAGACAAGACTACACAGATAGGCTCAAACCTCTCAGGGCCTTCTCAGATCATGATGATCGATTTTCTAAGGGAGAACAAGGATGTATTCGCGTGGAAAGCCTCTGATCTCACCGGGATTGACCCAAGCGTCATTGTCCATAGGCTTAATGTGGATCCATCTTTCAAGCCCATCAAGCAGAAAAAGCGGGATGTACATGGCTTTCGGAAAAAAGTCATTGAAGAGGAAGTTAATAAACTCTTGGAGGCTCAATATATCGAGCCCATCTTGTACCCGGAGTGGTTATGCAATGTCGTCTTGGTGCCCAAGAGCGCAAATAAGTGGCGCATGTGCAATGATTTCACGGATCTCAACAAAGCCTGCCCAAAGGATCCTTACCCGCTACCTCGGATTGATCAATTGGTGGATTCGACCGCTGGTTGCGAGCTCATGAGCATGATGGATGCTTTCCAGGGATATTACCAGATCTTTATGGCCCCGGAAGACCGCCCCAAAACTTCGTTCGTCGTCCATATGGGGGTGTATTGCTTCTTAGTCATGCCCTTTGGACTTAAGAACGCCGGAGCTACATATCAGCGGCTCGTAAACAGGATGTTTGAAAAAGAAATTGGAAGGTCCATGGAGGTCTATGTGGACGATATGATTGTCAAAAGCGAGCGCCAGGACTCCCATTTGGAAGATCTCAAGCGCACCTTTTCAATCTTGCGCCAATATGGAATGAAGTTGAACCCCTCGAAATGCACCTTTGGAGTACAAGGGGGAAAGTTCTTGGGATACATGGTCAGTCAGAGAGGAATTGAGGCCAATCCGGAGAAGATCAAGGCCATCTTGGAGATCCCCTCCCCTCGAAATTTGCGGGAGGTGCAGGTCCTGGTAGGCAAAATCATCTCATTGAACAGGTTTATTTCGCGCTCGGCGGACAGAAACCTTCCCTTCTTCAAAATTTTGAGGAACGCACGTAACTTTACTTGGACCGAAGAATGTGAAAAGGCGCTGCAGGATATGAAAGCTTACTTATCGAGCGCGCCACTGCTGACTAAGCCCGTCGAAGGTGAGAGATTATTCATGTATCTTTCCGTTTCTCCAGAAGCCACAAGCGCCGTTCTGATCGCTGTGCGGGAACGGAAACACTTACCCGTATATTACCTGAGCAAAACCTTGCAAGGAGCTGAAAAGAAATATTTGGAGATTGAGAAATTTGCGTTCGCTCTTATTAACGCCTCAAGAAGGCTAAGGCCTTACTTTCAAGCGCACTCAATAACAGTTCTCACCGACCAACCCTTGAAGCAAGTGTTATCCAAGCCGGACGTATCTGGCAGATTAATCAAGTGGGCCATCGAATTGAGCCAGTTTGACTTATGCTTCGAACCCAGGACCGCGATACAAGCTCAAGTTGTGGCGGATTTGTTGGTTGAACGTTTTGGTTTCGAGCCCACCGTTGCGGAGAATGAGGGGTTATGGGCACTGCACACAGATGGTTCCTCAACCTCTCAAGGGGGAGGAATAGGAGTGGCCCTCAGAAGCCCCGATGGGATTGAACTGGACTTTGCGATCAAGCTGGACTTCCAAGTCACTAATAATGAAGCGGAATATGAAGCCCTCGTGCAAGGGTTGAACATAGCTTTTCAGAATGGAGCCTCCAGAATCACTGCTTACGTGGATTCACAGTTAATAGCGAGCCAGATTGAAGGAACATATGAGGCTCGAGAAACCACCATGGTACAGTACCTAAAGAAAGCCAGAGAAATCATTGGGAAGTTCAAGGAATTTCACCTACTTCAAGTGCCGCGAGGAGAAAACGAGCGTGCGGACGCTCTGTCCAAGTTTGCTTCAGCTTTAGAAGGCACTTCCGAGCGCTCTGTTACGTTCCTCAGAACTGAGGAACCTTTGATCAAGGAAAGGGTCGCCACCGAGATGGTCGCCATGATTGATCCAAACGAGCCCTGTTGGCTTGACGACATCATCATTTTCCTGAGGGATGGAATCACTCCAACTGACAAGGTGGAAGCCAGGAAAGTCAGGAATAAGGCCCCTCGTTTCGCTCTGGATCCCGAGGGGAGATTGTTCAAAAAATCATTTCAAGGACCCCCAATGAGATGCCTAAGGCCCTCCCAAGCGAAGGAAACGCTAGAGCTCATACACAATGGAAGTTGCGGGAATCATTCCGGAGGGCGTATCTTAGCGAAGAAGATTCTGAGAAGTGGGTTTTATTGGCCTACGGTTCTCCAGGATGCCATTGAATTCTCGAGGAAGTGCCCCAAATGCCAATTTCATTCAAATCTCCCTCAATTGCCAGCCGCACAAATGATCCCAATAGATGTCTCTTGGCCTTTTGACCAGTGGGGAATAGACATTGTGGGCCCCTTGCCCATGGCTGCGGGACAAATGAAGTTTGTCATTTTAGCCGTCGATTACTTCACCAAGTGGGCCGAGGCTGAAGCCGTTGCAAAAATCACTTTCAAGGTTGTAAGGGACTTTATTTGGAAGAACATCATTTGCAGGTACGGAATACCGAGGGTGCTCATATCTGACAATGGATCCCAGTTCATAGCAGCTGACACACGAGAGTGGTGTTCTGAGTTGGGGATAGAACAGCGATTTACCTCTGTAGGACATCCACAATCTAACGGACAAGCAGAAGTTACCAACAGGATCATTTTGCAACATCTGAAAACCATGCTTGAAAGCAAGAAAGGTGAATGGGCTGAGGAGCTGCAAGGAGCGCTTTGGGCTTATCGCACCACCCCACGAGCAGCCACTGGAGAAACCCCGTACGCGCTCGTTTATGGATCAGAAGCAATGATACCAGCGGAGATAGTAAATGAATCCGCTCGTGTCGGCTATTTCGAGCCGCAGCTCAACGATGACAACAGAAGCTTGGAGTTGGACTTGCTGGATGAAAGAAGAGAACGAGCGTGGGCTAAGATCCACCACTATAAAGCCTCTGTAGCCCAACAGTACAACAAGCGTGTGAAAGAAAGAACTTTCCAGCTGGGAGACTTGGTTTTGAAGAAAGTGGAAGTATCCAAACACGTGGGCAAGTTGGACCCCAATTGGGAAGGCCCATTCAAGGTCATACAACTCAGAGCTAACAACACTTACACCCTGGAGACACTTCAAGGTGAGCGCTTGCCTCGCCCTTGGAACGCATGTAACCTCCGGCGGTTCTATGTTTAAAAGCTCTTTGCGAACTCTGATGTAACAACCCTCTCTGACGGGTTCTATGTACTTCAAACCAAAGTGAAAGGTAACATAATCTTTTTAATTTCTTTAATATTCCTGTTTCTTTGGTTGCTTGAATGGATAAGTCCCACGACCCTCGTCTTCTCGAGCGTGGTTGGCAGCCCATTCCAATATGAATGTTGTTTTCTCTTATGGGTTACGCTGGCCAGCAATCTACTCCACATGGGGGGACGCCCTCATAAGGATAGACTGGTTACGCTCACAACCAATTAGGCAAGACGGAAGGGGATCGCGAAGAAAATCCTAGTAGGCCTTGGCTGTTGCTTACAACGCCTTGCGCTCGAAAACGGGATCTCCCACGAGAACGCATCCTAGTAGGCCTTGGCTGTTTCTTACAACGCCTTGCGCTCGAAAACGGGATCTCCCACGAGAACGCATCCTAGTAGGCCTTGGTTGTTTCTTAAAACGCCTTGCGCTCGAAAACGGGATCTACCACAAAAAAAAAAAAAAAAAAAAGGTCCTAGTATGCCTTGGTCGTTTCTTAAAACGCCTTGCGCTCGAAAATGGGATTTCCTGCAGAACCAAGAAATGATAAGAGCCAGAGCGCTCGAATGATGGCCTCAGAATCAAAAAGGAATTGCTCAAGTCTTGAGTGAGGGCAACCACTCAATAAGACCCTCACAAATACAAACGACTTAGCAAAATCCCCCAAGGGCGGAAAGAATGTCACAAATCTTGAGCGTAGGGGCAATCCCACAGTAAGACCCTCACAACCGCTCAAGACTTAGACAAATTTTCAAAAGGAAAAGTTTATGCAAGTCTTGAGCGTAGGGGCAATCTCACAATAAGACCCTCACGATCGCTCAAGACTTGTGTCAAAGACAAAATTTATACAAGTCTTGAGCGGGGGGGCAATCTCACCATAAGACCCTCACAAGCGCTCAAGACTTAGGCAAATTTTCAATTTCAAGAGCAAAAACAAAATTTATGCAAGTCTGGAGTGGGGGGCAATCTCACAATAAGATCCCCACGATCGCTCAAGACTTAGACAAATTTTTCATCCCAGAAGCAAAACATCATCACAAGGAATAAAGCATTCACAGGAGTATACTACACAATCTTATTATATAATTCATAAAGGAAATGAAGAACAAAGGTATGGAAAACGGAATCTTTATTCATTAGCAAAATGGAATTACTACAAAGCAAAGGGGCTCAAAGGCCCATGGAATTCTATTACAAGAAATAGCAGAAAAACTGAGAAATACAGGAAAATTGATAAAGGAAGGATTTTAAGCAGCTGGGGCGATGTCCTCATCAACAATCACCAGAACAGGGCCTTGAGCTGGGCCATGAACTGGACCCTCAGGCTCTTGCGGATCGTTGGGGACATTGGCATCTGGGGCAGGCGCATTGGCATCTGGAGCGTTGGCGTTTTCAGCGACTTGAACTGGGGCATCCTCTATGAGCGGCGCCTGTGGCTCGTCTTCATGAGCATCAGATGGACCCACACCCCCTTCCCTGTGGGCATCGGTGTACTCATCCTGGATCAGTTTCACCAGGAAGTCGTACTCCATTTCCGCTATGCTGTCTGCGGGGTCGTTGGGATCCTCTTCTGCCTCCTCACAGCGCTCATTAAACATGAGCCCCGTACCCTCAGCGCCCTTCATTGCTGGATCTGTCAGTCCTTTGTGGATGCCCTGATCCACTGCCAGGTTGAAGGCATTTTGAGCCTCGTCCAAGCAGTGTAACGAGGCCGCGAAGTTGAAAGCTTTGGAATGACAGAACTTGATCAACGCCTCCTTGGTCGCACGCTCTAAGCTCCGAGGCCACTCGCTAACAGTATCATTAAACTTGCGCTCGGCCTCCAGAGCCCTTGCTCTCAAGCTCTCCCTCTCTGCCTCAGCCTTCTTGACCCGCTCGTTAGCTTGGGCCAGCTCGTTGCCCAAACGGATCCGAGCGCCGTCCACAGCCACAAAGTCCTCCTTCAGCTTTGACAGCTCCTCTTCATTTTTGTTGTACAAACCCTTGAGGGTTTCGTACTTGGCTATCTCAGCATCCAGCTCCCCTTGGATATGGGCCGGATCATTCGAGCGGGCAACCTTCTTGTATTTGGCTTTGCGCTCGGCGTAGGTGGAGGCTCGCATTTGCACATTCTGGAGCCGGGGGAGAACTTGCTGCGTAAACGAGAGGAAAAGTGTTAGCAAAAAAATAGTGATTTACGGAAAAGAAAAGAAGAATGCAAGGAATGGAGACTTACGGAAATCAGGGCGTGGGCTGCATCGAGCGTCACCTTCTCTACAGACTCATTGTAGAGATGCCTGTGGTCTGCTGAGAATTGAGCCCGGCTGAACAAATCCTGAGTAAGACTAAGGGCGACCGAGCCCGGCCTCAGCAAAACCGGCCCGCCGTCGGGAGCGCCCGAAAAGTCTCTGTCCCCTCGACGGGGGAACTCCCACAAACGCTCTTCCTCAGAAGAGGAAGTGTCCCCCTCACCCCTTGGGCCCTCGGCAACTTGCTTCCCTTTGCCCGTGATTGCGGCAGAATCGGGCATTCTCTTCCTCTTGCGGGAAGGTCTATTTGCGCTCGCGCTCGGAGGAGCTTCAGTACTCGCCAAAGTGGTGTTTGGCCTCGTTGGTTCTGCAGGAAGGAGAGGTTGAACATCTCCTGCTCTCTCCGATCGCCTGGTCTCCCTGGGGACCAATCTACGTTCCCCTCGGCCGCGAGGGCGTTGCACCTCAGGGTTGGCGCTTGAACTGGCACCCCCACGAGCGTCCCCTCTATCATTGCGGTTACGGGGGCGTTGGGGCTCGCGCTGTTGGTTCCCCTGGGTGGCTTGATTCCTCTGAGCGTTGGCGAAACGAGCCGCTTGTCTGATTCCACAGGCCATTTCTAAGATAGCGGCTCCTGCAGAAACGAAAGTACGAGGGTTATAAATCCTTGAACAAGAATTGTTAAGTGCAAATTACAAGTACAAGAAAAGCAGTTAGTATTCATCCCTATCTAAAGTTAGTGCCCTAAGAATCTAACCATCTCTCTCTATGTCACGAGCCGGAGGGTTGTCAAGGAAATAGGGATTGTCAGTGAGGCCACACAGGAACATGAGCTCCTCGTCATCTATCCAATCCTTTGCTTGAATAAGATGGCCCTCGTCCCTCAGTATGGCTGCCAGATTTTTGGCCCAGCCTTTGGGGAGTATGGGTTGCAGCCGGCTCTTGGCAAACGAGCTCCAATGAGTGATCACCCCGAAGCCCTCTTCTGTTGGGGCCTTGACAAAGATGAATTTTTCCTTCCAGTTGGGGCCATAAGTGCTCGAGGGCGAGTTAATCAACTTCATGTGGGCCTTCGCTTGGACGTAGTAGAAACCGGCCTCGGGGGATGAGCGGGAGGAACTGACCACCTGGAACAGGGCGTTGAAATTCCGTGAGTACGGCTCGTAGCCCATGGTCCTCATCAGAATTATGAAACAGGTCAGAAGGGCCAAGCCGTTGGGCACTATTTGGGAGGGGCAGAGGCCCAAATCATTCAGCAGATGGGCCAACGAAATTGAGATGGGAAACCTCAAGCCCCCTGAGCTGACCGAGGCTATGTACACTGCCATTTCTCCAGGAGGTGGATTATTGGCGCGCTCGTGGCTTTCTGGGATTCTCCACGAGTAGCGCTCGTCCCAGTAGATGGGGGCCATCATTGTCTTTACATCTCCCACAGTGACGGTGCTGGGAGTTTCATCAGGCGTGCGCTCGGTAGCCTGATAACCTGAGCCCTCCCCCTCGTTGGGTCCTTTGGATTTTTGGGCTCTTTTACTTTGGCTCTTGTCACGGGCCCTTTCTGAAGGCCCAGTTACGGCTTCCGCCACTGGAAGCGGATTTGCAACGGCCACAGTCACTCTGTGGCGGTGGGGATGTGTGGCACTTTGAGTTATGGGGAGGGAGACTCCTTGTCTGGTGACTCCTTGTCTTTCTGCCTCAATCACCAGATCCATCTCCTCAAAAAGAGGATCCACTCCGCCTGGGTTTCTATCTTCCATAGCCATTACCGCCGCCCCCAACTCTTCATCTCTGGGGGAATTGTGGGAAGAAGAACTATCGGTGGCCATCTCTTGGATTTCACGAGCAAATTCTTCAACATGTTGGTCGGCCATGGCAGAAACTGAGGATTTGGAGGTTTTTCTTGGAGAGAGTTTAAGGTTCAGAAAGGTAAAAATCTGAGGGATTACGAAGTCCTAAAGTCCGAATCTACGGTTAGCAAAGTTAGCAAGTTACAAGGGAGATTTACCTTGGAAGCTTTAGAGAAAACTGGAGAAGAGGTTGAAGATGCTGGAGATGCGAGAGAATTTTTCTTGCAAAGGAGACTTGGAAAGTTTTGAATGCGTAAAGAATGACAAGATTTCAGAATCCCTTATTTATAGGGATGGGAGTTGGTACCGTTTCAGGCAATAAATTCAAAATGGCAATCATTTCCCGCCTAGGAAACCGCCCACTTTATGGAACCGGCGCATGCTTCCCAATGCTCACGCGCCCCACGCGCACCCGCATTTAATGCTCTGACGTTTCAAGGGCTTCAGAATAGTACCAGCATTTAATGCAGAAGTGATACGAACGGTCAATTGAAGAGACCGCATTAATAGCACATTCAGAGGAAAAATTGCTCAACACGCCAAGTCCTATACGAGCGTTGGGTGCAAGAGATTGGGCGTGTCAAAATTCTACAGTCCTTATCATTAAGGACTACAGAATTGGGGGGCAAAATGATGGGGTCAAAATACGATCGTCCCACATTAAGACACGTGGCATCACCGAGATGATGACATCTGTCTCCCCAAGACTGCACCATCAGTTCACGAGCGCTGAGCCCAACGAGGGCAGATCTTCTTCAGGAGTTAAGCCCAACGAGCGCTATCACTCCAACGAGCGTCCTACACACCAAACGATGGGTACGCCTACGTGCCAAGGGAGCCCTCTTCGAGCGTCACACTCCCTCAGAGTGGCCTCTCCTTTGGCTCGTCACTGGAATTGGAGCCAACATTCCCCTCAGTGGATATCTTGGCCTCCAAGACTCAAGGTTGTCACGAGCGCGCTCTCAAGCCCTCATTACCAACCTCCCACATGGCTCTCTGACACAACGTACATGCCCGCGCACCTGCCACTGTTGCTAGCACTAACTTTTGGGCCGCTTTTGCAGAAGATTCCTCCTAGGTTTCTCTCTCGCAGCGCCACGTGTTAGGGCAACATTCGGCCAGGACCACTTGAGGCAAATGACCAAAGGGCACTTGACCCTCAACTATAAATAACCCAAGTCATCTTCTACACTGTAAGCATTCTTTAAGCTTTCTTCATCACTGCAACTGTGACTGAACTTACATTTTCTTCATACACTGAACTGACTTGAGCGTCGGAGAGCCAAACTGGGTATCACCCCCAGTTCCCCCAGCTTGGCCTTCTGACTTTCTTGTGCTTGTCCTAACAGGTTGAACTCACTTCCTCTTTTCCGGCGAAGCTCCGGTGGTTTCCTCCACAAATATAAATTGTAAAGTGATCGGATTCGGACCCATCCATTTCCGGACCCATCACCACACATGCATGCAAACACACTCACGTACCATGCACATGCATCTATTCCATATACTTCCGTGCATTAATTGTATATATACAAATATCATGCATTTCATGCTCAAAATTCATGCAAAACTTCATTAAAACAGTAGCATATTGACAGCAACTTTGAGTTGTGACAGCAGTTCGGTTTTGAGTCCAAAATCCTCCATTTTTCTTTCATAAGCTCAAGTTCATTAATGGTAGAAGTTAATACACATAGCCACCATGTATTTAATGCAAAGAAACGAGATAAAGGGACATAAATGAACTCATTCTCTAGCTTAGAACTCATAATAAACACATATGAGCATGTATTCAAAAATTTGGAGAAAACCTAACTATTCATGCCTCTCTTCAATCATGCATAAAACCTCAAGTATAAGACACAAAATGGAGCATATATTGAAACACAAATCATAAGGATTACGGATTTTACCTCAGATTGTTGAAGATCAAAGAAAGCTAGAAGATATTGAGCAAATCTTGAGCTTGAAGATGATGAATAGTGAAAATCCCTCTTCCTTGCTCTTGTGGATGCTGATCTCGTGTGAGGGAGGAAGAAAATGAGAGGATATATGGCTGAAAATGGCTTATAATTCAAAGAATTGGTGAAGGATGGGTCCCATAGCTCAAAATATAGGTCATAGGTGTGTAATAGGGCACGAGGGGCTGAAATTCGCGTCGTCGGAGGTCTAATGGCATCGAAAAATTACGAAACTAGTTCCATTGCATCCGGATCGTCGAAAGGAGTTGAACGCCAAAGACGGGACTCGAATCTGAGTGCCGTAGCTCAAGATACGAATTAAAATGTACACAAGTGTACTAAAATGACTCATTTTTCAAATGAGTCCAAAACTTTCAAAAAGTTGCAATTAAGTCCAAGAACCAAATTTCAATTAAGTCCACATATTATAAAATTGCACAATTACATCCTTAAATCACGTTTATCACATAATTCACGAAATTAGCATGCTCGGGAAATAAATTCATATAATATAAATTCACATATTACAAGATTTCAAGTAATTTAAACACTTAGGCACATTTTGACATTTAAATCAAATAATTCAAGTAGTTTCATATAATTACGTAACAATTAAAATAACACACCATTGCTTAATTAATTAATTTAAAAGCAAATAACACTCTCGTTACAACGTACCTGTAGGGCCGGACGATCGGGATGTTACAAACTCCCCTCCTTCAAAAGGACCTGTCCTCAGGTCCTAAACGAGATCTTGAACGACTTTGAAGACAAACTGAACTTCAAGCTTCCACTACCACACTCTAACCTCGGAGATCATAGGCTTCTAAGATATTACCTCCTTAATTAGCAAACCGGACACAAAGTCCAAGTCGTCTACTCCCACATCCCAAATTAAAGATTCGGGAGTAGTTGGAGAATCCTCATCCTTTGGCATATAGACATTATTACACAAAGTCCATAACATCCTTCTCATGCCACTACAACTGATACCCTAAAACTCGAACAACTTCATACCATGAGTGGGATTACTCGTGACCTTACACTTTCAAGGCGTATGCTACAACTCTTCTGCAGGTAACACACAACAAAGGCCTTCCTTTATGCCTCGGTTGGAAGCGAAGTAGCCTTCGCACCTCCAGTTAGGCAAAAGCCACTACCAAAGGTGACTCTCTTCAACCGCCTCTCCCCACTCAAAACCGTGCCTCTTAATTGTCCCACATGTCAACGGGTTGGCTTTCTTAAAGAAGATTACCTAGTATTCCCCGCTAACACGAGAGACTTCTTGCTTGAGGTAATTCTCGGCTCTTCTACAAGAAATATCAACGGACTAGCCTTCAATCTAACACCCGTAGATATCGTTGAGCCCCGAACGGACCTCCTAAAAGCAACTTCCCAGCTCAACGGAACCTAAGCACCTCCAAACCGCTCACCAGAAGCAGCTCGACCCTCACAACTCACCACTCTCACGGCCACTTAACTCGCTAACCCTCTTCAAGAAGAAAGTTCCACAACAAAAGCAATAAGAGCAACAACAACAAGCAACAAGCAATAAGAAACAAATAAGGGAGCCAATCTAAGCAAGTAAGTGGGTTTCCCCAAGATCAAAATATGCATGAGATGAGATGCCATGAATGCTTCGTGTACCTTTCACCGAAGTAGTGGGGTTAAGATTGGCTTGTCCTTGGCTTGGAATCGGAATCCCGGAGTTACGGTTCATTGAAGGTCTTATCTTGAATATGTATGGGCAACTATTCACCATGTGTCCGATCTCACCACACTTAAAGCAAGCACCTAACTTCTTCCGACATTGCCCTTCTACATGATTCGGACCCTTGCAATAAGCACATCGAATTGGAGCCGTCAGAGTAAGCTCCGGATTCGGTTTTGATTGTCGTGGCTTCTTCTTCTTCTTGGATGGTTTAACATCTTGAGAACCATGAGGCTTTTCTTGAGACATTGGCCTCTTGCCCAACCTTGAGCTCGAACCGGATCCTTGTCCTAATTGAAAAGTGTGGGATTTCAAAGGTTGCTTATCCATCTCATGTTGAACCACCTTTTTCATTGCCTCCGACCAATGGTTGACCGTTGAAGTAGGGAGGGTTTGTTGGATTTCACCCTTGAGTCCTTGCATGAAATTTTGGGCCTTAAGTCGGTAGTTATTAATAACCGGTGTGGCATACGGGCCCGATCTCTCTAGTTCCTTCATGTAATTTTTGGCCATCCTTAAGTCTTGTTGGAGATCTCGAAATTCTTGAAGTCTCTTTACTCTTGCACTCGAAGGAATGTATTTGTTGTGGAATTCCCGGATAAAATTCTCCCATGTAAACTCTTCCCCGGATCTCTTATTTCCTCAAACCAAATTGAAGCTTGTCCTTGAAATAAATGGGATGTGCAATTCACTCTATCTTGTGATGTTCCCGATAGAGTATCCCAAATCCATGAAATCTCATAAATCCATTGCTCGGTTGTCATATCATCGCCTCCAAACCACATAGGAGGGTTGCAATTCCGGAATTCTTGGTATATCGAGGGCATTCGTTCTTCTCCCATGGTTGTGTGTTGAGATGACATCCTGAATAAGAACCACAATTCAAGAAATATCGATGCATGGAAGGGTTTAGTGCATGTTCATGTGAACAATTAATACAAATAAAATCATATAAGTCACAAAATGATGAAAATAAATGCAAACAATCACGTAATCCTAAGTCAAACGACCTAGACAAACCCGACACGACACTAGAGCTCCGGTTTTGCAACCTAGAGCTCTGATACCACTTGTAACAGCCCAAAGACCCGCCCTTCGATATTGTCCGCTTTGGCTGCAGATATCCTGCCCACCTCACGGTTTTACGTTTTCCCTACCGATGGCCGACCCAGGAATAGGCAAAGGAGGTTGAGGTCCCTCCCTTGAGTAGAGGAGGTTGAGGTCCCTCCCTTGAGTAGAGGCCCTTTCCTGGGTCGGCCATCGGTAGGAAAAACGTAAAACCGTGAGGTGGGCAGGACATCTGCAGCCAAAGCGGACAATATCGAAGGGCGGGTCTTTGGGCTGTTACAGTGCGTGCCTCTAAAAGAGGCACACAGACGCGGCGTAGTGGGCCGATGATTAGCTTGACAACTCGGCGTAGTGGGTTGAGCCTGACAACTCGATCTGGATGAGGGGCAGCATCACCTCCATCTAAGACCCCTCCAGCAATCTCCTCCCCAGCTACAACTTCAATGATGCCGAATTGCTTGAACATCTTCCCGAGAATCTCAGACGGTGGGTAATCGGCATTTGACCGATAGGTCACGCCAACAGTGGCAGCGGAGGACAATGCGACAACAGGGAGCAAGAATAAGAAAAGTATGATTTTTCAGGTGTTATAGGTTCATGCCTATAGTTCTAGGCTTGTAATTGATTCTCTAACTTATGTACTTTGTATAATTAATTTTTTTATTTTAAGAATACTTCGATTAAATAATATACAGCACTAATAAAATCAAGTCACCGTAACAATTTTTTTTGGTTTGTCTGCATATTCTTTTCAATAATTAAAATATACTATTAGCGGAATTAAAAAAATAATATCAATTAAAGACATCCGGTATGAACAAATGGTCAATACAATTAGCTTTTAATTGGCATTTAGTTGTCAGGGAATGAATGCGCTCAGTGTAGTTGATCTTCCATTTAAGGATGAAGTGTATGCAATTGGTGCCATGTACGAAAATTATTTTAATATTAATTTTTATTAACTTTAAAAATATGATTAATAGAATTTTTTTAAAAAGTATATATTTTTTTCACTTCAAGAGAATTTTATTTATTTATTTATTTATTTTTGCATATATTGTATTTTATTTTAAAGTTAAGCCACAAAATAAAAGTAAGAAGTCTCCTGATACTTTCCTTTTTTTTTTTTGAATAAATAAACTCGTGTTGATTGATATTTAACGTTTACTTGGGCCAAAAATGCATGTTGGTGGTGTTCAACATGCATAATCTGCTGCTTACTTCTCATGTGACAAAGCCCACCCCTAAAGCCGAAGCCCGTGTCATCTGCGTGCCAAGGCATGTGCGCGTTCACACGGCAAAAACGCGTGTTTAATAATCATGGCGGCCAGCTTATGAAGGTAACTTACAAATTGCTCCTGGGTTTCATTTTATTTACGGAGATATGCCATTTGCTTTGCAGAGTTCCCTTTTCCCTTGGCGGTCATTTTCGCCGCCACAAAATGCGTTTCAGTTGCCTCCAAAAATTTTCAACGACTCGAATTCACCCGCGTCACTGGACAACTCATAAATTCACTTAATTTACAGTTTTCTAGGTTTCCAATTTTAGCCTTTCATTCCGCAGGAGGTGGGTGCGATCCAGGGCTTGGCGTTTTCACCATTGCTCAAATAATCAAGGTGTGTATAACTGAAGATTTATATAACATTTTCAGGGCAAATACGTGGGAATTTTTTGTTTTTTCTTTGTTTAATAGTGCTTCAATTGCTGTGTACTTGGAATTGAAGATATGACCTCGGCACTATGAATGCATTTGTTATTTGTGAAGTTGTTGGTATTTTAATGGCATGGAAAATGTGATAATGATTTTTTAGATTGCCAGTATTCGTAGTGATGGAATTTGACGATGGAGAACGTGAAGTGTTTCTTGTCCTTGAAGTCCTAAGAATGCAAATTATGCATGTTTTGTTACTTGTTGTTTGGGCTCTGAGATCTGGTCTCATCAGACGAAGACGCAATCGGCGTTTAGTTCGTAGGCAGTATATCTGATTGCTAAGATTCCTGATCAAATAAGTTACATGACTGGTTTGATATCCTCCACTGAACAAGACTGCATAGACATTTTGAGATTAGGCCGTTCCGCATTTCGGAATCTTTGTGTTGTTCTGGAACAGAGAGGCGGACTTGTAGCAACGCGCGGTGTGTCCGTTCATGAGCAAGTGGCAATGTTCTTAAGTATTCTTGGCCATCATCAGAAGTTACGAGTTGTAAACAAAGTTTTCAAACGGTCAACACGAACTGTGTGTATACATTTTAACAAAGTGCTTAATGCTGTCATCCTATGCCATGATCTTTTTCTTATTAACCCCGAGCCTGTACAAGCGGATTCAAGTGATGAAAGATGGAAATGGTTCAAGGTACCACATTGTTAATTGTTTTTTGGTGTTTCAGTTGTTTAGTTATGCTGATAGTGAACCTTGCTTTTGTGTTAGGGTTGCTTGGGTGCTCTGGACGGAACCTATATTCCTGTACGGGTTAATTACGGTGATCAAGCAAGATACCGATCACGTAAATCTGTCTGTGCTATTAATATGCTTGGAGTTTGTGATCGTAACCTAAATTTCATCTATGTTCTAACTGGATGGGAAGGTTCAGCAGCTGATGGTCGTGTTCTTCGAGATGCAATTTACCGACCAAATGGATTTAGAGTTTCGAAAGGTAGGATGTGTTAACCCAATAATATTCAGAATTTATGGTTTACGTGAGTAATTTGTGGTTGGTAATGTAATTTATTTTTTGGTTGCATAGGTCAATATTATTTGTGCGACACTGGATACACAAACGGTGAAGGCTTTCTAGCCCCGTACAAAGGTGTTCGGTACCATTTGGATGAGTGGAAACATTCAACCAACAGGCCTAAAAATGCTCGAGAATTGTTCAACATGCGCCATGCTGAAGTGCGAAACTGTATCGAAAGAACGTTTGGAATATTGAAAAAAAGATAGGCCATCTTACGTAGCATTTGTTTTTATGGTATTGATACCCAGAACAAGATTATATTAGCTTGTTGCCTGCTGCATAACTTTATTAGATCCCAGATGGCTGTTGACCCAATTGAGTTGCAAGTCCCAGAAATTGTGCATAACGATTGTGACGATAATGCTACAACCATTAATCATATTGAACCTTCAACACAGTGGACTGCGATGCGTGATGAAATGGCAACGAACATGTTCAATGAGTGGATGCATCGAAATGTTTAGACATTATTTTGTCTTCAGTTAGTTGTCCGTCAAATAATTGTTGTTTGTCATTATTGACATATGGTGGACTGACTATCCTATCTTCCAGTTGAATATCATGGTGTATTTGTTTCATTTTGTTGTTGGAACAATTGACCTTGTAAAGCTTCTTGGTCATTGTCTGTTGTGAGTTTATGAGATGTTGAATGGTTTGGTAAATTGTATAAGTTCGTGTTGTTGCATTGAATTGACTCATACTTGTAGCATTAATTGGACAGTTGCAAATTTGTGTACTTGGTAGATGCAAATTTTAATTGGTTTTGTTTATGTTGTAGATGTCCAGCCAGCCTACATTTTCAAATATTGGTGCCTCTTCTAAGGCGCAAAAGTCTCGACAATCATGGACTATAGCAGAGGAGAAAAACTTGCTGCTAGCATTCAAGGACATCATAGCCGAAGGTTGGAAATCACTTAATGGGTTTCGTACTGGATTCATCACCCAGTTGGAGCACAAACTGAGGGTTTACATGCCTCATACCAACTTGAAAGGGGATCCTAATATTTCATCAAAGTACACTTCGTGGAAGAAAATTTATTTCCAAATTGCGACTGCACTCGATACCAGCGTTTCGGATGGAATTCAAGCACTTACACAATTGATGTTGAGCCTGACACATGGGATGTGTTTCTTCAGGTTAATTCGAAATTCTATCCTTTCATTTCTTTTGCAGCAACAATTACTGTAATTATGACTTTAACATAATCTTCCTCTATTTAATTTGGTAGAGATACCCTACTTACAATGCCATACGCGGAAAGCCCTTCCCGTTTTATAAGGCGTGGCTTGAGATATACGGCAAAGATCGTGCAACTGGTCATTCTGCAATGGATTGTAACACAGCTGCCGATAACATCCCCTTGACCGCTGAAACTCAAAATGAAGAAAGTGACGGACAATCCTATCATCCTGTAATGCTTTCAGAGGAGGATGATAATCCTGCACGTTCGACCAACCGCAACGAATCACCGTAAACCGGCTCCGAAGCTGTGTCGAAATCTAAAAAAAGAAAGAGAAAGTTGAAGGGCGAAGATGAGGCTCTGTTATCTATCTCAGAGTTCTGCACTAGTGCTGCCTCATCATTTAAGGAAGTTGTTGCGCAAATGGGGTCAAAAGTGGATCTAGTCTCACGATCACGCCGTGAGCTGTTTGAGGCAATTGGCAACTTGCCAATAGCTATCTCACTGGATGACCACGTTGATGCAACGAACATTTTGGAAAATAATCCTATGTCCATGGATGCCTTCTTCGGGATGCCTGACTTTGCGCGCATAAATATGGTTCAAAAGGTCATTAATGGACTCATTAAATGAAGGGAGTTTTCGATATAGCAGATGCAGTGTGCGTAAGTAACCATCCCTTTTGAAAAAATATGTACTTGCATATACGTTTTGTTGGTGGTTTAGTAAGTTCTGCATTTTGAAGTATTTGGCAACTGTTGCATCTAGGTGCATCTGCTGTTTAATTACTGTTATTCCAAGACTTTGTTTAGTTGTGGTTGGCTTTTAGTATTATACGTATCAGGTTTGCACTAATGGGGGACAACTTTTGTATAGCTAATTCAGTCCTTCTGTGAAGATAATTAGTAATATATAGTACTGTATTTTGTATGTGCTTTTATGACATGAAATTGTTTTTATCAATGTCAAACAGGGGATCCGAATCAAATGAATCTATTTTGCAATGTGTTGCAGTATAATTATTGATTCCTTTACTCAACTTCTGCAGATACAATGAGATATTTGACATAGTGGGCCTACATTTATATATTGTTTGTGGAGGAAGTGGTAGTACCAATAACAAAGTAAATGACAAATCCAAAGAGAGGTTTGTCAATATATTCTTGCTATTCTTCTAGTGTCACGTGATTGTATGACAATGAGTAAAGCCGAACAAAGGAATATATTCTCTGTATTGATTGATCAAAATAGCATGTGTAGTCCGAAATGACCGATGAGGAGGATGCTTTTGTTAACTTTGACTGAAAAATAAATTTAAAATTTAAAGTTGCCCTCAAAATCAAGTATTTGGTTGTGATATTGCTATATGCATGCCAACCTGACTGCTGTCCATAATAACACTCACTCTACAATCACTCTTAGATTAGGAGAAATGGATGCTTCTTCTTCGTGTGGTGGCGTAAGGATGATTTGTGATTGTTGCCGCCCACCTCGGGTGGTTACAGCATGGACGGGTGACAACCCGGGAAGGAGATTTGCAACATGTGCCGATGGTGGCTGCCGTTTCTGGCAGTGGGTCGACGAAGATGTTGGACCGAGAGCGAAGGCAATTATTCCTGGTCTTCTCAGAAAATTGGATGCCCATGAGGCTGAAATCAATAAGTTGGGTGTCGATTTAAAAAGGATGACGACGGAACGGAACATCTACGCATTATTATTGTTCATCTCATGGATTCCAGTGATTTTCGGGTTCCTTTTCTGATGGCTTAGGATGGAAGGAAAAAAAAGCCTTCTTTCTGGCAATAACACTCATTCTGGTTGTAAACTAATTTTCGTATTACATGAAATTATACCCATTACCTTATTATATGATGCTAGTAAATGATGGTTTACTAATATTAATGTGGTATGGTATGTAATGCACGAGTAGTTGTGGTAATAAATAACTGTTGGAAGAGAAGAAATTGGCGCCTAAAATCATGCTTCAATTCATAACTTAATGCTAAAATCCTATATTGCTATGTTGCGTAATTAATGCAGTAAGTTTCTCTAAAAAAGAGCTTCCCCTTAAATTGTGTCATATAAATGCAAAAGCCTCGAGTGGTTGTTAGCACTAAATAAACCAACTACTTGCATAGACTCAGCTTTACACCTCCGTTGCTTCTATTTAAGGACACCGCTGGTTTGCTTGAATCTCCAAACATAATAACTATCCAAAATAAACAAAGTTTAATGAAGGAAGTAGTGAGGTCCAGATTTGTGCAGGCATGGCTCGTTGGGTTCAAGCAGAAGAAAATCGCCTAGTCCAACTGATTCACATGTGCGGGCGAATTACACCAATACGTACTCAATTCTCGATGGCGAACATACGCGAGGAGGCTGCCGGGCTGCTCTCATGCGAGTTCGATCGGCCGTTGTCCGTGGAGGATGTCTACGCCAAGGTTATGGAGCTGCGTGTAAGATTTCGTCAGTTCTGGAACTTCATACAAAAGGAAGGAATTGTTTACGACTGCCGCGTGAATCTTGTGTCCGCAACGGCAAGATACATGCGTGAGGAAGCACATAAGGTACGGTACTAAAATTTCATTCACTAGCACTGACTGCGTTGAAAGCTTGTCGCGCTAAAACAGTTTGTGGTAATAATTTTTGACCAGGAAAGTGCAGAGGAAATGGCCTTTCGCGAAAGGGGATTGAGAAACTACAAGCAGTTGAAGTGCATTTTCTGGAAGAAGAAAGCTGCGCTGCTTCCTGGTGAACCAAAGAAAAACATTGTTGATCCTGATTTCAACATCATACGCGGGGATAGTGACGCCGACGACTGAATGTTCTGCTTGTGAATGAAAGGTTTTCCCAGTAATATGAAGTCTGGCTTTATTTAGTTTATGTTTAAGTTACTAGTTGGAAGAATGAAAGTTTGTAGTTGTTGCTAGTAGTTTGTGAAGGTGATGATGGACATCACCAATTTTAAATCGGCTCTATTTGTAGTTATGTTGTCGTTGTACTTAAAGGCATGATAATTTTGTGCAATATAATGAAAGCTCATGCTTGTTGAATTAATTCCTCCATCCATCCGATAGCTCTGTTTAATTTTTTTGGACAAAACACTTTTAAAAAGAGTAATGGTAGATACTACAAAGATAAATTATGGACAAACGATGAGATAAACATATTTAATACATAAATATTCTTCATTCATAGTAGCATTAACAACCAAAAGATCAATATTCTTCATTGAAATGAAGTTGACATATTACGTTTCATTGACGCATGCACGTTAATACATAGTTGTAAGGGAGGTTGTTAGCTCCGATCCGTTAATAAGGAAGGTTATCCTTAAATATTGCCTTGAGTTGCTCCCACATTGCTTCAGGAGCTTCCATATACACAGCAGAGAATCGGTTTACCTGGGAATAACGTGCAAAATACCAAAAAATCATAATAATATGTTAGGCTTAGGAATGAACAATTCCAAATTCCTTCACGGTTGATTCATTCCAACCAAAAAACAACACATTTTCGGCAACGACAAAAACCTGAATCAACGTAGTGCGCAAGTGAGCTGGAACGTCGAACAATTTTGTAACAGGGTCATACACAACACCGCTTTGATTTATTAGCCAATCGAAAGTAGTGCAACGTTTGCGATAGAGTTTAAGTTTGCGGAAGAAGAATTCATCAGTAAACGCAGATGAGAATTCGGCATTTATGGACCGCTTCAATATCTGAACGTCAAAACCAAAAGACGGCCCGACAAGCTTATTTCGATGATCTCTCATAGCGTACAGCACTTCAATGCAACGCTTGTCGTGCGTTTCCGTCCACTCTTCACTATAAAACAGGTTCACATGCTTTTTCCCGGCTTCCATGGTGAATGAATGGTTGCTGGAAGTCGTAATTCAGTTTGCTGTTTAATAGGATATTTAGCAATGCAAGGCATTGGAAATATGTCAACCCCTATATCATATATGTAGCCGAAACGTTAGGCACAAAGTTATATAAAAAAAAATATCCCTGACACTAAATCTTGTCAAAATATATACAGAATCATATTTGCATTGTTAGATCTAATCAGACAGTTGCTTTCCGAATTCAACAAGTAAGACTAAGCTCAAAGCACACCTATTCTGATAACTGCTGTTGGGAGATTCTCCAAGACTGCTATTTGCACAGCAGAATATATTCCCCAACAATATGATCTATTCGTACTTGAGCCCATGCAAGCCCTTGTTCGTTTCAATTTTCAAATCTATATCAAAATAAAGAATAACAAATTTGGCCTAATAAATATTTGAATGTATACATATTTACATATTAAAAATTGGCTCATCATGTGAGGTAAGTAACCGTATCTATAACTTATTACCCACATTCAATACAGCCAATGATGAAAAGCAAGACTACCTTCAAATGCTATTGATTTAGGTACTATAAATATCAGAGCATGAAAAAATTTATCTTCATTCTCTTCACCTAAAATTCCCTGTATAATGGCTAAATTCCTCTCCAACCATGGCATCATTTTCGACGCTATTTGGACAGAGTTAATGGACGAACAGTTCTTCTCGTGGATGCAGACAGAGGCCATCTTCCACAAAAGGTACATTACGAGGAATGATGTCCCAATACTATCCTGTGTTACAGATTGGATGAGCTTGTATGGTAGTAATACTTTTACCTTGCAAGACATATCTGATAGGTTCGAATTAGCTATGCTGCGATTCAACACATGGAAGGCATTAACAAATCATAGCTACGTTCAGTATGATGAGGACAGCTTGAGCATCACAACCACACCTGTTGTATGGGATATCATATGTAAGGTATGAAATGAAATGTATTTTGTCTGATGGAAAATATTTCAAAGTATATGATGGCTGCACCAGTAATCGAATGTTTATAATATTCATCTTCTAGTGGATTTATGGGCGAACATATCTGTAACACCAACGAAATAGCTACATAATATAATTGTCATGCAGGAATTTGAACTAGGAATACATTACAGTCATTACCCAATGGAGAGAATGTGGCATGAAATGAACTCCTTATTTGGTCCAGACGATGCAAGGAGGTCCTCCGTCATTGCTAACCTACCACCGAAGCCTATAAGATCATTTCCCATAAAAATTGATCCTCTGTCTGTTATGCCTATGTCAACTCTGCCCACCATTGAAGAGATCTTGCTTGACTATGGTAACAACTTGTTCGATTACTTCTTCATATGTTCCAATCAACCAAAGTTAAATTATTTTAAATCTAGCATGAAGGTTCTAATATATTATGTTACAACACCAGAGCGAGAGCAAAATGAAGCCAAATTAAGAAGAAAGGGCAAAGCCAAGACAATGGTTTCACCTCCAACCAATCACTATTCTTTCAACCGAGAGAGTGGTACGCAGGGAAAAGGCCGTATGATTCCGAGTTATGGAACACCGACGTTCCCACCAACAGTCAACCTTGACGAGGGTCTAGACTCAAATGACGAGGAAGATGCAACCTACTGCGACTTAACAAATTCGGATGCTCCAGTTTGGCCAACTCGTAATCCAAAAAGGCATCTAGGAATGTGATTTGCATTCCATCCGATTGTGTCTCAATTGGTCGACAAGGTAGCGACATATTTGGTAAACCACAACCAAACTGGTATTTCTGATTGTAACTGGTATTGCAAACTGAAAATCATTGTAATGTAAGCCTTCGTATGGAGGTGATTGTGGATTGTAACTGGTATTCCAGGAGGTTGTTAGCTGAAAATTACGTTTTCAAATCATCACTTCAGCTTTGAAAACTCCAATGACGAATTGATAGTAAGCCAACAAAACAGAGTAGTATGAAGAGTAATCTCAAAATCATGTGCCAACCTACCACATCTACGTAAAATTTCAAGAACACAAAAGTTCAATCATCCATCATAAACAAATCAATAAGTACAAACAAATACATGTAGGAAAACCACTACCGACTGCCATCATTCTAAACAATAACAGGGGATTACAAACAAACAAAGACTCTTCCGTTTCAAATACCCAATCCAAACAACAAGGGATAACAACGTCACTGGTTTTTAATTACATGTTGGCCTATGACTAAAAGCATAACAAAAACAATTTGGGGCAATGAAACTTACAGGCGCTACTAGTATCAATGGCCACAGATCTTGCCGCTTGTGTAACCATGTTCATGATTTCTAATTGCCAGTTCTTAAGCGATTGTTAAGGTTACGGATCAGTTGTTGTGCAATCGAAAAACATTCCCACATAATAACCCCAACAACGACGGCTTAATTTCACCGGATGAGAGGAATTCCAAGTTCAACGTCTTACCAATTGCGGAAGTTGATGTGGAAAAATTGGAAAAGGGGATCAAACATTGTGCAAAGTGGGGCCAGGGGCATATAAGTAACTTCCGCCACAATCAGTCCAATAACATGAAAAGTAAATACAAGGAAAAATAACTGATGCACAGTATGTGGAAGACCCAACATGCGCAGTAAATGCATGTTGGACAGTTATCACCAACCGAGCATATCATGACATGCATAATCCTTTTTGCCCAAGTAAACGTTCCCAGGGTGTTTAACTATTTGATGATATCTAAAGCACATCGGTAATGTATATTTTAATCTCAGAATATTGAAGATAAGGGGTAAAAAAAAAAAAACATAAATAAAAATTTGAAAGAATAATAAGATTAAAGTACATCATAATATCATCCATAGTATGAATTCTACGAAATATTAGAATAAATATATATATATATATATATATATATATAAGCAAGGCTTACAAAGATTAAATAAATTGATAGTCAAAGAATGCTAGATGTATAGATGCATTTTAGAAGACAAAAATCATAAAATAAATATAAAATGATGTAAAATACATTGATTGATAAATCTCAAAATGCAATTAAAATGCCGGAGAAGAACTTAAAAAACTCTTAAAATACAATAACAAATATATATTTAAGAATAAAAAACCTATTAAGATGGAAACTTAAATCAATAAAATAAAAATTATAAAAAGAAAAATGCATCACACGCAGTAAAATTGCATAAGAAATAATAGAACTCATAAAACTATAAAATAATAGCTTTTTTTTTTTTTGACAACCAAAACCCTCAAAGGGGAGTATTATAGCAAATCATGAGAAACAACGAGAAAAATATAAGAAGCAACAACAGAAAAATTAACGGAGGCCGAAGCCGCAATTTCAACAGATTTGTGAACTATTATATTAGCATCACAATTAATAAAAGAAAAGAACTCCTTGACGATTGTTCCTTTCAAGTGGATCTCGATCTGATCGGGCTGAAGATCTGCAGCCGCTTTTCCTTCGGATTGAGAACAAATAGGTTGACCTACAGCAGAGAACTTTAAAATAATAGCTTTTAAAAACTTAAAAAAACTTTTCTAACCTTACATAAAAATATGGATCATTATCCAATATTAGTTATGTATATTCTTTAGTTTATTTTTTAAGTGGAGTGAAGTAGAGGCTACTAGCGGGTGAGGGGAGTCGGGATGAGTCAAACACACTCATTCTATATATTATAGATGGAGGGAAAATTATACATTTGGTCCCACTAGATTGACTCGATATCACATTTGGTCCATAGGATTTTTTATTTACATATTGAGTCCCATAAGAAATAATTTTGAACACATTGAGTCAGAACCGTTAATTTTTAATACTAAAAATTGGAGAAACGTTATCTTCATATTAATTTTTGCTGAGATGAACTAGATTAATCTGACGTGGAGCTTAGGTGACAATTTTTAATCGGATTTTTCAGTGAAAATTATATTTTTGTCCCATTAGGCTGATTCTATGCCACATTTAGTCCCATACGATTTTGTTTTCACATTGAAAAATTTGATTGAAAAATTTTCACTTAAACTCCACGTCAAATTAATCTAGTTCCTCTCAACAAAAATTAACATGAAGATAATATTTCTCTCATTTTTAGATTTAAAAGTTAATGGTCGGGACTCAATGTGTTCAAAATTATTTCTTATGGAACTCAATATATAAATAAAAAATCGTATGAGATCAAATATAATATCGAGTTAATCTAATGGAACCAAAAGTGTAATTTTCCCTATAGATGGATTATACACTCAAATATGAATATACTCGACCAAAATTAACATTCCGCAAAAGCAACAGTAAAAATTCAATAGAAACAACACTGAAAAAATAGCCTCAAGTAATAGCGTAAAACCCCACCAATAAGCACCATTCTAATTGATTATTTCATTATTTGTCCGTCATTTCTGCAATAATTCAATATAAATAAATAAATAACGCCCATAACCAATACCATTATAAAAAAAGATAAATTCTTGCCAAACTGCTGGACCCCACCGTGGGCCCCGCCAACACCTTCGTCGGTCTATGTGAACAAATAATCACCTGGTATTATTTCATTCTCGTGTTGTAATTTGTATCTAAATATTTTTGATTTTTTCTTTTCTGGAATTCTGGAGATGTTTTCATGGCGGACTGCGTTCGAAAATACAGGCGAAGCACAGAGACCCGATTGTGAAAACGACGAAAGATCGGTTCTTTTGGGGAAAAGCGAACATGGGTCTCAATTGGTTCCGGAAATGGGAGCTCCGGCGGCGGACGCCGTCGTGGGTGTCCCATTCTCCGCCTCTGATCACCATATGGTCATCGGAATTCCAGAAACTGCCCATTTAATTAGCCAAGGTTTGCCCCTTTCTCACTCTTAGTTTTCGCAATTTTACTGTTTTTGTCAATTGGGATTTGGTTTCTTGTCATTTGTGTTAATTGAGTTTGTGCATGTGTAGATTTTGGTGAAATTCAGTTGGTTTGGAACAATTTTTTGCTTTCCTCATATGTTTTGGGATTGGGTTGACTATTTTTTGTATTATGAGGTGAAATAACTGATTTCAGGTTATTTTAATAGTAATTTATGGTTTGGCCTAAAGTATTTACCTTTTCAGTGTCCGGTTTTTATCATGAATTCGAAAATCTGTTTTTGATGCTTTTATGTACATACATATGGGAGGAATAGGTTTGGTTAAACCTTTTGGAGCTCGATTTAGTTTTTGCTCTAACAGTTTAATGTATTTGATGATGTTTAAGTGCATTTTTGTCGGACAAATTTTACAATTTTCTATCAAATTCAATTCTTATTTATGATTATTTTGATATTCCAAGAATTCTGAGATTAGTTTACCTCTTCAAATGTAGACTCGTGGTTTCAAGTGGGATTTGTTCTGACGACGGGGATAAACAGTGCCTACGTGTTGGGATATTCCGGAACGATCATGGTTCCATTGGGTTGGATTGGTGGTGTAGTTGGATTAATCTTAGCAACAGCCATTTCTTTGTATGCAAATTCTTTGGTTGCCAAGCTTCACGAATATGGAGGAAGAAGGCATATCAGATATAGAGACCTTGCCGGTTATATATATGGTAAGATTCAATAAAATATAGTAATGAGATGAAAAGGAAGGAAAAACACTCTCAAGTATTGTTTTACTTAATGATGCTTCGTTTATGTAGGTAAAGAAGCGTATAACCTTACATGGGGACTGCAGTATGTGAACCTCTTCATGATTAATGTTGGATATCTCATTTTAGCTGGCCATGCGCTTAAGGTAGGTAATAGTGCTTTTGGGATAATTACACCTGAGATATACCATTTTGCATTAAAAAACATAACACTAAATTAATTATAATACGGCTTTTTATGCAGGCTATGTATGCCCTTTTTCCAGATAACACAGTAATGAAGCTCCCAGTTTGCATTGCAATAGCTGGGCTTGCATGTATTCTTTTTGCTATTTCTGTACCTCATTTGTCGGCACTGAGGGTTTGGCTGGCATTCTCGACATTGTTCAGTCTAATTTACATTGTTGTAGGATTTGGTCTCGCCCTTAAAGATGGTATGTAAAATCTTAATCTCAATTATGTCAAAATTTTGCTTGGGTATTTATGGTGTGATGCTGAATCTTGCGTCTTCACAGGCTTTCAAAATGCTCCTAGAGATTATAGCACTCATGGAACAAAATCAAGCAAGATTTTTACAACTATAGGTGCGTCGGCCAATCTTGTTTTTGCATTCAACACCGGAATGCTTCCTGAAATACAGGTATTATAAAATGAGTTAATTGCACCCAACCCCTGTCTGTTGTGGCTATTGATCATTAAATTTCACTGGGTATTTTATGAAGTTCAGTATTTATACTCATTAGTCATAACACAGGGGCTTTCAATTATATTTGAAATAAACTATGTGCTTTATTAACATAATTAACCTTGTAAAAATATTCCTAATACTATTTGTATCTTTTTATGCCTCGTGCAGGCAACAGTGAGACAGCCAGTTGTTGGGAACATGATGAAAGCTTTATATTTTCAGTTCACAATGGGAGTTGTGCCGATGTATGCCGTTACCTTTGTTGGATACTGGGCTTATGGATCTGAAGCATCGTCCTACTTGCTCAAGAACGTACACGGTCCAATCTGGTTGAAAGCCATGGCTAATCTTTCAGCTTTGCTGCAGACTGTCATTGCTTTGCATGTAATCTTCATCCTTATACTTAAATCTCCATTTAATTCTTAAGGGTTAATTACAACCTAACCCCTCTCTGGAAAATGCTAGATTACCAATTGTACCCCATCGGACTACAAAAATAATTACATATTCACCCCTAAATTTTTGAATTTTGGCGAGCCTTGGTGTTCAGGGTAATCTAACACCAGGGGGTGTATAGTTAGAGGGGTACAACTAGTAATACAGTATTTTCACTATGTGCCCTTCTTTTTTCCCCTCAAAGATAACAGTCTCATTTTATTAAAGTATTACCAGCTGCACCCCTCTGACTCTGAAACCAACACTTACACCGGTTAATGAATATGAGAATTACATATTCACCTCTCACGGCTACAATTCTGAAATGTTGCGGGAACCTTAGCTTTCTGGCATGAATATGTAATTCGGAATTTTCACCAGTGGATTTATGTGTAACTTTTCATAGTTGAGGGGTAAAACTAGTAATACAATAATTCCCAAAGAGCCCTATTTTTTCCCCTCTGCAAAGATTATAGTCTCATTCTTTTTTCTCTCTCTCCCCTTTTTTTCTTCGGTTTAGATATTCGCTAGTCCAATGTACGAGTATTTGGACACCATGTACAGGATCAAAGGAAGTGCACTAGCCATACGTAATTTATCTTTCAGAATAATCGTGAGAGGCGGTTATCTGGGGATAACAACATTCGTGTCGGCTTTACTGCCGTTCTTGGGAGATTTCATGAGCCTTACAGGAGCTATCAGCACATTCCCACTCACATTCATTCTTGCCAACCATATGTATCTCATTGCTAAGAAACACAAGCTTAGTTTGCTGCAGAAGAATTGGCATTGGCTTAATGTCTGCTTCTTCAGTTTGATGTCTGTTGCAGCTGCAGTTGCGGCATTGAGGCTCATCATTGTAGATTCTAGTTTTTACCATGTCTTTGCTGATCTTTGACCATCCATTTTTTCAAGGGTGTCTCATGGGTCACTCCATTCTTAGTAATATTATTAATAATATTAATATTAATAATTGTTATTAAGATGATTGATATTGTTAATAATATTAATATTAATAATTTGGTTTGTTAGCTACGCAACTAGCTAGTTGTATATGCAGATCTTGATGGTCTTAGTTTAGTTATTGTACATTTATTATGAACTCGAGAAAAGAATTATATAATTTTCATTTTCATCTACCCTTCGGAAATTGTTTTTTTTTTTTTTGGTTAAACTATGAAGACAGAACACTAGTTTCTGTCCAAATTAAGTTGTTGGAGCACCTCAAGGGAGGGAAGTTTCAGACTTGGACTTAAGCATCTATTTTGTACCTTTTCTTTTTACAAGACTATCAGCAAAAAAAATTGTCTTGTCCGTAAACATGTGCATGCTTGGCCCGCCCGGCCTTGTTCCCCCCAACCGCTTTTAATGAGTCGGATTTTAATCCTCCTTAAATCAATTTTTGGGTTTCTATGATTTATTTGATTAAGATAGTGGGTAATTAGTTTAACAATGAAACACTATCTATAGGGGTTCAGGGTAATTAGTTTAATCCTCCTTCAACAAATTCTTCATTTTATGCGGAATGAAGGCAAATTCCATTTGTCTGTTCTAATGAATCCCTTTAAAGTGCTATGTAGGGTTCCTCCGGGAAGGACCAGAATCCTTGAGACTCCGCTGCCCGGGAAGCAAGCCAATCTGCAGCACCATTGCCCTCCCTATAAATATGTGTCATCCTCACTTCCATGTGTTTGATCGCATTTTTTAACATAGTGAGCGCCCTGTTAAGATCCCGGGAACCTGTCTGTCCCCTTCTGAGAATGTCAAGGACCGCTTTAGCGTCGATCTCTATCCATAAACCTTGGCATCCCAGCTCCGAAGCTCTGATAGCTCCCTCGACAATGGCTCCAAGCTCAGCTTCAGTGTTAGTAACCACTCCAATACCTCAGCTAAAAGCATTTATCACCGTCCCAGTTTCATCTCTAATCAGTCCCCTAATTCCTCCGGGACCTGGGTTTCCTCTAGCCGCACCATCGGTATTCAGTTTCATCCACCCCATGGGAGGCTTGATCCAACTCACTATTTTAACTTTCGGAGTTGGTGTTCTTCCAAGTTTTATTCCGATACTGGCAGCGATCATCATGTCTCCTCGCCACCACTTCCTCTCCAAACAGCGACGACCTCGATGCAAACGAAAAATATGTGTGAGAGTTCTTCAGATAACATTATACACGGAAAGTTTTTTATTTTCAAATTTGCACAGGTTACGCTCAAGCCACATACCAAAGAATGAGAATAGGTATTACCATCCTTATGTGTTTACCACCACTATACCGTGAGGACGTCGGCCAATGGTGTAAGGTGGCCGCTGGCCTGGGGAAGCTGTACTGAGTTTGCCCACTCCGAACTTCTCCTCAAAGAACGTGCATACGTCCCGAGTCTTCAGGCACTCGAGAAAAAGGTGGCTGCTAGTCTCCAGGTTAGCACAGCACGGACACTTCAAGGCCAAAGAAATTCCCTTACTCTTTATTCTCTCCTCAACCGGGAGCTAAACATATAGCAAACGCCAAATGAATATGATAATAGTTGGAGTGAGATTGGTCTCCCATATCCTTTTGAGCAAAGAAGATTGATCCCGCCGCTGCCTTATCTCGTTCCACGTCCCTTTGGTAGTAAAATTTCCATCCACACTCCAAGACCAACTTGGGACGTCTCGGGATCCCTCGCCGATCGGAACTTCCATGATTTGGGCTGTAGTCATCATCCCAACTCTTTCAATGAGAGCTTCCTCGTTCCAGCCGGTGTCTACCCAGAAGTTATTTATTTTCTCATTGTCAGTCCGATCTAATGCATTCGCAAGAGGTTGGTCAGACATCCAGCGATCCCACCGAAAGGATATCCGTCCCCCTACCACTTCCCAGCTGATGTTTTGCTCTGCAATCACGCGGCATTTGCATAATCTCTTGCAGATATGGGAATGTCTCTTCAAACAGGTAGCCTGCATCGGATGAGATTTCCTACAGTAAGATTCTAGAGAAATTTAGACCACAAAGAATTCCCGGTCCGGAATCTCCACCATAATTTGCAGCTGAAAGCCTCAATAACGTCGTCAATTTTTCGAATCCCTAGGCCATCTTCATAAGTAGGAAAACAGATTCTATCCCATGAGCACCAGTGAACACTTTTCTTATCGGAAGAGGACCCCCAAAAAGAACCTGTTCATAGCCAATTCAATATTCCGAACAATACCCTTAGGTGGATCTAAAACCTGTAGGGTGTGCATAGGGATCGAATACAAGGTAGATTTGATAAGTTGAAGGCGACCCCCGTGTGAGAGAAAGACCGTTTCCCAGCTAGTGATTTTTGATCTTATTTTATCCAAGATCCCTTGGAACAAGCTCATCTTCCTTCTGCCTTGGTATAGCGGGGCTCCCAATTAAGTAAGAGGGAGAGATCCTCGAGCAAATCCTAACGCATTGAAATCACAAAACACGCATTAAAGAAATTGATTACGTTTATTACTTTCATCTAATATGCAGTTGGTGGCGGCTTTTTGCCGCATTTCGAGTTCAAGGATGGCCTGGATTTTGTGCTGGGTGGAGCGGGGGCAGCGATGGTTTCGGACCTCTAAGCCTTCGATCATATCTGACTTCATTTTGATATAAAATGAAAAGCACAAATAAAAGAAATAATATTACTACTACTTTCTTTCTTTTGGGAGATTATAATATTAGATTAGATATATGATCAGGATATAAGCACAATCCTTAGTTAATACCGAAGAGTTAATAAACCTTATTGAATAATGAACTTAGCCTTACTCACCCCAAAAGCTAGCTGTTGAGGGGAGGTTTGTCATGCCATTATATATTGAACACCACATCACTAATTATTCAATGTGGGACATTTAACACACCCCCGTCACGCCCAACTTGGTGCGTGAACATTGCAGATGTTCGGGACATTTAACACACCCTCGTCACGCCCAAATTGGTGCGTGAACATTGCAGGAATGAACATCTGCAAGCCGCAGGAATGAACCATCTGCAAATCGGGTGAAGAGAAGAGACAGGGACAGAAATCGAACATCAGTGAACCCGCTCTGATACCATATTGAATAATGAGCTAGGCCTTACTCACCCCCAAAAGCTAGCTGTTGAGGGGAGGTTTGCCATGCCATTATATATTGAACACCACATCACTAATTATTCGATATGGGACATTTAACATACCACTTTGACTGCTACTACTATGTAAGACTTAATGCCCAAAAGAAATTCATTTTTTCTAAGTCAATATTTTATTTAGAAAAGATAACAAAATAATATCATAAATTAATATAACTTAGTAGTTTAGTGTTATATTAATTTATTTAAATATCTCATGTTCGAATCTCTAGAATTAATCAAAGATATTATGTCTGAATCTTTAAAAATATAATTAATATTATTAGAAAGAATTTTATACCTAATTGATCCAATTCAAACTCTAATAAATGAACTTATAGGCTTTTAAATATTTTTCCAATGTCAATTAATTATGCTCAAACCGAAGGATGACTCTCAAATTCAAAGTCATCACTTTCGACTATTATGAAATGAATTTTCTATACAACTGTCTAGTTCTGTCATTTTTAATATATAGATATTTTTAAAAATATTATTTTATCATCGTATCGTGTCTGTATCCATATAATATAATCCGCCGCTAAATAAATTGTCAAGATGAAAGGGAAGTAAATAAAAGACTAAGTCCAAACAAATAAACATTTCTTTAAGTAACTGCATATTTAAAATATAGAAACCTCTAGAAACTGCTTTAGTTAAGTAACCTTCCCATTTTCTTATATATGCTGCAGAAGGAGAACCGAATGGACAGGACTCAGGAGATGGTGTCGAGGGATGGAGCGGCAGCGGCTATGTTGGGGATCTACCTTGAGCCATCGAAATGGAAGTCAATCAAATTAGTTTAATTTGTTTGTTTAATTAGATACTAGTAATTTTCTACACACTCTATGCGTGTACAACGAGAGAAAAGAGGAATTAGGGGAGAAAAAAAGAATTAGCCCACACGTTATACACGTCAAGAAAAATAAATAAATAAATAAATAAAAAACCAAGAATCCATGACACTCTCTCTCTCGTTTAATATATAGTATAGAATTTATAGATGAAGAGTTATTACCCCTACTGCGTTGACACCTAGCCAAAAACTTTTCAATTTTTGAAGTCAATATTGTGTCTACAAATTACAAAATATAAAGAAATAATAGTGTTGTAATTTATTATTTCATTATTGTACTAATTTAAAGAGAGACGTGGGAAATGTGGGAAATCTCCATCTCATATTGCCCCATCTTATATTTGAGTCTTTAAAAATTAAATAGAAATTTAGGATAGTTTGAAATAACTCCCCATCAGTTTGAAATATTTTTACTTTACTTCCCATAAAATTATACTATATAATAGGATATAAATACTGCATTAGAACGTTTTAGTACTGCATTTTATAAAAATTATACGACATATTTTGAGATATATTTTAAGTACTACATTATGTGAAAATCATACGACATTTTCCCAAAATGGAGAGTTAAGTAAAAATATGATATCCAATTGAGGATTTATCCCACAATACCCGTAGAAATTTTGTGTTTGAATTTCAAAGAGCAAAATGCATTTTTGGTCCCATACTAATGGGTCATTATTACTTTTGGTTACATGTTTTTCAAAAGTGGTTTTTTGGTCCCATAGTATTTTTTTTTTTTTTTTTGTCAATTTAAGGACTTCCGTCAATTATTTGACGGAAATTACTGTTCATCCGTTAAATTTAAATCACTGTTCATCCGTTGATAGAAGTCACTGCTCATCATTTTGATGGATGAACAGTAACTTCCATCAATTATTTGACGGAAGTCCTTAAATTGACAAAAAAAAATTACTATGGGACCAAAAAAACCACTTTTGAAAAACATTGAGACCAAAAGTGATAATGACCCATTAGTATGAGACTAAAAATGTAATTTGCTCAATTTCAAAATATACAATTAATATTGATAGAGAGAATTTTACACTCACTCCCCTATATAAGGCCTCAAATATATTATTCAGGTAGAAGAGAAGTATCTAAGAAAGCAATCATATATGGTACATGCATTCAGCAGTAAAATGTTCTCCGAAGCATAATCGTGTAACTAATAATAATCTTAATCTCAAGCTGGAACAGAGCTATTCTGCCATTCTCAGCAGGAGCCAAACTATATATCATAATATTCAACGACACTTTTCATCGAACTCAAACAAATGAATTATAGAATTGTAAATGTTTTTGCAATCTTCATTAATCATGATGGCTCTTAATTTCAAAGTCTTATCACTCTTGTCTAATATAAAATTAATTTTTTGTTCGGAGTCCTAATTCTGCCAACGACTAAATTGTCCAATTGGGTTAAGATGAGCAAATGTGTAAGTGACTAAACATGTCCGTAGGTTATAAATACGAGTCTTATTGACTAGAACCATTCTCTTTTGAAAATAAGAGGGGGAAAAAAAAAAAAAAAAAAAAAACCTATCAATTGGGTTATATATGGGCTTGAGTGGGCCCATTTTAAATTGTCTTGGACCGAACAAACCCTCATGCCGCTGCTAATGGATCAAATTTTTATCTGAATATATCCGAATTAAATTCAATTTTTTTATATTTTCAAGATTAATTAAATATTTGACTAAGATAGCAGGTATTTTTTTTTTAAAATAATATAAGATTATTATACATCGTAATTAAATATATGCACGAAGACATTATTCTTTTAAATATAAAGCTCTTCAACCACTTGTAACTTTGTAAGTACTTGACTAATTAAAATTAATTTGTTATAAAAAGAAATAGGCTTTCTTATGTTAATTATTGAATATTCATTTTTAGCCAACATCTTTTACTTGATGATTGAGTATTTTCAATTCACACAAATATGAGAAATTAAGACAGTAAATTTACATAATTGATACAACAATCAAGATTGTATAATTGAGTGTTCAACGAATCTCCTAAAGAAGGCGTGAGATGATTTCTTTTAACATGTCAAGTCGTCGAGGGAATCATTCTAATATAAACCCTATGATACGAACGGTTATACGAACGTATCTCAAAGAGACTTTAGAGCAATTATAATCTGGTAAGACCCACCGACGGGAGAAATTATAAGGGGAGAAGAGAATTTGGAGATTAGGTGGGGGGGGGGGGGGGAGATAATCCGGTAAGACCCACCGACGGGAGAAGTTAGAGACGAGAGAGAGAGAAGAGAATTAAGGTTGAAGATTGAATTATTATTTCTGATAATAAAAACAACGTAATGCTTAACTATATATAAGTAAAAGAAATCCTACGACTAAACATAATATCCTATTTTTCTAATGCATATCTTAAATATTAAATTATATCAATCTATATCCCACCACTAAACAGAATCAATCTATCCAATTCCTGTCATATCTCGTAGGCTTCTTTCTTGAAACATCATATCTTCGTCCATATCACCCTATGATGGTCGTAAGCGGAGTAAAATGGATTTCCGTTCAAAGATAATAGCCTCATTATTTTTTCTTCGATTCAGATATTCAGAAGTCCAATGTACGAGTATTTGGACACCAAGTATGGGATCAAAGGAATTGCACTAGCCATACGTAATTTTTTTTTTTTTCAAATATCGTGAGAGGCGGTTTCCGAATAATTTTTCTTTCCTAATAATCGGGATAACGAAGTTCGTGTAGGCTTTACTGCAGTTCTTGGGAGATTTCAAGACTCTTACGGGAGCTGTCAACACATTCCCTCTCAGATTCATTCTTGCCAACCACATGTATCTCATTGCTAAGAAACACAAGCTTAGTTTGCTGCAGAAGAATTGGCATTGGCTTAATGTCTGCTTTTTCAATTTCATGTCTGTTGCAGCTGCAGTTGCAGCATTGAGTCTATGGGTGGCAAATAGGTGGGTTGGGCTGGGTTTGGGTTGGAACATATGGGTTGGGTCTAAATGGATTGGGTCAAAAATAGGTTCTATACTAATGGGTTCTTAATGGGTTTTTAATGGGTTGTGATGGGTTTTAATGGTTTGCTAGTGAGTTCAATAATTGGTTATTAATGAGTTCCAACTCAATTCAAGTACTTAAATGTCCAATATACTCTTCACTAATATATTTAACTTATTTTGGATTTATTTGACCCAATTAATATATTTTCAACCAATTTGATCTATTTTGAGTCCGTTTTTTCGTTTGTCGACATGTTCGTTTTATTTTAGACTCGTTTAACCCATTTTTGGTCTGTTTCACCAGTTTTCCGACATGTTCGACCTATTTTGGACTCGTTTGATCCGTTTTGGACCCATTTCACCCAATTTTCAATCTGTTCGACCTATTTCTGACTCGTTCGACTCGTTTTGGGCTTTTTTCACCCGTTTTTCAACCTATTCGACCTTTTTAGGAATCATTTGATCCGTTTTGGACCCATTTCACCCAATTTTCAACCTGTTCGACCTATTTTGGACTCGTTTGATCCATTTTGGACCCATTTCACCCAATTTTCAACCTGTTCGACCTATTTTTGACTCGTTCAACTCTTTTTGGGCCCCTTTCACCCGTTTTTCGACCTATTTTGGAATCATTTGACCCATTTCGGGATCGTTTCACTCGTTTTTAGACTTGTTTGTCTTATTTAAGACTCGTTTTACCCATTTTTTGCCATTTCAACCCGTATTTCGACCTATTTGACCTATTTTGGACTAATTTGACCCGTTTTTAACCTATTTCACCTGTTTTTTGATATGTTTATTCTATTTTTGACTCGTTTGACCCATTTTGGGCTATTTTACCCCTTTTTTGAACCTGTTAAATCTATTTAGACTCGTTTTGAACCGTTTGAAGCCCATCTCACCCGTTTTTCAACCTGTTCGACCTATTTTCGATTCGTTCTACTTGTTTTAGGCCCGTTTTTGACCTCTTGACCTATTTTGGACTCTCTTTAAACTTGTTTTTTGACCTATTTGTCCTATTTTGGAATCGTTCGACTCGTTTTGGGCCCTTTTCACCCGTTTTCGATCTACTTTACCCATTTTGGATTCATTTTATCCATTTAGATCCATTTTACCCATTTGTATCCATTTTACTCATTTTGCATCCATTTTACCCATTTGGATTAATTTTACCCACTTGGATCAATTTTACCCATTTGGATCCATTTAACCCAAATTTTACCAATTTGGAACCATTTTACCCATTTCGATTCAATTTTACCAATTTGTATTTATTTTACCCATTTGTATCAATTTTACCCATTTTACCTACTTGGATCAATTTTACCCATTTGGATCAATTTTACCCATTTTACCCATTTAGATCCATTTTACCCATTTTGGATCCATTTTACCCACTTGGATCCATTTAACCCATATTTTACCCATTTAGATCTATTTTACCCACTTGGATCCCATTTGGATCCATTTTACTTATTTTGGATCTATTTGGCTTATTTTAGATCATATTCACCAAATTTGGATATATATGATGCGTTAGAGTAAACATGCTAAAAATAGGTTGAAACAAGTCCAAATTGGTTGAACAATTCAAAAAATGGATCAAATGGGTCTAAAATAATCAAACACATAAAAAATTGGTGAAATAGGTCTAAAATGGGCCAAACGAGTCCAAAATAGATCGAATAGGTTGAAAAACGAGTGAAAGAGGTCCAAAACTGGTCAAACGAATCCAGAATTGGTCGAATAGGGCGAAAAATCGATAAAAATGGTCTGAAATGGGTCAAACGAGTCCAAAATAGGTTGAACAAGTCGAAAAACGGGTGAAACGGGCTCAAAATAAATCAAACATATTGAAAAATAGGTGAAGCAAGCCCAAAATGGGTTGAATAAGTCAAAAAACGGATCAAATGGGTCTAAAATAATTCAAACACACAAAAAAATCGGTGAAATAGGTCTAAAATGGGTCAAATGAGTCCAAAATAGATCGAATAGGTTGAAAAACGAGTGAAAGAGGTCCAAAACTGGTCAAACGAGTCCAAAATTGGTCGAATAGGTCGAAAAACCGATTAAAATGGTCCGAAATAGGTCAAACGAGTCCAAAATAGATTGAACAAGTTGAAAACAGGTGAAACGAGCTCAAAATGGGCCAAATAAGTCCAAAACAGGTCTAATAGGTCGATAAATGGATGAAACGGGTCCAAAATTGGTCAAACGAGTCCAAAATAGGTCGAATAAGTCGAAAAACGGGTTAAAATGGTCAAAAACGGGTCAAACGAGTCCAAAATAGATTGAACGGGTTGAAAAATGAGTGAAATTGATCAAAAATGGGTCAAACGAGTCTAAAATAAATAGAACAGGTTGAAAATTTGACAAACGAGTTAAAAATCGTGTTCGTGTGTGAAAATACGTGTAAAATTATGTTAGTGTGTAAATGTGTGTAAAAAATATGTTATTGTGTGAAAATATGTGTAAAATTGTGTTAGTGTGTGTAAATATGTGTAAAAAATGTGTAATTATGTTTAAAAAGTTTATGAATAAAAATATAATATTTAATTTATGGGGAGGATAAAATAATAATAAAACATTAAAATTGGATAATTGATCTTAAACCATTAAAGACCCAACTCAAACTCAATATCAACCCACCATAACCCATTAAGGACTCATTACTTTCCTAACCCATCATTGACCCAACCCAATTTAAATTTCATTAAAACCAACCCAACCCAACCCACCTATAATGGGTTGGACCCATTGGATTCAACCCATTTTGCCACCCCTAATTGAGTCTCATCATTGTAGATTTTACCATGTCTTTGCTGATTTATAACCAGCCATTTTGTTTTAGGGTGTCTCAAGGGCCCCTCCATTCTTTCTGGTGTAATATGAATTGTTATTATATTAATATTATTTTTAATTAGTTAGGTACTTAAGTTTTTCCTTTTTTTTTTTTTTTTTTTTTTTGTTAAACATACACCTCCAAATTGGATTCGAACTTGAATCATTGCCCAGAAAAAAATTATTTGGACCAACCCCGTTGATCATCTAAGTACTTAAGTTGTTGTATATCAAGTTTTGTACATTTATCATAAACTCGAGTAAATAATTATCATTTTAATTCTAAAGATGTAAAGTCTTTTCTAGATAATAAAATATATAATTAGATATTCGAATATGAGATTTTATTTTCTCAGATCTTTTAATGTCTTCTTAAATCACTTGTGTAAAACTGTAAACCATTTGTCCGATATGTTGTGTCTTGATTGCATAGCACCTTTTGCATTTTCTTTTAATTTAATAATGTATCAATTGGATCATATATGGGCCTTGACTGGGCCCATTTTAAATTGTGATGGGCTGAATAAATCTCTCCTATCGCTTCAAATTCAAATTTTTTTTTTTTTTGTTCGATGATTAATTTAGCATATTTGATTAAGATAGTGGGTAATTATTTTAACAATTAAAGATTATCCATAAAGCGGAATTAAATAAGTGTACATTAGGCCTGACATTGGGTGGGGAATATCCATCCCAAACCCCATCCAAGCCCATGTATTTATATTTTATCCAAACCCAAATCCACAACACAATTAAATATGGACTTGGATTGGATTTTTACCTTTAGATATCCAAACTCTCCACCCTTAACCTCTCAAGTCTCAACTATATTTTTTTAAGTTTCACAACATTATGAAGCGCATTGGTAATTGAATTACTTCCATTTCAAATTTCAATATTAATCGATAATTTGTAGATAAATTAAAACTCATGTTCAATAAATTCATGGATAAAATATTATAAAATAGGTTTTTTTTCCTGCTTTTATATATTCATTTTAATATTTTATTATTATTATTATTATTATTATTATTATTATTATTATTATTATTATAGTAAAATTATGATTACGAATTGATTATATTTATAAATGTAAAATTAAAATTTTATTTATAGGGGTGACACAGTTCGATAAAACTTGATCGAAATCGAAATTTTGATCCGTACCGATTATTAAACTTCGGTTCAATATTCGGCTTTTTTTTTTTAATTTCAATATTTAATTCGGTATCTATATATCGATACCGCACCTCGTATCGTACCGAATACCAAACTCATATATAGATATAAAAAAAAGTTATATATAATATATAAATATAATATACATATATATATACGTTTTTAAAAAATGTTTCATCAGTTTCTTTTCCAACTTCAAAATCAATTTCGAAAACGTTTTACTTTTAATATATAATATAATATATAAGATATTATATAATGTATATATTTCTGATTTTTTCCAGGCTTTTTTTAATAATTTTTGCATGAAATTTCAGTAAAACAATATTTTACATGGAATTTCGGTTTTTTTTCGAATCGAACCGTGAAGTTTGGTTCAATATTTGGTTCTTCAAAATGGTGTATCGAAGTTCCGGTCAGATTCGGTATTACCGAATGAACACCCCTATTTATTTATTGCAAAAATAATTTATCAATATTATTTATTGTAATAAAGCTAAAAATGCAAATTAAGGTAAGTACATGCGGTCATCCAAGCCCATACGTAATGGACCTTATAAGTTATTTACGTTTCTCTTTTTTTAATTTTATAATTCAAAACTAAGATTGTGACAAGGTTACAAGCTTAATTAATTTTTTTGGTGCTCCGACAAGCTTAATTAATGTGTAAATTAAAAAAAAAACAAAAACAAGTATTGAACATTAAAATAGAGTTAGGAGATAGTCATATATGGGGTGCCTGTTGGGCCTTTATAATATTCAAAGGGCTTGTGAATTTTGGATAGGTCTGGAAACCCACCCAAAACAATTGGATTTAGTTTGGATAAAAATCCATTGGGTTTAAATGTATTAGATTTGGATTGGACTTAAATTTAAAGATTTGGATATTATTTGGACTTGGACTTGGACATGGGTGGAATAATACCCACCCAATTCCAGGCCTAGTGTACATGAACCAATATTATTTTAAAAATAAAATTAGATGAATTTCATAATACAAGCAATGTTTTCAAAAGCTGACCGGAGGTCAAAGCGGTAGCCTTACTGGTCACCGGTCGAACCGGTATGCCGTAATAAATAAAAATATTATTTTTAATAATATATATATATAATAATATGCTAAAATTAAGAATATAATATATAATATAGTTCAATTTTAGAATAAAAGAGTCATATTCAAGTGTTTAACGTCTAATTTGAGGCCTGTGATTTTAAATTTGGGATTTGAGAATTGTAAGTGTGTAAAAAATATTTTCTAAAACTCAAAAAAGGTTAAAAAATTTGGGAATTTTAAGTTTTTTCAAAAAAAAAAAAAAAGAAAATTAAGTGAACCGTCGGTCCGGTCCGGTTCACGGGGCCAAAACCGGCGGTTAACCGGCCGGTTTTTACTGTTCTGTACCGGTCCGGTTCGCACTGGTTTTGCAGGGTGGTTCGGACCGGACCAGGCACCGGTCGAACCGGCCGGTCCGGTCCGGTTTTGAAAACATTGAATACAAGGAATAAGTGTTGCTGACTTGCTGCTGCATAAAATATAACCTCCAATGTATCGATACTTCTAAAAATATTAATTTGTCGTGTCGTGTCGTATCGGACGCCGTGTCCGATACTTCTCACGTGGAAAATTCACAAAAAAATTCGTATCGTCGTATCCGTATCGTGTCATGTTCGTATAGCCGTCGCCGTATCCGTGCAAAATAGAATATAACACAAGGAGCAAAATTTATATCACTTATTAACGTTTGCAGATAAATGAATAAACAGCTTTTACTGAACTATATAACAAGAAATGAGACGAAGCTTCAGACACTTTTCATCCTTTCAAACACCTCGAAATCACAAATCACGCCTAAAGAAATTGATAACGTTAATATTACTTTCATTTAATACAGCGGTGGCGACGGTAGCAGTGGCGGCGTCTGTGGCCGTGCAGGAGAGTTCGACTTCGGCACGTGTTGGTTCTGAAATCTTTCGTATTGTGGTCGCGGCGGAGGAAAGTTTGGCGCGAAATTGTTCTGTGGTCTTGCGCGTTCTGGTCGTGGCGGCCATGATTTCCGGACTCTAAGCCTTCGATCGTATCTGAGCTCATTTTGATATGAGTTTTGAGACGAAACTGTTATCGAAAGCCCAACTAAAAGAATTAATATTACTGCTACGTTCATACTTTTGGAAGATTATAATAAATGAGGATGTAAGCGCAATCCTGAGTTTGTGGGCTGTTCTAATTATACATGGGATTTTGGACCAACTTATAGGAATTAAACACCGAAGACTTTATTGCACGAACCGAGTTGACCCCTATTACAGTCACATCACTCAAGACTTGGCAAAAGAACTTCCATTTAATTTTCAAGTCAATATTGGATGTATAAAAGATAAGAAAATAATATTATGAAATCATGCATAATTTAGTAGTTTGAAGTTATGTTAATAATTTATTAAACAAATTTGTGTTCGAGTCTCTGAATATTGGAGAGCAATTTTTGGATATGAGAATATAGTTGTCTTTAATAAAGAGAATTTTATATCTAAATGGTCCATCTCAAACTCAAATGAGCTACTGGCTTTTAAACATTTGTCTGAACTTAATTAATTATCATAAAAAAGAAGGATGACTCCTAATTTCAAAGTCATAACTCATCACCCTCCAGTCCTCCACTATTATGAACCACTATCAGGAGAAAATTACATATTCACACCTAATTTCGAATTTTGTCGAGCCGTAGAATTCATCTTACCGGTGGGTGTAAAGTGTCATTTTCATAGCTAGAGGAATACAACTTGTAATCCAGTCTTTTCACAATGTGTCATTTTCCCCCTCAAAGATAACAGTCCCCTTTTATTAACGTTTTACCTGTTGGAACCGACAATTACACCCGTTAGTCATGAATATCAGAATTAATTACATATTCACCGCTCACAGCTCCAATCCAATGGTTAGCCTTTTCAGGTGGAAATCAGCTCCTAAAACTCAGTCGGAGCATGTTATCATTCTATGAATTTGGTATCCACATTGTTGCCCATCTTAGCCAAGATATCAATACAATTATTACCCTCTCTTTTATTATGCATGAGTTTAATTTCTCATAATCTCACAAGTAGTATTTTGCAATCCTCAATGATGTTTCACATAGGAAGATCAATGGTGTTATCTCTCTGAACCAATGAGTTCAATTCACTCTCAATACAATCAGGGGCGACTCCAGAATTATTGAACAGTGGGGTCAAAATAATTTATCTACTAGTAAAAAAATATATTATTAAAAAATAAAATATTGTATTTAAAAATTATCTTAATTTTTTTAATACACACTCCTAAATGAGATTCGACACGGGAACCACTTGGATCAATACCTGTTTTCAAAATTATCTTAAAAAATTTAACTACTAATAAAAAATATATATTATTAAAATAATAAATTATTTTATTTAAAATATTTATTTTAAAATTATCCTCTAGAATTTTTTATTTGTACTAAATACATACATCTCTAAAGGGTATTTACAAACTCTACTCCATAAGTAGAACTTAAAACACAAGTAAAAGTTAGCGGTGAGTGTTTGAAAAAAAAAAAGTGAAAAGCCGAAAAATAATAAATCTGTAAAATATTGCAACAACTAAAAAAAATGTGATAAGTAGAAAAATAATAAATGCACACAAAAGTGAATAATCACTTTAATTTTATGAAGTTACTAATTTACTTGAAATACTTTGAAACATTGTTTGAAATTATAATATGATTTAAGTATTATATTAATATAAAAATTATTATAAATTATTAGAATTTTGTATAAGATTATTTGTGATTAATCAAACATAGCATTATTCAACATACCTTTAATTATAAATTTTAAAAAAAATTAAAAAAAGAGAAAAAAATTATCTGGTAATTATAAATTTTTTAGTTATGAGAGTACTTTTTGAGATTGTGAAATTCTGATGAGAAAAAAGAAGAAGAAAACATATAAATAATAGAAAAAGAAAAATGTAATAAACATATAAATGATAGAGTTGTATTTGTATGTAAAAGATTAATTTAAGAATATTAATGTTTTAATAAGAATATTATTATCAAAATAAAATTTTACATAAATTCAAAAACCGTATCTAAAAACATGGATTCTTTTTTATTCTAACTCATTTCTACTTAAATTTAGGAGAAGTTGGTTTTTCAAATAATACAAAACACTCCTAGAGTTTACAAAAACTGTGTTTTGAAATTGAAGAATTCTACGAAATTAATATTCTTTAGAGTTCTTAATATTGTTAAATAGATTTTTGTTTTTATTTTTCAGGTCATGGATTTTTTTTAATTATATTAATTTTAAATTTAAGTGGGTCAACACAGTGTTTTTTATTTTTATATGGGGTCAAAAAAATTATTTTTAAAACAAAAAATATAGAGGAAATTGCTGTTTTCGTCCCGTAATGTACCCACTTTTTAATTTTGGTCCCAACCATTATCATTTTCGCAATTTTAGTCCCATATTGTTTAAATTTTTGCTAATTTAGTCCCAATCCCCAATTTCCGTCAACAATTAACGGTGACAGTTAAAAAAATTGCATTTTGGCCCATATTATTTATTTATATTTCCAAAATTACCCCAAATTATTTAAATTATATTTTTTTTACCCTAAAAACACACGTTGGGACCAAACTCTGTCGTTTCTCGACGGAATTCGACGAACCAATAGTCCATTTTGAAGAGCTCGACGACGCGGTCACAACCGTACCAAGATCTCAAACCGACAACGACCCACGGCGGAGTTATCGCCGATTTTCAGTCGCGCAGGTGGAGGGTGGCGGAGCCGCCACTTCGCCGGTCATTCGCGGCGGTTTCCGGTGGGATTTGGTCGACACGCACCCCAGAGCCAGTTACAGGACCTCCCGTCGCAGCCTTGGACATTGGCGGAGAGGCCATCCGGGCCGCGATGACGCTGCACGCGCCGCCTGAAGCTCGCGGCGGCGCCGACACTGTAGCGGCGGCGATTCCGCCGTTCCGGCATCCTTTTTCGACGAAGGTTGGTGTTTCCTACCCTTTTCCGACCCCCTGAGTTCATTTCCGGTATCGATTTGATCAGATTTTGGGCGTAGGTGGTGGTTCCGGCAACACGAGCAGCGGAAGAAACTTCGAAGGACATCGGGGGCCTTTTCAGGTGATATTTTGGCAACGGACCCTTCACAAAAGTTGTTCGGAACGACGAAAACTATCAATCCCCATTCACGCGACTCCAGATTTGGCCGTTTCGTGGCGGATCGTGGCGGCGCAACGGCGGTTTAACGGCGTAGATAGCTCCGGGGATATTTTCCGGCGACCACAGTGGGGGTTTCGAAGAGCTCGTCATGGGTAAGCCAATGCCTTTTACAGATTCGATTTTCGTTCACCGGTTTGGAAGTAATTTGAGTTTGAAGATTTGGGGTTTCGTATTCTCGGATCTGCAATTGGGGATGATTGACTTGGAATTTGCAGAAATTGATCGAGGAATTGGAACAAGCACGAGGAGTTCTTGCACGGGTAATTTTTCAGGATTTTTCCGGCCCGAACATTAGTGTAAAAAAAAAAAATTTAAATAATTTGGGGTAATTTTGGAAATATAAATAAATAATATGGGCCAAAATGTAATTTTTTTTAACTGTCACCGTTAATTGTTGACGGAAATTGGGGCTTGGGACTAAATTAGCAAAAATTTAAACAATATGAGACTAAAATTGCGAAAATGATAATGGTTGGGACCAAAATTAAAAAATGGGTACATTACGGGATGAAAACAACAATTTCCTCAAAAATATATAAGTATATAAAAAATATATGAATACATAATTAAGTTTTTTTATCTTAGTGGGGTCAATTGACCCCACTTCCACAAGGGTGGCGTTGCCCTTGAATACAATGAAATCTTCTATCCCAAACCAAGCAAAGACCTTCACGCAGCCCCAAAAATTCTGCCATTTTAATGGAGATATTCTCCAACTTAAGGGAAAAACCAAGGGTCCATTCCCTCGATCATTTCTGATAAGTCCATCTTGCAGCAGCGCTTCCCCTGGACTGAAAACACAATTCCAAAATGTTGCCAGATCCTTAGCTTTCTGGGTGAATACGTAATTCTGAATTTCCACCAGTGGAAGTACGTATAATTTTCATAGGTTGAGTGGTACAACTAGTAATTCAACACTTCCCAAATAGCCCTATTTTCACCTCTCTGCAAAGATAATAGCCTCTTTCTTTTTCTTTCAGTTCAGACATTCGTTAGTCCAATGTACGATATTTGGACACCAAGTGCGGAATCAGATGAAGCGCACTAGCCATACGCAATTTATCTTTCAGAATAATAGTGAGAGGCGGTTATCTGGGGATAATGACGTTCGTGTAGGCTTTACTGCAGTTCTTGGGAGATTTCAAGATTCTTACGGGAGCTGTCAACACATTCCCACTCAAATTCATTCTTGCCAACCACATGTATCTCATTGCTAAGAAACACAAGTTTAGTTTGCTGCAGAAGAATTGGCATTGGCTTAATGTCTGCTTCTTCAGTTTGAAGTCTGTTGCAGCTGCAGTTGCAGCATTGAGTCTCATCATTGTAGATTCCAACTTTTACCATGCCTTTGCTGATTTATAACCAGCCATTTTGTTTAAGGGTGTCTCAAGGGCCCCTCCATGCTTTCTAGTGTAATATGAATTGTTATTATATTAATATTATTATTAGTTTTAATTAGCTAGGTGCTTAAGTAGTTATATATCAAGTTGTGTACATTTATCATAAACTTAAGTAAACAATTATGTAATTATTATTTCAAATATCACTAGTACCGACAGTAAATATATATATACACTAATATGAAACTTTTGGTTCATCTAGCACACCACCTTTACATTTTCTTTTAATTTGATAGGGCCCATTTTAAATTGTGTTGGGCTGAATAAACCCCCTCCAACCTCTTCTAATGAGCTGAATTTTGATCAGAAACTATCCACTTGAGTAATTTTTTTTTTCGTTTCTATGATTAATTTAGAGTATTTGATTAAGAATTATGGTAGTGGGTGATTAACTTAACAATTAAAGATTATCTTCAAAGCGGAATTAAATGTGTATATCAACCAAATATTATTTTAAAAATAAAATATCATGAATTTTCATTCTACTCAATAATTAATATTTACTAGTGAAATCTTTCAAAATACAACAAATAAGGGTTAGTATAAAGTATAACACACTGAGCAAATCGGATTCTAACCTTACTAACCTCTGCAGATAAATAAACAGCTTTTATTGAACCACATAATAAAAAATGTGACAAGATGAAGTTTCAAACATTTTTCATCATTTTTTAAACAATCAACACACACACGTAAAGAAATTGATACGTTTATTACTTTCATCTAATAAGTCGACCGCTGGTGGCAGTGGCAGCGGCTGACCGGCTGAAGTGACGTGGTGAATCATGATGGCGGCGGCGGTTCGTAAAACGGCTGAGGTGATGTGGCAAATTGTGGCGGCAATGGTGGTGACAGCGGCGGTATTAGCGGTGGTGGCAGTGGCGGCGGTTCGTGATGGTTCGTTGTAAAGTGGCTGAGGTGATAGGGCAAATCGTGGCGGCGGCGGTGACCACTGGGGTCTAAGCCTTCTATTATATCTGACTTGATTGTGATATGAATTTTGAGACGAAACTAAATAAAAAGCCCAAATAAAAGAATTAATAGTACTGTTACTTTCATGGTTTTATTATAATGTATGAGGAATTGATGATATAAGTAAAATCCTGAGTTTGTGAGTGGTTCTAATTTATACATGGGACATTGACCAAGTCGTAGAAATTAAATAAGAGTTAATACACCTAGCTACCGCTCTGAAAACTCTTGATTATTGTGTCTGCCACTAGCCCCCATTGTGACAAGAGAACTTTTCTGTCATCATTAAAGGAGGGGAAATTCTAACCCAAATCGGATTTGGTTGAGCCAACCAATCACAACTCGCCATGTGAAAAATTAGTAATTAATTAAAATAATGAGCAAACTCAACTAAAATTTAATTCTTTCCTTTTTCTCAAAATCCTATTCTCAGAAATTCAATTTGTTCCTTTATTTTCTCATTCAAATCTTCCGTAGTCTCACCATTTCGATAATCTCTCATATTTCGATAATCTCTCATATTGATAGATCCTCTAAAATAAGGGGTTTTATTTGAATAGTACCCATAAATTGAAAAAATTCCCTTTAACTCTGCACTTTTAAATAAGTTCTCAATTGCTCCCCAGATGACAGGCCAAATTTCCTTTAACTCCCCATTGCAGTATAAAAATTCAAGAATCGCGTACCCAAATCCAGAAATCACGTAACTAAATCCCCAAATGATGTATTTGGGGGGCAATTACATCATTTGGGGATTTAGTTACGTGATTTCGGGATTTGGGTACGCGATTCTTGAATTTTTATACAACACTTAAAAAAAATGAGGAGTAAAGAGGAACTTTAATTGTCATTTTGGGAGTTCAGAGGAACATTTTTGAAAATGGGGAGTAAAGAAGAATTTGAGTTCCCATATGGGGATTTTTCGGGAATTCCCCACTAAAATAATTACGAAAAAACACTTGATTATTATTTTTAATAATTGAAAAAAATGTTGTCTTACATGTTATTATAAAATAAGGATAATGCAAATATTGTTGTCACCCTAATATTATTTTGTAAGAATACTCTTCAAGATCAGTTTAGACATTTATCGAAAGTTCAAAGTCAGAAAAAAAGCTGTTGGAAGTTTTGGCTTGGGAACTCATCCATTTGGGATTTCATAATGGAGTTCAACAGTTGTGAGAGGCCTCTATCTATATAAAGGGTTCAAGTAACAATATAAAAAGTGATTTTAAATTTTTTATTTATAGCTATTTTATGTGTACACTATTATAGAGATTGTGTGTGTTTTTTTCTAATGGGTACTCATTAGTGAAGAAAGCCTGAATTTTTTCTAATGGGTACTCATTAGTGAAGAAAGCCTGAAACTCAATCGGAGCATGTTATCATTCTCTGAATTTGGTATCCATATTGTGGCCCATCTTGGCCAAGATATCAATACAATTATGACCCTCTCTTTTAGTATGTATAAATTTAATTCTCATGGTCTCCCAATAAGTATTTTGCGATGCTCAATGATGTTTCACTTAGGATGATCATTGGAGTTATCTCTCTGAATCAATGAATTGATTATAACTTCAATACAATGGAATCTTCTATCTCAAACCAAGCAAAGACCTTTTATGTGTTAACAAAGGAAACTTAGGTTAATTGGTGTATATAATCCCGTGATTGTAGTGTGATTTATTTCTTTCCTTTTCTAGCCTAGGAGACTGTATTATATGTGCTAGATTGTACAATGTATCGCATACAAGAATTACAGTAATAGAAACAATTCTTTTCCGAAGTATAGCACGTAATACAGAAAATATGTTATCAGAGCGGGTTTTGATCCAATAGAGGATTCGATTCTTGGCTCATCATCTACCGATAACCTTTCCCGGCCATGGCCGTCGACAACAAGAGCAGCAACCGTTCCGGCGCTCCTATGGAATCACAGCCCGATTCCATAGTCACTCAACTAGCCAGCCTTTTCCAGAACCTGCAACCCCAAACCGAAAATAGACAAAACCACACACCACAAAGCCTATCAATCAATATCAAACTCAACCAGTTTAACTACACCCGTTGGGCATGTCTGATGAAGCTAGCGATCGGAAACAGGGGCAAACTCAGCCATAACATAGGAACCCCCAAACCTCCATCACCGGACCACCCAAATTTTCACAGATGGGAGCAAAACGACCTCGTAGTATGTACGCGGCTCCTCGAAAACATGGAACCCGAACTCGTCTCATACTACACCGAATACCCCATAACAAAGACGTTATGGGACGGGCTCCACGCCACCTACAATCAGGGTGGCGACGGCTTACAGATCTATAATCTAACTCTCCGGGCCAATAACCTCAAGCAAGGAACAGACTCCATAGAGCAGTATTACAGTAATATACAACGGATCTGACTAGAGATCGAGGTACGACAACCAAATACGATGACTTGTGAGGAAGACATCTCTACATTCAATTGGTGGAAATCAGAAACTCGCCTGTTTCAATCTTTGAGCGGGATAAATAACAAGTTCGATGCCGATATGTAACACACCGCACGCGAGGCGCCACATCCCCCGCACTATGACCCGACACGTGTACGAAATGGAGAGTCCGCACACGCACCAAGTCACAGCGAACGGGTGACAAACGAAAACGCACACACTAGCTAGGCGGTACCTAACCCTGTACAAAAGAAGATATGCGAAGCATGACAGCGGAAGTAATACGAAATGCCAACTTTCAAAAACTTTCATACCTTAAACACACAGTATCATACAAACATCAAAACAACTAAACGGGTTCGACTAATCCAGCAAACCGGTCCTAACCTGTCCCGAGCAATCATATATTCACAACGGGTTCAACTAAGCCGAGCACCTGTCCTAACCTGTCCCGAATTCCATAAATTCAAATCATAAATGCAAACCTGTACAAACATATCTTATATAACATTTACAAATCATAACCAGAGCCAGAACTTAAAAAAACTTAAACAGACGGACACAGACTCGACAGACCCGACACACAGCCGCCTAGCACGAACTCCAACGACCTCCAAAGCAAAGCCTGCAAACTAAAAACATAAAAGGGGAGGGGTCAGTCCAAAGACTGAGCGAGGGGCTACACACACACGCGGATATACATATAGAGCACAGCACATATCATAAAGGGGAGTTCGTGAACCAGGGCGTGGTTTTTGCATTATAAAATATTTCGCACGTGATACTAGATATAGGAGAGTAAAACCAAAGGCCAAAGCAATCCCAATTTTATTAATTAGAAATCCACTCCCGTTTCCCGAACAATTTCCTAACAAACTAACTTAACGAAAACAAACACACCAAGCAAACGTTCAGACAAAAGGGGAAAATGTGCACAGGAGTAATACTCGACGCTCCGAGGCTCCTTACCCACATCCCGATGATCATGCACAGGAGTAATACTCGACGCCCCGAGGCTCCTTACCCATAATCACCGGGCCCCAAACAAAGCAAAGTCAAACCATCAAATCAGAGGGGAAATGTGCACAGGAGTAATACTCGACGCTCCGAGGCTCCTTACCCACATCCCGATGATCATGCACAGGAGTAATACTCGACGCCCCGAGGCTCCTTACCCATAATCACCGGGCCCCCAAACAAAGCAGAGTCGGAAACATACCAGAATCAGAGGCACAACAAGGTCCAAGGCAAGCGCAAATCATATCCGGAAGCATATCAGAGGCATATCATATCAGCAGTCAAAGCATAGGCATAATCATAGCATATTCATAATCCTATCATATCAGATCCTAGCATAATCAGATTCTAGAACATAAATCATATCAGGCGTATCCATAGGGCTTATATTCACATGCATATCAACACATATCTTTAGGGTTTAACTATAACCTAACCTCACCTGGCACCAAACACAGCCGAAGACACAGCAGATGGTTCACCCCGGAACCTGCACGACTCACTTGTCACCACCCCGGGTGCACCTGAACCAACTGAATACACAAACACGACACAGGGCTCAGACTCAAACTCAGACAACCATACAGAGACGCACGACAATGCTGAAGCATTTATGAGATGCAATCACATGAGCAGGTTTCAAATTCATATTAATTTCAAGCAAAACAAAATATTAAGGCCTGTCTATAAGCACAATTAATGCCATTAAGGGAACTCGAAAGGTAATGGAATTCACATTATTTCATATCAATTCATATATTGCACATTTACAAAGCAATCAAATTAAATTCACATATAACATTTCATAAATTTATACGTATTACAAAGCCAAACAAATCATATAATAAAATGCTACAAATTCTATTTAAAGATCACAAGTTACACATCAAATTCCAATTTACGTGATTAACATATTTATTTACTAAGTGGCAGATTAAAGTTCAATTAATTCAAATCACTCAAGTTCACATGTCACATTTCATATAAAAGCATGTAGTACGAGAACAAACAAATGATATAATAACATGTTTCGAATTTCATTTAAATCTCCCGAAATTACATATTAAATTCTAACCATGCTAAGTTCATGTAATTCATTCATGGCATACCAAATTCATATTTGTCACATTTCATATCATACATGATTTCATACATAACGGAATACATTTCAATCGGCAATTCAAGCATATGACACTTAATTTACAAATAGAACAATTAATCAAATAATTCTCAAATACACAAATAAATTCATAGAAAATAAACCGAGTGTCCGATTGACGAACGGAAAGTGGTGTTGGACTCACCACAACGAGGTGGACATTCTGTCCGAAGCCCACCGGATCGCCGCCACTGTAGCTGCCGGAATAGTGGCCGGCCGCCGTTCGGCCGCCGCCGGAACGTGCCGGAAAAATCCCGAAAAATCACCCGTGCAAGGATTCGTTGTGTTCAATCCAATTCCTCGATCAATTCCTGCATATTCCAAGCCCAAAGTCTCCAATTTAAAAACCAAGAATACGAAAACCCTAGAATCTTCAAACTTCAATTACTTTCAAACCGGTGAACCAAAGTGAGATCCGAAAGAGGCATCGGCTTACCCTTGACGAGCTTTACGAAAGCCTTAGGCTTTCTTGCCGGAAAAATCCTCGGAGGTGGCGCCACCGGTGCGCCGCCACTGTAGCTACCGCGAACCGCCGCCAAACGGCAAAATCTGGAGTCGAGCAAATGGGGTTCATTAGTTCTCGTCGTTCCAAACAACTTTCGTGAAGGGCCCGAGGCCAAAAGATGACCGGAAAAGGCCCCCGTTGAGCTCCGAAGTTTCTACCGCCGCACACCACCCCGGAACCACCACCTACGGCCAAAATTCGGTGAAAACGATGCCGGAAATGAACTCAGAGGGTCGAAAAACCTTGGAAAACACTAACCTTGGTCGGAAAAAGTCGCCGGAGCGCCGCCGTATCACTGTTCACGCGGCGGCGGCGTGAGCTTCAGGCGGCGCGTGCGCCGCCGTCCGGTGGCCAATGGCCGCGCCGCCAACGTCCCGCGCTGCGCCAGGAGGTCTTCTCTCAGGGTCTGGGCGCGTGTCGCCGGTGAGTGGCCGGAAGCCGCCGCGGGAGGGCGGCGAAGTGGCGGTTCCGCCACCTCCTCCAGCCGCTTCTGAAAATCCACCATATCTCCGCCACCGCTCGTCGGTTGGTCGAGTTCTTGGTACGGTTGTGACCGCGTCGTCGAGATAGTCGAAAAGCACTATTGGTTCGTCGAATTCCGTCGAGAAACGAGCAAGTTAGAGTAGTGTGTGAAAACACACCTCCCACTGTGTGAACAGTAAAAATCGCGGGAGAGAGAGGGAGAGGCTGAAGTCTGCTGCGCCATGGCACGCAAAACGAGGATCCGGGGTATTTATCTCGGGTCCTCACGCGCAAAACGATCGGTAGGAGGAGCAAACGACATCAGAATAGGGCAAACTCAGAGTCTACGGACTCATCTCGATGCCCCGAACGCGTTGAAGGGGTCAAAAAGGTCGAAATCTCGATCGAACGAGGAATGACCGAAAAACCCCTACAAAGATAAAATTACAAAGGGGCCCCTAAACTTTAAAAGAGTTCAAAATAGAGCCACGAAAAATATAAAATCACATAATTAAACACATAAAAGGGTTAAATAGTGACGTACCTTATAATTTGGACGATCGGGATATTACACGATAGGCGAGATCTCCTTAAAGAGAACCCGCTACCCTCTGTTAAGAAAGCATATGCCATTATCCGGCGAGAAGGAGTCAGGCGAGGCATCTTGGGAGCAGAACTTACCGGCGAGAGTAGCCCATCATCGGCGACCAGCGCCTCAGGCATAGGAGCAGGGCTGAATGCCCAAAACCCCTCTCGGTCCGAGAAGGGGGTTACTCAGGGGGTCGCCACTAGGCCGCGATTAGATACACAACAGAGAGCTCCAGCTTCTTCATTTCGCGGCGGCGTCGGAAATAAGGCGAACCCGAAATGCGCCAAGTGCCAGAGATCAGGCCACACCAAAGAGGAATGTTTCAAAACCATGGGGTGGGCTGAAGGTTGGCGGAGTTAACGACGAGGGAACGCCAGACCCACGTGTGGGGCAGCGGTGGTGGTAGACGACGGAGGCAACGGCGGAGAGACGAAGCAACAAGATGAAGAGAGTGTCGTAGGGTTTGCTCTTGCAGCTGGTTTGAGAAATGAGAAGGGGCCGCTGACCTAGGTAATGAATGGGGGGAGAGGAATAGACTTTTATGCCCCTCCACCTCACCTTTTTCCAATTATTGTAAATCTGGCCCAAATTTCTTAAACATTAATAATTGTGATATCCCCAGTTCAGTGAGTTGCAGAAATTCCCCAAATTTAAACAGTAGGGATTCAGGTTTGGCACTTAGTGCCTCCGGGAACAAGACTTGTCGATGGATTTTTGATTGTAGAGCCACAGACACAATGACTTATGATCCTGCTGACTTGGTTGACACTTATACTCCCAAGAGAACCTCGATCCAGATCGAGAATGGGACTATTACCCCGGTTCTTGGGGTCGGAACACTGACATTGTCACCCACTTTAAAATTAAGAAATTATCTTTACATCCCCGGCTTGTCTTGTAAATTACTGCCCATTAGCCATGTTACTAAGGAGTTGAATTGTATCGTGCTAACGTTTCCTGGTTTCTGTTTGTTACAGGATATTCAGTCGGGGAGATTGATTGGGCGTGGTACTGAAAGTGGAGGGTTGTACTACGTCAATGGGAAGACTTAACAAGGAACTGCAGCGCTTGCTCACGGGATAGTGGACCGATAACAGTAGATGTGACACCGTCGTTTGGGTCATCGATCTTCAGGGTATCTCCAATTGTCATTTCCACAGTTTTTTTTTCTGAAAATAATAAATTCTCTTGTGAGACGTGTATTCTTGCAAAGATCCATAGACAGTCATTTTCAGTTTCTGGTTCTTGTGCTAAGATAGTTTTTTCTCTACTACACTCTGATGTTTGGGGTCCTTCCCCTGATACTGGTTTGAGCTATGAATTTAAGTATTTTATTTTGTTTATCGATGACTGTTCTCGTACGACTTTGGCATATTTTCTTAAAAATAAATCTGAAGTTCCTTCTAAGTTTATGGAGTTTTTTCATATGGTCCAAACACAGTATAATTCAAAAATACAAGTGCTTAGGTCGGATTTTTGGGAGGGGGGATATGTCAATACCACCATGAAACAGTTTTTTGAAAAACATGGGCTCATACACCAAAACTCTTGCCCACGTGCTCCTCAGAAGAATGGGGTAGCCGAACAAAAAAATCGCCAACTTCTTGATATGTCTAGATCTCTTCTCATTGAGTCTCGTTGCCCGAAAGTCCACGTGGCTTGAAGCGGTTGCTACCTCAATCTATTTGGTAAACCGTCTTCCCTCTAGATCCTTGAACCTTGAAACCCCCTTTTACAGTGCTTAGCTAAACAAATTAATATTTCCTTGGTCCTAGCTTTGCCGTCCAGGGTTTTCGGGTGCTTAGTTTTTGTTCACATTCCCAAACAAAACAGAACTAAACTTGATCATTGTTCTCTCAAGTTTGTTTTTGTTGGATATGGGGTCCATCAACAGGGGTATCGCTGTTATCATCCTCCCACTAGGCGTATGTATACCACCTTAGATTGTAACTTTGTGGAGACCGAGTATTTCTTTACCTTCCCATTCAGTGGTCAGGGGGAGAGTCGACAACAGGATCCACTGAGTGGGATACCACCCTACTCACCACTTCACTCTTATCCAGACATAGTCCCAACAGAGCAAGCAGGTGGAACCACCGAGTCACCATCTCCTGTGGTATAACCCTGCATTCCTTCCGCCACACTCACCCCTATGAATATTCCTGAGGTTAGTAGTCACTCTCTGGTTATATGTGGTACTCCTTCACATATTCCATACAGTCATAACAGTGCAGGGGATAGTGAAGAACAGGGGGAGCATAATGTGCAGGAGGAGACAGTAAGATATGTGCTACCACCTAGAGTAAATAGTGGTGTTCCGTCCAAGCGATACGAACCTGAACTGACAGGCAGGACTTCGAGATATCCACTAGCTAATGTCACCCAGGGAAACTTGGCAGCACGGGCACGTGCCTATACAACAACTGTTTACTCAGTTAAAATCCCGAACAAAGTAGAAGAGGCGCTCTCAAACCAGAAGTGGGCACCGGAAATGAAAGTTGAAATAGAAGCATTGGAAAAAAATGAATCGTGGGAGAAGTGCACACTTCCTCCAGGAAAGAAAGTGGTAGGGTGCAGATGGGTGTATATAGTGAAGCATCATGCTGATGGAAGTATTGAGGTATAAGGCGAGATTGGTGGCAAAAGGATACACTCAAACCTACAGTATAGACTATTCTAAAACCTTCTCCCCGGTGGCGAAAATTGACACAATTAGGGTGATGTTCTCGATAGCAGCAAACCAGGATTGGGTGCTACACCAGTTTGATGTCAAGAACGTTTTCTTACATGGAAACCTTCGGGAGGTGTATATGAAGCCCCCCTCTCCCTCAGGGTTTACTCAGAGCTTTGGAGACAGGGAGGTATGCAGACTAAAAAAGGCTCTATACGGGTTAAAGCAGTCGCCCATGGCTTGGTTTGGAAGATTCTCAACAACTATGAAAAAGTATGGATATTGTCCAAGTAACTCGGATCACACACTGTTCATTAAGAGAAGGGCCGGGCTTATGACGTGTCTTATCATCTATGTAGACGATATGATAATCACAGGAGATAACACAGAGGAAATCTCCCGACTAAGAGAAAATTTATTCACAGAGTTCGAAATGAAGGATATAGGACAACTGAAATACTTCATTGGGATAGAGGTACTGCGGTCAAAGAAAGGTATATATATCTCACAATTAAGTTCGTTGTAGACCTACTGGCAGAGACCGGATTATTGGAGTGCCACCCAGCAGACACTCCGATGGTAGTGAATCACGGGTTGATCGTTGACGGAGCAGAAGGAACTAAGAAGTTATAGTACCAACATCTGGTAGGAAAGTTGATATACTTGTTCCACACGAGACCTGACATAGCCTATGTTGTTGGGGTATTGAGCAAGTTCATGCACCAACCCCAAAAGGAGCATATGGATGCGGCGATCAGAGTATGCCGTTATTCGAAAGGGTGCCCAGGCCGAGAAGTCCTTTTCCAGAAGCACGACCATCTAAAGATTGAGGCTTATATAGACGCAGATTGGGCAGGAAGTCCAGGAGACCGGAGGTCGACTTCAGGATACTTCGCTCTTGTTGGGGGAAATTTAATAACATGGAGGAGTAAAAAACAGAAGGTGGTGGCTCTATCGAGTGCGGAAGCAGAATTCAGGGGAGTCGCTCAAGGGATAGTTGAAGTCCTGTGGTTAAGGAAGTTGCTAGCAGAGATTGTCATGCTAAGTGATGGGGCGTGTAGCTTGATGTGTGATAACCGGACAACGATCAGTATATCCGAGAATCCTGTACACCATGGCCGGACTAAGCACGTGGATAGACACTTCATTAAGGAAAAGATCGAAGAAGGAGTTGTCGAGCTACCTTTTGTAAGGTCAGAAGACCAGCTTGCGGACATTCTTACGAAGGCGGTTAATAGCAGGATAATTGGAGAAATCTTAAACAAGTTGCACATTACGGACTCTACTTTACAACTTGAGGGAGAGTGTTAACAAATATTATCCAACTTAAGCGAAAAACCAAGGATCCATTCCCCCCTGATCATTTCTGATAATTAAGTCCATCTTGCAGCAGCGCTTCCCGTGGACTGAATCACAATTCCAAAATGTTACCAGATCCTTAGCTTTCTGGAGTGAATATGTAATTCTGAATTTCTACCAGTGGAAGTACGTATAATTTTCATAGGCTGAGTGGTACAACTAGTAATACAATACTTCCCAAATAGCCATATTTTCACCTCTCTACAAAGATAATAGCCTTATTCTTTTTCTTTCGGTTCAGATATTTGCTTATCTAATGTACAAGTATTTGGACACCAAGTACGGAATCAGAGGAAGCACACTAGCCATACGCAATTTATCTTTCAGAATAATATTGAGAGGCAGTTATCTGGTGATAACGACGTTCGTTCCGGCTTTACTGCCACTCTTGGGAGATTTCATTACTCTTACGGGAGCTATCAGCACATTCCTACTCACATTCATTCTTGCCAACCACATGCACCTCATTGCTATGAAGCACAAGCTTAGTTTGCTGCAGAAGAATTGGCATTGGCTTAATGCCGTCTTCTTCAGTTTGATATCTGTTGCAGCTGCAGTTCCAGCATTGAGGATCATCATTGTAGATCCCAGTTTTTACCATATCTTTGCTGATTTATAACCAGCCATTTGTTTAAGTGTGTCTCAAGGGCCCCTCCATTTTTCTAGTGTAATATGTTTTTATTTTTGGTGAAAAACAACACAAACAGGAGGGCTACTCCTGAGCTTCCTTTTTAACTAACTCTATCATGTCCTCCAAAGGCTCGGACCAGACGTTCAAATCACTGCTGTCATGGCCCTTATTTTCTAAACAATCAGTGCATTCGTTGAGCTCCCGCTTAACGTGCTCAATTCTGATTTCCCAGGGCTTGCGTATCAAGTCGATGCAATCCGCAATTATAAGTTCCCCATGGGTGATCCTGAACACTGTTTCCCTTCATCAATTCAATAAACACGGCCGAATCAGATTCCACTTCGAGTTTAGGAATGCGCCGCTCCCAAGCAATCCGTAAGCCTTCCCTGAGTCCCAGCAGCTCCGCAACTGTAATGGACACACTACACACATGCTTAGCGTATCCAACAATCCACTCTCAATTATCTGTGCGGATCAGTCCACCATAGGCTGTTGAGTTACAATCTTGAAAGACGCTTCCATCGCTATTCAATTTACACCAACCATGCACGTTGAGGTCTCATCCATCTTCCAGAAAGAAGTGTCCTCCCTTTGGGCTTGATTAATTTGACGCTCTCCTTCATATCAAGCAACATATTCTTTATGTTATTAGTGTCAATCCAAAGAAGAGTCTTTTTAGCGCGGAACACCCAATGATTTCTGCTTTTCCAAATAGCCCAATTAGTGGAGAGAAAAACAGAGGACCAAGATTAATCCGGTGCAAGGATGTTCCGGAAATGGAGCTTGGTGTTTACCTGTAACCAATTCTATTCTCGGAGCTGTATAAACTACAACCACTCCGTCGGAAGAATGATGTGTTCCCAGATTTTACGGCGTGCGACAATCTCTGATGAGATGCAAAATGCTCTCCCTACCTTCATTGCATCTTTCGTGCAAAGGTCATTAGCAGCGAATCCTCTGTCAAAACGGAGGGAATTGGTCAGAAGGCTTTCATGAGAGCAGAACCAGATAAAAGTTTTCAGTTTCTGTAGTGCCAATGCTCCTGCTGAGCCCCACTGCTATCTCTCAAGCTGCTGTGAGTAGGGGTGTCAATTCGGGTGGGTCGGGTTGAGACAAGGGTATCACACAAAAAATTTCAACCCGAACCCGATTTGAACCTGAAACTCCCAACCCTAACCTGAATTTATAAGGTTCGGGTCAGGTTCGGGTTGACCTGAAAATTTTCGGGTCACCCACTAACCTGACCCACTTGCAATAACCCGACCCGACCTATGTGTGGAGTGAATTAGATTGAACAAAAGACCAAAATCAGTTCTTGTGTGTGGCCTGTGGAGTGAATTTGATTCAATATAAGACCAAAATCAGATCTTTGCGTGAAGGGTGGATTCAACAAAAGACCAAAAATCAGATCTCGTTAATTATGCAGAAACTAAAAGAAGAAAATGAAAACAAAATTCCAATTCATATCAGGCAAATAAATAACAGAAAGATATATATGTATCTACAAGTTTATCTAAAAGAATATAAATTTATCCAAAAAAAAATTATTTTTTCCTCAAATTAGCAAGAGATAACCGTTAATATATATAAGTTGGTTTCATCAACAGATCTGAAAAAATCAGATGGTTTCATATATGCCAATCTTTCTTCCCCTCAACAGATCTGAAAAAAATAAGAATCAAATATTGGAAGAAAATAGAAATCATATGTGCCAAGCTTTCTTCCCCTCAACAGATCTGAAAAAAATCAGAATCAAATATTGGAAGAAAATAGAAAAAAAGATTAAAGGGCTTACATTATTGATGAACTCTCAAACGAAAAATCGACTTAAAAAAATCAATAATCGATTTAAAAGTGTTGTTTGAGGTTCTAGACAGGTAAAGAAATTGAAACCGAGTGGTGGTGCGTTGTCGGCGTGGCGCCGGGAGATTGTGGAGGAGATGGAGCGACAGAGATCGTGGCGGTGAGGGGCACCTGAGATGGAGCGGCGGAGAGAGGTGGAGATGGTGGCGTCAAGTGGCTCCGGAGACGGAGCGGCGAAGATGATGGCGGTGAGTGGCCATTGGAGATGGAGCGGTGGAGAAGAACTAGACATGGTGGCGGAGAGCATCGTTGATGGTGGCTGCTGGTGAAGGAAAATGGAAATGGTTGCTGCTGAAGAGAAACGACTGTGAGAGAATATGAGAGAATGAGTGTGAATGAGCGAATTAGGTTAGGGTTTTTGAAATTTATAGTATCCATATTTTCGGGTGGGTCAGGTTAAGTCAGGTGGGTTCGGGTTATTGGGTCACCCGTAAAATTTTTCGGGTCAATTCGGGTTGACCTGAACCCGACCTGTTTTTCTCTCTCTTCCTTCGGGTTATTTTCGGGTCCGACCCGAACCCGAAATCCCTCAACCCTAACCCGATTTTCAATCGGGTGGGTCGTGTTGGGTTAACGGGTCGGGTTCATATTTGACACCCCTAGCTGTAAGCCGTCTAGTGTAATATGTGCTTCACTAGTATATCAATTTGTCATAAACTTGAGTAAATATATAATTATGTAATTATTATTTTAATTCTCACTAGGGTGTAAAAATTAGTAAATACATATCAGAAACTTAAGCATGAAACTTTTTTTTTTGTTTTTGGTATAACAAATATAAGACTTTTGGTTAAGTTAATACACTATCTTTTCGAATATGAGATTTTTAGTTAACACAATATTTTTTTCAATTGAATTATACATTGCCCATTTTAAAATTGTGTTGGGCTGAATAAGCCCCCTCCTACCTCTTCCGATTGGCTGAATTTTGATCCGAAACTAGGATTAACGGTTTGGATCGGAGCGGATCAAAAGATTACATATCCAAATTTGATTAGAAGATTTCCTTTTTAAATTATGAACTTGATGCGTTTTTATAATTTAACTCTATTTATTTAATATATTGAATTATTTTTGCTATTAATTTTAAATATCTCTACTAATAACACACACACACACATATATATATATATATATATATATATATATATATATATATATATATATATATATTTTGATAGGAATAGCATACATACATGATTATATCAAATATTAACCATTCATTTTAATTTGGTAAATATGTGTTTTGATTATAGTGGATAATTTAATTTATATATAAGTATTTTTATAATTTTGAGATTTAATAGAGTTAATAATAATTAAACTATTATAGTTTCTTATTTCTTTTTTTTTCTATTTCTTTTATGGTTTAAGAAAAATACAAGGTCATTTTATCTTTACACTTAAATAGATAAGATTTACTTTAATAGTATTTTAGTCTATTTATAAATTTTTGCCTAAAATTGTAGTAAAAACTAACTTAAAAGATGAATTTAAATTAAATTCGAAAGGGGTAGCTATTTTTTTAGTACCTATTAGTGAGAAAAAATTTAGTTTACTCCCAATATTAAAACTTTCGGTACAAAATTCACATTTTAAAATTTTAATTTTTGTTCACTCCCTAAACTTTTACGAATAACATTCTATTTCTAAATTTGAATACTTTAGTGTTATATATGAACAATACTTTAATTATTTCTACCAAAAAAAAAAAAAAAAAAACAATTATAAACCTAGGTACTTTAACTTTTATAAATCATACTCTAATTTAAAAATATAGGTACTTTAACTTTTACGAACAATATATTTTTTTTCTTTTATTTTCCTTCTCATACTTCAATTTTAAACTTGAACTTGATTACTTTAACTTTTACAAATAATACTCTAATTTTAAGTTTGAATACTTTAACGTTTCAAAATAATGCTCTAATTATAAATGTAGGTATTTTAACTTTTATAAATAATACTCTAATTTGAAATGTAAGTACTTAACTTTTACGAACAATACCCTTTATAATTTGAATACTTTATAGTTTCTAAATAGTACCCTAAATATAGATCAACAATTAATTTTTACCCCAAATCCACCCACACAGAAAAATAAAGTATTAATTTTTACATATGAAGTATGAAAATTAGATTTGGAAGTATAAACATACAAAATAAAAGTATGAAGTTATGTATATGAGGTATTATGTTAACAAAATAGTTTGTGTATCAAACTTTTTTTTTTCCCCTGTAGAGGATAATTGAGTATTTTTACACAAAACAGAAACAAATAAAAATTAAAATTTAAAAATGGAGAGTTTGATGGGTCTGAATACGGGGTACAGAGTCCAATCACTTTAGAATTTGTTCAGGTAAGGAAACCGCTGGAAGATCGCCGGAAAAGATGGGGGTTCTACCTGCTAGGACAAACACATAGACAACAGTCAGAAGGCCAAGCTGGGGGAACTGGGGGTGATTCCCAGTTTGGCTCTCCGACGCTCAAGTCAGATGAGGATCTGAAAGAGGTAAAAATCTTGAGTATAGAGTTGCAATAATGGAAGTTGCTTACAACGAAAGAGATGACTCTGTTTATTTATAGTTGAGGGTTGGTCAAGGACCCTTTGGTCATTTGCCTCATGTGGTCCTGGCCGAATGTTGCCCTAACACGTGGCGCTGAGAGAGAGAAACTTAAGAAGAATCTTCTGCAAAAGCTGCTGAGAGTTAGTGTTGGCAACAGAGGCAGGTGTGCGGGCATGTACGATGTGTCAGAGAGCCGTTGGGGAGGTTGGTAACGAGGGCTTAAGAGCGCGCTCGTGACAACCAGAAGCCTTGGAGGCCAAGATATCCGCTAGGGGATGAGGGCTGGAGCTTGTCGTAAGAGATTGAAGCGGGAGCCTCTCCGAGGGAGTGTAGCGCTCGAAGTAGGCTTACTTAGATTGATTGAGGTACTACTCATGCTGTATCAACGATGCTTGTGGAAGAGTGGTAAGAGCAATATTGTTGATGCACACGTATCCACAACAGAACTGACACGTGTCCTTGCGGGATGTCAGCGCTCGTATACGTCTGATGCAATCTTGGAGAGGCAAGTGTCATCATCCCAAGGCGCCACGTGCCGAGAAAGTGGATGAGCGTGTTTTGACCCCATCATTTTGCCCCCCAATTCTGTAGTCCTTTGTAATAAGGGCTGCAGAATTCATCGTGTCCGATCCTCCGAGCGTGATGCTCGGGAGGGTCTTTAGCGTGTTGAGCAATATCCTTTCTGACAGCACCATTAAGGCGGTCCTTTCATCTGATCGCTTGATATACCCAAGCATTAAATGCTGTCCTCTTTTCTGACCCTTTGGAACGTATAAACATTAAATGCTGATGCGCGTGGGGCGCGTGAGACTTGAGAAATGCGCGACGTTCCCATAAAGTGAACGGTTTCCTAGGCGGGAAATGATTACCTATTTTGAATTTCTTGTCATAAACGTACCAACTCCCATCCCTATAAATAAGGGATTCTGAAACCACTCCATCTTTTACGCGAACTTATCTTCTGAGCATTCCTTTGCAGAAAAACTCTTTGCATACCAGTTCCAGAGCATTCCTTCTTTCCTCCAAGTTTTTCCCAGAAATCTCAAGGTAACATTCAGTGAAACTTTCTAACTTCATTAATTTTAGGATCATAATTAGGATTGAGTAACTTCCCAAGCTTGATTTCTCCAAGAATCCTTGTTCTTTTTAGAAAAATCTCATCTTCCAGATTTTCTATAACCTTCCCCAATCTCCCAATTACCATGGCCGATCAACACGTTGAAGAATCTGCCCGTGAAGTCGGGGAGATGGCTACCCAAAATTCATCTCCTTCGGATTCTTCCAGGGATGAAGGGTTGGCAGGGGCCATGACTGTCATAGATGTAAGGGACCCAGAAGGGGTTGAACCTATTTTCGAAGAGATTGACCTGGTAATGGAGGCAGAGAGACAGGGGGGGACTCTTCCAATAACTGAGAGTGCCACCCATCCTCACCGCTATGCTGTGACGGTGGCAAGGGCCGCTCCTGCGCTGGTGGTGGAAGAGGCAGCAGGGCCCTCCGAAAGGGTCCGCGACAAAGGAAAGGGCAAAAAACCCCAAAAGCCTAGAAAAACCAAAAAATCCAGAGGGTCCAAGGAGGGAGAAGACTCAGGCTACCAGGCAACCGAGCGCACCCCGGACGAAACTCCTAGCATGGTTACTCTAGGGGAGGTGAAAACAATGCTGACACCTATCTTCTGGGACGAGCGCTTCATATGGAGAATCCCCGCTGAGCACGAGCGCGCCAATCCTCCTCCTCCTGGTGAGATGGCTGTTTATGTGGATGCTGTCAGCTCTGGGGGTTTGAGGTTCCCCATTTCGGCCCCAATGGCCCGTTTACTGAATGACCTGCACCTCTGTCCTTCCCAAATTGTGCCCAATGGCCTAGCCTTATTAATAAGCTTCGTAATTCTGATGAGAAGCGTTGGTTACGAGCCCTTCGTGCGGAACTTTCACGCACTCTTCCAAGTAGTTTCTTCATCACGCTCATCTCCTGAGGCGGGCTTCTATTATATTCAAGCGAAGGCTCACACGAAGCTAAACAATTCTCCCTCCAGCACCTACGGTCCCAACTGGAAGGAAAAATTCATCTTTGTCAAGGCTCCTGCGGAAGAAGGCTTTGGGGTGCCTACAAGTTGGGGCTCGGTCTCAAAGAGTCGCCTGGAATCTGCCCTTCCCAAGGATTGGGCCAAGAGCTTGGCTGAGGCTCTAAAGGACGAGGGTCACCTTATTGAAGCAAAAGATTGGATAGATGATGCAGAGCTCATGTTTTTGTGTGGTCTTTCTTACGACCCTTACTATGTCGACAATTCCCCAGCTCGTGACATGGAGAGAGATGGTTAGATTCCTAGGGCACTAACTCTTAGATAGGGATACTAACTGCATTTTCCTTTTTACCGCCTTGCACCATGACTAATTTGTTTACGGATTTTTAACTCTTGGTACTCGTTTTTCTTGTAGGAGCAAGTATCTTAGCAATGGCAGGAGGAATTAGGCACGCGGCTCGTTTCGCTCATGCCAACAGAAACCAAACCTAACAGGGGGAGCAACAACGCCCCCGAAACCGCGGTAGTAGGGGCGACGCTCGTGGTTCGGGCTCATCCTCGAGCGTGCAACCCCCTCGGGGCCGAGAAGAAAACCGTGCGGCCAACTCTGAGAACAGGATGATGGTGAGGCCACCACCTCCTCAGGTGGACTCGAGGGTGTCCGACCCTCTCAACGCTAACCAGGCGCGGTCCCCCTTGGCAATAAACGAGACCGTGCCAAGTTCCAGTAGACCTTCTCGTAAGAGGAAGAGGATGCCCGACACTGTAGCAATAAAGGGCAAAGGAAAGCGAGTAGTTGAGAGCCCCAAAGGTGGTGGGGAAACTTCCTCTTCAGAGGAAGAGTACTTGTGGGAGTTCCAAAGACGAGGGGACAAGGACTTCTCGGGCGCCCCCGACGGTGGGCCAGTTCTGCTAAGGCCCGGCACGGTCGCCCAAACTATCAGCGAGGGCCTCTACGACAGGGCCCAATACACGGCGGACCACAGGTATCTTTTCAGTGAGTTTGTGGAGACATTGGCCAACGACGCGGCCCATGCCTTAATCTCCGTAAGCCTTTGCCTTCTTACTCCATCACTATCTCTGGTAAATATCTTGCTAATATTTCCCTTCTTTCGAGCCCGTGTAGCAAGTACTCCCCAGGGTAAAAAACATGCAAATGCGGGCCTCCGTCTATGCTGATCGCAAGGCCAAGTACAAGAAGATGGCCCGTGCCAACGATCCGGCTCAAATTCAGGTGGAGTTGGATACGGAAATAGCCAAGTATGAGTCTCTCAAGGACTTATACAGAAAAAGGGAGGGGGAGTTGAAGAAGTTGAAGGAGGATTTCGTGGCGGTGGAGAGCGCTCGAAACGGCTTGAGCGGTGAGTTGGCCCGAGTGGGTGAGGGCTTTAAGAAGGCAGAGGCCGAGCGTGACAGCTGGAGAACGAGGGCTCTAGAGGCTGAGAGGAAGTTCAACGATACTATGAATGAATGGCCCCGCAGCCTTGAACGAGCGAGCAAGGAGGCCCTCATCAAGTTCTGTCACTCTAAAGCCTTCAACTTTGTGGCTTCCTTGCACTGCTTGGACGAGGCCCAGAAGGCCTTCAACCTTGCCATCGACCAGGGCATCCACAAGGGGCTAACCAACCCGGCTATGAGAGAGGCGGAAGGCATAGGGCTCATGTTCAATGAGCGCTGCGAGGAAGATGATGAAAATGAGGACGACCCCGCATAATCCATTGCTGAACTGGAGTATGACTTCTTGGTTAAGCTTCTCCAAGACGAATACATGGATGCCCATCCGGTGAGTCATGCTCCTCAGCCCGCACAGAATGATCCGCCCGAAAACGAACCTCAAGTGCCTGTCGGGGAGGATGCCCACGCCCCAGCTGCTGAGGGTGCCAACGCGATTGCCAATGAGTCCAACGATCCTCAAGCGCCTGAGCCACCAGCTGCCCAACCCCAAGAACCAGAAGGCTCCGTTTATGGCCCAATGGCCCGGAACGTACTGGTGGTTCTTGATGAAGATGTTGCTCCTGCCGCTTGAAGCTTTTCCCTATTTTAATGCTTTTCAGCTTTGCTAAGGAACTCATGGTCCTTTGAGCCTCTATTTTGTAGTTTAGGCGAAAGCCTTTTATGAATGACAATTCCTCCTTTCCTTCAGAATATTATGTTTCTTTACCTTTTCTTTGATTGCGATTTTTCATCTTGCGATTGTTGTAGACAAATCTTGTAGTTGTAAGATTGTGTGTTAACATGCTTAGTGAAAATCGCATTATTCAGATAAAATCCTTGGAACTTGAAAGATTCCATTAAATAGTTCTGAAAAATCTAACTAAGTCTTGAGTAATTACGGTGGTCTTATGATGAGAATGCCCCTCATTCAAAACTTTGTGTAAATTTTTGCTTTTGTTCTTAGAAATTTGGCTAAGTCTTTGAGTGTCTACGAGGGTCTTACTGAGTGATTGCCCCCTACTCGAGACTTGGTGGGATTTTTTCTTAACCCTGGAAATTTTACTAAGTCTTGAGTGTTTACGAGGGTCTTACTGAGTGATTGCCCCCTACTCAAGACTTGGTGGAATTTTCTTCTTATTCCTGGAAAAAATTCGCTAAGTCTTGAGTGTTTACGAGGGTCTTACTGAGTGATTGCCCCCTACTCAAGACTTGGTGGAATTTTCTTCTTATTCCTGGAAAAAATTCTCTAAGTCTTGAGTGTGTACGAGGGTCTTACTGAGTGATTGCCCCCTACTCGAGACTTGGTGGGATTTTTTCTTAACCCTGGAAAAAATTCGCTAAGTCTTGAGTGTTTACGAGGGTCTTACTGAGTGATTGCCCCCTACTCAAGACTTGGTGGAATTTTCTTCTTATTCCTGGAAAAAATTTGCTATGTCTTGAGTGTTTACGAGGGTCTTACTGAGTGATTGCCCCCTAATCAAGACTTGGTGGAATTTTTTCTTCTTATGAACATGCCTACGCTGTTCCCTTCGCGAACGATCCCGCTTTCGAGCGCAAGCCGTCGCTTTCCACTTTATTAGGTTGGTTGTGAGCGTTACCAGCCTATCCTTATGAGGGTGTCCCCTCATGTGGAGTAGAGAACTGGCAAGCGTAACCCATGTACAATATAAGTGACCTATCACGCTCGTGAAGACGAGGGACGTGGGTCTTGTATGAACAAACAAAATACAGAAGTGCAAATCCAAAGATACTGAGAAGAAGGTATCATATTTTAGTTTTTTTTTTTTTTTAAACATAAAACCGCCGGAGATTACATGCGTTCCAAGGGCGTGGCAAGCGCTCACCTTGAAGTGTTTCCAGGGTGTAGGTGTTGTTTGCTCTGATTTGTACTACTTTGAACGGGCCTTCCCAGTTGGGGTCCAACTTCTCCACATGTTTGGATATTTCGACTTTCTTCAGGACCAAATCTCCCAATTGGAAGGTTCTTTCCCTCACGCGCTTGTTGTACTGTTGAGCCATAGTTGCCTTATATTTGTGTATCTTGGCCCAAGCTTGGTTTCTTTTCTCATCCAATAGGTCCAACTCCAGGCGTCTGTTATTTTCGTTAAGTTGAGGCTCGAAATAAGCTACACGAGCGGATTCATTTGCAATTTCAGCTGGTATCATTGCTTCTGACCCATACACGAGCGTGAAAGGTGACTCGCCCGTGACCGCTCGTGGAGTAGTGCGATAAGCCCAAAGTGCCCCTTGCAACTCTTCCGCCCACTCACTCTTCTTACTCTCCAGCATCGTCTTCAAGTGCTGTAGAATGACTCTGTTGGTGACCTCTGCTTGTCCATTGGCCTGGGGATGGCCTACGGAGGTAAAGCGTTGTTCAATCCCTAATTCCGAACACCACTCTCGTGTGTCGGCGGCTATGAACTGGGATCCGTTACCAGAAATAAGCACCCTTGGAATGCCGTACCTACATATGATGTTCTTCCAAATGAAGTCCCTCACTACCCTGAAGGTGATCCTCGCCACCGCCTCGGCCTCGGCCCATTTGGTGAAATAATCGACAGCCAAAATGACAAACTTCTTCTGTCCAACAGCGATGGGCAAGGGGCCAACAATGTCTATTCCCCACTGGTCAAAGGGCCAAGAGACATCTATCGGGGCCATTCGAGCGGCTGGCAGTTGAGGGAGATTGGAATGGAATTGACACTTTGGACACCTTTTGGAAAATTCGAGGGCGTCATGGAGAACCGTGGGCCAATAAAACCCACTCCTTAGGATCTTCTTAGCCAGGATACGCCTTCCTGAGTGATTTCCGCAGCTCCCACTGTGAATGAGCTCGAGCGTTTCTTTCGCCTGCGAGGGCCTTAAACACCTCAACGGAGGTCCTTGAAATGATTTCTTGAACAACCTTTCCTCAGAGTCCAAAGAGAATCGATGGGCTTTGCTTCTTATTTTTCGAGCCTCTACCTTATCAGTGGGACAAATCCCGTCTCTAAGGAACCTGATGATGTCATCCATCCAACATGGTTCAAGCGGGTCGATCGTAATGACCGCCTCTTTGGCAATTTTCTCCTTGATCAGAGGCTCTTCCGTTCTGAGGAACGTCACCAAGCACCTGGAAGTGCCTTCCAACGCTGAAGTGAATTTTGAAAGAGCATCGGCACGCTCGTTTTCGGCTCGCGGGACTTGGAGCAAATGAAATTCTTTGAATTTTCCAATGATCTCCCTGGCTATGCTTAAGTACTGCATCATGGTGGTTTCTCGAGCCTCATAAGTTCCTTCAATTTGGCTCGCAATTAACTGCGAATCCACATACGCAGTAATTCTGGAAGCCCCATTCTGAGAAGCAATTCTCAATCCCTGTACTAGGGCTTCATACTCTGCCTCATTATTTGTGACCTGAAAATCCAACCTGATCGCAAAGTCCAACTCAATCCCATTGGGGTCTCTGAGGGCTACCCCTGCTCCTCCCCCTTGAGAGGTTGAGGAACCATCCGTGTGCAGGACCCATAATCCTTCGTCCTTAGGAACAGCGGGCTCTAATCCAAAGCGCTCAACCAACAAGTCAGCTACAACCTGAGCTTGCATGGCAGTTCTGGGCTCAAAGCATAAATCAAATTGGCTCAATTCAATGGCCCATTTTATCAGTCTCCCTGACACGTCTGGTTTGGATAAAACTTGCTTCAAGGGTTGATCAGTGAGTACCGTTATTGAGTGTGCTTGAAAGTAAGGCCTTAAACGTCTCGATGCGTTAATGAGGGCGAATGCAAATTTCTCAATTTCCAAATATTTCTTCTCAGCTCCCTGTAGCGTCTTGCTTAAGTAATAAACGGGCAAGTGTTTCTGCTCTCGTATAGCTATCAGCACAGCGCTCGTAGCCTCGGCCGAAACAGAAAGGTATATAAATAGCTTCTCGCCTTCAATAGGTTTAGTCAGTAGCGGGGCGCTCGCTAGATAAGCCTTCATGTCTTGCAATGCTCTCTCACACTCCTCAGTCCAAGCGAAATTCTGGGCATTCCTCAAAATCTTGAAGAAGGGAAGATTCCTGTCCGCCGAGCGCGAGATGAATCTGTTCAAGGAGATGATCTTTCCGACCAATACTTGCACTTCTCGGAGATTTCGAGGGGAGGGGATTTCCAAGATAGCCTTGATCTTCTCCGGATTGGCTTCAATTCCTCTCTGACTGACCATGTAACCCAAGAACTTTCCCCCTTGTACCCCAAAGGTGCATTTTGAAGGGTTCAATTTCATCCCATACTGTCGTAGGATTGAAAAAGTACACTTGAGATCTTCCAGATGTGAGTCCTGACGCTCGCTTTTAACAATCATATCGTCTACGTAAACTTCCATAGACCCTCCAAGTTCACTTTCAAACATCTTGTTGACGAGCCGCTGATACGTGGCTCCGGCGTTCTTCAGCCCAAAAGGCATGACCAGGAAGCAATACACCCGCAGATGAACAATGAATGAAGTTTTGGGGCGGTCTTCCGGAGCCATAAAGATCTGATAGTATCCTTGAAAAGCGTCCATCATGCTCATTAGTTCGCATCCAGCGGTCGAATCCACCAGTTGGTCTATCCGGGGCAGCGGGTAAGGATCCTTAGGGCAAGCCTTGTTAAGATCAGTGAAATCATTGCACATTCGCCACTTGTTCGCACTCTTAGGCACCAAAACCACATTGCACAACCATTCTGGGTATATGGCTCGATATATTGAGCCTCCAAGAGTTTACTAACCTCTTCTTCGATGACCTTCCTTCGAAAGCCGTGTACGTCCCGTTTCCTCTGTTTGATGGGCTTGAATGAAGGGTCCACGTTAAGCCTGTGGACAATGACGCTTGGATCAATCCCTGTGAGGTTAGAGGCTTTCCACGCAAATACATCAATGTTCTCTCTGAGGAAGTCAATCATCATAATCTGAGAGGGCCCCGAGAGGTTGGACCCTATTTGAGTAGTTTTATCCTTGTTTCCGGGTTCCAACTCAATAGAAAGGAACTTTTCTGAGGGTTCAATCCTTATTTCAGGGCGGGGAAGTTCGAGCGCCCTCTTTTTTCCGATCAAGCTCTCACCAGGAGCGGGCTCATCCTTCTCCCGCTCGTCTCCCTCTGAAGATGATTCTTCGACTGTCCCTGGTGGGGTACTCTCGAGGGGATTCTTAGTGCTACCATCCTTCCTCTTTTTGTTCTTCTTCTTATATAACTTGGCCCTCTTGCGTATTGGGCCATCCTCGTCTAGGTTGGGAAAGTCAACAGAATTTTTGGTGGATCCGATCTGGAAGGTTTTCTCCGCCCTAGGCTTTCTGAGGGACAACATGTAACATTCCCAAGCCTCTCGCACATTGCACAGTACTTCTCCAACGCCCTCGGCGGTGGGGAACTTGATCTTTTGGTGATAGGTGGAGATGATGGCTTTGAAATCAACGAGGGTTGGGCGCCCAATTATGATGTTATAGGGAATATCAACCTCTACCACGGCGTATGTGACTGTGAGCGTCCTACGCTGGGGGGCTCGGCCAAATGAGGCAGCCAGACGTATTTGCCCTCGTGGGACAACTTCTGATCCCCCAAAGCCAACGAGAGCCGTTTTGAGAGGTTCGAGAGGGAGGTCAGCATTCATCTTTAAAAATGTGGAGTAAGGCAAAACATTAACAGAGCTTCCACTATCCACCAATACCCTTTTTACAACATGGTTGTGGACATCAACACTAACCACCATGGGGCAGTCACAAGTTTCACCTTCCCCATGGGGTGTTACAATGTGCTCTAGATCCCTATCATCAAAGCCTATTACATCATTTTCTCGGGAGTGCTGATCCTTGGCCTTTTGTATAGCATAAACGGACTTGGGCATGGATGAGCGTTGGTCATAACTCCGGACATACCTCCGCCGAGCGGCATTGGAATCTCCCCCTGAAGAGCCTCCCGCTATCATATTGATGACCGCAAAAGGCGTATTCTCCTGGTCAGGGGTCTTTCTTTTGTTGCCCCGATGGCTGCTGGTCTCAGGGGGGCCTCTTCCTCGTGGACTTCTTGACCGGGACGGGCTCCTTCTTCTTTCCCTGGAACGACCCCGACAGCGCTCATCAAAGCGCTCCAGAATTTTCACAAATTCCTTCAAATGCCCACCAGCAACGAGCCTCTGAATCTCAGTTTCCAGCTGGCGACATTCATCCGTGTCGTGCCCCTTCTGCTTGTGGAAGGCACAGTACTTGTTGGAACGTTTCAGCGACTCAGTCTCTCTCATCTTGATGGGTCTCTTAAAGAGTTTTTTTTCAGAGAGGTTATAGACCTCGGAGTTCGGTCGGGTAAGTGAAATACGCTCGAAACGTCGATGGGGCAGCGGCGACCTTTTGCGCTCCTGATGACGCTCTTTCTTAACAGTGATCTCGCGCCCTCGTTCAGGGTGGCGCTCGTTTCTTGCTGGGCTGTGATGTCTGGGCCCATTCGTCCCGTACATGTCTTCGAGCGCAAAAAATGGCTCGGCCACCTCCCTGAAGGCCATAAGTGTCCCTGGTCTCCTCTCCACGATAGCATCAGCAAATTTCTTGCTCACATATTGCTTGTGATCCACAGCCTGAAAGAGCACCGGGATCAAGAAGTCCATGGACGACCTTTCCACTTGTAGAATTTCTTTATTGAAGCGGGCGAAGAACGAGCGAAGAGACTCATTCTTGCCCTGAACCACGTTGTAAAGGGCCGTGGGCGCAGTGACTGGGGCCTTCAGAGAATTGAAGTGGTTGAGGAAAGCGTCAGCTAACTCTTTGTAGGAGTGTATCGATCGTGGGGGCAGTCTCTTGTACCACTCCTGTGCCATTCCTACTAGGGAAGTGACAAAAACCTTGGCCCAGTAGTTGCTGGAATGCTCGTAGAGGTGCATCAGATGTAAAAAATGATCCAAATGTTCTGCCGGATCGGTTGTACCGTCGTAGCGGTTGATGGAAGTGGGGATTTTGGTCATTCCTGCTTGGGCCATCAAAACTTCTTCCACGAGGGGGGAGCCCCTCGCTAACGGATGATAGTCGTAAGTGCAGAAGTTCTCCTCCGGTTCCTTTCGGCGAGGGACCTACGGCTGTCGGTCCTTGGGACGAGCGTCTCTGTCATCGGCTCGTTCATCCCTACTGTGGGAGATCTGAGACCGTGCTCGAGAGAGCTGTCCGGCCATGTCCTTCAAACCCTGCAGCTGGTCTTGCACAGCCCCAAGGATGTTAGGGTTTGCATCCCCTTCCCTGTCTCCTTGCCTGGCGGCACGGGAAACCCTCCTGGAAACGTGGGAGTCCCCTTCATTCTCGTTGACCCTCTCAGTGGGCTCCCTGTTTCTATCTACAGGGGGTTGTACGTTTTCGCCTTGGCGGGGCGCTTCATTAACTGGTGGTGGCGGTGGCGGCACCCTTAGGACGGCCTGAGTTTCCCTAATAGGGAAAGTTTGCAATCCGCCCAAAGGGGCGGCGGTTTGAGTGGCCTGCCCAGAGGGGAAGTACATGGAATGGAATCTTTCCTATGCCCCCTGAGCCGCCTGAACCTCACACTGGGCATAAAGAGCCCTCAATTGCTGAGTAGTTAGTGGAGGTAACTCTACTCCTTCGACCTCTCTGGGAATCACCACATGGAGCTGGATTTGGCCGGCGAGGTACGGTTGAACTGGCGGCACCATAACAGTGGGAGTAAGCGTGTATCCCGGCGGCGGCATCATGTAACCCTGACCTCCTGGCTTTGCATGGGCATGTGCCCATTGAGTTTGGGGAGGCTGTGAAAGAGCAGAGTGAGGAATTCCTCCGGCGGCGCCGGAAGCTGGTGGTGCCGGCGGTGCTGGTGGGGGAACGGAAGATTCTGCCTGCGTGGTCACCCCTGTGGGGGGTACCCCACCCTCAGTGACGGTGGGGGGTGGGCCTCCGCCCACAGGGATGGAGGGAACGATGGTGTTGACATCATGGGAAGTGTTATCTCTTCCTCCCGCAGCGTTGGAGCTTGTAGCAACCATAGTTGTGAAGATTTTGGGGTGTTTGCTTTTCAACTAGCAGAAGAGAAGAAAGAGGCTGAGAGCTGGTTTCCCACAGACGGCGCCAAAAATGATGGGTCTGAATACGGGGTACAAAGTCCAATCACTTTAGAATTTGTTCAGGTAAGGAAACCGCTGGAAGATCGCCGGAAAAGATGGGGGCTCTACCTGCTAGGACAAACACATAGACAACAGTCAGAAGGCCAAGCTGGGGGAACTGGGTGTGATTCCCAGTTTGGCTCTCCGACGCTCAAGTCAGATGAGGATCTGAAAGAGGTAAAAATCTTGAGTATAGAGTTGCAATAATGGAAGTTGCTTACAGTGAAAGAGATGACTCTGTTTATTTATAGTTGAGGGTTGGTCAAGGACCCTTTGGTCATTTGCCTCATGTGGTCCTGGCCGAATGTTGCCCTAACACGTGGCGCTGAGAGAGAGAAACTTAAGAAGAATCTTCTGCAAAAGCTGCTGAGAGTTAGTGTTGGCAACAGAGGCAGGTGTGCGGGCATGTACGATGTGTCAGAGAGCCGTTGGGGAGGTTGGTAACGAGGGCTTAAGAGCGCGCTCGTGATAACCAGAAGCCTTGGAGGCCAAGATATCCGCTAGGGGATGAGGGCTGGAGCTTGTCGTAAGAGATTGAAGCGGGAGCCTCTCCGAGGGAGTGTAGCGCTCGAAGTAGGCTTACTTAGATTGATTGAGGTACTACTCATGCTGTATCAACGACGCTTGTGGAAGAGCGGTAAGAGCAATATTGTTGATGCACACGTATCCACAACAGAACTGACACGTGTCCTTGCGGGATGTCAGCGCTCGTATACGTCTGATGCAATCTTGGAGAGGCAAGTGTCATCATCCCAAGGCGCCACGTGCCGAGAAAGTGGATGAGCGTGTTTTGACGCATCAGAGTTAGCACTGAAAATTCTAGCATTAAAGGTAAGCTAAATTTTCTCCACTTTAACACTCATTGTCCATTAAAAATATGAACACTATTTTACATTCGCATTAATAATATATAAATGAATATGAATTACTTCCGTTTAATTAATAATTAATATTTACTATTAACGAGTCAAATGTAGGCAGCAAATCTTTCTGAAATACAAGGAATAAATGTTACATATAACACTAAACCTTATTAACTGTCCTTGTCCGATCATGTTTCTGGCCACCTTGTGGATGATTTGGAGGTGCAGAAACACTTAGGTCTTCCGGAATAAAAGATTGCATATTAATGTTGTGAATTGTGATTAGAAAAGGAGTAAGAGTGTTAAGTTGGATCAGTGGCGTAAGCCGCAGGGTGGCTGGCGTAAACTAAACTCCAATGGCAGCGTTATTAGAGGGAGGGGCTCGGCCCTGTGCGGTGGCCTTATAAGGGATTCAGAGGGGGGTTGGTGGTTTTGGTTGATCCTTTCTTAAAATCAACAAGACCACAAAACACGGGCAAATAAATTGATAATGAGTATTACTTCCATCTTATAGGCGGCTGCCGGCGGTGGTGGTGGCAGTGGCGGTGGCAGTTTGTAAATCGGGGATCTGTCAACCCGTAAGTATGGACGAGGTGACGGTGCCCATATTGGTCGCGACCGATGTCCTAGCGGCGGCAGTCCCCCCTCTTTAAGCCTTCGATCATATCTGACTTCATTTTGATAAAATTTTTGATACGAAAGTATTATGAAAAGCGCAATTAGAAGAATTGAAATTACTGTTACTTTCATACTCTTGGGAGGTTATGATATATGAGGATATAAGGCACAATCCTAAGTTTCGTGAATGGTTCTAATATATATATAGGGAAAATTGCAAATTTGGGATAGTAACATACCTTCATTTGTATTTTTGGACTTTAATTTGGAATTTCTCATTTCAGGGACACTAACTCTTAAAAATTTGCATTTTTGGCCAAATACCCACCGGAATCCTAATTTTTGATCGGAAAACTACAAGTGAGGTCACGTGCTAGCCTGAAATCGTTTTTATTTGAGTTGACATTATTTTGCTTATGTGGAACCACTGATTTGCCACATATGAATTAAAACTGTTTCAGGCCTGCACGTGACTTCATGTGCGGTTTTCCGATAAAAAATTAGAGTTCCGGTGGGTACGTGACTTCATGTGCGGTTTTCCGATCAAAAATTAGGGTTCCGATGGGTATCTGGCTAAAAATGCAAATTTTTAGGAGTTAGTGTCCCTGAAATGAGAAATTCCAAATTAAAGTCCAAAAATGCAAATGAGGGTATGTTACTATCCCAAATTTATAATTTTCCCCATATATATATATATATATATATATGGAATTTTGGACTAAGCGGTAGAAATTGAATATTGAAGAGTTAACGCACCTACATTGACTCCTACAACAGTCACGTTACGCAACTTAGAACAGAACTTTTCATTTTCTGAAGTCAATATTGTATCCACAAAAGATAATAAAATAATATCATCGAATCGTGGAACTTAATAATTCGATGTTATATTAATTTAATAATAAATTTTGTGTTTGGATTTTTGGAGAACTGCCAGAGGTTTTCATCGATAGAAAAAATTTCACTCCCTAAGTAATTCGGTTCGAACTCAAATAAATAAATTATGTCCTCCTAAATGTTTTTCCAATCTTAATTAATTATGCTCAAACGTAAGGATGACTCTATTAATTTCAAAGTCATCATAGACTTGTAAATATTTTTCCAGTCTTAATTAATTATAAATTATAATCCAAACAGAAGTCAGCTCTTAATTTCGAAGTCATCGCTCTCCACTATTATGAAGTAAACTTTCTATGTGGAGTCCTAGTTCCGCAAGTAACTAAATTTAGATGAAAGGAAAGTAAATAAAAGCCAAGTCCTAACAAATAAAGACTCTCATTTTTTCTAAGTTGATATTTTATCTAGAAAAGATAATAAAATATTACTACCAAATAGTGTAATTTTATTGATTCCATAATAACATTGATAAGAGAATTTTTACACCTAATCGACTGACTCGAACTCAAATGAGATATAGATTTGTAATATTTTTCCAACTTTATTAATTATGCTCAAACAGAAGGATGACTCTCCTTATTTCAAAGTCATCACTCTAGACTATTATGAAGTGAATTTTTTTATACGGGTGTCAAGTTCCGCCACCACTATTATAAATACTTTTAAAAATAGATAAAATATCATTTTTAGTCCTCTACAAATGTTATTTTTCGGTTTTGGCCCTAAACTTTACACTTGTTTCAAATTTCATCCTCTACGTTTCCAAAAATCACAATTTTAGTCCTTTAGTTGACGGACGTTAATTTTTTAACGGAAAAAGGCGCGTGTCACTCACGCGCCCCGAATGAATGTGAGTGGCGCGTGAGTACTGACACGCGCCTTTTTCCATCCAATAAGGACTAAAATTGAGTTTTTTTGAAACATAAAGGATGCAATGTGAGACAAGTGAAAAGTTCAGGACTAAAACCGAAAAACGCCATATGTAGAGGACGAAAAATGATATTTTCCCTTAAAAATATTATTTTATCATATTGTATCGAACACTTTATTCGATATTTTTCAAGTGAAAAATTTAAGAAAAAATATATATCATTATATTCTTATCATATCCTGTCTTGTCCGTATTATCTTGTCTATGTCCATATATCGTAGTACACCGCTAATAAATTGTCGAGATGAAAGGGGAGTAAATAAAAGCTAAGTCGTTTTTGACAAAAAGGGCAGGAATCTACTTTTATGCAATTGACTCAAGTGGTTAAAGACTTGAATATACTTAAGTGGATAAAGATTCGAATCTTATCTATGTATATTATAAAAGTGCGAGTTGTTTCTTACAAAATACCGATCGCCTAAAATACCTCATAATAATTATATGAATAACTATTAGTTAGGGATAACTATGTAATTACATATTATAAACTATTAATTTAACTATATTTAAAAAGTACTTATTAACTTATAATAGGACTCTTGGTAGAATTAAATTTTTTTTAACTTAAAAAAAAAAAAATATAGTTTAACAAGGACTGTTTTAATATTAATATAGGGTTAATTACATATAGACCCCATGGGAGTATTAGAAATTACAACTTGTGACCCTTTTAGTCAAACAATTACATATACACCCATTGAGGAGTTTGAAAGTTACACAAAACACCCATAAATTAGGGTTCTTTTAAATTTTTGATGACATCATCAAACTTTTACTTGATTTTCCTATTTTACCCATTCATTTAGTATGACAATTTTTATTTTAATAATTATTCCTAACCATATCTAGATTGGTATTAAAAATCTAAATTTAATAAATTAAATCATCAATTAATATGAGATGACATGATTTATCATTTCAAATATTAAATTATATATAATAAATATGAATTTAATGGGTTAAATATAATATTTAGAAAATGATGTTATATAGAGTTATAATATATAATAGATATATGTAATAAAGTAATATTTATATATATATATATTAATTACACCACCACCGCACGACAATACATATTGATGGTGCAGGAATCTGAGTTTCCTAAATGCAACAACACTTTCAATATTTGTATGAGAAGGGAAAGACCATCACAGGCATAGGAGCCTCAGGAACTGGGTTTCCTTTTTGAGCGTGGGTTCTTCCAGCTAGGATAACACCAAGAGTGCAAAGTGCAAGGGTGATGCAACTGTGGTAAGAATAATCACAAAGCTTGAGAAGATGAGGACAAATGGAGGAAAATGCCCAGAACAGTGACTGCAGTGCGGATTGTGGAAGATGACTTGCGGGAGAATGCAAGTGTTCTCTCCTATATATATGTTAGGGGTGAGGGTAAATCGGGTAACTGACCGTGTGGTCCCAAACCTGTGTTGCCCTAACACGTGGCAGCCCGTGGGGGCGTGAGAACGACACCTCTGAAAAGGAGGTGGCGTGTCAGGTACAAGGTGCGCACCACCTCAGTGTCAGAGGTTGTTGGCGAGGGTCGCGTGAGGGGAAGGCCCAAGGTCCGTTTTGCTAGGGTTCGGATCCGTCGCGGGGGTGGAGGATCATACACGAGCGCTAGTGATGCTCGAAGAGTGCACGGATGGGTTCCCCACGACAGATGACCCTTGAGCGTCAAAACCCCGAGCATCAGGAGCGGGGCCCTCGTGTGGGTGCCTCCCTGAGAAGGGTGACCCTGAGGGCCGGGGTGTGAGCGTCAGGCCTGTCAGCTCGAACCCTTTAGTTGAATAGTTGGCCGAGGCTCATGGGCCTGTACTAGTAAGCAAGCGAGTGGGCTGGGTTGGCACGCGAGCCCATCAATGCGAGCGTCCAATCCCTCAGCCGACAAGTGGTGACACGTGGACGGCTCTGACATGTGCGCGGTTTTATGTCTCATCATTTTGCCCCCCAAATTCTGTAGTATCGCTTGAGCGTACTGTAGAATTTAAGAGAAGCGAGCCTTGAATTTTTGAATATCCGAGGGTCAAGCCTCTGCAAGAGAAGTGACCGCTTGGCTTTCGTAGCGGACACGTTCTGACATCGCATTAAATGAAGTCGTGTCCGCATTAAATGCTGAGTGGGAACGTGGGCGAGTGCACTCCGGGAGACGTGAGGCGGTTACCAAAAGTGGGGGGATTTCCTAGGCGAGGAAATGATTGCGTTTTGAATTTTCATGACCTAAACGATGTAAATCCCCCCTTATAAATAGGGCCTTGCACAACCCTTGCACCTCTTTCACGCATTCAACTTTCTTCAAGCAATCAAAAAACAAGAATTTCTTCTGCAAAATTTTACGGATTCCGGCGAATTCTCCTTCAGTCTTTAGGTAAAACTCCATAATCCTTGATATTCTTCTACTAACTTTAGATTTAGGTTGGGTGAGTGAAACTCTTGAGTGAAGAGCCCCTTTCTGCCGTTGAATTCATTTCAGAAATTTCCTTCTTCATTGAGTTTTCTGCGAGAAGCTTCGCCTCTCAAAATCAAAGAGCAGACATGGCAGGGCACCAAGCAGATGATTATGTGAGGGAGATAGACGAGATGTCGGTTGGGAGCTCCTCCCCTCATGGTAACGCACCCACGGCGGTTCCAATGGCCAGAGCCTCTCCTGGCGATGAGATTCCAATTGCCATCCCAGTGGCCAGGGCTCCGGCTGAAGCTGGGGATGAAGAGGTTGATGCCACTGTTCAAGGGATGCACGAGCGCGTACCCGGGGGGGAGGGGTAGATGATCTCTTCGAAGAGATGGGTAACGTCATGGAAATGCAGAGATAAGGGGAAAGGGTATTTTCCGTGCTCAACAGCGATGTAAGACCCCAGGATCATAGGATCACGGTGGCAATCGCGGCTCCTGAGGGCGGTGCAGGGCCTTCCGAGAGTCATGCTGAGGCTGAACCTCCCAGAAACGCCAAAGAAGGGGAAAAGAGCCTGCTACGCGAGTGAGGCAAAATAACCCTCACCAAACCGACAGGTCTCCGGATGAGATTGAGAGCATCTTGACGCTCGAAGATCTGGTGGAGTGAAGGACAAAAGCATACTGGGATGAGGCGGTGTTACCCATGCACCTTCCCGAGGAGGGGGAGAGAGCAAATTTACCACCGCCGGGGATGATGGCAGTTTACTGGAACGCGGTCCTGGCCGGGGGTCTGAGGTTTCCGATTCCACCCGTCGTTTGTGCCATCTGCCACCACCTTAGACTCTGCCCTTCCCAAATCCTCCCTAATGGTATTGCCTTAATAAACACTTTTGTGATACTGATGAGGGCATTAGGCCATGAACCTTCCGTTGACAATTTTGATAGTTTGATCCAAGTGGCTCGCTCAACGCGTTCGTCCCCCACAGATGGGTTCTACTACGCTCAAGCCAAATCTGGCTTCAAAATGATAGATTTCCCCTCCACCTCATATGGCGAGCATTGGAAGGAGAAGTTCTTCTTCGTTGGGGCTCCTGGGGGAATTTTCAGGGTTCACCGAGGGTGGCTTATACAAGGTGAGGGGCCACTGATTAAAGAAAGGACAAAGAATAAAGCTTTCGAGGATTGGGCGAAGGGGTTGGCCCTCGCGATGAAGAATGAGAAGAAATGGATCAAGGCTGAGGTCTTGATGAAGAATGAGGGAATATTATTCCGCTATGGCCTATCTGGCCCCCCAAGCATGATAACTAATCCTCCCGCTCATATCATGACGCTCGACGGTTAGATTCTAGGAAGTGACTATTCTAACTCTTAGGATAGCATTGCTGACTTTACTTGACTTGTTATACTTTTGTAATCACCATCCAAATACCCAATTTCTGACGCTCGTATTTCCCATTTGCATATATCCAGATACTAACATCAGGGATGAATGCCGAAAGACTTGCCCGAATGATGCGCGCTCAGAGACCTGACGTCAACCCTCAGCAACAGCAACAACAAGCACGCCCTCCCAACGCCCCGAGGGGGAGAGGAGCCCGACAAGGGGCGGGACGTGGCAACGAAGGCGCTCGCGGCGGCGCCGGGAACGAAGCTCCCCATGCGGGCCCCATCGAAGACTTGACAGTAGAGGGCACTCGAGGGGCTACACCTCTGCCGGCCGCCCACGAGGGTCCCATTGCGCTCAGCTCTAGAGACTCTCGCAACCGCTAGGGGGAGCTAGCCTGCTTCCACGATGCAATCAGGGCCGACTGCCAGGGGAAGAGAAAGAGATTGCCAGACTTCATCCCTATCTCTGGCAAAGGAAAAGAGGTGGTCGTGGGTCACCACGGCGAGGGCAGCGACACTTCCTCATCGCAGGATGAGGACTTCTGGAAAATGGGCTGCCGGGGCGACGCTCGGTACGAAAGCCCACGGACGGATGGTCCAGTTCTGCTGAAGAAGAGCGCGTACTCTGTGAACCTAATCTCTGACATCGTTGGAAAACTTCAATTCTCCGGCGACCACGACAAGTTGAATGAGCACGACACCGCTCGAGTCGCGGACGATGCTTGCCACGCCCTCCTGACGGTTAGTCTCTAGTGTTCCTTGTGGAGTTCCAACCTTTTCTATTCTAACTTTGATACTGACCCTCGCTTCTGGCTTTCTAGGAAGTAATCCCCAGGCTGAAGAACTTGCAGGGCCGAGCGCAGGCCTAGTCCGAACATAAGGCCAAGTACAAGAAATTGCTGCGCATCTCTTATCCTGGCCAGCTGCAGGAGGATTACAACACCGTCAGTGCCCAACTGACTGACGCCAACCTTGACAAGGACAGGTTGAAGGAAGAGTTGAAGCGGTCAGATGATGCCTATCTGGCCCTTGACGAGCGTCACAAGAAGCTTAAAGAGGAGCGTGACCAGCTGAGGGTCCAGAATAGAGAGCTAGGCGAGCAACTGGCGGAGAGCACTCGCCAGAATGAGACCACAAAGAAGACCCTCGCTGAGTTGCAGGAGAAAGTTGCAGGTTTGGAAGCGAAGGTGTCATGGGATGCGGTGAGGAAATTCGTACGCTCCAAGGCCTTTGCGTTCGCGGCCAACATCCATTGTTTCGATAACGCTCGGCGATTCTTTTACAAGGCGATTGGGCAAATGGTGAAACTAGGACTGGCTCCTGAGAGCGCTCGAACTGATAAGCGCTTGCGCATGGACTTAGATGACAACTGTGAGCATATGGATTACGACGAGGATCCCTCCGAGAGTCTGGCGGAGCCGAAGTATCAAGAACTGGTGATGATGCTCCAGCAGGAGTTCATGGCGGCCAATCCCATAGACCCCGAGCCCATTCAAATAGACGACGAGGGTACCGTCATGGACGCACCGGACGATGTGGAACCTGGAGAAGCCCAGACTTCTGACTCCAACGTCTTGGCCGTAGTTCCTATTGCAACGGCACCTCCAGAGCCTGAAAACCAAGCCCAATGATGCTCTTCCAACTGCCGCTTCAAGATCTTGCTAAATTTCCATTCTTGTTTATGAACATTTTTAATTTTTGCATCTGATCTCTGTACCTTTGATAAAGTATCCGAACTTGGTTCCTTATTGTCTGAATGCTTATGTTCGTTTTCTTCTGTTTTTGAATGTTGCGCATGGTTGTTTTATTGCGTTCGATGTTTGCATGCTTATCTTTCCGGTTATTCGAATGTCTGTGAGGGGTGTGTATGCGCACGAGGGTGTTTCCTTTGAAGGTTCCCTGGCGCTTACCGCCACGCGTCTGAAGTTTAAATTTTGGAAACGTCTTACAGTTTGAGAGATGCAAGCATGAGCGCGAGGGTATTTCCTATGAGGATTCCCTGGCCATATTCCCAATGAGGCTCGAATTTGAACTTAGAAAACCTCTAAGGATTTAACTAAGTATTGGCCTTAAGCATATAACCCATACTTCTAATTTAAGGGCTTCAGTAATTTGAATGGACCTAGAAGCCCGCTGTTGCATTCGCCACCCATGGAATTTAAAGCGAGCATAGCCGTGGAATTGGCTTCATCCTTAGGCGTCCGCAGAAGGATTAGCCCAGGGTCTGCCTTCCACGAGCGTACCTCTACCTCATAAGGTAATCCATGAGGGTAAGGGTCATTGGGGGTTTACGTGCGCGAATTGGCATGGTGAACACCCAATTGGCGTAAATTAAGAGTTTAGCATCCCACTTCCTGGCACGCTCATCCTTAGGGTTCTCACGCTTATGAGCATCAGCGTACTCAGTGTGGAGAGTTCTTGACACACAGGTAGCGTTGATTTAAGATCAACGGGGTATTAATTAAGCCGTTCGACGTGGAAGACGCTCAACACGGAGTAGGCTTTTTGTTACCCAGATCATTAATCAAAGGGAAAGCAAATAAATGACAACATGCTCGCAATTTAAAGATGATTACAACATGCTTTCTGCCAAAAGAAAGTACAAAGTGTCGCGAATGGGCGATTACAAAGGTTGACACTTATACGTAGAACCGTCTAAGATTGCACGCGTTCCACGGTCTCGGGAGACGCTCGCCTTGCAAAGTCTCTAGCAAGTAGGTGTTGTTCGCTCGTACTTGAATGACTTTGAAGGGGCCTTCCCAGTTGGGATCCAATTTACCCACATGTTTGGACACCTCAACCTTTTTGAGAACCAAGTCCCCTAGCTGGAAGGTTCTCTCCTTGACACGTTTGTTATATTGGTGGGCTACGATTGCCTTGTACTTGTGGATGCGAGCCCAAGCTATGTTCCTCCTCTCATCGAGCAAATCCAATTCGAATGTCCGGTTGGCTTCGTTGATTGCGGGCTCAAAGTAGGCAACGCGTGCGGATTCTTGAGCGATCTCCGCAGGTATCATAGCCTCGGAGCCATATACGAGGGAGTAAGGGGTTTCCCCTGTCGCCGCTCGTGGGGTAGTACGATATGCCTAGAGGGCACCTTGAAGTTCTTTTGCCAACTCCCCTTTCTTACTCTCGAGCATCATTTTCAAATGCTGGAGTATGGTTCGGTTGGTCACTTCAGCTTGACCGTTGGCTTGAGGATAGCCCACGGAAGTGAAGCGTTATTCAATCCCCAGCTCATAACACCAATCCCATGTGTCAGCCGCAATGAATTGGGAACCGTTGTCCGAGATGAGCACCCTCGGGATGCCATACCTGCAGATGATGTTCCTCCAGATGAAATCCCTCACAACTTTGAACGTTATCTTGGCGACCGCTTCAGCCTCGACCCACTTAGTTGAATAATCCACGGCGAGTATTACAAACTTCTTTTGCCCGACCACCATTGGAAGGGGTCCCACAATGTCAATGCCCCACTGGTCGAAGGGCCAAGAGACATCAATAGGGACCATTTGAGCTGCCGGCAGTTGGGGGGTGTTAGAATGAATCTGGCACTTAGGGCATTTCTTGGAGTAACTGATGGCATCCTTCAATAGGGAGGGCCAGTAGAACCCACTCCTCAAGACTTTCTTTGCCAGGACTCGACCACCGGAATGATTCCCACAGCTTCCGTTATGCACATGTTCCAACACCTCCTTGGCCTGCGAGGGCCTCAAGCACCTCAGCGGTGGACCTTGGAAAGACCGCTTAAACAACCGTCCGTCGTTGTCAAGAGAAAAGCGAGGGGCTTTACTCCTAACCTTCCGAGCCTCTACCTTATCGCTCGGGCAAGTTCCATCCCTGATAAACCTAATGATGTCATCCAACCAACAGGGTTCAAAGGGATCAATCGTGTTTACCCCGCGCGAGGGTTCCATTCCACTAATTAGCGGTTTCTCTGTCCTGAGGGCCCAGCCCCTTGTGAAAGACAGGTGCTCGAGTGCCTCCGCCCGTAGGAGGACTCCCAACCTATCCCCTGTTAGCCGTCCAAAATGTGTTGAGGGCCCAGCCGCCTCCGCCACCCCCTGCTCAGGAAAAAGAAGTCCCACCGAGGGTCCAGCAAGGGCAGCAACCCGCTGGAAATGAAAGGGCCCCACAAAATGAGAGGGCTGAAAACAACGAAGAGGTCCAATCGAGGGTCACAGAGAGGGCAAACCGCAGAAATGTCGTCGACCCTCAGCTTGCCGCAGTACAGGATCAGCTTAAGGGGCTCCAGAATGTGGTGGTGCAGCTCTCTCGAACAAGGTCTCAAGCCCCCCGCGACGGGGGCGAGAGGTCCAGGGCCAGAGACGCTCGCCGACCACGTAGTCAAATTTCTCACCACCGAATAGAAGCCAGCTATGAGGAGCACGATCCCGAGGACAGGGATTACAGAATCATGACGGGCGATTCCACCCTCATCGACGAGGTTCTGATGACCCGTGCGGGGAAGGGCAAAATCCCCACGTCCGTCAACAGGTATAATGGAACGACTGATCCGGCCGAGCAACTGGATCACTTTGTGCACCTGATGCACTTATACGATCACCCGAGCAACTATTGGGCCAAGTGTTTGTCACTTCCCTCATTGGAATGGCTCAAGACTGGTATAAAAAGCTTCCCCCACGCTCAATCCGAGGGTACGCTGATCTGACAGACGCCTTCATAAGCCACTTCAACTCCCTGAAGGCACCAGCCCCAGCCGCGACAGCTCTCTACAGCTTGGTCCAGGGGCCGAACGAGACGCTCAGGTCCTTCATGGGAAGGTTTAACAAGGAAATCCTGCTGGTAGAGAAGCCCTCCATGGATTTCTTGAGGCATGTACTTTTTGGGGCCATCAACATGAAGCATTATGTTAGCAAAGAATTTATGGAAGAGGTGGCCAAGAAGAAGCCACGCTCGTTGATGGAGATCAGAGATATAGCGGACTCCTTCTTCACCCTCGAGGATATGTACATCGCAAGGGATCAGAAAATGGAGAATGCCCCTCGCCCCAGCAAAGCCCATGAGGACAGAGGAGATTCTAACAGGGGTCGCCGCCGCAGCCCTATCCCCGCTCGTCGAAATCTTTCGCCTCCGCATAAGTTCGAACGTATCCCCCTCAACCGCCCAATTGCCGAACTATATTCCATGGTGGACAAGAAACTGTTCAAGAGACCGCCAAAGTTGAGGGAGACTGAGGCTCAGAAGCGCTCGGGAAAGTACTGCGCTTTTCATAAGCAAAAGGGGCATGATACCAACGAGTGCCGCCAGCTTGAGAGCGAGATTCAGTGGCTTATCGCTGGGGGGCACCTCAAAGAGTTTGTAAAGGTGCTGGAGAGGTATGATAAGCATTGCACTTAGCGAGCACGTATTAGAGGGTAGGGATACAAACGAGCCGAGCCGAGCCTTGGCATTTTTTGCAGGTTCGGGCTCGGGCTCGCACTTGAAAATATTGGCTCGGGCTTGGCTCGCGAACCTGCGAGCCATGCTGGGGAGGGTTCGGGCTTGGTTCGTATTAGGTTCGGCCGAGCCGAGCCGAGCCCCCGAGCCATAAAGAAAACCCTAACACCACCATTCCTTTATCCCCAAATCTGAATTTTTTCCTTTTTTTAGGCTCAATTCTGAATCTTTTATTTATTTACATCCAAATAAAGAACAAAAATCTAGATTTATTTTCGTATGTATAGCCAAAGCAGAAGGAAAGTGATACAAACGAACTAAAAATTTGAAGAAAAAATAACATCAAAAGTTACATACAAAATTTTCATCTTGGGAGTTTATGATCACTCTAACCGGCGGGACGTGGGAGGTGGTTAGTGGTGGTGTAGATGGCGGTGGAGGCGGATTGGAGCGCGCTGGAGGGGATGGCGCTTGGGAAGTTGCGGCTTGAGATGGCGGCGCTTGGGTGGTGGGAGGCGGCGTGAGTGGCGGTGGCTCTGTGCTCTGAATGCAGAACTTTGGCGTGGTGAGAGGCGACACTTGGGTGGTGGGAGACGGCCTGAGTGGCGGTGACTGCGCGCTTTCATTGCAGAACTTTGGCGTGGTGAGAGGCGGCGCTTGGGTGGTGGGAGGCGGCGTGAGATGGCGGCGCTGGGAGGTGGTGGCTCCGTGCTCTGATTCCTGACCTTTGGCGTAAGGCGAGGTGGTAGATCTGGCTGGTTTTTTTCCTGTGGTTGAAATTGGAATGAGAAAGAATTATAGATCTGGTTGGGGATTTTGGGATTTTCATGGTTAGCAGCTGAAACTGAATGAGAGATAAATTGGCTAGGGTTTTCTTTGTATGTATAAGGGGTGTATATATATATATATAATACTATAATATTAACATAGATATTAACGTATATACATTATTTATGATTATATTATATTATATATATATTCATATATATATAATATATTTTTTAAGTAATTAGGTTAGCTCGCGAGCCGGCTCGCGAGTTACGAGTTATGAGGCATATGGCTCGGGTTTGGCTCGTAGAGTCCACGAACCGAGCCATGGCTCGGCTCGGCTCGCAAATGTCGAACTCAAGCGCGAGCTTTCGATGAGCCAGCTTGCTAAGCTCGCGAGCTGGCTCGTCTCATTTGCATCCCTATTAGAGGGAGAAGCCGCTCACGCTCGCGAAGTCCCCGCCACCATCACACCGAAACGAGTGACCGCGGTAAGGGGAAAGCTGCGGGTACGGAGAATCAGCCCTTTGCGGTCATTCACATGATCGTCGGCGGACCTTCGGGGGGTGATTCTAATGCTTCCCGGCGCCGCCACATTCGGAGTTACGACCAGAGGTCATCCCTGCCTAAGCCTGTGCTCTCCGTTGACAGCTCTCAACGCTAGAGAGAGAACGACATTGTAGGGTTCACAGAGAAAGACTTGGAACACATTGTAACACCCCATGGGATTGGTGAAACCTCTGACTGTCCCATGGTGGTTAGTCTAGACGTTCATAACCATGTTGTAAAGAGGGTTCTGATTGATAGTGGAAGCTCTGTGAACGTTCTCCCGTACTCAACATTTCAGAAAATGAATATAACAAATATTCCACTCGAACCCCTAAAGACTGCCCTAGTCGGCTTTGGGGGTTCCGAGATTGTCCCTCGTGGACAGATTTGCTTGGCCACCTCTTTTGGTCGCGCCCCACAGCGAAAAACTTTGAGCATCCTCTACACGATCGTCGAGGTGGACCTCCCCTATAATATCATCATTGGACGCCCGGCCCTCGTGGACTTCAAGGCAGTAATCTCAACTTATCACCAGAAAGTCAAATTCCCCACTCCCGAGGGCACAGACGAGGTTCTATGCAATGTCAAGGAGGCTTGGGAATGTTACGTCCTTTCCCTTCGAAGCCATAAGCCCAAACAAACCATTCAGGCGGGATCCACCAAAAAATCAGTTGACTTCCCCAAATTGGACGAGGATGGCCCGGAACGCAAAAGGGCCAAGTTGTACAAAAAGAAGAACAAAAAGAAGACCCCCAATGGAGCCCAGTGCCCGGAGGACGGGCCACTTGGGGCCATCGAAGGATCTTCCTCCGAGAACGAGGGTGACGGGCCCTCGGGTGAGGAAGGGGGTAGGCTTACTGGGAAGAAACGAGCGCTCGAGGCTCCAAGGCCTGAGGTTCGAATCGAGCCCGCCGAAAAGTTTTTGACCATCGAGTTGGAACCGGGGAATCCAGATAAAACCACCCAGATTGGCTCAAATCTCGACGGTCCCTCGCAGGTTATGATGATTGGTTTTCTCCGAGAGAACCTCGATATAATCGCCTGGAAAGCTTCTGATCTCACTGGGATAGATCCGAGTGTCATAGTCCACAGACTCAACATGGACCCGGCCTTCAAGCCAGTCAAACAAAAGAAAAGGGACGTCCACGGTTTTAGAAGACAAGTCATTGAAGAAGAAGTGGGTAAGCTCCTGGACGCTCAGTACATTGAGGAAATCTTATACCCGGAATGGCTTTGTAATGTGGTACTCGTTCCTAAGAGCGCCAACAAATGGCGCATGTGCAATGACTTCACGGACCTCAACAAGGCGTGCCCCAAAGACCCTTACCCCCTGCCGAGGATTGATCAGTTGGTAGACTCAACAGCGGGGTGCGAGCTCATGAGCATGATGGACGCCTTTCAAGGGTATTGTCAGATCTTCATGGCGCCCGAGGACCGCCCCAAGACCTCGTTCGTGGTGCACATAGGCGTTTATTGTTTCAAAGTCATGCCGTTCGGACTCAAAAATACGGGAGCGACTTATCAATGCCTCGTCAACAGAATGTTCGAGCGCGAGATAGGAAAATCTATGGAAGTATATGTGGACGATATGATAGTCAAGAGCGAGCGCCAGCATTCCCATCTAGAGGATCTCAAGCGAACTTTCAACGTCCTACGCCATTATGGAATGAAATTGAACCCCTCCAAATGCACATTTGGCGTTCAGGGTGGTAAATTTTTGGGGTACATGGTCAGTCAACGAGGCATAGAGGCAAATCCGGAAAAGATTAAGGCAATTCTTGATATTCCCTCCCCTCGGAACGTGAGGGAAGTCCAAGTGCTGGTAGGAAAGATCATTTCGTTGAACAGGTTCATCTCCCGCTCGGCGGACAGGAACTTACCTTTCTTTAGGATTTTACAACGCTCGCCACTTCGCCTGGAGCAAAGAGTGTGAGAAGGCTTTGCAGGATGTGAAGCAATACCTCACGAGCGCACCACTGTTGACCAAGCCTAGCCCTGGAGAGAGCTTGATTATTTACCTTTCAGTCTCCGCAGAGTCTACGAGCGCTGTCCTAGTGGCGGTCCGCGAGCGTAAGCACATGCCTGTTTACTATTTGAGCAAAACTTTGCAAGGGGCGGAGAAGAGATATATGGAGATAGAGAAATTCGCTTTTGCACTCATTAATGCGTCCCGAAGGCTAAGGCCTTATTTTCAGGGTCATTCTATCACCGTGCTCACAGACCAACCCCTCAAGCAGGTGCTCGCAAAACCAGACGTCTCGGGAAGGTTAATTAAATGGTCGATCGAACTCAATCAATTTGATATCACTTTCGAGCCCCGCACCGCGATACAGGCTCAGGCAGTGGCGGACCTGTTGGTAGAGCGCTTCAATTTAGATCCAGGGCCCCCAGTGGATGGAGGGTTGTGGCTCCTGCACACAGATGGCTCTTCGACCTCACAGGGGGGGGGGGAAGCCGGGGTGACCCTCAGAGACCTTCACGGTGTGGAAGTCGATTACGCAATTAAACTGTCGTTCCAGGTCACCAACAATGAAGCTGAATACGAGGCTCTAATCCAAGGGGTCAGGATAGCCCTACAAAATGGTGCCATTCGGGTCACTGCTTATGTTGACTCCCAGCTGATCACAAGTCAAATTGATGGCACTTATGATGCTCGAGAAGCCACTATGGTGCAGTATTTGGAGAAGGCTAAGGATGTGATCGCCAAGTTCAAAGAGTTCCATCTGTTGCAAATCCCACGAACGGAAAACGAGCGTGCAGACGCTCTTTCCAAGTTTGCTTCGGCCCTCGATGATGCGTGCGAGCGCTCAGTAATGTTCCTCAGGACAGAGAAACCACTAATTAGTGGAACGGAACCCTCGCGCGGGGTAAACACGATTGATCCCTTTGAACCCTGTTGGTTGGATGACATCATTAGGTTTATCAGGGATGGAACTTGCCCGAGCGATAAGGTAGAGGCTCGGAAGGTTAGGAGTAAAGCCCCTTGTTTTCTCTTGACAGCGACAGACGGTTTTTTAAGCGGTCTTTCTAAGGTCCGCCGCTGAGGTGCTTGAGGCCCTCGCAGGCCAAGGAGGTGTTGGAACATGTGCATAACGGAAGCTGTGGGAATCATTCCGGCGGGCGAGTCCTGGCAAAGAAATTCTTGAGGAGTGGGTTCTACTGGCCCTCGCTATTGCAGGATGCCATCAGTTACTCCAAGAAATGCCCTAAGTGCCAGTTTCATTCTAACACCCCCCAACTGCCGGCAGCTCAAATGGTCCCTATTGATGTCTCTTGGCCCTTCGACCAGTGGGGCATTGACATTGTGGGACCCCTTCCAATGGTGGTCGGGCAAAAGAAGTTTGTAATACTCGCTGTGGATTATTTCACTATGTGGGCCGAGGCTGAAGCGGTCGCCAAGATAACGTTCAAAGTTGTGAGGGATTTCATCTGGAGGAACATCATCTGCAGGTATGCCATCCCGAGGGTGCTCATCTCGGACAACGGTTCCCAATTCATTGCGGCTGACATATGGGATTGGTGTTATGAGCTGGGGATTGAACAACGCTTCACTTCCGTGGGCCATCCTCAAGCCAACGGTCAAGCTGAAGTGACCAACCGAACCATACTCCAGCATTTGAAAACAATGCTCGAGACTAAGAAAGGGGAGTGGGCAGAGGAACTTCAAGGTGCCCTCTGGGCATATCGTACTACCCCACGAGCGGCGACAGGGGAAACCCCTTACTCCCTCGTATATGGCTCCGAGGCTATGATACCTGCGGAGATCGCTCAAGAATCCGCACGCGTTGCCTACTTTGAGCCCGCAATCAACGAAGCCAACCGGACATTCGAATTGGATTTGCTAGTTGAGAGGAGGAACATAGCTTGGGCTCACATCCACAAGTACAAGGAAATCGTAGCCCACCAATATAACAAACGTGTCAAGGAGAGAACCTTCTAGCTAGGGGACTTGGTTCTCAAAAAGGTTGAGGTCTCCAAAAATGTGGGTAAGTTGGATCCCAACTGGGAAGGCCCCTTCAAAGTCATTCAAGTACGAGCGAACAACACCTACTTGCTAGAGACTTTGCAAGGCGAGCGTCTCCCGAGACCGTGGAACGCGTGCAATCTTAGACGGTTCTACGTATAAGTGTCAACCTTTGTAATCGCCCGTTCGCGACACTTTGTACCTTCTTTTGGCAGAAAGCATGTTGTAATCATCTTTAAATTGCGAGCATGTTGTCATTTATTTGCTTTCCCTTTGATTAATGATCTGGGTAACAAAAAGCCTACTCCGTGTTGAGCGTCTTCCACGTCGAACAGCTTAATTAATACCCAGTTGATCTTAAATCAACGCTAACTGTGTGTCAAGAACTCTCCACACTAAGTACGCTGATGCTCATAAGCGTGAGAACCCTAAGGATGAGCATGCCAGGAAGTGGGACACTAAACGCTTAATTTACGCCAATTGGGTGTCCACCACACCAATTCGCGCACGTAAACCCCCAATGACCCTTACCCTCATGGATTACCTTATGAGGTAGAGGTACGCTCGTGGATGGCAGACCCTGGGCTAATCCTTCTGCGGACGCCTAAGGATGAAGCCAATTCCACGGCTACGCTCGCTTTAAATTCCATGGGTGGCGAATGCAACAGCGGGCTTCTAGGTCCATTCAAATTACTGAAGCCCTTAAATTAGAAGTATGGGTTATATGCTTAAGGCCAATACTTAGTTAAATCCTTAGAGGTTTTCTAAGTTCAAATTCGATCCTCATTGGGAATATGGCCAGGGAATCCTCATAAGAAATACCCTCGCGCTCATGCTTGCATCTCTCAAACTGTAAGACGTTTCCAAAATTTAAACTTCAGACGCGTGGCGGTAAGCGCCAGAGAACCTTCAAAGGAAACACCCTCGTGCGCATACACACCCCTCACAGACATTCGAATAACCGGAAAGATAAGCATGCAAACATCGAACGCAATAAAACAACCATGCGCAACATTCAAAAACAGAAGAAAACGAACATAAGCATTCAGACAATAAGGAACTAAGTTCGGATACTTTATCAAAGGTACAGAGATCAGATGCAGAAATTAAAAATGTTCATAAACAAGAATGGAAATTTACCAAGATCTTGAAGCGGCAGTTGGAAGAGCATCATTGGGCTTGGTTTTCAGGCTCTGGAGGGGCCGTTACAATAGGAACTACGGCCAACACGTTGGCGTCAGAAGTCTGGGCTTCTCCAGGTTCCACATCGTCCGACGCGTCCATGACGGTACCCTCGTCGTCTATTTGAATGGGCTCGGGGTCTATGGGATTGGCCGCTATGAACTCCTGCTGGAGCATCATCACCAGTTCTTGATACTTCGGCTCCGCCAGACTCTCGGAGGGATCCTCGTCGCAATCCATAGGCTCACAGTTGTCATCTAAGTCCATGCGCAAGCGCTCATCAGTTCGAGCGCTCTCAGGAGCCAGTCCTAGTTTCACCATTTGCCCAATCGCCTTGTAAAAGAATCGTCGAGCGTTGTCGAAACAATGGATGTTGGCCGCGAACGCAAAGGCCTTGGAGCGTACGAATTTCCTCACCGCATCCCATGACATCTTCGCTTCCAAACCTGCAACTTTCTCCTGCAACTCATCGAGTGTCTTCTTTGTGGTCTCATTCTGGCGAGTGCTCTCCTCCAGTTGCTCGCCTAGCTCTCTATTCTGGACCCTCAGCTGGTCACGCTCCTCTTTAAGCTTCTTGTGACGCTCGTCAAGGGCCAGATAGGCATCATCTGACCGCTTCAACTCTTCCTTCAACCTGTCCTTGTCAAGGTTGGCGTCAGTCAGTTGGGCACTGACGGTGTTGTAATCCTCCTGCAGCTGGCCAGGATCAGAGATGCGCAGCAATTTCTTGTACTTGGCCTTATGTTCGGAATAGGCCTGCGCTCGGCCCTGCAAGTTCTTCAGCCTGGGGATTACTTCCTAGAAAGCCAGAAGCGAGGGTCAGTATCAAAGTTAGAATAGAAAAAGTTGGAACTCCACAAGGAACACTGGAGACTAACCGTCAGGAGGGCGTGGCAAGCATCATCCGCAACTCGAGCGGCGTTGTGCTCATTCAACTTGTCGTGGTCGCCGGAGAATTGAAGTTTTCCGACGATTTCAGAGATTAGGTTCACAGAGTACGCGCTCTTCTTCAGCAGAACTGGACCATCCATTCGTGGGCGTTTTTACCGAGCATCGCCCCGGCAGCCCATTTTCCAGAAGTCCTCATCCTCCGATGAGGAAGTGTCGCTGCCTTCGCCGCGGTGACCCACGACCACCTCTTTCCCTTTGCCAGAGATAGGGATGGAGTCTGGCAATCTCTTTCTCTTCCCTTGGCGGTTGGCCCTGATTGCATCGTGGAAGCGGGCTAGCTCCCCTAAGCGGTTGCGAGAGTCGCTAGAGCTGAGCGCAATGGGACCCTCGTGGGCGGCCGGCGGAGGTGTAGCCCCTCGAGTGCCCTCTACTGTCAAGTCTTCGATGGGGCCCGTACGGGGAGCTTCGTTCCCGGCGCCGCCGTGAGCGCCTTCGTTGCCACGTCCCGCCCCTCGTCGGGCTCCTCTCCCCCTCGGGGCGTTGGGAGGGCATGCTTGTTGCTGTTGCTGTTGCTGAGGGTTGACGTCAGGTCTCTGAGCGCGCATCATTCGGGCAAGTCTTTCGGCATTCATCCCTGATGTTAGTATCTGGATATCTGCAAATGGGAAATACGAGCGTCAGAAATTGGGTATTTGGATGGTGATTACAAAAGTATAACAAGTCAAGTAAAGTCAGCGATGCTATCCTAAGAGTTAGAATAGTCAGTTCCTAGAATCTAACTGTCGAGGGCCATGATTTGAGCGGGAGGATTAGTTATCATGCTTGGGGGGCAAGATAGGCCATAACGGAATAATATTCCCTCATTCTTCATCAAGACCTCAGCCTTGATCCATTTCTTCTCATTCTTCATCGCGCGGGCCAACCCCTTCGCCCAATCCTCGAAAGCTTTATTCTTTGTCCTTTCTCTAATCAGTGACCCCTCACCATGTATAAGCCACCCTCGGTGAACCCTAAAAATTCCCCCAAGAGCCCCAACGAAGAAGTACTTCTCCTTCCAATGCTCGCCATATGAGGTGGAGGGGGAATCTATCATTTTGAAGCCAGATTTGGCTTGAGCGCAGTAGAACTCATCTGTGGGGGACGAACGTGTTGAGCGAGCCACTTGGATCAAACTATCAAAATTGTCAACGGAAGGTTCATGGCCTAATGCCCTCATCAGTATCACAAAAGTGTTTATTAAGGCAATACCGTTGGGGAGGATTTGGGAAGGGCAGAGTCTAAGGTGGTGGCAGATGGCACAAACGACGGGTGGAATCGGAAACCTCAGACCCCCGGCCAGGACCGCGTCCCAGTAAACTGTCATCATCCCCGGCGGCGGTAAATTTGCTCTCTCCCCCTCCTCGGGAAGGCGCATGGGGAACGCCGCCTCATCCCAGTATGCTTTTGTCCTTAACTCCTCCAGATCTTCGAGCGTCAAGATGCTCTCAATCTCATCCGGAGACCTGTCGGTTTGGTGAGGGTTATTTTGCCTCACTCGCGTAGCAGGCTCTTTTCCCCTTCTTTGGCGTTTCTGGGAGGTTCAGCCTCAGCATGACGCTCAGAAGGCCCTGCACCGCCCTCAGGAGCCGCGATTTCCACCGTGATCCTATGATCCTGGGGTCTTACATCGCTGTTGAGCACGGAAAATACCCTTTCCCCTTGTCTCTGCATTTCCATGACGTTACCCATCTCTTCGAAGTGATCATCTACCCCCCCAGGTACGCGCTCGTTCATCCCTTGAACAGTGGCATCAACCTCTTCATCCCCAGCTTCAGCCGGAGCCCTGGCCACTGGGATGGCGATTGGAATCTCATCACCAGGAGAGGCTCTGGTCATTGGAACCGCCGTGGGTGCATTAACATGAGGGGAGGAGCTCCCAACCGATATCTCGTCTATCTCCCTCACATAATCATCTGCTTGGTGCCCTGCCATGTCTGCTCTTTGATTTTGAGAGGCGAAGCTTCTCGCAGAAAACTCAATGAAGAAGGAAATTTCTGAAATGAATTCAACGGCAGAAAGGGGCTCTTCACTCAAGAGTTTCACTCACCCAACCTAAATCTAAAGTTAGTACAAGAATATCAAAGATTATGGAGTTTTACCTAAAGACTGAAGGAGAATTCGTCGGAATCCGTAAAATTTTGCAGAAGAAGTTCTTGCTTTTTGATTGCTTGAAGAAAGTTGAATGCGTGAAAGAGGTGCAAGGGTTGTGCAAGGCCCTATTTATAAGGGGGGATTTACATCGTTTAGGTCATGAAAATTCAAAACGCAATCATTTCCCGCCTAGGAAATCCCCCCACTTTTGGTAACCGCCTCACGTCTCCCGGAGTGCACGTTCCCACATTCCCACTCAGCATTTAATGCGGACACGACTTCATTTAATGCGATGTTAGAACGTGTCCGTTACGGAAGCCAAGCGGTCACTTCTCTTGCAGAGGCTTGACCCTCGGATATTCAAAAATTCGAGGCTCGCTTCTCTTAAATTCTACAGTACGCTCAAGCGATACTACAGAATTTGGGGGGCAAAATGATGAGACATAAAACCGCGCTTATGTCAGAGCCGTCCACGTGTCACCACTTGCCGGCTGAGGGATTGGACGCTCGCATTGATAGGCTCGCGGGCCAACCCAGCCCACTCGCTTGCTTACTAGTACAGACCCATGGGCCTCGGCCAACTATTCAAGTAAAGGGTTCGAGCTGACAGGCCTGACGCTCACACCCCGGCCCTCAGGGTCACCCTTCTCAGGGAGACACCCACACGAGGGCCCCGCTCCTGATGCTTGGGGTTTTAACGCTCAAGGGTCATCTGTCGTGGGGAACCCATCCGTGCACTCTTCGAGCGTCACCAGCGCTCGTGTATGATCCTCCACCCCCGCGACAGATCCGAACCCTAGCAAAACGGACCTTGGGCCTTCCCCTCACGCGACCCTCGCCAACAACCTCTGACACAGAGGTGGTGCGCACCTTGTACCTGACACGCCACCTCCTTTTCAGAGGTGTCGTTCTCATGCCCCCACGGGCTGCCACGTGTTAGGGCAACACAGGTTTGGGACCACACGGTCAGTTACTCGATTTACCCTCACCCCTAACATATATATAAGAGAGAACACTTGCATTCTCCCCCAAGTCATCTTCCACAATCCGCACTGAAGTCACTGTTCTGGGCATTTTCCTCCATTTGTCCTCATTTTCTCAAGCTTTGTGATTATTCTTACCACAGTTGCATCACCCCTGCACTTTGCACTCTTGGTGTTATCCTAGCTGGAAGAACCCACGCTAAAAAAGGAAACCCAGTTCTTGAGGCTCCTACGCCTGTGATGGTCTTTCCCTTCTCATACAAATATTGAAAGTGTTGTTGCATTTAGGAAACTCAGATTCTTGCACCATCATATCTAATTATCAAAATAATATAATTGAATAATTTATAGGGTTAATTACACCTAGCCCTCAACTTAGATGGGATAATTACAAGTCATACCCCACTTTTAGATTTAATTACAGAGACCACCCCTCTGGAAAATTATAATTACACATAACCCCCATTTTGCTAGGGTTTTCTCAAAACTTTGATGACATCAGCAAAAAAGTGAATGAAAATCCGATATTGCCCTCGTTGACTTTGGTCAAATTTATTATCCCAATTATACCCTTGGGGGCTGCTTGTAATTTTTCATTTTTAAATGGGGGTTAAATGTAATTTTTCGGTCAAAATTTGCAGTTGTCATTTTAGAAGCAGCGACTCTTTTACCTAATTCATTTAAACAAAGATCTTTATAATGGCTTCTACTAATTCATTTTCGACAAATTGTTCCTTGAAATACAAAAATAAGAATTGAAAACCATTTGTATGAGAAATGCTACATGTATTATTAAGCATTATGTGATAGAGTTGCTACCTTTTTATCCATCATCATAATTGTTTGTCTATTCATTGATCATGTTGCACTAGAATTCTCAAAAACTTTCTGCAGCTAAATATCAATGTCATATATTGGCTATTACAAACCTGAGATTATTGCCATGCAATGGCAACAAAAACCAACATTAGACCCGAAAATACTGCCATGCAATGGCAATTAAAAACCACAACATTAGCCATTGTTGTTTCCTAATTCAAGTTGTAAATTAAGTAGCCACATTGTTCAGTTTACCCTCTAACAGAAAAGGCATTTAGTCAAGGCTACAATATTGAAAGTTAGTCAAAACCATAACTCCAGAAGCTTGAGTTGGGACCTGCTCTGAAGATAATCCTCCTCTTCCACTTCCACTTGCATTGTTTCGTGGAGGTCTGCTCCTTCCTCTTCTATTTGGAACTGTAGAAATAGTTGTTCTTGTGCCCATGGTCTCTGCTCTAGTGTTGGTGAAAACTTGTTCAATAGGAATATTACCTCTTTCAGCAGCATTTCTCTGTGTGGCCCCCTAGGCTATGCAACATAATTTTGTGAAATATGTGAGATATGTTGCATCAAAATCCTCATCAGTTTCATCTTGACCACCAACTGCTTTATCATTCTCATCACCATCTGTTTCATTGTTGTTTGTATTGAATAGATTAGGTCTACTTTCACCATTCTTCTTGAAAGGATTAACCATCCGTACAGGTAATGACCCAAAGTACTAGACATGGATTCTAATCTCCTTTGGACTTCTTTTAAACATAGGCACTAAGTCTTCCTCCACTATCAACCTGTAATTTACAATCTTGTATGGATGGCAGACATCCTTGCTTAAAAACATTGGGCCTTCTTTTAATTCTTCACAGTCACGATATATAGTTCTGTTACATTTTCGACCAAATCCTTCATCTTATAATAAGGGGGTCTACTTTCTTTAACCACTTCTCTTTATCTTTGTATACTACCCTCAGATTATGTGCATCACTCTTAAACAAACCTATAGAACAGGAAAAAGGGAAAAGGAAAAAAAAAAAAAAAAAACAGATAAATGTCTGATTCTAAAAATTTACAAAAATTAAGAACTAAATAAATCTCACAAACAAAATAAAAAATCAAGCCAAGAGAAACTTCATCCAAATAATAGGGGTTTCTTCAACTAAAAATTCTAAAATAAGGCAAATAAATAAGTTCGATTCCACAATGCATGATGTTAGGGTTTTAAAATTTTAATTCACGAACACAAAGAAGACAATTTTGTACCAAAATTCTAGCTAAAATCATAAAATTTGACCCAAAAATAGTAAAAGAACCGAAATAAAAACCCACATAATGAAAAGCCCTAATTTTGATAGCACAAAAAAAATCACACATAGCTGTATGGGTCTAAGTAACTTTTAGTAGCAACATCATAAGCATCACGCAGCCAAAAAACATGATATCCCAAGAAATTTCAGAAAATTTGGAACATTGTACCTTTCATGGATCGAACATGCTTCAAACAGATCAATAAGCCGTTCAAATGATGAAATAGATTGATTTATGTCAACAAGGTGAAGCGTCACACACAATATTGGGTCCAAAAAGCGAAAATCTCAAAGGAATACCATTTTGAACTATTCTTAGGGATGAAGAATGAGGTTTCCAAGAGTCTCTCTCTTCCTGAACATGGCGTGATATTCCTTACGTGGATAGTCAGTTTTTTACTTCCTTCCAAACAATATCTTAAGGGTAAGGGGTAGAATTGGAGTTTCATTATTTTTATTTTTACTTAATTTTTTCAGAAAATATTTAACGGTAAAGTTAGGGACATAACGGACATTTCAAGCTTTTTTTTAATGAGACCCTAGCAAATGGGAGTTAAGTGTAATTATAATTTTCTAGAGGGGTGGTCTCTGTAATTAAATCTAAAAGTGGGGTATGACTTGTAATTACCCCATCTAAGTTGGGGGCTAGGTGTAATTAACCCTAATTTATATAAAATAATTTTCAATTAACTAATATTAATATAATTATAATTATCTAAATATAATTAACAATATAATATTTAATTAGTTTATATAATAAAATATAAATTAAATGTGTAAATGTTATTTAGATAGGATAATTAACATAGTCTATATATATTAAATAGTATAAATAGGGTTTCTGATTTCTTACATTTAATATATACCACAATTTAGAATTGCAGATCGTTAGACCAAAGTTACTTTAAATTAAGAATTCTAAGGAAACTTAATATGTGTGCATGTGAAAATAAGATATAATAATTTTATAAATTATTTTTATGGTGTTCAATTAAACATTCCTTGAGTTTTTTATATTAATTTACTCTTTTAATTATTTCTACTATATATAAAAAATAAATAGTAAAATATTAATATAAATCTTAAATAATGTTCGTTAGAGAACTATAAATAAAAAAATGGAATACAAGATCAATAGCAAATAGAGAATTAAAAAGAGATAAAAAATAGTTAGTTAAAAGAAAGAATAGTTGATTTTGATGTATATTGACGCACATACCAAATTAAGGACAAACCCAAATAATATTTTGATTCAATAATGATGTCACTCAATGATCAGTTGTTAATTGTACCATTTCGTGATCATGATTTGAAAGACGTCACAAATTTTTTGAGAAAAGTTACAAAATTTAAAATATCACTTATTCAGTAAGGAGATTTCTAAAAATGTGGTTGTACATATTCATACAATCAAGTTTCAAAAGAAATGGTTGTCATATGCTCATATTTTGATAGTTTTTGGGTTAAAATATAAAATTATAGCACACAATCAACTTGATCAATTTTTTGAGTAAAATTTTTTTATTAGGAAAAGAATCCCGAACTTTATGAGTGAGTTATAAAACACATGGTGCATAAATCATGCAGATGAAATAACTTAAATAATTTTTGTATGATGGATGGAGAATGTAAATATCGTTACTCATGTTCATTTTATGAAAACAGAACGTAAGGTAAAGATGGATATCTGATCTGTGGAAGGAGAAGAATCGCAGTGATGGATCAAGATCGCAATAAACAACTTTATAACCAATTTGTAGTACCTTATAATCCATATTTCTTATTAAGTTATAATTCTCACATTAACATCGGGATTTTCTTAGAGTGACAATTGTGAAATTTACAAATATATTTATAAAGGACATGACAAAGTGTTAAATATAGGACTTTGGGTCATTGCTCTAGAACAATGATCATTGAACAGTTTTCAATCTGTGCGAAAAAGCGAAAAAAAAAAAAATAAATTTATAAAAATTTTCTAGAGCATTATGTATGGGAAATTAATGTAAAGATTCGAAAGATATGGAGAAATAATTGATGACAGGATATAACTAACTATTTCAAGAAGAAGAAATTATTTAGTTTTAAGACTTGAGAATTAATTGACTCCAATTTAGGGATAAATATAAATGTTTCTTTCATCTCTCAGCCATAACGAGAAGAAAGAAGCTTCACTCAACCATAACGAGAAGATGAATGAGTAACCAATAATGACCAACTAAAGCACACATTTGGGAGTACTACACCAAACTATTCAGTGGATATACTATCGAAAAGTTGATGAGTGTTGGTATTAGCTTGCACCAACGATAAGGTGGCATGCACCTGTACAAAGAGCTATCCATTATAATCCCCACATCACCTATTATTTCGAGCCTACTTTTTTCAAACCTATTAGGATACAGTAAGAGACGCGGTGGTGAAATTCATCAATAATTGCATAGAGATATCAATTCCCAAGAAGGCTTATCAGACGTTTATTTATCTGATTTTGAAAGTTAATTCTCCAAAAATTTAAACGAGATTCGGCCCATTATGTTGTGTAACGTATTGCTCAAAATGATCACGAATATGATTATACCCCGTTTAAGCCGTATATCAAAGAAATTGTGAGCCCAAACCAGAATAGTGTTTTTCTCGATCGAGACACCCATTACAATATCTTGATGCTTCAAAAAGTGTTATGAATGATACATCACTCCAAAAAAAGAAAAAAAGGGGATAGTGCTGAAAATTAATCTTGAAAATGATACAACAAAGCTCAGTGAAATGTTCTAAAGAAAATCTAACTTTCTTCAAATTCCATACAAAAATCATCAATATCAGTAGAGCAAAATGGAGGGGATACAACCGGAGATTTTGTGGAATAGTAAACCGACCGAGGATCTATGGATGTGTGGCATTAGTTAAGGTAATCACTCTCGCCTTATTTATTTGTACTCTACATGGAACAACTTACGTATATGATTTAGGAGGATATTTTAACTGGACACTAGAAGCTAATTAAGGTATGTCAGAGCTCACATCTCACACTTGCTTTTTACGAACAATATAATATTAGGAGCTAAAACTACTGTAGATGGAACAAAATGTATTTAAAGTGTGGTTGGGGCATTTCATATATGATTGAGAAGGCTATTTCAACCGGACATTGAAAGTCAATTATGGTATGTCAGAAAGACCCTCACATCTCTCACTTGATTTGCAAATCTACTATGGATGGAGCGATTTGCATCCATTGTGTGGTTGAGGTGTTTTGCAAGACATTGGGCCTCAAATTGAACTTCAGCAAATCACATGTATTGTTCGCACCTTATGTGTCATTGGACACGAGCCTCAACTTACAGCTTCTCGAACATGGAAGGGGATTGATAGAAGCACTCAGATGGTGGAACCATTTATGGAATATGTGTCTTTATGGAACGAGAGATGATTATCATAAGGAAAACTCACCAAAATCATTGCAGATAACATTAATGAGAAGGATAAAGAACTTAATTATGGTATGTAATTTCATTGGCACGGATAAAAACTAGAACCTTAATAAGCTACTGCCCAAGAAAGAGATGACTAAGATTCTTAGCGTCCCAATTGCGCTGCATGATAATGGAGATTAGAAACTCTGTATTGGGTCGGTTAATAATAAATTTTCCTATAAAACGGTCTATAGTCTGTTTATGGAGGATGAGGCATATGTGAAAATCGGAGATGGACTTGAAAATCACCTTGGCCCAGAAGTTCAAAATTTTCTTGTGGCTTTGCCAACATAATAGCGTGCTCATAAATGTACTGAAGTATGACTGGAATTTTGGGGGATGTAATGTATGTACATGTTGCACAGGATGTGAAGATCTGGACCGCGTGTTGAGAAGTCATCTGTTGGCACTCTGGGTGTGGAAAAAGATTGTTAATGCATAGACTGATCTTCGTGGATTGTGAGGGTCGAACGAGCTCAAAGAGAGCTTTAATAGCAAAATTCAAAGCGGCGTATTACCAGAATGTTCAGAGTGAATTGTCTTAATTTTGAAGCTGTGAAATTTTGAGAAAGCACGAAACTGGTGGAGCTATCAGAATATTGTGAAGTCTAAGAGCGTCATTTTTCGCCACATAAAAGAGTTATCTGATGCCTCAATACTAATTAGTGAGGACAAAAGACACAAGCAAAATAAAATATTCGTTGATTAGTCGTGGAATAAATTTGATAAGGGATTCGGTTAGGGAGGTCATTCAAGATGACAACGAAAGATGAGTGCTAGGATACATTATGAATCTTCGTAAAAATTCAATAAACGTGGCAGAGTTATTGGGTTTACATGAGGGATTTGACATTAGCTTGGAAGAGGGCACTTCTCAAAGAATAATGTGGAGATTGATTCGAACATGGTGGTGAAATGGATGACGGAGGATATTGAAAAGCACCCATGAAAAATTTAATTTTTTTATTAGTGACATATACTCCACGAACTTTGAAAAACTTGGATTAAACATGTATCGGGAGAAAAAAAAAATGATGTGAATACTTTTAATACCTTAATTTATTTAATAAATATAATAATCAAACTTATTTAAATAAACTAAAGGTTAAACGTGCAACGCACGTTCGTTTCACTAGTGCATGGAAAAGACTATGTTGGGAGAAGTACCATGAAAAGTGTTTTCAAAATAAGGGATAGTATAAATTACTATAGCACACACAAGGATTGGAACAAATTGTATTCTAACCTTATTAACCTTGGCAGATAAATAAACAGCTTTTATTGAACCACATAATAAGAAATGTAACTAGACGAACACGCATAAAGAAATTGATACGTTTATTGCTTTTATCTCATAAGCCGCCGGCGGTGGTGGTGGCAACTATAGCAGCGATTTGTAAATCGGTGATTTGCCAATCTATAACTGATGAGGCGACATGGCAAATTGTGGCGTCGGCGGTGGTGACGGCGGTTCTTTAAGCCTTCGATCATATCTGACCCAATTTTGATATAAATTTTGAGAAGAAACAATTATGAAAAGCCCAGATAATAGAGCTAATATCACTGCTACTTTCATACTGTTCTGGATATTATATTGTATGAGAATATAAGCACAATCCTTATAAGTTCGTAAGTGGTTCTAATTATACATGGGACTTAATTTGGACCAAGTCGTAGAATACACCTACCGCTTTGACTCCTACAACACGCAAGACTTAGCAAAAAGCTTTTCATTTTTCCAACCCAATATTGCATCTACAGAAGATACAAAATAATAGTGGAATAATTTAATGATTTCACTTTATATTAAATTAAAGATTTTGTGTTTAGGTATTTAAAAACTAAATAAATGTCTTGGGTTTTGAGTATGTGATAATATAATTAGTATTGATGGAGAAAATTTTACGAAATTTGAATTCAAATAAATAAATTATATATATATATATATATATATATATATATATATATATATATACTCCCAATCTTCGTTAATTATGATAAAAGACTAAAACAAAAGGATGACCCTTAATTTCAAAGTCATCACTCTTGAGTTGACTATTGTAATTTAAACTTTTTCTTTGGGTCCTAGTTCCGCGGATTAAATGGTACAAGATGAAAGGGAAGCAATTGATAAGAAAGCTAAGTCCAAATAACTAGAAATTTCTTCAATTGCAAAATCTAGAAATTGCTTGCTATACCTAACTTACCTTCCCATTTACTTTTAGAGTCCGTTTATTTGGGTTTAAAAGAGGGTTTTAGATCCCTTAATTGTCATTTACCTCAACCATTAAAGAGCCTGTTTTAAAACCAAAGGTCTGAGAAAAAGCTTGAAATGGTTGTTGTATTTTGCAACTCGAGGAAGGAGTTGCGAAATAACCAAATTTGTGGGTAAATGGGGAAATTATTAAATTGCCCCCAAGTTCCAATGTGGTATTAAAGTTGGGGTCAATCATAAGGGGCAAAATAAAAAAAATAATTTGTTATCACTGTAATTGCATAACCAAGTAAATAACATATAAAAATTGGTTATTTCCCTACTTATTTAAAGGTGAAGTAAATGGTGGGTAATGACTCATATAGCACATAAAATAGTATTCATTTTCCAATGTGAATGGTTAGCCTTCTAACCAAGTAAACGGACTCTTAATTTAACTTAGCAATTGGATTATATATGGGCCTTCCGTGGGCCCACCTAATTGTTTTGGGCCGAACAAATTATCCTAATTCCTATTCACACAAATGCTCGAAATTAAGACAATAAGATAGATTTGTAACAATAATGAATAACTTGTCATGGACTCATCGAGAAGTTTATTGTCATAGACCCTCCAATGATCGTAGGTGGAGTAACATGAATTTCGGTTTAATTTAATAGATAATAAATAATTAACTAATCAAATTTCGGCAGTAAACAAAGTCTTTCAAGATACAATGAATTAAGTGTTAGCATAAAATATGACACTAGAAGAAAAATGTATTCTCTCCTTAATAACATTTGCAGGCAAATAAATAACCAACTTTTATTGAATAACATAACAAGAAATGTGATGGGATGAGGTTTTGAACAAATTTCATTTTTATTTAAACGCATGGAAACCAGAACGCTCAAGAAATTGATACAATTTATTATTTTTATTTAGTATTACTAATATCATTAAAATTTAATACTGTATCTACGTTAGAAGCATTTGTAATAAAGAAATATAAATTTCAGGTTGTCCTAATTTTTTCCATTCAATTCAATGATTAATATTTGTTATTATTGAGTCAATTTTAGACAACATGTAAAGTTTGTGATAATGCGTGGAATAAGTGTTGCATAAAGTAAAATACAAGCAGCAAAATATATTCTAACCTTATTAACTCTTGCAATAATTAAAAAATATAACAAGACGAAGTTTAAGATATTATTCGTCCAATTTCAAACGTGATATTGAAACTAGAAAGCATGAAAAAGAAATTGATAATGTTTATTACTTTCATGAGTTGACCTAATACGGTGGTGGTGGTGGTGGTGGGGTTGAGAATGGCGGTTTCACCCTCGGCGATTGTGGACCTGCGACTTGTGGCGGCGGTGGTGGCGGTTGCCGGGCTCTAAGCCTTCGAACATATCTAACCTCATTTTGATATGAATTTTGAGACGAAACTACTATGAAAAGCCCGAGTAGAAGAATTAATATTACTGCTGCTTTCATACTTTTCGGAGATTATAATGTATGAGGCTATAAGAATAATTCTTAGTTTGCGGGTGGTTCTAATTTATAGATCATGGAATTTTGGACTAGCTCGTAGAAATTATTACATTACACCTACCGCTTCGACTCCTACGACAGACACGTGACGCAAGGCTTAGCAAAAGACTTTCCTTTTCTCTAAGTCAATATTTTATGGAGTTTTCTTTGAATATTACCCATAAGTTGAAAAAATTCTCTTTAACTCCCCAATTTCAAAAAAGTTCTTATTTGTTTCCTAGATGACAGGCCAAATTCCTTTTAACTCCCCATTGTTGTATAAAAACTCAAGAATCGCGTATCCAAATCCCCAAATCACGAAACGAAATCCTCAAATGATGTATTTGGTCAAATACATCATTTGAGGATTTAGTTACGTGATTTGTGGATTTGGATACACGATTCTTGAGTTTTTATACAACAGTTCAAAAAAATGGGGAGTAAAAAGGAAGTTTGATTTTCATTTGGGGAGTTCAGAGGAACATTTTTTAAAGTGGGGAGTAAAGAGGAATTTGAGTTTTCATGTGGGGATTTTTCGGGAATTCTCCGATATTTTATCTAGAAAATATTAGAAAATAAAATTGTAAAAGAAACCATAAGGCCTGCAAATATTTTTCCAATCTTAATTAAATATGCTCTAATTACAGGAAGGAGGACTCTCTTAATTTCAAAGTCATCACTCTTGATTATTACGAAGGAAATTTGTTATATGGATTCTTGGATCAGCCACTAATTAAATTGTCAAGAAATTAAATGAAAGTAAATAAATAAAAACTATGTCCAAACTCCAAATAAATAAAATTTTCTATAAGGAGACTGCATATATATTAAAAATGCTAGTCGTGATTCGTGAGTGCACGTGCATAAATTTTTATTATGGTAAAGTAAATTAAATTGATTGATATTTTAAGTGGAATTAAATTGGTTACCAGCTTTTTTATTCTCAATCATATAGGAATTATAGATAACGGGGGTAAGGAGGGGTATCAAATTTCAATTTATTCCTAAAAGATATCTATAATATTGGACGTTGGTGTCGGCTTTACTGCCGTTCTTGGGAGATTTCATGAGTCTTACGGGAGCTATCAGCACATTCCCATTCACATTCATTCTTGCCAACCACATGTACCTCATTGCTAAGAAACACAAACTTAGTTTGCTGCAGAAGAATTGACATTCGCTTAATGTCTGCTTCTTCAGTTTCATGTCTTTTGCAGCTGCAGTTGCAGCGCTCATTATCGTAGATTCCAGCTTTTACCATGTCTTTGCTGATTTATAAACAGCCATTTTGTTTAAGGGTGTCTCAAGGGCTCCTCCATTCTTCATAGTGTTATTATTATTAGGAGAAATTTTCATCCAGCTACCCAGTGTAATACAAAATAACAAGAAAAACCCCGATAAAAATTTTTTTTTTAAAAAAACCCTATGTTTTTTAAAATATGCACATAAAATCCTCGTGCACCTCACGTGCGTTGACTGAGAGTGAAATTGAAATTTTTTGCACTTTTCTGTACAAAAAGACTATTTTATCCTGTATTATATTTCTTAAATTAATATAAATATATAAACAAATAAATAAATAAATAAATATATATATAGCCTCTATATATATATATATATACATACACGTCGCCGACGATTGTGTGCGACGGCCGAGGTGCAGAGGAGATCCGGCAGCGGTGGAAGTGGAAAGGAGATCTACCTGCGGCGATGGTGGTTGGGTGACTGAAGGTGGAGAGGCGGCGAAGCTCTGGGGCTGTGTGAGGCCGTCGAGGAGGAGAGAAGAGAGGCGGTGGCGTCGGTGGTTTTGGGCGACTGGGCAGTGGAGGTAGAGAGAAGGAGATCCAGCAGCGGCGATGGTGGTTAAGTGATTGAAGGTGGAGAGACGGCGTCGGCGTTGGGCGGTGGAGGTGGAGAGAAGAAGAGGCGGCGACGGCGTTGAGCGTTGGGCGGTGGAGGTTCGAGAAGGAGATCCAGCGGCGATGATGGTGGTTGGGTGACTGAAGGTGGAGAGACGGTGGTGGCGTCGTTGGGCGGTGGAGAGAAGGAGAGGAGGCGGCGGCGACTCTATGAGGTTTGCACGAAGAAGACGATGATACACACACACACACACACACATATATATATATATATATATATATATATTAATTATTATAATAGTGTATATTATACACTATTATAATAATTAATTAATATATATATATATATATATATATATTATTATTAATATATATAAATTATTAATATTTTTAGTAAATTGATAATATATATATAAAATTATTTATATTACTCACATATATATATTAAATGTTTTTTATAAATTCATTACATATATATATGAAATTAATTATTATAATTAGTATATTATATATGTATATATATATTATGCTATAATATTTATATATATTATATATTTATAACACTTTTTAATAGATATAGTAATATAATTTAAATTTTATTTTATTTATTAATATAATATTTATTATGAATTAAAAAATAATTTTTAATAATATTATATGTCTCAAAGAGTGTGTAAGGGTAAAATAGGAATTTTACTCTTTTTTTTGGACCAAATGAGGTTAGGGGGAGGTGAGTTTATTTTAAAAAACAGACGGTTTTTTAGAGTAGTTTTTTTTTTGTCAGGGTTTTTTACGATCATTTCGATTAACACAGGGTTTTTGGGGTTGTTGACTCTTATTAGCTAGGTAATTAGCTAGTTTTATATCGATTGAGATTAAATCTGTTCATCTTAGTTTAGTTTTTGTACATTTGCTATAAAACTTGAGTAAATAATGATAAACTTGTCATTTTCATTGATGCTTCAGAAATTTTTAGATTTTATATCCTATTTATTTAGATTCGAGACAGTGTGTACCACTTAGGTATAAAACTCTTCAACACTTGATGGTACCTAGCCTTTAGAAATTGCACAAGTCACCTGATATGGACGAAGATATGGTGTCTCAAAAGATAAGAGTAGGAGATATGGTGTATTAAGAGAGACGAGCTGGAATCGGATAGGATCAATATCAATATTTACGATATATATTAGTTGGTTTATTTTAGTTTAGGATAGGATAGGTTTAATATTACGTTATTTATTTCCTTAAGTTGTTTATTTCCTTAGGAGTCCATAGTTGGTAGAAGTCTTATATATATTGTTCTTCTTGGATTATTTTACTTATCAGAAATAATAATCTCAATTCCTAAACGATCTCTCTCAAATCTCTTTCTCTCCTAATCTTCAACCGGCCGGACGGTCCTCCGGATTATCCTTCTCTTCTCACCCCCCTTATTCTTACCAGCTTGAAACTGCTCTAAAGTCTCTCTTGTGATACATTAATTCGTATCATTGGTGCTTTCATTGAGAGTCGACCATGGCAGAATCTGCTAGTGAAGCGCGTTTCTCAGAATTTTAAGATCAACCGCTTGTACGAATGGTTTCCCATACAGCAGCGATGCAACAATTAAATCAGTCCATTCAAAAGTTACAACACGACTTCTCCATCGTGTTGTCGCGGTTGGATAGGACGAGAGCAGAATCAAAGTCTCCAAGTCCTCGGAGAGATATGGCAGTTAAGATGCTTCCTCACGATGTTGCTGTAGCATTTATGAAGCAATATTATGTGATCCTCAACAGAAGTCCTGAAAATCTCCATAAGTTCTACCAGGAGCTAAGCCTACTTAGGTGGCCAAGGGCCGACGGTATTGTGACATATGTCACAGGCTTATTCGGAATTAATGACAAGATTATCCTCTGATTACAAGAGCAGCTCTACTGAGATCAAAACTTTAGATGCCCAAGAATCTCTAGATGGCGGTGTTATTGTTGCAGTAACTGGTTCGTTTATTGACAAGTACAATGTGGAGAAGAATTACAATCACACTTTCTTCTTGGCCAAACAAGAGCAAGGCTTCTTTGTTTTGAATGACATTCTTCGGATTTTCGATATACAACAAATAAAAAAGAATGCTGCTGTCGATTTTGATGGCATGAACAATCACCCTGCTCCTACAACGGATCCTGAACCTATCTGTACTTCTGAAATGGCTACATCCTTCAACACCAAAGAAGTAATTATTGAAAAAGATAGTTCCGAGGAAGTCCTTTCTATCTCCAAGGACACGGTTGCAAGTGATGTCATCTCCTGGGGACCGATGGGCAATGTTCGGGTTGTTCCGGAATTACACCTTGAGGACAAGGTGGTTTGTGAAGGGCGGGAGAGTGATATAGACGAAGATATGGTGTATCAAGAGATAAGAGTAGGAGATATGGTGTATCAAAGAGAGAGACGAGTTGGAATCGAATAGGATCAATATCAATATTTACGATATATATTAGTTGGTTTATTTTAGTCTAGGATAGGATAGGTTTAATATTACGTTATTTATTTCCTTAAGTTGTTAATTTCTTAGGAGTCCATAGTTGGAAGAAGTCTGATACATAATGTTTTTCTTGGATTATTTTACGTATCATAAATAATAATCTCAATTCCTAAGCTATCTCTCTCAAATCTGTTTCTCTCTTAATGTTCAACCGGTCGGACGGTCCTCCGAATTATCCTTCTCTTCTCACCCCCCTTATTCTTGCAAGCTTGAGACTGCTTTAAAGTCTCTCTTGTGATACATTAATTCGTATCGTCACCCTCCCATTTTCTTCTAATTTAATGTATATATCAATTGGATCATAGTAAATGTTCGTCACCTTGATAGTAAAGAGACAGATTTTCAATCATGTACGTCACCTTGATATGGCAAAGCAGGTTCCTAGTACACCTGGTGGCGTGGGGATGCTGAAGTAGCTACAAAATTTGGAGTTCATATAAGATCATTTGGCCCAACTTAAATTGACAAAATTTCAATCCTAATTTTTTTTAAAGAACGAAAAATGCTTCAATCCTATTTCTTTTTAAATGTTTCATTCCTAATTTTAAAATGGTTACTTGGTTGATTCGGTCCAATTTGGTTATAACTTGGACTATAGTAGCCATTTCGATCCTAATTTGGTTGAGGCCCCATTTGGTCGAACTATATAGTTAAGAAAGGACAAAAAAATGTTCCAACCCTAAATCTTTTTAAAGATCAGTATAGTTTGATTTGATCGAACTTAAATTGGTGTGCCTACTTCAGAGTACCAATTCGAGTACTATCGAAAATTGGTATGCAATTCAAGAGGAGAATGAGTATTAGGTAATTATGGTTAGGAAGAAGCAGCAAATTAAAATGGTTACTTCGTCGAGGCCTAATTTTGGTACTCTCAAAATCAACTCGGATGGATAATCGCACGGTAACCCAGGTGCAGCCGGTATTGGAATAGCTATTCCAGATCACGAAGGAAATGTCCTTGCGGCATATAGTGCAGGTATTGGCATTGCCACAAAATACTCAAGCTGAATTAGCAACTTTAGTCAAAGGAGTCCGTATTGCGAAAGAATTTGGTCGCCAAGAGATTTGGATTGAAATGGATGCACAGGCTGTTATGGTTATTGTCCAAAGGAAAAGTGCGGGAGATGTAAGTCTTATGCATCTTCTGACTGAATATGAGAGCTTGGTGATTGGGCTTGATAGTTGATATCCCTCTCACCTGAAGGAAACAAAGCTGCCGACTTCTTGGCGAACCGAGGGGCAGTGAGACAGGAAGTTTGGCAATTCCACAAACTGAAATGAATAGGGATTTGCGCGGTTTAATCCGCATGGATAAATGGGGCCTTCCGTCATTCCGTATGAGATGAATACAGTTGATTATCATGGTAAGATCCATCGTGTCTTCATAGGGTGTATTGTATTTGTATTTGATGGGTTTGATTAACTCGGGTAGTTATGGCTTTGTTCATATCTATTTCTGGTATATAGATAATATCCTTGATCTTGGTTTGTGGCTGGATAGGTTTATTTTGCAGATTAACCTTGAGCATGGCTTAAATGGTTTCGGGAACTTCTTTCTTCATAACATATTGCATGGGAGTGGTACTTTGATGCCGGAATTTTCAAGGGGGCTTCCTTCTTTATTGGTATCCCTTGTGTAATAACAATGTTCCCCTCATTGTTAGTTCGAGTTTTAAATAGGGAGACTTTTTGGTTAGTTCGAATTAGAAATAAGTCATTGATCCAGACTCGTCTGAATCTTCTTAGTGATCTGATGGTTGACTCAATTGTCGTGGTCGAAGACTTAACTGCTAGCTTGGTTGTCGTAACTATGTTAGGATTAAATATGCCCTCGAATGGGACTTTTTCTTTCATGAATTTAGGCCCCGAGGTTGTTCACGCCTCATTCTACTAGTGGGCACTTCTATATTAGTTCTTTGTTGGATGATTGGATTGGCTCGTTGAATGCTATGACCTTTTTTTCAATAAATGAGGGGGTTCTCGTTAAATTCCCACAATCCTTTTAACCGATTTATCTAAAAAAAAAAATAAAATTTGTATCATTTATGGGCCTCGATTGGTCCCATTTTAAATTGTGTTGGGAAACCCTTTAAATCTTTTTTTTTTTTTTTTTTGACAGTGGGAGGGGTTCACTCAGGAACACCTATCAGCAACCAAACGGGAAATAAAATCAGGGGCAGTGGCACCACCCTCAACAAACAAACTCGATCTCCTAGCAAGAGTATGGGCGACAGAGTTGTCAGATCTACGAATACAAGAGAGCTCAAAAGACGGGATGCTTGAAAGAATTTCGCAGATGTCCATAACAAGAGTACCAGTCGTCGAGAGGTCGTCGTCTACAGAGTTGTCAGATTTAAAGTGTTTTTTTTTTTTTTTTTTTTTTCCCCCTATGATTAATTTGAATATTTGATTAAGATAGTGGGTAATTATTTTAACAATTAAAGATTCTTTTTTTTTTTTAAAAAAGGGAAAGATGAAAGAAAACATCACAACCTAACATCTTCCTCTAAAAGCGAAACCATGAAACCACAGAATTACGGAGTTCATAACTCCATTACTAAAATTAAGAGCCAAACAAACTAAGCTATAAAGCGGAATTAAATATGTGTACAAGAACCAATGTTATTTTAAAATTAAAATAACCTGAATTACTGTTCAATTCAATAGTTAATATTTATTACTATGGTGTCGATTTTAGGTAGCAAGCGAAGTTTGTGATAAGATATAGAAAAAGTGACGCATTGAGCAAAATATATCTCACTTATTAACAATAGCAGATAAATAAATAAACAACTTTTATTGAGCTGCATAATGAGAAATGTGACGAGACAAAGTTCCAAACATTTTTCATCCCTTCTTAAATACGTCGAAACCCCAAAGCACACATAAAGAAACTGCTAGCATTTATTACTTTCATCTAATATGCCTTCGGAAATGGCATCCCTGCCGGTTCTGGAAATGGCCGCCATGGGATACTGGCTTCTGGCGACGGCGAATATCGGGTTGCGACTTGTGGCGATGGTGGTGACGGTTGACCGTCTTTAAGCCTTCGATCATATCTGACCTCATTTAGATCTGAACTTTGAGACGTAACTATTATGAAAAGCCCAAATAAAAGAATTAGTATCATTGCTACTTTCATTCTTTTTCGGAGATAATAATATGAGATATATGACGGTATAAACACAATCCTTAAGTGGTTCTAATTTATACATGGGATTTTGGCCTAAGTCGAATAAATTAAATACTAAAGAATTAATACGCCTCCAGCTTTGACTCCTACTAAAGTCACGTGATGTAAGACTTAAGCCAAAAAAAAAAAAAAAAATCATTATTTTGTAAGTCAATGTTTTATCTAGAAAAAGATCACAAAATAATATCATCTGTGATTTAGTATTTGGCGAATCTCTAAAAACATGGTTAATATTATTAATTAGAAAGAATTTTACACCTAATTAATCATATTCAAACTCTAATAAATAAACTTTTAGTCTTTTAAATATTTTTCCAATCTCAATTAATTATGTTCCGAAGGATGACTCCCAATTTCAAAGTCATCACCTTCGTAAATTATGCAGTAAATTTTCTATATGGGTGTCTAACCGAAGGATGACTCCAAATTTCAAAGTCATCACTTTAAAACTATTATGAAGTGAATTTTCTAGATGGGTGTCTAGTTTCGCCGTATTAGCAATTAAAAATATTATTTTTTAGCGTCCGAGCGCGTGACGCTACATCCCCCGCACTAAGATCCGACCCGCATATGAAATGGGTAATCCATATACGTGCCGGATCAGAGCAAACGGGGATTATCTCACTCACTATGCTAGGCGGGAGCTAACCTCCGAAACCAAATAAACAATAAAGGGGACAAATGCAAGTTAAAGAAACATGCGCGGAAGCATTAATCTTACAATAGCATAATCAATGAACTCTCAGGCTCAAATTCAATAACATTTAAGGCGCTTACATGCGTTCAGAATCATAAATAACAATTAAATGATATGAATGTAATGAAAAGTAAAGTTAAACACGACTCCAAGACTTAACGAACTCGACTTCCCGCTTAGCACTCCAAAACCTGCAAGAAAACTGAAAATAGAGCCGGGTTCAGTCTTTTTAAAGACTGGTGGGTATATAACAGGGCCTAATATATAAATATCGCGTAAGTTAACCATATACATGCAAGTCATAATCTCATATTAAGTTTTATAATATTTCCCAAGTAGGTAATTAAATCAAAGAAAAGCATCAACGGGATTACGACCGTCATATTCATTCATCAGAATATTCATGGCCCGACGAGTGGGCGTACATAATCTCTAACCTACACCTTGTGTAAACATAGAATATTATTCATTCGTTATCGTACACATAATCTTTCGTGCACATTCAATCGATCATTCATATACACATTTTTTGTAACGACCCAATTTCCGGAAGTTCAAGTAAGCACGCCATATGGATCTTCGGGAGTTGGGGGTTTATTTTAGTTATTATGTTCATTTATTTCATCATATTATATGCATTATATCTTCATGCATTTAAATGAGTTATCATTAAATTGAATCTACGTGAATTAATAGATAATGTGCCTAATTGTTTATGTGACCTTACTTGACCATTTATTTAAATGTGTGGATTTAATTGTATAACATGAAATGGTTCTAATTGATCAATTTCCATGGAATGAGACTTGTTTGCATTAATTCAAATACTTCAAGGACCAAAGTACAAATAATGGACTCATGAGAGTTAGTGGAAGACTTATAATATATCTTTTATATTTCATCTCTCCCACATTTCATACATTCACATTGCATACAAAATCTCACACACACACACACACACTAAATCACGATTAAAACACCAAGGGAGGAAGGGAAGATTTCATCTCATATTTCAAGCTGGAATTCAAGGTAGAATTACATAAGTGGAAGCATCATCATCATCCCCTCATTTTATCCCTTTCTTTTTCTTCATTTCAAGGTATATTTTGAAGTGGTATGAATCTCTTGAATCCATGCTTGAGTAGGGTTTATGAATTATGTTGTGATTCCTTGGTTACTCATGGTTAGAAGCATGTTTAGGTTCATTATAGTTAGAAAGTTTGCATGAATTCTCAATGAATATGAAAGTTGGAGGCTATGGAAATATATGGGTTTGTTGGATGAATTCTTGATGATCTAAGCATGTTTCCTTGGATTAAATGTTACCTAAATGATGTCTTTAAGTTATATACATGTTATATGTTAGTTTGAAAGTGTTTATTTAATGTGGTATGGTGTGGGAGAGGCTTGGGAGCCAATTCCCGTGATTTTGCCCTGTTTTCCCCTGTTTTTTTGCCCAGATTGCTTCAGCACGGCAATGTCCAAACTTAGTTCATTTTCAACACGGCCGTGTTAAAATCTCGAGTTGGAAATATTTCTACACAACAAGGCCGTGTCAGCTTTCAAGCCAATGTTGACACGGCCATTTCGACTTCGTTTGAACTCCGATTGACCTGATTTTTAAACCGTTGGAAACCTGTTGAAGTCTAGAACATTCTCTGATTGGAATAACCTCATTATCATTTCTGGTTTAAGAGATATAACCATTTTAATTTGGTGTCACCACTTCGACAAAAAACTGCATTCACCCAACTTCAAGCTTACGCCATTTTCTCCTCGCTTTGAACTAGAAAATGAACCATATATCCTTGGAAAGAGCTATGTGTCTAGTTTCATTTCCAATAAACAAAACTCAATTCCAACTTGTACAACTCAAGATATTTCCATTTTCCTACAGCTTGTGCGTTTCCGAAAACTGTCAACTTTTCCTAACTTTTGCTAAACTTCACCAAAACCCTTTTTATTGCGTTCCTTTCACCCCTTTGGCTCCCTTATGTGATTTATATGGATTATATACTTACTTAATTGATGATTATGCTTTTAGGTGATACCTCCATGTATTAAATGAACTTGATCGAATTACTTGATTATGTGGCTTTATGACATGATTGACATCGCATGACTTTGCTGTTCGTCTTAAATGGTTTATACGAGTTGAGTCTCACGTACACTTGTCCTTGTTACAGATCATGTTCCCGGTGATGAGGAGCACGCTCCTTAGGGTGTTTCCTTGCTTCTTTTGGTTGGTAGTAAGGTGAGGTTTAATTCTAGCTATATAAAACCCCTACAACCCTATGTGATGTTTTAAGCCAAAATGTATCTATATATCTATAGTTTTCCAAAACTTAATGATTTTCAACCGATTTACTGAACTGAACCGATTTACTGTTTTGGCGAGTACATTGTTCACTGTGGGCCCGAGGGTAGTGTATTGAGCCAACCGAGAAAGTAAGGGCTGACGGGTAACTCTTGCCTATCCTCACCATTTTGGGATCATCTCTGAATCCACCAGGAGGTTTGGTGGAGGAAGAAATCCCGTGCGTGGAAGTCATGTTCCCAACGTACACTATGACTGGATGGTTGCGCCTTGCAAACCCACCATCACCCGGAGGAAGAAGGGTTCATAAAGATGCTACTTGAGCACTGTAATAATTGCATAATCACCATTGCATTGAACTTGATTGTCATGATTGTTCACTATTGGAGTAAGGTTGGAGATTTGCCCTCACTCGTCGGGCCATTGATTGATTGAAACTATAATAATAAATGTTAAATTGGATAGTTGTAACCTCGGGCGATATTATACCTTATTTCTTGAATTATATTGTTTCTTTCACAAAACATTACCCGAGATTATAACTTGCATGTATGTGCGCTTATATTTATTTAAACCCCTCACTCAGTCTTTTGTAGACTGACACCTCACATTTTTAGGTTTGCAGGGTTCGTGCTAGGCGGGATCGAGTCGGTCTTTCATTTCGAGTCTAGCACATTTCATGTATATTATTGATGCAAATATATATTATTATATCTCTTGGTATCTATGTATTACATATGACTTATTTTGGTACTTTTGGAAGATTGTACATATGGTTGATGATAATGAACTTGAATGATGAAATGAAATGAATGTACAGTATGCTTCCGTTTTATTGTTTAAGCATGTTGGTATTTAATTGAGGGTTAGTCCCGCCTAGCTAGAGAGTCGTTTTTTTTTTATTGTCTCCCGTTCGCTATAGTTTAGTTCATGTATGGGTTGTCCATCTCATATGTGAATTGAGCTATAGTGCGGGGGATATGGCATCTTTGCGCTTCGGGTGCTACATCCCAAGGTGGTATCAGAGCCCGGTTGCAAAATCGCGGTTCTAGTGTCGTATCTTGTGAGCCTAAGTCGCACGGTATAGGATTAATTGATTATCTGAGAGTTTTGCATCTTATTTGAACCTACTTGAACTTCTTTGAACTACTTGGATTATCTGATTTGTGTGTGTTATGAGCTTTATTGCACTCATTTGCACTTGTTAATCAAACATGCATGTACAATGTTTGAATTTCAGGATGCCTCGTGGTCGCTCTCGTAGAGAGCATTCTCCAGATCATAGGCGCCATCGTCATGATCATTCTCCTCCACGTCCACCCCCTTAAGCTTAACCTCAGGACTTCTTGAATTCTTACGTGCCTCCAGCACCACCAGCTCCTCCACCACAACCGGCACCAATTTCAGCTATATTGAGGGAACTTCAGAATCAACATCCTCCAAGATTCTTGAAGGGAAATGATATTCAGTCCGAGCAATGTCTTAAAGAAGTTGAGAGAGTTTGGGAACTTATCCCATGCGAGTCTCCGAAAAAAGCACGGTGCACTCTTACTTTGATTCAAGGAGAGGCCTATTCTTGGTGGGAAAGCACTAATATTGTTTTAAATGCCGCCGGAGACGAAGTCACGTGAGAGGTATTCATAAGGGAATTCAAGAACAAATTCATACCTCCATCTTCTCGTACTAGGAGACTTAAGGAGTTCACCGAGCTCAAGCAAGGGAGAAGATCCGTTTCGGAGTATATAGCCGAGTTTGAGAGGTTGTCCAAGTATGCACCCAACATTGCAAGTGACGACTTCCATAAGGTTATGCAATTTGTACAAGGACTGAGACCGGATATCCAAGCTGCGATTGAAGCTATCAACACTAGCACCTAGAAGAAGGCTACCACCAAAGCTCTTAAGGTCGAGGATTCGGTAAATGCACGGAGGTCTACTTACAAGTCGGGACAAGGTTTAGGTTCATGTTTAGGGCCAAGGTCAAATTATAACACCGGTAAGAGGCCAATCGCCTATGATACTGCTCCTCTACAGTCTAAGGGGTCGGTAAAGAAGTTCAAACCATAAGGACAGGTTTAGAAAGCTCCCCTGGTTACTTCTTCCATACCACCACCTACCGGGAAGCCAGGATGTACCTATTGTGGGTTGCCTACCCATACCTACGAAAGTTGTCGACGTCATCTGGGGCTATGTTTGATTTGTGGGAGTGCAGAGCATACGGTAGATGGATGTCCAGATCGACGTAATCCGCCGCCTGGGTGTCAGAGGCCACTTATTCGAGCCCGTGCTTATGCCCTAGAAGGAGAGGAACCGGATGCGGATGTGGACCCAGCAACAGTTGTAGAAGGTACCATATGCATTCATGGCACAAACATACATACTTTATTTGATCCGGGAGCTACCCACTCATTTATTTCTTGTGATATTGCCATTACTTTGTCTTTGTGTGTTACTTGCTCCTCTGCATGCTATGTTGTTAGTACTCATTTTGGTGGTAGTGTTGAAACTGACCGAGTTTACAGAGAGGTACCGGTGAGTATTGAGGGTCGGGTTTTCTTAACGGATTTCATTGAATTGCCGATGACTCGGTATGGTTCTATCTTGGGAATGGATTGGTTATACAAGCACTGTGCTACCATTGATTTTCGGGCTAAGAGAGTTCGGTTGGGTTAAGAAGTTGTCACGGGTTGGAGTTCTAAAGCGATGCCTTTATTATCTTTCTCTGAAGCTCAGAAATTAGTCCGTGATGGGCCTATGGGATTCATACCCTATATTCTTAATCAACCCAAAGATCAGATGAAATTAGAAGAAACAAAAGTGGTTAAAGAGTTTCCAGAGGTTTTTCCCGAGAAGTTGGATTCACTACCGCCCGATAGAGAGATAGAATTTGTGATTGATTTATATCCGAATGCAGAGCCCTACTCTAAGACTCCGTATCGGATGACCTTGGCAGAATTGAAAGAGCTAAAGGTTCTGCTTGATGCTCTACTGGAAGTCGGGTATATTAGACCGAGTTCATCGCTGTGGGGTGCGCCGGTATTGTTTGTGAAGAAGAAAGACGACACTCTACGGATGTGTATTGATTATCGGGAGCTGAATCGAATGACTATCAAGAACAAATATCCTCTTCCACACATTGAGGAGTTGTTTGACATACTCCAAGGTTCTAAAGTCTACTCGAAGCTTGATTTAAGATAAGGCTATTATCAGTTATGAATCCGAGCCAAGGATATTCCAAAAATAGGTTTCAATACTCGATTTGGGCATTATGAATTTGTGGTTATGCCTTTTGGATTAACGAATGCTCCCGCTGCTTTTATGGATATGATGCACAGAATTTTTTGACCCTTCCTGGATAAGTTTGTTGTGATATTTATTGACGATATTTTGGTTTTCTCTAAGTCCACTGAGGAACATGCAAGGCATCTTCAACTTGTGTTGAAAACATTGAAGGAGCATCAATTATTTGCGAAGTTTAGCAAATGTGAGTTTTGGATCGATCGGGTGTCTTTCTTGGGGTATATCATTTCAGGGAACGGATTAGAGGTTGATCCTTTGAAGATTGAGGCCGTATTGAAGTGGAAGAAACCAAAGAACGCCTCCAAGGTTAGAAGTTTCTTGGGATTGGCGGGATATTATAGGAGGTTTGTGCAAGATTTTTCTAAGATCGCCGCGTCTTTAACTAGGTTAACAAAGAAGGATGTGAAGTATGTGTGGGATGATAATTGTGAGAAGAGCTTTAATGTTTGAAGGAGAAGTTAGTTTCAGCTCCAGTTTTAACTCTTCCGGAGGGTACTGAATGGTATGCATTTTTTACAGACGCGTCAAAGGAAGGATTGGGGTGTGTTTTAACTCAGAATAGGAAGGTGATTGCTTATGCTTCCCGGAAGTTGAAAAATTATGAAAAGAACTACCCAACACATGATCTTGAGCTTGCCGCGGTGGTATTCACACTCGGGAAATGGAGATATTAGTTTTTACAGACGCGTCAAAGGAAGGATTGGGGCGTGTTTTAACTCAGAATAGGAAGGTGATTGCTAATGCTTCCCGGAAGTTGAAAAATTATGAAAAGAACTACCCAACGCATGATCTTGAGCTTGCCGTGGTGGTATTCGCACTCGGGAAATGGAGACATTATTTATATGGGGTATCCTTCGAGATTTTCACCGATCATAAGAGCCTTCAATACTTGTTTACTCAGAAGGATTTAAATATGAGGCAAAGGCGATGGATGGAACGGCTAGAGGATTATGATTGTGTTATTAAATACCATCCGGGGAAGCTAATGTGGTTGTCGACGCCTTAAGTAGGAGGGTTGGTGCTTCGAATTTGGAAGTTGGTGTAAGTAATGAAATTGAGCCAATTGTGGTAAAAGCTCGGGTTTCTAGCATCTCCATTCAACCGGATTTGACACATAGAATGTTTGAGGCTCAGAATAGAGATCCCGAAGTGCAGAGATTGGTTGTTAAGGCAAGAGAGGATCTGGAAAGTCCATTTGGGTTCGACGAAACTGGTCTTCTTCTTTTCAAGAACCGAGTGGTGGTACCCGAAGAATTGTGAAGGGTATTGCTTGAGGAAGCTCATAAGTCGGCGTATTCGGTCCATCCCTGAGGGAATAAAATGTACAAGGATCTAAAGCAATATTAATTGTGGTATGGGTTGAAGAGGGATGTGACCGAGTTTGTGAAGCATTATTTAACGTGTCAGAAGGTTAAAGCTGAGCATCAAAAGCCCGGAGGTCTTCTACTGCCGTTACCTATTCCCGAGTGGAAATGGGAACAGGTGACAATGGATTTTATTTCTAGGTTACCAAAAGTAAAGGTTGGATTCTATGGTATTTGGGTGATTGTGGATAGGTTAACGAAGTCAGCACATTTTCTACCGGTCAGAATGTCTTATAAGGTTTGTAAACTGGCTGAGATTTACAATAGGGAGATTGTCCGACTTCATGGGATTCCGGTTAGTATTGTTCCGGATAGAGATCCCCAGTTTACTTCAAAGTTATGGCAAGAATTGCAAGGGCTTTTGGGTACGAGGCTTCAATTCAACATGACATTTCATCCTCAAACCGATGGTCAATCCGAGAGGGTCATACGATATTTGGAAGATTTACTTCGAGCATGTGCCTTGGATTTTCAAACTTCTTGGCATGAACAACTTCCGTTGATTGAGTTCGCGTATAATAACAGTTATCAAGCTTTAATTGGTATGGCTCCTTATGAGCTACTTTATGGTCAGAAATGTTGGTCTCCGTTGTTTTTCGATTTAGAGGAATGGAAATGGACTAAACAGGAAGAAGTTAAGAAGGGTGATAAGTTAGAGAAACCTTCTAAGGCCGTGAAGGCTATGATTGAAAAAGTCCAGCAAATTCAACAACGGATGAAAGCTGCTCAAGATAAGCAGAAAAGTTATGCTGATCGTCATAGAAGAGATCTTAGGTTTGATGTGGGGGACCGGGATTTCTTGAAAGTGTCTCCACGTAAGGGACTTGCTCAAATTGGAAAAGGAGAAAAGCTTAATCCTCGTTACTTGGGTCCGTTTGAAATTCTTGAGAGAATTGGGGAAGTAGTTTATCGATTGGATTTACCGCCGAATCTTACCGGAATTCATAATGTGTTTCACGTGTCTCAGCTAAAGAAGTATTATCCTGATGAAACTGAGATTCTCCCCGTTGATGAAGCAGAGTTGGAACCGAATTTGCCATTCATTCAGAAGCCGGTTAGAATTTTGGATAAAAAGTATCAAGAATTGAGAAACCGGAGTATCCCTATGGTTAAAGTACTGTGGCGAAGTGATAAAACCGAAGAGATGACTTGGGAGACGGAAGATATGATGAAACGGTTCCACCCGGAGTTATTTTCTTCCAATCAGTGAATCTGGGGACCAGATTCTTTTGGGGGGGGGGGGAGAGAAGAGTTTTAACGCCCCAATTTCTGGAAGTTCAGGTAAGGACGCCACGTACGGGTCTTCGGGAGTTAGGGGTTTATTTTAGTTATTATGTTCATTTATTTCATCATATTATATGCATTATATCTTCATACATTTAAATGAGTTATCATTAAATTGAATCTACGTGAATTAATTGATAGTGTGCCTAATTATTTATGTGACCTTACTTGACCATTTATTTAAATGTGTAGATTTAATTGTATAACATGAAATGGTTCTAATTGATCAATTTCCATGGAATGAGACTTGATTGCATTCATTCAAATACTTCAAGGACCTAGGGGCAAATAATGGACTCATGAGAGTTAGTGGAAGACTTATAATATATCTTATATATTTCATCTCTTCCACATTTCATACATTCACATTGCACAAAAAATCTCACACACACACACACACACACACTAAATCACGATTAAAACACCAAGGGAGGAAGGGAACATGTCATCTCATATTTCAAGCTAGAATTCAAGGAAGAATTACATAAGTGGAAGCATCATCATCATCCCCTCATTTCATCCCTTTCCTTTTCTTCATTTCAAGTTATATTTTGAAGTGGAATGAATCTCTTGAATCCATGCTTGAGTAGGGTTTATGAATTATGTCGTGATTCCTTGGTTACTTATGGTTAGAAACATGTTTAGGTTCATTATAGTTAGAAAGTTTGCATGAATTCTCAATGAATATGAAAGTTGGAGGCTATGGAAATATATGGGTTTGTTGGATGATTTGTTGATGATCTAAGCATGTTTCCTTGGATTAAATGTTACCTAAATGATGTCTTTAAGTTATATACATGTTATATGTTAGTTTGAAAATGTTTATTTGATGTGGTATGGTGTGGGAGAGGCTTGGGAGCCAATTCCCGTGATTTTGCCCTGTTTTCCCCTGTTTTTTTGCCCAGATTGCTTCAGCACGGCAATGTCCAAACTTAGTTCATTTTCAACACGGCCGTGTTAAAATCTCGAGTTGGAAATATTTCTGCACAACAAGGCCGTGTCAGCTTTCAGGCCAATCTTGACACGGCCATTTTGACTTCGTTTGAACTGCGAAAGACTTGATTTTTGAACCGTTGGAAACCTGTTGAAGTCTAGAACATTCTCCAATTGGAATAACCTCATTATCATTTCTGGTTTAAGAGATATAACTATTTTAATTTGGTATCGCCACTTCGACAAAAAACTGCATTCACTCAACTTCAAGCTTACGCCATTTTCTCCTCGCTTTGAACTAGAAAACGAGCCATATATCCTTGGAAAGCCCTATGTGTATAGTTTCATTTTCCACAAACAAAACTTAATTCCAACATCTACAACTCAAGATATTTCTATTTTCCTATAGCTTGTGTGTTTCCGAAAACTGTCAACTTTTCCTAACTTTTGCTAAACTTCACCAAAAGCCTTTTTATTGCGTTCCTTTCACCACTTTGGCTCCCTTATGTGATTTATATGGATTATATACTTACTTAATTGATGATTATGCTTTTAGGTGATACCTCCATGTATTAAATGAACTTGATCGAATTACTTGATTGTATGGCTTTATGACATGATTGACATCGCATGACTTTGCCGTTCTTCTTAAATGGTTTATACGAGTCGAGTCTCATGTACACTTGTCCTTGTTTCAGATCATGTTCCCGGTGACGAGGAGCACGCTCCTTAGGGTGTTTCCTTGCTTCTTTTGGTTGGTAGTAAGGTGAGGTTTAACTCTTGCTATATAGAACCCATACAACCCTATGTGATGTTTTAAGCCAAAATGTATCTATATATCTATAGTTTTCCAAACCTTAATGATTTTCAACCGATTTACTGAACTGAACTGATTTACTGTTTTGGCGAGTACATTGTTCACTGCGGGCCCGAGGGTAGTGTATTGAGCCAACCGAGAAAGTAAGGGCTGACGGGTAACTCTTGCACTATCCTCACCATTTTGGGATCATCTCTGAATCCACCAGGAGGTTTGGTGGAGGAAAAAATCCCGTGCGTGGGAGTCATGTTCTCGACGTACACCATGACTGGATGGTTGCGCCTTGCAAACCCACCATCACCTAGAGGAAGAAGGTACCATATGCATTCATGGCACAAACATACATACTTTATTTGATCCGGGAGATACCCACTCCTTTATTTCGTGTGATATTGCTATTACTTTGCCTTTGTGTGTTACTTGCTCTTCTGCATGCTATGTTGTTAGTACTCCCTTTGGTGGTAGTGTAGAAACTGATCGGGTTTAGAGAGAGGTGCCGGTGAGTATTGAGGGTCGGGTTTTCTTAACGAATTTCATTGAATTGTCGATGACTCGGTATTAATCTATCTTGGAATGGATTGGTTATACAAGCATTGTGCTACCATTGATTGTCGGGTTAAGAGAGTTCGGTTGGGTTTCGAAGTTGTCACGGGTTGGAGTTCTAAAGCGATGCCTTTATTATCTTTCTCTGAAGCGCAAAAATTAGTCCGTGATGGGCCTACGGGATTTATAGCCTATATTCTTAATCAACCCAAGGATCAGATGAAATTAGAAGAAATAGAAGTGGTTAACGAGTTTCCAGAGGTTTTTCACGAGAATTTGGATTCACTACCGTCGGATAGAGAGATAGAATTTGTGATTGATTTATATCCGAATGCAGAGCCCTACTCTAAGACTCTGTTTCAGATGGCACTGGCAGAATTGAAAGAGCTAAAGGTTCAGCTTGATGCTCTACTGGAAGTCGGGTATATTAGACCGAGTTCATCGCCGTGAGGTGCGCCGGTATTGTTTGTGAAGAAGAAAGACGACACTCTACGAATGTGTATTGATTATCGGGAGCTGAATCGGATGAATATCAAGAACAAATATTCTCTTCCACACATTGAGGAGTTGTTTGACATACTCCAAGGTTCTAAAGTGTACTCGAAGCTTGATTTGAGACAAGGCTATTATCAGTTACGGATCCGAGCCAAGGATATTCCAAAAATGGGTTTCAATACTCGATATGGGCATTATGAATTTGTGGTTATGCCTTTTGGATTAACGAATGCTCCCGCCACTTTTATGGATATGATGCATAGTACTTTTCGACCCTTCCTGGATAAGTTTGTTGTGATATTTATTGACGATATTTTTATTTTCTCTAAGTCCACTGAGGAACATGCAAGGCATCTTCAACTTGTGTTGAAAACATTGAAGGAGCATCAATTATTTGCGAAGTTTAGCAAATGTGAGTATTGGATCGACCGGGTGTCTTTCTTGGGGCATATCATTTGAGGGAACGGATTAGAGGTTGATCCTTTGAAGATTGAGGCTGTATTGAAGTGGAAGAAACCAAAGAACGCCTCCAAGGTTAGAAGTTTCTTGGGATTGGCGGGATATTATAGGAGATTTGTTCAAGATTTTTCTAAGATCGCCGCCCCTTTAACTCGGTTAACAAAGAAGGATGTGAAGTATGTGTGGGATGATAATTGTGAGAAGAGCTTTAATGTTTTGAAGGAGAAGTTAGTTTCAACTCCAGTTTTAACTCTTCCGGAGGGTTCTGAAGGGTATGCAATTTTTACAGACGCGTCAAAGGAAGGATTTGGGTGTGTTTTAACTCAGGATGGGAAGGTGACTGTTTATGCTTCCCGGAAGTTGAAAAATTATGAAAAGAACTACCCAAAGCATGATCTTGAGCTTGCCGTGGTGGTATTTGCACTCAGGAAATGGAGACATTATTTATACGGGGTATCCTTCGAAATTTTCACCGATCATAAGAGCCTTCAATACTTGTTTACTCAGAAGGATTTAAATATGAGGCAAAGGCGATGGATGGAACGGCTAGAGGATTATGATTGTGTTATTAAATACCATCCGGGGAAAGCTAATGTGGTTGTCGACGCCTTAAGTAGGAGGGTTGGTGCTTCGAATTTGGAAGTTGGTGTAAGTAATGAAATTGAGCCAATTGTGGTGAAAGCTCGGATTTCTAACAATTTCATTCAAACGGATTTGAAACATAGAATGTTTGAGGCTCAGAATAGAGATCCTGAAGTGCAGAGATTGGTTGTTAAGGCAAGTAAGGATCCGGAAAGTCTATTTGGGTTCGACGAAACTAGTCTTCTTCGTTTCAAGAATCGAGTGGTGGTACCCGAAGAATTGAGAAGGGTATTACTTGAGGAAGCTCATAGGTTGGCGTATTCGGTCCATCCCGGAGGGAATAAAATGTACAAGGATCTAAAGCAATATTATTGGTGGTATGGGTTGAAGAGGGATGTGGCCGAGTTTGTGAGGCATTGTTTAACGTGTCAGAAGGTTAAAGCTGAGCATCAAAAGCCCGGAGGTCTTCTACAGCCGTTAGCTATTCCCGAGTGGAAGTGGGAACTGTTAGGAATAGTACCCTAGAAAGCCGATTCGACGTAATCTGCTTTGGGACTTTTCTTGTATCACAGACAATCTTTGAATAATATACGATTGATTATAGGCAAACACTTCTTTATATGCCAATACGTGTTTTGTGTGTTTCCATTACGTGCGCATGTATGAGAACTCCCCTAATCCTGATGACTTTAGGACTCTACCATTTAGGTGAAATGGTTCATGAAACGAGCCCTATATCACATAAGTCATGATTAGTAAAATACTCCAAGCCGATGAGTCCTACAGACAGTGGGAGTGTCAACCTGGCTCCTCTAAGGCTTGCTTGTGGGATCACGCCCTTAAGAAGGACCACCTTGTTTCATGGAGGTGGAAAGTGTATAGTTGATACGTGCGTGATACATGAGGGTGCTTACTTTAATAAGTAAGTTCACTGAGGTACCCCGTGTGAGAACATTCCTAAATGGGAAAGGAAGTTTCTATTTCAGGAAATGGAAACTTCCAGATTAGGAAATATCTCACGAGTCATTGATGTGATTAATTGATCCTTAGACTTGAGGTTCCTTGTCGCTTTATGAGTTAACTCTGTAGTCTTTGGAATAAGCTTTAAAGGGTGTCGCCTTAGACAACTGATTCAAGGCTTATGCTGGGGCTGTACAAGTGATTCATGAAAGTGAATGAGAATCAAGAAAGGACCTACACTTGCATTTGCAAGGTGATCTCTTATTGTGTAAGTCATTCATATGCCATATGGAGTCCTTGGCAAAGGCAGTAGATCAAGACATCAAGAAAAGGGTTTCTTGGATTGAGATCAAATGGATATGAAATGCACTTAGCTTTAAGACCAGATTATTAGGGTTCTAATTATTCCCTTACCCTAGATCATGGTTGAGAGATAGTAAGTAGGAGGATTGTATCTCACATGAATCAATGACTTAAAGGTTCTGTCGAATCCAAACATTCCAATTCAGCTAGGGGTTAAACACCTGTTGCTAGACTATGGTCGTTTAATCTGTGGACTGATAAATTAATTAGTGAATTAATTAATTGGGGTCACTGCTAATTGAATTGAGAACCTAGAGGGTCACACACAACAACTTGGTTACATGAGTTGAGGCTTAAAAATGATTAAACGAGTTAATCGAGCCTAAGGGGTTCCACACGTGTGAAATCACACGTGTGGCTCACGTGATTGGACACGTGTCATTAAGACACGTGTGCCACACGTGATTATGTGATGTTAAATAATTAATGTGTTAATTATTTAATAGACTTTGGTTTAATTTTGAATTAAAAAGAAAGTCTAATTTTGGAGAAAATAATCTAGTTAATTAATTATGAATTAATTAATTAGATAAAAATAAGTTATTTATTTTTATAATAAATAAAGTATAAAATTATCCAAAAATAGTTTGGATATTTTTAGCTCTCTTAAAAGTTGACTTGAAATAGAATTCAAAGTCAAAGTTGGAAAATACTTGATGATCAAGTAATAGGAGAGAGAGGGACCAAATCCTTTGTCCATTAGGACTAGGTTCGGCCGCCCCTCCCCTTTCCTATATATAGGGGAGCTCATGCTCCCCTTTAGAGCTAATTGACAATTCTTGGTTCATGTGTTGAACACCTTCCTTTCTCCAAGATTAAATTAAACCCTAGGTTAAGCCTAAACACTAACTAGAGAACTAGCATCCTTACTAGTTAGATTGTAGCCAAGTTGGTGGACTATCTCTAGAGACTTCAAGTTAGAAGTTTTGAAGATTCGAGCTTTACCAAAAGTGGAGATTAAGCAAAACGATCAGAAGGGATGATGAAACGATTCTGAACCCAACAGAAAACGAGTGAAAAAATCGAACCAAAGAAGATGGCGAAAACCGTTCGTCCATATCCTGAAAGATGAGTTTTTTCACGAGGGTTTTATGGCTGGCAGATTTCTACTTTCGCAAAACTGGTTTTCGAAGGGAGTTTCAATCATGCCTTTCTCGCTTCATGTTTCTTTCTTTATGTTATATTGTTAAGAACTTCCCTAACATGATTTGAATCTAGGTTGGTGTGGATTGTTATCCCGACAATGGATTCTGAAGTAGAAAGAGACTTTCGAGGGACGGGTTGTCAAGCCGCGAGAAGAGCGTTCTTGGGTGGCTTGAAACGCTTCAAGAAAGAATAAAAGAAAAGTAAGTTTTCTATCTCTACGAATTTGGTTACACGATTGCGAGTCCAAGATCCTTTTGTTGGAAAATTTTTTAAATTCCGCTGCTTTCTGATTCGTGTTTTCCAACAGGAACAGGTTATAATGGATTTTATTTCTGGGTTACCGGAAGTAAAAGGGTGGATTCTATGGTATTTGAGTGATTGTGGATAGGTTAACGAAGTCAGCACATTTTCTACCGGTCAGAATATCTTATAAGGTTCGTAAAATGGCTGTGATTTATAATAGGGAGATTGTCCGACTTCATGGGATTCCGGTTAGTATTGTTTCGGTTAGATATCCCCGGTTTACTTCAAAGTTACGGCAATAATTACAAGGGATTTTGGGTACGAGGCTTCAATTCAGCACGACATTTCATCCTCAAACCGATGGTCAGTCCGAGAGGGTCATACGATATTTGGAAGACTTACTTCGAGCATGTGCCTTGGATTTTCAAACTTCTTAGCATGAACAACTTCCGTTGATTGAGTTCGCATATAATAACAGTTATCAAGGTTCAATTGGTATGGCTCCTTATGAGCTACTTTATGGTCGGAAATGTCCGTCTCCATTGTTTTTCGATTTAGAGGAATGGAAATGAACTAAACAGGAAGGAGTTAAGATGGGTGAGAAGTTAGAGAAACCTTCTACGGCCGTGAGGGCTACGATTGAAAAAGTCCAACAAATTCAACAACGGATGAAAGCTGCTCAGGATAGGAAGAAAAGTTATGCTGATCGTCGTAGAAGAGATCTTAGGTTTGATATGGGGGATCGGGATTTCTTGAATGTGTCTCCACGTAAGGGACTTGCTCGAATTGGAAAAGGTGGAAAGCTTAATCCTCGTTACTTGGGTCCGTTTGGAATTCTTGAGAGAATTGGGGAAGTAGCTTATCGATTGGATTTACTGCCGAATCTAATCAGAATTCATAATGTGTTACACGTGTCTCAGCTAAAGAAGTATTGTCCTGATGAAACCGAGATTCTCCCCGTTGATGAAGTAGAGTTGGAACCGAATTTGCCATTCGTTCAGAAGCAGGTTAGAATTTTGGACAAAAAGTATCAAGAATTGAGAAACCGGAGTATCCCTATGGTTAAAGTATTGTGGCGAAGTGACAAAACCGAAGAGATGACTTGGGGGACGGAAGATAAGATGAAACGGTTCCACCCGGAGTTATTTTCTTCCAATCAGTGAATCTGGGGACCAGATTCTTCTAGGGGGGGGGGGAGAGTTGTAACGCCCCAATTTTCGGAAGTTCACGTAAGCACGCCACGTACGGGTCTTCGGGAGTTAGGGGTTTATTTTAGTTATTATGTTCATTTATTTCATCATATTATATGCATTATATCTTCATGCATTTAAATGAGTTATCATCAAACTGAATCTATGTGAATTAATTGATAATGTGCCTAATTGTTTATGTGACCTTACTTGACCATTTATTTAAATGTGTGGATTTAATTGTATAACATGAAATGGTTCTAATTGATCAATTTCCATGGAATGAGACTTGTTTGCATTCATTCAAATACTTCAAGGACCAAAGTACAAATAATGGACTCATGAGAGTTAGTGGAAGACTTATAATATATCTTGTATATTTCATCTCTCCCACATTTCATACATTCACATTGCATACAAAATCTCTCTCACACACACACACTAAATCATTATTAAAACACCAAGGGAGGAAGGGAAGATTAAAACACACGCCAGGCCCGCGCGCCCACCCGCCCAGCAGTCCCGCAACCGCGCGGGACTGCCCGCCGATGTCGCCCGCCAGCGCCTAGGCCCGCGCCTAGGCGCACCCGCCAGCAGCTCCCGCAACCGCGCGGGAGCCTTACCGCCGCCCGCCTGTCTGCCGCCTAGGCGCAGCGCGCGCCTTGCGCGCGAGAAGGCGTGCGCGCTGCGCGCGTGCCTGCAGCCCTGCTGCTGGCGTGCGCGATGCGGTGCGCGCGCGCTCGCGCGCGATGCGTGCTCCGGCCTGGGCTGGCGCGCGGGCAAAACCCGGGGCCTTCGTTTCGAGATCTTGATTTTCGTGTTTAGTCCAGTCCAATCCCGATTTAATTTTCCTAAAAAGTTTTTTTTTAATAAATTTGAATTATTTTTTGAAATAATTGTTTAAATTGGGATTTTGAAAATTTGAGCGATTTAAATTTTGGAAAAATTACAATATTTATTTTCTGAAAATATTGAATGAATAAAATTATTAATTTTCAGAAATTAATTAGAATTTTATTAGTTTATTGTTTTTCGGGTTTTATTGAAAAGGCTCTTGAGCAAGAATTGCATCTAAGTCGTGTTTTAAGCTATTAGAGCTTAAAGCGAGAATTTTAATTTATTGGTTAAATTTAAATTCTTGCAAAAGCATGTTAGGTGATCATGGGTTTAGATCTATGTATGGTTTTAATTTATGCACATGGATGGTTTAAATTGGGGTTGGAGCCCTATAGTTGCGTTTTTCAATTGAGGTTGGAGCCTCACTTATGTGCGTACTGTTATGTGATTTATTATGTGGCTTTCCATATTACTGTTTTTGAGGCCGGGGTATGCCCCGTGTAATTGTCTAAGGCCAATATGAAGATTGAGCCTTATTACTTTATGTCTTTTTCTTTTTATTGTAATTTGAGAGTAGAGATAGGTGGTGAGGTTTTTTATTTTCATTTTGGAGACAATGCACCCAAGGAGTAAGATGGACCACATTCAAGTAACAAGGCGGCCATAAGTGAAGACCCCTCAAAATGTTAGGGAGGGGAATCTCAATTGTTAAATGTAATAGAGATAGGGCTCGTATTTTGTTACTGCTTTCCCTTATGTGATTTAAACTGTTTATGTGGCATGTATGGTAGAACTTGTGATTGTGGAGTGGCTCCCACATATCACGCATAAGATAGGTAGAACCCATGATCATTACATGTTAGTATCATGCTAGGACATGTTATCTGTTTATGTGCTTGTTTGAAATGCATTTAAGTGTACTTGCATTAATCAAGACTAATAAAATTGGATAACATATATGTTGGTGAGGTCGAACCGAACAACTCTTCGGTTGATTCGAAAATTCCCATTAAATATTAAGCTCATTTCGAATAATAGGTATTTAATTCGAGATGCAAATTTTGAATTAAATTCCTAGCATTCCATCAATAGGTTTTAAGTTTAGTAAGTAAAGCTAGTTATTGTCCGCGAGTCGTGGGATAGCTAGTGGAGCTTATTAGTTCTTAGTTACCTAATTGATCATTTTTTAATGATCAATATTTCGTGGTTAATTTTGGCAAGGGCGATGTCCGCGAGTCGTGGGTCGTTCGAACTAAGTTTTGATCATGATCTTATGATTGATGGGTCTAGCTTAAACGCCTAAGTAAATATGGATGTCGCACGAGTCGTGGGTCCATATCGAAAGATAGGTGATGCAAAAACAATTACTAAGAGTTCTAAAGGTGTTAGAATTGGTAAGTTGTACCTACCTAGGATTTTGCTTAGAATGTCCGCGAGTCGTGGGTTCGAGGTAAAATGCTTAGGATCTTAGTACCCATTGGGAAACGTGTTCCTCTTAGATCTTTGGGAATTATAGATCTTTGAAAAACAGTGGGAGCTACATTAGATTAAAGACCTTATCTTTTGTATATCGTTATAATTCAGCATGCCCACATTTTCTCTGCTTAGCATTTAGGTTGTAGTTCTGTGATTCTCTACAATATGAAATGCAAACCCATTCGTATCCATCCTTAAGTCAAATAAGTTGACCAAGTCCTGACTAACTCTAAATGGCTTCGGATCCTAAAATTCATTTTAGAATCCGACTAGAGAAAGGCGTTCTCTAAAGGGCGAAGTTTTCAATTGTGAAAAGTCGACCCGGGCCAAAAGAGAAGCAATCTGAGGTGAATGGATTTTTCCAAACCACTTAAAAGCAATTGAACCACCTCATAAAATGTTACAAGGTATAACATTATGGAATTATTCAATATTCCAAATGAGGAAACAAGTGCACACGAACAAGGTCTAAAGATCTTATTTGAAGATCTTATGGTCTCGATCATCAACTGAGAAAAGAGTTCTCAATGCACTGATTGCTTACATTGCTTCGACTATCATTCAAACCCTTTATGCTCAACTAGAATGATGCTAATGTAGCATAGTTAATCATTTAAGTTGATAATGGTTGAGAGCATCCTTAAGAAGGAATAAAAGGTTGAGATGGTTAATTCTTCTTCTAAAACTCCCTAAGTTAAAGGCTTGAAGGCCTAAAGAAGAAGAAACCCTTAAGAGCCCAATGGAGGGGCATGTAAGGGGTGCGCCCAAAAGACACTAGAGATCAAATAGGACGTTTGCTTCTATGTTAGCAAATAAGGACTTTGAAAGGGAACTGCAAAGAGTATGAGTACTCTGAAATGTTACCTCGTTTAGTAATTCTACTAGGAATAGAATTCACTAGTCTTAAGTCAATTCTGCATAATCCGTTGTGCAAAGACTCAAGGCACTAATGTTCTGAACATACAACGAGATAACAAAAGTAAGTGAGATGACAAAGCTTCGAATTACTTTGGAACGTTGAGATATGAAAGGATTAGCAAGTCAGACACCTTAGGATCATTCTATGAAAATGGACCTATAGAGTTGACTTCCTGTGAATCCTATCTCAAAGGGAAAACGTTCCCGGAACATTGTTTAGGTGAAACATGGAACGTTCCAAAATTATAGTGGATTTCGATCCGTGCTGATGAGTGTAAGATGCTTAATGTAAGCACTAGATACAATCGTCAGTTTAATCATTATGAATGAATGTACTTGTTAAAGTACAAATTCGAAACTTATATGAAATTCTTAGAATTTCAAAAGGAGGTTAGGAACCGAAGTAGTCGTAAGTTATAGGTAAATCGATATGATCGAGATAGCCAATATCTTAGCAACTAATTCCTTAGTCATCCTAGAGATAATAGGATTATCTCTCAGTAAACTAATTCGAGAACACATTAATGTTTCCGAATGATGGAATGAAACCTAATAGGATATGGTCGATTCCATAGTAAGCTTTACTGACTGATAATCATTCCAGGAATAAACTACTAGAATATGCAGTTAGAGATTTTGAATTTAGTACCTTCCAAAATCAGTCCTTTAGTTGCACTATGCAATGTGGCATATTAAATTCCCTAATTATTCTTATCCAAGAATTTAGTAGAATCCTCTTAAGTGAAGAGGATAGTGGGAGATAAGTTTGAAATGAGTTCAAGTTTATACAACGATATTGAATATTGTTTCTGCAATTCCCTTAGACAAAGGTTGTTTGTCTCAAGGAATGTATCTTTCTCAAGGAATCGTTCCTATAGAAGAAGAAAGACAAGCAAGCAGACCTCAAAGAAATTTAAGGATAAATATCCACGCCACATATAGAAGAAACGAGCCCATCTGATAAAATTTAGCCAAATTTTAGAGTATGTACACGTGTGAAACCCTTCTCTTAAGACGTGTTTAGAACGCCTTCCTAGATAGCCAAGGAATTACTTGAAGAGGAGACACTGTCAGATTTGGAATCTGAGTAGTGTAAGCAAGCCTTGAAATCCAATATGGATTCCATATACTCAAACCAAGTTTTGACCTTGGTTGAACCACCTGATAGGATCAAGCTCCTAGAGCTTCGAGTAAATGGAAAGCATTACAACCTTCTTGACGGTTGAAATGCAAAAGTCCATTTGGATTATGTTTACCATATCCTCATATTCTGACTATGAGATATGATAAATCAATATGAGAACTATCTTGTTCAATATGAGATTGAAAGAGACTGAAATAAGGTATTTCTATAAATCTCATATTCAGTGGGAGTATGCATAAGGTATGCAAATCCCTAAAGTCAATCTGTGGATTGATAAAGGCTTCTAGGATTAGACAATTCGATTCCATAGGATAGTCAAATCGTTTGACACAGATGGAAGTCGAATAAGTCTCAAAGTGTACATATGAAAGTTAGTGATGTGAGAGTCAATTTTGGTTCTTTAGAAGACGATGTCCTTCTCATTAGGAATGTCAAGGATGACGTGAAAGTTACCAATTCTTGTTTAAGAAACAATTTGACATAAAAGATCTTAGTGATTATCCTATATTCTCGACATTAAGATCTATAGAAGATAGATCTAAGAGAATAAAAGGATTATCACAAAATGAGTACATAACCACGGTGCTAAAAGGAGTTTAGTATGGACAATGGAACATCTCTTTTGAAGAGTATGTGTCCTAAGATAACTTTGAGAAAGTTAGAATGTCCAAAATCCCTTTAAGTGAAAGGGTGCATAATGTATGAAAAGTTATGTACTAAATTAGATATGGCGCAACACTAAGCGTAGTAGGCCGAATCTAATATGACCTCAGAGAAGGTCATTGGATCTCTGTAAAGGATGTCCTCAGAGTACTTGAGAAGAAATGAGGACATGTATTAAGTTTACAGAGCCCAAAAGGTCTTATTGTTAGAAGGATATTTGATGTAACCGTTCATCAAACATAGATGATTATGAAATCATTGAAAGGATACAACTTCTACCAGAATGGTAATGCAATGTGTTGGAAAGGGGTTCCAAGGACGGACATTGCAAAACTCAACTATCGTAGTTGAGAACTTAGTCGTATTATATAATACTAAGTTAAGTGTTTGGGTAAGAAACTCCATCTAACTTGTTAGATGAAGTTCCTAGCATGAAAACAACTCCTTGATCATATTGTATGATAAAAAGGATGGTTGCTCAAGTAAGAGAACCAAGACCTCACCAAGAGACTGAACACGTGATTACGAATCACTTTATAAAGAAAAGGTGTTTCCTAAGAGATGTGTAAACAAGAGGGTCACATCAGCAGAGAATATAGCAGATCCACTTTGGAAATGCCCAAAGTCAATAGGGTCTCAAAGTGCATCTTGAGAAGATGGGACTTAGAGTACCTAAATGGCTTTTACGGGCAAGTGGGAGATTGTTAGGAATAGTGCCCTAGAAAGCCGATTCGACGTAATCTGCTTTGGGACTTTTCTTGTATCACAGACAATCTTTGAATAATATACGATTGATTATAGGCAAACACTTCTTTATATGCCAATACGTGTTTTGTGTGTTTCCATTACGTGCGCATGTATGAGAACTCCCCTAATCCTGATGACTTTAGGACTCTACCATTTAGGTGAAATGGTTCATGAAACGAGCCCTATATCACATAAGTCATGATTAGTAAAATACTCCAAGCCGATGAGTCCTACAGACAGTGGGAGTGTCAACCTGGCTCCTCTAAGGCTTGCTTGTGGGATCACGCCCTTAAGAAGGACCACCTTGTTTCATGGAGGTGGAAAGTGTATAGTTGATACGTGCGTGATACATGAGGGTGCTTACTTTAATAAGTAAGTTCACTGAGGTACCCCGTGTGAGAACATTCCTAAATGGGAAAGGAAGTTTCTATTTCAGGAAATGGAAACTTCCAGATTAGGAAATATCTCACGAGTCATTGATGTGATTAATTGATCCTTAGACTTGAGGTTCCTTGTCGCTTTATGAGTTAACTCTGTAGTCTTTGGAATAAGCTTTAAAGGGTGTCGCCTTAGACAACTGATTCAAGGCTTATGCTGGGGCTGCACAAGTGATTCATGAAAGTGAATGAGAATCAAGAAAGGACCTACACTTGCATTTGCAAGGTGATCTCTTATTGTGTAAGTCATTCATATGCCATATGGAGTCCTTGGCCAAGGCAGTAGATCAAGACATCAAGAAAAGGGTTTCTTGGATTGAGATCAAATGGATATGAAATGCACTTAGCTTTAAGACCAGATTATTAGGGTTCTAATTATTCCCTTACCCTAGATCATGGTTGAGAGATAGTAAGTAGGAGGATTGTATCTCACATGAATCAATGACTTAAAGGTTCTGTCGAATCCAAACATTCCAATTCAACTAGGGGTTAAACACCTGTTGCTAGACTATGGTCGTTTAATCTGTGGACTGATAAATTAATTAGTGAATTAATTAATTGGGGTCACTGCTAATTGAATTGAGAACCTAGAGGGTCACACACAACAACTTGGTTACATGAGTTGAGGCTTAAAAATGATTAAACGAGTTAATCGAGCCTAAGGGGTTCCACACGTGTGAAATCACACGTGTGGCTCACGTGATTGGACACGTGTCATTAAGACACGTGTGCCACACGTGATTATGTGATGTTAAATAATTAATGTGTTAATTATTTAATAGACTTTGGTTTAATTTTGAATTAAAAAGAAAGTCTAATTTTGGAGAAAATAATCTAGTTAATTAATTATGAATTAATTAATTAGATAAAAATAAGTTATTTATTTTTATAATAAATAAAGTATAAAATTATCCAAAAATAGTTTGGATATTTTTAGCTCTCTTAAAAGTTGACTTGAAATAGAATTCAAAGTCAAAGTTGGAAAATACTTGATGATCAAGTAATAGGAGAGAGAGGGACCAAATCCTTTGTCCATTAGGACTAGGTTCGGCCGCCCCTCCCCTTTCCTATATATAGGGGAGCTCATGCTCCCCTTTAGAGCTAATTGACAATTCTTGGTTCATGTGTTGAACACCTTCCTTTCTCCAAGATTAAATTAAACCCTAGGTTAAGCCTAAACACTAACTAGAGAACTAGCATCCTTACTAGTTAGATTGTAGCCAAGTTGGTGGACTATCTCTAGAGACTTCAAGTTAGAAGTTTTGAAGATTCGAGCTTTACCAAAAGTGGGGATTAAGCAAAACGATCAGAAGGGATGATGAAACGATTCTGAACCCAACAGAAAACGAGTGAAAAAATCGAACCAAAGAAGATGGCGAAAACCGTTCGTCCATATCCTGAAAGATGAGTTTTTTTCACGAGGGTTTTATGGCTGGCAGATTTCTACTTTCGCAAAACTGGTTTTCGAAGGGAGTTTCAATCATGCCTTTCTCGCTTCATGTTTCTTTCTTTATGTTATATTGTTAAGAACTTCCCTAACATGATTTGAATCTAGGTTGGTGTGGATTGTTATCCCGACAATGGATTCTGAAGTAGAAAGAGACTTTCGAGGGACGGGTTGTCAAGCCGCGAGAAGAGCGTTCTTGGGTGGCTTGAAACGCTTCAAGAAAGAATAAAAGAAAAGTAAGTTTTCTATCTCTACGAATTTGGTTACACGATTGCGAGTCCAAGATCCTTTTGTTGGAAAATTTTTTAAATTTCGCTGCTTTCTAATTCGTGTTTTCCAAAAGGAACAGGTTACAATGGATTTTATTTCTGGGTTACCGGAAGTAAAGGGTGGATTCTATGGTATTTGAGTGATTGTGGATAGGTTAACGAAGTCAGCACATTTTCTACCGGTCAGAATATCTTATAAGGTTCGTAAAATGGCTGTGATTTATAATAGGGAGATTGTCCGACTTCATGGGATTCCGGTTAGTATTGTTTCGGTTAGATATCCCCGGTTTACTTCAAAGTTACGGCAAGAATTACAAGGGATTTTGGGTACGAGGCTTCAATTCAGCACGACATTTCATCCTCAAACCGATGGTCAGTCCGAGAGGGTCATACGATATTTGGAAGACTTACTTCGAGCATGTGCCTTGGATTTTCAAACTTCTTAGCATGAACAACTTCCGTTGATTGAGTTCGCATATAATAACAGTTATCAAGGTTCAATTGGTATGGCTCCTTATGAGCTACTTTATGGTCGGAAATGTCCGTCTCCATTGTTTTTCGATTTAGAGGAATGGAAATGAACTAAACAGGAAGGAGTTAAGATGGGTGAGAAGTTAGAGAAACCTTCTACGGCCGTGAGGGCTACGATTGAAAAAGTCCAACAAATTCAACAACGGATGAAAGCTGCTCAGGATAGGAAGAAAAGTTATGCTGATCGTCGTAGAAGAGATCTTAGGTTTGATATGGGGGATCGGGATTTCTTGAATGTGTCTCCACGTAAGGGACTTGCTCGAATTGGAAAAGGTGGAAAGCTTAATCCTCGTTACTTGGGTCCGTTTGGAATTCTTGAGAGAATTGGGGAAGTAGCTTATCGATTGGATTTACTGCCGAATCTAATCAGAATTCATAATGTGTTACACGTGTCTCAGCTAAAGAAGTATTGTCCTGATGAAACCGAGATTCTCCCCGTTGATGAAGTAGAGTTGGAACCGAATTTGCCATTCGTTCAGAAGCCGGTTAGAATTTTGGACAAAAAGTATCAAGAATTGAGAAACCGGAGTATCCCTATGGTTAAAGTATTGTGGCGAAGTGACAAAACCAAAGAGATGACTTGGGGGACGGAAGATAAGATGAAACGGTTCCACCCGGAGTTATTTTCTTCCAATCAGTGAATCTGGGGACCAGATTCTTCTAGGGGGGGGGGGGGGGAGAGTTGTAACGCCCCAATTTTTGGAAGTTCACGTAAGCACGCCACGTACGGGTCTTCGGGAGTTAGGGGTTTATTTTAGTTATTATGTTCATTTATTTCATCATATTATATGCATTATATCTTCATGCATTTAAATGAGTTATCATCAAATTGAATCTATGTGAATTAATTGATAATGTGCCTAATTGTTTATGTGACCTTACTTGACCATTTATTTAAATGTGTGGATTTAATTGTATAACATGAAATGGTTCTAATTGATCAATTTCCATGGAATGAGACTTGTTTGCATTCATTCAAATACTTCAAGGACCAAAGTACAAATAATGGACTCATGAGAGTTAGTGGAAGACTTATAATATATCTTGTATATTTCATCTCTCCCACATTTCATACATTCACATTGCATACAAAATCTCTCTCACACACACACACTAAATCACGATTAAAACACCAAGGGAGGAAGGGAAGATTTCATCTCATATTTCAAGCTAGAATTCAAGGAAGAATTACATAAGTGGAAGCATCATCATCATCCCCTCATTTCATCCCTTTATTTTTCTTCATTTCAAGGTATATTTTGAAGTGGTATGAATCTCTTGAATCCATGCTTGAGTAGGGTTTATGAATTATGTTGTGATTCCTTAGTTACTCATGGTTAGAAGCATGTTTAGGTTTATTATAGTTAGAAAGTTTGCATGAATTCTCAATGAATATGAAAGTTGGAGGATATGGAAATATATGGGTTTGTTGGATGAATTCTTGATGATCTAAGCATGTTTCCTTGGATTAAATGTTACCTAAATGATGTCTTTAAGTTATATACATGTTATATGTTAGTTTGAAAGTGTTTATTTGATGTGGTATGGTGTGGGAGAGGTTTGGGAGCCAATTCCCGTGATTTTGCCCTGTTTTCCCCTGTTTTTTTGCCTAGATTGCTTCAGCACGGCAGTGTCCAAACTTAGTTCATTTTCAACACGGCCGTGTTAAAATCTCGAGTTGGAAATATTTCTGCACAACACGGCCATGTCAGCTTTCAGGCCAATCTTGACACGGCCATTTCGACTTCGTTTGAACTGAGAAAGACCTCATTTTTGAACCGTTGGAAACCTGTTGAAGTCTAGAACATTCTCTAATTGGAATAACCTCATTATCATTTCTGGTTTAAGAGATATAACTATTTTAATTTGGTATCGCCAGTTCGATAAAAAACTGCATTCACTCAACTTCAAGCTTACGCCATTTTCTCCTCGCTTTGAACTAGAAAACGAGCCATATATCCTTGGAAAGCCCTATGTGTCTAGTTTCATTTTCAACAAACAAAACTGAATTCCAACATCTACAACTCAAGATATTTCCATTTTCCTATAGCTTGTGTGTTTCCGAAAACTGTCAACTTTTCCTAACTTTTGCTAAACTTCACAAAAAGCCTTTTTATTGCGTTCCTTTCACCCCTTTGGTTCCCTTGTGTGATTTATATGGATTATATACTTACTTAATTGATGATTATGCTTTTAGGTGATACCTCCATGCATTAAATGAACTTGATCGAATCACTTGATTATGTGGCTTTATGACATGATTGACATCGCTTGACTTTGCCGTTTGCCTTAAATGGTTTATATGAGTCGAGTCTCACGTACACTTGTCCTTGTTACAGATCACGTTCCCGGTGACGAGGAGCGCGCTCCTTAGGGTGTTTCCTTGCTTCTTTTGGTTTGTAGTAAGGTGAGGTTTAATTCTAGCTATATAACCCTATGTGATGTTTTAAGCCAAAATGTATCTATATATCTATAGTTTTCCAAACTTTAATGATTTTCAACCGATTTACTGAACTGGACCGATTTACTGTTTTGGCGAGTACATTGTTTATTGTGGGCCCGAGGGTAGTGTATTGAGCCAACCGAGAAAGTAAGGGCTGACGGGTAACTCTTGCACTATCCTTACCATTTTGGGATCATCTCTGAATTCACTAGGAGGTTTGGTGGAGGAAGAAATCCTGTGCGTGGGAGTCATGTTCCCGACGTACACCATGACTGGATGGTTCGCCTTGCAAACCCACCATCACCCGGAGGAAGAAGGTACTATATGCATTCATGGCACAAACATACATACTTTATTTGATCCGGGAGTTACCCACTCCTTTATTTGGTGTGATATTGCTATTACTTTGCCTTTGCGTGTTACTTGGTCCTCTACATACTATGTTGTTTGTACTCCTTTTGGTGGTAGTGTAGAAACTGACCGGGTTTAGAAACTGACCCTCAACACTCACTGGCACCTCTTAACTACAGATGTGTATTGATTATCGGGAGCTGAATCAGATGACTATTAAGAACAAATATCCTCTTCCACACATTGAGGAGTTGTTTGACATACTCCAAGGTTCTAAAGTCTACTCGAAGCTTGATTTAAGACAAGGCTATTATCAGTTACGGATCCGAGCCAAGGATATTCCAAAAACGGGTTTCAATACTCGATACGGGAATTATGAATTTGTGGTTATGCCTTTTGGATTAACGAATGCTCCCGCCGCTTTTATGGATATGATGCACAAAATTTTTCGACCCTTCCGGATAATTTTGTTGTGATATTTATTGACAATATTTTGGTTTTCTCTAAGTCCACTGAGGAACATGCAAGGCATCTTCAACTTGTGTTGAAAACATTGAGGGAGCATCAATTATTTGCGAAGTTTAGCAAATGTGAGTTCTGGATCGACCGGGTGTCTTTCTTGGGGCAAATCATTTCAGGGAACGGATCAGAGGTTGATCCTATGAAGATTGAGGTTGTATTGAAGTGGAAGAAACCAAAGAACGCCTCCAAGGTTAGAAGTTTCTTGGGATTGGCGTGATATTATAGGAGGTTTGTGCAAGATTTTTCTAAGATCGCCGCCCCTTTAACTCGGTTAACAAAGAAGGATGTGAAGTATGTGTGGGATGGTAATTGTGAGAAGAGCTTTAATGTTTTGAAGGAGAAGTTAGTTTTAGCCCCAGTTTTAACTCTTCCGGAGGGTTCTGAAGGGTATGCAGTTTTTACAGACGCGTCAAAGGAAGGATTGGGGTATGTTTTAACTCAGAATGGGAAGGTGATTGCTTATGCTTCCCAGAAGTTGAAAAATTATGAAAAGAACTACCCAACACATGATCTTGAGCTTGCCGCGGTGGTATTCGCACTCGGGAAATGGAGACATTATTTACACGGGGTATACGTCGAGATTTTCACCGATCATAAGAGCCTTCAATACTTGTTTACTCAGAAGGATTTAAATATGAGGCAAAGGCGATGGATGGAACGGCTAGAGGATTATGATTGTGTTATTAAATACCATCTGGGGAAAGCTAATGTGGTTGTCGATGCCTTAAGTAGGAGGGTTGGTGCTTCGAATTTGGAAATTGGTGTAAGTAATGAAATTGAGACAATTGTGGTGAAAGCTCGGGTTTCTAACATCTCCATTCAACCGGATTTGAAACATAGAATGTTTGAGGCTTAGAATAGAGATCCCGAAGTGCAGAGATTGGTTGTTAAGGCAAGAGAGGATCCGGAAAGTCCATTTGGGTTCGACAAAACTGGTCTTCTTCGTTTCAAGAGCCGAGTGGTGGTACCCGAAGAATTGAGAAGGGTATTGCTTGAGGAAGCTCATAAGTCGGGGTATTCGGTCCATCCCGGAGGGAATAAAATGTACAAGGATCTAAAGCAATATTATTGGTGGTATGGGTTGAAGAGGGATGTGGCCGAGTTTGTGAGGCATTGTTTAATGTGTCAGAAGGTTAAAGGTGAGCATCAAAAGCCCGGAGGTTTTCTACAGCCGTTACCTATTCCCGAGTGGAAGTGGGAATAGGTGACAATGGATTTTATTTCTGGGTTACCGAAAGTAAAGGGTGGATTCGATGGTATTTGGGTGATTGTGGATAGGTTAACGATGTCAGCACATTTTCTACTGGTCAGAATGTCTTATAAGGTTCGTAAACTGGCTGAGATTTATAATAGGAAGATTGTCCGACTTCATGGGATTCCGGTTAGTATTGTTTCGGATAGAGATTCCCAGTTTACTTCAAAGTTATGGCAAGAATTGCAAGGGATTTTAGGTGCGAGGCTTCAATTCAGTGCGGCATTTCATCCTCAAACCGATGGTCAGTCCGAGAGGGTCATACGATATTTGGAAGATTACTTCAAGCATGTGCCTTGGATTTTCAAACTTCTTGGCATAGACAACTTCCGTTGATTGAGTTCGCGTATAATAACAGTTATCAAGCTTCAATTGGTATGGCCCATTATGAGCTACTTTATGGTCAGAAATGTCGGTCTCCGTTGTTTTTCGATTTGAAGGAATGGAAATGGACTAAACAGGAAGGAGTGAAGAAGGGTGAGAAGTTAGAGAAACCTTCTAAGGCCGTGAGGGCTATGATTGAAAAAGTCCAACAATTTCAACAACGGATGAAAGCTGCTCAGGATAGGCAGAAAAGTTATGTTGGTCATCGTAGAAGAGATCTTAGGTTTGATGTGGGGGATCGGCATTTCTTGAGTCTCCACATAAGGGACTTGCTCGAATTGGAAAAAGAGGAAAGCTTAATCCTCGTTACTTGGGTCCGTTTGAAATTCTTGAGAGAATTGGGGAAGTAGCTTATCGATTGGATTTATTGCATAATCTTAACGGAATTCATAATGTGTTTCACTTGTCTCAGCTAAAGAAGTATTATCCTGATGAAACCAAGATTCTCCCCGTTGATAAGTAGACTTGGAACCGAATTTATCATTCGTTGAAAAGTCGGTTATAATTTTGGACAAAAAGTATCAAGAATTAAGAAACCGGAGTATCCCTATGGTTAAAGTATTGTGGCGAAGTGACAAAACCAAAGAAATGACTTGGGGGACGGAAGATAAGATGAAACGGTTCCACTCGGAGTTATTTTCTTCCAATCAGTGAATCTGGGGACCAGATTCTTCTTTGGGGGGGAGAGTTGTAACGCCCCAATTTCTGGAAGTTTAGGTAAGCACGCCCCAATTGTTTATGTGACCTTACTTGACCATTTATTTAAATGTGTGGATTTAATTTTATAACATGAAATGGTTCTAATTGATCAATTTCCATGGAATGAGACTTGATTGCATTCATTCAAATACTTCAAGGACCTAAGTGCAAATAATGGACTCATGAGAGTTAGTGGAAAACTTATAATATATCTTGTATATTTCATCTCTTCCACATTTCATTCATTCACATTGCATGCAAAATCTCTCCCTCTCACACACACACACATACACACACTAAATCACGATTAAAATACCAAGGGAGGAAGAGAAGATTTCATCTCATATTTCAAACTAGAATTCAAGGAAGAATTACATAAGTGGAAGCATCATCATCGTCCCCTCATTTCATCCTTTTCTTTTTCTTCATTTCAAGGTATATTTTGAAGTGGTATGAATCTCTTGAATCCATGCTTGAGTAGGGTTTAGGAATTATGTTGTGATTCCTTGGTTACTCATGGTTAGAAGCATGTTTAGGTTCATTATTGTTAGAAAGTTTCCATGAATTCTCAATGAATATGAAAGTTTGAGGCTATGGAAATATATGGGTTTGTTGTATGAATTCTTGATGATCTAAGCATGTTTCCTTGGATTAAATGTTACCTAAATGATGTCTTTAAGTTATATACATGTTATATGTTAGTTTGAAATTGTTTATTTGATGTGGTATAGTGTGGGAGAGGCTTGGGAGCCAATTCCCGTGATTTTGCCCTGTTTCCCCTGTTTTTTCGCCCAGATTGCTTCAGCACGGCCGTGTCCAAACTTAGTTCATTTTCAACACGGCCGTGTTAAAATCTCGAGTTGGAAATATTTCTACACAACATGGCCGTGTCAGTTTAAGGCCAAACTTGACAAGGCCGTTTCGAGTTCTTTTGAACTCCGATTGACTTGATTTTTAAACCATTGGAAATATATTGAAGTCTAGAACATTCTTCAATTGGAATCACCTCATTATCATTTCTGGTTTAAGAGATATAACCGTTTTAATTTGGTGTCGTCACTTCGACAAAAAACTGCATTCACCCAACTTCAAGCTTATGCCATTTTCTCCTCGCTTTGAACTAGAAAACGAGCCATATATCCTTGGAAATCCCTATGTGTCTAGTTTCATTTTCAACAAAAAAAACTCAATTCCAACTTCTACAACTCAAGATATTTCCATTTTCCTACAGCTTGTGCGTTTCCGAAAACTGACAATTTTTCCTAACTTTTGCTAAACTTCACCAAAACCCTTTTTATTGCGTTCCTTTCACCCCTTTGGCTCCTTTATGTGATTTATATGGATTATATACTTGCTTAATTGATGATTATGCTTTTAGGTGATATCTCCATGTATTAAATGAACTTGATCGAATCACTTGATTATGTGGCTTTATGACATGATTGACATCGCATGACTTTGCCATTCGTCTTAAATGGTTTATACGAGTTGAGTCTCACGTACACTTGTCCTTGTTATAGAGCACGTTCTCGGTGACGAGGAGCATGCTCCTTAGGGTGTTTCCTTGCTTTTTTTGGTTGGTAGTAAGGTGAGGTTTAATTCTAGCTATATAGAACCCATACAACCCTATGTGATGTTTTAAGCCAAAATGTATCTATATATTTATAGTTTTCCAAACCTTAATGATTTTCAACCGATTTACTGAACTGAACCGATTTACTGTTTTGGCGAGTACATTGTTCACTGTGGGTCCGAGGGTAGTGTATTGAGCCAATCAAGAAAGTAAGGGCTGACGGGTAACTCTTGCACTATCCTCACCATTTTGGGATCATCTCTGAATCCACCAGGAGGTTTGGTGGAGGAAGAAATCCCGTGCGTGGGAGTCATGTTCCCGACGTAGACCATGACTAGATGGTTGCACCTTGCAAACCCACCATCACCCGGAGGAAGAAGGGTTCATGAAGCTGCTACTTGAGCATTGTAATAATTGCATGATCACCATTGCATTGAACTTGATTGTCATGATTGTTCACTGTTGGAGTAAGGTTGGAGATTTGCCCTCACTCGCCGGGCCACTGATTGATTGAAACTATAATAATAAATGTTAAATTGGATAGTTGTAAGCTCGGGCGATATTATACCTTATTTCTTGAATTATATTGTTTCTTTCACAAAACATTACCCGAGATTATGACTTGCATGTATGTGCGCTTATATTTATTAAAACCCCTCACTCAGTCTTTTGTAGACTGACACCTCACATTTTCAGGTTTGCAGGGTTCGTGCTAGGCGGGATCGAGTCGGTCTTTCATTTCGAGTCTAGCACATTTCATGTATATTATTGATGCAAATATGTATTATTATATCTCTTGGTATCTATGTATTACATATGACTTATTTTGGTACTTTTGGAAGATTGTATATATGGTTGATGATAATGAACTTGAATGATGAAATGAAATGAATGTATAGTATGCTTCTGTTTTATTGTTTAAGCATGTTGGTATTTAATTGAGGGTTAGTCCCGCCTAGCTAGAGAGTCGTTTTTTTTATTCTCTCCCGTTCGCTATAGTTTAGTTCATGTATGGGTTGTCCATCTCATATGTGAATTGAGCTATAGTGCGGGGGATGTGGCATCTTTGCGCTTCGGATGCTACATTTTTCCTCCGGGTGGTGGACGGGTTTGCAAGGCCCGGCCACCCATTCATTACGTCCAGTGGGGGTACATGAATCCCCCAAAGGCCTCAGCTTCCTGTTGTATGATTTACTTAAGTTAAAACCAATCGTACAAGTGTACACTAAAATACGCGTAGCACAATAGGATCGAACCCACAGGGAAGGGAAATCAATCAATACTCTATATTCTTCTCTAATCTAAAGACCGAACGAAAAGAAATTGTTGTTATCTATTAATCTACTAAAAACATAAGTTAACAATTAACTAGAAATAAACACAAACAATAGCTTAAACACACGAATTAACTTCAGTAAACTAAACAGGCAGGGGAAAGTAATGAATCATACAATCAAGAGCTGATACGATACTCGTTTGACAAGTGTAATTCTACAACCTAGTCACTTATATTTGTATTACCCTATCTCAAGGTGTAACCAAGTGCTTAATTAGTGTTCAATGTTGCTCTTGCAATCACCAATAGTTAATTAAACCGTAGGAACAAGACTAGTGCAATTCAATATTGTAGCGGCTCGGCATGGAATAAGATTACTCTTGTATAAGCTAGAACCAAATCTCTTTGTATCCTACAACTTACAAGTTATGAAAACAATCAAAATTACCATCAACCTTTCAATCTATAGGCAATTCTGTAACATACTAAGGTTGGCCAGACCGTTGCAATTCAAGTTAAGTCCGCTTTCAAAACTAAGAATTACACAAGTCATTCAAGCATTCTATCAAACATCTATCATGCATTCATCATCACTCCCCTAGCCCTAGAGAATTACCTACTCATAATTAAAGCAAAACTCATAAAACTAAAGGAAATTGCATTAAAATAATTCATGTTCACCAAATCTAGATAAAGTCTAAAAATCAAGCTCATAAACATTCTAACAATTCTGGAAAATTAAATCTAATATAAGAAACTAAAATTTGGAGGAATTAGTTTGAATAATAAAGCAACAATAAAACCGGAAATGCGGAATTAAGTTCGATTGACTCGTCTGAATTCTCTGAAAAACTCTTGAAAACACCCAGCAGCTCCTGTCTCCAAGCTTGGTTTGAATTTGTAACATCCCGGATTTTGAACCAAATCAAAACGAGTAAGTTAACTAAAATATCGGGACACGTCTACGAATTTGACTGAGTACTTCATATGTTTAAGCGTTATTCTATAACTAAAATAAATTGAACAATTTGCGTTACGGTATCCATTTAATTAAATTTTAACACCTCATTTGATATTAAATGTTCTATCTGCTAATGATAGCATCATTAATTTACATAAATCTTTTATAATGATAGAGAATCGTTAGTTACAACCATTCCAAAACAATTAGTCTTTATATATATTAATATACCATTGATTGACGAACTTAAAATTATATAAAGAATAACCTTATATGTATATTTGCAGACAATTCAATTTCATACATGTACAAGTTGAAAATAGGAATTTATTAGTAGTAATATATTAATATATAAATTACAAATGCAATATACCATTTCATGTATGTATACTTATTATATTAATAATTTCATACACCTTTACAAAGGAAAGTTTTGTCTGAACATGGCTACATTAAGTTTCATTTTAATTAACATGGCCGTCATTTCATCCACGTGTCCGGAAAATGAAATATAAGGTGTTTATAATAGCTTTGTCAATTCAGTAGACATCTGCATGCCCTCCACTTGTAGAAGTAATGATAATCATAATAGAGACATTATATACACAGCATTAAATCATTTTATGTCCGCTGACTTTGTTGCCTAAAAAAGAAAGTGCTTGCATTGATCATCCACATTGAACAATATCAACGGAAAAATCTTGCTGTTGTCTTCCACCTTGAGAACGGATTGTCCAATAATTCTGATCAATTAGTATCACTGCCACTGTAAGTTCTATTATTTAGTCACCATTTCAAATCTAATTTAATCATTGTCTGACAAGTTCTATTTTTAAAGTTGTTATTTGATACTGAATATTATTTAAGTTAATCTCTCTTTAAGGACATGTCGTGGAATTGTTGACAAAGTTTATAATTAAGACTGACTTATTTTATTTAGAACTAATATTTTATCTAATAAACTATACCGATGTTTGAATTTATATTGTAAAAGTAAAACTATACGTTTTAGAGGGACCTATGTGATTGAGAAATTAAGGAATAAAAATATTGATTCAATTCGGTAATATATGTTTTGTTATTTTAATCATGACAATTTCCTAATGTTGATGGAGAAAGATAAAAGTTGTATATTTTATTCAAATGATCTATATGTAATTGCTTAATTGATTAGGCTAATTATTCGATTTATGTGATGGTCGTACATGTCAGTTGTGTCATTTGGTTGTCAGTTGAGTCATAATTTGCAGTCATATGTATGCTACAGGTGTTCCTAAGGAGGAGCCCTGATCGTGTCGGACGTTATCCCTTTTAGAGTTTTTGGAGTTTTCAGGTGAGGGATTAAAATGTTTTCAACTGGGGCCAAAACATATATTATGTAAATATATATATATTCTTAAAACCCAACCCTTATTTATTGAATTTGATTTTGACCCGTTGATACTATATATAGTATTAGTTGTTTTATAATATTTTAGTAGTTTGTTGAAAAATTGGATTTCCTTATAAAAATGGGTTTTTGTTATATTATATGTACGTATGAGTAAACGAAAAGTTTGATTTTGAATTGTGGAGCGGTTAAGAGAAAGAAAGTGTTTGAAAGTGTGAATCTGTTTTGAAAAGTGAGTATTGATCTGATAGAACCCTTGGGGATGTCCTTGGGGAATATGGGCCCCGAAGTATCTAGTGGGTGAAGCCCGGAGGTGTGCGCCAAAGGCCGCTCTGTACGGGGCGTAGCCGGAGGTTGACTACGACACGTATAGAGTGAGGTTATTGGTACCAGGTCATATTGCCCCTATCTGTGTGATCGTGTGGTTGGTTGGGGGGTACCTCGACTAACAATTGGAGGGAGAAGGCTGGTTTCTGTTTTGTGTTTCTTGTGTTCAGGGTGTGAAAGATTGGAGAACTTACCCGTACTCGCCGGGTTACTGTGATTGATCGATCGTTTTGATTATTGGTTCACAAGTGTGTTTTCATACAAACTAAAAGCTATCCCTTCTTACACGTTTACACATTGGTTTCGAAAATAAGGAAAATGTGAACCAAGCTTGTGATTTTGTTTATGTATATGTATAACCTCTCTCACTTAGTCACTTTAACTAACGTCCCCTTTATTCTGGTTTTGGCTTCAGGCAGGTGCGAATAAGCGGCATGTTGGTCTAGGTCGTCAGGTGCCGTTTAGATAGTTTGTTTTGAAGTTATGAGTTTTGGAATTTCTCCTTCGTGGGAAACTCAGTATGTACAGTTTATGCACCTATACCTAATACAGTTGTCGTTTGTTGTCGGCCTTACCGGCCTTATAATTATCTTTGAAGTTTGATGTTGACTGGCATTATTTTATGCTTCCGCTATGCTTATGTTTGTTTGTTCGTCACCTTCGCTGGGAAAGATCACGAGTGAAGGCCCAAAGCTAACACTCGGGGTACTTCTCAGTGCGGGATGTGGCAAGGGCGCCACATTTGGGTGGTATCAGAGCCCGGTTGGGAACCGGAGCTCTTGTTGTGTCTAGAACAATTCTAGGGTGAGTCTTGGAGTGAGTCGAGGTTGTACGGCTATAGGATTTGAGTCATTATGTGCTTTTATGTGTACCTGTGGTACATTCGTATGTGATATTTCAGTGCTTTAGATGATTACGTTCTAATCAATCATGCATTATATTGTCAGTAAGTTGTGATTACAGCAATGCCACGTGGAAGACCCCCTCGCGCTAAGATCCTGCTGTAAGTTCCAGAACAAGCTCCACCTGAAAATGTTAATGTTAATGAATTTGCACTTCATTTTGCACAAGCCTGTCTACAACAAGCAACCCAGCAGGCTCAGCAACAGTGTCAAGGACCAGTGCAGGTAGAAGAGAAAGCACTAGATAAGTTCCTCAAGTATAATCCACCCAAGTTCTATGGCCAGACTAATGATCTGAAAGCTGAAGAGTGGATATCTGAAATGGAACAAATTTTCCAAGTCACTCGAATTGGAGATCTTGACCGGGTAGAATTTGCAGTGTTTCTGCTCAAAGGTCTTGCTCAAGATTGGTGGAAACTCATACGACAAGGATGGCAAGTTACTGGAGGTTCAATTACTTGGGGCCGATTCCTAACTGAATTTAGAGACAAGTATATTCCCCAAGTGATTCGGGATCGTAGGGAGAAAGAGTTTATGGAGTTGGTTCAAGGAAATGCTAGTGTTGCGGAGTATGAGGCACGATTTGCTCGTCTGATCAACTATGCACCTCATATCGTGCCGGATCAAATGAGGAGAACTAAAAGGTTCATCCAAGGGCTTAAACATGAAATAAGATATACCTTGATGGCTTCTAAAGTCACCGAGTATACTGATGCAGTGTCGAGGGCAATGGAAGTGGAGTCTGAGATACGAGATATGCAATCGGTTCCTGTGCTAATGAACACAATGAATCAATCTTCTGGATCCAAGAGGCCATTCATAAGGACGAACCAACCTATATATAAAAAGCCTCGTAAATTTGGGAATGGACCTATGAGCCACAAGCCTAATGCAGCTCTACGCCCAATGGGGGCCCATGCTCCAGAACGAAAGTGTGATTTTTGTGGTGGACCAAATCATGAGGAAAATAATTGCTGGAGAAAGTTAGGCCGTTGTATACGGTGTGGTAATGACGAACACATAATCAGAAACTGCACAAAGGCACAACCACAACAAGGTCCAAGAGCACCAGTGAGAAATGTCCAACAGGCTGGAGGAGTAGGGAGACTAGTTGTTCGCGCTCGGACATATGCACTAGGGGGAAAAGAGGAACAAGTGGATCCAACTGCAGTTGTAGAAGGTACGTTGAACATTTTAGACATCCCAATTAGGGTATTATATGATCCGGGTGCGACACACTCATTTATTGCGCATGATGTTGCTTTAAAATTATCTGTGTATGTTGAGTGCTTGCCATATGTGTATGAAGTTAGTTCCCCTCTGGGATCTAGCTTTACAACCGATCGAATTTATAGACGTTGTCCCGTAAGGATTAATAATAAGATCTATCCGGCTGACCTGGTCGAGATACCGATGCAAAGGTATGGGGTTATTTTGGGTATGGATTGGTTGTTCCAGCATCGGGCACAAGTGAATTGCTATGAGAAGAAAGTCATCTTGGGAATAGAAGAGTCAACTAAGAAGGAAGTTAAAGACGACAAAGTAATGCAGGTGCCTATCATATCATTTTTGGAAGCGAGACAACTTATTAAAGTGGGGGCGATTGGATATGTTGCCTACTTGCTCAACCGACCGAAGGATCAAGTGAAATTAGAGGAGATGGATGTGGTCAAGGAGTTTCCTGACGTATTTCCTGAGAGCCTACACTCGCTACCACCAGAACGAGAGATTGAGTTTGTGATCGACCTTATTCCAGGAGCAGAGCCATATTCAAAGACACCTTATAGAATGGCGCCGGCAGAACTAAAGGAATTAAAGACTCAATTGGACGATTTGTTGGCCAGTGGATACATCAATCCGAGTACCTCACCTTGGGGTGCTCCAGTACTGTTTGTAAAGAAGAAGGACGGTTCTCTCAGAATGTGTATCGACTACAGAGAGCTGAACAGAATGACAATAAAGAACAAGTACCCTCTACCTCACATTGAGGAGTTGTTTGACTTACTGCAAGGATCGAGAGTTTACTCCAAACTTGACCTTAGGCAAGGGTACTATCAACTTCGTATAAAAAAGAAGGACATCCCCAAGACTGGATTTAACACACGGTATGGGCATTTTGAATTCGTCGTGATGCCGTTTGGTTTGACCAATGCCCCAGTAGCTTTCATGGATATGATGCATAGAATTTTCAGATCATACCTTGATAAGTTTATCGTCATCTTTATTGACGATATTCTAGTGTTCTCTATATCAGAAGAAGAGCATGCAGAACACCTTCGTATTATGTTGGAAACCCTGTGACGACACTAGTTATTTGCCAAGTTCAGCAAATGTGAATTTTGGATAGACTAAGTTGGATTTCTTGGACATATCATTTCAGGAAATGGTATAGAAGTTGATCCATCGAAGATCGAAGCAGTTGTGAGTTGGGAACAACCTAAGATGCCTTCAGAAGTAAGAAGCTTCTTGGGATTAGCGGGGTACTACCGGAGGTTTGTTCGAGATTTTTCCAAGATTGCATCCCCACTTACCCAGTTAACCAAAAAGAACCTGAAGTTTCAGTGGGATGAGAAATGTGAAACCAGTTTTCAAGAGTTAAAGAAGAGATTGACCACAACACCCATACTAGCATTACCAGAAGGATCAGAAGGGTATGCGGTATACACAAATGCTTCAAAAGAAGGCTTGGGATGCGTATTAATGCAAAAAGGAAAGGTTATTGTGTATGCATCAAGAAAGTTGCGTTCACACGAGCAAAACTACCCTACCCATGATTTAGAATTGGCAGCGGTCATCTTCGCATTAGCTAAGTGGAGACATTACTTATATGGTGTTTCATTTGACATCTTTACTGACCATAAGAGTTTGAAACACCTATTTATCCAGAAGGAGCTAAACATGAGACAAAGAAGATGAATGGAATTTCTAGAAGACTATGATTGAAAAATTCAATACCATCCAAGAAAGGCAAATGTAGTTGCGGATGCTTTAAGCAGAAAAACGAGCATAGCTTGCTTGAAAGGAGTTTCAACTTCAAGTGAAAATGCACAGGAAAAAGTTCGTATTATATCTGAACTGCGAGTGGCGAATATCACCATTAAGTCAGATTTGGGTGTACGAGTTAAAGAAGCACAGACGACTGATGACTGGGTTCAGAAACAGGCAGAACTGATCAAGGAGACCCCAGATTCAAAGTTTGGCTTTGATGATATAGGTATTTTCAGATACAAGAATAGGGTCTACATTCAAACAACACTGAGAAGAAAAATCCTTGAAGAAGCTCATAAGTCTGCTTACACAATTCATCCTGGAGGAAACAAGATGTACAAGGATCTCAAGGCTCATTATTGGTGGAATGGAATGAAACGAGATGTAGCAGATTTCGTAAAAAGGTGTCTTACGTGCAAACAAGTGAAAGCTGAACATCAGAAACCAGGTGGAACATTGCAACCATTACCAATACCAACGTGGAAATAGGAACAAATGACTATGGATTTCCTAACAGGATTTCCTAGAGTTAGAGGCGGTTATGATAGTATCTGGGTTATAATCGACAGATTGACTAAATCAACTCACTTTCCCCCAGTAAAATCAACTGATAAGTTGGAAAAGTTGGCAAAACTGTATCATCAGGAGATTGTCAGACTACATGGAATTCCAATAAGTATCGTTTCTGATAGGGATACTAAATTCACTTCAAAGTTATGGCAGAACTTGCAGAGCTATTTGGGAACTAAATTAAAGTTTAGTACTGCGGCTCACCCACAAACTGATGGTCAATCAGAAAGGTTAATCAAATACCTAGAAGATATGCTAAGGGCTTGCGTATTAGATTTCCATGACAGCTGGAACAAACATTTGACGCTGATCGAGTTCGCTTACAACAACAGTTATCAAGCTTCAATTGGGATGGCTCCGTATGAAGCCCTATACGGTAGAAAATGCATATCTCCACTGTATTGGGATTTGGAGGACTGGAGATGGACTAAGGATGGTATTCATCGAGCAACACCTCCAGATTTGATTCAAGACGCAATCGATAAAGTACAAGTTATCCAACAAAGAATGAAGGCTGCCCAAGACAGACAAAAGAGTTATGCGGATAAAAGGCGACGAGACTTAGCATTTGAGGTTGGTGATCGTGTATTTTTGAAAGCCTCACCAAGAAAAGGGTTCACGAGAATCGGAAAGGGTGGAAAACTGAATCCAAGATACATTGGTCCATTTGAAATTCTAGAACGAATTAGGAAAACAGCCTATCGATTGGATTTACCACCAAGTCTCACAGGGATTCATAACCTGTTTCATGTTTCCCAACTTCGAAAGTAGTGGAGGAAGCGCAATTAGAGCCAAATTTAACCTTCATCATGAAACCAGTACAAGTGTTGGACCGTAAATATCAACAACTCAGAAATAGAAGGATTCCATTGGTAAAGGTGCTGTGGAGGAATCAGACAACCGAAGAGGCTACGTGGGAAACAGAGGAAAAAAATGAAAAAGCACTACCCCGAATTGTTTGAAGGATCAGAAGAGAAATCTGGGGACCAGATTCATTTAAGGGGCGGAGAGTGTAACATCCCGGATTTTGAACCAAATCAAAACGAGTAAGTTAACTAAAATATTGGGACACGTCTACGAATTTGACTGAGTACTTCATATGTTTAAGTGTTATTCTATAACTACAATAAATTGAACAATTTGCGTTACAGTATCCATTTAATTAAATTTCAACTCCTCATTTGATATTAAATGTTCTATCTGCTAATGACAACATCATTAATTTACGTAAATCTTTTATAATGATAGAGAATCGTTAGTTACAACCATTCCAAAACAATTAGTCTTTATATATATTAATATACCATTGATTGACGAACTTAAAATTATATAAAGAATAACCTTATATGTATATTTGCATGCAATTCAATTTCATACATGTACAAGTTGAAAATAGGAATTTATTAGTAGTAATATATTAATATATAAATTACAAATGCAATATACCATTTCATGTATGTATACTTATTATATTAATAATTTCATAGACCTTTACAAAGGAAAGTTTTGTCTGAACATGCCTACATTAAGTTTCATTTTAATTAACATGGCCGTCATTTCATCCACGTGTCCGGAAAATGAAGTATAAGGTGTTTGAAATTGCTTTGTCATTTCAGTAGACATCTGCATGCCCTCCACTTGTAGAAGTAATGATAATCATAATATAACATTATATACACAACATTAAATCATTTTATGTCCGCTGACTTTGTTGCCTAAAAAAGAAAGTGCTTGCATTGATCATCCACATTGAACAATATCAACGGAAAAATCTTGCCGTTGTATTCCACCTTGAGAACGGATTGTCCAATAATTCTGATCAATTAGTATCACTGCCACTGTAAGTTCTATTATTTAGTCACCATTTCAAATCTAATTTAATCATTGTCTGACAAGTTCTATTTTTAAACTTGTTATTTGATGCTGAATATTATTTAAGTTAATCTCTCTTTAAGAACATGTCGTTGAATTGTTGACAAAGTTTATAATTAAGACTAATTTATTTTATTTAAAACTAATATTTTATCTGATAAACTATACCGATGTTTGAATTTGTATTGTATAATCAAAACTATACGTTTTAGAGGGAACTATGTGATTGAGAAATTAAGGAATAAAAATATTGATTCTATTCGGTAATATATGTTTTGTTATTTTAATCATGACAATTTCCTAATGTTGATGGAGAAAGATAAAAGTTGTATATTTTATTCAAATGATCTATATGTAATTGCTTAATTGATTAGGCTAATTATTCGATTTATGTGATGGCCGTACATGTCAGTTGTCTCATTTGGTTGTTAGTTGAGTCATAATTTGCAGTCATATGTATGCTACAGGTGTTCCTAAGGAGGAGCCCTGATCGTGTCGGACGTTATCCCTTTTAGAGTGTTTGGAGATTTCAGGTGAGGGATTAAAATGTTTTCAACTGGGGCCAAAACATATATTCTGTAAATATATATATATTCTTAAAACCCAACCCTTATTTATTGAATTTGATTTTGACCCGTTGATACTATACATAGTAATAGCTGTTTTATAATATTTTAGTATTTTGTTGAAAAATTGGATTTCCTTATAAAAATGGGTTTTTGTTATATTATATGTACGTGTGAGTAAACGAAAAGTTTGATTTTGAATTGTGGAGCGGTTAAGAGAAATAAAGTGTTTGAAAGTGTGAATCTGTTTTAAAAAGCGAGTATTGATCTGATAGAACCCTTGGGGACGCCCTTGGGGAATATGGGCCTTGAAGTATCTAGTGGGTGAAGCCCGGAGGTGTGCGCCAAAGGCCGATCTTTACTATGTACTTTTGTGAAGCTCTGTACGGGGCGTAGCCGGAGTTTGACTACGATGCGTATAGAGTGAAGTTATTGGTACCAGGGCATATTGCCCCTATCTGTGTGATCGTGTGGTTGGTTGGGGGGCACCTCGACTAACAATTGGAGGGAGAAGGCTGGTTTCTATTTTGTGTTTCTTGTGTTCAGGGTGTGAAAGGTTGGAGAACTTACCCGTACTCGCCGGGTTACTGTGATTGATCGATCGTTTTGATTATTGGTTCACAAGTGTGTTTTCATACAAACTAAAAGCTATCCCTTCTTATACGTTTACACATTGGTTTCGAAAATAAGGAAAATGTGAACCATGCTTGTGATTTTGTTTATGTATTTGTATAACCCCCCTCACTTAGTCACTTTGACTAACGTCCCCTTTATTCTGGTTTTGGCTTTAGGCAGGTGCGATAAGCGGCATGTTGGTCTAGGTCGTCAAGTGTCGTTTAGATAGTTTGTTTTGAAGTTATGAGTTTTGGAATTTCTCCTTCGTGGGAAACTCAGTATGTACAATTTATGCACCTATACCTAATACAGTTGTCGTTTGTCGTCGGCCTTACCGGCCTTATAATTAACTTTGAAGTTTGATGTTGACTGGCATTATTTTATGCTTCCGCTATGCTTGTGTTTGTTTGTTCGTCACCGTTCGTTGGGAAAGATCACGAGTGAAGGCCCAAAGCTAACACTCGGGGTACTTCTCAGTGCGGGATGTGGCAAGGGCGCCACAGAACTTCTAGAAAGAACTCCCAAAATAAAACTTCTAAACGCACTTAAATATCAACCCTAAAATCTCTCGCCAATAGCGGTAACGGGCGTTACCTATCCAAGTGCATTTATTGTTAACGCCCGTTACAAGGCTAAATCGTGCCTGCGCCTTTATTAGTGATAACGGGCGTTACCACTTTTCTTCAGCCCAAGGGTAACGGGCGTTACCCTTCCTGTGCCAAAAATCATCTCCTCCTATTTCTGGTAACGGGCGTTACCAGAGTTGTACTGCCAGTGTAGCGCCCCAACGGAAGGCCCCACATCCCCCGCACCGAGACCCGACCCACATATGAAATGGAGAGTCCATATACGAGTCGAATCACGGCGAACGGGGACTCACTCACACACTAGGCTAGGCGGGAGCTAGAACCTCGAAGCCAATTAAACAAGCTCAAGGATTAAATGCGAGTGCGGAAGCAGAACGTGTAATCAACCATAAGTTCAAGTAGTAATTTACGGGTTCAAACTATCCCTAGAAGCCTGTCCCGCTAATAGTATTACAAAATCAATACAATGCATGGCAAAATGATCAATTACAATATGCATAAGAATAGACTCCAACTCGATCAAGAGACTCGACAGACTCAACTTCCTGCCTAGCACTCCAAAACCTACAAAAGCACTGAAAACAAAGCTGGGTTCAGTCTATAGGAGACTAGTGGGTATAAAACAGGGCATAATATAATATTATCGCAGAATTTAAACATTCACGCATGCAAGCTATAATCCCGTGCGAGGTTTTAAGATAATTCCCAAGTGGGTAAAACAAAGGAAAACAACGCTCGGGATTACAACTATCAAATTGATACATTCCATTCATAAGGTTTCATGGCCCGACGAGTGGGCGTGCATAATCTCCAACCTTCTCCTCGTGTGTGCATAGTCCATTTGTTCATTCATTACCGATCATGCAACATCATTCATAATCTTTCATAGTCATAACCATAATCATAATCATTCATTCATAATCATAAACACTTACACCTTTTTCCTCCGGGTGGTGGACTGGCTTGCAAGACCCGGGCACCTCATACATAGTGGCTAGTAAGGTTCATGAATCCGCAAAAGCCCGATTCCCCTTCCTCGCTAAAACTCCTAACGAGGTCGATTGCGTCGTCATTGTTTGTTGGGACTAGTGCACGCGGATCACCGTCAGTCCGAGCTTCCCCCAATAGGCACGTACACATAGTCCCGGGCCCCCATAATCATTGTGTTCACTGATCTCGCCAAAACATTGGGTAAGGGTTCATAAATAAAAGGGGTCATACGTTTGAAATCATTTACCCAAAATGGCTCGATATATAAATATACTAATTTGGTTAAAAACATTTCACGTAAGGGATATATCGGGTCGTTTTAGCTATTAGAAGAGAAACCCACCTGTTACACCTTACCGACAATACCAAGAAGAAAAGAAAGACTTGAGGTGTCCTATGAACCCGACATCTCCACCCTGGAGAAAACTGTACAAAGGACAATTTAACGTGTTCGTGAGACTCAAGACTCCAAATGAACCATATATGACGCACGGCATGCAATGAACATGATATGAATGTATAAGAGATGATGTTATGTCATGAACATGTTCATGTGCACGATTAATGCATCTAGAGCATATAGACAAGTCATTCATTCGTTCAAGGAAGCGTTCATATTCATTCAAGTTCATAATTTCACATTTCATATCAATTTCAATCCAAGAATTTCATATAACATTCATAACACGTACTATTTCACGTTTACAGTTAAAAAATAGACAAATAAAAACGTTCAAGTCGTGATCGAAAATTAAATAATACGAAATAAATAACAATTAAATTCTAAAATTTAAATAAATCAAATAATACTTAATATATAATATACTTACGTAGCATGCATGTATGCATTACATATAAGATATATATATTTATATCCACGTGCATTAAATTATATGCATGTAATGTATATATATATATATATATTATATACATATCAAATGCACAATATATAACGTATATATATTATACATGCACACACACATTCATAATTATATATATAAGCACGTACATATGCATGAATAAATATATATATATACATGCACATACAAAATAACACACACTCACGTATTCATGCATGCAAACTACATATTTAATACATAATACACTTAAACAAGCACGCACAAGCACTCATTATACATATTATAAATATATATACATACATACACAGCACAAGATATAAGCCCCATGCACAACCAAGGACAAAACGCAACCATAAAATCAATTAAACATACAAAAGGTAGCCGCCCCATCTCCTTTCCCGTGGAGATTCCTTCTCCAATATTCCCCGGCCGGGTAAAAGGGGAAAAACATTACAGAAGCTTGCAAGGTGAAGTCCCCGGCCGGGGACTCCTCACGCACAAATCTCCCCGCCCGGGGAGACGTTTCCTTTACGAACGAACAGCCGCAACACTCTGAATCTCCCCTGTTTTCTCTTTCCTTTACACAGCAGCGGCAGGCAACGTAGCAGCAACAATACAACAGGAACAAGGAGTGAAAGGAGCAGCAAAAACGCACACACAACAAGCACAAACACAGCAGCAAATTGAACATAATATTCAGACCAATTCATGCTCCAAAACTGATCACGTATGCAGCTGCAACTTGGGCAAAAACCATGGAAAAACAGGGGATGCATGTAGGGTAAGAAGGATACTCCATAACCAAGTCGAAATCACAAAGAAAACAGCACCAAAGATCCCCATTTCAGTCCTAAAAATCACACGCAGCAGCAGTTAACGAATAGCAGTTTATTTCTCGCATAAATCTTCAAGTTTCATGAAGTTCAACAATGGTGGGTTCTCATACACTTAACATACATCAAATTAAAGTTCAAAGATACATAAGGGAAGCTGAAGTGGTCAGATTTCATGCATAAATTCTCAAGAAAACCAAGTTTAAACCATGAATTCAAAAATGAAGTTATAACCTAACTATTCACTTCATGATTCAAATCTCAATCAAACATGGCTCAAATTCTGAAATTTATGGATGGAAACGATCATATAAGCATATAGATATCAAATATAAGCTTACCCCTCGAAGATGATGGAAGAAAATGAAGATTGGAGCTCAAAATCTCACTAGGGTTCAAGGAGACGGGAATGGGGGTCTGCTGCTCCAAAATTTGATCTCCCTCCTTTCTTTTGTGCACGGAACGAAATGGAGGGGGTATGGGATGATAATAGATTGAGTTAGTGGAGTGTGGGTCCAGGTTTCACTCCATTTGGTTAACTATGGTTCAAGTTATGGTTAAAATGGTGGGAGGTGGTCATTTAGGCGAACGTCACAAGTTTCGGTTAAAGTTCGGAGGTCAAAACGAGCTTAGAAAAATATGAGACTTGTTCCATTGAACCCGAATCTTTGATACGAGTTCAGCGGAGGTGACGGAACTCGAATCCGAGTTCCCGAGCTCAAGATATCACATACGGAACTAAGGGTGCGCTAATTGCCCGTTAGCCCCCAATTTGGTCCCACAACTCAAAATAAATTCGTTACCACGTCAAACGAGGTCGAAAACATAAAAAGAGCATATAGACATGTTCATAACACATAAATCTACAACATACTAAATTTTCATGGAATTTCGATATCAAATCATTTAAGAACGACGTACGATTAAAACACTCATGCGCAAACGTAACAATTTCATAACATTTCCAAATTAAATAATAAAATTCAAATTCTATTTTTAAATTAAATAAAAAGTAAACGAAATAATCTTTGAATTTAATATTAATATAATTAGAGTTATAATTAATTAACATTAACACTTAATTATTAAATTAAAAATATTAATTTTAACGAATTAAAATATAATAAAATAATATAATAACAATTTATAATAAAATTAAATATTTAATACTTATAAACAATTAATTCACGCAATTTGGTAAACACTTATGTCATATTTGTACAAATGAAAAACTGGGGCATTACAGTCAGGGAGTAACGGGCGTTACTCCCATACTCCGCCTCAAGTGATGCTCCTGTGTCCATTAACGGGAGTTACGGAAATAGTTCTCTTACTTGGTAACAGGCGTTACCATATTTTCCTCCAAAAATGCGTGAAATTGCTTTGCATTGCCGTTTCATAACTCCAACTCTAAAATCACCTAAACGGAGCAAAATAAACACATAAACGCATCAAACGACACAAAAATATATTCTAATGAATGCTCAAAATCATGCAATTTCTACACTCAATAAAATCCCCCACACTTAGATATTGCTCGTCCCCGAGTAATACGGAAATTAAGAAAACACATCCTCATCAAACCATCGCCTCAAAGCAATCATCAAACCTTCGCCTAAACAAGTCTAGCTAATCCAATCAAGTACTCATAAACATAAGATCCTCAAAACATAGTATGACAAGTAAACCCTTGTGTAGTGTGTGAATCAAACGAAACAATGTACAAAGTGTTAGGAATAGTGCCCTTAAAGCAGCTTTTGACTTTACTATTTCCTTGTAAAATGACAAACAGTCTTTCAATAATAAACGAGATGATTTTGTTCATCGGCAATCACTTCTTTATGTGCTTATTTATGTCTGTTTGGGTTGACTATGTTTTTGCATGAATTGAACTCCCCTAATCCGATGAGGTCGTTAAGAACTTTGTCGTTATGGGAACGACACATGAAACAAGTTCTTAACTCTATAGGTGAGGATTAAAAACTTCTCTAAGTCGAGAGTCCGACAGACCGTGGGAGTGTCGACCTTGACTCTGTTGAGACTTGCTTGTGTGATTATGTCCTTTTGAAGGATCACTCAGTTTCATGGAGTGATAAGTGTATACGATGATGCGTTCATAATACATGAGGGTGATTGTTACTAGAACTTCATCACTGAGATGTCCCGCGTGAGAACATTCTTAAATGGGAAAGGAAGTCTCCTAGAAATTCCAGATTAGGAAATATCTCATAGGTCAATAACGTGATTCATTAATCCTTAGACTTGAGATTCTGTAATGTCTCATATGAGCTAACTCTGTAATCTTTGATATAGGCTCAAAAGGGTTTCGACATACTGAAACCTGAACCACAGCCTATGTTGGGATTGCACAAGTGGCATATGTAGAATTAGTAGAATCGACAAAGGACCTACACTTGTTGCAAGAACGAGAATGATCTCTTACTGATTGAGTTGTTCGTAGTCCATTAAACTTAAACCCTTGGCCAAGGTGGATAAAAGATCAAGACATCAAGAAAATGGGGTTTTCTTAGATTGAGGTCTAAATGGATATGAAACGAACTTAACTTTAAAGATCAAGAATGTAACAGCCCGAAACAGGGGCAAGTTGGAAATTACAAAAATACCCCTACAACCCTATAATTTTCCTACATTCCTGAAAGTACTTTTACTGTCCAATATTGTGACCAAAAGAATCCTCACATTATTTCGAGGATCTTGACACTCTCCGTGAGCCATAATTCCCATCCTAGCTCTAGTAGCATCAAAAATCGGCAAAACCCTGGCTTATAGTTCGATCGTAAATAACTCTTTACTCATCTACCTTTCGATATTCAATATTATAGTCAAAACGATCCTTGAATTATTTTGTGAATTTTCATACATTTACCAAAACTCGATTCCACCCATAGCATATTTTAGAAATATTTTCCTTTCTAAAAATTTTCATTTTATTTTAAACAATTAGCTTTCACTCAATATTCGAAATTTTACTCAAAACGTTTCTTGAATTTTTCTCTAAAATATGATAATTTTTACAACCTTTAGACTTCATCATAGCTTCGTTTATATAATTTTCTCATGATTTTCATCATCTTTAATATTCATAATTTATAAACGAAAACTCTAAATATTCCACATTTATAATCAAAACGAAGCTTATTTTTCACTCGTTCTTTCATTAATTTACTACTTCAAGGTTTCACCTCTCGACTCTTGAATAAATTTTATACCATTTTACATTTATTTTATTCAACATAAACCTTCTAGAAAGTTTAAATAAATTGACATATTTTCCCCACATTACCTATCTAATTACCAAGCATATGTCTAAAATATAATTCATCCACATTACCTAAGTAGCAACCAAGCATTTGTCTAGGATATGAAGCTTCCACATCCCCCCTAAACTCTTAGAAATTGCAAGGTAAGCCCCTAAATCCCAAGTATAAATACCCCTCCAAGCTCATTTCCAAAACTACACCAAAATCACTCACTTTGTCTCCCTAGTTCGGCCACTCCTGTCTCTCTAAGGTATGAGTCTTGTTCTTTTATTATTTCATGCTTTATAATATTTTCTTAGGGTGTTTATGAGTATAGCATGCTTAGATTTAATTAAATTATGCTTTAGGAATTTATTTTATAAAATATATGCTATTTATGCTAGTTGAGGAAAAATGTGATAACATATATGCATTTTATTTAATTAAATGCATGAGTTATGATATGATATGATATGAATATGTGTTTAAATAATTATGATCTTGTTTGATTAAATTCATGTCAAGAATACTTTATTTAGAATTATTTTTCATAGAGAATTAATATATTTTGCTATATTATGCTTCAAATTCTATGTTATAAATATGAATATGATCAAGTGTGTTTTATACCTTCTTTGAATATTCAAATAGTCTCAAGAACATGTTCATGTTGTTCTTGAACAATTTTAAGTGCACGTGTGATAGTGTGTGAGTGTGTGTGTTCGATTTTGTGTTATAAGGTGTTCAATTCATAAGAAATTGAATAGTAAATGTTTTTAATAGTAATTTTGACTTTTTGGTCAACACATATACAATTAATTTCGAAAATTAATTAAAAATAATTATAAAATGGGTTTTGGAATTTTTAAAGAAGGATTTTATCCAAATTATTCCAAAAATCGGTAAGTTGTAAAATAATTTCAAAAACCAACCTACATTGTTGAATTAAACCCTAAATTCTATTTCTAATATTACAATTAGGATCATAATGTGAGAATAAATATTTAAGTGGTTAAAGAATTCACGAAACCTGATTAATTACTTAATTTTCCTTAAATGGTTAAAATTAGAGTCTACCGAGAATTCTCTAACATGATATAGTTTATATGTTTACTTGATTAAAATAATGTGTAATCCTTTTATGCATGAACATTATGTGTTTTATGTGCTTATTTAATTAAAATAAGGAACCTAGTTCTAAGCGTATAGTAGTTAATACTTTCAGGCGCACTGGAATCCACATTACAATGTCTGACTACCAGTATAGGTGAGGGTTAAATTGTTTTCAACTGGAATCATGCCTATACATACGTATCTATATAAAAACTATTTTCAAGCCTACCTACTATTTTGATTTATTACCCTATATACATATTACTTTACTACACTATCCCTCTTAAGGGAAAAATACTTTCATGCCGGAATCAACGTTTTAATAGAACATTATATATTTCAAGTCCATTTTATCAAAACATTGATTCCGGGTTATGCAAGCAAAATATTGATCTTGATTCATGTTATGGGCCCCGGCTGTATCCGTAGCGAGCAATTACCCGGAAGGTATCGGGCCGAGGGTATTGTTGGTGTTGCGGACTGCCACCACCTCTTGGTAGTTGTTTAACTGGAGGTTAGTTACTCCACACCAAGGGATGAGGGAGAGATAGCTGCCTCCCGAATCGTGTTCGTGGTCTCTAGGGTTTGATTCCCTATTGACATCAAGGAGTAGTGGAGTTAATATTCTTGGTTTTATTGAAGTATCGGAGCCTGATCAGCCCGATACTATTTTACCAATTATTCAAGGAGTTATGGATGGAGAGGCCTAGCTTGCGGGCATTAATGTTCTTGTTACAAACGGTTCATATTTCTACAAAGATTCCCAATTACCCCTATCCCTATTTCAATAATTATTATGAACCGTTTCCTATTTGCTATATCCTATTGCTATTATTTTAGATCAAGATCTTTAAGATCATATAAATATATATACACATATACATGTATCTATAAACAACTATACCCCCTTCACTTAGTCACTTTGACTAACCCTCTCGCCTATTTTTAAAATGCATGATTTCAGGAATCAATGAACGACAACTAGAGGTATCTTGAAGCACTACAACCGTAGGTTGGATCCGATCCTAAGAGTACACTGTCTTGAGCCTACTCTCTGTAGAAACAAACCATCTCATACTTTGTCCTTGCATGTCAACCTGTTGTACTCTTTTGTGAACTACTTTGCTCAATAATGATAATCCTTGCTCATTGTACGTTATCCTCCCCGTTCATTGGTAAAGTTGAATCTCTTTATCTTCCGCTGCACTGTGTCACATACTCCATTCATATATTATCCTGACCGTTCGCCGTAGTATTTCCTAAATGTTGGGTCTAACCTCCACTCAGGGAGTATTGCGGTGCGGGGTTGTAGTGTTGGGGAGGCGCTACAAAGAATATTTACGCTCTAAGAATATTCCCATGCCTTAGTTCTTGATTGAGAGATGGAGTTGTAGGAGGATCGTATTTCACTGTATGTTATTGACTGAAAGGTTCTTCGATTTATTTCGTTATTCGGCTAGGGGTCACACATCCATTGCTAGATTACGATAGTGTGATCTGTGAAGTGATTAATTAATTACTGTCACTGCTAATCGAATAATGAACCTAAAGGGTCACACACAAATGCCAGGACACGAGGGTTATGGTAGGATGTTAATATGATTAACGAAGGATCAAATTGTTGATCGAAACGGAGCAATGATGGCGTGAGTAGCTGCCACGTGTTGAGCACACGTGGCTGCCACGTGTCACGCAAACATGGCACGTACATGTCTCCGAGCGTCTAATTTTATTACACGTGAATTCTTTTCTAGAATTAATTAATTAAATTGTAATTAATTAAATTAATTCTTTTAATTAATTTTGAATCAATTGTTAAGATTTTATTTCTCAAGCTTAACCCAATAAATAATTAATTGAGAATTAATTAATTTATTGAATCTTGACTTTTAGCTTTAGGAAAGTTGAAAAGTCTAACTTCCTATTGTAGGAGAGAGAAAGTTGATTCTTGCAAGACTTGGAGAATAAGTTGAGACCTTATTATTCCAATTAAATTAAATAATTAAATGAGTTAATTAGTGAGCAAGAAAGCAATCCAATTGGGTCTTGGGAACCCTAATAGGATCGAACCACCTAGTATAGGTACTAGGGGTGGTGCTTCTCTTATTTTTTAGACCAACACACACGAAGTGTTAAGTTTTTGAGAAAAATAAAAGAAAAGTTTTCAAAGCAAAACCCTAGCCATTAACACAAGTTATAGAACTAGCATTCTCACTTGCTTGATGGTATTCTAGGACTGGTGCGGATACGCTTTGGAGGATCGCTGCTTTGGGATCTATCGAGAACCCTTCGAGGGATATTCCGCTTGAAGGGTGTTCAGTAGGCGGTACTGACATCACTAGAAAGCTTCAATCTACGTAAGTTTCTAAACACCCTGTGATACGATACGAGAATTGCAAGTCCATGATCAATCTTTTGGAAAAATTTTAAATTTCCGCTACGTTTCTGTTTCGTGTTTTCCAACACAAAGACTATAATAATGAATTCACAATTTCCTCCTTAGTTCTAATCATCAATTTCGGAATACACTCTTCGCACCTATCTCCACTAATGGAATTAAATCAAGACTTAGGATCAGTAGGTCTTTCAAGCTTGTAACGTAGGCTTAAGGTAAGGTTATGGAATATTTGGATCAAGTGACTACTCACCACGCTTACATTATTCAACATTTAAACTCATGGCACTTCAATTTCGCCATTAAACACGAAAATCACCCCAAATTCTTCAATTGTATCTCACACTCTCAATTTCACACTTCGCATAATTTTCTTTTCTCTTCTTTTTCTCTTTCTTCTTTTTTTTTCACACTTTTCTCATTCTTTTTCTCTACAATAATCTCTCAATTCAATCACAAGAACAATCAAAAGGGTTTAAAAGATAGATATTTACCATAAAAATCAAACGAGCAAGCCTTGATGTAAAAATTATTAAGGTAGGTATTTCATTATTATGCATTGGCTTATAATGTGGCTACAAAAATCTTTGCACAACCATTAGGCTCAGCGGGGTCAATAAGATAACGTTATTTAGTGAAAAACGGCTAAAAATTAAAAGGCTTAATATCCTCCGACAACGAATGCCTACTTCACTTCCTTAATCTCTCATTAACTCAAAATTTTGCCTCAATAGGACTAAAATGCATCCTAATCAAATCTTAGACTCATTCGGAAATCATCAACTCATCTTTCTAAGCAAAGTACAGTATAACGCTCAAGAGTGCTCAAAATATAAGGGCATACTAACACACTAAATCATCAAATCTCATGCAATTTTCCTCAATTCAAAAAGCCTAACCTATTCTAGCGAAAGTTCTACAATCAAACTTCAAAGAAAAAGTTCAAAACGAGGGAAAATTTTCAAAAAATTTCAAAATTATTCGATTTTTAGCAAATCACAAGTGACTACTTCTAATCATGCAAATAGTCAATAGAAACTCATACAAAGCATACACTTCCTCGTCCACACTTAAATTTTGCAATGTCCTCATGCAAATGAAAGAATTAAAGTTCAAGAAAAACTCCCTGAATAAATGAAGAATCGGCAACGTGCTCGCAAGGCTTCCAAAACCTGAACAAGTGACTAGAAAACACGGATCAAGTGCATAGGCAATTGACAATCAACATGCATCCAACAATGAACACACAAGTCACAAATTCCAAGTGAAAGAAATGCACATTGTATTTAAAACAAAGAGTTCTAGGGCAGAAGCAAAGAAAAAGTAGCAAGAGTATCACAAACATTCCAAAGTAGCAATAGTACAAACCCCCAAAATAGCAAAGAAACGAATGACAGAGCTAAGTCCAACAAAATCACTGATCCGGCAGTGGAGCAGGGTCTCGGAAATAGCCGTCCAAGCGCTGATACAGGCCCCGAAACTGCTCATCAACATGGGTCGTCCACGTGTCGAATCTCTGATCTACATGAGCCCGAAAATCCACCATCTCCTCCCGCTGATCATTCAAGCCCGTTTCCACTCTGGCCATCCTAGCATTGGCCTCGGCAAGATCCAACGACATCGCCGCCATACTGATGTTCAGAGCACATACGGACATGGCCTAATCAATCCCCTGCTGAGGGATCGGTCTCGGAGCATCATTTCTCCCCCTCAGGCACATCCGGGATCTCGTCAATAGAGGCCTTAAGCTCATCAGGCAACTCATCATAGGAGGCATAACCCCAGGTGTACATCTACTGAAACCTGTCTCGTGTCCTCTTCGGCCACCATGGCAATAACCTTCCTTCAAGTGGCTCTTCCTTCCACTCAGTGATTAAGCCCATATTCTTCCAATTGTCCTCATCCAAGAAAGGATACATGGTCAGTGGCTTTGCCTTTTTGGGCCTCCATCCTAAACTCTTGGCGATCATGGTCACGTAAGCCCCATGGCCTATAGTACCGGTGTTCTTTTTAGCTGCGTCCAGCATTCTCCCAGTCAAATCCCAAGTACCATTATACCTCCGTCCTTCCCTCATCATATACAAGATGCCCAATTCGGTAGCCTGGATATTGCCCTCATTCTCATTATAGGCACAAAAGCTGCAACTTAAAATCTTATGTACTATCCTCCACACCACACTATCCAAATAGGTTGCCTTGGTGTTCCGTACATGATAGTTAGGTGTGTTAGGCTTCAAAGGGAAGGACCTCCAAATCTCCTCTCGCACATCAATGCTCCAAGTGGAGAGGCTAGTCTCGCCGTCAACCGGAAATCCGAACACACCCCTCAATGTAGCAAGGGAAACGGAATATGGACGTCTAGCATCCAAGGAAAATGACACCGGCTCATTATGACCAGGATGTCAATTCATCGTGGTGAAGAAGGTCGCGGTGAGCTCCGGCTAAGTGAGTGCATCTGTTTCCAAAAAACTCAACCAACCAATGTTATCAAACAACGTCCGTATCTCATCCCACACGCCCATGCACATCAAAGCATCTCTTTTAAAGAATCGGGTGGGGAAAACCATTCTCAAAAGCACCCTATCATATGGGTTGCCAACCCCTTTGACAACCATATTTCTTGTTTCACTATGGGCCCGAGCCCTAGAAGTCCCGGAACTCGAAGCCCCTTCGACATGAGTACGCTTTGCACGTCCCATAGCTCCAGAAATTAGCAAAAATAACCAGGCCAAGCAAGCAATAATCAAAAATCTACTTAGGCAATACATCGAACACCTTGCGGGTAGAATCTTAAGATAGGTGTTTTAGCTCAAATTCCTCAAGCTACCCGAAACCAAACCAAAATTTCCCTAAGTTAGGACAATTATAATTCCAAACTCACCCAAAATCATCTAGAATTCAAACCAAATCTCAAACCCTTAGTTCCAACATGCAACAGTTCATCAATTTTAACAAATTCAACTTCAAGATGTCCAAAAATTCCAAGTTCTCATTCTAGGGTTCAAATTCAACAATGGGGAGAACACCACTAACAGGGGGGTAAGAACTTACCGAAAGGAATAGCAGATGAAATCGTGTATGTGTGGGTGTGGTGGTTATCCTTGGGCGAGGGAACTGCTGCTGCTTCTTCTTCGCGTGTGTGAGTTGTGTTTTTTGGGGGGGAAGAAATTAGGTTTTAAATTATAAAATCGCCTAAAAACGTGTTACTAAAGCCCCCGGGTTTTCGTGATTTTGGCTTGGTAACGGGTGTTAACCCGTGTTAGCCTTCTGGGGGTAACGGGCGTTACCATCTTGGTCTAAGCCCCTGTGGCTATTAACGGGCGTTACCCAGAATGACCTGAGAAATTGTAACGCCCATTACCTATTCTACCCACACCTCCTGAACCCGTTAACAGGCGTTACCTTAAAATACTAAGAATGGTATAACGCCCGTTACAACTAAACTCGCCCACAAGGAACACAAACACAATTTGTCGGGCGCTTAATCAAGTTAATTAACAAAAATTAACTCATAAAAAAAACAATCTAACCATAGTGCACCCATCGCAACGACAGATAAACACACCTTAAAGCACACATTACAATTTATAGTATCAATTCATTCTCACACTAGCACTTCAAGTGCAAGCACACATAAAAGCACCCAAATAAAAAGACCACAATATTGACACTCAGCTTCAACTCACGGTCCATACATCAACTCGAACTTCAGACTCAGAACAACGCACCAACTAACCTGCAAACGAAAGAGACAAACAGAGAATCACGAGAAACGAGATGAAAGAACAACAAGAAAAAAAATAACTAAAAAAAAAAAGTTCTAAGTTATAGTCGTTAGCTTGACTGGCAATCCTGATTAGCTCACAGGCTTCAGTGACACACGCGAAGTGTGTTGTTCGATGGGCTCGCCAACTAGATACGGCTTCAATCTCTGTCCATTCACTACAAACGTGCCCGAACTTTCATTTCCTATTTCCACGGCTCCACTTGACATCACCCTAATAACACGAAACGGACCAGACCAACGGGATTTCAATTTCCCTGGAAAGATCTTCAACCTAGAGTTAAATAATAAAACCAGTTGGCCTACTTCAAACTCTTTCGCTCGAATATGCTTATCATGCCATCTCTTTGTTCTCTCTTTATAAAGTTTGGCATTTTCATACGCTTTGAGTCGGAATTCCTCTAATTCATGCAATTGCAAACCTCTCTTCTCGCCGGCTAGCTTCATACCAAAATTAATGGCCCTGATCGCCCAATATGTCTTTTGCTCGAATTCCAACGACAGATGGCCCGGTTTTTCATAGAGTAGGTTAAACGGGGATGTAACAATAGGTGTCTTATAAGCCGTCCTATACGCCCATATTACATCATCCAACTTAGATGCCCAATCCTTCCTCGAGCTACTTACAGTTTTTTCCAAAATCTGCTTAATCTCCCTATTGGAAATTTCAACTTGCCCACTTGATTGGGTATAATACGGGGTCGCCACTCAATGGTGAACTCCATACTTCTTTAAAAGAATCTCTAAAGGTTTATTACAGAAGTGAGAGCCTCCATCACTAACAAGGGATCGAGGAACTCCAAATAGACTGAAAATATTCTTCTTCAAAAATTTCAACACAACCTTGGAATCATTCGTCTGTGATGCTATGGCTTCAACCCACTTTGGTACGTAGTCAACTCCCACCAGAATGTACTTATTCTCGTTGGATGACGGAAAAGGGCCCATAAAATCAATGCCCTAGACATCAAAAAGCTCAATCTCAAGAATATACCTCAGTGGCATCTCATCGCTCGTTCCAATATTACCTGTCCTCTGGCATAAATCACACTTAGTCACAAACTCGTGTGCATCCTTAAACAATGAAGGCCACCAAAATCCAGATTATAGCGCCTTAGCAGTAGTCTTACTCGCACTAGCGTGACCTCCATATGGGCTGGAATGGCAGTGATGAAGCACATCCTCAATCTCATCCGGTGGTACGCATCTCCTCACCAGGTGATCAGAGCAGTGTCTATAAAGCAACGGTTCTTCCCAATAGTAATACTTTGCATCGGAAAGAAATTTCCTTTTCTGGTGGAAACTCAAGTCAGGAGGCACAATTTTACTGACCAAGTAATTCACAAAATCTGCATACCACGGTACTCCAGAATCCACCTTAAACAATTGCTCATCTAGGAAATTCTCTACGATAACCTGTTCTTTCTCCTCGGCTGTCTCCTCAATTTCCAATCGCGACAAATGGTCAGCTACCACGTTCTCTGTGCCCTTCTTGTCTCTAATCTCCAAATCAAACTCCTGGAGTAACAATATCTACCTAATGAGGCACGGTTTAAGGCACGGTTTGCTATCTTTCTTGGATAAAAGGAACTTAATGGCAGCATGATCAGTGTATACCACAGTTTTGAACCTATTAAATAAGAAAGAAACTTGTCAAAACCATGTAAAATAGCTAACAGTTCTTTTTCAGTGGTGGCATAATTAAGTTGTGCATCATTGAGTGTTTTGCTAGAATATGCGATAACATGTAAACGTTTTTCCCTTCTTTGGCCAAGGACGGCTCCTATGGCCAGATCACAAGCATCACACATTAGCTCAAACAGCAAACTCCAGTCTGGTGCCACTATAATGGGTGCTGAAGTAAGTTCTTTCTTTAACCTGTCAAAAGCAATCAAACAGTTATTATAAAAGATAAACTCAACGTCCTTTTGTAAAAGATTACAAAGAGGTAAGGTGATTTTGGAGAAATCCTTAATAAATCGGCGATAAAATCCGGCGTGACTAAGGAAACTTCGAACTCCTTTAACATTAGTTGGTGGTGGCAACTTTGCGATCACTTCAATTTTGTCTTTGTCAACTTCAATTCCCTTCTCTGAAATTCTGTGGCCTAACACAATTCCTTCCTTTACCATGAAATGGCACTTTTCCCAATTCAGAACTAGATTAGTCTCTTCACATCTCTGCAGAACTTGAGTTAAATTCTGTAAACAAGATTCAAAAGAAGAACCAAACACAGAAAAATCGTCCATGAATATTTCCATGGTAAGCTCAATGAAATCAGAAAAAATGGCCATCATGCATCTTTGAAACGTAACAGGGGCATTACACAATCCAAAGGGCATTCTCCTAAATGCGAAAGTACCATAAGGACAAGTAAAAGTGCATTTTTCCTGGTCTTCTGGAGCTATAGCTATCTGATTATAACCTGAATATCCATTCAGAAAACAGTAATATGCATGCCCAGCTAATCTTTCTAACATTTGATCAATAAAAGGAAGGGGAAAGTGATTCTTCCTTGTCGCAGTGTTCAGTTTCCTGTAATCAATGCAAACTCTCCATCCCGTGATTGTCCTAGTAGGAATCAATTCATTATTCTCATTTTTAACTTCAGTCATCCCTCCTTTCTTAGGCACAACCTGAACAGGACTAACCCACTTACTGTCCGAGATGGGATAAATAATCCTGGCATCTAACAATTTTATTACCTCAACCCTAACAACTTCCTTCATGTTTGGGTTTAACCTACGTTGGTGTTCTATAGAGGGTGTATGCTCATCTTCCATCAAAATTTTATGCATGCAAATAGGTGGGCTAATCCCCTTTATGTCGAAAATAGTCCATCCTATTGTTCGTTTATGAGTTCTCAACACCCTTAATAAAGCGTCTAGTTGTAATTCAGATAATTCAGCAGAGACAACAACAGGCAATGTATCAGATTCACCTAAGAATGCATACTTCAGATGATTGGGGAGGGGTTTCAATTCCAAAGTAGGTGCCTTAACAATGGAGGAGTGGGTTTACCTATACCCAACTCCTCATAAACAAACCTTTGCCGGAAGGGTACGAATGGGGTTGCCTCAAGTTCTCTCGAATAGACAGCAATTTCTTCAAGTAACTCCTCTCCGTCTATTCTCTTTTCCAGTCCCTGCAGACATAATTCAAAGGGGTCATCTTACAGCGTTGAACTTGAAATAATATCATCTACCGTGAAACACTGTTCTCCCACAACTGGTCCCTTCATGGTTTTGAACAGGTTAAACTCCACTTGCTCTTCCCCCACTCTTAGGGTTAGCAATCCATTCTTTACATCAATCAATGCTCCAGCTATGGCAAGGAAGGGTCTTCCTAGAATCAATGGCATATCTCGGTCTTCTTCTATATCAAGCACAAGAAAATCCACTGCGAGGTAAAACTTCCCGACTTTCACAAGGGCATTCTCCAAGATTCCAGTGGGATATGTGATTGATTGATCTGCTAATTAAAGTGACACTGTAGTTAGCTGTAGATCTTCCAATCCCAATTTCCTGCAAATAGATAAAGGCATTAAACTCACACTAGCACCGAGATCGCATAAAGCTTTATTGAAAGTTAAATTGCCAGTAGTTCAAGGGATAGAAAAACTCCCTGGATCCTTAAGCTTCGGTGGAAACTTATGTTGAATAATAGCACTGCACTCCTCAGTAAGTGTAATCGTGGCATATTCCTCCAGTTTTCTCTTGTTAGAGAGTATCTCTTTCAGGAACTTAACATAAGTTGGCATTTGTGCTAATGCTTCTGCAAAAGGAATATTGATATGTAACTCCTTAAAGATGCTCAAGAACTTCTCAAACTGTTTCTCCAATTTCTGCTTTTGCAATCTTTGGGGAAAAGGAGCCAGTAGCACATACTCCTTGGGTGCCACATTCACCTTTGTCTTTGAAGGGGGCTATTCCTTTTTCCCCTCTACATTTCCCTCCTTAGTCTCGACTACTCCTTCAGTCTTCTTTCCAACGGTGATACCTTCATCAGAATCTGTGGGCATCTTTGGTCCTTCGTATTTCTTACCACTTCTCAAGGCTATGGCCTTGCACTGTTCCTTATAATTGTTGTCGGTTTGATCCTGTAACATCCCTTGGAATCCTGTATTCAATGATTGGGCTATCTGACCGATCTGAGTCTCCAAATTCTAATTCTAATTCACCACCTGCTCTACTTGAGTTTCCAATTTCTGAAATTTGTCTGAGGATACTGCTATGAACTTCTCAAGTGCGGCCTCCCATCCCTGTTTCTGTTCCAGAAAGGATTGAGTATGAGGTATGTATGGTGGAGGTTCTGGTTGCATCAGATAACGGCATGGAGTATGGACTAGGTCTGGTCGACGTAAACCTTGAGGTTTAGGTTGAAATGGCGGTCTAAGTTACAACATTGCTTGTTTAGGATAGTTTCCCCAACTAGGGTTGTAGGTGTTTACATTATTTGCATAACTCACTTGCTCTTGCACCTGCTCACCTGCATTGGAATACGAACATATGTTAAACACATGTGGACCACTACAAATATCACAAGTTACCTGCACGGGTTGGAATTGTGTTCCAATAGCATTCACGGAAAGTTGGTCTAATCTGTTATTGAGAGCTTCAATTTGAGCATTGATGGTGGTTAGGCCATCGAGCTCTATAACTCCGGCTGTAACCTTAGTTGGTCGAGGATGGCTCCCTTCTTGCACAAAAACATCGTTTTATGACATATTCTCTAAAAGTTCAGCAGCAACCGTCTCGGACTTTGACAAGAAAGCTCCACCAGCAGCGGCATCCATCGTTCCTCTAAAAGTAGGGAACATCCCATTATAAAATGTCTGAATCAGTAACCAACCAGGAATCCCATGGTGTGGACACTTTTTCTGCAGATATTTAAATCTCTCCCAAGCCTCATAGAAAGGCTCTCCATCCAACTGTCGGAAACCTTGAATCTCATTCCTGTACTTCTTAGTTTTGCTGAGAGGGAAAAATTTTGGCTAGAGAAGCCTGAGAAAGTGTCTCCCAACTTAGAAAGAATTCATTCGGTACCGTACTCAACCATGCTCTGGCTTGTTCCCTAAGTGAGAATGGGAAGAGTCTAACTCGGATGGCATCGGGTGTGACATTGTGGATCTTGAAGGTATATCAAGAAAGTACTTAAGATGTGAAATTGGATCCTCCAACGGTAATCCTGAAAACAGATTGTTTTGCAGCAAGTTTATGATAGCTGGTTTGATCTCGAAGTTATTTGCTGCAATAGGGGGATGAGTCGCAGTTTGAATCCCCCCTGCATTCGGTAAATTGTAATCTCTAATGGCTGGAGGAGGTGGGTCAGGAATCGAAACTTCCACTCCTCCATCTGTTGTGTTGGTAGGGTCTTCAGCCATTGAATCTGCACAAGGTCAAGGAAAGTCCTTAGCTCAATTCCATAATGACAAAGGCTACAAACACAAGATAGAATAATGGTCTAAAGCACTAGATCAAAATAATCAAGTAATATTGATTTAAAACGCCCTCCCCGGCAACGACGCCAAAAACTTGTTGTATGGTTTACTTAAGTTAAAACCAATCGTGCAAGTGTACACTAAAATACGCGTAGCACAATAGGATCGAACCCACAGGGAAGGGAAATCAATCACTACTCTATATTGTTCTCTAATCTAAAGACCGAATGAAAAGCAATTGTTGTTATCTATTAATCTACTAAAAACAGAAGTTAACAATTAACTAGAAATAAACACGAACAATAGCTTAAACATACGAATTAACTTCAGTAAACTAAATAGGCAGGGGAAAGTAATGAATCATACAATCAAGAGCTGATACGATACTCGTTTGACAAGTGTAATTCTACAACCTAGTCACTTACATTTGTATTACCCTTTCTCAAGGTGTAACCAAGTGCTTAATTAGTGTTCAATGTTGCTCTCGCAATCACCAATAATTAATTAAACCGTAGGAACAAGACTAGTGCAATTCAATATTCTAGTGGCTCGGCATGGAATAAGATTACTGTTGTATAAGCTAGAACCAAATCTCTTTGTATCCTACAACTTACAAGTTATGAAAATAATCCAAATTACTATAAATCTTTCAATCTATAGGCAATTCTGAAACATGCTAAGGTTGGCCAGACCGTTGCAATTCAAGTTAAGTCCACTTTCAAAACTAAGAATTACACAAGTCATTCAAGCATTATATCAAACATCTATCATGCACTCATCATCACTTCCCTAGCCCTAGAGAATTAGATACTCATAATTAAAGCAAAACTCATAAACATTCTAACAATTCTGGAAAATTAAATCTAACTGTTGCGTCCAGCCCAAAACCTTACAGATTAATCCCTCTTTGCTCAAGGATCTTACCAAAGTAAGCCAGGGTTTCAGAGAGACTAATCAAGAGATCAGACCAAAAGCCTAGATCATCATATCTCAAGGGTCGTTTATAAAGAATATCGGACTTAGAGTTTTAGTCATTCACGTTACCTTCTCTTCTATTCGATTTGTTATGATCTTACCAGATTCTTCCGTATCTTATTTAGTTGTTACTTGCCCAGCACTCCTCTAGACATCCTTCTGCTCCACAGTCATCTATCAGCTCGTTATACTTGCGAGCTGACCAGCTCATTATACTTGCGAGCTGATTCGTCTGTTCGTTTGTTCTCTTCTGTTCGTCTTGTTCTTAGCGAACTCTTCTATTCGCGTTGTGCTATTGACTTGGGCTTTGGCGCTATCCTCTTAGTGGGTTGAACCTTGTAGTAGATGGGTAGGACCCCATCACTAACATATGAAACTAAAATTTGGAGAAATTAGTTTGAATAATAAAACAACAATAAATCCGAAAACGCGAAATTAAGTTCGATTGACACATCTGAATTCTCAGAAAAACTCTTGAAAACACCCAACAGCTCCTGCCTCCAAGCTTGGTCTGAACTTCTATGAAAAACTCCCCAAATAAAACTTCTAAACGCACTTAAATATCAACCCTAAAATCTCTCGCCGACAGCGGTAACTGGCGTTACCTATCCATGTGCATTTATTGTTAACGCTCGTTACAAGGCTAAATCGTTCCTGCGCTTTTATTAGTGGTAACTGGCGTTACCACTTTTCTTCAGCCCAAGGGTAACGGGCGTTACCCTTCCTGCACCAAAAATCATCTCCTCATGCGTTACCAGAGTTGTACTACCAGGGAGTAACGGGCGTTACTCCCATACTCCGCCTCAAGTGATGCTCCTGTGTCCATTAACGGGAGTTACGAAAATAGTTCTCTTACTTGGTAACGGGGGTTACCACATTTTCTTCCAAAAATATGTGAAATTGCTTCGCTTTGCCGTTTCGTAACTCCAACTCTAAAATCACCTAAACAGAGCAGAATAAACACATAAACGCATCAAACGACACAAAAATATATTCTAATGAACGCTCGAAATCATGCAATTTCTACACTAAACACTCTCATTCCCCGCTAATCTCCTAGCGAGAGCCGGTATCACCGTAGTTTGGTTGGAACTAGTGCAAGAGATCACCGTCGGCCCTTTCCTCACCAGATAGCCACTTGCACCAAGTTCCTGGGCCCGTGCTTTCATTCATGTTCTCGCCAAAATCATAACGTAGGGATACATAAAAAAAAGGTTTTACGTTCGAAATCATTTTCTCTTGAAAATACTCGATATATATGTATAATATTTTTGGCTCAAAGCTTTACGCATTGGATATATTGGGTAGAGATAGCTAATAGTAGGGAAACCCACCTGTTACACCTTACCAAACAATACCAAGAAGAAAAGAAGACTTGAAAATATCCTTTGAACCCGGCACGTTTTCGCCCTGGAGAAAACTATACAAAAAGGCAACATGGTGTATTCGTGAGACTCAAGATTCCATATGAACCATATATGACGTACGGCAATGCATTAACGTGATATGATATGCATAAGAAATAACGATATGCTATCAAGATGTTCATGTGCACAATTAATGCCACTTAGACACATAAACCATTCAATCACTCAATGCACAAATAAATCGTGCTCATTCATTATCATTCGTTCACTCGTTTAATTCATAACAAATCATAATACATGTTTAACAATTCATAGGAATCAATTTAAGGTGAAAGGAATCCATTAAATACATGAAGGAAGCAATAGTTGCAAGAAGGTCATATTGGAACAAATAACTAAACATCACACAAATAATTCAAGAATCAAATCCATAACAATTCAATTACACTCATATCATATCATATAATAGCATACCATATGCATTCCTAAGGTTAAAGTTCATATAAGAGGCAATGAATACATAAGAAGTGAAATAAGGTAGCACTTAAGGCATATAAGAGCATATGAGTTTACAATTCAAAAACAAGCATTCAAATTAAGCCATAAATTTAAATAACCAACGAAATACGACATATTACAACATATCATGAGCATTCATGGGTCTAAAATATAAATGAGAGGCAAAGGATGCAAGAAAGCTTCACAATGTCATTTAAACGTTCATGCATTCAAGTCACGTTTACACTTGTCAAATGAAACCATAAGATTAAAATAAATAACCAAACATATCATATAACCATATATTAACATGTTAGGATCATGCTTAGGGTGGGAGAAATTAGATAAAATCGATAAAGAAGCAAGAAATGAACAACGAAATGAAACCGAACACATGAAGAAAACACCGCAAAGTTAACCCCAAAAGTGAAGTGGTGACGAAGATCACCACCCCCAAGGAAAAAAGGGGTGACCCCTGTTAAGGAGGTCAGGAGATTAGGCCTTTAAGGCCTGGGAGAGGTCACGCCCGTGACCTCCAAACTTCACAAAGGCCCTAACGGGCATCACATCGATTTGTGGCTGAAAATTTTGATTTTCAGCCCCTGTTGTGACACCCTGTCTCTTCGGCATTTCAGGTACGGTGTCACGAGAGATTTTAATTCAGTATTTGTGTGATTTACGTGCCTAGCATGTCTAAGTGTCAACATGAGTTTAATTTTATTACGTGCGCTTTAGAACTTAATTAAATGTACTAGGACTCAATAACTTAATTAAATGTACTAGGACTCAATTGTCTAATTTTTGTAAATTAAGGACCTAATTATAATTAGGGTGTTTTGGGCCATTCGTGGCTACCTTGAGCTCGGGAATTCGGATTCGAATTTCAACCTTATCATTCAGTTCGTTTCGATGATTCGGATTTAATGAATTAACCATTTAATTTCTAAAGCCATTTGATCGCCCTACCAATTTAAAATCCGATCCGTATGGACCGGATAACGTTTGACCCTACCCGTTTCTTGACCAACCCGTTTTAACCCCAAGAAAAGGGAGACTTCCCCTTTTCTTCTCCCATTTTCACGAGGCAAGAGAGAAGGGAAGAGGAAGATAATTTTTCCCCCATTTGGCCTTATAGGTTCGGAGCTCGAGCTAGCAAGATCCGACCGTTCGACCAACAACCCAAGGTAAGATTTTTTATCCTTTTGTTACGTGCTTTGATTTAATATCTCTTTTGTACCTCGGATTTGTGCCTACGTGCTAATTGGAGAAGACAATAAATAGTGTTGAGTTCGAGATTTATGTATCCGAGCTTGTTTCGGGAGCTCTTATATGCAAATATGTGATCTACGTGTTGAATATGCTTCGTGGTATGAATTTCATGTGTTTCGGTGTTGTGTGGGTTCTTGTGAGCTTGGGGGTGGTTCCTTTTTCCGCTATTGTTACTGTTCAACGATTTTTCAGTCAGACGGTTCGGAAACGGCCGTTTCGTCCCTTAGTTCATTTTCCAAACACCCCTTTGGAACCCCCCCCCCCCTTTTTTGACCCGAGAGCTTCCAAATGCCTATTTCTGCTTTTAGTACATTTTTCAAAGGCCCGTTTACCCCTCAAACGTGCTTCGATTGACTGAATTTGAACCACAAAAATCTCTTTGAGTGTAGAGTATAATTGGAATCACCTTAAAATTCGTTTTGATTTGTGAATTATAACCGTTTGAAATTTTTGTCGCCACTTAGCCGAAATTCTGTTTTTGTTCAACTTCAAACCTCTGCCATTTTTGGATCGCTTTGAACCACGACTCGAGCTATATACCATTGGAAAGCTCTGTCTGCCTACTTTCATACACAACAAACAAAACTCAATTCCCACTTTTCAAACTCAACATATGCCTGTTTTCCTATGACTTGCGCGTGTTGGAAAATTGCCAGCTTTTGCCCATTTTCCCCTCGGAACCACTTTTCGTGTTTTCCTTCCGCTTTTCTTGTAACTTTCCACTTTCAAACTTGTTTATAACTTGTTATATCATGTATATGTGTTTATATTTGTTCTAAATATACAGCTTACATGAACTTGTTCCTTGGTTTTATACCTTAATTGTGTAAGTGTGATTGATTATATGAAACCTTGAGTGACTTCCTTGCACTTGAAATGTACTTATATACTCTTATATGATTTAACTGAGTTTTGATTAGTTGATAACATGTCTATTTGGTCATGTATGTAATCTATTATGTAATTGTTTGTCGAATCACTATTATTTGACTTATGTGCTTGATTTCGTGTTTCACTTGCAACTTGAATTATTTGTACAAGGTGCCTAATTACTTGGACATAACATGAACAAGTAGTATGCCGCATGCATATCATGAATTATGTTTAAGGCCTACATACATGTATCCGTAGCTTTCATAAGCATACGTCGTGCGTCTATTTGGTTCATTCTTGAGTCTGAGTCTTGTTCTTGTGTTCGGTTTGTCCAGGTGCACCCGGGGTGGTGTTTTGTTGGCCGAATTGATTTCGGGATGGATCAAACGTCTTGTCTTCGGCCTCGTCGGTGCAAGGTAAGGTTGGGATATAGTTAAACCTTATTAAAACGTGCTCGATTTTGAATGCATGTGGTTTAATAAGCCTTATACGTATGTAAATAAGTGTGAAATATGTATTTATTCGGATATGTCATGAAATTATAAGTATGTTATGCAATGTACAAGCCTATGTATACTTGTTTTGGATTGATTTGATATGTTTTGCCACATTAAGCTATGCTTCTATCGTGTGTCTCTCATGAGCTAAGTTTGGCAAGGATTGGCTTAATTGAATGACACGGAAAGTGGTATGTATATACGTATAAGATATGTTTGTCGGTCTGTCTATCTATTGTAGCGGGTTAAGTGAATGTTTTGTTATGTGAATGTTGGGCCCCAGAGACTGTGGATTGGGAATCCCGGGACGGCATCGGGCCGTCGAGTTCCACTTGGGTATAGTCTCCATATCATAAGGATCAACCCAGAACCCTTGGTTGGGGGATGGAATCCTCGGGTGTGAGATTCATGCACTCACGACCCACACATACATGAATGGATGGTTAGGGCGTATACACCCTTCCATCACCCGGAGTTGAGGTTGGTTTGATGTGTTCTGTCTATAAGTTTTCTGTTTTAATTCTGTTCTGATATGTTCTGAGGAGATTGGAGGAGTCTGAGCTCGTACTCGCCGAGCACTTTGTTCTGTCTATTATGTTAAGGTTCGTGAAACGGGGATAGATTCTAAATTAAGTTAAAACTTGGTATTGATTTAATAGGCTAAGCTAAGGTTTGAATATATTATGAATTGATAAGTTTTGTTAAGCAGGTCCGGTAAGTTGAGTTTGTTTTGTTTGATTTTGCTAAGTAAACCCTACACGTATATATCACGGGAAAATTGATTTGGCGTGCAAAAACTATTCCCCGCGTTCATGAACAATATGATTTTGTACGTGTTTTGCTCTCTTATACATATAGTGTGCGTGTGTTAATCCCTCACTCAGTCGAGTTAAGATTAACCCCTCCCTCTTCATGTTTTTAGTTTGCAGGTTCTTCTTGGAGTTCGTGCTAGGCGGAGTGAGTCGATCTTGGAGTTTGTTTCGAGTCAAGTCTGTTGTTTTATTTAAGGTTGTCCTGCATTCGCATTTCTTTTGATACGACTTTTGTATAAGATATGTATGAATGTTATGTTTGGAATTGTGTTATGTATTATTATGAATTTTCGGGATAAGCTTCTAGGGATAGTTAAACCCGTTGGATTTATGATTATTGTTTGATATTCGGGATTAGGTATCTATGCTAGTTGAACCCGTCACCTGCTTTTGTATGTTTGTAATTTTGTATGGCTTAATTTCGCTTCCGTATTCTTGTTCTGGCTCGAATTTTGTTAGTTCAGGGTCTACGTTCCTCCTATCTTAGGTGTAAATCTGTCAGTCTCCCGTTCGCCACTATTTGGTTCATGTACGGACTCTTTATTTCGTATGTGGATTGGACTTTGGTGCGGGGGATGTGGTGACTCACCGTGCGGGGTGCTACACCTGTTCATCGTCGTCTCCATGGAACCGAAGCAACAACACACCAGCAGCAACAATATGGCAAGACCAGCAGGTAAAGAAAGGAAAACCCGCAGCTAAAACGCCCCAAATCCGACCCCAAATCACCCGACATCAAGAAGGAGCAAACAAGTTCCATTTCCATTTCAAAAAGCTTCAAGAAGCATTCAAGTTCTCCAATGATGATTCTTCACACACAACACCTCCATGAAATACATGTTTAGGGAAAGAAAGAGCATGCTTTAAGGATCATACAAAACTTAACGGATCAAGAATGGAGCAAGAAATCATCAAATTACTTCAAACCCTTACTATTCACGTTCATATTCATATCATACTCAAATCATGCTCAAAATGGAATATTCATAGCTTGAAAGTTGCATAATTGAATGTAGAGCAAGAAAATATGCATACCTCTCGGATTTGACGAAGAACGGAGTTCGAACGAGCCCAAACTCTCCGACGAGTGAATAGTGATGGGACTTCTTTTTTTTTCTCCTCTTTCTTCCTTTTCTCTCTCTGTTCTTGAGGGCTGGGGCTAAAATTTCAAGTGGGGGTGGTAGGGTTAAGTGTTAGGGAGATATAGGTTCAAGAATCGGGTCAAACGGACTTAAAACGAGTAAATTACGGGTAAAACGGTGAAGGGGTGTCGTATAGGCGAGACTCAAGTTTCGGGCAAATTTCAGAGGCTCAAACGGGTTTAGAAAAATACAAATCTAGGTTCATTAGCTCTCAAATTCTGTTACGAGTCCAATGCCGCTTCCGGAATTCAAATCCGAATTTTCGATCTCAAGTTACGGCCTCCAAAACTCAAGGTACGCTAAAACTCCGTTAGGCCCCCGAGTCCCAAAACATAAAAATGGTCAAAGACCACGTCAAACGAATCCAAAAATATAAAACGAGCATACAAATGAGTTCATAACACATATAAATCATACATATCAAGTTTTCACAAAAATCGAAATTAAATTCGAAGGCAAACGGATCAAATTCCAAGTCATACATTCATAAACGTTCAAAAATTCGAATAAAACAATTATCATATAATTTCATATAATTCAAATATAACATATAAACATTATAATAAACATATTATCACATAAATAAATAATTTAAAAGCACACGTAGCATTCTCGTGACATCATACCTGTACGACCGAAGACGCGGGGCGTTACAATTTTATTGTAACATGTCGTGTTATATACTCATATTTCATATCACATATTGTATCCGATATTTTTCACGTGAAAAATAAAAAAAAAAGTAATACACTTTCGATTCCCATTTTAAATTGTGTTGGGAAACTGAATAATTTAACTTATCAATTGTTCTACTTGTAGCAAAAAAGTTTGAATTTCTAACCCTAAGGGCCCCCCACGCCCCTGCCCGAAGGAGGAAGTGAGAAGAGATAAATCAGGTACTCAGCGGCACGTTAAGAGGGAGATGTGCCTCCCACAAGTTTATAAGGAGCTCACCCTCAAAGCTCATATTGGATTCAAGAATAAAGCTCCCACACTGTAACCTGTGGGAATTGAACCTTGCACCTTGTATCAAATCTGTCTCTCCGAAACCAATTGAGATACGCATTGCAGACTCAATTGTTCTACTCACAAGATTAGAAGACAGGTATATATATCAGCTACAGAAGGAGAACCGAATGGACAGGAGATAGTGGCGAGGGGATGGAGCCGCGCGGCTATGTTGGGGATCTACCTTGAACCATCGAAATGAAAGCTAATCAAATTAGTTTGTTGGTTTAGACCGAGAGTGGGTTGCATAGGAACCCAAGAGCGGCGTGTATGGGAACCCGAGAGCGGAGTGTATAGGTGTCATTGTATACGGATGGGTCGTCGAATGGAAATCCTCAGTCTTAGCGTTGGCACGAGTCCATGATTCTCTGGAACGCCACGATAATAGCTGGATTGGCAATAGCCGTTCCACCTTAACGGTGAAACGCTGCGAAATCAATCGGAATGGCGCGCGTTGGATGCCAGAGATGAAGACGATGCTCTTTATAATTTTTTTTTTTTTTTTAACACACACACACCCCTAAGCGGTTAGAAGGATTCGAACCCGGCTCTTTGCCTTCAAGAATTAACCTTTTAACCACTTTGACCAACCCCCTGTTGACGCTCTTTTTACGTTGTTGAAGAGAGAGATGTATTAATGGGTTAGGTTTTATTTAACTAAATGAATTAATGAGAAATACTTTTATATTTTAATGAAGTACTTTAAGAGGCTAAATTTCTTATCTTCATGGACTATTTTTTTTATTATTTGAGTTGCTTACTTAAATAGATATTTATTAACAGGTTAAAATATTATGACTAATAAAGTGATACATATAAAATAATAATTTTTAATTGAATTAGAAACAAAAAAAATATTTAATTGAATTAAAGTTATTTGAGTAATATTAGTATTTGATTAATAAAATTTTTATTCGATAATTTTAATATCAGTTATGTCAACAAAAAAATTATGTTGTAGATGGTAATTTAACACTGATATGTTTCTTAAATTATGTGTTAGATTACCAAATCATATTTATTATCAATGTCGTACTCATCATAAAATATTAGCAATTAATTGTATTATATATTAGCAATTAAGTGTTAGATTATCAAATTATATTTATTATCAAGGGGACCCACAATATTGGCATGAAGGGGAACACTAACTACACAAGAAGGAAGCAGCTATGACAGTAATTTATCATCTTGTTTCAATTTTGTTCGTTATGATGATACAATTCATAATAGCACAAGTGGAATATATTACAACAATTTGTCGTATGATACACATTATAATTTTTTTGGATCCTTCATCAATCAATAGTGGTGGAGCATCATATGGATCTTCTGGGAGGCCGTACGAATCTTCAAGTAGTATTGCTAGTCGGGTAGGCCATAGATGATTGGATATTATCGCCACGGTAAAGATTAGTTTTCGGATGCACAATAATTATATGTAGATCAACTATCTTACCTTTACGTAAAAGAGTATAGGCATCGTCAATTCCACTACTCCTCAAAATAGATAGACATACAATTCTGAGTTTTTTCCTTCTAGTCATTCCACTTATTATTAGTAAATAATATATTATTATTAGTAAATAATGTATTGTTATTTATTTATTATAATATTTGTAGTATTATATGATAGTAGAAGAACTTCTATTTTTATTGGTACATTAATCAGTTATATTTACTGTAAAAATGTCCTCCCTTCCACGAAGTGTCGCGACAGTTCCATGACATAACGCTGGAAGTGGAACGGTGCCCTCCATTCCGTTTCCCGCGACCACCACTACGAACCGTGGGTATGACCACTAATGTTTTTGCGGAGTTTGTTGCCATGGTTCAAGGTGTTAAAATCAGTTAGTAGTTACGATATTTGGGCGGATGCACAACTCTTGGTACAGTGCAGACGAATCCCGGAGGGTATCAATATGCGAATCATGCGTATTTATTGTGAGGGGAATATGGTTGCAGATATCTTGCAAATGGAGGGGCCCTGTGGCAGGATGTTTGGAAATTCCCTAAGATGGATATTGATCGAGCCAAAATTCATCGAAATGGACCTGATCGATCACTCAAAGATTTGTATTTGGTAAACTTGCTCGACCTGAAAGTTACCTGGAAGGAGGAGCAAACGTGAGCTCTAGATCAGTCTGAAATAGGATGGGATTAGACTCAAGTTGATACTTCGACGCTTAAGTTAGTAACGTAGTTGAGTCGAATGTATGAGATTTAGGATAGGATTATATCAAATGTGTCTTACCTACCAGAGTTAATAAGGAGGTATTTATACCTATAGTTATAGAGTGGTGGTGACCCCACTGTGTCAATTGCGCAGGGTGATGTCTAGCGCACTATTCTGGTGTTTTAAATGCTTGGTCGGCCACTTACACCTTACATTCCGTGAATAGAGGGATGTCGAGTTTGAAGTTGGGCGTGCACGGTCTAACCTGGGCAAGTGAATTTTATATCCGACTTCGAGGTTAGATAGGGGGTCAATCTGGTGATGGTGTGCGGCTACGCGTCACTTGGGGAGGTTGCCACATGTGACAATAAGGTCATGCCATGTCAGATCTGATGCGAGAAATGCGTGGCCTTACGAGAATCCCAGTGGGAATTGCCTTGCTTTCCTTTCCGATGAATTTTAAATCTATTATGATCTATCGGCAGCAAAAGCTGCTTCAGGGAGGTAACTTTCCCTTATTATTATACTTTTAGGGTGACATTTTCACTATGAACATGCCTAACAGTCTAACAGATGCTACACTAACGATATTTTGGGAGATCGCTATTTATCTCATTTGGTACAGGGAGGGTATATTCAGAATACTGATGCGCATTAAATGACTCATCGCGGCGTGGCTTACTGCTGCACTAGTGGTTTCACGTTCGAAGGCTATCCACTCAAGTTAAATATGATCTGTTATATTGCTTATAAGTTACGATAATAAGAATTTTTGGTCCACAAGGAATAAGTTACGAAAATAAGAATTTTTGATCTGACCAAGCGATCCGTGTAACTAGACCTGTAAATGGGTAGGGATTCCCCAGGCTCACGCCCAATAAAACTTTAAAATGCTCAGGTCCAACCCCATATATTTTGCCTAGCTCAGACCCAATATAATTTTTTAATGGGCATGGGTCTGGGTCTAGATCCGTATTAGACCCAATATCCATTTACCCAAATTATACCCATATTAAAACCCTATATTTCTTGAATTTTATGCATTTTTTTAAAATTGCAGATATTTCATTTTACTTTTGAATTTTGATTAAAATAAAGCAAAACCAAATTTATTAATATTCATTCATTATTTTCTCACTATCGTGCTCCTATTCCGCAATAAATTAACAATATCTCTACAAGGAATATAAATGAGTCGAGGCGTCTTTCTTGTTTATAGCTTAACGAGCTGGCTCGAAAGAAGCTCGGAATTGAGATTGAAAATTTTGAATCGAGTCGAGCTCAATTCATTTACGTGCATTATTGCTACTTCCCCAACTACCTTGGGAATTCAATAAAAATTTTATGTACTTAACTTCTGTACTTCACGCAAATAATATTTGTATATTAAAAGTTTAATATAACAATAAATTTTGAATAAAAGAAATTTGTTATACCAAATTCTGTTGGATATATGAGAGACATTCTCAATTTGGACTTGATTTCTACCCGAAACCCTTTCATTTCGAACTAAAACCTCTAAAGCACGGACACGCCTAAAAAATGGCCCGTGCAGTGTCCGACACGTGTCGGACACGGACACGGCTGAAGGAGTGTCCGGAAAAAAAAAAAAAAAAAAAAAAAAAAAAAAAAAAAAAAGGGACACGATGTCGGACACGGCGAGGTGGAGTGTCCGACACGGCGGGGCAAATTTGATCATTTTTTTATGCTTTTTTTAATATTTTTTGAATTTTTTGGAGAGAAAATTGAAATAACACAACTTATTTTAGTTTTTAATATTATATATTTTTATAAATATTTTATGTTACATAGATTATACTTATAAAATATTTTTATTTTTATAAAAAATATTTTTATTTATATATAAAATATATTTATTTATATAAAATATAGCCGTGTCGGAGCCGTGTCGTGTCCTAAAATTTTGAAAAAATCCGTGTCGCCGTGTCCGTGTCGTGTCGTGTCCGTGTCGTGTCGTGTCCGTGTCGCCGTGTCCGTGTCCGTGCAACATAGACTAAAACTCCTTCACTATATATTTATGATCAAACATCAAGATTCAAGAGTTTAATTCCCCCATACTCAAGTTGATTAAGTTATTAGTTTCTTATGATTAAACTATTATTCAGGTGGTATTCTGATTACTTGAAGAGCTTGATCAAGCCTTCTTCGCCGCCGATCACATTCGTAAGATGAGAAATGCCCGACATTAGGGGTGTGCATTCGGTATATACCGAACCGAAATTTTGGCATGTCTAAATGACGTACCGAATACTGAATCAAAATTTTCGGCTCGGTACGATTCGGTATATAACCGAATTACCGAATTTTATTTTAAAAATTTTTTTTTTGAAAGAACTACATATTTTTACATTAAAAAGTTTCTCCAAGTCTACAAAATACAAACAATAAGATTCAAGACAAGAGTATAAAGTATTATTTTTGTTTTGAATAAAAGTGTTAATTAGACTTGGAAATAAGAATAGCTAAATATATTAAAAATGTTGTTAGTGGGTAGGAATATATATACACACACGTAAACTGACAAAAAATTTCATAAACATATATGTATTTATTTATAAGCTGATAAACAATTTCATATACTTTGTGTAGGAATATAACATATATAATATAATAAAAATATATATAATATCTAATTCTGCATTTTGGTCGGTTTGGTATACCGCACATGACCGTGTTAGGAATACTGCCATTAAAGCTGCTTTTGGCTTTACTATTTCCTTGTAATATCACAAACAGTCTTTGAACAATAAACGAGATGATTTTGTTCATAGGCAATCACTTCTTTATGTGCTTATTTATGTCTGTTTGGGTTGACTGTGTTTTTGCATGTATTGAACTCCCCTAATCCGATGAGGCCGTTAATAACTTTGTCGTTATGGGAACGACACATGAAACAAATTCTTAACTTCATAGGCGAGGATCAGAAACTTTTCCAAGTCGAGAGTCCGACAGACAGTGGGAGTGTCGACCTTGACTCTGTTGAGACTTGCTTGTGTGATTATGTCCTTTTGAAGGATCACTCAGTTTCATGGAGTGATAAGTGCATACGATGATGCGTTCATAATATAAGAGGGTGAATGTTACAAGAACTTCATTACTGAGATGTCCCGAGTGAGAACATTCCTAAATGGGAAAGGAAGTCTCCTAGAAACTTCCAGATTAGGAAATATCTCGCAGGTCAATAACGTGATTCATTAATCCTTAGACTTGAGATTCTGTAATGTCTCATATGAGCTAACTCTGTAATCCTTGATATAGGCTCAAAAGGGGGTCGACATACTGACACCTGAACCACGACCTATGTTGGGATTACACAAGTGGCATATTAAGAATTAGTAGAATCAACAAAGGACCTACACTTGTTGCAAGAACAAGAATGATCTCTTACTGATTGAGTTGTTCGTAGTCCATTAAACTTAAACCCTTGGCCAAGGTGGATAAAAGATCAAGACATCAAGAAAATGGGGTTTTCTTGGATTGAGGTCTAAATGGATATGAAACGAACTTAACTTCAAAGATAAAGAATATTTAGGCTCTAAGAATATTCCCATGCCTTAGTTCTTGATTGAGAGATGGAGTTGTAGGAGGATCGTATTTCACTGTATGTTATTGATTGAAAGGTTCTTCGATTTATTTCGTTATTCGGCTAAGGGTCACATATCCATTGCTAGATTACGATAGTGTGATCTATGAAGTGATTAATTAATTACTGTCACTGTTAATCGAATAATGAACCTAAAGGGTCAAACACAAATGTCAGGACACGAGGGTTATGGTAGGATGTTAATATGATTAACGAATGATCAAATTGTTGATCGAAACGAAGCAAGGATGGCGTGAGTAGCTGCCACGTGTGCTCCACGTGTCACGCACACCTGGCATGTACATGTCTCCGAACGTGTAATTTTATTACAGGTGAATTCTTTTCTAGAATTAATTAATTAAATTGTAATTAATTATGATAGTACCAAAAAATGACTAAGTAACCTCCTCGTATTTTAGACTATCCATGATCCTCGTATTTCTAAAATTGACTAAGGCAAGGGCTCGTCACACCAAGTGCTCACCTCGTAAGTGCTTAGCATATCACTTAAAATTGACTAAGGCAAGAGCTCATCATACCACTTGCACACCTCGTAAGTGCTTAGTACATCCCATAAAATTGGCTAAGGCAAGCCCTCGTTCTAACAAGGACTCAGCTCGTAAGTGCTGGATATAATCTCTAAAATTGGCTAAGGGAAGCTCTCGGCTTGTAAGTGCTCGGCGTATAAGCGCTCGCCCCTTTAAGCACTTAGCACGAGCCCAACGTTGACGGTTGTCCCCACTCGCCAATCACCCCACGATCTAAGTACGTGGTCCGTAATTCTCGCGCCCACTAAGCCAGATCGAGCTCGAGCCTACTCCAACTGAGAGTATAAATATCATTTCTTTTATAAAAAAAATGGGACACAAAAAATTACATACCGAAGCTCTGCCGAAATTCCAACTCAACTCCCTTCAATCCAAACAATCGGATTTGGTAAAAGAACCCACACTTAATTGATTCGTCGGAGATTCGAAGCCGATTACAGACCCTCAAAGGCGACCAATTTCCGATGTTATCAAATTAATTTAAGTCTTTTAATTAATTTTGAATTAATTGTTAAGATTTTATTTCTCAAGCTTAAGCCAATAAATAATTAATTGAGAATTAATTAATTTATTGAATCTTGACTTTTAGCTTTAGGAAAATTGAAAAGTCTAACTTCCTATTGTAGGAGAGAGAAAGTTGATTCTTACAAGACTTGGAGAATAAGTTGAGACCTTATTATTCCAATTAAATTAAATAATTAAATGAGTTAATTAGTGAGCAAGAAAACAATCCAATTGGGTCTTGCAAACCCTAATAGGATCGAACCACCTAGTATAAGTACTAGGGGTGGTGCTTTTCTTATTCTTTAGACCAGCACTCACGAAATATTAAGTTTTTGAGAAAAATAAAAGAAAAGTTTTCAAAGCAAAACCCTAGCCATTAACACAAGTTACAGAACTAGTATTCTCACTTGCTTGATCGTGTTCTAGGACTGGTGTGGATACGCTTTGGAGGATCGTGGCTTTGGGATCTATCGAGAACCGTTCGAGGGACATTCCGCTTGAAGTGTGTTCAGTTGGCGGTACTGACATCACTAGAAAGCTTCAATCTATGTAAGTTTCTAAACACCCTGTGATACGATGCGAGAATTGCAAGTCCATGATCAATCTATTGGAAATATTTTAAATTTCCGCTACGTTTCTATTTCATGTTTTCCAACAAGTGATATCAGAGCCACCTTGCAACGCTCGTATTGTATCGTTACAGCTTTACGAATTTTGACGAAAATTCTTGAATTTGAGTATATGTTGTGTATTCGTGATTTTAGTTTGAAATATGAAATTACCAGATTAAAATTGTTTCTTGAAAAATTTTATGAAAATTGTTCCCTGATTAATCTGGTTTTAAAACTGTTTTAATTAAGATTATATTGAACTATTTTAATTCGAAGTTGAAACTGTGAATTTTTGCGAAATTACAAAAACGAAACCGGAATACATTGCATAGCCGCGCGCCCCTGCGCGCGGCCAAGCGCATTACGCGCTGTTAGGAATAGTGCCCTAGAAAGCCGATTCGACGTAATCTGCTTTGGGACTTTTCTTGTATCACAGACAATCTTTGAATAAATATACGATTGATCATAGGCAAACACTTCTTTATATGCCAATACGTGTTTTGAGTGTTTCCATTATGTGTGCATGTATGAGAACTCCCCTAATCCTGATGACTTTAGGACTCTACCATTTAGGTGAAATGGTTCATGAAACGAGCCCTATATCACATAAGTCATGATTAGTAAAATACTCCAAGCCGATGAGTCCTACAGACAGTGGGAGTGTCAACCTGACTCCTCTAAGGCTTGCTTGTGGGATCACGCCCTTAAGAAGGACCACCTTGTTTCATGGAGGTGCAAAGTGTATAGTTGATACGTGCGTGATACATGAGGGTGCTTACTTTAATAAGTAACTTCACTGAGGTGCCCCGTGTGAGAACATTCCTAAATGGGAAAGGAAGTTTCCATTTCCTGAAATGGAAACTTCCAGATTAGGAAATATCTCACGAGTCATTGATGTGATTAACTGATCCTTAGACTTGAGGTTCCTTGTCACTTTATGAGTTAACTCTGTAGTCTTAGGTATAAGCTTTAAAGGGTGTCGCCTTAGACAACTGATTCAAGGCTTATGTTGGGACTGCACAAGTGATTCATGAAAGTGAATGAGAATCAAGATAGGACCTACACTTGCATTTGCAAGGTGATCTCTTATTGTGTAAGTCATTCATATGCCATATGGAGTCCTTGGCCAAGGCAGTAGATCAAGACATCAAGAAAAGGGTTTCTTGGATTGAGATCAAATGGATATGAAATGCACTTAGCTTTAAGACCGGATTATTAGGGTTCTGATTATTCCCTTGCCCTAGATCTTGGTTGAGAGATAGTAAGTAGGAGGATTGTATCTCACATGAATCAATGACTTAAAGGTTCTGTCGAATCCGAACATTCCAATTCAGCTAGGGGTTAAACACCTGTTGCTAGACTATGGTCGTTTAATCTGTGGACTGATTAATTAATTAGTGAATTAATTAATCAGGGTCACTGCTAATTGAATTGAGAACCTAGAGGGTCACACACAACAACTTGGTTACATGAGTTGAGGCTTTAAAATGATTAAACGAGTTAATCAAGCCAAGAGGGTTCCACACGTGTGAAACCACACGTGTGGCTCACGTGAGTGACACGTGTCACACACGTGTATAAATATATGTGTATATTTATTTATGTATTAAATAATTAATGTGATTAATTATTTAATAGACTTTGGTTTAATTTTGAATTAAAAAGAAAGTCTTATTTTGGAGAAAATAATCTAGTTAATTAATTACGAATTAATTAATTAGATAAAATAAGTTATTTATTTTAAATAAATAAAGTATAAAATTATCCAAAAATAGTTTGGATATTTTTAGCTCTCTTGAAAGTTGATTTGAATTAGAATTCAAAGTCAAAGTCAAATTACTTGATGATCAAGTAATAGGAGAGAGAGAGACCAAAATCCTAGCCCATAAAGGACTAGGAATTTTCGGTCCTCCCCTCTTATAAATAGGGGAGCTCGAGCTCCCCTTAGAGAAAATTGACAATTCTTTTGGTTCATGTGTTGAACACCTTTCTTTCTCCAAGATTAAATTAAACCCTAGGTTAAGCCTAAACACTAACTAGAGAACTAGCATCCTTACTAGTTAGATTGTGATCAAGTTGGTGGACTTTCTCTAGAGACTTCAAGTTAGAAGTTTGAAGATTCGAGCTTTACCAAAGGAGAGGGGATCAAGCCGCGAGAAGAGCGTTCTTGGGTGGCTTGAAACGCTTCAAGAAAGAATAAAAGAAAAGTAAGTTTTCTATCTTTACGAATTTGGATACACGATTGCGAGTTCAAGATCCTTTTGTCGGAAAAATTTTTTAAATTCCGCTGCTTTCTGATTCGTGTTTTCCAACAAGTGGTATCAGAGCCACCTCGTTAATCGTGTTTCTGATTCGTCTCAATTATTCTGAATTTGGTAGAAATTCTTAGGCTTAGATGCGAATTAGGTATTCATGAGTTCTTTTAGAAAGCCTGAAATACGAAACTGTAATTTTTCCTGAATTTCTGAAACTGTTTTCTTAAATTGTGATTTTGAAAACCGTTTTGATTGAAATATGTTTAAATCGAATTTTTTTTAAATTTTGGATTGAACCGGGTTTTGGAGAAACCCAAAATACGAAACGGAACACGAAAAAGCAACGAGCCTAGGCGTGCTAGCACGTCGCACGCCCAGGCCCGTCGCTGCCGCCCAGCTCCTCCCGCAACCGCGCGGGAGCCGTCCACCCAGCCCGTCCCGCAACAGCGCGGGACGCCTGCCCAGCCCGCCTAGCCGTGGCGGGCGCTGCTGCGCGCGGCACAAGCATGATGCGCGGCCAGCGCGCGCACGCGGGCGGCACTTGCCGCGCGCGTCTGCGCGCGCTGCTACGCGACGTCGCCTCGCACGGATAGGCCCTTTTCGGGCTCGCTTTCGTGTTTCGTGCTTTTCGTGGTTTCGGTCCTTAAAATCCCGATTTAATTTTATTTTAATTTTATCTTTTAAAATCAGTTTTGCTAAAATAAAATTATTTTAAAATTTTGATTAAATTGGGATTTTTGAGAAATTAAAGCGATTTGGATTTTGGGAAAATTATGAATTTTATTTTCTGAAAATAATGAAAGAATAAAATTATTAATTTTGGAAATTAATTGGAATTTTATTGGTTTATTGTTTTTCGGGTTTTATTGAAAAGGCTCTTGAACAAGAATTGCATCTAAGTCGTGTTTTAAGTCATTAGGACTTGAAACGAGAATTTTAATTTATTGGCTAAATTTAAATTCTCGCAAAAGCATGTTAGGTGATCATGGGTTTAGACTTATGTATGGTTTTAATTTATGCACATGGATGGTTTAAATTGGGGTTGGAGCCCTATAGTTGCGTTTTTCAATTGAGGTTGGAGCCTCACTTATGTGCGTACTGTTATGTGATTTATTATGTGGCTTTCCATATTACTGTTTTTGAGGCCGGGGTATGCCCCGTGTAATTGTCTAAGGCCAATATGAAGATTGAGCCTTATTACTTTATGTCTTTTTCTTTTTATTGTAATTTGAGAGTAGAGATAGGTGGTGAGGTTTTATTTTCATTTTGGAGACAATGCACCCATGGAGTAAGATGGACCACATTCAAGTAACAAGGAGGGCATAAGTGAAGACCCCTCAAAATGTTAGGGAGGGGAATCTCAATTGTTAAATGTAATAGAGATAGGGCTCGTATTTTGTTACCGCTTTCCCTTATGTGATTTGAACTGTTTATGTGGCATGTATGTTAGAACTTGTGATTGTGGAGTGGCTCCCACATATCACGCATAAGATAGGTAGAACCCATGATCATTACATGTTAGAATCATGCTAGGACATGTTATCTGTTTATGTGCTTGTTTGAAATGCATTTAAGTGTACTTGCATTAATCAAGACTAATAAAATTGGATAACATATATGTTGGTAAGGTCGAACCGAACAACTCTTCGGTTGATTCGAAAATTCCCATTAAATATTAAGCTCATTTCGAATAATAGGTATTTAATTCGAGATGCAAATTTTGAATCAAATTCCTAGCATTCCATCAATAGGTTTTAAGTTTAGTAAGTAAAGCTAGTTATTGTCCGCGAGTCGTGGGATAGCTAGTGGAGCTTATTAGTTCTTAGTTACCTAATTGATCATTTTAAATGATCAATATTTCGTGGTTAATTTTGGCAAGGGCGATGTCCGCGAGTCGTGGGTCGTTCGAACTAAGTTTTGATCATGATCTTATGATTGATGGGTCAAGCTTAAACGCCTAAGTAAATATGGATGTCGCACGAGTCGTGGGTCCATATTGAAAGATAGGTGATGCAAAAACAATTACTAAGAGTTCTAAAGGTGTTAGAATTGGTAAGTTGTACCTACCTAGGATTTTGCTTAGAATGTCCGCGAGTCGTGGGTTCGAGGTAAAATGCTTAGGATCTTAGTACCCATTGGGAAACGTGTTCCTCTTAGATCTTTGGGAATTATAGATCTTTGAAAAATAGTGGGAGCTACATTAGATTAAAGACCTTATCTTTTGTATATCGTTATAATTCAGCATGCCCACATTTTCTCTGCTTAGCATTTAGGTTGTAGTTCTGTGATTCTCTACAATATGAAATGCAAACCCATTCGTATCCATCCTTAAGTCAAATAAGTTGACCAAGTCCTGACTAACTCTAAATGGCTTCGGATCCTAAAATTCATTTTAGAATCCGACTAGAGAAAGGCGTTCTCTAAAGGGCGAAGTTTTCAATTGTGAAAAGTCGACCCGGGCCAAAAGAGAAGCAATCTGAGGTGAATGGATTTTTCCAAACCACTTAAAAGCAATTGAACCACCTCATAAAAATGTTACAAGGTATAACATTATGGAATTATTCAATATTCCAAATGAGGAAACAAGTGCACGCGAACAAGGTCTAAAGATCTTATTTGAAGATCTTATGGTCTCGATCATCAACTGAGAAAAGAGTTCTCAATGCACTGATTGCTTACATTGCTTCGACTATCATTCAAACCCTTTATGCTCAACTAGAATGATGCTAATGTAGCATAGTTAATCATTTAAGTTGATAATGGTTGAGAGCATCCTTAAGAAGGAATAAAAGGTTGAGATGGTTAATTCTTCTTCTAAAACTCCCTAAGTTAAAGGCTTGAAGGCCTAAAGAAGAAGAAACCCTTAAGAGCCCAATGGAGGGGCATGTAAGGGGTACGCCCAAAAGACACTAGAAATCAAATAGGACGTTTGCTTCTATGGTAGCAAATAAGGACTTTGAAAGGGAACTGCAAAGAGTATGAGTACTTTGAAATGTTACCTCGTTTAGTAATTCTACTAGGAATAGAATTCACTAGTCTTGAGTCAATTCTGCATAATCCGTTGTGCAAAGACTCAAGGCACTAATGTTCTGAACATACAACGAGATAACAAAAGTAAGATGACAAAGCTTCGAATTACTTTGGAACGTTGAGATATAAAAGGATTAGCAAGTCAGACACCTTAGGATCATTCTATGAAAATGAACCTATAGTGTTGACTTCCTGTGAATCCTGTCATGAGGGAAGCGTTCCTGAATCCCGTTTATAAGAAACATGGAACGTTCCAAAATTATAGTGGATTTTGATCCATGCTGATGAGTGTGAGATGCTTAATGTAAGCACTAGATACAATCGTCAGTTTAACCATTATGAATGAATGTACTTGTTAAAGTACAAATTCGAAACTTATATGAAATTCTTAGAATTTCGAAAGGAGGTTAGGAACTGAAGTAGTCCTAAGTTATAGGTAAATCGATATGATCGAGATAGCCAATATCTTAGTAACTAATTCCTTAGTCATCTTAGAGATAATAGGATTATCTCTCAGTAAACTAATTCGAGAACACCTTAGTGTTTCCGAATGAGGGAATGAAACCTTATAGGATATGGTCCATTCCATAGCAAGCTTTACTGACTTATAATCATTCTAGGAATAAACTCCTAGAATATGCAGTTAGAGATTTTGAATTTAGTACCTTCCAAAATCAGTCCTTCAGTTGCACTATGCAAAGTGGCATACTAAATTCCCTAATTATTCTTATCCAAGAATTCAATGGAATCCTCTTACTTGAAGAGGATAGTGGGAGATAAGCTTGAAATGAGTTCAAGTTTATACAATGATATTGGATATCAGTTTTGCGATTCCCTTGCACAAAGGTTGTTTGTCCCAAAGGAATGTACCTTTCTTAAGGAATTGTTCCTATAGAAGAAGAAAGGCAAGCAAGCAGACCTCAAAGAAATTTGAAGAAAAATATCCATGCCACATATAGAAGAAACGAGCCCATCTGATAAAACTTAGCCAAATTTTAGAGTATGTACACGTGTGAAACCCTTCTCTTAAGATGCGTTTAGAACGCGTTCCTAGATAGCCAAGGAATTACTTGAAGAGGAGACACTGTCAGATTTGGAATCTGAGTAGTGTAAGCAAGCCTTGAAATCCAATATGGATTCCATATACTTAAACCGAGTTTTGACCTTGGTTGATCCACCTGATAGGATCAAGCTCCTAGAGCTTCGAGTAAATGGAAAGCGTTACAACCTTCTTGACGGTTGAAATGCAAAAGTCCATTTGGGTTGTGTTTACCATATCCTCATATTCTGACTATGAGATATGATAAATGAATATGAGAACTATCTTGTTCAATATGAGATTGAAAGAGACTGAAATAAGGTATTTCTATAAATCTCATATTCAGTGGGAGTATGCATAAGGTATGCAAATCCCTAAAGTCAATCTGTGGATTGATAAAGGCTTCTAGGATTAGACAATTCGATTCCATAGGATAGTCAAATCGTTTGACACAGATGGAAGTCGAATAAGTCTCAAAGTGTACATAGGAAAGTTAGTGATGTAAGAGTCAATTTTTGGTTCTTTAGAAAACGACATCCTTCTCATTAGGAATGTCAAGGACGACATGAAAGTTACCAATTCTTGTTTAAGAAACAATTTGACATGAAAGATCTTAGTGATTATCCTAAATTCTCGACATTCAGATCTATAGAAGATAGATCTAAGAGAATAAAAGGATTATCACAAAACGAGTACATAACCATAATACTAAAAGGAGTTTAGTAGGGACAATGGAACATCTCTTTTGAAGAGTATGTGTCCTAAGATAACTTTGAGAAAGTTAGAATGTCCAAAATCCCTTTAAGTGAAAGGGTGCATAATGTATGAAAAGTTATGTACTAAATTAGATATGGCGCAACACTAAGCGTAGTAGGCCGAATCTAATATGACCTCAGAGAAGGTCATTAGATCTCTGTAAAGGATGTCCTCAGAGTACTTGAGAAGAAATGAGGATATGTATTAGTTTACAGAGCCCAAAAGATCTTATTGTTAGAAGGATATTTGATGTAACCGTTCATCAAACATAGATAATTATGAAATCATTGAAAGGATACAACTTCTACCAGAATGGTAATGCAATGTGTTGGAAAGGGGTTCCAAGGACGGACATTGCAAAACTCAACTATCGTAGTTGAGAACTTAGCCGTATTATATAATACTAAGTTAAGTGTTTGGGTAAGAAACTCCATCTAACTTGTTAGATGAAGTTCCTAGCATGAAAACAACTCCTTGATCATATTGTATGATAAAAAGGATGGTTGCTCAAGTAAGAGAACCAAGACCTCACCAAGAGACTGAACACGTGATTACGAATCACATTATAAGGAAAAGGTGTTTCCTAAAAGATGTGTAAACAAGAGGGTCACATCAGCAGAGAATATAGCAGATCCACTTTGGAAACGCCCAAAGTCAATAGGGACTCTAAGTGCATCTTGAGAAGATGGGACTTAGAGTACCTAAATGGCTTTTACGGGCAAGTGGGAGATTGTTAGGAATAGTGCCCTAGAAAGCCGATTCGACATAATCTGCTTTGGGACTTTTCTTGTATCACAGACAATCTTTGAATAATATACGATTGATCATAGGCAAACACTTCTTTATATGCCAATACGTGTTTTGAGTGTTTCCATTATGTGTGCATGTATGAGAACTCCCCTAATCCTGATGACTTTAGGACTCTACCATTTAGGTGAAATGGTTCATGAAACGAGCCCTATATCACATAAGTCATGATTAGTAAAATACTCCAAGCCGATGAGTCCTACAGAGAGTGGGAGTGTCAACCTGACTCCTCTAAGGCTTGCTTGTGGGATCACGCCCTTAAGAAGGACCACCTTGTTTCATGGAGGTGTAAAGTGTATAGTTGATACGTGCGTGATACATGAGGGTGCTTACTTTAATAAGTAAGTTCACTGAGGTGCCCCGTGTTAGAACATTCCTAAATGGGAAAGGAAGTTTCTATTTCAGGAAATGGAAACTTCCAGATTAGGAAATATCTCACGAGTCATTGATGTGATTAACTGATCCTTAGACTTGAGGTTCCTTGTCACTTTATGAGTTAACTCAGTAGTCTTAGGTATAAGCTTTAAAGGGTGTCGCCTTAGACAACTGATTCAAGGCTTATGCTGGGACTGCACAAGTGATTCATGAAAGTGAATGAGAATCAAGATAGGACCTACACTTGCATTTGCAAGGTGATCTCTTATTGTGTAAGTCATTCATATGCCATATGGAGTCCTTGGCCAAGGCAGTAGATCAAGACATCAAGAAAAGGGTTTCTTGGATTGAGATCAAATGGATATGAAATGCACTTAGCTTTAAGACCGGATTATTAGGGTTCTGATTATTCCCTTGCCCTAGATCTTGGTTGAGAGATAGTAAGTAGGAGGATTGTATCTCACATGAATCAATGACTTAAAGGTTCTGTCGAATCCGAACATTCCAATTCAGCTAGGGGTTAAACACCTGTTGCTAGACTATGGTCGTTTAATCTGTGGACTGATTAATTAATTAGTGAATTAATTAATCAGGGTCACTGCTAATTGAATTGAGAACCTAGAGGGTCACACACAACAACTTGGTTACATGAGTTGAGGCTTTAAAATGATTAAACGAGTTAATCAAGCCAAGAGGGTTCCACACGTGTGAAACCACACGTGTGGCTCACGTGAGTGACACGTGTCATTGTGACACGTGTCACACACGTGTATAAATATATGTGTATATTTATTTATGTATTAAATAATTAATGTGATTAATTATTTAATAGACTTTGGTTTAATTTTGAATTAAAAAGAAAGTCTTATTTTGGAGAAAATAATCTAGTTAATTAATTACGAATTAATTAATTAGATAAAATAAGTTATTTATTTTAAATAAATAAAGTATAAAATTATCCAAAAATAGTTTGGATATTTTTAGTTCTCTTGAAAGTTGATTTGAATTAGAATTCAAAGTCAAAGTCAAATTACTTGATGATCAAGTAATAGGAGAGAGAGAGACCAAAATCCTAGCCCATAAAGGACTAGGAATTTTCGGTCCTCCCCTCTTATAAATAGGGGAGCTCGAGCTCCCCTTAGAGAAAATTGACAATTCTTTTGGTTCATGTGTTGAACACCTTTCTTTCTCCAAGATTAAATTAAACCCTAGGTTAAGCCTAAACACTAACTAGAGAACTAGCATCCTTACTAGTTAGATTGTGATCAAGTTGGTGGACTTTCTCTAGAGACTTCAAGTTAGAAGTTTGAAGATTCGAGCTTTACCAAAGGAGAGGGGATCAAGCCGCGAGAAGAGCGTTCTTGGGTGGCTTGAAACGCTTCAAGAAAGAATAAAAGAAAAGTAAGTTTTCTATCTTTACGAATTTGGATACACGATTGCGAGTTCAAGATCCTTTTGTTGGAAATTTTTTTTAAATTCCGCTGCTTTCTGATTCATGTTTTCCAACAAGCGCATAGGGCGGCTTTCACCGCCCCGCCCAGTCTACATCCGCGCGGGCATCGTCGGCAGGAGTCGCCGAACTTGGCGTGCATCCGCGCGCGTCATGCCTGGGCGAGCCTCGCCTGATGCCCGCACCGTCCCGCCACAGCCGCCTAGGAGCCCTTCTCGCGGCTCGCATACGTGAGCGGCTTTATCGGGCGGCGTGCGCAGCCATACGCGCGGCTAGGCACGCGCGCTTGCGGGAGCTTCCGCCATGCTGTTCCGGAAACCCTTGCGAGTTGTGAGCACGGTGCTGCCTGCTCGCGCGCTCCTTGTGCGCGCGCTTGTGGGCGGCGGCCGTGCGCCTCTCCTAGGCGATCCGGAACCTTGTTTTTCATTTCGTGTTTCGGGTTCGTTAAAATCCCGTTTTGTAAAATCTGGTTTTATTTTAAAATTGGATTTTAATTTTATAAAATTATTTATTTGAAATAATTATAAAATTTGGGATTTTATGAATTAAAATCAAGTTCTTATTTTTCGAGAAAATTACGAAAATCACTTTGAATGATTTATTTGACAAAATTTTAATTTTTGAATTAATTGTTGTTTTGTCATAATCCGGTGAATTCGATTTTGAATAAATTCGTGAATAATGAACTATATTCAAATTACTTAAGTTAATTGTAACTTGAAGTCAATGGAATTTTAAATTTAATTGGTAAATTTAAATTCAAGCGGAAGCATGCTAGTTTAGGTGATCATGGGTTAGTCTTATGTATCGTTTTAAATTCTGCACATGGATGATTTTAATTAGGGTCGAAGCCCCATAGTTGCCCGTTTTCAATTGGGGTTGGAGCCCTACTTAGGTGCGTACTGTTATGTATTTATTATGTGGCATTCCTTATTATTGTTTTTGGGTCGGGGTATGCCCCGTGTACTTGCCTATGGTCAATATGAAAATTGAACCATATTACTTTATGTAAAGAGAGTAGAACTTAAGAAGTGAGGTTTTTATTTTCATTTTGGAGATAAGCACCCATGGAATACGAAGGATCCACAAGAAGCACTTGAAGAACGGTGGTCATAAGAAGACCCCTCAAAATGTTTAGGAGGGTTTCTATTAATGTAATAGATAGAGTGTTTTTCCATTTAATTCTGTACCCCTATGTGATATGAACTGTCTTATGTGGCATGAATGTTAGAACTAGTGATTTTGGAGTGGCTCCCGAAATCACATATAAGATAGGATACCCATAATCATCTCATAATTAGTATCATGCTAGGACATGTTATCTGCTAATTGCTTCTATGATGCACTTTATGTGAAACTGCATTAAACAAGACAACTAAAATTTGGATAACATTATATGTTGGTGAGGTCATTCGAAAATCCCATTTAATATTGAGCTAAATTCGAATAAATAGGTATTTTATCACGGTAATAAAATTCCTAGCATTCCATCAATAGGATTTAGGACTTAATAAGTGAACCTAATTGCTGTCTCACGAGTCGTGGGGTTAATTAGTGGATCTTATTAACTCTTAGTTTCCTGATTAATCACTTTAAGTAATTAATATTTCTTGACCATTTTAGAATGGGCGATGTCTCACGAGTCGTGGGTCGTTCCGGACTAAGTTTGGTTGAGATCTTATGATTGATGGGTCTAGCTCAACACTGAAGTAGATAAGGATATCTCACGGGTCGTGGGTCCATAGTTGAAAGATCAGTGATGCAAAACATTACTAGGAATTCAATGAGAGATCGAATTGGTAAATAGTACCTACCTAAGATTCTTAGATCTTTGGATGTCTAACGAGTCGTGGGTCCAAAACTAAGATTGCTTGGGATCCTAGTACCCACTGAGAAAATAAGTTTTCTTCTAAAGTCGTTGGGATTTCTAGACTTTCTAAAAACAGTGGGAGAACATATTTCTAAAGACCTTGATAATATGTATAATCGTTATTATTCAGCATGCTCATGAATTCTCTATTTTTCCATTTAGGTTGTAGTTCTGTGATTCTCTACAAACTGAAATGGCAACCAAAAACCCTTTAGTATCCATCCTCGAATCAAACAAGTTGACGGCGCCCAATTACTCTGATTGACTTCGGAATCTAAAGATAGTTTTAGATTCTGAGAAGAGAAGATATGTTCTCTTCGAGGGAGAGCCTACCCCTGAAGGGGAAACTCCGACTCGGGCCGAAAGAGACGCGATTGCGAAATGGTCTGAAGATAATCTTCAAGTCCGTTGCCTCATGTTGGCCAACATGTCTCCGGACATGCAAAGGCAACACGAGCGTATGGAATACGCTTGGGAGATTTATGACCATCTCGAGCAATTGTACCGCCCCAAAGAGCGTGTTTTAAAGTACAACACCTCTAAGGAGCTCTTTCATCTCAGAATGAAAGAAGGTACAAGTGTCCACGAACATGGACTTAAGTTTCTTGCTTTGAACGAGAAGCTTACTTCCATGGAGATGCCTCTAAGCGAGGACCTCGCCGTGGACCTGTTGCTCGCATCGCTTCCACCATCATTCAATCCTTTCGTGCTACTTCAACATGAATCATGCTCATGCTACTGTCGTTGAGCTGATTAGTCAACTTGTGACTGCTGACGTTATGATAAAGAAGGATAACAAAGTAATGATGGTTACTTCCTCTTCTAGGCCTTCTAAAGGCAAAGGGAAGAAAGTTCCCAAGAAGAAGGGATCTCTTAAACCCGATGGAGGGGTTAAAAAGAGAAAGGCTAAGAAAAAAAGGGATCAGAGAGAGGACTTTTGCCACCACTGTGGCAAGAAAGGGCATTGGAAGAGGAACTGTCAAGAATATAAGGATACTCTAAAGAAAGGTGTGTTTATTGTTGAAGTAAATCTATCTATTGATTCTAATTCTTGGGTACTTGATACCGGCTATGGAGCTCATATTTGTAATGATGTACAGATGCTAAATGAGGTCCGGCAGCTTGAAGAAGGAGAATGTGTCTTGAAGGTTGGGAATGGATCAAACGTTCAAGCTCAAGCCATCGGGACGTGCAGATTAGATTTAGGTGTCTTTACTTTAGTCTTGAACAAAGTCCTTTATGTGCCTTCTATTATTCGTAATATCATTTCCATTCCAATATTAGATTGTAAAGGATACGAGACTTTCTCCAGAAATGGAAAATTTTTTCTTAAGAAGAATAAAGCTTCCGTTTTACTTGGTACATTGTCTAATGGACTTTATACAACTAAAGACACCAATATTTTGAATATACAACAATTAAACAAACGCAAAAGAGATGACAAGATCTCGGCTTCTTTATGGCACGCATGTTTAGGCCATGTTTCCAAAGATAGGATTGCTAAGTTAACCAATTTAGGATCATTCTATGATAATGAACTTAAAGAGTTAACTCATTGTGAATCATGTCTTAAAGGAAATATGGCTAAATCTCCCTTTAATGGTAAAGTGGAACATGCAACTAAAGTATTGGATTTAATCCATACTGATGTTTGTGGACCACTTAGTGTAAGTACTAGAAACAATCATCAGTATTTCATAACCTTCATAGACGACTTTAGTCGTTTTGGTTATATGTACTTAATGAAGTATAAATCCGAAGCCATTGAGAAATTCGTGGAATTTCAGAAGGAGGTTGAGAGCCAAACTGGTCACAAGATTAAGACACTTCGATCTGATCGAGGTGGCGAGTATCTAAGTGATGAATTCCTTAGTCATATCAGAGATAATGGAATTATCTCTCAGTGGACTCCTCTGGGAACTCCTCAATTAAATGGAGTTTCGGAAAGAAGGAACAGAACTCTACTTGATATGGTTCGTTCCATGATGAGTTTCACTGAATTGCCACCATCATTCTGGGGCTATGCCCTAGAATCAACAGTTAAGATTCTGAATCTTGTTCCCTCCAAATCTGTACCCAAAACCCCATATGAGATTTGGTTTGGCAAAATCCCTAATTATTCTTACTTAAGAATTTGGGGTTGTCCTGCTTACATGAAGAGGACAGTGGGAGATAAGCTTGAAGCTAGATCAAGCTTATGTAACTTCGTAGGATATCCTAAAGAGTCAATAGGATATTATTTCTACGATCCTCTTGAACAAAAGGTTTTTGTGTCAAGAAATGCCACTTTTCTTGAGGACTCGTTCCTTAAAGAAAAGAAAGGCAAGATCGCAGAACTCGAAGAGGTTCGAGACCAAGGTCCCACGCCTAGCTTGGAGAATAACGTCCTTATCCCTACCCAAGAGAGTGATACACGTAAAAATCCTCCTCAAATAAGATGTTCTGAACGCATTCCTAGACAACCATAGAGATGGTATGGTTTTCTCCACCAAACATCTCAAATGGATAATGATCCATTAACTTATGAGGAGGCACTGTTAGATACGGACTCTGAACAGTGGAAAGAAGCAATGAAATCCGAAATGGATTCCATCGGACTCTGAACAGTGGAAAGAAGCAATGAAATCCGAAATGGATTCCATGTACTCTAACCAAGTTTGGACCTTGGTTGATCCACCTGATGGGATCAGGCCCATAGGCTGTAAATGGATATATAAGTGCAAGCTTGGAGTAGATGGAAGCGTGGCAGCCTTGAAAGCAAGATTATTTGCTAAGGGTTTTACTCAAAGACCAGGTGTAGACTTTGATGAAACCTTCTCCCCAGTTGCAATACAAAAATCTATTAGGATCTTGCTTGCCATTACTGCATATCATGACTATGAGATATGGCAAATGGATGTGAAAACTGTCTTTCTCAATGGAGACATTGATAAAGACATTTACATAGAGCAACCCATGGGTTACACATTCATTGGGAGCAAGCAAAAGGTTTGCAAGCTTCAACGTTCAATCAACGGATTGAAACAAGCTTCTAGGAACTGGAACATTTGATTTGATGAAGTAGTTAAATCGTTTGGCTTTATTCAAAATCCGAATGAGTCCTGCGTGTACAAGAAAGAATTGGAAACCTCGGTTCAATTTCTGATACTTTATGTAGATGACATCCTCCTCATCGGGAATGCGAAGGATGACATGAAAGTAACAAAGTCTTGGTTATCGAACCAATTTGAGATGAAGGGTCTTGGTGATGTATCCTACATTCTCGGTATAAAGATCTATCGGGATAGATCTAAGAGATTGTTAGGATTATCACAGTCGGTTTACATAGACAAAGTACTAAAGAGATTTAGTATGGAAGAATTCAAATGTGGAAAACTTCCAATGGGCCCGGGAACAGTTCTTTCGAAGAAGCTGTGTCCCAAGACTGAACTTGAAAAGTCCAGGATGTCTAAAATTCCTTATGCATCAGCTATAGGAAGCATAATGTATGCGATGCTATATACTCGACCGGATGTGGCTTATGTACTTAACGTGACTAGCCGATTCCAATCTGACCCTGGAGAAGGTCACTGGACTGCTGTGAAGAACATCCTTAAGTACTTACAAAGAACTAAGGATTTGTTCTTGATTTACGGAGGCCAGCAAGATCTTATCATTAGAGGATACTGTGATGCAAGCTTTGCATCAGACATGGATGACTTTAAATCCATGTCAGGATACATATTCTGCCTGAACGGCGGAGCAGTGAGTTGGAAAAGTTCCAAGCAAGCGACCACTGCAGATTCGACCACTGAGGCCGAATACTTAGCTGCAAATGATGCAGCTAAGGAAGGTGTTTGGGTAAGAAACTTCATCCACGAGCTGGGTGTAGTTTCTAGCATTAAAGACCCCGTTACAGTGTTTTGTGACAACACCGGGACGGTTGCTCAAGCAAGAGAACCAAGATCTCACCAAAGGACCAAACACATTTTGAGGAAGTATCACTTAATCCGTGATATCATCAAGAGAGGAGATGTGCAAATTGAAAGGGTCACATCGGCAGAGAACATGGCAGATCCACGTACTAAAGCCCTTAGTCAACAGGCTTTCGAAGGACATCTTCAGAAGATGGGTCTTAGATTAACTCCTGAATGGCTTTGACGGGCAAGTGGGAGATTGTTAGGAATAGTGCCATTAAAGCTGCTTTTGGCTTTACTATTTCCTTGTAATATTACAAACAGTCTTTGAACAATAAACGAGATGATTTTGTTCATAGGCAATCACTTCTTTATGTGCTTATTTATGTCTGTTTGGGTTGACTGTGTTTTTGCATGTATTGAACTCCCCTAATCCGATGAGGCCGTTAAGAACTTTGTCGTTATGGGAACGACACATGAAATAAATTCTTAACTCCATAGGCGAGGATTAGAAATTTCTCCAAGTCGAGAGTCCGACAGACAGTGGGAGTGTCGACCTTGACTCTGCTGAGACTTGCTTGTGTGATTATGCCCTTTTGAAGGATCACTCAGTTTCATGGAGTGATAAGTGCATACGATGATGCGTTCATAATATAAGTGGGTGAATGTTACAAGAACTTCATCACTGAGATGTCCCGCGTGAGAACATTCCTAAATGGGAAAGGAAGTCTCCTAGAAACTTCCAGATTAAAAAAAATCTCACAGGTCAATAACGTGATTCATTAATCCTTAGACTTGAGATTCTGTAATGTCTCATATGAGTGAACCCTGTAATCTTTGATATAGGCTCAAAAGGGGTTCGACATACTGACACCTGAACCACGGCCAATGTTGGGATCACACAAGTGGCATATGAAGAATTAGTAGAATCAACAAAGGACTTACACTTGTTGCAAGAACAAGAATGATCTCTTACTGATTGAGTTGTTCGTAGTCCATTAAACTTAAACCCTTGGCCAAGGTGGATAAAAGATCAAGACATCAAGAAAATGGGGTTTTCTTGGATTGAGGTCTAAATGGATATGAAACGAACTTAACTTTAAAGATCAAGAATATTTAGGCTCTAAGAATATTTCCATGCCTTAGTTCTTGATTGAGAGATGGAGTTGTAGGAGAATCGTATTTCACTGTATGTTATTGATTGAAAGGTTCTTCGATTTATTTCGTTATTCGGCTAGGGGTCACACATCCATTGCTAGATTACGATAGTGTGATCTGTGAAATGATTAATTAATTAGTGAATTAATTAATTACTGTCACTGCTAATGGAATAATGAACCTAAAGGGTCACACACAAATGCCACGACACGAGGGTTATGGTAGGATGTTAATATGATTAACGAAGAATCAAATTGTTGATCGAAACGGAGCAAGGATGGCGTGAGTAGCTGCCACGTGTCACGCACACGTGGCACGTACATGTCTCCGAACGTGTAATTTTATTACACGTGAATTATTTTCTAGAATTAATTAATTAAATTGTAATTAATTAATTTAAGTCTTTTAATTAATTTTGAATTAATTGTTAAGATTTTATTTCTCAAGCTTAACCCAATAAATAATTAATTGAGAATTAATTAATTTATTGAATTTTGACTTTTAGCTTTAGGAAAGTTGAAAAGTCTAACTTCCTATTATAGGAGAGAGAAAGTTGATTCTTGCAAGACTTGGAGAATAAGTTGAGACCTTATTATTCCAATTAAATTAAATAATTAAATGACTTAATTAGTGAGCAAGAAAACAATCCAATTGGGTCTTGGAAACCCTAATAGGATCGAACCACCTAGTATAAGTACTAGGGGTGGTGCTTCTCTTATTCTTTAGACCAACACTCACTAAGTGCTAAGTTTTTGAGAAAAATAAAATAAAAGTTTTCAAAGCAAAACTCTAGCCATTAACACAAGTTATAGAACTAGCATTCTCACTTGCTTAATCGTGTTCTAGGACTGGTGTGGATACGCTTTGGAGGATCACTGCTTTGGGATCTATCGAGAACCGTTCGAGGGACATTCCGCTTTAAGGGTGCTCAGTAGGCGGTACTGACATCACTAGAAAGCTTCATTCTACGTAAGTTTCTAAACACCCTGTGATACGATACGAGAATTGCAAGTCCATGATCAATCTTTTGGAAAAATTTTAAATCCCCCTGCGTTTCTGTTTCGTGTTTTCCAACAGACCGATACCGAATCGAATACCGAATTTTTGAAAAACCTTATACCGAATCTACTTTTCGGTTCGGTATTCGTTACGTACCGAATTTTCGATATCGATTGGCAATACCGAACTCTGCACACCCCTACCCGGCATGAAAGATAAATATAACACGACACAATAATAAAATATTTTTAAAAATGCTCGTATATATATATATATATATATATATATACATACTATTATATTAAGCGTAAGAGCCGATTGTGGTGTCATGGACTCTTCGTCTCTTTCTTTCTCTTTTCTTTTCTATTTATTTATTTGTTTTATTTCATAACTCCCACATCATCTTAACTTCTTCTTTTTTTCTCATCACTTCAACTTTTTTTATTTTTTATAATATAACTTTTTATCTCTTTTTACTTATATTTTTTATTTTTAATATGATACTATCTTATGAAATTTATTTATGGTAATTTAGTTATTAGATTAAAAATAATTATAAAATATATATTCATAAAAAATTTATTTTAATATATTTAAATACTAATAATTTTTTATTGACACATGCATCGAATGTGGAGAGTTACTAGTATATATATAAGTGTGAAGGCCCAAAGATCAAAAAATTCTGTGAAGTGTGAGGTGTGAAGAAGTGGCCCGTGAATGAAGGATGGTAATAATAATAATAGTATTAATAATTTTAAAAAAAATAAGAGGGTTGGGGGGCTGGGCAGGACCCAGGCCCAGACCCAATAGAAATGAGTCTATTTTTTACCCATTTTTCAGCCCTAAATGGGGATTTAATGGGCTTGGGTAGGGCCTAGCCCCAGCCTTAATTAATGGGCAAATATTGGGTCTGGTTCTGGATCTGGGGAATCCCTACCCATTTACAAGCCTAAATGGAACTATGAAACTAACGGTGCTTTATATTTTACCAAATATCTTCCGAACAATATTTCAAATAGCCCTCACGACGCCATGACAGAGTTGTGATCGTTTGTTGCCAGATTGGTGTTATGTTGACACCTCCCGCTGCTCGCGGCATTGGGCACCTCTTAAAAAAGTCAATGGAAGATCCGATCAAGTCAGGGTTGTGTTGTTATCCATGGCTGTAAGAGTTTGATGCTTTGCATTTATAGAGGGATAGGATATTATGGCTTAAGTATTCTTGCTGACATGTTTTATTTATATTATTATATTAAGTGAAAGATTGATATGGTGTTATGAATATTTTTTTTCTTTTTTTTTTTTTGAAAAGAATTCTATTTTGATAGTTTTCTGCTTTTATTTATTTATTTATTCATAAAAAATTATAATTATATTAAAAATAATTATAAATTAAGTAATAACATAAAGATTTTAATTTAATATATTTTTTTTATACACACATCGAGCGAGTAGGTCACTAATTTTTTTCCGGATGTTTGGTTGATTAATTGATGAAGGGGGTGGGTCTTATTAACTGGTTTTCGGTCTTAAAAAAATAAATAATAAATAAAAAACTCTTATAATGTATGTGCCTTAAGTAATTCCATATTAACTTGTTTTGGGCTGACCAACAGTGATTGGTGCAATTGGTTAATTGGTTTATTTTTTAAGACAAGGTTCTGGGGTTCGAATCCGTTTGGGTGTGAAGGTGTTAAAAAAAAAAAAAAATTGTTTTGGGCTGTAATAAACTATCCTACCGCTGCTTAATGGGCCGGAATTTTACCTTAGATCCTTTATATATCCGAATTAAATTTAATTTGTTGTATTTTCGATTAATAGACTCAAATGTTCCATTGGCAATCAAGTTGGGTCTTGTTTCGAAGCCTGCGTTTTAGGAAATTCTCGACTCAGCTAACATCCATAATCAATGAGAAAGCCGCCCAATCACGGGCTCAACAGTCGGTCTCCAAACAGCTTGGGATGAGGTGCAGTCAGGCAAGATATGCACTATGTCTTCGCGTCCTCCACTACACTTCCTACACAGATCGTCATTGCTAAAATGTCTATCCTTTCTTAAAGCATGGCGCATCAGACTATTATATTTGATAAACCACAAAAACTTTTGAACTTAGTGAGGAAACTATTTCTCAAAATCAACTCCAAGAAATATTATTCAACTCATCGTTTTGCCCGTTGCCCACTCGCCTTTTGATCTTGTGTAAGGGAAAATTCCAACTCAAACCTGCCTCGTTCGAACTCAACCAATTAAAAGGATAAATATATTGCACTTAGTATTTGATCTGTCATTCTATCTAAATTTTCCACAAAAACACTCACCACCTCATTATAATAATTTAGCCGATAGGCTCAGTGTGTAACCTCTAGGAATTGCTCAAGTAAAGTTACCTTCCTATTTTCTTTTAATTCAACCAATCAATTGGACCACATACAAGCCGGACTTTTATCTGAATATATCCAAATTAAATTCAATTTTTTATCTTTTCAAGATTAATTAAATATTTGGCTAAGATAGTGCGTACTCTTTTTTTAATAATATGAGATTATTATACATCTTTAACGTGCACAAAAACATTATTATAAAAAGAACTAGGCTTTCATATATTAATTAATATTCAATATTCTTTATTAGCTAGCATACATCTTTTAGACTTTCGCGATGATTGAGTGTTTTTTCAATTCACACAAATACTAGAAATTAAGACAATAAGTTTGTAAATTGATACAACAAACAAGATTGTATAATTAAGTGTTCAACCAATTCCTATACAGGGTGTGGGATAATTCTTCCAACCTTCAACTTGAACAATCACGAATAACTCGTCAGCAAACATGTCGAGAGGTCCCTTGTCATAAACCTTCCGACGATTATAAGTAGAGTAAAATAAATTTCCGTTCAAATTCGATACATAATAAATAATTAAAAAGTCAAATTTAGGCATCAAGTGAATTCTTTCAAAACAACCAAGTATAATTAAATGTTGTTGTTATTATTTTTTTTTTTTTTTTTTTGAACAATATTAATGAAATAAGTTTAAAATTTTTGTTTCATTCCTAACTTTATTACTTAGTGTATAAATTATAGCAATGCTATAATAAAGTCATTTCGTTCCTTTGATCATTTCATTACAAAGTTCATTTATTTCCTAACTCATTCCATATTTTCATTCATGCATACCAATCATGTCGTTAATGCATCAACTGGACCATATATGGGCTTGACTGATCCCATTTTAAAGTGTATTGGGCTGAATAAACCCTATAATGTTTAATCCCAATCTGTCTGATTTAAATTCTACTTTTTTGTCTTTTCCTATGATTAATTTAGAATATTTGATTAATATAGTGGGTAATTAGTTTAACAATTAAAGATTATCTATAAAGCGGATTTTTTTTTTTTTTGGTTCCAACACTTTTCTAAAATATTACTTTAAAATTAAATATGCGTACATGAACCAATATTACTTTAAAATTAAAACTGTTCAATTCAATAATTAATATTTATTACTAATGTATCGATTTTAGGCAGCAAGTGAAGTTTGTGATAAGACAAAGTAACGCATAAAGTATAACACAAGGAGCAAAATGGATATCACTTACAGGGCCATAGCAGATAAAGAAATAAACAGCTTTTATTGAGCTGCATAACTAGAAATGCGACGAGAAGAAGAAGTTTCAAACATTTTTTATCCTTTTTTAGATACATCCAAACGCCAAAGCACACATAAAAGAAATTAACAACGATATTAATTTAATCTAATACGCCCTGCGGTGGTGGACTGGTGACATCCCTGCCGGTTATGGAAGTGGGCCAATTGGGGGATTGGATTGTGGCGGCGGCGGTGGTGGTTCCGGAACTGCAAACCCATATCCGACCTCATTTTGATATGAATTTTGAGATGAAACTATTATGAAAAGCCCAAATAAAAGAATTAATATCACTGCTACTTTCATTCTTTTTGGAGATTATAATATTAGATATATGAGGATATAAGGACAAGCCTTAGTTTGTGAGAGGTTCTAATTTATACAAGGGATTTTGGACTAAGTCCTACAAATTAAATACCGAAGAGATAATACACCTACCACTTTGACTCCTACTGCAGTCACGTGACGTAACACTTAAGACCCAAAAAATTTCATTTTTTCTAAGTCAATATTTCATATAGAAAAGATAACAAAATAATATCACCAATTGATATAATTTAATTAATAATTCGGACACTATGTTAATTTAATAAAATATTTCGACATTTGATAAAGCATTTCGACATCCGAATAATGATTCTTAGTATTTACACTTGGATGACTCGTTTATTTTTGTATATGAGAGGTCTCAATAACAATCTTACAATCTAACTGATCGATTTATAAAAAAAAAAAACACAAATATTTTAAGTTTGAGTCCTAAGAACTAATCAAATATATCGCACTCAGGTCTTTCAAAATACAATTAACATTTGTAGGAAAATTTTATTTTTAATTAGTCAATTTAAATTCAAACAAATGAGCTATAAAATTATATATTTTTCCAACTTTTATTAGTTATGCTCAAAAGTCAAAAGGATGAGATACATTCCAATCTTGATTAATTATTGCCCAAAAGCATGGCTCCCATTTCAAAGTCATCACTCTCCACTACTACGAGAATTTTCTACGCGGGTGGCTAGTTCCGGCCTTCCGGGGGGGGGGGGGGGGGGGAATTTTTGCATGCACTAGGTGTGGATCCCGATATATACACCCTTCAATTTTTAAATATAAAAAAATCAAATAAAAAAAAAAAAATTTACATTAAAAAATTGGAGGGCGCATGAATCGGAGCCCGCACCCAGTGCATGCAAGAATTTTCCCTAGTTCCGCCAATAACTAAATTGTCAAGATGAAAGGAAAGCCAACAAAAGCAAGTCCAAATAAATAAACATTTTTATAACAGAAAAAATTCATATTCACCCTTATATTTTTAATATAAATTCAAAATAATTTTTATATTTTTAATTTATTTTAAATTTATCCTTTAAATTATTTTTTATCACAATTTTATTTCAAAGTTTATAAATAAATTAAAATACTCTTAAATTTAAATTTATTATTTAACTACAAAGATAATCTAATTATTCATCTTGCATTTTTTTTTTCAAACCATAAAAGAAATAAAAACTATAAATTATTTATTTTAATTGTGATTAACTCCATTAGATCCCAAAATAATAAAAATATTAATACATAAACTAAAGTTATACACAATTATCAAAGCCATATATTTATCAAATTAAAATAAATTATTTAAGTTTAAGATGTTCGATTCATACATGTATATATATTATTCATGGAGAAATTTAAAATCAGTAGCAAAAGTAATTCAATATATTGAATAAATTGAGTATAATTACAAATTAAAACACATTAAATTTATAACCGATAAAAAAATTTAAAAAAATTATTCAATTATTAAAGTAAAATCAACTTGTGTGACCGTGTGAGATCATTTCTTCCTGCCTACAACCTAAACAATCACGAATAACTCATTATCGTCGTAAACTCTCAGCACTCTAAGTACAAATTATAATTGGAGTAACATGTATTTACGTTAAATTCAATAGTTAATAAATAATTAACGAGTCAAATTTAGGCGCAGCTAATGTAGTTTTTCAAAAAAAAGTTAAAAAAATACAAGGAATGAAGTGTTCTATGAAGTATAACACAAGGAGCAAAATGTATTAGCAAATAAATAAATAAACAGCTTTTTATTGAATAACATAACAAGGACTGGGATGGGATGATTCGAGGTTTGAGACCGTTTTCATCCTTTTATGAAAACATCGAAACCACAACGTACAAGTAAAAAATTGGTATGGTTTATTACTTTCATTTATGTTAACGCCATTAAAATTTAATATCGTAACTACTTTGAAATTATTTGTATGAAAGAATATAAATCTTAAGGAGCTTCTTCTCAAACTTTAAAAAGAATTCATATTTTCACCATGTATCAGAAGGAGTTCGCAATTACAGTATAACCTCGATAAATTAATACTGTTGGGACCATCAAATTTTATTAATTTAGCGAGGTATTAATTAATCGTATAAATTAATAATTATTAATTTATAAATTATATACTTTTTGGGTCCATACTATGAATGTACCTAGGTGTACGTGAAACCTAATTTGTACATTGACTATTAATTATGCATACTTAACCAAATTCATGTATTTTTGCTGATACATTTTCAATATTCTATGTATATCTTAATAAAATATATAAATCTACTTAGTTATTAATGTAGTTACATGTACCTACTGTTTACACAAATTTTCGTCGATCTGCAATAAATGGTTACAAAACACGAAAATAAGGAAAAACAATAATATTTGATTTAAATTGAATAGTGTTCCAATATCTGAAATTCCTCTGATTCTTCGGAATAGATTTATCCGAGGGCTTGATGCTTATTCCCGGATTGAGTGTAGAGTTTGGTTGAATCGACGGCGGAATGGCAAGGCTCGAACTTGAGAGCTTGAATGCTTGAATTCCTTCGATTCCTTAGTGCTTGAGGACTTGAGAATTTTGTCCTTTGAATCTTCTTGTTGCTTGTTTGTTCTTTTCGCTTATGTTTTGTGCTTGTACTTCTGGTCGATTTTCGGACTTTAGAACCTTATTTATAGGCCTTCATTTGTCCTATTGGGCTTCGTGGACTTGGGCCGGCATTTAAAGACCACTTTATAATTAGTGGGCTTTTAATTTATTTAATGGATAATTTAATTAATCCATTAATTCAAAACAATAAGAATATAGTTTCACAATTCTTATTTTGAATTAAACATGCAAGCCCAAATTTCTTATGGGCTTAAAATTAGTAATTAACAACCAATTTTATTGGGTCATTAATTAATAATTTTATTTTAATTTTTCGACGTCAACAGATGCCCCCACTTCAAGATCCGAGGAGAACGAGTCGAAGTTCGTGAGGCCGGGCTTGAAGTATTTCACCTTCATTTTTTATTTTTTATTTTTTATTTTTTTGAATTTCTTGTGGCCGATCGGCTTGATCCATGCGTGAGGAAACATTTGAATTGGACCCCAGCAAAAACCAAATCATCAATTTCATATTGTGGACCATAAATAAGGCCCAAGTGTCCTTCACAACCTTTTTTGGTTGATTGCACAGGAGCAGAGGAGCTGCCACAATTTGTTCATTTGTTTGGGCTACGAATGAGCCCGTTTACCCTTTTTTTTTTTTTTTTTTGAAATAAGCCCAATCAAAGGCTTCAACCTTCATCACTCTCACACATCAAACTAACGGGTAGCAGATGGCGAATTTCAGCGGCGGAGGAACAGGCCTTCTTTCCTTATTTCTTCTTACCCCCTTTTTTTTTAATAATTTTGCTTTTGATTTTCTAGCAATCCGGTTGCCTTATCAATCAAAGGAAAATATGGAAGACTTGTGCAGCAGCGGGGATTTTTTTTGGTCATCTCTTTCCATTTCTTCAATCCTGGTATCTATGGCAACAACATCAATTCTCCTTTTGATTGTACAGGATCACGGCCCAGAGAATCAAAATTTTACAAGGAAATTCCCTTCATTTTCTATTTCTTTGTCCCCAAGTTTGTTTATCCAGCAGCAGCAAATCGATTTACGAGGAGAAAAGAAATTCTCTTTCCTTCTCCAGCAACTTCGTCATCCACGGATTCTACGGCATCAATCAGTCAATTCCTTTGTTCTGCGAGACCAAAAAAAATTGTCTTTTATATCGTTACGCCTTCTTGGATAGTGATTCTCAATTTGAGGGCAAAGAGGAAAACAGAGCATCACTTCAGACGAGCAGTGCCCAGCTTTAGGATAAAAAGAAGGAATCGGAACATCACTCAATCCCGTCGGTCAACCTTTCGCTGCTTTCTCGTCTTCATCTCGGTACGCAAAATTTCTGTGCTATCCCGTTGCGACTGAACGAGAGAGAATATCTCTGTTTTCTTGGTAGGAAGCATTTTGGCAAAAGGTGAGTGTATGCGGTCATTGGAATCAAAGGCACTTTGAGGGAACATTTTGCTCGGACATCCCTGATGACTGCCAGTGCCGAGAGGATATTTTTTATTTCTTTCTTTTCTGCTTCGAATCATCCTTCCTTGCAACAGAAGCAAATCTGCTATCAGCTTCATTTATTTAACTTTCGGTTTTATTTTCACAGGTTTAGGGATATCTCTGCAGTCTCCAGCAACTCACTTGGACAAAACAGTTGGAACTCTTTTGATTCATTGGGACAATCTCACTTGGAATTTAAGGACATCTCGACAGCCTCCAGCCACTCACTTTGGAATCACGATTGGAGCCCTTTTCATTTATTAGAACTGAAGCTCTCACTCTGGACATAAAAGAGTTCTCAATCCCAGCGACCTTTTTTTTTTTTTTTGGATCACAATTGAACTTGGAACCCTTTTACTTACTGGAACTAAGCTCGATATTTGGAACCGCACTTGGCACTTTTTTTTCGTTTATTGAAGCCAAAACTCGACGGTGAGCCAATTCGTAAAGGGAGTTTCCTTCAAGTTTGACATGGGAGCAATATAAAATTTTTTAAAATTTTTTTGTTTTGTTTGACTTGTTCCAATTTGTATCATTATGCTTGTAGGAGTAATTTGGTTAACTTGATGCTTTCAGGTAACGTTTTTTGCATGGACATTGAAGACCACTTGGAACCCTACCCACACATTCTTATTCGATAGCGTGAGGACACTCTCAAAATCCCGGGCACTAAACTACCGCTCCATCAACCGGCCACAAGCATCCACCATTCTAGGACACGTTCATCTGATAAATCCACATGTCTCACAGAATGGACTACCGAGAATACTATGGACACCATCGATTCATACTCTGGCGCCACTTCTAACTCCCGAGTCCTCCTGCTGAAATCTTCACTCCACCCGGGACAAGACACAGAGTTTCAACTCCCAAACTTCCGTCTCAACCACAAGAGCCACTTATGGAGGCCTCCGCCCTCCAAACTTGGTGAAGTATCCTTCCACGATGGTTACTGGGAATGGACTGAGGATATACTAGGTCACTATGTCGGCACCCTTGATCAGGCCAGAATCTATAACGCCGTCCATGCCTCCCTTTTTACGTACGTATGTGATAGGAACATTCTCCAAGCTTTCATGGAACTATGGTGCCCCTCCACCAACAGTCTGCATACCCCTTGTGGGGAATTTTCGATTTCTTTATGGGATATTCGAGGACATTGCGGATTACCTATACGAGGAGACTTTTATGATGAGTCTGTCCCTTCTGCTAAAGAGTTGCTCGGCGATGGTCGTATGTTATCTATACCACAGAGTTGCAGACACCTGCTCCTGGCTTATCACAATCTCCCTAAGGATTCGCATGGCGTGTTCATTTCCGATTGGGTTAATTTCTGGTTCAAAGGGCCGATCCGCTATGCCGAACCCCCATCACGTACTCCCAAGAAGAGGACTACGCCACCTACGCGCACTCATAACCCGTCCGGACGGATCGATGCCCCTCCTCCACTTCGCAACAAGGAATTTCCTGACCCTTTTTTTATGTTAGAGATTGAGGAGGATGCTATGAAGGAGACTTATCTGGCTGCTTTTATAGCCTGTTGGTTGTGTAAGTTTGTTCTTTCTCATCACCGAGCTGACAAGGTCAGGGCTTCTGTTTTCAGGGTTTTGAGCATGATGGCACGTGGGACATGCTTTTCCTTGGCCATTCCGGTATTAGCCAGTATCTACCGTGGACTGCGAGACATATCCTCTTCCAAGAGCTTGAGTCAATCAACCGCGATCTTTCCGATTCACTTTCTTTACAGCTGGATAGGCCACTATCTTGACACCTATTTTCCCCCCATACAGGAACCGGGCAGTGCTAAAATGGAGACATACTCAGGAGAAAATATGGCTAAATCTTTTGACCTCGAAGGAGCACGCGGGCTATTCTCGAAGATTGGTCCATCCCCACTTCCAAATTTACGGATATGTGATCTGGCTCTGGTTATAGATGATTCGACCACTTTCGGCGCCTTCAAGGATATCATTTTGGGTATCAGATCTAGCTACTTGACTTTTTGAAGCGGGCCAGACTACATTGTTGAAGCTTACAGCCCCCATCGTTTCAGCCGACAATTTTGTTTTTGTCAGGACATTCCGGGTATGCTGAAGGAAGAGATCCTCTCATGTGAGCTGAACGAGTTGGTTCGCTTTTGGAGATCTTCTACCTTGCTTGGGACAGACTCCAAATTCATTATTCCGAGTGATTTATCTTCATCTCGATTGGTCACTAGGGCATATGCTGGTTGGTGGGCAAAGTGTTGGAAAACCTCAACTGGAAAGGGCACGAAGATTATCCTCAAACTTGGTCAGACTTCGAAGGCCACAACTGGGAGCTCTAAGGATAATCAGAAATAGCCACCACCTCAAGGTCCACTCCCCGAAGCTGATCGTGCTATTATTCCAACAGAGGCAGCCTCCAAGAAGCGGCAGCGTTCAGTGAATGCTCTGGCTGTTGAGCCCTTATCTACCCTTGCCCCCGGTGAAAGACGCGAGGTCATTTCTGCACTTTCCCTCTCGAGTGACAGGGCCAGTGATCAACTACAACGCGATGGAGGAACTAAGGTTTCTGACTTAGATGATATTAATATCGATTCCTCCTTTTTTGAGTACGTTCCGAGTTCTAGCATGCCTTTAGAAGATCTTGCTCAATATGTAAAAAAAAAAAAGATTACAGTATTGTTTCCTGCATTCTTCTACTTGTTTGATATTGTGTTTTAATACCCCCTCCCCTTTTTTTTCTCATTCTCAGCTTGGGAGCCTTGAGCGAGAGGTTCACACCCTTTCCGAATGAAGCACAGATTCGGTCAATGGAGCTAGCCGCTTCAATTTGCCTGCCGCAATCGAGGCTCCTCCTCTGGAAGGTATGATTATTTATCGAAGAAAATTTATGATCCCTTGCTTTTTTTTTTTTTTTGAAAGCAATATTTCGTAATATTGCAGTCGCAAGACCTGACATCGAGCAGAATATGGCTAAGAGGCCTAAGCTGATATCTATAATTCCACCTCCAGTTGAAGCATCAGAGTTTTGTGGCAGAGTGGTTAAGTTCAATGCTCAACAGATGATGCTTGCTTATTTCTGGGGGCAAATACGAGATAAGGCTGTGAACGCGACTCCGGAGAAAATCCTGGCCAGGAAGCCCGACTTTGATTTTTTGGTTAAGGAGATGGGGGTCTTCATGGACACCTCTTCGTTGGTCAGTCGATTACAATTCCTATTTGATGCTGCTTCCCAATATGTGAAGGTCAAGACGGAGTCTGGCCAAATGCCCACGCAAGAGGCGCATGAGAGGTCACTTTCAATTGCAAGACAGAGTCTTTTGGAGATTGAAAGTAAAGAAGTCGAGCACACCAACGAGATGACCCGTCTCAAGGATGAAGCGCTCAAATTGGCCATCCAAAGAGAAGAGTTAGAGAAGCAAGTTGCTGGGTTACGTGTTAAGGAAGAACTTGCTAACTCCTCACTTCGAGCCTTTGAAGAGGATTTGTCTGCACTTCAGAAAGTTGTGAGCGAGAAACGGGGACAAGTTTCTCAACTTGAGAGCGCACCGGTCATGTCTGATAAAGAAATTGAGGACTTGAAGAGGATGGAAGAGCACATCACCGAATCCCAACAAGACTTAGCTAGTTTTGATCCATTTGCTTGATCACATTATCATTTTGACATTTGTTAGTTTCTTTATCCCGTTTGTTTTCTTGAATGTTTGAGAACCTATTTTTGGTGGAATAAAGTTGTGAACTCTTTTTGTCCTCAATTGTTTGTTTCTGCATTTGTTTCCATCTTTTTTTATGTTTGGTGCACAATACGAATTTATGTCGAATGTTCCAAACGCCAAGATTTCACGCACTTGTCTAAAATTCGAACATAGCAAGTAGATATGAAGGTGGTAAGACCCATCCCCCTTTTTTTTTTTTAAAGCACTTGTTCGCCAAGTTCACCTTGATTTTGGTTCCGAATGGCTTCAATGCATGCCCCAGTGTTGGAATTCCATGAACATGTTGAAAATCATAACCGATTTAAGAGGTTCTAAGGACAAACTCAAATTTGTTTAAAGATTTGACTGAACTTGAAAATTTAAATTTCAAGTTGCCTACGTACCCCTGCGAAGAGGATCAAGTCATAACGTAGTTCAGGAAACATAACATTGTTTTGGGGGGGTGCCGTACACAGTTTATACTCTTGCGGGCCAGGAGTATCCAAAGTTTAACCACCCTGGACGAGGTGGGACATTTCTGCATTTTAGCCACATGAAATATCGTCAGTGGAGCAGATTAGCAGTTTAACCACGTGCACTACAATTGGTGGTTGCCGTACGCATTTTATACTCATGCGGGCCAAGAGTGACAAGCAGTTTAGGCTCTTGCGTCATGGAGCAAACCTCTCACGAGTAGTATCTCTTTAGGAACTTGCCATTTATTGGGCCGATACGCAAACCATCTTTGTCAACCAACTTGTAGGCTCCGATTGTGTATACTTCTTTCACGACATAGGGGACATCCCACTTTGACAAGAATTTGTTTCCCATCCGTTGGGTGATGGTGATAGGTCTTTGTACCGCTAACACTAGGTCTCCAACTTGAAATGCTCGAGGGCGCACCTTTTTATTGAAAGCTCTTGTCATGCGGGCTTGGTAGCACTCAAGCTGCTGCTGAGCTTCAAGTCTTCTTTCATCTAAAGCTTCCAATTCCTCAAGTCTGAGGCGAGCGTTATCCTCAGCGGTAAGTCCTTCCTGGATAGCGATACGCAAGGAAGGTATTTGGCTTTCCAGCGGGAGCACGACTTCGACTCCATACACCAGTGAATAAGGGGTTGCTTGAGTAGCTGTCCGGTGTGTTGTCCTGTATGCCCAGAGTGCTTCCCCAACTTTTTCGTGCCAATCCCTTTTTGATTTTGAGACTATCTTTTTCAAAAGGTTGCACAGGGTCTTGTTAAACGCCTCCGCCAAACCGTTCGCCGCGGCATTGTACATTGAAGAGTTGGGTTGTTTGAAGCCAAATTGTGCACACAGCTTATCCATCAGCTTATTGTAGAATGGTTTTCCATTGTCAGTTACGATGCATCGCGGTACACCATACCTGAAGATAAGGTTGATACGAATGAATTCGACCACCGTCTCTTTTTTCACTTCCTTTAGGGGAGCTGCTTCTGCCCATTTGGAGAAGTAGTCTGTGGCTGCCAGAATGTACATGTGACCAGCCGAGGATTTGGGACTTATGGGCCTCACAACATCTAGACCCCACGAATCGAATGGCCAAGAGGCGATAGCGGGATGAAGGGGTTCCGGAGGTTGGTGTATGAAATTGGCATGTATTTGGCAGGCTTCGCACCGTCTCGCATACTCAAGGCAATCTTTCACCATTGTTGGCCAGTAGTAGCCCATCCGTTTGATTCGAAAATGCAGCTTTGGGCCAGATTGGTGAGCTCCGCATACTCCGGAATGCGCTTCTTTCATGGCCTCGACAGTTTCCTCACCGTTCAAGCATCTTTGGTAGTTACCTTCTAGGGATCGTCGATATAGTGTATCCTTGCATAGGACATAGCTTGGTGCTCTTCTTCGTACTTCTGCCCTGTGACGAGCATTTTCAGGCAACTTCCCTTGCTTAAGGTATTCAACCAATGGCACCCTCCAATCTTCGTCATCGGCGGTCAGGGTAGATATGACATTTGAGTCTTCATGGCTTGGTTCAGTGGCGGACGGTACTATCCACTGGTTGCATACATGAATACTTGTTGTTTCTCCTTCTGCCAAAGCTAAAGTGGTTGCTAAATTAGCCAGTGCGTCTGCTATCCTATTTTCATTCCTTGGAATGTGATTCAGTCTAACACTCTCGAAATGCTTAAGCAGGTCCGCAGCATGTTGGAAAAGTGGCACAAGGTCTTCCTTCTTAACCTCGTAAGTGTTTGAAAGTTGATTAATGACGAGTTTAGAGTCGCCATAAATCTCGACTTCTGTTATGCCCATTTCAAAAGCCATTTGGAGACCAATTATCAAGGCTTGATATTCGGCAACATTATTGGAGCATAGTTCCCCAAGTACAATTGAGTATGTCAGAACTTGCTTCTCTGGAGAAACGAAGATGACTCCTGCCCCCGCTCCATCGGTTCGTGCTGATCCATCGAAAAACATTGTCCACGGTGGGAACACTTCTGTGAATAGAACATCTTCATCCGGTAGGTCTTCGGACAACTCCCATTTCGCTGGAACGGGATGATCAGCCAAGAAATTCGCAAGTGCCTGGCCTTTGACAGCTTTCTGGGGCACGTACGTTATTTCATATTGGTTGAAGATGATGGACCACTTTGCCAATCTTCCGGAAAAGACAGGTCTCGACATTACGAACTTGACGGGATTAGCGCGAGAGATGAGCCGAATAGAGTATGCTTCGAAATAATGCTTCAATTTTTTGATGCCATAGAATAGAGCTAAGCATATTTTTTCCACTGGAGAATACTTTAACTCGCTCCCCGTTAAGGACCTGCTTAGATAATAAAGGGCCATCTCTTTACCTTCGACGTTTTCCTGGGCCATTAGGGCACCGATTGAACGTTCCTGCGCTGCAATATACAGTATGAGTGGTTTTCCAGGTATCGGGGCTACTAGTACTGGTGGGTTCAAAAGGTCTTTCTTTATGCTTTCGAATCCAGTTTGGCAACCTTCATCCCATTCAAAAGGGGCGTCCTTTTTCATGAGATGGCTAAACGGTTGGCATCTCCCGGCAAGGTTAGATATGAATATCCTTATGAAAGCGAGATTTCCTTGTAGGCTCCTCAGTTCCTTCAAGTTCCTTGGTGGAGGCATTTTCTGGATAGCGTCTATCTTACCGGGATCCACCTCAATACCTCTATGATGGACAACAAAGCCAAGAAACTTTCCAGATGTCACTCCAAACGTGCATTTGAGAGGATTCATTTTCAAGCTGTATTTTCTTAGCCTTTCGAACACGATCCGAAGATCTTCCAAGTGGTCAGCCCTTTTTCTTGTCTTGACAACTAGATCATCAACATAGCACTCAACCCTTTGGTGTAACATATCGTCGAAGATATTTTGCATCGCTCGTTGATACGTAGCACCTGCATTTTTCAAACCAAAGGGCATTACCTTATAGCAATATATTCCTTTCGGAGTGCGAAAAGCCGTACACTCCTCGTCTTTTGGTGACATCCTTATCTGATTGTACCCAGAGGATCCATCCATGAAAGATAGAGCTTCATGTCCTGTGGTAGCATCAACCATGTAACGCCCCAATTTCCGGAAGTTCAGGTAAGCACTCCACGAGCGGGTCTTCGGGAGTTGGGAGGTTAAATTACTTGTTTGTTCATTTAATTACACGTATCATCATATTACTTGCCATATGTTCCCATACATTTATATGAATTATATGAAATAAGTGAAATAAGTGCCATACCGGTATTATATGATCCTTAATTGTTCCCTTATGTGAAATTGTGTAATGAGTGTATATCATGACTTGAAGTTAATTGCATCAATAGTTGGAGATTTTACTTATGTGCATCAATTTATATAAATGAGGGACTTTTATGCAAATAGGGAAGAATCACATATTTCCACACATGACTTTAGGATATATCATGAATTGTGTCTCATTTCTTCCATTATGTCCCATATGATTCAAGAGAAAAACTCACACACACATACACCTAGTGAAAACCGACATTTACACCTTGAGAAGAGGAAGAAGACATCAACCTTAATTCAAGCTAGAATTGAAGGAAGTGTGAAGTAGAAGCATCATCAACAATATATCATCATCTCATCACCATTTCTTTTGATTCAAGGTAGAAATTAGAAATTTCTTGAAATTCTTGAATATTTGATCAAGCATGGAATTATGAATTTGTTGATGAATTCTTGCATGATTAGAGTAGAAAGTATGATACTAATCTTTTGGAGTAAGGATTGCATGAAAGTATGGGATTTCATGGAGATTAGAAGCATGATCAAATATAGGGGTTTCAAGCTTGATCTTTGCCATTTTAATGTTTATTTCTTGGTTAGTTTGATGAATACTTGAAGTATGATGTTTATTGGATGAGTTTCAACATTTGTTTTGGTTGGAATTTGGAGATATATTGATTTGGGTTGGTTTTGCATGAAAACCCCTGTTTCTCCCCTGTTTTTTCTGTTACGCACAGCTGACACGGGGGTGTTAACTTTGCTTTGTGCTGGCGACACGGGGGTGCAGGTTGGTTTGAGTTTCTGTACCGTGACACGGGGGTGTCACGGTTTGCCTTATATTGACGACACGGGCGTGTCACTTTCCTGCATTTTGCCCAACTTCGGACGAACGCCATTTTCACCTCGGTTTGAATTAGAAAGCGTGCCATATAGCGTTGGAAAGGTCTATGTGTCTACTTTCATTCCCAACAAGCAAAACTCAATTCCCGATTCTAGAATTTAAGATATTCCAGTTTTCCCACAACATGTACATTTCCCAAAATTGTCAAGTTTTCCTAAACTTCACCAAGACCTTTCATATTGCATTCTTTTCATTGTTTTGGCTTCCATATATGACTTATATGAACTATATGCTCACTTTATTGATAAGTATGCTCCTATTTGACACTCATTGATTATAAATTCATGATTGAGGTTACATATCATTGCCGTTCGTCATAATTGCCGAGTCGAGTCTTATGTCACACTTGTCCCTGTTGCACAGATCTCGGTCCCGGAGACGAGGAGCACGCTCCATAGGGTGTTTCTTTGTTCCTTTTGGTTGGAAGGTGAGGTTTAAATTCTAAATATGTAGAGCCTTTACAACCCTTATGTGATTTTCGGCCAAAACATATCTATATATATCTATAGTTTTCTAACCTTATGATCTTTAAATGATTTCATGAAAATGGATTGATGGATTGATTGATTAACGAATTGATTGTTTTGGCGAGTAACTATTGTTCACGTTGGGCCCGAGGGTAGTGTATTGAGCCAACCGGGAAAGCAAGGGCTGACGGGTAACTCTTGCACTATCCTCACCATTGTGGGATCACCTCTGAATCCACCAGGAGGTTTGGTGGAGGAAGAAATCCCGTGCGTGGGATTCATGTTCCCGACGTACACCATGATTGGATGGCTGGGTCTTGCAAGCCCGCCATCACCCGGAGGAAGAAGGATTTATTGATTGAAATTGCTAATTGTGCACGGAATTGTTGTGTGATCACCTAATCCACTAGTAAATTGAAGTATTATACACAGTCGGTGAAAGGTTGGAGATTTGCCCTCACTCGCCGGGCCACAAATTGATTGAATTGATAAAATGGATTAGTTGTAACCTCGGGCGATATTATCTCTTTTTTTCTAAATCGTGTTGTTATTTTCCAAGATCATTACCCGAGATTATAACTTGTATGTATGTGCGCGAATATTTATTTATACACCCTCGCTCAGTCCGTGTTGGACTGACACCTCAACTTTTCAGCTTTTGCAGGTTCGTGCTAGGCGGGAATTAGAGTCTAGCCTGTCTTTTATTCGAGTCTAGCACTTCACCTTCATATTGTAGCTCATGTATTGACATTTCTTATATTTTGTATTATGCTTTACCTAATATTGGAGGTGATAATGTATTGTATGAAATGTTGGTATCTATTAATAAATACGTAAATATGGTACCTATAAGTATTGAATGTTAGTGCTTCCGATTTTATTGATACAATTGTTTAGTGGTATTAATTGAGGGTACCCGCCTAGCTCTTGAGTTTTATTGTCTCCCGTTTGCTATAGTTTTGGTTCATGTATGAATTGTCGTTTCATATGTGGAGTGAGGCTATAGTGCGGGGGATGTGGCGCCTAGCGTTCCGGGTGTTACAAACCATCAACTCGATGATGGGTAAAGGGAAATCATCTTTAGGGCATGCTTTATTCAGATCCCGAAAATCCACGCAAACACGTATTTGGCCATTCTTTTTCTTGACTGGTACGATGCTGGATATCCAGGTGGGGTACTTGACCTCTCTAATGAATCCAGCTTCTATCAACTTGTTTACTTCCGCCTCGACGCGAGCAGCAAGTTCTGGGCGGAGCATTCTTTGAGATTGCTTGACAGGACGTACCCCGTGTTTTATGCCAAGGTGATGTACAGCGACTTTGGGGTCTAGGCCAGGCATTTCTTTATATGTCCATGCGAAGACGTCTTTGTACTCGTTTAGAATCTTGAGGTACTTTTCATCCTCTTCTTGACTCAAGAGTGCACTCACATATACGGGGCGTGGCTCCTCGTCAGTTCCGAGATTTAACTCCTTAAGCTCATCCACGGTTGCTTGTACACCATCTTCAAGCTGCTTTGGGGCTTCCTGAACCTCGTCATCAGAAGCCTCAGAGTCAGAGTTTTCTTCGACCGTTACATGATTACACGTGTATTAATTTTCCTAGAGAGCATAGGTGTCATCGGCTCCGATCGTGACCTCTACTCTGTTTTCAGCTTCGCCAGTCGAGTTTCCAAAAGTTTGTTATCTAATCGTAACTGGCTTATCTGAAGTGATGAGTAGGATCGAGGACTTATTTTCATGGGATGCAGGGATGTGAATAGTCTGAACTTTGCTTTCTGACTTCATCGTTTCCGCCTCTGTGACAATGTCCCGTTTCTTCTGCTGTTTTACTCCCCGATTTCCCAGTCTATCAAAGACAGAACCTCGTGTTTGATGCTTGATGCCAAGCCTATCATGAACGGATTTAGCTCGATGAGTGTTTCCAAGCCTGTCAAATACTGATTTGCGGGTTTTGGATGCCCCCAATCTGTCAAATACGGAAAGACGACGATCAGTGACCTTTGTATTTACATCACTTTTATCCTTTTCTGCAGTGATGTGTTGCACGCTAGCCTGTGTATTTTTCCTTAATCGAATCCTGATAGGTTCGGTTGGGGCAAACCCTAAGCCAGCTTTTGGCTGATCGACACGAAATCCTTACCTTTTCAACCTGTGTTGTTCCTTGGTAAGCCCGTGAATTTTCTCGCCAGTGAGCTCGGGTTATAGTTTTCCTAGCTGAGATGGGTTTTCAAAGTCATATCCAGACTTTTCCAGGAGGTCATACGCTTTTGGGTCGAAACCTCCTTGAAGTTGACTCTCGGACGACGACTCCACTTGTTCCACATTTCTTAATTTGGCAACAGGCAAAATTAGCTCTCTTTTCATTACCCGAAAGTCGTCTACCCGGGAGTTCTTCGATTTGGTTGACCCAAGACTAACTGCATGTTCGTTCCGATGCGATTGCAACTTCGGCAGGTTAGGTGCCTTTGTAACAATAACCTTTTTACTTTTAGTCACCTGGGCAGTGTTCTCTTTTTTGGTAACTTCACTCTCGTGTTTTGGATTTTCAGGTTTGGCGGGATGATGGTCTTGAGAACGTGGTGACTCTTTGATGGGGCTTGGATCCAAGTAAAGTTTCGCATCAGCAAAGTAGGATTCCGCTTCACTGAAAGGCTTCACATCTGCGTCCACCTTCACTATTTCGCCATTTCTTGCATACTTGAAGCACTGATGGAGGGTAGAGGGAACCACTCCGTTCTCATGAAGCCATGGCCTACCCAACAATAGATGGTAAGATGTCCTAGCATCAATTACGTGAAAGAGTGTATCAGCCTTCAATTCTCCAATGGTTAGTTCTAAACGGATCATGCCGATAGCTCTCTGGCTGCCCTGATTGAAACCTTGGATTGTCAGGCGGCTATGAGACAACTCTTCAGTTGTGATTTTCAGGTTCTTCATGGTGGATTTGGGCATGATGTTGACCGCCGATCCACCGTCGAGAAGGATACGATTCACTTTCTGTCCTTGCAAAAATCCTGAAACAAAGAGTGTCCTGTTATGCGGTTTTGATCCTAACAACAAATCTTCATCATCAAAGGCGATGGCAGCATAACAGAAGGCAGATTGTCCCTCTCCTATTTTGCATGGTATGCAACTCTTTGGCCTGACTTTTTCCTCAAAGAACTTGGTCGGAAAGAAGTCTCCCAAGAGCATGGGCTCGTACGGACGAACTTTCGATGATTTTTTGGAGTTTAGCTGAACTTCCTGCTTTTCATTTGAATTTGGCGGCATGATCTTCGGAGGGAGTGACTTTCTTATCCTGGATGGATGCATTTGCTCAACACGGCGTCTTTGTCTCTGTCGACGAGTTACGAGAGTCCATCATTCGTCTTCTCCTTCACTCTCAGATGAAAGATCCGACTGCCCCACGACTCCTCCCTTGGGTATTTCCTTTGGAGCCTCCCTGGTGGTGATTGGAATTTTCACCAGGATAGGTTCTAAACTTCCAAATTGGAGCGTTATGGACCTTGGGTATTTCCTTTGGAGCCTCCCTGGTGGTGATTGGAATTTTCACCAGGATAGGTTCTAAACTTCCAAATTGGAGCGTTATGGATGCCCCAGGTGTAGGTGAGGAAAATACATCCTTACCGTTTTGAGAGACACATATAACATTTGCTTCTGCAGTATCATCAGTATCGAGAATTATCTTACCATCCCTCACCAAATTCATGATTTTCTCCTTAACCACGAAGCACTTTTCAAGGGGGTGGCTGATCACTCGATGATATCGGCAATATTTGGGGTCGTTCACCTTCCCGCTTTCTTCCGGACGTTTCGGCTCAGGCAGTTCAATTAATTCCCTTTCTAACAGCTCGTCGAGGATTTGCCCGACATCGGAATCGGGAAAAGGATACACTTTCTCTTGAAGCTCCTTCAACGTAGGCCGACGTTTTTCCATTGACGGCTTTTGCTCTTTGACCCTTTCATTCTTTCTATCACCGGCGGAGACTTTGACCGAAGTTGTTTTGATGGCCATGGATTCCTTCACCGGTGCTTTGTGGGATTTCTCCACTCTTCGTGGATAGTCTTTCTTTTCTTTCCTCGAATCTTCCGATGGGAACGTTGTCTTGTGGTTCAAGATGCTTAGTTCCATGTCGTGTGTGCGAGTGGCTAATTCCTCAAAATTTCGGGGTTTGATTCCTTGCAATATGTAGACTAGACCCCAATGCATGCCCTGGATGCACATCTCGATCGTCGAGGTCTCAGAAAGCTTGTCCTTGCAATTCAGGCTTAAGGCACGCCAACGGTTGATATAGTCCACCACGGGCTCGTCTTTCCATTGCTTGGCGTTCGTAAGCTCAATCATGCTTACCGTGGGGTCTGTAGAAGCGGTTCAAGAACTCTCCTTCCCTTTCATCCCAACTATCGACGGACTCCGGTTCGAGATCAACGTACCAATCGAAAGCGTTGCCTTTGAGTGACCTTACGAATTGCTTGACAAGAAGGTCACCTCCTGTCCCCGCATTGTTACAAGTCTCGATGAAGTGAGCAATATGTTGCTTAGGGTTGCCCTTTCCATCAAATTGTTGAAGCTTGGGAGGCTGGTATCCATTTGGCATCCTCAATGCATCAATCCTCCTGGAATATGGTTTTGAATATGCAACTCGATGTTGAGATGATCCATCATATTGCGCCTTGATAGTGTTTGCTATCATGGCTTGCAACTCCTCAACTGATAAGGTTGCAACTGAGCTTGTTGAACGGGTGGTCCTTGGGACGAAATCCAGGTTGAGAAGTGTCTTATCGGCCGACTTCTCCTTCTGAGCATTTTTGGGAGATTGAGGGCCGTTGTGGCTAACCCCTTCACCATTTTGTTGTTCCACCTTGTTCATGAGTTGTGCAATCTGGAGATCCTTATCCTCCACCATCTTTTGCAAATCGGCTATGGCTTGAGCCATTTGGGCGAGTTGGTCATCCACATTCGTGGCGCCGGCGGTCATCGCCGGTAAGTTGGCAAAGGTGGTGGAGTGAGTTCCTCTAGGGGTGGCCGGATTGGAGTGTGTTTGCCCCCGGCAGAAGAGTGGTCAATGTCCGTAATAAAGTTGGCAAAATCCTTCTTATTGAAGAGTTCCCTTTTTGGTGCCATGGAAATGCTCCGGATGATGATTTGAGATTCCTTAGAACGAAGAGATGAGAGGCAAAGATGGTCCCACTGGGCGTGCCAAAATTTGTTTACACAAATTTTCGTCGATCTGCAATAAATGGTTACAAAACACGAAAATAAGGAAAAACAATAATATTTGATTTAAATTGAATAGTGTTCCAATCTCTGAAATTCCTCTGATTCTTCGGAGTAGATTTATCCGAGGGCTTGATGCTTATTCCCGGATTGAGTGTAGAGTTTGGTTGAATCGATGGCGGAATGGCAAGGCTCGAACTTGAGAGCTTGAATGCTTGAATTCCTTCGATTCCTTAGTGCTTGAGGACTTGAGAATTTTGTCCTTTGAATCTTCTTGTTGCTTGTTTGTTCTTTTCGCTTATGTTTTGTGCTTGTACTTCTGGTCGATTTTCGGACTTTAGAACCTTATTTATAGGCCTTCATTTGTCCTATTGGGCTTCGTGGACTTGGGCCGGCATTTAAAGACCACTTTATAATTAGTGGGCTTTTAATTTATTTAATGGATAATTTAATTAATCCATTAATTCAAAACAATAAGAATATAGTTTCACAATTCTTATTTTGAATTAAACATGCAAGCCCAAATTTCTTATGGGCTTAAAATTAGTAATTAACAACCAATTTTATTGGGTCATTAATTAATAATTTTATTTTAATTTTTCGACGGCAACACCTACATTCATTAAAATGTATAAATCCACTCAATTATTAATGTAGTTACACGTACATACATTAACTAAGTTACTATGTAAATAGATGTATTATGCAAGTCTTCAAATCAAAAAACAAAAAAAATGGCTTCTCATCTCAAAGGTGTTAAAAAATCAACCATGACTGATGGTATGCGTAGAGAACTGTGTGAGTATAAATCACCTGATATTCTTAATGCAATAAGAAGGGTTGGAGATGAGATTCAAGGTGATATTGATTTCAAGAAGAAACAAACAACATTAGATTCATATTTTCAGAAACCTGTTTAGTTTACTTATGTATTATGTATGAAATATTTTGATACAGATGAATTATTAATTTATATATCAAATGGGACCTATATGAATTTTTTTTTTTTTTTGTATTATCTTATAAATTTAGCGAATTATTAATTTACCACGTTGATCCCGACTCGGGACAGAAGAAAATTATTATTTTAGCGAGGTTATTAATTTATCGAGTATTAATTTATCGAGGTTATACTGTATTATTCTCCTCCTCATTATTATCAGTGGGAGGAGAAGGTAGGTGCTTAAATAGTTGTATATCAAGAGCTTAATTGTCTTGTTTAGTTTCTGTAAATTATTATAATTAAGTCACCTTGCACATTCTGTAGGTATGCAAAGAATAAAATTATTATTGTTTAAATATATATTAAATTAAGAATTTTATGTTAAATATTTATTTTTATAATTATTTTAATATAATTAAAATTTTAAAAGAGAATACAGAACAAAAATTAGAAAATATGACAAATATAAAAATGTATGCTAAAAAAGATGAGAGTAATTTGAGAGGAAAAAAAAAAAAAAGAAATTAAGAGATAAATGTAGGATAATATGTTGTGACATGGCACCTCTCCAACATGTTGGAGCACTCAGTATATGGATGAGCTGAACATGTTGGGAGGTTATACGGTTCGCTTGATCAGATGAGAATGGAACTATGAAATTGCCAATGCTAAATATATTACCAGATATCTTCCGAACAACATTTCGAATAGCCAACACGACGCCATGACAGAGTTGTGATCGTTCGTTGCCAGATTGGTGTCACGTTGACACCTCCCGCTGCTCGTGGCATTGGGCATCTCTTAAAGAGGTCAATGGAGGATCCAATCAAGTCAAGTTGTGTTGTTATCCATAGCTGTAAGAGCTTGATGCTTTGCATTTATATAGGAATAGGATATTATGGCTTAAGTATTCTTGGTGATATGTTGTATCTATACTATTTTATTAATTTTTTTTTTTTTTTTGGGTGCTCTATACTATTTTATTAAGTGAGAGATTCATTTGGTGTCATGATTTTTTTTTTTAATTTTGTGAACAACATACATATAGATAATATTTTTTAATTTTTACTTAAACTATTACTTTATACTAATTTAATATTATTTTATTTTATTTATTTATAAAAAATTATAATTATATTTGATGGTGCAGGAATATGAACTTCCAAAAATGCAACAACACTTTTTATATTTGTTTTAAAAGGGGAAGACCATCACAGGCGTTAGAGCCTCAAGAACTGGGTTTCCTTATGAGCGTGGGTTCTTCCAGCTAGGATAACACCAAGAATGCAAGGCGTGATGATGATGCAACCGTAGTGAATATACTACAGAGCTTGAGAAGATGCGGGAAAATGGAGGGAAAATATGCCCAGTATAGTGTGTGTATGAGGAAGATGACTTGGGGGAGAATGCAATGTTCTCTCCTATTTATATGTTAGGGATGAGGGTAGATTAGGTAATTGGACTATGTGGTCCCAAATCTGTGTTGCCCTAACACGTGGTGGCCTGTGAGGGTGTGAGAATGACGTCTCTGAAAAGCAGGCGGTGTGTCAGGGATAAAGTGTGCACTGCCTCTATGTCAGAGGTTATTGGCGAGGGTCTCCTGTTGGGAAGGCTCAAGGTTGGTCTTACAGGAGCGTGGACGCTCCAGAAGGGAGAAAATCCCATAAGAGCGTTGGTGGCGCTCGAAAGATGCACGAATGGGTCTCCCCCGATAGATGATCTTTGAGCGTCAGACCCACGAGCGTCAAATAGCGGGCGCCCTCGTATGGGGGCTTCCCTGGAGGAGTGGCCTTGAGGACCGGGGTATGTGCGTCAGGTCTAACAACCTCACCCTTTACTGGGACAGTCGGCCGAGGCTCATGGGCTTGTACAAGCCAACAAGTGAGTGGGCTGGATTGATCCGCGAGCCCATCAATGCGAGCGTTCAATCTCTAAATCGGTTAATGACGACACGTGGACGACTCTGATACGAGCGTGAATTTATGCCCCATCATTTTGCCCCCCAAATTCTATAGTATGCTTGAGCGTACTGTAGAATTTTTAAGAGAAGCGAGCCTTGAGTTTTTAAACACCCGAGGGTCAAGCTCCGGTAAGGGAAGTGACCACTTGGCTTCTGTAACGGACACGTTCTGACACCGCATTAAATGAAGTCCTGTCCGCATTAAATGCTGAGTGGGAGCGTGGGCGCGTGTGTTCCGGGAGACGTGAGGCGGTTACCAAAAGTGGGGGGATTTTCTAGGCGGGAAATGATTGCGTTTTGAAATTTCCTGACCTAAACGATATAAACCCCCCTATAAATAGGGCCTTGTACGGCCCTTGCACCTCTTTCACGTATTCAACTCTCTTCAAGTAATCAAAAAGCAAGAACTCTCTGCAAAATTTTACGGATTCCGGCGAGTTCTCTTTCAGTCTTTAGGTAAAACTCCATAATCCTTGATATTCTTGTACTAACTTTAGATTTAGGTTATGTGCGGGTGATCTTTCTAAGTGACGAACTGTTTTTCTGCCATTGAATCCCTTCCAGAAGCTTCCTTCTCCATTGGACCTTCTGAGAAAAACTTCAATTTCAAGAACCAAAAACCCCCAGATATGGTGGATAACAACGCAGAAGCCTTTGTGAGGGAAATAGATGAGATGTCAGTGGGGAGCTCTTCCCCTCACGGTAATGTGCCTATGGCGGTTCCCATGGCCAGAGCTTCTCCAGGTGATGAGATTCCAACCGCCATTCCGGTGGCGAGGGCTCCGGTTGAAGCTGGGGATGAAGAAGTTGACGCCTACGTTCATGGGATGAACGAGGGTGCTCCCGGAGCGGTAGATGATCTTTTTGAAGAAATGGGTAATGTCATGGAGATACAGAGACAGGGGGAGAGGGTGTTCCCTGTGCTCAATAGCACCGTAAGGCCTCAAGATCATAGGATCACGGTGGCAATTGCTGCTCCCGTGGGCGGTGCAAGGCCCTCCAAGCGTCGAGTTGGGGATGAGCCTCCCAGAAAACGCCAAAGAAAGGGCAAAGAACCAGCTACGCGAGTGAGGCAAAACAATCCACACCAAACCGATAGGTCTCCGGATGAGATTGAGAGCATCCTGACGCTCGACGATCTAGAAGAGTTGAGCGCAAAAGCATATTTGGATAAGGCGGTGTTTCCCACGCGCCTTCCCGAGGAGGGGGAGAGAGCAAACCTACCGCCGCCGGGGATGATGACGGTCTACTGGGATGCGGTCCTGGCCGGGGGCCTGAGGTTTCCAATCCCCGTCCACCGTCGCTACCATCTACCATCACCTTAGACTTTGTCCTTCCCAGATCCTGTCGAACGGCATTGCTCTAATAAATACCTTCGTGATAGTGATGAGAGCCCTAAGCTATGAACCCTCTGTTAACAATTTTGATAGTTTGATTCAAGTGGCCCGCTCAACACGCTCATCCCCCACAGATGGGTTCTACTACGCCCAGGCCAAATCTGGCTTTAAAATGATAGATTCTCCCTCCACCTCATATGACGAGCATTGGAAGGAGAAGTACTTCTTCGTAGGGGCTCCTGGGGGAATTTTCAGGGTTCATCGAGGGTGGTTTATACATGGTGAAGGGCCACTGATTAAAGAAAGGACCAAGAATAAAGTTTTCGAGGATTGGGCAAAAAGGTTGGCCCTCGCTATGAAGAATGAGAAGAAGTGGATCAAAACTGAGGCGTTGATGAAGAATGAGGGAGTCCTATTCCGCTATGGACTCTCGTGTCCCCCAAGCATGATAACCAACCCTCCGGCTGAAATCATGGCCCTCGACGGTTAGATTCTAGGAACTAACTGCTCTAACCTCTAGAATAGCTTCGCTGACTTGGTTTGACTTGTTATACTTTTGTAGTTATCACCCAGATTGCTGTCTTTTGACGCTCGTATTTTCCATTTGCAGATATCCAAATACTAACAGAAGGTATGAATGCCGAAAGTGTTGCCCGGATCATGCGCCCTCAGAGGCCGGGCGCTAACCCTCAACCCCAACAGCAGCAGCAGGCCCGGCCCCCGAACGCCCCGAGGGGGAGAGGAATCCGCCGAAGGGCAGGGCGAGGAGATGGTGGCAGGGGCATCGGAAACGAGGCTCCAGTGGTAGGCCCGATCGAAGATCTGACCGTGGATGGCGCTCGGGAGGTTGCTCCTCCTCTAGCTGCTCCCGAGGGGCCAATTGCGCTCAGCTCCAGCAATTCCCATATCCGCTCAGGGGAGTTAGCCCGCTTTCATGACGCAGTGAGGGCCGAGCGCCAAGGGAAAAGAAAGAGGTTGCCGGACTCTATCCCCATTTCTGGCAAAGGGAAGGAGGTGGTTGTGGGCCACCATGGCGAGGGCAGCGATACCTCATCATCGGAGGATGAGGATTTCTCGAAAATAGGCTGCCGGGGCGACGCTCGGTACAAACGCCAATGGACGGATGGCCCCGTCTTACTGAAGAAGAGCGCGTTCTCTGTGAACATGGTTTCTGACATCGTCGGAAAGCTTCAGTTCTCCAGCGACCACGATGAGCTAAACGAGCATGACGCCACTCGGGTCACAGATGATGTTTGCCACGCACTTTTGACGGTGAGTCTCCAGTTCCTTTTATAAAGCTTTGACCCTTTCCATTTTATCTCTGATGGTGAGTTCTTGTTCTGGCTTTTCAGGAAGTAATCCCAAGGTTGAAGAACCTACAGGGTCGAGTGCAGGCCTATTCCGAACATAAGGCCAAATACAAGAAGTTGCTGCGCATCTCTGATCCTGGTCAGTTGCAGGAGGATTACAACAATGTTAGCACTCAATTGACTGATGCCAACCTTGAGAAGGATAGGTTGAAGGAAGAGTTGAAGCGGTCGGATAACGCGTATTTGGTCCTCGACGATCGTCACAAGAAGCTTAAACAAGCGCGCGATCAGTTGAGGGATCAGAATGAGGAGCTGGGCCGTCAGCTGGCCGAGAGCACTCTCCAGAATGAAGAAACTAAGAAAACGCTCGCCGAGCTACAGGAAAAAGTTACGGGCTTGGAAACGAAAGTGTCGTGGGATGCAGTGATGAAATTCGTACGCTCAAAGGCCTTTGTGTTCGCAGCCAACCTTCACTATTTTGACAACGCTCGTCGATTCTTCTACAAGGCGATAGGGTAAATGGTGAAGTTAGGGTTGGCTCCTGAGCGCGCTCGTACTGATGAGCGCCTGCGCATGGATTTGGATGATAACTGTGGGCCTATGATCCGTGATGAGGATCCCTCGAAAAGCCTGGCTGAACCGGAGTATCAGGACCTCGTGACGATGCTCCAGGAAGATTTTGTGGCTGCAAATCCCATTGAGCCTGAGCCATATCTGATAGAGGACGAGGGTGTCACCCTAGATGCTCAGGATGGCGAGGACCCGGGCGACGCGGAGACTTCCAATGCTAACGTGCTGGCCCAAGTTCCCATCTTCACTGCTCTTCCTGAACCCGAGAGCCAAGCTGAATGAGGCCCCTTCATTGTTGTGCTAAGATTCTTCCTGTTTATTTCTCATTTCAGCCTATGAACATTTTGTTTCTGTACTTGAATACTTTGTACTCAAACTTAACTTTTCTTTTACTGCTTTAATGCTTTTGTTTGATCCCTTCCCGGTGTGAATGTTGAGCATTGTTGTCCCATTGCGTTTGATGACTGCATGTTTGTCTCTTCTGTTATTTGGATATGTGCGATGGGAGTGTATGTGTACGAGGGTGTTTCCATTGAGGGTTCCTTGGCGCCTATCGCCATGCGTTCTAAGTTTAGGATTCGGAAACGTCTGACTATTTGAGAGATGAATGTATGGGCTCGAGGGTGTTCCTTCCGAGGGTACCCTGGCCGTATCCCTAATGAGGCTTGATCTTGAACTTAGAAACCCTCTGAGTGAACCTAGAAGTCAACTGTAGGACTTGCTAAGCATGGAATTAAAACGAGTGTAGCTGTAACGTTAGCCTCATCGATAAGTATCTGTGAAAGGATTAGCCCAGGATCGGCCATTTACGAGCGTGCACTTATCCAAGAAGGTGAGGGTCATTAGGGGTTTACGAGCGCGAACTGGCGGGGCGAATGTTCAGTTGGCGTAAACTAAGCGTTGAGCATCCCCATTTACGCGCTCATTCTTAGGGTTTACACGCTTATGATCGCCAATGTATTCAATATGGGGTGCTTTTAACACACAAATAGCGTCCATTCGAGATTAATGGGCTATTAATTAAGTCGTTCGACGTGGAAGAGGCTCGACACGGAGTAAGCTTTTTGTTACCCAAGTCATTAACCAAAGAAAGAGTAAATAAATGACATAACAAGGGATAAAATACTTACTGTCGTACTGGCAATTCAAAGATGATGATAACATGCTTTCCATTACAAGAAAGTACAAAGTTCCGCGAGCGGGCAATTACAAGGGTGAATATTTACACAGAACCGCCTAAGGTTACACGCATTCCACGGTCGAGGGAGATGCTCGCCTTGCAAAGTCTCTAGCAAGTAGGTGTTGTTCGCTCGCACTTGAATGACTTTGAAGGGGCCTTCCCAATTGGGATCCAACTTACCCACATGCTTGGAAACCTCAACTTTTTTGAGCACCAAGTCTCCTAACTGGAAGGTCCTCTCTTTAAGGCGCTTGTTATACTGGTGGGCTACGGTCGCTTTATACTTATGGATCCAAGCCCAAGCGATATTCCTCCTTTCATCCAGTAGGTCCAATTCGAACGTCCGATTGGCCTGGTTGTTGCTGTCTCGAAATAGGCAACGCGTGTGGACTCTTGAGCAATTTCTGCAGGTATCATAGCCTCGGAGCCATATACAAGGGAGTAAGGGGTCTCCCCTGTTGCCGTTCGTAGGGTAGTACGGTACGCCCAGAGGGCACCTTGAAGTTCTTCGGCTCATTCCCCTTTCTTACTTTCGAGCATCGTTTTCAAATGCTGAAGTATTGTTCGGTTGGTCACTTCGGCTTGACCGTTGGCTTGAGGATGTCCCACAGAAGTGAAGCGTTGCTCAATCCCAAGTTCATAACACCAATCCCGGGTGTCAGCAGCAATGAATTGGAAACCGTTGTCCGAGATAAGTACCCTCGGGATGCCATACCTGCAGATGATGTTCTTCCAGATGAAGTCCCTCACAACTTTGAACGTTATCTTTGCGACCGCTTCCGCTTCGGCCCACTTAGTGAAATAATCCACGGCGAGTATCACGAATTTCCTTTGTCCGACCGCTATTGGGAGAGGTCCCACGATATCAATGCCCCATTGGTCGAAGGGCCAAGAAACGTCAATAGAGATCATTTGAGCAGCTGGTAGTTGAGGGGTATTAGAATGGAACTGGCACTTAGGGCATTTCTTAGAGTAACTAATAGCATCCTGCAGTAGCGAGGGCCAATAGAACCCACTCCTTAATATTTTCTTAGCCAAGATTCGACCTCCAGAGTGCTTTCCACAACTTCCACTGTGCACATCTTGTAGCACCTCTTTGGCTTGCGAGGATCTCAGGCACCTCAAGGGTGGACCTTGAAAGGACCGCTTGAATAACCGTCCGTCGCTATCAAGAGAAAAGCGAGGGGCTTTACCTCTAACCTTTCGTGCCTCCTCTTTATCACTCGGGTAAGTTCCATCCCTCAGAAATCTAACGATATCATCGGGCCAACAAGGTTCGGAGGGATCAATCATGTTCACCTCGCCCGAGGGCTCCGTTTCGCAGATCAGCGGCTTCTCTGTTCTGAGGAATGTGACTGAACGCTCGCAAGAATCCTCCAGAGCAGATGCAAACTTGGAAATAGCGTCTGTGCGCTCGTTTTCTGCTCTTGGGATCTGCAACAAATGGAACTCTTTGAATTTGGCAATCTCTTCCTTAGCACTTGCCAAGTATCGCACCATAGTGGCTTCTCGAGCCTCATAAGTGCCATCAATTTGACTTGCGATCAGCTGGGAGTCAACATATGCAGTGACCCGAACGGCACCATTTTGTAGGGTTATCCTGAGCCCTTAAATTAGAGCCTCATATTCTGCCTCATTATTGGTGACCTGGAATGCCAGTTTAATAGTGTAATCAACTTCCACACCATGAGGGTCTCTGAGGGTCACCCCGGCTCCCCCCTCTCCCCCTCCTCCCCTTGTGAGGTCGAGGAGCCGTATGTGTGCAGGAGCCATAACCTTTCTTCTACTGGGGGCCCGTATCTAAATTGAAGCGCTCCACTAACAGGTCCGCCACTGCCTGAGCCTGTATCGCGGTGCGGGGCTCGAAAGTGATATCAAATTAGCTGAGTTCAATTGACCATTTGATTAACCTCCCCGAGACGTCTGGCTTTACGAGCACCTGCTTGAGGGGTTGGTCTGTGAGTACTGTGATAGAATGAGCCTGAAAATAAGGCCTTAGCCTTCGGGACGCATTAACGAGCACAAAAGCGAATTTCTCTATCTCCATATATCTCTTCTCCGCCCCTTGCGAAGTTTTTCTCAAATAGTAAACCGGCATGTGCTTACGCTCACGAACCGCCACTAGGACAGCGCTCGTAGCCTCTGCGGAGACTGAAAGGTAAATAATCAAGCTTTCTCCAGGGCTAGGCTTGGTCAACAGTGGTGCGCTCGTGAGGTATTGCTTCATATCCTGCAAGGCCTTCTCACACTCCTCGATCCAGGCGAAGTTGCGAGCGTTGCGCAAAATTTTGAAGAAAGGTAAGTTCCTATCCGCCGAGCGGGAGATGAACCTGTTCAATGAAATGATCTTTCCCACAAGTACTTGGACTTCCCTCACGTTCCGAGGGGAGGGAATATCAAGAATCGCCTTAATCTTTTCAGGATTTACCTCTATGCCTCGCTGACTGACCATGTATCCCAAGAATTTGCCACCCCGAACGCCAAATGTACATTTGGAGGGGTTCAATTTCGTTCCATAATGACGTAAGATGTTGAAAGTTGGCCTGAGATCCTCCAGATGGGAATGTTGGCGCTCGCTTTTGACTATCATGTCGTCAACATATACTTCCATAGATTTTCCTATTTCATGCTCGAACATCCTGTTGACTAGGCGTTGATAAGTTGCTCCCGCATTTTTGAGTCCGAACGGCATGACTTTGAAACAGTAGACGCCTATGTGCACCACGAACGAGGTTTTGGGGCGGTTCTCGGGCGCCATGAAGATCTGGTAATATCCCTGAAAGGCGTCCATCAAGCTCATGAGCTCGTACCCCGCTGTTGAGTCTACTAATTGGTCAATCCTCGGCAGGGGGTAAGGGTCTTTGGTGCACGCCTTGTTGAGGTCCGTGAAGTCATTGCATATGCGCCATTTGTTGGCGCGCTTGGGAACGAGCACTACATTGCAAAGCCACTCCGGGTATAAAATTTCCTCAATGTACTGAGCGTCAAGGAGCTTACCAACTTCTTCTTCAATGACTTGTCTCCTGAAACCGTGGACGTCCCTCTTCTTTTGTTTGACTGGCTTGAAGGTCGGGTATACGTTGAGCCTGTGGATCATGACTCTCGAATCTATCCAGTGAGATCAGAAGCCTTCCAAGCGAATACATCGAGGTTCTCTCGGAGAAAATCAATCATCATAATCTGTGAGGGACCGTCGAGATTTGAGCCAATCTGGGTGGTTTTATCTGGATTCCCCGGTTCCAACTTGATGGTTAAGAACTTTTTGGCGGGCTCGATTCGAACCTCAGGCCTTGGAGCCTCGAGCGCTCGTTTCTTCCCGGTAAGTCTGCCGCTTTCCACACCCAAGGGCCCATCATCCTCGTTCTCAGAAGAGGATCCTTCGATGGCGCCGGGTAGCCCGTCCCCCATGCGCTGGGCCTCATTGGGGGTCTTCTTCTTGTTCTTTTTTTTGTATAGTTTGGCCCTTTTACGCTCGGGGCCATCCTCGTCTAACTTGGGGAAGTCAACTGATTTTTTTGTGGATCCTGCCTGAATGGTTTGTTTGGGCTTGTGGCTTCGAAGGGAGAGGACGTAGCATTCCTAAGCTTCTTTGACATTGCACAGAACCTCGCCTGTGCCCTCGGGAGTGGGGAATTTGACTTTTTGGTGATAAGTGGAGATTACTGCTTTGAAGTCCACGAGGGCCGGGCGACCAATGATGATGTTGTAGGGGAGGTCCACTTCGACGACTGTGTAAAGGACGCTCAAAGTTTTTCGCTGTGGGACGCGACCAAAAGAGGTGGCCAAGCGAATCTGTCCGCGGGGGACAATCTCGGAACCCCCAAAACCGACGAGGGCTGTTCTCAGGGGTTCGAACGGAATATTTGTTATATTCATTTTTTTGAAACATTGAGTAAGGGAGAACGTTCACAGAGCTTCCACTATCAATTAAGACCCTCTTTACATCATGGTTATGAACGTCTAAACTAACCACCATGGGACAGTCAGAGGTTTCACCAATCCCATGGGGTGTTACAATGTGTTCCAAATCTTTCTCCGTGAACCCTATAGTGTCGTTCTCTTTCGAGCGTGGGGCGCTGTCAACGGAGAGCACAGGCTTGGGCAGGGATGATCTCTGATCATAACTCCAAATATGGCGGCATCGGGAAGCGTTGGAATCGTCCCCCGAGGGTCCTCTGGCGATCATGTGAATGACCGCAAAGGGCTGATTCTCCATATCAACAGCCTTCCCCCTGCCGCGGTCGCTTGTTTCGGTGTGATGGTGGCGGGGACTCCGTGAGCGCGAGCGGCTTTTTCCTCTAGTACACGCTCGTTCAGCGCAATGCTCATCATACCTCTCCAGCACCTTCACAAACTCCTCGAGGTGCCCCCCAGCTACGAGCCTCTGAATCTCGCTCTCAAGTTGGCGGCACTCGTTGGTATCATGCCCCTTGTGCTTGTGGAAAGCGCAGTACTTTCCTGAGCGCTTTTGGGCCTCAGTCTCCCTCAACCTCGGTGGTCTCTTGAAGAGTTTCTTATCTGCCATGGAATATACTTCGGCAATTGGGCGGTTGAGGGGGATCCGCTCGAACTTACGTGGAGGCGAGGGATTACGACGAGCGGGGATGGGGTTTCGGCGGCGTCCCCTGTTAGAATCTCCTCTATCCTCGGGGGCCTTGCTGGGGCGAGGGGCATTCGCCATTTTTTGATCCCTCGCGATGTACATATCTTCGAGGGTGAAGAAAGAGTCAGCTATATCCCTGATCTCCATCAACGAGCGTGGCTTTTTCTTGGCCACCTCCTCCACGAATTCTTTGTTGACATAATGCTTCATGTTGATGGCCCCAAAAAGTACATGCCTCAAGAAATCCATCGAGGGCTTCTCCACCAGCAGGATTTCCTTGTTAAACCTTCCCATGAAGGACCTGAGCGTCTCGTTTGGCCCCTGGACTAAGCTGTAGAGAGCTGTCGCGGCTGGAGCTGGTGCCTTCAGGGAGTTGAAGTGGCTTATGAAGGCGTCTGTCAGATCAGCATACCCTCGGATTGAGCGCGGAGGAAGCTTCTTATACCAGTCCTGAGCCATCCCAACAAGGGAAGTGATAAACACTTTGACCCAATAGTTGCTCGGATGATCGTACAAATGCATCAGGTGTACAAAGTGATCCAGATGTTCGGCCGGATCAGTTGTTCCATTATACCTGTTGACGGACGTGGGGATTTTGCCTTTCCCCGCACGGGTCATCAGTACCTCGTCCAGGGGGGAGGGGGGGAATCGCCCATCAAGATCCTATAATCCCTCTCTTCGGGATCATACTCCGCATAGTCTGCTTCTCTCCGGTGGTGGGAAATCTGGCTGCGTGGACGGCGAGCGTCTCTGGCCCTGGATCTCTCGCCCCCGCCATGGGGGGCTTGAGTCCGTGCTCGAGAGAGCTGCTCCACCACATTCTGGAGCCCCTTAATCTGATCCTGCATTGCGGCTAGCTGAGGGTCGCCGACATTTCTACGGCTTACCCTCTCCGTGGCCCTCGATTGGACCTTTTCTTCATTGTCCCTTGCCGGAGGTGCTTTCTCCTTCTCCAGGGGGTGTCCTTCTTTATCCGCCCTCGGGGGCGCGTCATTTTCCACCACAGGAGGAGGCGGTGGTGGCTGGGCTCGCAGTACATTCTGGGCCGCCGTTAGGGGGTGAATCTGTATTCCTCCCATAGGTGCTGCCATCTGAGCCCCTGCGCCCGAGGGGAAATACACAGAAGTGAAATGCGTCCATGCCTTCTGTGCTGCCTGTACCTCACATTGCGAGTATATCGCCTGAAGTTGTTGCTGAGTTATCTGAGCCGCCTCTACCCCTTGAATCTCCTCCGGCAAGGATACAGGGAGTTGCAGTGCTCCAACGTGGTATGGAGGTATGACGGGCACCATGCAGGGTACCACTACGGGCATCATTCCAGGCTGCATGTAGGCATATCCTGGCGGCGGCACAATCATGGAGTATACTCCCGGGTGGGAGACTGGGACACTGGGGATGAGGGCCGGGGGTGGCGGAACAGAGCCAGATCCTCCTACCCCGTTTATGTTGAGAGGATGAGTTGTAGCGGCGGTTTCCATGTTTCCGGCCCCATCTCCTACCGTGGGCGGGGGCGTACCTCCAGCGGGGCCGTTCATCCCTGCGTGATCCTCATTTACAGGAGGAAGAACACTCCTATTTTCCAGAGCTCCAGACCTTGTCGCAGTAACCATGATTGAAGATATTGGTGTTCTGTCTCAACTAGCTCAAGAAGGAAGAAATAGATGAAGATCTAAAGAAGGTGACGATGGATTTCCCACAGACGGCGCCAAAAATGATGGTTCAGGAATATGAACTTCCAAAAATACAACAACACTTTCTATATTTGTTTTAAAAGGGGAAGATCATCACAGGCGTTAGAGCCTCAGGAACTGGGTTTCCTTATGAGCGTGGGTTCTTCCAGCTAGGATAACACCAAGAATGCAAGGCGTGATGATGATGCAACCGTGGTGAATATACTACAGAGCTTGAGAAGATACGGGAAAATGGAGGGAAAATATGCCCAGTATAGTGTGTGTATGAGGAAGATGACTTGGGGGAGAATGCAATGTTCTCTCCTATTTATATGTTAGGGGTGAGGGTAGATTAGATAATTGGACCATGTGGTCCCAAATCTGTGTTGCCCTAACACGTGGTGGCCTGTGAGGGTGTGAGAATGACGTCTCTGAAAAGCAGGCGGTGTGTCAGGGACAAAGTGTGCACTGCCTCTGTGTCAGAGGTTGTTGGCGAGGGTCTCCTGTTGGGAAGGCTCAAGGTTGGTCTTACAGGAGCGTGGACGCTCCAGAAGGGAGAAGATCCCATACGAGCGTTGGTGGCGCTCGAAAGATGCACGAATGGGTCTCCCCCGATAGATGATCTTTGAGCGTCAGACCCACGAGCGTCAAATAGTGGGCACCCTCGTATAGGGGCTTCCCTGGAGGAGTGGCCTTGAGGATCGGGGTATGTGCGTCAGGTCTGACAACCCCACCCTTTACTGGGACAATCGGCCGAGGCTCATGGGCTTGTACAAGCCAACAAGTGAGTGGGCTGGATTGATTCGCGAGCCCATCAATGCGAGCGTTCAATCTCTAAATCGGTTAACGACGACATGTGGACGGCTCTAATATGAGCGTGAATTTATGCCCCATCAATATTAAAAATAATTATAAATCAAATAATAAAATGAAAATTTTAATTTAATATTTCTTTTATGCATACACATTGAACGTAGAGGATCCCTAGTTCTTTTTATGAATGTTTGGTTGATTAACTACATTGACTGGTTTTCGGTCTTAAATAAAAAAAAAAAATCAGGGCCTTAAGTAATTTCATTTTAACTTGTTTTCGGCTCAAATAAACCATCCTATCGCCGCTTAATGGGCCGGAATTTTACCTTAGATTCTTAATAACTTGGTATGGATCCACTTTTCCACATGGCCCTATAACGACGTGACATCTGTCTTCTCGATCATGTCTATACCCTCGACCAAAGGGGTCGACACCAAAATTAACCTTCCTCAACTTTTACCACTCTGTACCTCGATCATTAGACATACCCCGTCATCGACCCACTAGAGGCCAACCCACTACCCTTTTCCCAGTTAAGTGGTCGACCACGTATTTAATGCTTGGAGATAATGGGGTACCTGTCAGCTTGGGGCGTTGGCACGTCGAGACGGTGAATTCTCTCTCGTTACCCTAGATAAAGCTTTCACATTTATTGCAACAGTAAGTCCTTTTCACCTACCGTATTTACTGCACCTATACTCGACCCTCTCCACTCGATTCTGACTTGAGCGTCGGAGTGTCAACCCGGATATCACCCCCACCTTTCCCGAGTTGTCTTCGAGCTTACGTTTTCTTTCATCCTCCACAGATTTCGAGCATAGAATCGGCAGTTCCCCAATCAATAAATTTAAGTGCTCGGACTAGATATCCCGGTCGATCAATCAACGAAAATTTGGCTCGATCATTTTGGCGCCGTCTGTGGGAATCGCCCAACGAAAGGTCATCAATCATGACAACTCGTAATCTAACCAGCACCTGCATCTTCGATGAGGATGGTCGAGAAATCCTTCCTCAGATTCATGTACGTGTATCTGCTCCTGCCGTTGTTGCGCCTCAACTTGTATACTCGACGCTCGAGTTAGACAAGTACCTGAAAGCTTGAAGGGACGAAACAATAGCAGCAGCCGCTGAGAGGCTGATTCTCGGGCCCCTACCGATAACGCTAGGCGTTGAGCTAACAATCCGAACAATCGAGAAGATTTTAGGCAAAGGAGCCGACGTACTAATTCTCGAAAGAGGAACAACAGTCCTCTCCGATCCGAGGCAAGGAGAGAACAAGATAGTCACGCAATGACATATCACGACGTGGCTCAAGCGGAATCTTTGACCAACTTGGACCCAACGGTCTACCCAATCAGATCCGAAGATCCAATCGAGGACACATTGGAAGGTCGGATGACCTTAGAAATCAAATCCCTTCTCGTGGCAGTAGGCAAAACTCCAGACGCTATGAAGAAGGTCAAGGGTCCCATAGCAAGTTCCCGAAGTCGATCTCGATCACCTCGGCGGGCGCGCTCGGGGCAGCATCATGATCGACCTTGGAGGTATCGCAGTGATAAGGAGGCTCAATCTCCTTTCTGTGATGAAATCATCGAAACAACCACCAAGGAGAAGATCCCTACGGGATTACCAACATATAATAGGTCAACTGATCCCGAAAAGCACGTGTCCAGGCTCGAGATGCAACTCATCATGTTTGGACACTCCCCCAACATTTGGGCCAAGATCTTTGTCACAACACTGGACGGGCCTGTTCAAGATTAGTTCTTGAGGCCTCCGCCTCGATCCATCCCCACTTACGAGGTTCTGGTCGAACGCTTCGTTGCCCATTTTTTCTCGATAAAAGGGGACAAGCTCCCCTCGACCTATCTTTACACCATCAAACAGGGGCCAAATGAATCTCTCCGAGATTTCTTCACTCGATTTTCTCGGGCTGTAATCAAAACCAATGAGCCAAGGCTCGACCTCTTGGTGCCCATAATCCATCAGACACTGATTAGCAATGACTGCGCTCGATACACATTCCTGTAAAAACCCAAGAACTTGGCTGATATACAAGCAACAGCTTGCAACTAGATGCAGCTCGAGGAACTGGAGAACTCCCAAGTTAGTCCCTACGAGGTAGGAGGAACGAACCAAACCGATTTACTAAACTAGACTCTCGTCTTAAGATCGACGCTCCACCCGCTCTGACTCCAAGGAAACACTACACACAACTGATGCGACCGATCGATAAAATCTACAATGTCATCGATCTAAAGCTCCTAAAGAAGCCCAAGCCGATGAGGGATACTCCAAAGACTCGAGAAAGCAATAAGTTTTGCAACTTCCATCAACTGAAAGGACATAGCACCTCCAAATGCAACGCCTTACATGAAGAGATCGAACGACTCATCAAGGACGGACAGTTGCACGAATTTATCAAGAAAATGGATGATAATACTCGAAACAGGGACAACAACGACAGATCACCACCTAGGCAATGACAGGCCAAGCCCCCAACTGAACACGACCCGCATAATCGACCCTGTCTTGGTCGTATCGACATGATTCCAGAAGGGCCCTCAGGTGGTGACTCGAAGACTGCACGGAAGAATATGCGAAGAGAAGCATCGTGGAGTTTCTTAGGCCCTAGAGAAGTGATGCATGTCCGACCCGCAGAGTCTTGGCGTGAGGGAGAAGTTGTATTTAGTGAGAATGATGTAATCGATGTACCTCACACTCAAGTAAAACACCTAGTTGTCCTATGGTCGTTACGCTCGATGTCGTTAATTTTGCTGTATCTCGAACTTTGATCGATAATGGAAGCTCTAGCAATATTATCGTTTACTCGACTCTTGTGCGAATGGATTTACATGATAAATTATTGCTTGATCCTATTCGAATGCCCCTTACAGGTTTTGGTGGAGCTGAAGGTTACAGGCAACGCATTATTTGGCTCGTGACCTCGATGGGTACACTCCCTTAACGTGCCACTAGTGAGATCGAATACCTTGTGGTCGATATGCCTTCAGCCTACAACATCATTTTTGGTCGACCAGGATTGAACGAATTTCGAGCTATCATCTCTACATACCACCAAATGGTGAAGCTGCCCACCTCTGCCGAGATCGGAGAATCGTGATGCGATATCCCAACATTCTGGACTTGCTACTCCATTTCAATGGAGAAGGTCAAGCAACCTACCGGGAAACAAATCCTACTGCTCAACCCCATGATCGAAGATGAACTCGAAGATCCTGATGCAGTCAATCCAAAAAACTCGAAAAAGATGTGCTCATCACACGCTGCTAAAAGGAAAAAATCAGGAAGACAAGAAGCTCGAATCCACTGAAGAGTTCGAAAAAATTCAGCTCATACCTGGACAAACCGAAAAGATCACCCGTATTAGAGCCGGTCAAAAAGGCAAAGACCAATGCATGCTGATCCAGTTTCTCCGAGATAACATCGATATTTTTTCCTGTAGTGCCTCAGAACTCGTGGGAGTTGACAGGAAAGTGATCGAACATCACTTAAATGTTGATCCATCCTACAAACCCGTAAAACAGAAACTTCATCCTCAAAGCGACTCTTGAAACGCGATAATCGAGCAAGAGGTAAACAAACTCCTCGATGCCAGATACATTATGCCAATTCAATATGTCGAATGGCTTTGCAACGTAATACTCGTCCCGAAGCTAGGAGAAAAGTGGAGAATGTGCAATGATTTCATCGATTTCAATAAGGCATGTCCAATGGATCCGTACCTACTACCTAGGATTGACCAGTTGGTCGACTCCACAGCCGGTTGCGAACGATTAAGCATGATGGATGCCTTTCAAGGATACTATCAAATTTTCATGGCTCTCGAGGATCAGTCAAAGACAGCCTTTGTGGTCTTCAACGGTATCTATTATTTCAAAGTTATGCCGTTCGGGCTAAAAAGTACAGGGGCAACATATCAGAGAATGATGAACAACATTTTCAAGTCGGAGATTGGAGACACTGTCGAGGTTTACGTCGACGACATGCTTGTCAAGAGTGAGAAAGCCACTGACCATCTCGACCATCTGAAGAGGGCTTTCAACCTCCTTAGAAAGTACAACCTCAAACTTAACCCTGCAAAGTCTACTTTCGGGGTCGATGGAGGAAAATTTCTCGGGTACATGGTCAGTCAACAAGGAATCACTGCTAACCCTGCCAAGATTCAAGCCATTCAACTCTTTCCGAAGACTAACTCGATCCGTGATGTACAGCGTATGGTCGATCGAATCATCTCACTCAACCGCTTCATCTCTCGATCCTCTGAAAAGAACCTGTCATTCTTCAAAATCCTCGGCAACATCAAAACTTTTGAGTGGACGCCTGAATGCGATCAAGCTCTCGAAGACCTCAAAACCTACCTAACTTCCCCACCTTTACTTGCAAAGCCGGTCAATGGTGAACCCTTATACCTGTACTTAGTTGTTTCACCCGAAACCATCAGCTCAGTACTTGTCACGATTCGAGATGGAAAACATCTCCCTATTTACTATGTCAGTAAGATTCTCCACAGTCCCGAAGTTCGATACCTCGAGATCAAGAAATTTGCACTCGCCGTGGTCCACATTTCTCGAAAGTTCCGACCGTACTTCTAGGCTCACCCGATAATTGTTTTAATAGACCAACCACTTAGAACAGGTATGGAAAAATCTAAAGTGTCGGGAAGGCTTACAAAATGGGCCATTGAGCTCAGACAATTCGAGATCTTTTACCGTCCTCGAGTGTCTTACCAAGCTCAAATTCTGGCAGACTTTCTCATCGAGAAAAATGTCCAAGCTCAAATTCATGTTGAACACGATGATTCAGTTTGGACCCTAGCTATCTATGGCTCTTTGACCTCTTCGGGGGGGGAGGGGTCGGTATATCCCTCTCTAACACCAACGGACAAGAGATCAAATACTTCATCACGCTCGAGTTTTCAGCGACAAATAACGAAGCAGAGTACAAAGCTCTTTTAGTCGGATTGAAAATTGTGAAGATGCAAAACATCAGGAAACTTACGGCCATCACCGACTCACAACTGATCACTGGACAAATCAATGGAGACTATGAGGCTCAAGAAGAATCAATGATCAAATATCTCGCTTTAGCAAAAAAGGTAATCTCTCAGATTTTGAAGAATTCGAGCTCTATCAGGTGCCTCGAGAGGAAAACATGCGAGCAGACGCCCTCTCGAAATTCGCCAGCGGATCACAAGGAACGACCAATCGATCCATAACCTTTATGGCATCCTCCAAGCGGTCGATTGACACACCAGCCCCAAAAGTCAACTCAATAGATATCACCGATCCCTGCTGGCTCGATGAGATAGTGATTTATCTTCGAGATGACACTTTACCGAGAGATCCTGTTAAAGCAAGAAAAATCAAACATCACGCCTTGAGCTATTTCCTTGACCAAGAGGATCGACTCTACAAACGATCCTTTGCTGGCCCTATGAAACGGTGCCTCCGACAATACCAGGGTCAAAAAGCGTTAGCTGAGATTCACGAAGGAACTTGCAGAAATCATGCTGGTGGCCGATCCCTAGCTCAGAAGGCCTCTCAAGCTGGTTTCTTCTGGCACACACTATCCAAGGATGCGTTCGAGTTCGTGAAGAAGTACGATCGATGCCAGAAGTATGCCAACTTGACTCATCAACACCCTGTCGAGATGATCCCAGTCGAATCAGCATGGCCCTTCGAACAATAGGGTATCGACATTATCGGACCGTTCCCGATCGCCACTTGATAAAGGCAATTCATTATTGTGGCTATCGATTACTTCTCAAAATGGGTCGAAGCACTGGCTGTCCCGAAGATTACCTTTCATGTCATTCAAGACTTTTTATGAAAACACATCATCACTCGATTTGGGGTTCCTCGAGTCCTGGTGTGTGATAATGGTCCCCAATTTTGAAGTTCACAACTACAAGCCTATTGCTCGGATTTCAGAATCAGTCAGAGGTTTACATAGGTCGGACTGTTGGTGTGGCGGGCCCGAGACAGAGTGATGGTATAGCGTAATATTCAAAAATTTCGTCATAACCTCGTTATCAAAATATTTCAAAAATATTTTAATAAAGCAGCGGAATAAATCGGGCAGCATAACTCTAATATAGACAGGCATTGATAACATAACTTTAAATCATCTAGCATATAATCACAATATGCAAATATTAATTTGGGCAGCACAACGGTATTACCGTACTGCAAAATTGGCTATCAACGGCACTTTTCCAGCACCTCGATATTTTCTCGTGAAATCGGCAGAGCTTCCCCGCAATATCCCCGATTAAGAAATTGGAGTGTGGGCTCCGGCAGTATTTCGCTAAGTACTTTGAGAAAATATTTTTCTAGAAAAATCCTTTTTTCTAATTTCAGAAAATCCCTATTTTCTAATAATTAAGTGGATTATATATTAATTATATAACCACCTAATTAAGTAATTAATTAATCCTTAATTAAGGATTAATTAACTAAACAAGAGAGAGAGCCGGATGGCATTTTCAAAGCTGCCAAATATTCAAAAAAAATGGAATGAATTGATTGAATAGCAAAGCCCATATTTATAGGCACATTTGAGGGTTATTTACGTCAAAAAACAAACATTTGCCGTGCACTCCAAGGTCGGCCGTCCAATCCAAGAGTGCCACGTAGGAGCTCGCGCCGCCACGAGGCCAACGCCACCTGGCACCCGCGGAATGGAGCCCGAACGCGCCCGCACGCACGCACCGCCTGTGTGGCGGCTATGCGTTTGGCGCGTGTGCTGCTCACGGCGGCATGAGTAGCTGCCACGTGTCAGACCGGTCCGGTCCGACCGGCGGTTCAATCATCAGACCGGTTCAGCCTTGAACCGATCGGTTCAACTTGGTCTGACCATGGACATGTGTCGGAATCCTATTCGTACGCGTGTCCGGGTCGGATAAACCATTTACCGACCCTGCCCGGTGACCCGGCCCGATGACCCGTTTCCACGACCCGTTGACTTTTTAGTCAACATGATCTGGGCCGTTCCTTCGCGATGACGCGGACGGATCCCAGCCGGCCACGTGTCTCGCCATTTGGCGCCCAGTGGCGCTGACCCGCTGACGTGGTGTGACACCTCAGCTGCTACGTCAGTAATAATAAATTTTTTTTTTTTTCGGAAAAATTTTATTTTCTCCAAAATAAAATTTCGGGCATTTCCAACTCTTTAGAATTTAATTTATTTTCTCAAAATAAATTACTTGGCTATTTTCAAAACCTTTGAAAATTTATTTCTCTCTCTCCTTTTAATATTTTCTCTTTGATCTTCGTTGGGGCTTGCGAGGGGACCTGCAGGACTAATTAATCTTAGCTCCAAACGGGTCAATCTAATATCATCCCATGACAATAATTGATTATCGTTTAACAATATTTAATTCCACTAAATAAATATGGTTGAACTCTAAAATTAATTAAATTATTCACGAATTTCTCGGTCTAGAATAATTTCGCATTTTACTCCTCTGTACAGATATCCATGAAAAATAAATCAATACTACTATCATTTATTTTTCACTTTCAATCTCAAATTTATTGATTCGCCTTAAGTCCAAATTCCCTGTATGTGAAACACATTCAACATACAACTTCGGTGACGCACACACGAAGTACTTCGGCCAAAGATTTAATTCGAAGTTTTGCAAATCTATTTCAGGGATATCCTTAACCTTCCAGCAAGGCTACAGATTCCTCGATCAATATTTCTCTTTAGCACATTTTATGCAATCACCGAACGTACAAAGTATTTTGGCCACCCGTTACCGAGACATCACTTCTGAGTACATCACAGTGATTAACACTACATGCCTAAAGTAGAAACACTATCAGGATTAAGAGTCTAATGCTTCCGAGATTTTGTTCATTTTAGATAGCAGTATGAAATGAACAATCTCAGTGGTCCAGTTCGATGTTTCCAATCTCATTGAAAATCACCAATGTGTTATAATTGGAAACTCCATTTCCCTATGACGAAAGACTAATCATCTTATATAACACATTATAGTTTCGATAAGAACACTTTCTTATCATACCGACTAGAACTTTAATGACACGTGATTTTTGGTATTTAAAGTCTTTTCCTATGAAACACATTTCATATAAAAATACCATCACACGTCATTTATTATTAAATTCGTAAAATACTCATAACTTGCGATAATTTCAGTTTTATTAATCCAAAATATTTACAATATAATTGGATTTTTAGGGCATTAATCCCAACAATCTCCCACTTGCCCTAAATCCAATTGGCTACATATCTGAGGCCCATCCCTTCTACATGAGTGTCAAAACTCTTTTGCGCCAAAGTCTTAGTGAAGGGATCTGCTAGATTATTTACTGAGTCAATTTTCACCACTGCCACTTCTCCACGTTCCACATAATCACGTATAATGTGAAACTTCCTCTCGATGTGCTTGGCACATCTATGACTTCGAGGTTCTTTGGAGTTGGCCACCGCTCCAGCATTGTCACAGTACAATGTGATCAGCGTAAGTCCGTCCTTGACGACTTCTAGATCCATTAGGAAATTCCGGAACCAATACGCTTCTTTGGCTGCTTCTGAAGCTGCCACGTATTCGGCTTCCATGGTGGAGTCAGCAATGCAAGATTACTTAATACTCCTCCAACTTACGGCTGCTCCTCCTAGAGTAAACACATATCCAGACGTCGAACGCCTAGAATCCAAATCAGATTGGAAATCCGAATCTGTGTACCCAATAGGAAAGAGCTCATCACTGCGATAGACAAGCATATAATCCCGAGTCCTTCTCAAGTACTTCAATATATGCTTTACAGCTATCCAGTGTTGGGGTCCAGGGTTTGACTGATATCTGCTGACTAGACCTACAACATAACAGATATTTGGCCTATTACATAACATGGCATACATGAGGCTTCCGACTGCCGAAGCATACGGAACATCTTTCATTTCTTCTGTCTCTTCTGGGTTCTTGGGACACTGATCCCGAGACAGATGAACTCCATGTCTGAAAGGTAACGATCCTTTCTTGGAATTCGCAATATTATATCTTGCCAGCATCTTATCTATATATGCTGCTTGTGATAAACCAATCATTTTATTCTTACGATCACGACAAAGTCTGATCCCTAGAATATAACTGGCTTCACCTAGGTCTTTCATGTTAAACTGGCTTGACAACCAAATCTTAACTGCTGACAATATTCCAGTGTCATTCCCAATGAGCAGAATATCGTCCACGTATAAAACTAAAAATGTTACAACACTATCATGATGTCTCTTGTACACACATGGTTCATCAGGCAATTGTATAAATCCAAAGGATTTAATTGCTTCATTAAATCTGATGTTCCATGATCTAGACGCTTGCTTAAGACCATAAATAGATCTATCAAGCTTGCATACCATATGCTCCTGATTTCTGGCTATAAAGCCTTTAGGCTGAGCTATGTATATCTCTTCTTGAAGGTGCCCGTTCAAGAAGGCAGTCTTTACATCCATTTGCCAAATTTCATAATCTAAATGAGCAGCAATGGATAGGAGAATTCTTATGGACTTAAGCATTGCTACAGGCGAGAAGGTTTCGTCATAATCGATACCTTGTTTCTGGGTATAACCCTTAGCCACAAGCCTTGCTTTAAAGGTCTCAACCTTTCCATCTACTCCCCTTTTTCTCTTGTAGACCCATTTGCATCTAATAGGTTTAATTCCCTCAGGCGCCTCTACAAGTTCCCAGACTTTATTGGAATACATTGAATCTAATTCAGATTCCATGGCTTTGACCCAACGGTCAGCGTCTATATCCTTTATAGCTTCATCATATGTGATAGGATCAGATACTTCAGATTCAACCACTTGGGTTAATCCTAAGTATCTGTCAGGTGCCCTGACAATCCTCCCACTACGACGAGGCTGTTGTGTACTTGTCCCTATATGTTGTATCTGGTACATCATATGTATCTAACACATTTTCAATTACTATGGGTTCTTGGAATTCAGAATCTGAAATTGTCATTTCTTCTAACACAATTTTGCTTCTACCCTTGTGGTCATTTACGAAATCATCTTCGAGATATTTGGCGTTAGTGCTCACAAACACTTTGTGCTCTCTCGGATCGTAAAATATACCACCTCTTGTTCCTTTAGGATAACCTATGAACAAGCAAACCTCAGTTCTTGATTCCAACTTGTCAGGATCTTTCCTTAACATATGAGCTGGGGTTTCCCATATTCGAAGATAGGAGATACTGGGCTTTCGCCATCGCCACAACTCCATTGGTGTTTTAGGAACCGAATTGGATAGAACAAGGTTTAATATGTGTGCCGCCGTTTCGAGTGCAAAGCCCCAAAACGAACTTGGTAGGGTAGCATGACTCATCATAGATCTTACCATTTCCATTAGAGTTCTATTTTTCCTTTCTGCAACACCATTCTGCTGAGGTGTACCCGGTGCAGATAATTAAGATCTAATCCCATTTACAGTGAGAAAATCTAGAAACTCTGTAGACAGATACTCACCACCACGATCTGATCGAAGTGCCCTGACACGTTTTCCAGTTTGATTTTCAACTTCAGCCTTGAATTCTTTGAACTTTTCAAAAGATTCAGACTTATATCTCATCAAATAAACGTATCCGTATCTGGAGTAATCATCCGTAAAAGTAATGAAATACTCAAAACCTCCTCTTGCTTGAATACTCATAGGACCACACACATCCGTATGAATTAATTCAACCAACTCTGTGGCTCGATTACCTTTAGATTTAAAAGGTCTCTTGGTCATTTTACCTTCCAAGCAGGATTCACAGACCGGTAGTTCTGTTAAGTCCAAGGGACTCAACAATTCGTCTGAAATTAGTCTTTGGATCCTATTTGGATTAATATGACCAAGACGTAGGTGCCACTTGTATGCCTCGTTAGGCATAGGAGTTTTTCTTTTGGATGGTAAGTCAAGCTTAGTAGTGTTAAGTTCGGAATGAGGGTTTTTATTGGGGTATAACAAGAAAAGACCATCTTTTACCGTGCCAGAGCAAATAAACCTTTTATTTTGCTTAATGGTAAAATTTTGTTCAAAACAAACATTGAAACCATTATTTATTAGACAACTCACAGAAATTAGATTTCTGCGAACACACGGTATATACAGAATGTCTTTTAGTACCAAAACCCTATCACCAAAATACAAATTTACAATCCCTAATGCTAATACAGATATACTTGTATTATCTCCGAGCAGTAGCTGCATCTCGCCATCTTCAAGCTTTCTGGCTAGCTTGAATCCCTGCAACGAATTGCAAATATGATTAGTTGAACCCGAGTCCACACACCAGGAATCTGGTGGACTTCCAACTAAACATAATTCAATTAAACAAGATATCGATATACCTTGTCCAGATGGCTTAGCAGGAAGACTTGCTAAGTATTTTGGACAATTCCTCTTCCATTGCCCATTTTCTCCGCAGTGGAAACATTTTCCCCTTGCTAGGTTTACCCTTTTTCTTCCAAACCTTTTTCTTGGGATTGAGAACCTTTCCCTTTCCCTTTTTCCACTTGTTGGTTTTTAGAGCCGTGGAAGTTGATGCCTGTGCCAGGAAAATAGTTCCCTTAGCTTTCATCACACCCTCTGCCATTTTAAGTTCGTTCATTAATTCAGGCAGAGAAAAATCCAATTTGTTCATAGAATAATTTTACCTGAATGTGCCGAATGACTTTGGCAGAGAGCATAGGATCATATCCTGTTTACTGAGATCATCAAATTTAGCACCAAGGCTTTAATTTCGTTCAGGAAAGCCATCATGTTCATAACATGATCCTGAACAGGTGATCCCTCAGACATCTTGGTAACTAACAGCCTCCGCATCAGTTCGAGCCTCTTGGCTCGATTCTGTCCTCCAAACATCTGATGGAGATGATCCATCATGTTCCTAGCAGTTGGCATCTCATGCATTTGATGCTTGAGAACATTGTAGACAGATGCCAGGATATAAGACCGAGCCAAATTAGTGGACTTGATCCAATTGGCATAAACATTTCTCATATCCTGATTGGTCGTAGTTTCCGGTACCCCCGGACAAGGTTCAGTGAGCACTTGTTTCAGATTCTCGTGACCAAACATAATGCCAAGATTCATTTTCCAGTCAGCAAAGTTAGACCCTTCAAGCTTATTTTCCTTTAGGATTGATTGAAGCGGGCTAGCGGTCGTCATTGCTTTAAAACTGAAATATTTTAAAAAGTGCAAGTTATGATTCTGTATTTTACTTCTTTTGTGTCTAACCAGTAAATGAAATCCACGTAAGCATTTTTGGTTAACGCAATGGTGACTTATCTAACCGCAGTTGACTCCCGGAAGCGAGGTCGAAAACTGCTTAGAAAAGCAAGAATTAATCTTAATTAACATGCCATCTAGGTAACTTTTACCAAACTATGTTAATCCACCATGTTAACCTTTGGCCTCTAAGTGAATGTAACATAGCTCCGAAGGGAGGTTAATACCTCACTTAGTCAAGCGTACACCATTACCTAGAAATTCGTACGAGTAGATCAAACACTCCACGGAGGCGTGGTCGAGTTGACTTTCCCCGTACTTCATTCTATCCTTAGAAGTCTAATCTTGTATGCCGCGAATACATACCCGCCGAAGGGAGTAGTATATATCCACTATACTATAGACGGGTAATGGAGGCCGTGAGAATCCAACTCTTTTCATCTCGCTCCCACTTGAATTTTATAGAATTTGTGGATTATCTTTGATTATTATATAATCACTTTTGGCGTCTTATTAATTTTGGAAGTAATTAATCTAATTAATATGCTCCCACTAGGATTATTAAATAATCCTAATAATATTTTAAGGCTTTAATAACACTTTATTAATTTAAGTCAAAAAATATTAATCCAATTATGCATCGTATTTAATCTCTATTAAACATTATTTATCTAGTCATATTAAATAAATCATGCATAATTGAAACAACATAATATCACATATTATCATGCCATTTTTAAAATTAAAAGCATGCTTGCAAATAATTATCACATAATTATCACGCTTTAAATTTTTAATGGCCCCTTAAATAAATATGTTTTAAATTATCACATAATTTAAATCATATTTACTGATTCGGCAATTAACTAGGAAGATTATTGAAATCAATTCCCAGAAAATTACCATTCCATGCAAATTCCCAAGAAACACTGGAGGGGTCACAACGGTCCCACTTAAAACCCAGCCTCCTTTGACAGAACTTACGTGCACAGTATCAGATTTAAAATCATGCATCTTATGTTTTATCAATGCGAGTATATAATCAGAGCCCCGCTCTGATACCAGTTGTTGGTGTGGCGGGCCCGAGACAGAGTGATGGTATAGCGTAATATTCAAAAATTTCGCCATAATCTCGTTATCAAAATATTTCAAAAATATTCTAATAAAGCAGCGGAATAAATCGGGCAGCATAACTCTAATATATACAGGCATTGATAACATAACTTTAAATCATCTAGCATATAATCACAATATGCAAATATTAATTTGGGCAGCACAACGGTATTACCGTACTGCAAAATTGGCTATCAACGGCACTTTTCCAGCACCTCGATATTTTCTCGTGAAACCGGCAGAGCTTCCCCGCAATATCCCGGATTAAGAAATTGGAGTGTGGGCTCCGGCAGTAGTTCGCTAAGTACTTTGAGAAAATATTTTTCTAGAAAAACCCTTTTTTCTAATTTGAGAAAATCCCTATTTTCTAATAATTAAGTGGATTATATATTAATTATATAACCACCTAATTAAGTAATTAATTAATCCTTAATTAAGGATTAATTAACTAAACAAGAGAGAGAGCCGGATGGCATTTTCAAAGCTGCCAAATATTCAAAAAAAATGGAATGAATTGATTGAATAGCAAAGCCCATATTTATAGGCACATTTGAGGGTTATTTACGTCAAAAAACGAACATTTGCCGTGCACTCCAAGGTCGGCCGTCCAATCCAAGAGTGCCACGTAGGAGCTCGCGCCGCCACGAGGCCAACGCCACCTGGCACCCACTGAATGGAGCCCGAACGCGCCCGCACGCACCGTCTGTGTGGCGGCTGTGCGTTTGGCGCGTGTGCTGCTCACGGCGGCACGAGCAGCTGCCACGTGTCAGACCGGTCCGGTCCGACCGGCGGTTCAATCATCAGACCGGTTCAGCCTTGAACTGATCGGTTCAACTTGGTCTGACCAAGGACACGTGTCGGAATCCTATTCGTACGCGTGTCCGGGTCGGATAAACCATTTACCGACCCTGCCAGGTGACCCGGCCCGATGACCTGCTTCCACGACCCGTTGACTTTTTAGTCAACATGATCTGGGCCGTTCCTTCGCGATGACGCGGACGGATCCCAGCCATCCACGTGTCTCGCCATTTGGCGCCCAGTGGCGCTGACCCGCTGACGTGGCGTGACACCTCAGCTGCCACGTCAGCAATAATAAATTTTTTTTTTCGGAAAAATTTTATTTTCTCCAAAATAAAATTTCGGGCATTTCCAAATCTTTAGAATTTAATTTATTTTCTCAAAATAAATTACTTGGCTATTTTCAAAACCTTTGAAAATTTATTTCTCTCTCTCCTTTTAATATTTTCTCTTTGATCTTCGTTGGGGCTTGCGAGGGGACCTGCAGGACTAATTAATCTTAGCTCCAAATGGGTCAATCTAATATCATCCCATGACAATAATTGATTACCGTTTAATAATATTTAATTCCACTAAATAAATATTGTTGAACTCTAAAATTAATTAAATTATTCATGAATTTCTCGATCTAGAATAATTTCGCATTTTACTCCTCTGTACAGATAACCATGAAAAATAAATCAATACTACTATCATTTATTTTTCACTTTCAATCTGAAATTTCTTGATTCGCCTTAAGTCCAAATTCCCTGTATGTGAAACACATTCAACATACAACTTCGGTGACGCACACACGAAGTACTTTGGCCAAAGATTTAATTCGAAGTTTTGCAAATCTATTTCAGGGATATCCTTAACCTTCCAGCAAGGCTACAGATTCCTCGATCAATATTTCTCTTTAGCACATTTTATGCAATCACCGAACGTACAAAGTATTTTGGTCACCTGTTACCGAGACCTCACTTCTGAGTACATCACAGTGATTAACACTACATGCCTAAAGTAGAAACACTATCAGGATTAAGAGTCTAATGCTTCCGAGATTTTGTTCATTTTAGATAGCAGTATGAAATGAACAACCTCAGTGGTCCAGTTTGATGTTTCCAATCTCATTGAAAATCACCAATGTGTTATAATTGGAAACTCCATTTCCCTATGACGAAAGACTAATCATCTTATATAACACATTATAGTTTCGATAAGAACACTTTCTTATCATACCGACTAGAACTTTAATGACACGTGATCTCTGGTATTTAAAGTCTTTTCCTATGAAACACATTTCATATAAAAATACCATCACACGTCATTAATTATTAAATTCGTAAAATACTCATAACTTGCGATAATTTTAGTTTTATTAATCCAAAATGTTTACAATATAATTGGATTTTTAGGGCATTAATCCCAACACGGACATGTTGGAAAACACGAAAGAGTTGAGTAGCGGAAGTTTAAAATTTTTCAAAAGTTTAATCGTTGTCTTGTAATTTTCGTATCGTAACGTTGGGTGTTTTAGAAATTTACAAAGTTACAAGCTTTCTAGTGATGTTGTTATAGCCTAACGAACAACCTTCAAGCAAAATCCCTCGAACGACCTTCGATTAGATCCCAAAGCAGCGATCCTCCAAAGCGTATCCACACCAGACCTAGAACACGATCAAGAGAGTGAGAATGCTAGTTCTATGACTTGTGTTAAGGCTAGGATTTTAGCTTTGAAAACTTTTCTTTTATTTTTCTCAAAAATTTAACACTTCGTGAGTGTTGGTCTAAAGAATAAGAGAAGCACCACCACTAGTATAAATACTAGGGGGTTCGAACCACTTAGGGTTTCCTTAAACCTTGTGGGCTTCTTTTCTTGCTCACTAATTAACTAATTTAATTGGAATAATAAGGTCTCAACTTATTCTCCAAGTCTAGCAAGAGAAGACTTCTCTCTCCTACAATAGGAAGTTTGACTTTTCAACTTTCCTAAAGTTAAAAGTCAATATTCAATAAATAAATTAATTCCCAATTAATTACTTATTGGGTTAAGTTTATTTGAGAATAGTCTTAACAATTAATTCAAAATTAACTAAAAGACCAAAATTAAATAATTATAATTTAATTAATTAATTCTAGAAAAGAATTCACGTGTAATATAATTACACGAATGGAATCACGTACGTGCCACTTGTGCATGACACGTGGCAGCCATGCAGGCTACGTGTGACACATGGTAGTCACGTGTGCTTGATACGTGGCAATGCCCCACGTGCTCCAATCTCCATTTTCGATCAACAATTTGATCCTTCGTTAATATTAACATCCTACCATAACCCTCGTGTTCTGGCATTTGTGTGTGACCCTTTAGGTTCATTATTCGATTAGCAGTGGCAGTAATTAATTAATTCCCTAATTAATTAATCACTTCACAGATCACACTACTGTAATCTAGCAATAAGTATGTGACCCCTAGCCGAATAACGAAATGAATCGAAGAACCTTTCAGTCAATGATAATCAGTGAAATACGATCCTCCTACAACTCCATCTCTCAATCAAGAACTAAGCCATGGGAATATTCTCAAAGCCCAAATATACTTGATCTTTAAAGTTAAGTTCGTTTCATATCCATTTCAATGTCAATCCTAGAAAACCCCATTTTCTAGATGTCTTGATCTTTTATCCACCTTGGCCAAGGGTTTAATGTTTAATGGTCTACAAACAACCTAATCAGTAAGAGATCATTCTTGTTCTTAACAAGTGTAGGTCCTTTATCGATTCTACTAATTCTACATATGTCACTTGTGTAATCCCAACATAGGCCGTGGTTCAGGTGTTTATATGGTGACACCCTTTTGAGCCTATATCAAAGATTACAGAGTTAGCTCATACAAGACATTACAGAATCTCAAGTCTAAGGATTAATGAATCACATCATTGACCTGTGAGATATTTCCTAATCTAGAAGTTTCAGGAAACTTCCTTTCCCATTTAGGAATGTTCTCACGCGGGACATCTCAGTGATGAAGTTCTTGTAACAATCACCCTTATGTATTGTGAACGCATCAACGTATGCACTTATCACTCCATGAAACTGAGTGATCCTTCAAAAGGATATAATCACATAAGGAAGTCTCAGCCGAGTCAAGTTCGACACTCCTACTATCTGTCGGACTCATTGACTTGGAGAAGTTTCTAATCCTCGCCTATGGAGTTAAGAACTTGTTTCATGTGCCGTTCCCATAATGACAAATTTCTTAACGGCCTCATCGGATTAGGGGAGTTCAATACATGCAAAACACAGTCAACCCAAACAGACATAAATAAGCACATAAAGAAGTTATTGCCTATGAACAAAATCATCTCGTTTATTATTCAAAGACTGTTTGTGATTTTACAAGGAATTAGTAAAGCAAACATCTGCTTTAAGAGCACTATTCCCAACAATCTCCCACTTGCCCGTCAAAGCCACTTAGGTGCTAATCTAATACCCATCTTCTGAAGATGTCCTTCGAAAGCCTGTTGACTAAGGGCTTTAGTAAGTGGATCTGCCATGTTCTCTGCTGATGTGACCCTTTCAATTCGCATATCTCCTCTTTTGACGATAACACGAATCAAGTGATACTTTCTCAAAATGTGCTTGGTCCTTTGGTGAGATCTTGGTTCTCTTGCTTGAGCAACCACCCCGTTGTTGCCACAAAACACTATAACGGGGTCTTTAATGCTAAGAACTACACCCTGTTCGTAGATGGAGTTTCTTACCCCAACACCTTCCTTAACTGCATCGTTTGCAGCTAAGTATTCGGCCTCAGTGGTCGAATCTGTAGTGGTCGCTTGCTTGGAACTTTTCCAACTCACTGCTCTGCCGTTCAGGCAGAATATGTATCCTGACATGGATTTAAAGTCATCCATGTCTGATGCAAAGCTTGCATCACAGTATCTTCTAAGGACAAGATCTTGCTGGCCTCCGTAAACCAAGGACAAATCCTTAGTTCTTTGCAAGTACTTAAGGATTTTCTTTACAGCAGCTCAGTGACCTTCACCAGGGTCAGATTGGAATCGGCTAGTCACGCTAAGTGCATAAGCCACATCCGGTCGAGTATATAGCATCACATACATTATTCTTCCTCTAGCTGATGCATAAGGAATTCTGGACATCCTGGACTTTTCAAGTTCAGTCTTGGGACACAGTTTCTTCGAAAGAACTGTTCCCGGGCCCATTGGAAGTTTTCCACATTTGGAATCTTTCATACTAAACCTCTTTAGTATTTTGTCTATGTAAACCGACTGTGATAATCATAACAATCTTTTAGATCTATCCTGCTAGATCTTTATCCCTAGAATGTAGGATACATCGCCAATATCCTTCATCTCAAATTGGTTCGATAACCAAGACTTTGTTACTTTCATGTCATCCATCGCATTCCCAATGAGAAGGATGTCATCTACATAAAGTATCAGAAATTGAACCGAGGTTTCCAATTCTTTCTTGTACACGTAGGATTCATTCAGGTTTTGAATAAAGTCAAACAATTTGACTGCTTTATCAAATCGAATGTTCCAATTCCTAAACGCTTGTTTCAATCCGTAGATTGATCTTTGGAGCTTACAAATCTTTTATTCGCTCCCACTGAATGTGAAACCCATGGGTTGCTCCATGTAAATGTCTTTATCAATGTCTCTATTGAGAAAGACAGTTTTCACATCCATTTTCCATATCTCATAGTCATAATATGCTGTAATGGGATCCGAATGGATTTTTACATTGCAACTGGGGAGAAGGTTTCATCAAATTGTACACCTGGTCTTTGAGTGAAACCTTTAGCAACTAATCTTGCTTTAAAGGCTGCCACGCTTCCATCTACTCCAAGCTTGGGCTTATATATCCATTACCCTATGGGCCTGATCCCATCAGGTGGATCAACCAAGGTCCAAACTTGGTTAGAGTGCTTGGAATCCATTTCGGATTTCATTGCTTCTTTCCACTATTTAGAGTCCAAATCTAACAGTGCCTCCTCATAAGTTCATGGATCATTATCTATTTGAGATGTTTGATGGAGAAAACCATACCATCTCTCTGGTTGTCTAGGAATGCTCCCAGAATGTCTTATTTGAGGAGGATTTTCGCGTGTATCACTCTCTTGGATTGGCTGAGGGACGTTTTTCTCCAAACTTGGTGCGGGACCTTTGTCTCGAACCTCTTCGAGTTCTACAATCTTGCCTTTCTTTTCTTTAAGGAACGAGTCCTCAAGAAAAGTAGCATTTCTTGACATAAAGACCTTTTGTTCAAGAGGATCATAGAAATAATATCCTATTGACCCTTTAGGATATCCTACAAAGTTACATAAGCTTGATCTAGCTCAAGCTTATCTCCCACTGTCCTCTTCACGTAAGCAGGACACCCCCAAATTCTTAAGTAAGAATAGTTAGAGATTTTGCCAAACCACATCTCAAATGGGGTTTTGAGTACAGATTTGGAGGGAACAAGATTCAGAATCTTAACTGCTGACTCTAGGGCATAACCCTAGAATGAGGTGGTAATTCAGTGAAACTCATCATGGAACGAACCATATTAAGTAAGGTTTTGTTCCTTCTCTCCGAAACTCCATTCAATTGAGGAGTTCCCGGAGGAGTCCACTGAGAGATAATTCCATTATCTCTGAGATGACTAAGGAATTCATCACTTAGATATTTGCCACCTCGATCAGATCGAAGTGTCTTAATCTTGTGACCAATTTGGTTCTCAACCTCATTTTGAAATTCCAAGAATTTCTCAAAGGCTTCGGATTTATACTTCATTAAGTACACATAACAAAAATGACTAAAGTCGTCTATGAAGGTTATGAAATACTGATGATTGTTTCTCGTACTTACACTAAGTGGTCCACAAACATCAGTATGGATTAAATCCAATACTTTAGTGGCAAATTCCACTTTATCATTAAAGGGAGTTTTGGCCATTTTTTCTTTAAGACATAATTCCCAATGAGTCAACTCTTTAAGTTCATTATCATAGAATGATCCTAAATTAGTTAGCTTAGCAATCCCATCTTTAGAAACATGGCCTAAACGTGCGTACCATAAAGAAGCCGAGATCTTGTCATCTCTTTTGCGTTTGTTTAATTGTTGTATATTCAGAATATTAGTGTCTTTAGTTGTATAAAGTCCATTAGATAATGTACCAAGTAAAACGGAAGTTTTATTCTTCTTAAGATAAAAGTTTCCATTTCGGGAGAAAGTCTCATATCCTTCACAATCTAATATTGGAATGAAAATTATATTACAGATAATAGAAGGTACATAAAGGACTTTATTCAAAACTAAAGTAAAGACACCTAAATCTAATCTACACGTCCTGATAGCTTGAGCTTGAACGCTTGATCCATTCCCAACCTTCAAGACGCTTACTCCTTCTTCAAGCTGCCGGACCATCATTACAGGTATGAGCTCCACAGCCGGTATCAAGTAACCCAAGAATTAGAATTAATAGATAGATTTACTTCAACAATAAACACACCTTTCTTTAGAGTATCCTTGTACTCTTAGCAGTTCCTCTTCCAATGCCCTTTCTTGCCACAATAATGGCAAACGTCCTCTGTCTGATCTTTTCTCTTCTTGGCCTTTCTCTTTTTAACCCCTCAATTGGGTTTAAGAGATCCCTTCTTCTTGGGAACTTTCTTCCCTTTGCCTTTAGAAGGCCTAGAAGAGGACGTGACCATTATTACCTTATGATCCTTCTTTATCTTGTCTTCAGTAGTCACAAGTTGACTAATCAGCTCAACTACAGTAGTATGAGGATGATTCATGTTGAAGTTTAGCACGAAAGAATTGAATGATGGTGGAAGCGAAGCGAGCGATAAATCCACAACGAGTTCTTCACTCAGTAGCATTTCCATGAGGTCAGTTTCTCGTTTAAAGCAAGAAACTTGAGACCGTGCTCATGGACACTTGTACCTTCTTTCATTCTGAGATAAAAGAGCTCCTTAGAGGTGTTGTACCTTTGAACACCCTCTTTAGTGCGGTACAATTGCTCGAGATGGTCATAAATCTCCTAAGCGTTTTCCATTGACTCGTGTTACCTTTGCATGTCCGGAGACATGTTGGCCAACATGAGGCAACGGGCTTGAAAATTATCTTCAAACCATTTCACGATCGCCTTTCTTTCGGCCGAGTCGGAGCCTCGCCTTCAGCGACAGGCTCTCCCTCGAAGAGAACATATCTTCTCTTTTCAGAATCTAAAACTATCTTTAGATTCCGAAGCCAATCAGAGTAATTGGGCCCCGTCAACTTGTTTGATTCGAGGATGGATACCAAAGGGTTTTTGGTTGCCATTTCAGAATGTAGAAAATCACAGAACTATAACCTCAATAGAAAAACAGAGAAATCATGAGCATGCTGAATAATAACGATTACATATTATCAAGGTCTTTAGAAATATGTTCTCTCACTGTTTTTAGAAAGTCTATAAATCCCAAATAACTTTAGAAGAAACTTATTTTCTCAATGGGTACTAGGATCCTAAGCATTCTTAGTTTTGGACCCACGACTCGTGAGACATCCAAAGGTCTAAGAAACTTTAGGTAGGTACCACTTGCCGATTCCATCCCCATGGAATTCCTAGTAATATTTTTGCATCACTAATCTTTCAATCATGGACCCACGACTTGTGAGACATCCATATCTACTTTAGTGTTGAGCAGGACCCATCAATCATAAGATCTCAACCAAACTTAGTCCGGAACGACCCACAACTCGTGAGACATCGCCCATTCCAAAATGGTCAAGAAATATTAATTATTTAAAATAACTAATCAGGAAACTAAGAGTTAATAATCTACACTAATTACCCCACGATTCGTGAGGCAGCAATTAGTTTCACTTATTTTGTCTTAAGTCCTATTGATGAAATGCTAGGAATTTTATTACCGTGATAAAATACCAATTTATTCGAAATTGCTCAATATTTAATAAAGGGATTTTTGAATTTCCAGAGGGTTGTCTGGAATGACCTCACCAACATATAATGTTATCCAAATTTTAATTGTTTTGTTTAATGCAGTTTCACATAAAGTGCATCACAGAAGCAATCAGCAGATAACATGTCCTGGCATGATACTAATTATGAGATGATCATGGGTATCCTATCTTACATGTGATTTTGGGAGCCACTCCAAAATCACTAGTTCTAACATTCATTCCACATCAGACAGTTCATATCACATAGGGGTACAAAATTTATTGGAAAAACGCTCTATCTATTACATTAATAGAAACCCTCCTAAACATTTTGAGGGGTCTTCTTATGGCCACCGTTCTTCAAGTGCTCTTTGTGGATCCTTCTTATTCCATGGGTGCTTGTCTCCAAAATGAAAATAAAACCTCACTTCCTAAGTTCTACTATCTTTACATAAAGTAATATGGCTCAATTTTCATATTGGTCATAGACAAATACACGGGGCATACCCCGGCCCCAAAAACAATAATAAGGAAAGCCACATAATAAACACATAACAGTACGCACATAAGTAGGGCTCTGACCCCAATTTAAATCATCCACGTGCAGAGTTTAAGACATACATAAGACTAACCGATGATCACTTAAACTAGCATGATTCCGCTCGAATTTAAATTTACCAATTAAATTTAAAATTCCCTTGACTTCAAGTTACAACTAATTTAAGTAATTTGAATATAGTTCACTATTCAAGAATTTATTCAAAATCAAATCACCGGATCTAGACAAAACAACAATTAATTCAAAATTAATTTTTTGTCTAAAATATCATTCAAAGTGATATTTATTATTTTCTCGAAAAAATTAGAACATGACTTTATTCATAAAATCCCAAAACTTATAACTATTTCAAATAAATAATTTTATAAAATTAAAATTAAATTTTAAAATAAAATCAGATTTTACAAAACGGGATTTTAATGAAACTTGGAAAACACAAAACGAAAAGGCGTCCCGGGAAAGCCCGCGTGAGTGGGCAGCACCACGCTCACAGCCCGCGTAGCTGCCGGTCAGGGACGGGTAACCCCGCACGCCAACTGGCAGCCTGCGTGCAAGGCTGCGTAGCGCGCTAGCTGCGCGTCACGGGGAGGGTTGCCGGGCGTGGGGCGGAACGATACGCGCAGCGCCTATGCGCGCCTAGCGATTACGCGCGGCAGGCTTACAATGCGAGGCTGCGTGATGCAGCCCTAAACGCGCATGTACGCGAGCGATCCCACACACGAACGCGTGCGGGTGAGCCCATTCAGTGTTTTCGTCTCGTAATTTCAACAAATTCAGAATTTTCAATTTCGAATTAAAATAGTTCAATGCAATCTGAATCTAAACAGCTTAAAACCAGATTTATACGAAAACAGTTTTTCACAAATTTTCAAGAAACAGTTTTGATCCGGCAACTTCGTATTTCAAACAAAAATCATGAATACACAACATATACTCAAATTCAAGAATTTTCAGTCAAAATTCCAAAAGCAGTAAAGATACAATACGAACGTTGCAAGGTGGCTCTGATACCACTTGTTGGAAAACACGAAAGAGTTGAGCAGCGGAAGTTTAAAATTTTCCAAAAGTTTAATCGTTGTCTTGCAGTTTTCGTACCGTAACGCTGGGTGTTTTAGAAAATTACAAAGTTTGAAGCTTTCTAGTGATGTCGTTACCGCCTAATGATCACCCTTCAAGCGAAATCCCTCGAACGGCCTTCCATTAGATCCCAAAGTAGCGATCCTCCAAAGCTTATCCACACCAGACCTAGAACATGATCAAGCGAGTGAGAATGCTAGTTCTATGGCTTGTGTTAAGGCTAGAATTTTAGTTTTGAAAACTTTTCTTTTATTTTTCTTAAAAACTTAACACTTCGTGAGTGTTGGTCTAAAGAATAAGAGAAACACCACCACTAGTATAAATACTAGGGGGTTCGAACCACTTAGGGTTTCCCTAAACCTTGTGGGCTTCTTTTCTTCCTCACTAATCAACTAATTTAATTATTTAATTTAATTGGAATAATAAGGTCTCAACTTATTCTCCAAGTCTAGCAAGAGAAGACTTCTCTCTCCTACAATAGGAAATTTGACTTTTCAACTTTCCTAAAGTTAAAAGTCAACATTCAATAAATAAATTAATTCCCAAATAATTATTTATTGGGTTAAGTTTATTTGAGAAAAGTCTTAATAATTAATTCAAAATTAATTAAAAGACCAAAATTAAATAATTACAATTTAATTAATTAATTATAGAAAAGAATTCATGTGTAATATAATTACACGAATGAATCGAAGAACCTTTCAGTCAATGACAATCACTGAAATACGATCCTCCTATAACTCCATCTCTCAATCAAGAACTAAGGCATGGGAATATTCTCAGAGCCCAAATATTCTTGATCTTTAAAGTTAAGTTTGTTTCATATCCATTTCGATCTCAATCCAAGAAAACCCCATTTTCTAGATGTCTTGATGTTTTATCCACCTTGGCCAAGGGTTTAATGTTTAATGGACTACGAACAACTTAATCAGTAAGAGATCATTCTTGTTCTTAACTAGTGTAGGTCCTTTATCGATTCTACTAATTCTACATATGCCACTTGTGTAATCCCAACATAGGTCGTGGTTCAGGTGTCTATATGGCGACACCCTTTTGAGCCTATATCAAAGATTACAGAGTTAGCTCATACGAGACATTACAGAATCTCAAGTCTAAGGACTAATGAATCACGTCATTTACCGGTGAGATATTTCCTAATCTAGAAGTTTCAGGAAACTTCCTTTCCCATTTAGGAATGTTCTCATGCGCGACATCTTTGTAATGAAGTTCTTGTAACAATCACCCTTATGTATTATGAACGCATCAACGTATGCACTTATCACTCCATGAAACTGAGTGATCCTTCAAAAGGACATAACCACATAAGCAAGTCTCAGCAGAGTCAAGGTCGACACTCCCACTATCTGTCGGACTCATTGACTTGGAGAAGTTTCTAATCCTCTCCTATGGAGTTAAGAACTTGTTTCATGTGCCTTTCCCATAACACAAAGTTCTTAACGGCCTCATCGGATTAGGGGAGTTCAAAACATGCAAAACACAGTCAACCCAAACAGACCTAAAATACACAAAAGAAGTGATTGCCTATGAAAAAAATCATCTCGTTTACTATTCAAAGACTATTTGTGATTTAATGAGGAAATAGTAAAGCAAACATCTGCTTTAAGGGCACTATTTCTAACAGGACACCCGTTGGCCAATGGACAAGTCAAAGTTACAAATTGAACGATCATTCAGAATCTTTGCACTCGACCTGAAGCAAAGAAGGAACACTGGGTCGATGAGCTGGAAGGGGTCCTTGGGCCTATCTAACCACCCCAAGAGTTCCAATGGGTCTGACCCCATTCGCCATGGTATATGGCTCGAAAGCCGTGATTCCAGCAGAAGTTCTTCACCAAGCATCGCGGGTTGCCTATTTCCAACTCGAAAGAAATAATGAGCAAAGAGCTTTCAACCTCGACACCATAGAAGAAACCAGGAAGAAGGGACATCCGAGAATATAGCAGTATCGAGCTATAACAGCTCGGGCCTACAACAAGAACATCCGACCTCTCTACTTCCAGATCGAAGACCTGGGGCTCAAAAAGGACGAAGCCATAAAGCACGTTGGCAAACTTGATGAGAACTGGGAAGGGCCATATCGAGTCATCAAGATAGGCAAGAATTGAGCGTATCACCTCGAAGATCTTGATGGAAAACCACTACCTCGATCCTGGAATGCGCATAATTTAAAGAAATATTACATGTAAATATTTCGAATGTACATCCCTTAATCAATGAAATAAAAGTTACTTTTCTCTCGATACAAGTGTCTTGTTCGATCCTGTACTTAAATGTTTAATTTTACCTTGCTCGTATCTAACAAACGTCATGAACTCGAAAGATAAGAGTTATTATCTCGACATGTTCTCAAAAAATTACTGGCATCGATTCATAAAAAAAAGAGACGTTTAGCTAGAACATCTACAGAACTTAACAAACAATTCATTGATTAAAATTTCAAAAGATTACATAAGCAGAATTAAACAAATGTCTCGATCAAGCTATTTTTGAATTGTACACTAGACTAAAATTTAGATTTTCCTCTTGGGAGCGAATCATACTCGAGCCCTTACCTATTTACAATGGACATCGAGTCAAACAACTACTGGAAGTTCACCCTAACAGTCAAACCTTTAAAAATAATACAAAGACTCGATCCCAACAATCGAGCCTAAAAAAGATGGGTTTACAATCAGCTAAATCAAGATCGCAGAGATAGGGCTGGCACGTTCTCTCTGGCTCAATCCTGGGTCAGGCCTGGGGCGGTTCCCTCCTCGATAGGCACAATCGCCGAGTCACCAAAATACTCGGGGCGGATTTTCTTGCCGTCAAATGAGGCTTAAGTCAAAGTCCGGCAGCATTCTCTCACACTCCTCGGGGGCCCCAGCATATGTAGATCAAGCCAGGTATACAGAAAACCCGAACTCGTCCTTGGTCCAATCAGGGTCCGGGGTCGAGTAACAGGGTCAACCAGCCTTGTGTCGTCCTAGAAGATGCCGACCTTCTCCTTGTCATAGTCCTGGAGCAAGTATCCAGCGGCTTACAATTGAGCAAGGGATAGATTAACACCTTTCTCGACATCCTTGAAGCTCGAGATCGAGCAAGCCTTTTGAAAAGCCTTCGATTTCATGAATCGATAGGCACCCCTCCTCTCCAAAGCAGGCGCTACTAGCTTAAGGCCATTCTTGCACCTGTTAATGGCTAGATCAGCTCCTTTCCTCTCCCCCTCGACCTGCCCTCGGCATTTAGCATCGAGCTCTTCCTGGACTGACTTGGCGACCCGGGCCTCGGTAATCTTCAAGTTCTTATCCGCCTTGGATAATTTCTCAATAGCATCGAGAAGGTTCTTATCGAGTTCAGCCTTGTCCTTGTTTGTAACGCCCCAATCTTTCAATTATGCAATATGTGACATAATGTGAAATAATTGCCAATTATGACTTAATTGTTTAATTACTTAATTGTCCTTAATTGATCATTTTCCATGAGTGTGAACTTAATTGCATGACTTATGTTTTGGAGGGATTAAATTACAATTGGAGCTTAGTTATATAATACCTAGCATATATATCCCTTTGATTGCATCAAACATATACACACTTGATCCCTTCCCTCTCTCCCTCATCTCGTTTCTTAAACCCCAAGAAGAAGAAGAGGAATTCTTCATTTCAAGCTTGGATTTGGAGGGAACTTGCATACTTTGAAGCATAATCATCATTACAACATCATATCTTTTCCTTCTTCTCATTCATTCAAGGTATTGAGTTTAGTTGGAGGATTTCATGTGTATATATGAGAGCTAGGGTTATGTGTTGAGCTTGGCAATTTATGTTTTAGTTGTTGGAAGCATGAATACTTGATTATAGTTTCGTTTTGATGTACATATTATGAAGTTATAAGCTTGGGAGCATGAGTTCCTTTATGGGTTTAATATGATGATTCTTGATGATTAAGCTTGGATTTAAGTGTTTATATGAGTTATTATTGAACTATAAGTATGTTAGCATGTTTATTTCATGATTTATATGCATTTGGAGCTTGTTATGTGATCAATTGTGGTTTATTTCGTGCTTCCCCTGCATAACTGCTCTGTTTTTCTCTTCTGCGTACGTGACACGGGCGTGTCACGTTTCCTTCTTTCAGTGTGACACGGGGGTGCATTGTTGTTGGCCGGGGTTTTCTGTACCGTGACACGGGGTGTCACGGATTGCTTTGTTTTGGTGACACGCTTCTGTTCGCATGCATTTTGCCGCTGTACTGTGACACGGGGGTGTCACGGCTTAGTGTATAATTGTGACACGGGCGTGTCACACTCTGTTTTCATGCATATTTTGGTTGCATGCTACTGTACGTGTTATTATATGCTTGTTTATGCTTAAATATGATCATGACATTTGATAATTGTCAATTCTTGTTGTTGCACGTCATGTTACGCCGTTCGTCCTAATTGGTTCATTTGAGTCGTGTCTTATATACACTTATCTTTATTGCACAGACCGGCACACCAGTGACGTGGAGTGGGCTTCTTAGGCCGTGTCTTTCTCTTTATTTTGTTGGTTCAGGTGAGGTTTAATTTCTAGTTATATAGAACCCGTATAACCTTTACGTGTTTTTTTGGCCAAAGGTATTTATACTTATAATTTCATGAAATCACTTATCATTTCAAGTTATGTTATTGTTCATGAATTAAGCAAGTAGATTATGTTAGTATTCACGAATCAAGCATGCCATGTTCATGAAAGCAAGTATGTACGTTCTCCTGGCCAGGTCCTTCTTAGTGAGGGCGCTGGGCTAGTCTTAGAGCTGGTGGTTGTCCGTCCAACCACAGGAAGAACAATACCCTATCGTGTACGTGTGTTCTCTTGACCAGGTCCTTCTTAGTGAGGGCGCTGGGCTGGTCTTCGGGCTGGTGGTTGTCCGTCCAACCGCAAGAAGAACAAAGCCTTATCGTGTACCTGTGTTCTCCTGGCCAGGTTCTCCTTGGCGAGGACGCTGGGCTAGTCTTAGAGCTGGTGGTTGTCCGTCCAACCACAGGAGGAACAAACCCTATCGTGTTACAAGCAAGCCATGTATTGATTGCATGATTTCCATTCCATGAATATGTTAATTGAGTACACATGCACGGTTGCACGGTAATGGAATTGCGTGATCACCTATTAATTTATAATCAAGCAAACATGTTCATCGATTGCATGAAAGAACAAGTATTTAATACTGATAGTTGTAATCTCGGGCGAGTTCTCTGTTGTTGTTGAACTTAGACTGTTTTCGTTATAAAACCTTACTCGAGGCTATGACTTGCATGTTATCTGCACTTATATCTATTATGCCCCTCGCTCAGTCTGTGGTAGACTGACACCTCACCTTTCAGTTTTTGCAGGTTCGTGCTAGGTGGGAAGTAGAGTCTAGCTTGTCTTTCATTCGGGTCTAGCACTTCACCTTCATACTTTGTTCTTGTATTGATACTAGTTATTTTGTAGCATGTCTTGGACTTATACTTGGAGATGATATTGTATTGATATATGAATGTTGGTATCTATAAGTAAATATGTAAATATGGTACCTATAAGTATTGATTGCTATTGCTTCCGCTTTTATTGCTCTAAATCGTTTATTGGTAGTATTTGAGGGTACCCGCCTAGCTTTTGAGTTTTTTGTTGTCACCCGTTCGCCATGAGTCCGGTTCATATATGGACTACCCATTTCATGTGTGAGCTAGACTTATGGTGCGGGGGTGTGGCATCTCGGCGTTCCGGGTGCTACATTGTTTGCCTGCGCCAACTTCTTGTCCTTCTCGAACAGCTCTGCCCTCAACCTTTCGACCGTTGGCTTAGCCCTCATCCTCATCTGGGTGTACCCAACTTCGGCGAGCAACATAGAAGAAATCTTGACCCAGCTTCAAGGACAAGATCGAATGTCAAATCTCCAGTTACCCCACATGTAAATAAAAGAGTGAATAAAAAAAACTCATTGCTCGAATGTACTTAACTCTATGTATTTCAGAACCCAAGATGCCTCGATCTCAGCATCGGAGAAGACCCAGCGCTTCCTGTGATCGACCTCCGTCTGGATTGAGCAATATAAAGCGCTGATCGTTGGGTAGTCCCGGGGGGCTGTACCAATTCTTCGAGGCTCCCCTTGGTCGTTGAAGCTCGTTATCCCAGCAAGGAAGTGGGGTTCCTCGATCGTTGGGTAGTCAAAGAAAACCTTCATGTCCTCCTCGTTTGGCTTCCATGGAGTCGCATGCGCTGGTCGAGCGCCCTGTGGGGGGGCTTTCGAACGCCAACTAAGTTGCTCGCTACGTTCCGAGAATTCACCAACCTGTACCTCAACCACTGGCCCCATGGACGGCGGGAGCGGAATGTCCTAGGTCTTCTATTGACCCTTGCCCTTTGACTTGTCCCTTTCGACCCGGGACTTGGATTGATGGCGGCTGGACTGGATCTTCTGCTTCTTGGAATGAGGGCTTCCGGCTCGTCGCCCCCACTCGGAGCTGTTCCCCGTTTACCCGGACGGTCGGGTGTCCTCTTCTCGAGGACTTTAGGTACTGCCTCGACCGTGCCCTTGGTCGCGGCATTGATCTCGGCCTCGATCGGCAGGGCAAGTGTTTCTTCTCAACAGCCTTCCTAAGGTCCTCCATCTCTCTCCTCTGAGCCGCCAATGAAGCCGATATTATGTATGATTCTGCAAAAGAAGAAAATCGATCAAACACTTAAAAAGAAATGCAAGATAGAAAGTCAAAACTAGGATTGCTTCGAAGGAATTCGCTCGAGATATCGGGGTCAAAATACTTACGCATCCCAGGAGCCATCCCCAACTCAACCAACATCTGGGGGTCAATCATTTCCTTCGACACGATGCTCCCCATGTTTCGCAATGCAGCCATCAAAGTGTTGGGCCAACCCGGATGTCCTCTCAGAAGATTAGTTCGAGGGACCCAACTCCACCAAGGATATTTCAGCCCGGGCCACCCCTTCTCACAGCGGATGTACACAAACCTTTGTTTCCAACCCTTACCATTTGAAGAGGTTAGAGATCTCACCATTCGAAAAAAATTTCGATTGAAGTTGCACATACCCCAGTCCAGGCGCTGAGGTCTCAATTGTCAGGGAAGCCTGGAATATTTCCGACAAGCAGAAGATGTTGGTCGACATCCCTAAACACCTCAATAGGGCTCTCAACCCATTCACCATGGCATAAGAATTGGGCATCAGTTGAAGAGGACTAATCCTCAAAGCATTAAAGAACTTAAGCATCTCCTCAGGAATAGGTACCCTGAACCCATTCTCGACCGCCTTGTAGTCTATAGCAATACAGTTTTCAAGTGGATTCGTCATCTTATCTACTGCCTCGGGCTTGATGACTCGATAGCCCCCAAACTCCAGTACCCCTCCAAACAACCAGTACTGGATCTCCCTTACTTTATCCCAAGAAATGTTGGGAGTGATGGCTCGAGGATCCTTCACCAACCGACCCTCCGTTTCGATATTTTCGTCTTTCTCCTCTTCACTATCTCCTTCCTCCTCTCAACCGGAAGTTGATGCTTCCTTACCTCCTGTTCGAGGCACCGCCACCTCTTCCATTTCTACCTCGGGGACTGGATCGGACGTTCCCACTATGTCCACATCCTCGTCTACCCCTTGGGGATTCGTCGACCTTGTCTCCATGGATAACCCGGAGTCGGAGTAGTTCGAGCTCAAATAAGAACTGGAACTCGATCCCGCGGATATAGTTCCCACTTCCATCCCCACTGGCTCGCCGTCACCTTGATTTGTTGACATCCTACAGTTGTCAAAGGAATAACTAAAACGTACGCTTTGTTGAAAGGATTCGAGCAAATCGAGAGAAAAAGAGAGAGAGCTTTCGAAGAAGGAAGTGGCGAACCTCTCCCTCGAAGCAATCAAAAAATAAAAGGTGAAATCAAATCGAGACTGAGTCGAGAAAGTACCTTTGTGTGTAAAAAGGTGATCGAAAGTCTCTTCCCTCGGAACGAGCAGTCGAAATCGACGCACAAAAATGCTGGATCACTCGAATTGGCTCGGAGCTTCTCTTCAAATTCTTTTGAAAACAGTAAAATGAATTTACAGAGGAGACTATTTATAGGAGGGAAAATGGTGGGAATCGAGAAGATGAAGCGTCGCTGTGATTACAATGGGTCCCTCCTCGGGAGATGAAATGTCGTCTCCACGTCAGCCCTATCAAACGACGTTTCGGGGGGACTTATGACGTGGCATGAACCCACTTTTCCACATGCCCCTATAACGACGTGACATCTGTATTCTCGATCATGTCGATGCCCTCGATAAAAGGGGTCGACACCAAAGTTAACCTTCCCCAACTTTTCCCACTCTGTACCTCGATCATTAGACGTACCCCATCATCGACCCACGGAGGCCAAACCACTACCCCTTTCCCAGTTAAATGGCCGTCTACGCATTTAATGCTAGGAGATAATGGGGCACCTGTCAGCTTGGGGCGTTGGCGCGTCGAGACGGTGAATTCTCTCTCCTTACCCTATATAAAGCTTTCATATTTATTGCAACAGTAAGTCCTTTTCACCTACCGCACTTATTGCACCTATACTCGACCCTCTCCACTCGATTCTGACTTGAGCGTCGGAGTACCAACCCGGATATCACCCCCACCTTCCTCCAGTTGGCCTCGAGCTCACGTTTCCTTTCATCCTCCACAGATTTCGAGCGCAGAATCGGCGGTTCCCCAATCAACAAATTGAAGTGCTCGGACCAGATATCCCGGTCGATCAATCAGCGGAAATTTGGCTCGATCACTTAATATATCCGAATTAAATTTAATTTGTTGTATTTTCGATTAATTAAATATTTGACTAAGATAATAATATAAAAAATTATTAATTATTATACATCGAAATTAAATATGTGACACGAAAATATTATTATTTTAAATACAAAGCTCTTCAACCAATTGTAAGTACTTGACTAATTGATGTTAAATATTATAAAAAGAAATAGGCTATCTTATATTAAATTTTCAATATTAATTTTTAGCATACACCTGTTACTTTACTTGATGATCGACTATTTATAATACACACAAATACAACAAATTAAGACGATAAATTTGTATAATTGATAAAGCAAACAAGATCATATAATTAAATGGTCTCAGACATTTTTCATCCTTTCTTAAACGAGTTTTTTTTGCACGGTCACCCCTGTGATATACCTAATTAGCACTCCAAACCCTATGATTTGAAAATTCTCAAATAGAACCCTGTGATTTTATTAAAGTTAGCACTCAAAACCCTACAACCATGGCTGTAGGGTTTGAAATGCTAATTGAGTGCTAATTTATTAAAACCATAGGGTTCGCTTTGAGAATTTTCAATCACAGGATTCGGAGTGCTAACTAGGTATATCATAGGGTTTCTGGTGCAATAAACTCTTTCTTAAACACATCGAAACCACAAAAACACGAGTAAACAAATTAATGACGTTCATTACTTTCATTTTTTATACGGGTGGTGGCTGCTGTTGGGACCGCATGCACCTTCACCTAACTCCGCATTAGTATGATATTGTCCACTTTGGGCCAAGCCCGCACGAATTTGTTTTTGGGCATATCCCAAAAGGCCTCATACTAATGGAGTTAGGTGAACAGTTATATATTGGACGGAATTTCTCCAATCTTCCGATGTGGGATGGGTTTGCAACCCAACAATCCTCCCCTCAAACCAAGACCACACCACTTATGATCTCCCATTCAGGGATAATCCATTTGATCTACCAACCATCTTGCACCGCCGCTATTCCTTTCTGGGACACGCCGCCTGACCTCCTTAATGTCAAGAGGACTTTCGACACAAGGCATCAACCGTAGATCTCTAATTGCTAGGTCACTTCACCTGACTCGCCAAACATAGGTCACTTCACCTGCCAAACATCTTGTACCGCCGTTATCACCCAACGGGACCCACTGCCTGACCACCACTTGCCAGGAAGACTTTCGACACAAGGTACCCCTGCAGGTCTCTAGTCGTGTTGTCACATCGGGAACTCCACATAACACGCAGTCCAACCCTCTGACAAGCCTGAACCTGGGCTCTGATACCACTTGTTGGGACCGCGCGCACGTTCACCCCAACTCCACATTAGTGATATTTTCCGCTTTGGGCCAAGCCCGCACGGATTTATTTTTGGGTATATCCCAAAAGGCCTCACTAATGGAGTTAGGTGAACACTTATATATTGAACAAATTTCTCCAATCTTCCGATATGGGATGGGTTTGCAACCCAACAGCTGCGACCGCCGTGGTGGTGGCAGCCGCTGCTGTGGTGGCGCTTGTGGCGGACCTCGTGGTGGAAACTTAAACGGCATGCTTTTGAGATGTGGTTTTGCGGATTGCGGGGTTGGCGGTAGTGGTTCCGGACTTATGGCATGATAATTAAAACATATGCCCGCTTTCCGAACCGTCTCTCGAGGATCAAGAACCAGGATCTTCATATTATTTATTGTGATTTAATTAGCAGGTTCGCATCTATGTAAATAGGCCCAAGTGTTCCAAGCTTTCCAAATGGGCCAAATAGCTACCATAAAAATTAGAAAGCCGGCCAATGACGGGCCTCACTAGTCTGTCTCCAAAAAGCTTGGGATGAGGTGCAGTCATGCAAGATATACACTATGTCGTCGCGTCCTCCACTACACTTCGTACACTCATCATCATCACTAAAATGCCTATCCTTTCGAATACACCTTCATACTGCTTTTAATGGGCGGACTTTATCTGAATATATCCGAATTAAAGTCAATATTTTTTATTTTCTAGATTAATTAAATATTTGACTAAGATAGTGCGTACTTTTTTTTTATAAATAATATATGATTATTATACATCTTTAATACGCACGAAAACATTATTATTTGAAATATAAAGCTCTTCGACCACTGGCAAGTACTTGACTAATTAATATTATTTATTATTTATAGCACCCCGTAACGTCAGGCACCACATTCCCCGCACCATGAGTCTAGTCCACATATGAAATAGAGTAGTTCATACATAAACCGGACTCCCAGCGAATGGGTGACAAAGAAACGACAATCTTAGCTAGGTAGATCTAACCCTGAACCAAGCAAAATTCAAAGTGCAATGTGCGGAAACTATGAAAAGAGGAGCTCAACACTCGTGGCAATAGCCCTGGCAGTCATTCAATCAACCAACATAATCAACATGCACCTATCAACTGGTTCAATTAAGCATGCAACCTGTCCCGAATATCAATTCATAAAATAAAGCCTCCATGGCTAAAATCAAAATCAATAATATAAGATTCAAAATGTTGTGTAAAGCACAGTACAAGATTTAGACATAATAAATTCTATGTACAAAAGGGACTCAGGATTCGACTCGACACTTGACTCGATTCTCTACCTAGCTTTACCTGCAAAAGACTAAAAACGTTGGGGGAAGGATCAGTCTCTAAAAGACTGAGTGGGTGGCTGTACATAAATATAAAAGAAAGGAAAAGCAAGTAGTCATGTACATGCAAGCCATAATTCTGAGTAAGGTTTTCTAAATTAGTTCCCAAGTGGCAAGAAATAAGAGTTATCAATACTCGGGATTACGACATCCAATTGACAGTTCAATACCATTATTGAGGTCAATCAATGAGCCCGGTGAGTGAGAGCAACAATCTCCATCCTTACTCCCAACAGTGTGATCAATTCATTGTTTAAACAATAGCGATCAAGCAATCATTACATTACAGTACAGTGCAATCATTCAATACATTCAATACCTCCTTCTCCGGATGATGGTCGGGTGATCGGCCCGAGCCATCCAATCAGGACGGGCACCAGGTTCATGACTCCCAATGCCTGGGATTCTGTCCCCACTAATCTCCTAGCAGGTTTTCGATTGATCCCAACAATACAGGACGGGAATCTATGTCAGAGTAGCCCTAGACCCATGCTTTCCAGGCATATCAAGACATAGCCCGTACGGGCCCCAACAATACGATACAGTGCAATAACTCATCAAAACAAGATGTAGGGATTCAGTGGAAATCATTTTTAATACTTATATATATATATATACAAAAAACGGTTCGGTTTGAATATATTGGAAAATAGTTCACAATTCAACCACGTTGGTAGTACTCGCACGTATCTAAGTCTATATATATGTATAATAAGCATGCGAGAGGAGCATGTTTCATATAAGGACATAGGTCGTATGTAACTAAGAAGAAATGTAGCACCCAAACGTAGGGACCACATTCCCCGCACCAAGATCAAAATCCAGTTATGAAATGGAAGGTCCATACCCGAATCCGAACCTTAGCGAATGGGAGACTAACTCACTCACTAAGCCAGGCGGAGCTAACAACAGACTCAGAGTGCACGGAAGCTAAAAAAAATGAATAAATAAGACGATGCATCATATAAATATGTATAGGTACCAACACATATTCATTACATATTTACTTATAGGTACCAACATTTATATCCTGTACAATGGCCATCACGGCCTCATCAAAACAAAATATAACAATTCTCCAAATACCCAAGTCATAAAGATATACAAAATAAAAAGTAATGTGTGTAGAAATGCATCTATCCCAACCTAGACCGACAAGTACAAAAGCAGACACACTTCTCCGCCTAACTGAAAGAGAAACGAGAGGTCAGTCAACTAACTGAGTGAGGGGGCTAATGCACACCCGCATACTATATATATAAAGCAAAGCACTTATCAAAAGTGGATTTATAAACCAGAATAGGTTTTGTAATCCAAACATTTCAAAACAAACATATATATACACTTAAAACCATTTTCAAAGAATCTATTCCAATTTCATAATTCCCATAATAGATCATATCACATGCTCGGCGAGAACGAGCTTCCAACCTTTACTTCTCATAACAAAATAAAACACCAAAAATAAATAAATCCAGCCTCTCCTCCGATGATGAAAGAGCCACATGCATAGCTCTAACCATCCTTAACTTAACAAACTCACGCGGGGTAGCTAACCTACAACGTGCCCTCCCCGGTTTTCACACCGAAGGCATCAAAGAATCACACCTTCCCTAGCTCCCGGGGTCGCGTATGATACCTTGGATGGAGACAATGTACAGGCCGAACCACGACGGCTCAATACCGTCCCGGGGATTCCTTACCCATAGCTCCTTGGATCCACACATATATATACATATCATATCATACCAATCTTTCATGGTTTTACTCGCTACAGAGCTTAAACAAAATTAAACTTTGCAAACTAGCTTGCATATGCCTTCATAATAACTTTTCCAAAACAAACTCATTCCATAAGGTCATAAACATATCATATACAACACGTATTTAACTATATATATAATATATAGTCAAATGCGCGGCTCAAAAACGTCACATAAAGGCTTTAGGTCAATAACTATACAAAATCCAAAACCTCACCTCGTGCTTGGCAAAAATAAGAGTGTAGGTGGACAAACTTATGTCTCGGGCTCGTCACCGACAACCTCCTCTGAAAAGCAATCACAAAAGCCCAAGACTTAGACTCTATATGAACCGAAAACGACGCACAATAATTGAAAAGTATGCATGAGATGTAATGAATACCACATAAATGCACCACAATCTAAGCTCATGCATAAACAAACTAAGTGTAAAAGTAACAAATTAAAGATCATATAAGGCATATAAGAGCATTTAAGAAGAAAAGGAATCAAACCCAAAAAGTCAAAAAATCACAAAACGAACAGTGGGCTTGGAAACAGCCATGTGGAGCTAAAGAAGAAACTCCACACGAGCGTTTCAAAAGCTACTGCCTCAACCCGAGAGTTTCCACACCGGCATTTGTAAAAACAAAAAAAACACCAAACGCCTATGTGAGAAGCTACTGCCTCTCCCTTGAAGCTCGAAACAGGACTCAAAATCAAAATTCCTGCTAATGTAAACAAGACTCAAAATCAAAATTCCTGCTAATGTAAACGGCCGTGTGGGATTTACAATGGGGTACCACACAAGCGTTTGCCCTGGAATTGTAGAGCAGATTCCCTCTCGGGAAAGTAGGGGAAAACACCAAAGCACAACCAAAACTCAACCGAATCAAATGGAACTTATACACAACAACAAATATCATGCAACAATCATATGTACGTGCTTAAACTTCAAGAAAAATGAGGATTGAAAGTATATTGAATCAAGCCCGTATATGAAGAATTTCATGCTCATCAAAGATATCATGGATTTAAGTCAATCAACAACAAATTCCGTGCAATAAATACATTAAATGTAACATATAGGTCTCATAAATGAAGTCAAGTTCCAACTAAAATAATCCAAGATCACATATTCATAAAAAATGACCTAAACCCTTACTATTCATGAGGTTGATCAAACTCATACAAATTCACCAAAAGAGAAGGAGTTTTGGGCATGAAATCGAAGAGCACGACACGAGGTTTCCGAAACTTACTAAAGCTCGTGATTTGGTGAAGAAATGAAGGAGATATAGCTTGAAGAAGATTGATCAAGAAATGGAAGAGTTTGGCTTTCTCCTTGGAACTTTGCTACTGTTTATCACGTAATGAGGAGAAAAGGGAAATGGTTCAGCCTTTAAGGGCTGAACCGGTTCGGTTCATGGGTTCGGTTCAAGGTTTTCCGGTTCGGTTTGGTTAGGTTTGATCGGTTTAGGGTCCAACTAATTGAATAAATCACATAATTCATGTAATTCACATAATTCACCTATTCAATTAATTCAAATAGATTCAAATAAGATCGAATAATTAAAATAAAGCGCAATTAGTAATTAAATCACACATTTTACCTGTACCAACTGTAGACTGGGGTGTCACAACCTCCTCCCTACCCCTCTCAATGAACCTGTCCCTAAGTTCACTAATCAACCCGAGAACAAAGTCGGATACAACTCTCTCATCTTCTTTCGGTCTCCCAAGTAGACTCTTCGGATTTTTGATCTCTCTACAATACTCGGACCAATGGAATCTGTTTATTTCTCAACACTTGTATCTTCCGGTCTTGAATCTCAATCGGGTGCCTTACTATCATTAAATCTGGTTCAAGTTGTATCTCTTCAATAGGAAGTATAGTTGCTTCATCGGGAAAATATTTTCTGAGTTGTGAAACGTGAAACACATTATTTATCCCGGTCGATTCGGGTGGTAGATCCAACCTATACACCACTTCTCGAACTTTCTCAAGGATTTGAAATGGTCCAAGGTATCTAGGTTTAAGTTTCCCACCCCAACCAATTCGAGAAAAGCCATTTCTAGCAGATGCTTTCAAAAAAACCCGATCTCCTACCTCAAACTCAAGGGGCCTTCTCCTCTTATCCGCATAGCTCTTCTGACAGTCCTAAGCTGCCTTCATTCTCTATTGAATCAATTTAACTTTAGCAATGGTTTTGTCCAATTTCTCTCGAGGTGTAGCTCTTTCGAGCTTATTCTCTTTTGTCCACTGCCAATCTTCAATGTCCCAAAAGAGAGGCGATCTGCACTTCCTTCCATACAACGCCTCATAGGGAGCCATTCCGATAGAAGCTTGGTAACTGTTATTATATGCAAACTCGACCAGAGCTAAGTGCTTATCCCATTTCTCCTTGCTTATCCCATTTCTCCTTGAAATGCAAAGCACACGCCCTTAGTAAATCCTCCAAATACTTAATCAATCTCTCTGACTGTTCGTCCGTCTGAGGATGAAAAGCAATGCCAAAATTAAGCCTCGAACCCAACCGTTTTTGAAGGTCATGCCAAAACTTAGCTGTAAACCGCGAATCACGATCAGAAACAATATTAGCAAGAGCTCCATGTAATCTCAAAATCTCATCGCAATACAATTTGGCTAACTTTGGAATCTTGTAGGACATCTTAACCTTGAGAAAATGAGCAGACTTGGTTAAACAGTCGACTATCACCCAAATTCCATCATAACCTCCTCTTGATCTCAGCAAGCCGGACACGAAGTCCATAGTCACTTGCTCCTATTTCCATTCGTTGGAGAGTTCCTCCCGGTTTTTGGTGTTCAGCCTTCACCACTTGATACGTAAGATATCGCTTCACAAAATTAGCAACGTCCCTCTTTATGCCATTCCAACAAAATAATTCCTTCAAATCTCGGTACATCTTAGTACCACCGGGATGAATAGAATATCCTGAACGGTGTCCTTCCTCAAGTTTTAACCTCTTGAGGGCTTCCGGAACACAAACCCTTGTCTTGAACCTAAATACACCCGAATCGTCAAACCCAAACTTTGTCTCTGGATCCATTCTAGAATGGAGTATCAATCTCTGAATCTCTGGATCCGTAGCCTGGGCATAAATCAACCTCTGTTTCAAATCAGGTTGAACTGTAATATTAGCTAACCGAGCCACTGAAACCACAACTGCTTAACCCTGTTCTGAAGTCCCTACACTTAAAACTGAAACACTTGCTTTTTTGCTCAAAGCATTAGCCACTACGTTAGCCTTACCCGGATGTTACTGAATCGTGCAATCATAATCTTCTAAGAATTCCATCTAATGCCTCTGTCTGTTATTAAGTTCCTTATGAGTAAAAAGGTACTTGAGGCTCCTATGATCCGTGAATATCTCAAAAGTAGTCCCGTAGAGGTAGTGGCGCCATTTCAACAAAGCAGACACAACCGCTGCCAGCTCAAGATCGTGAGTGGGGTAGTTCTTTTCGTGTTCCTTCAACTTCCTAGAATCGTAGGCCACCACTCGGCCATCTTGCATCAACACACATTCGAGGCTTTCCTTAGAAGCATCAGTGAAAATCGAATAGCCCTCGGATCCCGCGGGAAGGGTAAGAACTGGTGCCGAAGTTAACCTTTCCTCAAGGTTTGGAAACTTCTCTCGTACGTGTCATCCCACTCAAACTTTACCTCCTTCTTAGTTAAACGAGTCAACGGGCATGCAATCTTGGAAAAATCTTTCATGAATCTCCTATGTAACCCGCTAACCCAAGGAAACTTCTCACTTCGGAGGTGTTCTTCGGGCTCTCCCATTGAGCTATGGTCTCTATCTTGGAAGGATCGACTTCAATTCCCTTGCCTGAAATGATATGACCAAGGAATGTGACTCTGTCAATCTAAAACTCGCACTTGCTAAACTTGGCGTAAAGCTTGTGTTCTCTCAGAGTCTCCAAAACAATTCAGATGTGATAAGCGTGCTCTTCTGCGGACCTCGAATACACCAAGATGTCGTCTATGAAAATCGCCACAAACTTTTCGAGGTACTGTCTAAACACTCAGTGCATCATGTCCATGAACACGGCCGGGGCATTAGTCAATCCAAACGGCATCACCACAAACTTGAAATGTCCATACCGGGTATTGAATGCAGTCTTAGAGATATCTTCTTCCCGGATACAAAGTTGGTAATAACCCTGTCTCAAATCCAACTTCGAATACACTTGTGACCCTTGTAAAATACCAAAAATCTCTTCGATGCGAGGCAACGGATACTTATTCTTCACTGTCATCTGATTCAACTCACGGTAATCTATACACATCCTCAAAGTCTCGTCCTTCTTCTTCACAAATAAAACCAGAGCACCCCACCGGGAAATACTCGGACGGATGTACCCATAAGTTAACAACTCATCAAGCTGAGTCTTCAACTCTTTCAACTCACAGGAGGCATTCGGTAAGGTATCTTTGAGAAAGGCTCAGCTTCGGGATAGAGGTCGATCACAAACTCGATGTCCCTATCGGGTGGCAAAGAACCCAAATTCTCATAGAACACATCGGGAAACTCCCTTACAACCTCTGTCTTCTCAAGTTTGGCTTGGTCCTTTGGTTTATTCAGAAGATAAGCCACAAAACCTGTCGCACCGTTCCGGAGGAGCTTATTTGCTTTCATAAAAGACACAATCGGAGTAGATTTCAACCTTGCTCCCGTGAAAACCACAGAACCCAGAGAAACCTTCTTATCATATATCCATCTTAGCTCGGTTTCTGAAGAGAAAATCCATACCAAGAATTACCCCATACTCCTTCATAGGCATCTCTATCAAATCTGCGGGGAAAACTCTACCTTCAAAACTTACCGGGCACTCCCGGAACACCCCGTCTGTCTCCAAAGAACCTCCCAAGGGGGAACTCACCACATACACATGCGCAGATAATTCAGCAAACAAAGACAAAGAAGTAACAAGATCCCGGGAAATGAAAGAATGAGTGGCCCCTGGATCAAACAATGCATGTAATGATATGCCATGAATGTTTATTGTACCTTCAATCACGGCATTAGGATCGACATCAGCTGCCTCCTCCTCTCCCTCAATAGCATAAACACGGGCTTGAACGAATGTCCTCTTATTTGGGCATGTGTCAATCTTGTGCTCAGAAGACCCATACACGTAACACTTGCCCAATAGCTTCCAACACCTCTCAACCGGATGCTTCCCTTGATAATATGCACAAAGAGGTGGAGCCTGAACCAGAGCAGGCAAAGCTGGAGCTGTAGGAGGTTCCACGGGATCGGTAAAATTGGGCTTTTTGTTCCCGAATCCCTGGGGACAAAAAGCCGGTGGAGCAGCCTCTTACACGATCCAGAACCGGATCCCCGAACCTTAAGTGAAAGAGAAAGGTGGAGGCTTCAACCTTAGCTTTTAGGCCTGAACTTGTATCACCCTCTTGGTGACCTTGGCCCATGTACTCACATTGGCGGCTTGGAGAGCCTCTTGAAGTTCCCGACGAAGTCCATGAAGAAATTTTCGGGCCTTGTGAGTATCGTTGTCGGTGATGTGAGTAGCATAGGGTGCTAGCCTCTCAAATTCCAAAATATATTCCTCCACCGTCCGTGTACCTTGTCTCAAATCGAAAAACTCGTGAAGGCGGCGTTCTTGAGCTCTATGGGGGATATACTTCTTTTGAAATTCCTGCACAAACGTCTCCCAATTGAACTCCATTCCCGTTCTTTCTACTTTGGATCGAACACTCTTAAGCCAAATCGCCGCTTGCCCTTGTATAAAACGGCCCGTACAAATAGCCTTGTCTTGCGAATTCCCTGGACATATCTCCCAAATACCTTGGATCTCCGACAACCACTCCTCCGCCTTAATGTCGCCACCTCCATACCACTTTGCAGGGTTATTATTTCGGAATTCCTTGTAGACATTTGATACTTCTTGTCCCTCAACCAGAGGGGTTTGATTTTGTTGATTTTATTGAAGTTGGTTGAGGAGAGCTTTTACTATATTCTCTGCATTCATAGGTGGTGGCGGAGGTGCATTCTGTGGAGCGGGTTGATTTAGATCGGGAGTTTGTTCACGATTCTGTCTCCTTGGAGGCATCCTGAAATTAAAAAATTTAAATAATATGGATGCGTGTAGGTTAGTATATGATCATATATTCAAGCAATAAAGTAAACAAATATTCAAATAATCAAGTCACATAATCACATTATCAGGTAATCACATAACCAAATTGCCCTACGCCGTACGACCTAGATAAACCCACACGACACTAGAGCCCGGTTTTACAACCGAGCTCTGATATGTAGCACCCAAACATAGGGACCACATCCCTCGTACCAAGATCCAAACCCGGTTATGAAATGGAAGGCCTATACCCGAATCCGAACCTTAGCGAACGGGAGACCAACTCACTCACTAAGCCAGGCGGAGCTAACAACAGACTCAGAGTGCGTGAGAGCCAAAAAAAATGAATAAATAAGAAGATGCATCATATAGATATGTATAGGTACCAACACATATTCATTACATATTTACTTATAGGTACCAACATTTAAATCCTATACAATGGCCATCACGGCCTCATCAAAACAAAATATAACAATTCTCCAAATACCCAAGTCATAAAGATATACAAAATATGAAGTAATGTGTGTAGAAATGCATCTATCTCGACCTAGACCAACAAGTGTAAAAACAGACACACTTCTCCGCCCAGCTCGGGGTCAAAAGACACCTGAAACTGAAAGAGAAACGAGGGATCAATCAACTGAATAAGTGAGGGGGCTAACGCACACCCGTATACTATATATATAAAGCAAACCACTTATCAAAAATAGATTTATGAACCGGAATAGGTTTTGCAATCCAAACATTTCAAAACAAACATATATATATATATTTAAAGCCATTTTCAAAGAATCAATTCCAATTTCATAATTCCCATAATAGATCATATCACATGCTCGGCGAGAACGAGCTTCCAACCTTTACTTCTCATAACAAACTAAAACACCAAACATAAATAAATCTAGCCTCTCCTCCGATGATGGAAGAGCCACGCGCGTAGCTTTAACCATCCTTATCTTAACAAACTCGCACGGGGTAGCTAACCCACAACTTGCCCTCCCCGGTTTTCACACCAAAGGCAAAGAATTACACCTTCTCTAGCTCCCAGGGTCGCGTATGATACCTTAGATGGAGACTATGTACAGGCCGAGCACCGACGGCCCAATACCGTCCCGAGGATTTCTTATCCATAGCTCCTTGGATCCACACATACATATACATATCATATCATACCAATCTTTCATGGTTTTACTCGCTATAGAGCTTAAACAAAATGAAACTTTGCAAACTAGCTTACATATGCCTTCATAATAACTTTTCCAAAACAAACTCATTCCATAAGGTCATAAACATATCATATACAACATGTATTAACTATATATATAATATATAGTCGCATGCGTGGCTCGAAAACGTCACATAAAGGCTTTAGGTCAATAACTATACAAAAGCTAAACCTCACCTTGTGCTTGGCAAAAATAAGAGTGTAGGTGGACAAACTTATGTCTCGGGCTCGTCACCGGCGACCTCCTCTGAAAAGCAAACATAAAAGCCCAAGACTTAGACTCTATATGAACCGAAAACGTCGCACGGCAATTGAAAATTATGCATGAGATGCAATGAATGCCGTATAAACGCATCACAATCCAAGCTCATGCATAAATAAGCTAAACGGCGTAAAAGTAACAAATTAAAGATCATATAAGGTATATAAGAGCATTTACGAAGCAAAAGAATCAAACCGAAAAAGTCAAAAAATCACAAAATGGACAGCGGGCTTGGAAACGGCTGTGTGGAGCTAAAGAAAAAACTCTACACGGGCGTTTCAAAAGCTACTGCCTCAACCCGAGAGTTTCCACACGGGCGTTTGCAAAAACAGAACAAACACCAAACGCCCGTGTGAGAAGCTACTGCCTCTCCCTTGAAGCTCGAAACGGGGGTTTCCCATTTTAGTTAAAACACCACACGCCCGTGTACAAGACTCAAAATCAAAATTCCCGCTAATGCAAATGGCCGTGTCGGATTTACAAAGGGGTACCACACGAGCGTTTGCCCTAGAATTGCAGAGCAGATTTCCTCTCGGGAAAGCAGGGGAACGAGGGAAAAACACCAAAGCACAACCAAAACTCAACCAAATCAAATGGAACTTATACACAACAACAAATGTCATGCAACAATCATATGTACGTGCTTAAACTTCAAGAAAAAAGAGAAAGCATATTGAATCAAACCCATAAATGAAGAATTTCATGCTCATCAAAGATATCATGGATTTAATTCAATCAACAACAAACTCCATGCAATAAATACATTAAATGTAACATATAGGTCTCATAAATGAAGTCAAGTTCCAACTAAAACAATCCAAGATCACATATTCATAAAAAATGACCCAAACCCTTACTATTCATGAGGTTGATCAAACTCATACAAATTCACCAAAAGAGAAGGAGTTTTAGGCATGAAATCGAAGAGCACGACACGAGGTTTCCGAGACATACTAAAACTCGTGATTTGGTGAAGAAATAAAAGAGATATGGCGTGAAGAAGATTGATCAAGAAATGGAAGAGTTTGTCTTTCTCCTTGGAACTTTGCTGCTATTTATCACGTAATGAGGAGAAAAGGGAAATGGTTCAGCCTTTAAGGGCTGAACCGGATCGGTTTACGGGTTCGGTTCAAGGTTTTTCGGTTGGGTTTGGTTAGGTTTGATCGGTTTAGGGTCCAACAAATCGAATAAATCACATAATTCATATAATTCACATAATTGACCTATTCAATTAATTCAAATAGATTCAAATAAGATCGAATAATTAAAATAAAGCGCAATTAGTAATTAAATTACACATTGTACCTGTACCAACTGTAGACTGGGGTGTCACAAGGAAACCCCACCTGTACACGACAGTCGAGAGTGAGGGAAAAGGAAGACCTGGACACTAGTGTGCTCATTCGTCACCACCCTGGTGCTCAACTAAGGGTGAATTAAAATGGGAAGGAGATAGAAGGTGGTGGCGGAAGAGTGTTGGCCGGCGTCGTGGTGGTGCTGTAGTGGTGGTGATGGAGTAGGCTCCTCTCCCTTTTCCCCCTTTAAGTGTGCAGACGAGAGAGAGACAAGGGAATTGCATGGTGAGGTTTGAAAGCGTGAGATATTTTGCGTAAGTGTGGGTGTAGATCTATAATTTAATAAATAGATACAAAAAGTATATATATACGTATATATAAATTGTGTATGTAGTACACTCATAAGAATATGTTTTATATATATATATATAGGATCACATATGTATAAATATATATACATTACCTACGTGAGTATATATGAAACAAGAATAGTGCATATGTTTTAAATTTAAATAATAAACAAAATAATTAGAATACAAATTCACAACTAATACATAAGATTAACGATTAAAAGCATAGATTTCATATTTGGTAAATAAGATTAATAATTAAATATAAATATCACATTTCGACAAATAAATTCCATTAGTTCAATTAGACTCGCCACAATTAAATTAGGATAAGACTAACATGTAATTTAAATTTAAACTTCATATTTAAAGTAAAAAATAATAATAATTAGACAATTTAACTTGTTTAGTTAGATTTTCTCTCAAGAGTACTTAACGGAAATAGTTAAGGGAATTAAATCATGAAACTTTACACATGTGCTATCAATATTAAATAAATTAAATAGTTCAAATAATTAAAACAATCATCTAAATGTTTCTAATCATACTAGGAATCAATTACTCAATTTAAATTACGATGTTACACAAAATGAGAACTAAATTTCAAGTGATTCATATAAGTCATCCAATTCTCAAGTGAGAATTCAACCAATTGCAAATTAGATATAATTAAGCATAAATAAAACAATTAACACGTAAGCTAAACTCTCTTACACGACGTCGTACTGAACCTTTAGGAAAAATGGGGCGTCACATTATTAAAAGAAATGGGCTTTCTTATATTAATTAATATTCAATATTCATTTTTAGCATACATCTTTTGGACTTTTACTTTACTTGATGATCGTGTATTTTTTCAATTCACACAAATACTAGAAATTAAGACAATAAGTGGGAAAATTTTCTTTTCATCCTTACGTTTTCAATTCAAATTCAAAATAGTCCTCGTGTTTTTAATTTACTTTAAATTCATCCTTTAAATTATTTTTTTACCACAAATTTAGGCCAAAATTTATAATTTGACTAAAATACCCTTAAAAATAAATTTTATCTTTAGGTATAAAAATAATCAAATCATCTTGTATTTTTCTTAAACCATAAAAAAAAATAAGAAAGTACTACAATTTATTTAGTTTAATTGTTATTAACTCCATTAAATCTCAAAATTATTAAAATACTAATATATAAATTAAAATTATCCACAATTATCAAGATATATGTTCACCAAATTAAAATAAATTCTTAAAGTTTGACATATTCAATTCATGCATGTATATATGTTATTAATGGAGATATTTAAAACTAATAGTAAAAATATTCAATATATTAAATAAATTAGTGTAATCAAAAACACATCAAGTTTATAACTGATAAAAGAAAAATCAAATCAACTAAAATGAATAAAAAGAAATTGATTTTTTAAAAGTATTAATATATGACCATGTATTTATTTCAATAAAATAAATTAGAAATTTTCAACAAAGGGACAACTCATCTACGTAATCTTCCTCAACAAAATTCACGATCTTTGAACTAAATTACATGTCCTAAATTGCTAGGAAGATTTGAGAACTTAAAATTCACATATCAAATATGTCAACTTAAAAACTTATTGATAACGAGTGGTTAAATAACTCATTGAAATAAGTATGTATGACTATGTTACATTTAAAAATCAATTTCATTTTATCCGTTTTAGTTTATTTTATTTTAATAGTTAATTAATTTCTTTGATTTTATTTTTGTCATTTATGTACTTAATGTGCTTTTGTAATTATACTCAATTTATTTAATACATTGAATTTTTGTTATTAACTTTAAATATCTCCATTAATAATATATATACATCTTTTTTAATAATATATATACATGCATGAATTGAATATGTCAAACATTAACAATTTATTCTAATTTGGCGAATATATGTCAAGATAATTGTGGATAACTTAATTTATATATTAGTATTTTTCCTAATTTTGGGATTTAATAATTTATAATTTCTTATTACTTTCATTGTTTGAGAAAAATGCAAAGTGATTTGTTTATCTTTATACTTAAATAGACAAAATTTAGTTTAAGGGCATTTTAATCTATTTATAAATTATAGCCTAAAATTGTGATTAAAAAATCATTTAAAAAATAAATTTAAATTAAATTAAAAAATATGAGAACTATTTTAAATTTGGAATGAAAATATAAAGATGAAGATTTCAACTTACTAAGCGGAATAAATAAATCTCCAAACATACTGATGGGTCTGAATATGGGGTACAGAGTCCAATCACTTTACAATTTGTTTAGGTGAGAAAACCAGTTGATGATCGCCGGAAAAGATGGGGGGTTCTACCTGCTAGGACAAACACCAAAGCAAAGTCAGAAGGCCAAGCTGGGGGAACTGGGGGTGATTCCCAGTTTGGCTCTCCGACGCTCAAGTCAGATGATGATCTGAAAGAGAAAGCAAAGAAGTAGCAAAGGTGCAGTAATGTAGATTGCTTATAGTGAAGGAGGTGAATCCGTTTATTTATAGTTGAGGGTCAAGGACCCTTTGGTCATTTGCACCGTGTGGTCCTGACCAGCTGTTGCCCTAACACGTGGCGCTTATGAGAGAAACCTAGGAGGAATCTTCTGCAAAAGCTGGTGAAAGTGAGTGCTGGCAACAGTGATAGGTGCGCGGCCATGTACGGGGTGTCAGAGAGCCGTTTTAGGGGGTTCGTAACGAGGGCTGGAGAGCACGCCAAGAGCCTTGGAGACCAAGGAATCCGCTAGGGGATAAAGGCCAAGGCTCATAAAATGAGGGGGAGTGAAAGTTTCCCTGAATGAGTGTAGCGCTCGAAGAGGGCTTTCTTAACTGATTGGAGCTTTAGCCATGTAGTATGAATCGCGCTCGTTAGGGAGGGGCGATGTTGATCACGTGCACCCATAGCAAAGACGGTACGTGTCCCTGAGGAACGCTGACGCTTGAGGGGTTTGAACGCTCGTGTATAATTATGTTAATCACAAGAGGATAGGTGTCGTTATCTCGAGTTGCCACATGTTCCAAAGCGGACGAGCGTATTTTGACCCCATCATTTTGCCCCCCAATTCTGTAGTCCTTAGTGATAAGGGCTATAGAATTTTACCAATGTAATCCATCGAGCGTTGCGCTTGAATGAGGCATGGCGTGTTGGGCAATCATCCTTCTGATTGCGCCATAAATGCGGTCTCTTCATCTGACTGCTTGTAACGTCCATGCATTAAATGTAGTCCTTTCTTCTGACCGCTTGGAGCGTCTAAGCATTAAATGCTGATGCGCGTGAGGCGCGTGAAACTTGAGAAGTACGTGACGGTTCAATAAAGTGAACGGTTTCCTAGGCAGGAAATGATTGCAATTTTGAATTATTTGTCAGAAACGTACCAACTCCCATCCCTATAAAATAGGGATTCTGCATCCATATCTTCCTTTACGCGAACAAATCTTCAGAGCACATATTTGCAGAAAATTCCTTGCAAACAAGTTTCAGAGCATTCAAAAACTTTCCTTCAAGCTTTTCCAGAAAACCCAAGGTAACCTTTCGGTGAAATCTTTTTAACTTTGCTAACCTTTAGAACAGATTAGGATTTAGTCTTCAATACATTACCCTTATTCCCTGAAATCCCTGAATTCTGCATCTCCTTCTGATTCTTAAAAGAAAACCCTTCTATTTCTCAAAAATCCTTTTCAAATCATGTCTGCAGATCATGTGGAGGAATTCGCCCGCGAGGTTGAGGAGATGGCTACCCAGAATTCATCTCCTCTGGGTTCCCCTAGGGACGAAGAGTTGGACGCGGCCGTTAGGGTCATGGATGAAAGAAATACGGATGGGGTTGAGCCCCTTTTTGAAGAAATGAACTTGGTACTAGAGGCGGAGAGGCAAGGAGAGGTGTTGCCGTTGACGGAGAGTGCCACCCATCCTCACCTCCATACCGTAACCGTGGTCGTAGCCACCCCGGCCCCTGAAGCTGAGGGGGAAGTGGGGCCCTTTGAAGGAGCCCAGGCCAAGGGTAAAGGGAAGAAGCCCCAGAGGCCCAAGAAAGCTAAGAAGGCCAAAGGGCCGAACAAGGGTGAGGGCTCAGGTATGCAGGCGACCGAGCACACCCCTGATGAGACTCCCAGCACCATCACCCTAGGGGAGATAAAGTCTGTGAAGGCCTTGATCTAATGGGACGAGCGTTATACATGGAGATTCCCAGCCAAGCACGAGCGTGCCAACAATCCCTCTCCTGGCGAAATGGCGGTTTACAAGGACGCGATTGGCTCGGGGGGCCTAAGATTTCCAATTCCAGTCCCCGTGGCCAACATCTTAAACAGTTTGAACCTCAGCCCCTCGAAAATCATGCCCAACGGCCTCACCTTAATAACGTGCTTCGTGGTCCTCATGAAGTGCACTGGATATGAGCCTTCTATGGAGAATTTCAATGCTCTGTTCCAGGTTGTCAGCTCACCACGCTCGTCTCCTGAGGCGGGCTTATTTTACTATGTTCAAGCAAAGGCCCACCTGAAGTTGATCAATTCTCCATCATCCACCTATGGGCCAGATTGGAAGGAGAAATTTATTTTCGTAAAATCCCCAGTAGATGATGATTTCAGGGTGTCACGAGAGTGGGTTTCGCACGGGAAGGGCTCCCTCGTGAAGAATCGTTTAGGCCCTTCCTTTCCTGACAACTGGGCTAAGGACTTTGCTGGAGCGCTGAGGGACGAGGGCCGGCTAATCCAAGCCAAAGACTTGATAGATGACTCGGAACTCCTATTCCTTTGTGGACTTACCAACGACCCCCATTATCTTAGCAACCCTCTCGCTCGGGATTTGGAGAGAGATGGTTAGATTTTAGGGCACTAACTCGTAGATAGGGATACTAACTGCTCACTTGCATTTGTAATTTGCATTTTGTGGAGTTGGCCTTAGGGTTTCTGACCCTCGTTATTTTTTCTTGCCTCAGGTTTAAACATCATCATGGCTGGAGGAATCAGACATACTACTCGTTTTGCCAATGCCAACAGGCGCCAGGCCAACCAAGGTAACCAGCAAAACCAACCACCCCGAGACGCGGGTCGTGGCAACGAGCGTGGGGGAAGATAAGCGGCAGGCTCGAGCGCCAGGCAAGGCCGTGGTAATAACCAAGCACCCAATCCTGACACGAGGGTGATTCCAAGGGCCCCGGCCGCTTCTCAAACAAGTGGGGCCCTTATTCCCATTCCGATTCCGCCACCAAGGCCTCCGATGAGCGCCACAATCAGGGATCCTCAGGGAGAAAGCACTTCAACCTCCAGAAAGAGGAAAAGGATGCCGGATTCCTTTACCATATCCGGCAAAGGCAAATGAATGGTTGAGGGCCCCAAGGGCGGTGATGGGGACACTTCCTCCTCAGAGGGGGAGCATTTATGGGACTTTGAGCGCAAAGGGGATAGGAGCTACAAGGGCTCCGCAGATGGAGGTGCCGTACTATTGAGGTACGGAACAGTCGCCCAAACCATTAGTGGGGGCTTATACGAGAGGGTCCAATTCACAGCGGACCATAAACATCTATACACCAAATCTGTTGAAAAGGTCACCGGCGATATGGTGCACACCCTCATTTTTGTAAGTCCCTTTTCCTCCCTCGAATTTCATTTTCTGAAGATGTCTTTTTCCAAAAAATTTTACTAACACTCCTGCCCTTTCAAGCCTGTACAGCAAGTGCTTCCGAGGGCAAAGAACATTCAAATGCGTGCCACAGTTTACGCTGATTGGAAGGCCAAATACAAGAAAATGGCACGCTTGAACGATCCCGCTCAAATCCAAGAAGAGTTGGATATAGAGAAGGCCATGTACCTTTCTCTTAAAGAAGAGTATGAAAAGATGGAGGCTGAGATGAAAAAGTTGCAAGAGGACTTCAAGAATGTTGAGAACGCTCGGCGGAGTTGGCGCAATGAATTCAATAACCTCAACGAGAGCCACAAAAAGCTTACAGAGGACCGTAACGGCTGGAGGACGAGGGCTATTGATGCGGAGAAGAAATATGCAGATACCATGGATCAACTTCCTCACCGCATTGAGCAATCAGTCAAGGAAGCGCTCATCAAATTCTGCCACTCCAAGGCATTTAACTTCGCGGCTTCCCTACATTGTCTGGACGAGGCTCAAAAGGCCTTCAATTTGGCGATTGAACAGGGCATTCATAAGGGTTTGACTGATCCAGCCATTCGTGAGGTGCAGGGCATAGGGCTTATGTTCAACGAGCGCTGTGTTGAGGATGATAAAGACCCTGAAGATCCGGAGTCCAGCATCTCTGAGCTGGAATACAACTTTCTGGTTACGCTCTTCCAAGATGAGTATATGGTGGCTCATCCTCCGGCAGAAGCCTCTCAATCGGGGTAAAACGAGGGCACGGATGTTGCCACTAACTCCCCCTCCATTTCTCCGGCAAACGAGCCTCCAGTGCCCGTTATTAACGCTCTCGCTCCTGCTGCCGAGAACACCCCTGCTCCTTCTAATGAAGCTAATAAGCCAGATGTCCCTCAAGCGCCAGGGAATAATGATCCTGTGCCTCCTCCAGCAGCCCAAAACCAAGGCGAAAATACCCCCAAGCGTAAGAGTAAGTGGGCCCCGTAATGGTCCCGTGACCCAAAATATTCTGGTGGTTTTGGATGAAGATGTTGCTCCTGCAGCTTGAAGATTCCCTTCCTTCACTTGTGCTGAAACTTCTCCCTACAGCTTAGTTTTTCCTTTGTAAGAATGTTAAGGGCCCACGGGTCCTTACTTTGTAACTTTGGCGAAAGCCTTAATCAATGAAAATTTTCCTTTTCCATAATAATGTATGTCTTTATTTTCTTGATTGTGGAATTTTTTCCTTGTGCCTGTTGTAATAAAATCTCATACTACTAAGATTATGTGTAATCATGCTTGGTAAAATATGCCTTGTTTTAGCTAAGTCTTGAGTAAGCACGAGGGTCTTACTGGAAGATTGCTCTCTTTCAAGACTTGTGAAATTTTTTTGTTTTTACACTTTAGAAAATTTTACTAAGTCTTGAGTAATTACGAGGGCCTTACTGAGAGGCTGCCCTCGTTCAAGACTTGTGAAAATTTTGCTCATACCCTTGGAAAATTTTACTAAGTCTTGAGTTATTACGAGGGTCTTACTGAGAGGCTGCCCTCATTCAAGACTTGTGGAAATTTTGCTTTTATACTTAGAAAATTTTACTAAGTCTTGAGTTATTATGAGGGTCTTACTGAGAGGCTGCCCTCATTCAAGACTTGTGGAAATTTTGCTTTTATACTTAGAAAATTTTACTAAGTCTTGAGTAACTACGAGGGTCTTACTGAGAGGCTGCCCTCGTTCAAAACTTGTGAAAATTTCCACACATATAAACCCATTCAATCCTTCAAATAAGCGTGTGAGTTTCTTTCTCAGAGAACCTTTAGCTTAGCCTTAACAGGAATTTTGTAGAAATCAGCTGCCTTTGAACGAGCACGATTGTACCCGTTGACATTTAGGACTTGTAAGCGATCCCGTTTTCGAGCGCAAGGCGTTGTGACAAACAACCAAGGCCTACTTGGGTGTTCCTTATGTTTTTCTTCGATTCATCATGTTGGTTGTGAGCGTTACCAGGCTATCCTTATGAGGGCATCCCCCCACGTAGAGTAAGACCCTGGCAAGCGTAACCCATGTGTAATAACATTGTTCGTATTGAAATTGATTGCCAACCACGCTCGCAGAAACGAGGGACGTGGGTCTTATCCATTTGTATAATTTAAAAGCAGTAGTATAGAAGTATTCAAAAGAATGTATTGCAACTTATTTGAAGTAGTACATAGAGCCCATTAGTGGGATTGTTACATCATCACTTTTAGAGAACTTTTTAAACATAGAACCGCCGGAGGTTACACGCGTTCCAAAGGCGAGGCAAGCGCTCGCCTTGCAGTGTCTCCAGGGTGTAAGTGTTGTTAGCTCTGATTTGTATGACCTTGAACGGACCTTCCCAGTTGGGGTCCAATTTTCCCACATGCTTGGATACTTCTACTTTCTTTAAGACCAAGTCTCCCAGTTGGAAAGTTCTTTCTTTTAAATGATTGTTGTATTGGCGTGCCACAGCTGCCTTATATCTGTGCATTTTTGCCCACGCATTGTCCCTTCTTTCCTCCAGTAGGTCCAACTCCAGGCTCCTGCTGGCTTCATTATCCTGGGGCTCGAAATAAGCTACATGAGCGGATTCATTTACAATTTCCACCGGTATCATGGCTTCAGATCCATACACGAGGGAAAATGGCGTTTATCCGGTTGACGTTCATGGAGTTGTACGATACGCCGATAGGGCTCCTTGTAGCTCTTCAGCCCACTCACTTTTCTTTCTTTCTAGCATGGTTTTCAGATGCTGCAAAATGATCCTGTTGGTGACTTCTGCCAGTCCATTGGCTTGGGGATGACCTACAGAAGTGAAACATTGCTCAATACCCAACTCTGAGTACCAGTCCCGCGTGTCAGCTGCTATGAACTGGGACCCATTGTCTGAAATGAGCACCCTTGATATGCCATATCTGCAGATAATGTTTTTCCAAATGAAGTCCCTCACTACCCTGAATGTAATCTTTGCAACGGCCTCAGCCTCGGCCCATTTGGTAAAATAATCCACAGCCAAAATGACAAACTTCTTTTGTCCGACCGCGATGGGTAAGGGGCCCACAATGTCGATCCCCCATTGGTCAAAAGGCCATGAGACGTCTATAGGGACCATCTGGGCAGCTGGCAGTTGAGGGAGGTTAGAATGAAACTGGCACTTGGGGCATTTCCTAGAAAACTCAATGGCGTCTTGGAGAACCGTGGGCCAATAAAACCCATTCCACAGAATTTTCTTAGCTAGGATACGCCCTCCTGAATGGTTTCCACAGCTTCCATTGTGAATAAGCTCGAGCGTTTCTTTAGCTTGCGAGGGCCTTAGACACCTCATCGGGCGTCTTTGAAATGACTTCTTGAATAACCTCTCCTCTGAGTCTAAAGAAAACCGAGGGGCCTTGTTTATGATTTTCCGTGCTTCCAACTTGTCGGTGGGGCAAACACCATCCTTGATAAATCTCACTATGTCGTCGAGCCAGCAGGGCTCATGAGGGTCAATCATAGCGACTATTTGTTTGGCGATTCTCTCCTTGATCAAAGGCTCTTCTGTTCTAAGGAACGTGATAGAGCGCTCGGAGGTACCTTCCAGCGCTGAGGTGAACTTAGAGAAAGCATCTGCACGCTCGTTTTCTACCCGTGGGACCTGGAGCAGATGGAATTCCTTGAACTTCCTAATAATTTCCTTAGCTTTGCTCAAATACTGCATCATGGTGGTTTCTCAAGCTTCATAAGTTCCTTCAATCTGGCTTGCAATTAACTGTGAATCAACATAAGCGGTGATCCTGGAGGCTCCATTTTGAAAAGCAATTTCCAATCCTTGCACAAGGGCTTCATACTCTGTCTCGTTATTGGTGACTTGAAAATCCAACCTGATTGTAAAGTCTAACTCAATTCCGTTGGGGTCTCTAAGGGTTACCCCTGCTCCTCCCCCTTGAGAGGTTGAGGAACCATCCGTGTGCAGGACCCATAGACCATCGTTCTTTAGAACAGCAGGCTCTAAACCGAAGCGTTCAACCAGTAAATCCGCTACAACCTGTGCTTATATAGCAGTTCTGGGCTCGAAACTTAAGTTAAACTGGCTCAATTCAATGGCCCATTTTATCAGTCTTCCTGACACATCTGTTTTGGACAGCACTTGCTTCAGAGGCTGATCAGTGAGGACAGTTATTGAGTGTGCTTGGAAGTAAGGCCTCAACCGTCGTGATGCATTAATGAGGGCGAATGCGAATTTCTTAATTTCCAGATACTTCCTCTCGGCCCCTTGTAGTGTTTTGCTCAAATAATAAACAGGTAAGTGTTTACGTTCCCGTACAGCTATTAGAACTGCGCTCGTCGCCTCGGTTGAAATGGAAAGGTTCATGAATAGCTTCTCACCTTCAACGGGTTTGGTCAGGAGCGGAGCGCTCGAAAGGTAAGCCTTCATGTCCTGCAATGCCTTCTCACACTCCTCAGTCCAAGCGAAATTCCGAGCGTTGCGTAGAATTTTGAAGAAATGAAGGTTTCTGTCCACCGAGCGCGAGATAAATCTGTTTAAGGAAATGATTTTTCCTACCAGCACCTACACCTCCCGGAGATTACGAGGGGATGGGATGTCCAAAATGGCCTTGATCTTTTCCGGATTGGCCTCAATTCCCCTCTGGCTGACCATATAGCCCAAGAATTTTCCTCCTCGCACTCCAAAAGTACATTTTGATGGATTCAATTTCATCCCATACTGGCGTAAAATGGCGAAAGTGCATTTGAGATCCTCCAAGTGCGAGCCCTGACGCTCACTCTTAATAATCATATCATCAACATACACTTCCATGGATCTTTTAATTTCTCTCTCAAACATCCTGTTGATGAGGCGTTGATAAGTGGCCCCAGCGTTCTTGAGTCCAAAAGGCATGACCAAGAAACAATATACACCCAAGTGAACAACAAATGAAGTTTTGGGGCGATCTTCCGGAGCCATAAAGATTTGATAATACCCTTGGAAGGCATCCATCATACTCATGAGTTCGCATCTTGCAGTTGAGTCTACCAGTTGGTCTATGCGGGGCAATGGGTAAGGATCTTTAGGGCAAGCCTTGTTAAGATCTGTGAAGTCATTGCACATGCACCACTTGTTTGCACTCTTGGGCACCAATACCAAGTTACAAAACCATTCTGGGTATAATATGGGCTCGATATATTGGGCCTCAAGGAGCTTGTTAACTTCTTCCTCAATAACTCTCTTCCAAAAACCGTGCACATCTCTCTTTTTCTGTTTAATTGGCTTGAAGGATGGGTCCACATTGAGCCTGTGGACTATGACGCTCGGGTCAATCCCGGTAAGATCCGAGGCTTTCTATGCAAAGACATCAATGTTTTCTCTGAGGAAGTCTATCATCATGATCTGCGAGGGCCCAGAGAGGTTGGACCCGATCTGAGTAGGTTTGTCTTTGTTCCCTGGTTCTAGCTCAATAGTAAGGAATTTTTCTGAGGGCTCAATCCTCATTTCTGGATGGGGGAGCTCAAGCGCTTTTTTCTTTCTTGTCAAATGGCCATCATCCCTAGGCTCCTCTTGCCCACGCTCGTTTTCCTCAGAGGAAGACTCTCTTGCCGTCCCTGGCGGGGTAGCTTCGCGGGCATCTTTGTTGTTGGGATCTTTCTTCTTATTTTTTTTCTTGTTCAATTTGGCCCTCTTGCGCACGGGACCATCCTCGTCTAAATTGGGAAAATCAACGGATTTCTTGGTGGACCCAATTTGAAATGCTTTCTCAGTTTTAGGTTTTCTGAGGGAGAGCATGTAGCATTCCCAGGCTTCTCGCACGTTGCACAAAACTTCTCCAACGCCCTCGGGGGTGGGGAACTTGATTTTCTGGTGGTAAGTGGAGATAATAGCTTTGAAATCCACGAGAGTCGGTCTCCCGATTATGATGTTATAGGGAATATCAATTTCCACCACTACGTATGTGACCATGAGTGTTTTTCGCTGTGGGGCTCGGCCGAATGAAGTGGCCAAGCGAATTTGCCTTTGTGGGATAACCTCAGAGCCCCCAAAGCCAATGAGTGATGTTTTGAGTGGTTCGAGCGGGGTGTTGGCAACATTCATCTTTTGGAACGTGGTGTAGGGCAAAACGTTAACAGAGCTTCCACTATCCACTAACACCATCTTTACAATGTGATTGTGGACATCTAAGCTAACCACCATGGGGCAGTCAGAGGTTTCACTGACCCCATGTGGTGTTACAATATGTTCTAAATCACTATCAGTAAATCCTATCACATCATTTTCTTTCGAGCGCTGACTTTTTGCCTTTTGAATGGCATAAACCGATTTGGGCGCCGAGGGGCACTGATCGTAACTCCGGATATATCGGCGTCGGGAAGCGTTGGAATCCCCCCCTGAGGAACCTCCTGCTATCATGTTGATGACTGCAAAAGGAGTATTCTCTTATTCTGGGGACTTTCCTTTGCCTCGATGGCTCCTCCATCTCTCTCTTGAGCGCTCGTTGCAATGTTCATCATAGCGCTCCAACATCCTGAAAAACTCCTTCAAGTGGCCCCCAGCGATGAGCCTCTGAATTTCCACCTTCAGTTAGCGGCATTCATCCGTATCGTGCCCCTTTTGTTTGTGGAAAGCGCAGTACTTGTTCGAGCGCTCGATGCCTCCGTCTCCTTCATTTTTGTGGGCCTTTTAAAGATTTTTTTATCAGACAAGGCGTAAACCTCCGAGTTCGGTCTTGTAAGGGGGATGTGTTCGAAATGACGAGGGGGCGGGGGCGATTTCTTGCGCTCCTTCCTTATAATATCTTCTCGACCCCGCTCCTGGTGACGCTCGTGTGTCTTACGGGGCTATGATGTCAGGGCCCATTTGTCCCATACATATCTTCGAGCGCGAAAAATGGATCGGCAACTTCTCTTAAGGCCATGAGGGTTCCTGGCCTCCTCTCCACGATGGCGTCGGCAAACTTTTTGCTCACGTATTGCTTGTGATCCACAGCCTTAAAAAACACTAGGATCAAGAAATCCATGGAAGGCCTCTCCACTTGCAATATCTCCTTGTTAAAGCGGGTGAAGAACGAGCGAAGAGATTCATTCTTGCCTTGCACTATATCGTAAAGTGCTATGGGCGCAGTGACGGGGGCCTTCAAAAAGTTGAAGTGGTTTAAGAAAGCATTGGCCAACTCTTCATATGAATGTATCGAGCGTGGCGGCAGCCGCTTATACCATTCCTGAGCCATTCCTACGAGGGAAGTGACAAAGACTTTGGCCCAGTAGTGGCTCGAATGCTCGTACAAGTGCATCAAATGTAAGAAATGATCCAGGTGTTTCGCTGGATCTGTTGTTCCATCATAACGGTTGACGAAAGTGGGGATTTTGGCCATTCCTGCTTGGGCCATTAAAACTTCTTCCACGAGGGGGGAGCCACTCACCAGGGGATGATATTCGTAAGTGCAAAAGTTCTCTTCCAGCTCCTTGCGGTGGGGGACCCGTAGCTGGTGATCTTTGTGACGAGCGTCTCTGGCATCGTCTCGTTCATCCCTGCTGTGGGAGATCTGAGACCACGCTCAAGAGAGCTGTCCAACCATATCCTTGATCCCCTACAGCTGGTCTTGCACAGCCATGAGGAGGTTAGGATTTCCATCTCCTTCTTTGTCCCCCTGCTTTGTGGCCCAGGAGGCTCTTTTAGAGGTATGAGAGTCTCCCTCATCTTCCACATTGATTCTTTCCGTGGGCTCTCTGCCCATGTCCGCATGGGAACGCTCGTTTTGCCTCGGTTGGGTGTCTCTTTGGCGGCGGCGGGGGGTGGTGGTCGAGCCCTCAGGGCGGCCTGAGCCTCCCTAAGCGGATATGTCTGCAATCCACCCAAAGGAGGAGCAGCTTGAGTGGCCTGCCCAGAGGGAAAATACATGGAATGAAACCTCTCATATGCCCCCTGGGCCGCCTGAACCTCACATTGATCGTAAAGAGCCCTCAGCTGTTGAGGGGTCAAAGAGGGCAACTCCACCCCTTCAATCTCCCTCGGAATCACCACCGGGAGCTGGATTTTCCTGGCATCATGATGGAGGGGGTAAGCATGTATCCTGGAGGTGGCATCATATAGGGTTGCCCCCCTGGACTCGCATGAGAATGAACCTACGGGTTCTGGGGAGGCTGTGGGAGAGTGGGGAGGGAAGCACCTCCAACGGCGCTAAAAACGGGTGGTGCAGGTGGTGCTGGCAGCGGAACCATAGGGTCTGTCGGCGGAGGCACTCCTCCGACTGGGGGGGCTCCACTAATGGTAGCGGATGGGATGGTGGTGGTATTGGCATCACGAGGAGGATCCTCTCCTCCTCCCGCTCTCCGGACCTTGTAGTTACCATAGTTATGAAGGTGCTGGGTGTTTGTTTCTCGACTAGCAAAAAGAGAGATAAAGATAAGATGAGAACGGGTTTCCCACAGACGACGCTAAAAATGATGGGTGTGAATATGGGGTACAGAGTCTAATCACTTTACAATTTGTTTAGGTGACGAAACCAGTTGATGATCGCCGGAAAAGGTGGGGGGTTCTACCTGATAGGACAAACACCAAAGCAAAGTCAGAAGGCCAAGATGGGGGAGCTGGGGGTGATTCCCAGTTTGGCTCTCCGACGCTCGAGTCAGATGATGATCTGAAAGAGAAAGCAAAGAAGTAGCAAAGGTGCAGTAATGGAGATTGCTTACAGTGAAGGAGATGAATCCATTTATTTATAGTTGAGGGTCAGGGACCCTTTGGTCATTTGCACCGTGTGGTCCTGACCAGCTGTTGCCCTAACACGTGGCGCTTATGAGAGAAACCTAGGAGGAATCTTCTGCAAAAGCTGGTGAAAGTGAGTGCTGGCAATAGTGGTAGGTGCGCGGCTATGTATGGGGTGTCAGAGAGCCGTTTTAGGGGGTTGGTAACGAGGGCTGGAGAGCACGCTTGTGTCAACTAAGAGCCTTGGAGACCAAGGAATCCGCTAGGGGATGAAGGCCAAGGCTCATAAAATGAGGGGGAGTGAAAGTTTCCCTGAATGAGTGTAGCGCTCGAAGAGGGCTTTCTTAACTGATTGGAGCTTTAGCCATGTAGTATGAATCGCGCTCGTTAGGGAGGGGCGATGTTGATCACGTGCACCCGTAGCAAAGACGGCACGTGTCCCTGAGGAACGCTGATGCTTGAGGGGTTTGAAGGCTCGTGCATAATTATGTTAATCACAAGAGGATAGGTGTCGTTATCTCGAGTTGCCACGTGCTCCAACGCGGACGAGCGTATTTTGACCCCATCACATACCTTAATTCTACGGATCGTTTGAGATGGTTCACAGATTCTTTGCTTGAATTCTTCATGTGCAAGGGGTCCAAGTTTGCTTAGGACAAGTACACTTAATTCCACCACTTAAGTGCTTTGATATTTGGATACGGTGAATAGAGAATTCCACACTCTTTTCTCATAAAGATTTCTGTATTGCGTGATGTGGGATTTCTGTCTTATCAAGATTCTCAGATTGATAGATTGATTGTATTATCTTGGAGGGAAAGATTTCTCTTTATTTATTTGACGGGAGTTGGAATAATTTCCCGTTCAAATTCAAACTCTCCCACCAACCCATTTATCTAATATGGGTTTTGGGTCAGCCCCATGGGTGACCTGTTTTATATTTCCAACATCTCCCACTCGCACATGAGGGTTGACCTCAAGCGATAACTAACCTATATATAGTGTAACCGTGTATCCAAATATTTCATACTTGCAAATAAGTTGTGTAACCAGCGAGTACAGTAGAGCCTGTAAATGTTATACACCGGTTAAGGATATATAACAGCTCACTTCACAAATGAGGATATTCATGTCTCGCTATACCCCAGATTCCTGTTTTGATTTCACTAGTTATAGCATCTCTTGATCCCTCAAAATTTTTAAGAGCATACTTAACTATTTTCACAATGTATCCACAATCGTGTTCTAAACACAATTGGCTAGCCGGTAAATACATCTCAGTGACAATCAACAGACAATCTTCCTTTCTAACCAGTAACTCTAGATTATCACCTTAGCTGCTTTCCTAGACATACACCGCAACTCCGAATCTCTCGTGGATATTGGTGATATGCTAAAGTAGCAACACTGAAGTATAATCCTGAGATACTATTGATAAGTAATAAGGGTATAAAAAGAGATTATCGAAAAATCTCAAGGTCTCACACAATGAGAAAGACGGGATCCATTTCTCATTAACTATGTAAGGTCAAATTTAGTACATGCGGTATGAAAAGCATACTACGGTACATGACTTCAATTTTGAAGCGTATGTTGTTACCTATCAACAATAGTACCGTACAGATCTAAGTTGAAATGTATCTCAAATATTTAACTTCTGAGTTTTGCTTCCAGTGTATCTTCAATAATTTTAAGCACCGAAGCCAAAAACTCAAATCTGACTGACAAGCTCTAGTGGTGTGTGGGATCCACTACGATTGCCAAATATCTATATAATGTAATCTCTTCCCTGTACATTTCCCAAATGTCAGAGGCAATTACTCGTGTGAGAGTGCCAATCTCAACTTGTCCGACATACTTTTCAGATAACAACAAACATATATGTGTTCAGCTTAGAAACAAACTATCATAGCATAGATATTAATCATTCACACATTCAAATAAGTACATCAAATCCTATGCAGTTCCAAAGACCTGACATGACCCATAAATACATCTCTAGATATTGGTTTAGTAAATCGGTATGCTATCATAGCACGCGTAGATATGTATCTCAGTATCACTTCCTTCTTCTCTATAATATCCCGCACAAAATTATATTTTGTGTCTATGTGTTTGGTTTTTCCGTGATATTTGGGATCTTTAGTATAAGCCATGGCTGCCTGACTATCACAATAAATTATCACGACTCCCACTTTACTGTTTATCAATCCCAAATGATTGAAAGAATGCTTTAACCAAATCGCTTCTTGAACTGCAGAAGCACAAGCCATAAATTTTGCTTCCATAGTGGATAGAGATACACATGTTTGTTTCTTGCTACTCCAAGATATGGTGCCATCATTTAGCAAAAACGTATAGCCGGAGGTCGACTTTCGTTCGTCTATGTCACCTGCCCAATCAGCATCTGTGTAGCCTCTTAACCATAAATTATTCCCTTGATAGTACAAGGAATATTCTGAAGTTCTTTTAGGTATCTGAATATCCTTTTAACAGCTTTCCAGTGCATTTGTCCTGGATTAGATTGATACCTGCCAACTAGACCCATGGCATAACATATATCAGGGTGAGTGCACATCATTGCATACATTAAACTTCCAATGGCACTAGCATATGGTACTTTGGACATATCTTGTATTTCTTGTGGAGTCTTAGGACACATTTCACGGCTTAATGATTCACTTTTTGCCACCGGAGTATCAATGGGATTGCAGTTTTGCATTTTGAATCGTTCCAAAATCCTTTTAATATAAGGTTCCTGTGGGAGACCAAGTAATCTCTTAGAATGATCACGATGGATTTTTTACTCCATGTATATATTCTGCTTCTCCCAAATCCTTCATCTCAAAATTTGAGGATAACTATTTCTTAATGGCAATAAGATACTCTTTGTCATCAACATAGAGTGATAGAATTTCAAACTTTTGTTTGGACCTTTTCACATAAACACAATGGTCTTCATCAATCATGACAAAGTTATATCAGATTATCACTTGATGAAATCTCAAATACCATTGCCTAGAAGACTGCTTCAATCCGTAAATTGATTTCTTTAATTTACTGACCTTATTTTCTTGACCTTTGAGAATAAAACCTATTGGTTAAACCATATAGATTTCTTCTTCAAGTTCTCTGTTGAGAAATGCAATCTTTACGTCCATTTGATGTAATTCCAAATCCATGTTGGCTACGATGGCCAAAAGAAGGCGAATGGAGGTAAATCTCACCACTGGCGAAAATGTTTCTTCATAGTCAATACCCTCTTGTTGAGTATAACCTTTTGCTACCAAGCGAGCTTTATACCTCTCAATTTGAAAAGATTTGGGCCTGGGCCAAATGAGAGAAAAGCATTTGGGTTCGAGGTAAAGGGAATTTGTCATCTGCAAGGAAATGGTTGAGTGGCTTCCAATAGCCTTTCGTCCTTGGGGGAGTCAACTAATTCCCACACTTTATTTGACTGCATAGACTTTATTTCTTCTTCCATTGCATTTTTCCATTTATCCTTAGCGGGATATGATAGAGCCTCACTTACGGTTTTAGGCTCATCAATATCTTCTGAACAGATTTCAATGTTGTACTTTTCAGACTTATCCTCACTATCAAGACAAGTCATAAAAGCATAACCCTCAATGTCAAAGTGTCGTTTTGACATGATTTTCCTACTACTCTTTCGAGAATGAGATCCAAAGGAATTATCCAAGTTCAAATTGCTCCCACTTGGATTAAGTGGTAACGAATTATCTTCTGTTTCCACTGTCCACATTGTACAGGGCTATCTTTTGAATCTACCAACTCAAATAGAGGTTCTTTTTCTTTTATTTTACCCCTTTTAGGAAAATCCCTTTTCCAGAAAATCTGCATTTCTCGATTCAATTTCAGTTACACTTCCATCACCTTGTTCTCCAATGAACACATAACCCTTAGATTGATCAGAGTATTGTATGAAGATACATTTTCATCCTCGAGGGCCTAACTTTCCATATTTGTTGAAAGAATCAAGAGTATAGGTTGCACATCCCCAAGGTCTAAGGTTATCAAAGATCGGTTTTCTACCTTTCCAAAGTTCATAAAGAGTAGAAGGTACTGATTTTGTAGAAACTCTGTTCAAGAAATAAGATGCAGTTAACAAGGCATCTCCCCAAAAGGAAATTGGTAAGTTAGCCATCATGGATCTTACCATATCCAACAATGTCCTATTCCTCCTTTCTGCAACACCATTTTGTTGCGGTGTGTGTGGAATAGTCAATTGCCATGTAATTTCTTTTTCATTACATAGATCTTTAAATTAATCTGATAGATATTCGCGCCCTCGATCAGTTCTTAGTGTTTTGATCCTTCTGTCTAATTGATTTTCAACCTCATTTATGTATTGTCTGAAATAATCCAATGCTTCAAACTTGTGTGAAATCAAATAGACATGACCAAAACGCATGAAGTCATCTATGAAAGTAATGAAAGAAGAAGCTCCATGTCTCGCTCTAACACTCATATGACCACAAATGTCAGAGTGAATCAAATGCAATGGGTATTCAGCTCGTGTAGCCTTTCCAAATGGTTTATGTGTCATTTTACCAGTACATACAGACAAATCAACTTTAGAGATAAGGCCTAGAAGCCCATCTCGTGCCAGTTGATTCATCCTATCTTGCCCTATGTGACCTAATCTAGCATGCCAAACATCCACATCAATATTTGCATAGCTAGAAGAACTTACATTAAACGAAGTACATTGGTCCACATAGTAGTCAAACATATGTCTTTTACAATTTAACACGATAAAACCATCCCTAATAAGTCCACTATCATAATATGCATCACCATAATAAAGTTTAACAATGTCACTAATAAATATCAAGCTATATCCTAACTTTAGTAGAACAACAGATACTAGATTCCACCAAATCTCTTGTGTAAATAGGACATCATGTAGAATAAGGACCTTGCCTTCTTGCAATTCCAGCTTGCAAGTACCAATACCCTTTACTGCTACTCAGGGTATTGTTACCTACATATATCCCCTTCGTACCGACGGGAACTCGGCGAAAATCTACAAATACCTCTCGGTCCCTAGTCACATGGTCTGTTGCCCCTGAGTCCACAATCCACATAGGATAAGATTCAGTTAATAAGACAGTGCTAGAGACATAAGCACGACTAGATAAAGCAAATGCAAGTGCTACCTTGTCCTTAGGTGGCTGAGGACATTCTTGACCAAAGTGACCTAGAGTGTCAGAATTGAAGTACTTCATCTTGCTCTTATCTTTGTTCTTTCCAAACCGCTTTCTTTTGGATTTATTATTGCTGTTGCGGTTAAGATCGTTGTTCTTCTTATGCCCTTTGGCAAACCTCTTCCCTTTGTTCCTTTTGAAGTTCCACTTAGGCTTAAACCCATAGGTTTCTTGGAACTACTTTCGGCAATAAATGCACTCGCCATAACCTTCGCAGCACTAAGGCGCTCGTCTTCGACCTCAACATGGCGAGCAACATCAGCAAAAGTTTTGATGTTGTCACTATGAGTGAGATTAACTTTCATATGCTCTCACTGCTCTGGAAGAGATCGGATCACAGCTTGAATTTGTTGCTCGTCAGAGAGGGTGTGCCCAGCTGACCTAAGTTCAGTTATCATGTTTCACATCACCCTTAAATGTTGTTTCATGTGATGATCCGGGCATTTCTTATAGGTGTCAAACTTGATAGTCAACTGCCTTAAACGAGTGACCAATGTACCTCCGTAGTTTTCTCTGAGGTAAACCCAAATGTCATGAGCAGTATTATGCTGCTCGCACTCGTGGATCACATCATCCACCACAGAGCTTACCAGGATACCCCGGGCTGTGGAATTTTTCTTTTTCAACATGCCTGGTAAACCTCTTGGTCCCTCCTCTGCTGAGCAGTATTGCCCACACCTGGATCTTCCATGATATGGTTGATACCCTCCAAGGCATCTTGCTCATCAAGCACGTATCAAATCTTATGACGCCAGGTGTCATAGTTGTTACCGTTCAACTTTTCACCCTTGTTTAGATCAGCAAAGATTGATCTAGAAACCATGGTCTAGTTAAAAGGAAGTGAGAGATAGAATGATTAATATTGCTAAACACATGTGATTCTATACAAATTATTTGACATCTACAATAATTTGAGACTAAGTTTTGAATTGACAGAGAACAATGTTCTCGATCATCATCTAACCCAAGTCTCTAATTACCATAAAGTCAAATATTTAAGTACAAAAATTAATGTTCTAAGGGATCTTATCAATCCAAAGAACTCCCACTCGAATCAAGCATAATCGATTTTAATCATGCAAAAATAAAATTGCATAACATAGGACACGTATTTTCACATAAGTAAAATACTAAACATATAGATTCTCATGGGTTAAATAAACACAAAATTACAATGTTATTACAACTGGAAATAAGCCACGATAGCTAGGAGTGGAAACGACGAACATGATCAAACTTCTTCCCCTTTATAGCTTCTACCCACAGCCATCTCTTGTGCACTTCTATATTGCAAGCCATATGAATCATGGCGCTAGAAAGTGTATCAATTCTAGCATATTTAAGAGGATCTTTCTTTTTCTTTTCCAAAAGCCCTTTCTTATTACCCTCTTCTCGAGTGTGAAACAGAGACCGTAACTGACGTGGGTTTGAGTGCATACTTCGAAACATGGTTAGTTGCAACTTTACTCTTGTTTCGACTTTCCACTCTTTAAGCATTTCCTCTTTCACCATAGAAAGAGTCTTATCGTGCCCAACTCTCTCACGAATTCTATAGAAAGGGAGTCTGGGAAGCCGTCCACACGAGCATTAACATAGAGTTTTCTTGAAAAATGCATGATGGTCCCAAACCGAAGTGGCGAAGCTTATCATTCAAACTATCCATAATTGCGAAATGCTCTGGAAGAGTATCCCACTTTCGCATTTTATGGTAAAGGAATGCTCTTATTTTGTCTTCAAAGTGTGACGCTTGTAGATCCCTACTCCTCCCTTGGGCCCAATTCATTCTTGCCATGCCTTAGGAAAAATTCAAATTTCGATGTGAGGATATTATATTCTAATTTTCATGTATAATGAGCAAATTTAAATGCCCATATTCAAATAAATAATTACACGAGAAAACATAGTTTTTCAAGCGCAATTTCGGAGTACTTATTCATTTATACACAAAAATTAAATATTATATATCCAAACGACCCTCCAAAATATTCACCCTAAAAAATTCTCCAAACCATAATATATATCCTCTTCATATTCATTTTTAAATAATTCAAAAAATTGAAAAAATGAATCCACTTTGCCGGAAAAAGAAAATAAATTGAAGAAATATTCGAAACAGATTTTAATAAAATAAATCCGACATTGAACAATTCACAAAGGCTTCTAGTAGCCCACTGGTTTGGGAGTCACTTAGCGAACGCTTGGTCGCAAGTTCGATTCCCACTGTTCTCAAATAATTTTGATTTTTGATTCATTTTTCATAATATTCAAAATTAAAAGATATATTCAATTTTCAACCGCCATTTTCAAAACTGTTCGGTTTAGCCTGACGGTTAGAATAGCCGAGAATAATGGGGAGATCGCTGGTTCGATCCCAAGCTGGTGCGCGAGAATGATACTGTTCATCGTCTTCCACACCAGATTTCCAGAAAAACTTCAAAAATTCATATAAAATCCAAATCTAAACCGTTTTTCATGAATTTTATATCGATTCGAAGCATATTGCACGAACTACACAATTATATAAGTTTCATGCCTTAAATCGATTTGAAGCATATTGCACGAACTACACAATTATATAAGTTTCATGCCTTAAATCAAAACATACAAAACGTGACATGTTTCTCAAGTTTTGATTTTCACAATCCAAAAACGCAAAATTCTTCTCAAGTTTTGATTCTCACAATCCAAAAATGCAAAATTCTCATAATATGCAGATCGGATCACAACAAAATTTCGCAGGCATGATTTTCAACATGAAAACATCATACAACGAAATTTTCGAAGTCTATCATGCACATTCCGTCAATCTGCCATTTTTGCATGTTCAAGAATTTAAAGAACAAATTTCTTCACATGCACAACAAATAGCACATAAAATCATCAGGAATACATCTTCTCATGCTCTGATACCACTGAAGATTTACACTTACTTAGCGGAATAAATAAATCTCCAAACATACCTTAATTCTACGGATCGTTTGAGATGGTTCACAGATTCTTTGCTTGAATTCTTCACGTACATGCGGTCCAAGTTTGCTTAGGACAAGCAGACTTAATTCCACGACTTAAGTGTTTTGATATTTGGATACTACTATTCTCTCACAAAGATTTATGAAGTGGGATTTCTGTCTTATCTAGATTCTCATATTGATAGATTGATTGTATTATCTTGGAGGGAGATATTTCTCTCTATTTATTTGACGGGAGTTGGAATAACTTTTCATTCAAATTCAAACTCTCCCACCAATCCATTTATCTAATATGGATTTCGGACAGCTCCATGGGCGACCCGTTTTATATTTCCAACAAAAGATGAATATGAATTTTTCCCGACAAAAACTTTGTAAATTGATACAACAAAACAAGATTGCATAATTAAGTGTTCAACTAATTCCTACACAGGGTGTGGGACGATATATTCCAACTTTCATGTCAAAAAAAAAAAAAAAAACTATAATCTTCCAACTTTCGACTTAAACAGTCACAAATACCTCAACCGCAAACACATCAACAAGTTCAATTTGATAGATAATAAATAATTAAACAGTAAAAATTGGGCATCAAATGGAAGTCTTAAAAAATACAAGAAATCAAGTGTTGCATAAAGCACAACACAAGGAGCAAAATGTATTCTGCCCTTATTAATTTCTAGTGTTATTATTATTAGCTAGGTAATTAGCTAGTTGTATCAAGATCCTGTTGATCTTAGTTTAGTTTTTTAACATTTATTATAAAACTTAAGTAAATAATGATAAACTTGTCATTTTTATCCACCCTTCAGAAAATATTTTGGATTCTATATCCCATTTTGTAAAGCTCTTCCTATCTATAATAGTTATATTTTCAAAAACTCGAATTAATCTATCCATTGGATCACATATGGACCTCGACTGGTTCCATTTTAAATTGTGTTTTGGCCAGACTAAACCCTTTAAATCCCAGTTGTCTGATTTAAAGTCCTTTTTTTTTTTCTTTTTCTATGATTAATTTAGAATATTTGATTAATATAGTGGGTAATTAGTTTAACAATTAAAAATTATCTATAAATCGGAATTAAATATGTGTACATGAACCAATATTATTTTAAAATTAAAATAACATGAATTAATGTTCAATCCAATAATTAATATTTATTACCGATGTATCGATTTTAGGCAAGAAGTGAAGTTTGTGACAAGGCAAAGAAAAGTAACGCATAAAGTATAACACAAGGAGCAAAATGGATATCACTTATAAACCATAGCAGATAAATAAATAAACAACTTTTTTTGAGCTGCATAACTAGAAATGTGACGAGACGAAGAAGTTTCAAACATTTTTCATCATTTTTTAGATACATCCAAACCCCAAAGCATGCATAAAAGAAATTAACAACGTTATTACTTTAATCTAACACGCCCTGCGGTGGTGGGCTGGTGGCATGAATAAAAAAGTATTTCATTTTTTCTAAGTTAATATTTTATTTAAAAAAGATAACAAAATAATAACATCAATAGATGTAACTTAATGGGTTGAAGTAATATTAATTTATCTAAATATTTCATATTCGAATCTCTAGAGCTAGTGGTTTATAGTTATATTAATTTAACTAAATATTTCATGTTGGGATCTCTAGAACTAATCAAAGATATTACATTTGAATCTCTAAAAATATGATGAACATTACTAGAAAGAATTTTATTCTTAATTGATCCAATACAAACTCTAATAAATGAACTTATAGACTTTTAAATATTTTTTCCAATCTCAATTAATTATGCTCAAACCGAAGAATGACTCCCAATTTCAAAGTCATCACTTTGGACTATTATGAAGTGAATTTTCTATGCGGGTGTCTAGTTTTGCATAAATATTATTTTATCGTCGTGTCGTATCTGCATCCATACATTATAGTTTACGATTAACTAAATTGTCAAGATGAAAGGGAAGTAAATAAAAGTTAAGTCCAAATAAATAAACATTTTTATAAGTAACCGCATATTTAAAATAGAGAAAACTCTAGAAATTTCTTTAGCTAAGTTACCTTCTCATTTTCTTTTTGATGGTGTCCGATTAGCTAAGGGTCAAACTCTGATCACTTTCTATTTTGTTGAGGAGGGGAAACAGAGAATAAGCTCAAAAGGGTCGCCGGAAAAGCTTCTGGGCTCTACCTGCTAGGACAAACACCAACAAAAGTTAGAAGGCCAAGTTGGGGGAACTGGGGGTGATTCCCAGTTTGACCCTTCGACGCTCAAGTCAGACCATGATCTGAAAGAGGAATGTAAGCTGAGGTATAGAGTTACAGTGACGAAGAATGCTTACAGGGATGAAGATGAACTCCCATATTTATAATTGAGGGTCAGGGACCCTTTGGTACTTTGCCTCGGGTGGTCCTACCCTAGTGTTGCCCTAACACGTGTCGCAACGAGGAGAATCCTAGGAAGAATCTCCTGTAAAAGCTGACAAAAGTTAGTGTTCGCAACAAAGTCAGGTGTGCGGACTTGTACGGGTGTCAGAGAGCCGTTTTGGAAGTTGGTAACGAGGGCGAGAAACACGCTCTTGTCAACTGGGCCTGATGGACTAGGTGATCCGCATAGGGATTAGTGTCCAAGCAGTGCAACGAGGGTGCATGAGACCCCTTTATTCTGTTGTTGTACGAGGGAACGCTTGAAGGTGCATGACACTCGTAAATGACTTTATTAGAACCATGAGAGCATGCATGAGAAAGAAAGGTTAGCGCTCATTAGAAGGCCTTGAAACGCTCGTTAATGAGCGCAGGGGAGATCATGTGCTGGTGAAAGTCGGGGGCGTTTGGGGATTACAGAATCCACGTGTCATGCGTTGACCGTGCCACATGTAAAACGTGGGTCAAGAGTATTTTTATCGCCATCACTTTTAATTTAACTTATCAATTGTTCTACTTACAACCTATGTTTTAAAACCCGACCGGTCGGACCAATTCAATCGGTGATCGGCAATCTGTTCGGTCCAAATTACCCCCTGAAACCAGTGCTTAGTCTAGTCAATGGAAACCGGCGAGAACCAGTTGAAAATCGATAAATGAACCGGATCGGATCGATTAACAAACCGTTTGACCCGGTTATTATTTTATGAAAAATAGAAAAATCCAAAAAATAAACCATTTTGGGGGGGGGGGGGGGGGGGGGTCTTTGCACTTTAATACCCAAACTCTAAAATTTTATATTTTAATACTCAACTTTTGAATTTTGTTACACTTAAGTAACTAATTTCAGATCTAGTCATTAAGAAAATGACACCTATTTTGTACTTATTGACTGGATTTGAAATTGGCACTTAGTGAAATAAAATTCAAAAATTACGTATCGAATCCTTAAACTTCAAAGGTTGGGTATTGTTGGCGTGGAAAATTTGAAATGAAATTATTAATTAATGACCCAAATAAATTGGTTGTTAATTATTAATTTTAATCATAAGCCCACAACAAATTGGGCTTACATAATTAATTCAAAATGAGAATCATGAGATTATATTGTCATGTTTTGAATTAATTAAATGGATTAAATAAATTATCCATTAAATAAAATAAAGGCCCACTTAATTATAAAGTGGTCCTTGAATTCCAGCCCAAGCCCACGAAGCCTAAGAAGACAAACGAAGACCTATAAATAAGGTTCTAAAGCCCAAAAAATCTGCCCTAAGCACAAGCATAAGCGAAAAAGGGACAAACACAAGCAAGCAATCTAAGGACAAACTCTCAAGTATCAAACACTTAAGGAATTAAAGGAATTCAAGCATTCAAGTTCTCAAGTCCGAGCCTTGCCACTATCCCTTCGATTCAACCAAACTTTGCATTCAATCCGGGAAAATCATCAAGCCCTCGAATAAATCCACTTCGAAGAATCAGAGGAATTTCAGAGATTAGAACACTTTTAATTTAAATCAAATATTATTCTTGTTTTCCCTGTTTTCTTACGTCTTGTAATCATTTATTGCAGATCAACGAAAATTTGTGTAAACAAATTTTGGCACGCCCAGTGGGACAATCTCTGCCTCTCATCTCTTCGCTCTAAGGAATCTCAAATCATCATCCGGAGCATTTCCATGACACCAAAAAGGGAACTCTTCAACAAGAAGGATTTTGCCAACTTCATTGCCGACATCGAGCACTCTTATACCGGTGGCAAGCACACCGGCTCGGCCTCATCCGAATCGGACAATTCCAATTCGGTCACCCCGAGAGGAAATCACTCCACCACCTTTGCCAACTTACCGGCGATGACCACCGGTACCACGAACGTGGATGACCAACTAGCGGAAATGGCTCAAGCCATAGCCGATTTGCAAAAGATGGTAGAGGACAAAGATCTCCAGATTACACAACTCATGAACAAGGTGGAACAACAAAATGGTGAAAGGGTTAGCCACAACCGCCCTCATTCTCCCAAAAATGCTCAGAAGGAGAAGTCTGTCGATAAGACACTTCCCAACCCGGAATTTGTCCCAAGGATCGCTCGTTCAACAAGTTCAGGTGTAACCTTGTCGGTTGAGAAGTTACAAGCCATGATAGCGAACACTATCAAGGCGCAATACGATGGATCATCTCAACATCGAGTTGCGTATTCAAAACCACATTCCAGGAGAATTGATGCATTGAGGATGCTAAGTGGATACCAGCCTCCTAAGCTTCAACAATTCGATGGAAATGGCAACCCTAAGCAACATATTACTCACTTCATTGAAACTTGTGATAATGCGGGGACAGGTGGTAACTTTCTTGTCAAGCAATTCGTGAGGTCACTCAAAGGCAACGCTTTCGATTGGTACGTTGATCTTGAACCAGAGTCCATCGATAGTTGGGATGAAATGGAAGGGGAATTCTTGAACAGCTTTTACAGTACCCGTCGTACCGTAAGTATGATTGAGCTTACGAACGCTAAGCAATGGAAAGACGAGCCCGTGGTCGATTACATCAACCATCGGCGTGCCTTAAGCCTGAACTGCAAGGACAAGCTTTCTAAGACCTCGGCGATCGAGATGTGCATCCAAGGCATGCATTAGGGTCTACTCTACATATTGCAAGGAATCAAACCCTGAAACTTTAAGGGACTAGCCACTCGTGCAGACGATATAGAGCTAAGCATCTTGAATCTCAAGACAACGTTCCCATCTGAAGATTCGAGAAAAGAAAAGAAAGACTATCTGCGAAGAGTGGAGAAATCCCACAAGGCACCGGTGAAGGAATCCATGGCCATCAAAATAACTTCGGTCAAAGTCTCCACCGGCGATAGAAAGAATGAAAGAGTCAAAGAGCAAAAACATTCAATGGAAAAACGTCGGCCTCCGTTGAAGGAGCTTCAAGAAAAAGTGTATCCTTTTCCCGACTCCCGCAAATCCTCGACGAGTTGCTAGAAAGGGAACTAATTGAGCTGCCCGAGCCGAAACGTCCGAAAAAAAGCGGGAGGGTGAACAATCCTAAATTTTGGCGATATCATCGGGTGATCAGCTACCCCTTAGAAAAGTGCTTCGTAGTTAAGGAGAAAATCATGAATTTGGTGAGGGACGGTAAGATAATTCTCGACACTGATGATACTGTAGAGGCAAATGTTATATGTGTTTCTCAGGATGGTAAGGATGCATTTTCCTCACCGACACCGGGGGCTTCCATAATGCTCCAATTTGGAAGTTTAGAACCTATCCTAGTGAAAATTCCAATCACCACCAGAGAGGCTCCAAAGGAAATACCTAAGGGAGAAATCGTGGAGCAGTGAGATCTTTCATCTGAGAGTGAAGGAGAAGACGAATGATGGACTCTTGTAACTCGTCGACAGAGACAAAGATGCCGTGTTGAGCGAATGCATCCCTCCAGGACAAGAAAGTCATTCCCTCGGAAGTCCACGCTGCCAAATTCAAATGAAAAGCAGGAAGTTCAACTAAACTCCAAAAAAACATCGAAAGATCGTCCGTATGAACTCGCGCTCTTGGGAGACTTCTTTCCAACCAAGTTCTTCGAGGAAAAAGTCAAGCCAAAGAGTTACATGTCATGCAAAATAGGAGAGGAACAATCTGCCTTCTGTTATGCTGCCATCACCTTTGATGATGAAGATTTGCTGTTAGGATCAAAATCACATAATAGACCACTCTTTGTTTCAGGATTTTTGCAAGGACATAAAGTGAACTGTATCCTGCTCGACGGTGGATCGGCGGTCAACATCATGCCCAAATCCACCATGAAGAATCTAAAAATCGCAACTGAAGATTTGTCTCATAGCCGTCTGACAATCCAAGGTTTCAATCAAGGTAGCCAACGGGCCATCGGAATGATCTGTTTAGAACTAACCATTGGAGAATTGAAGGCTGATATGCTCTTTCACGTAATTGACACCAAGAAATCTTACCATTTGTTGTTGGGTAGGCCATGGCTTCATGAAAACGCAGTGGTTCCCTCTACCCTCCATTAGTGTTTCAAGTATGCGAAAAATGGCGAAATAGTGAAGGTGGACGAAGATATGAAGCCTTTCAGCGAAGCGGAGTCCTACTTCGCCGATGCAAAACTTTATTTGGACCCAAGCCCCATCAAAGAGTCACCACATTCTCCAGACCATCCTCTCGCCAAACCTGAAAATCCAAAACACGAGAGTGAAGACGCCAGAAAGGAGAACGTTGCCCAGGTGACTACAAACAAAAAGGTTGTTGTTATAAAGACACCTAACCTGCCGAAGTTGCAATCACATCAGAACGAACATACAGTTAGTCTTGGGTCAACCAGATCGAAGAATTTCCGAGTAGACGACTTCCTGGTAATGAAAAAAGAGTTAATTTTTCCTATCGCCAGATTAAGAAATGTGGAATGAGTGGAGCCATCGTCCAAGAGTCAACTTCAAGAAGGTTTCAACCCAAAGGCGTATGACCTCATGGAGAAGTCTGGATATGACTTTCAAAATCCATCTTAGTTAGCCGAACTAAAATCTGAGTTTACCGGCGAAAAAATCCACGGGCTTACCAAGGAACAACACAAGTTAAAAAATCAAAGATTTCGTGTCGATCAACCGAAAGCTGGCTTAGGATTTTTCCCAACCGAACCAATCAGGATTTGACTAAGGAAAAACACGCACACTAGCGTGCAACACATCACTGCATAAAAAGATAAAAACAATGGAAACAAAAAAGGCACTGGTCATCGTCTTTCTATATTTGACAGATTGGGGACATCCAAGACCCACAAATCAGTATTTGAAAGACTTGAAAACTCTCGTCGAGCTAAATCCGTTCACTACCGACTCGGCATCAGTCATCAAACACGAGGTTTCATCTTTGACTGACTAGAAAATCACGGAGTAAAGTAGCAGAGGAATCTAGACATCACCAGAGAGGTGGAAACAATGAAGCCAGAAAGCAAAATTCAGACTATCCATTTTCCTGCGACCCATGAGAATAATTCCTCAATCCTACTCATTACTTTAGATAAGCCCCGTTGCGATTAGATAACAAACTTTGGGACACTCGAGTGGCATGGCTGTAGAAAGAGTAGAGGCCATGATCGGATCCAACGACACTTATGCTCTCGAGGAAAACGAGTACTACGCGTGCGATCATGTAACCGCCGAAAAAAATTCTGACTCTGAGGCTTCTGATGATGAGGTTCAGGAAGCCCCGAAGAAACTTGAAGATGGTGTACAAGCAACTGTTGACGAGCTTAAGGAGTTAAATCTCGGAAGTGATGAGGAGCCATGCCCCGTATATGTTAGTGCACTCTTGAGTCACGAAAAAGATGAAAAGTACCTCAAGATTCTGAACGAGTATAAAGACGTCTTCGCATGGACAAGTAAAGAAATATCTGGCCTAGACCCCAAAGTCGTTGTACATCACCTTGGCATAAAACACGGGGCACGTCCGGTCTAGCAATCTCAAAGAATGTTCCGCCCAGAACTTGCGGCTCGTGTCGAGGCAGAAGTCAACAAGTTGATTGAGGCTGGATTCATCAGAGAGGTCAAGTACCCTACCTGGATATCTAGCATCATACCGGTCAAGAAGAAAAACGACCAAATACGTGTTTGTGTGGATTGTCGGGATTTGAATAAAGCATGCCCTAAAGATGATTTCTTTTTACCTATCATTGAGCTGATGGTTGACGCTACCACAGGACATGAAGCTCTATCTTTCATGGATGGATCCTTCGGGTACCATCAGATAAGGATGTCACCAAAAGACGAGGAGTGTACGGCTTTTCTCACTCCGAAAGGAATATACTGTTATAAGGTAATGCCCTTTGGTTTGAAAAATGCAGGTGCTACATATCAACAAGCGATGCAAAATATCTTCGATGATATGTTACACAAAAGGGTTGAGTGCTATGTTGATGATCTGGTTATCAAGACAAGAAAAAGGGTTAACCACTTGGAAGATCTCCGTATCGTGTTCGAAAGGCTAAGAAAATACAGCTTGAAAATGAATCCTCTCAAATGCTCGTTTGGAGTGACATCTGGAAAGCTTCTTGGCTTTATTGTCCATCATCGAGGCATTGAAGTGGATCCCAGTAAGATAGACGTTATCCAGAAGATGCCTCCACCAAGGAACCTGAAGGAGCTGAGGAGCCTACAAGGAAATCTCGCGTTCATAAGGAGATTCATATCTAACCTTGCCGAGAGATGCCAACGGTTTAGCTATCTCATGAAGAAGGATGCCCCTTTTGAATGGGATGAAGGTTGCCAAAATAGATTCGAAAGCATAAAGAAATACCTTTTGAACCCTCCAGTACTAGGAGCCCCGATACTTGGAAAACCACTCATACTGCATATTGCAGCGCAAGAACGTTCAATCGGTGCCCTAATGGCCTAGGAAAACATCAAAGGTAACAAGATGACCCTTTATTATCTGAGCAGGTCCTTAACGGGGAACGAGTTGAAGTATTCTCCAGTGGAAAAAATATGCTTGGCTCTGTTCTATGCCATCAAAAAATTGAAGCATTACTTTGAAGCCTACTCTATTCGGCTCATCTCTCGCGCTGATCCAGTCAAGTTCATGATGTCAAGACCTGTGCTTTTCGGAAGATTGGCAAAATGGTCCATCATCTTCAACCAATACGAAATTACATACGTTCCCCAAAAAAACTGTCAAAGGCCAGTCACTTGCAAATTTCTTAGCGGATCATCCTGTCCCAGCAGAATGGGAGCTGTCTGAAGACCTGCTGGATGAAGATGTTCTATTCACAAAAGTGTTCCCACCATGGACGATGTTTTTCGATAGATCAGCATGAATCTATGGAGCAGGGGCAGGAGTCTCCTTCGTTTCTCCAGTGAAGCAAGTCCTGACCTACGCAATTGTACTTGGGGAATTATGCTCCAATAATGTTGCGGAATATCAAGCCTTGATAATTGGGCTCTAAATGGCTTTGGAAATGGGTATAACAGAAGTTGAGATCTATGGCGATTCTAAACTCGTCATTATTCAACTTTCAAACACTTACGAGGTTAAGAAGGAAGACTTGTGTCACTTTCCCAACATGCTGCAGACCTGCTTAAACATTTCGAGAGTGTTACTCTAAATCACATTCCCAGGAATGACAACAGGATAGCAGACGCGCTGGCCAACTTAGTGACCTCTTTAGCTTTGACAGAAGGAGAAACAACGAGTATCCCTATGTGTGCAACCGGTGGATAGTACCGTCTACCACTGAACCAAGCTATGAAGACTCAAATGTCATATCCTCCTCGGCCGCCAACGACGAAGATTGGAGGACGTCGTTAGTCGAATACCTTAAGCAAGGGAAGTTACCTAAAAATGCTCGTTACAGGGCGGAAGTACGAAGAAGAGCACCAAGCTATATCCTATGTAAGGATACGTTATACTGGTGATCCTTGGAAGGAAACTACCAAAGATGCTTGAATGGTGAGGAAACTATCAAGGTCATGAAAGGAGTGCAATCAGGAATATGTGGAGCCCACCAATCTGGTCCAAAGCTACATTTTCGAATCAAACGGATGGGCTATTACTGGCCAACAATGGTGAAAGATTTCCTTGAGTATGTGATGTTGGAAAACACGAATCAGAAAGCAGCGGAATTTAAAAATTTTCCCAACAAAAGGACCTTGAACTCGCAATCGTGTAATCAAATTCGTAAAGATAGAAAACTTACTTTTCTTTTATTCTTTCTTGAAGCGTTTCAAGCCACCCAAGAACGCTCTTCTCGCGGCTTGATCCCCTCTCCTTGGTAAAGCTCGAATCTTCAAACTTCTAACTTGAAGTCTCTAGAGAAAGTCCACCAACTTGATCACAATCTAACTAGTAAGGAGGCTAGTTCTCTAGTTAGTGTTTAGGCTTAACCTAGGGTTTAATTTAATCTTGGAGAAAGGAAGGTGTTCAACACATGAACCAAGAATTGTCTATTAGCTCTAAAGGGGAGCATGAGCTCCCCTATGTATAGGAAAGGGGAGGGGCGGCCGAACCTAGTCCTAATGGACAAAGGATTTGGTCTCTCTCTCTCCTATTACTTGATCATCAAGTATTTTCCAACTTTGACTTTGAATTCTAATTCAAGTCAACTTTTAAGAGAGCTAAAATTATCCAAACTATTTTTGGATAATTTTATACTTTATTTATTATAAAATAAATAACTTATTTTTGTCTAATTAATTAATTCGTAATTAATTAACTAGATTATTTTCTCCAAAATTAGACTTTCTTTTTAATTCAAAATTAAACCAAAGTCTATTAAATAATTAACTAATTAATTATTTAATATATATATAATATATATATATATATATAAACACACGTGTGTGACACGTGTCACAGTGACACGTGTCACTCACGTGAGCCACATGTGTGACTTCACACGTGTGGAACCCTCTTGGCCTGATTAACTCGTTTAATCATTTTCAAGCCTCAACTCATGTAACCAAGTTGTTGTGTGTGACCCTCTAGGTTCTCAATTCAATTAGCAGTGACCCCAATTAATTAATTCACTAATTAATTAATCAGTCCACAGATTAAACGATCATAGTCTAGCAACAGGTGTTTAACCCCTAGCTGAATTGGAATGTTCGGATTCGACAGAACCTTTAAGTCTTTGATTCATGTGAGATACAATCCTCCTATTTACTATCTCTCAACCAAGATCTAGGGCAAGGGAATAATCAGAACCCTAATAATCCGGTCTTAAAGCTAAGTGCATTTCATATCCATTTGATCTCAATCCAAGAAACCCTTTTCTTGATGTCTTGATCTACTGCCTTGGCCAAGGACTCCATATGGCATATGAATGACTTATACAATAAGAGATCACCTTGCAAATGCAAGTGTAGGTCCTATCTTGATTCTCATTCACTTTCATGAGTTACTTGTGCAGCCCCAACATAAGCCTTGAATCAGTTGTCTAAGGCGACACCCTTTAAAGCTTATACCTAAGACTACAGAGTTAACTCATAAAGTGACAAGGAACCTCAAGTCTAAGGATCAATTAATCACATCAATGACTCGTGAGATATTTCCTAATCTGGAAGTTTCCATTTCCTGAAATAGAAACTTTCTTTCCCATTTAGGAATGTTCTCACACGGGGCACCTCAGTGAACTTACTTATTAAAGTAAGCACCCTCATGTATCACGCACGTATCAACTATACACTTTGCACCTCCATGAAACAAGGTGGTCCTTCTTAAGGGCGTGATCCCATAAGCAAGCCTTAGAGGAGTCAGGTTGACACTCCCATTGTCTGTAGGACTCATCGGCTTGGAGTATTTTACTAATCATGACTTATGTGATATAGGGCTCGTTTCATGAACCATTTTACCTAAATGGTAGAGTCCTAAAGTCATCAGGATTAGGGGAGTTCTCATACATGCACAGCTAAAGTAAACGCATACCAAACAAGAGCATATAAAGAAGTGTTGCCTCAATTCGTTATTTCATTCAAAGATTGTCTATGATTACAATAAGGAAAAGCACAAAGCGGATATATAATCGGCTTTCTAGGGCACTATTCCTAACATGTGAGACGGTGTGAAGCTTGCCAAATGCATTCCAATTTCATACAACAACCTCCGAACCCCCTTCATCCCACTGTCGCCTCTTGGCCATTCGATGCGTGGGGTCTAGATGTTGTGGGGCCTATAACTCCCAAATCCTCGGCGGGTCACATGTACATTCTGGCAGCCACAGACTACTTCTCCAAATGGGCAGAAGCAACTCCCCTAAAGGAAGTGAAAAAAGAGACGATGGTCGAATTCATTCGTACCAACCTTATCTTCAGGTATGGTGTACCGCGATGCATCATGACTGACAATGGAAAACTGTTCTACAATAAGCTGATGGATAAGCTGTGTGAACAATTCAGCTTCAAACAACACAACTCTTTGATGTACAACGCCATGGCGAATGGTTTGGAAGTAAGACCCCGTGCAACCTTTTGAAGAAGATATTCTCGAAATCAAAGAGGGATTGGCACAAAAAAGTTGGGGAAGCAATCTGGACATACAGGACGACACACCGGACAACTACTCAAGCAATCCCTTATTCGCTTGTGTGTGGGGTCGAAGCCGTGCTCCCACTAAAGAGCCAAATACCTTCATTGCGCATTGCGATCCAAGAAGGACTTACCGCTGAGGATAACGCTCGCCTCAGACTCGAGGAACTAGAAGCATTAGACGAAAGGAGACTCGAAGCCCAGCAACAGCTTGAGTTCTACCAAGCTCGCATGACAAGGGCTTTCAACAAGAAGGTGTACCCTCGAGCATTTCAAGTTGGAGATCTAGCATTGGCGGTACGAAGACCTATCACCATCACCCAACGGATGGGGAACAAATTCGTGTCAAAATGGAATGGCCCTTATGTCGTAAAAGAAGTATACACAAACGGAGCCTACAAATTGATTGACAAAGATAGTTTGCGTATCAGCCCAATAAATGGCAGGTTCCTGAAGAGATACTACCCGTGATAAGTTTGCTCCATGAAGCACAAGCCTAAACTGCATGTCACTCCTGGCGTGCAAGAGTCTAAAATGCATACGGCAACCACCAATTGTAGTGCACGTGGTTAAACTGCTAACCTACTCCACTGACGATATTTCATGTGGCTAAAGTGTAGAAATATCTCACCTCGTCCAGGGTGATTAAGCTTTGGATACTCCTGGCCCGCACGAGTATAAACTGTATACGGCACCCCTCCCCCCCCCCCCCCCCAAAAAAAATAATGTTACGTTGCCTAAACTATATGTTATGACTTGATCCCCTCGGGTACGTAGGCAGCTTGAAATTTAAATTTTCAAGTTCAGTCAAATCTTTAAATAAATTTGATTTTGTCCCTAAAACCTCTTAAATTGGTTTCGAGTTTCAACATGTTCATGGAATTCTGGGGGCATGCATTGGAGCCATTTGGAATCAAAATCAAGGTGAAATCGGCAAACAAATGCGTAGAAAAAAAATGATGGGTTTTGCCACCTTCATGCTAGCTTGTTATGTTTGAATTTTAGACAAGACCTTGACGTTTGGAACATTCGACATAAATTCGTGTTGCGCACCAAACATGAAGAAAGATGGAAACAAACTACAGAAACAAATGATTGAGGATAAAAAAGAGTTCACAACTTTATTCCACCAGAAATAAGTTCTCAAACATTCAAGAAAACGAATGGGATAAAGAAACTAACAAATGCTAAAATGATAATGTGATCAAGCAAATGGATCAAAACTAGCTAAGTCTTGTTGGGATTCTACGATAAGCTCTTCCATCCTCTTTAAGTCCTTCATTTCCTTATCGGACATGACCTGTGCACTCTCAAGTTGAGAAACTTGTCCCCGTTTCTCGTTGGCGACCTTCTGAAGTGTAGACAAATCTTCCTCAAGGGCTCGAAGTGAGGAATTAGCAAGTGCTTCCTTAGCACATAACTCGGCGACTTGCTTTTATAACTCTTCTCTTTGGGCGGCAAATTTGAGTGCTTCATCCTTGAGACGAGTCATCTCGTTGGTGTGCTCGACTTCTTTACTTTCAATCTCCAAAAGACTCTGTCTTGCAACTGAAAATGTCCTCTCATGCGCCTTTTGCGTAGGTATTTGGCCAGACTCCGTCTTGACCTTCACGTATTAGGAAGCGGCGTCAAACAGGAATTATAATCGACTGACCAACGATAAGGTGTCCATGAATAGCCCCATCTCCTTAACCAAAAAATCAAAGTCGGGCTTCCTTGCTAAAATCTTCTCCGGAGTCGTGTTCACGTCCTTATCTCGTATCTGGCCCCAGAAATAAGTGAGCATCATTTGTTGAGCATTGAACTTGACGACTTGGGGGTAAAATTCTGTTACTTTAACTGGAGGTGGAATTGTAGGTGCTAGCTTAGGCCTCTTAGCCATATTCTTATCGATGTCAGGTCTCACGACTGCAATATTAAGAAATATTGCTTTTCAACACACTCTAAAAAGAAAAAGGAAAGGAAAAAGGCGAGGAATCATAAATTTTCTTCGATAAAGTAACCATACCTTCCAGAGGAGGAGTCTCGATCGCAGCAGGTAAATTGAAGCGGCTGGCCCGATTGACCGAGTCTGTGCTTTCTTCGGAAAGGGTATGAACTTCTCGCTCAAGGCACCCAAGCTGAAAATGAGAAAAATGGGAGAGAGTATTAAAACACAATATCAAACAAACAGAAGAATATAGGAAACAATATTGTAATCTTTTTTACATATTGAGCTAGATCTTCTAAAGGCATGCTAGAACTCGGAACGTCCTCAAAAAAGGACGAATCAATATTAATATCATCTAAGTCAAAAACCTTGGTTCCTTCGTCGCGTTGAGGTTGATCACTGGACCTGCCATTCGAAAGAGAAAGTGCAGAAACCTTCGTCGGGGGCAAGGGTAGACAAAGGCTCGATGGCCAGAGCATTTGCCGAGCGTTGTCGCTTCTTAGAGACTGTCTCGACTAGAATAATAGCGCGATTAGCTTCGGGGAGTGGAGCTTGAGGTGGCAACTCTTTCTGAGTATCCTTAGAGTTCCTAGCTACAACCTTCGAAGTCTGACCAAGTTTGAGGATAATCTTCGTGCCCTTTCCAGTTGAGGCTTTCCAACATTTCGCCCACCAACCAGCATATGTCTTAGTAACCAATCGGGACGAAGATGAATCACCCAGAATAGTGAATTTGGAGTTTGTCCCAAGCAAAGTAGAAGACCTCCAAAAGCTAACCAACTCATTTAGCTCACATGAGAGGATCTCTTTCCTCAGCACACCCGGAATGTCCTGACAGAAACCAAATTGTCGGATGAAGCGATGGGGGCTATAAGCTTCAACAATGTAGTTTGGCCCACTTCGGAAAGTTAAGTAGCCAGACCTGATAGCCAAAATGATATCCTTGAAGGTTCCGGAGGTGGTCGAATCATCTATAACCAGAGCCCAATTATGTATCCGTAAATTTGGAAGTGGGGATGAACTAATTTTTTAGAATAGCTCACGTGCCCCATCAAGGTCAAAAGATTTAGCCATATTTTCTCCTGAGTATGTTTCCATCTTAGCATTGCCCGGTTCCTGTGTAGGGGGAAAATAGGTGTCAAGATAATGGTTTATCCAGCTGTAAAGAAAGTGAATCGGAAAGATCGCGGTAGATTGACTCAGGCTCTTGGAAGAGGATATCTCTCACAGTCCACGGTAAATATTGGCTAATACCAGAATGGCTAAGGAAAAGTATGTCCCACGTGTCATCATACTCGAAACCCTAAAAACAGAAGCCCTGACCTTATCAGCTTGGCGGTGAGGAAGAACAAACTTACACAACCAACATGCTATGAAAGCAGCTAGATAAGTCTCCTTCATAGCATCTTTCTCAATCTCTAACATCAAAAAAAGGTCAGCAAATTCCTTGCTACAAAGTGGAGGAGGGGCATCGATCCGTCCGGATGGGTTATGAGTGCGCTTAGGTGGGGCAGTCCTCTTCTTAGCAGTACGCAATGGGGGTTCGGCATGTCGGATCGACCCTCTGAACTAAAAATTAACCTAATCGGCAACATCCTCCTCGGGGGCTTAGAAGGGCATGTGCGTAAGCCTGAGTGCTTCGAAAGAGAAGGGAGCAGGGGCCTTTTCAGTAGCCGAGGGAGTCAAGGGCAGGGAACTAGTTGACACAGTGCCTTTTGATTGGCTGCCCCCGGCCGGATAGTCAGAGCCCGTACTTGTGTGTACCGACTTAGGAGTCTTTGGGTCTCTGTCTCTTCGAGATTTCTTCTTCTTGTCCTCCGGGTCGGCCTCGACCTCTTTGTCTTTTCTCTTGGAGTGGGTGGTGGTCCCCTTGGGGGGAACTTGTCTCGCCGACCCACCCTCAGTTAGAGTGTCTTCGGTTCGACCTGCCCCTTGTCGTGGTAAAGGAGCGTCCATTGTCTTATGCGGCGCCACCACCTCGGCCGCTTAAGCTATCCTTTGGTCACCTTCGACCTCGTCCATGTCCGCCCTCATCATAGCTAATCTGCTCATGATTATTTTATCTGAAAAGGAAAAGCAAATGGATCAGAAAGATCGAATCGACTCAAAAGACTTTCAACCTAAGCTAGTTGGCGAACGCTCGACTCGCTCACATATTATACCAGGGTTAAAGTTTTGACTTGGGATCCCAGGGGCTAAACCGAAGTCGGCTAACACCTTGTCTTCAATCAACCTCTTGCAGTCGAATTACCCGAGGGACAACATGTCACGAATAAATGTATTTGACCATTTGGGCATAGCAATCGGCAGAGTCGTGGAGGACCTCCAACACCACATTCTATTAAACATATTAGGCCACCCCGTCCGACTCTCAATATAAACGGATTGCTGATTCCTGGTTTGACCGTCTGATGAGGTCGGAGAGGTCGTGAGCTTGTGATTTTACTTGAACGCCGGCTGCACGAACCCGTAACCCTAGCCCGTGACACTTGCCTTAAAAAGTTCCTTAGCTACACCGAGCATTGGAAGGCCCAAATATCACATAAGGACTCGAATCCTAGTGACATCAATTAGACCGGGCTTATGTTGAGGTGGTTCAGTATGTCGAGGACATCATCATCGATGGGTACCCGGAATCCCGCCTTGATCATTTTTCAATTTACGGTTATACAATTCTCGGGGGGATCGGTCATTGTCTGTCCTGTTCTGGGTCGAATTACACTATTCCCCTCTAGCTCGACATCCCCCCCCTCCGGAATAGAATTTCCCTCATTTCCTCGAACATCTTAGGCGAAACTTTGCTGGGAACGAGTCGGGGATCCTTATCTATCACCCGGGCCGAGGATTTCACACTATAAGGGATGAAGATGCCCTCTTCTTCCTCCTCATGTTGACCAGAAGTCGATGGCCCTGCTATATTTACCCTACTCGAAAACTCTAGCCCCAAAGCCATTCCCACAGGGACAGCTACTGTGATGGGTTCCGCCAACATTACTGGGCCGGCTGGAGACGTCGAATGTCTATTTCGAGAGTCATCCGATATTGTTATAATATCCGTTTCCTTGTCCGAGGCCGACCTAAAATGAGTCGACCCCGGTTTATGAGTACTACTTGCATTGGAATCAGATCCGGAACTAGACTTTCCACTCGAAGTTCTGGAACGAGCTGAGGTCGAAAAAGCCATTCCACTACTCGAACAGAGTGACTTCGACTTAATCCCCAGATAAATTCTTCTCCTTGAAATAATTCCCAAAGGAGGGTTTTGTCAGGGAGTGGTCGAGCACGAGTCGAGATGGGGCTCTTCTCTCTCTCGCTCACACACGCTCTCAAAAATAGAAAATCGATAAAAGGCAAAAATCGAAATAGTCAAGCGAAAGGAACTTACCGGAAGTTTGCTTGAAGTCGACTTGAATTGCCATAGACCTGTCGCCTGCCTAGCTCGATGCACTCTGAGTTTGAGAAAATTTTTGAATGCAAAAGTAAGAGAAAGTGGGGACGGTTAAGGCCTTTTATAGGTGGGAATATGGGCGGGAACTCCGAATGCGAACCGTCGCCATGATTGCCTAGGGATTAGCGTCCTGATAGGTAAAAGGCGGTCGCCAAGTGTCCTATGACCCCCACCTTTTTGAAAGCTAATGACGTGGGCCAAGCTGGCCTCGCCACGCAAGCATACAGGAGGCCAATGATCACCCACCATGTGCCCCGTTGACCATGTTGACCGGTCAGAAGCGCAACGTAAACACCCTCAAGTCGACGCACTCGGCCTCAAGCCTTTAAAGGAAAAGGACCTGAGCCACTAAAACTGGATCGGCCGACCAGCATCAAAAACAACTCGAAATCCATTCGACTTAGTTCAAGGTAGGCCGATAGGAGTTCGACTCATCCACATTCAAGTCGAAACTCGCTCGATCCGATGGAGGGCCCCACACCGCCGCCTCCCGTATTTAATGAGGTTGACAGTCCATACCAAGTTGCTAAGATGCATTAAATGCACCTGCAACCAGTACTATTCAGTCATCATTACCCGTCAGGTATAAATACCCCCTCAAACATGTCATTTATTACGCACATTTAATACACCTCAAGCCAACTCGAACTGCTCCGTTTATCGATTCTGACTTGAGCGTCGGAGTGCCGACATAGGGTAGATCCCCACCAGTCCCTGGTCGGCCTTCAGTTCATGTTTGCTTCCATCTTGCAGCTCTGCCACGAAGTCGAGTCCCCACCAATACAAATTCTAAGTGGTCAAGTCCACTATTTCGAGCCACCTCAGCAGCCCGAAATTTGACACGATCACTTGCAAATATTTTTCCAATCTTAATTATGTATGATCTAACAGGAAGGAGGACTCTCTTAATTTCAAAGTCATCACTCTTGACTATTACGAAAGAACTTTGTTATATTGATTCTTGGATCAGCTAATAATTAAAATTAAATGAAAGTAAATAAATGAACGCCAAGTCCAAATAAATAAGATTTTCTATAAGTAGACTGCATATATATTTAAAATGCCCCAATAAACTAAAGGGTAAATGTATTATACTTATCATTTAATTTATTATTCTTCTTAAAATTTCCTCCATCACACGATAAATATAAAATACTCGTATCTCATTATGTCGATTTATCCGAGTCAGATCGGTGGGTTTGACTTTACTCCATTTGATATTGTCCATAACCTTGTGTAACCTCTAGGAATTGCTCAAGTTAAGTTACCCTTTCCCATCTTCTACGTATCAATTGGATCATATATGGGCCGCACTTTTATCTGAATGTATCCGAATCTGACTAAGATAATGCGTACTCTTTTTTTAATAATATATATTAAGATTATTATACATCTGTAAGCGCAAAAACATTCTCTTCAACCACTTGCAAGTACTTTCACTAATTAATATTAATAATTAGAGTGAGTTACCTTTAGACTCCAAATGAGTTTTTAAATAACAAAACCTCCCATGTTTAGATTAAATAACATGAAACACCCACATTAATTTTAAAATTATAAATGACCCTTCTCCGTTAGAATTTTTGATAATTTCGTCCAAATTTTAATCTAAAGGAGTTTTTAAAACACATAACATCCCTAAAAATGAGTTTTTAGATTTAGATATCAAATGAATACAATAGTTTTTAAATAATTTTTCTCATGGATAGAGGGTTGTTCGTAATTTTAAAATTCATTTGGGTGTCCAGTGTTAATATATCTAAATGTGGGGGTGTTCTGTTATTTAAGAACTCATCAAGGGGCTAGATGTAATTAAGTCTAATTGGAGTAAAAAGAAATGGGCTTCCTTATATTAATTAATAATACTCGGGACCATGAACATAACTTGTTGTATTGAAATTTAATTTAATTATGATTAATGCCAATGAAGATTGGTTCAAATAGTTAAAGGATTAGTTTTATAAGGCAAAAACTTGGGTTTAAATTCTTCTAATCACTCGAGGGTACGTGCGTTAAAAAATAATAGTAATACTCAATTCATTTTTAGCATACATCTTTTAGACTTTCACTTTACTTGACGATGGAGTACTTTTTCAATTTGCACAAATACTAAAAATTAAGAAAATAAGTTTATAAATTGATACAAAAAACAAGATTGTATAATTAAGAATTCAAGTGTTCAACCGATTCCTAAACACGGTGTGGGACGATTTCTTCCGACCTTCGACTAAAACAATCACAAATAACTCTTCAGCAATCACGTCGAGAGGTCCATTATCATAAACCTTCGGACGATTGTAAGTGAAGTAAAATAAATTTCCGTTCAATTCGATAGATAATAAGAATTAAAGAGTCCATCTTCTCTTGTAGGAACGATGAACTCCACAGAGAGAGAAAGGCAAATTGTAAAATTGAACATCAATAAGCTAAATTAATTATTTACAGTTTGGATGCATGCTATTTAAATATATCCGTATTGGATACAAGAAAAAAAAAGATGTTGAAAATGTAATTGAAAATTAGAAAAAAAAAATTTTTAGAGTCAAAAATACCAAAACGGTTACTCTATAAGAGTCATTAGATATTTGAATAATATAATGGGTAATTTATTTTTATTTTATTTTTTGAGTGTGCCAAGGGGTCCTCCAATTGAATTACTGTTCAATTCAATCATTTAATATTTATTACTAACATTTCGATTTTAGACAGCAAGTAAAGTTTGTGATAACTGATAAAATAAAGAAAAAAGTGTTGCTTAAAGTATAACAGAAGGAGTGTCACTTCGGGGACATCGGCTAAAAAAAGTATAACAGGAGCAAAATGTATATCACTATTAATCATAGCACATAAATAAAGAAACAGCTTTTATTGAGCTGCATAACTAGAAATGTGGCGAGACGATACGAAATTTCGAACACTTCTCATCTTTTTTATATACATTGAAAGTTGAAACCGCAAAGCACACACAAAGAAATTGATAAACGTTGGTTACTTTTAATCAATGTTTTCAAAACCGGAACGGAGGTCGAACCGGTAAGCTTAATGGTTACCGGTTCAACCGGTTCGATCGGTATGACGTAATAAATAATTTATTATTTTTTATTAATTAACTATATGATATATATCATAAATATATAAATAAACTTATAATTTTTAATATTTAAAACAAAACAAAAAAAAAATCTTTACGCAATATCAAAAAAGATATATTACATTTAAGAAAGAAAATTATATATGTTCATACTATACCAATATTTATTTTTGCATAAAATTTATAAGGTTTCAAAATAAATAATAAAAAAAAGGAATATATATTTGTTTAGGAATAGAAAGATAAAGCCCCACCTAAAAACTTAATCCCAAAAAGCCCAAGGCCCATAAAAGAATTATACCAAATCTTTTGAAACCCTATGAAAATCTTATCGGCAGAAGCTTGTTCCTTTTCTTCTACAGGCGGCGGAGTGTTCCTTTTCTTCTTCTATCCTCTTCTTCTGATAATTAGGTCTGATGATGCAAATCAAGCCATAATATTCTTTTCTTCCTATCATCTTCTTTTAATAATTAGTTTTAATTTCTTGTACAAAGATTTATTTCGTACTTTCCTTATAAACATCAGCAAATAAACCATGGTCTCTCCCTCTCAATCTCTCATGCTAAATACCCACCGCATTAAAAAAAGGTGCCGCCGGAACTGAAAGAACCGAAGGAGAAAGGGAAGGAAAAAAAAAAAAGGAAAACCAAGGCTTTAATCCAAAAACCGACGGTCCGGTCCGGGTTTTACTGCCAAACTCGCCTGTTAATCGGCGGTTTTTCCGGTTCCCAGCCGATCCGAATCCCGCCGGTTTTGGATACCCTACCGGACCGGACAGGCCTCCGGTCACCGATTGAACCGGTCCGACCGGCCGGTCCGGTCCGGTTTTGAAAACACTGCTTTCAATATATCAATAGGCTTGCTTTTTGGGGGATGGCGGCGGCAGCCTGCGCAATGTTTTGGGGGACCGCTTTTTGGTGACGGCGGCGGTGGCTGCTGTTCTCTAAGCATTCGATCATATCTGATCTCATCTTGATATGTATTTTGAAACAAGGCTATTATGAAAAACCCAAATAAAAGAATAAATATCACTACTATTTTTGATCGAGCCAAAATCTTTGCTTGGAGTCCGATCGAGAGGTTCGACGCGATCACTCTACTTGTTGAGGGGAAAACAGCCGTCCGACTACTTGAGATCTGCACAGGTCGATGTAAACATAAGCTTCGAGGCCAACTCGGGGAAGATGGGTGTGAGACCCAGGTTGGCACTCCGACGCTCAAGTTAGGCTCGATGAAGAGGGTCGAAATGGTTGAGCAATGACGGGAGTTAGGTGAGGAAAACTTACCGTGCAATAAATGAGGAGGGACTATTTATACTGTGATGAGAGAGAAGTTACAGCGTCGACGTGTTGGCGTGGGGAGCTGACAGGTGCCCCATTATGACCGTGCATTAAATGCGTGGTCGGCCACTCCTTCCTGCTAGTGGAATAGTGTGTTGGCCGGTCGAGAGGAATGGGTCGAACACAGCGGCTTGAAGGCCCGACCATGGGTCGACGATATACACGGTAACTTATGTGGGGTAAATGGTTCCCGAGCGTTGTGGTCGAGAGGCAAATTCCGATCGAGGTGGAACCGTCGATCGTACACGTGGAGCGCGGTGATTGGCCCAGCTCGACAGCGGGTACATGCCACGTCATAAGTCCCCCCGAAACATCGTCTGCTAGGGCTGACGTGGCAGCGATGTTTCAGATCCCAAGAATGGGATCCGCTGTAATCATTGCGTCGTTTCATCTTCTCGATTCCCGCCCATTTTTACCTTTATAAATAGTCGCCTCTGTAAATTCATTTGTTACCTTTGCGAAAGAGAATTGAAGAGAGCTCCGAGCTATTTCGATCGATCAAGCGCCTTTTGTGTGTCGAGTTTCCGGGTCGTTTGCTTTAGGGGAGGATAACTTTCGATCTTCAGACAACAAAAAGGTAATATATTCGATCTTTTGCTCGATCTATCTCCTTTTTTCTTTTTATTTCGATCGCTTCGAGGGAGAGGTGTACCACTTCCCTCTTCGAAGGCTTCCTCTCTCTCGATTTGTTCGTATCCGACCTAAATAATAAAACATGAATCCATCATCGTTGTAGGATGTCAACAAATCGAGCGGAGGCTGGCCCTAAGGGGATGGAAGTGGCCACAAGTGTGGGGTCGAGTTTGGGATCATCAGATTCGAGCTCAACATCGGTAGACTCGGGGGCCACCGTAGAGACGAGGTCGACCAATCCGCAGGGGAGGGATGAGAGCGTCAAAGTTGTAGAAGTCTCTGAGCCGTTGCCCGAGGCCGAGACGGAAGAGGTAGTGGTGCCTCGGGCACCAGGGGAAGTAACATCCACCTCCGGTCGATTAGATGAGGAGGAAGAGGAGGTAGAGAACCTCGAGCCGGAGGGTCGGCTGGCGAAAGACCCTCGAGCCATAACCCACTCTATATCGGGCAAAAAGTTTAAGGAAATTCAGCACTGGCTGTTTGGTTGTGCTCCTGAGTACGGGGGTTATCGAGTGATAAAGCCTAGGGTCGGGGATCGAATGACCAACCCGCCGGAGAACTGTATCGCGATCAACTACTTGGCGGTAAAGAATGGGTTTAGGGTGCCTATTCCCGAGGAGATGATCGATTTTTTCAATTCTATCAGAATTAGCCCTTTGCAGTTGATGCCCAACTCTTACGCAATGGTGAATGGGTTGAGGGCCTTGTTAAGGTGTCTGGGGATGAGGACCAACATATACTGTATCTCCGAGATCTTCCAGGCCGGATTAACGACTGAGTCTTCGAAGTCGGGTCCGGGGTATATTCAACTGCAATCGAAGAGTAATTACCGAGTTGTTAGGCCGCCAACCTCATCGAACTGTGTGGGATGGAAGCAAAGATTTGTTTTCGTCGAATGTGAGAAGGGTTGGCCCAGCCTAAAATATCCGGGATGGAGTTGGGTCCCTCGAGCGGACCTTCCGAGAGGGCAACCGGGCTGGCCGAATACTCTGATGGCAGCCCTAAGGATGATGGGAAATGTGGAGTCGAAGGATATGATCGCTCCACAGTCGTTAATCGAGCTAGGGCTCGCGCCAGGAGTCAAAAAGCGTTTCGACCCCGGTACACCGAACAGATCCCTCGGAGCAACATATATACCTATCTTTTGTTGCTTTTGCTTCCTTTTTCTTTTTTTTTTTTTTTTGTCAACTTTGTGATCAAATACTTTCTTTGTGCAGACCAATACATCATGTCGGCTGCTCTGAACGCCAGGAGGAAGGAGATGGCCGAGCTGAAGAAAGCGGCCGAGAAAAAGAAAATACCTCCGCCGACCCAGACGGAAATTTCAGCTGCGACTGACGCAACGGTCGATGCACTTCCTGGCGTCATGTCGATGAGGACGAATGACACCCCTGAGAAGAGGGGGAAAGCTCCATCGACGACCGAGGACTTAGAAGCCCCCCAATCCAAAAAATAAAAAACAAGCCGCCAGGCGAAGTCCGGGGTCGAGGTGGAGAAGGCAGGGGCGAAAGGTCGAGACAAGACGCCTTTGCTTCCTATGCCACCCGCGCTTGGCCCGTCGGTGGAGGTCCAGGCTGGAGCATTTTCGACCCCACCAAATCAAGGTCGGGGGGCCATTGTGCCCCGGAACGTGGCAAGTATCTTGGCCGGGGTACGAAGGCCACCTGTAGGGGCTTGAGCTGCGACCGTAGTGCCATGGAAGCCCAGTGACGAGGATAAGCGACTGTTCTTCGACTATCCGATCCTCCAGGAACCCCACTTCCCAAACGACCTCTCGAGTGTCAACGAGAACAGCAAGCCTAGGAGGATCGGTACGGCCCCCAAGGATTATAATGCTCTCGGGGTGCTGTACAGTTCGATCTAAACGACGGTCGATCACAAGGAAAGAATGGCGCTCTCCGACGACGAGATCGAGGCATCTTGGGTCCAGAAGTATTTTGCTGTAAGTATGCTTATAAAATTGTTTTTCTTGCAAAGTGTTGGACCGAAGTTGCTGACGATCGGTAATATCTTACAGTTGGGCCAAGATTTCTTTCAAGTGGCTCGAAGGGGATGGGTCCATCGGCAGTTGAGGAGGAGGGCTGAGCAGCAGGTCGGGATGATGAGGCTCGAGCTACAGCAAAAGGATAAAAAGTTGGCCGAGGCTAATAATGATAAGGAAAAGCTCGACCGGGACCTTCTGGAAGCCATCGAGAACCTCTCAGAGACAGAGAAGAAGCTCAAGACTACCGAGAATCGGGTGGCGAGGTCGATGCAAGACGAAGCCGATGCAAAAGCCCACGGTTTGGCAGAGGGTGAGAGGAAGGGCGCAAAGCTGGCTCTGGGTCGATGTAAGAGGGGGTTGGCAGAATCTGTGAATGACCTCGAGCGCCGAGGCGTTTATAGGTTCATGAACTCCAAGGCCTACGAGAAGGCGGTGTCGATCGCCAGCTTCAAAGACGTCGAGGAGGGCTTCAACTTGTACCTGGCTCAAGTGCAGGAGGCCAAATATCTCCCAATAGACTATGATCAAGAAAAGATCGGCCTATTCCAGGATGACCCTCGCCCCGTCGACCCGGTTATTCGACCCCTTAGTCCTGAGCCAAACTGGGATAATGAGGAGTTTGGTTTCGCTGTGAAGCTGGCTCAATCAGGGGCAGCGGGGGAGCCAGAAGACGTAGTCATCCAGGATCTCGACCTCGATGCTTCATTCGACCCGGAAGATATGTGTCCGGAGTATTTTGGGGATGGGGCCATAGTACCGATCGAGGAGGGAACGGAGCCCTAGGTGGCTTGGAAGGGAGTCGGAGAGAATGGACTAGCCCTATCTCTACACTCGGAAGTTTTCTTTTGCTAAGGAAGATCCTGTTTTCAAAGTTTCGATTGTTGGGGTCGGACTTTTGTAGTAGTTGGCTCGAGATTCATTTGTAAATAGGTAGGAGTCTGAGCATTTGTCTCTCCCGCTTAGAAAAATCCAAATTTGTGTCAAGAGTGCGATCGAGAAGTTGTAATCGATGCACTTATTTTAAGTTACATTATGTAAGTTCTCTGTTGAGTTTTAATGGATGTTTTCCAAGTATTCTCTCGAATTCTTTGACGTTTAAACTTTTGCGTGCTGATCGATATCGACAATCGAGAAGATGTTGAAGCAAAAATGCTCTTAATCTCTCGAAATACATAAAGTCTTAAAGTATATGATCGAATAACATGAGTGTCAAGATACAAGAGAAAATTTTATTAATTCATCGACCGGAGAGTTTACATAGCTTGTTTACAAGTAATACTTCTTCAAGTTGTGAGCATTCCATGATCGAGGCAATGGTTGTCCATCGAGATCTTCGAGATGATATGCTCGATTTTTGCCTATCTCGATGACACGGTAGGGTCCTTCCCAGTTAGCATCGAGCTTGCCCACGTGCTTAGTAACTTCAACCTTTTTAAGGACCAGATCTCCGACTTGGAAATGGAGGGGTCGCAAGTTTTTGTTGTACGCTCGAGCGGTTGTTGCTCGGTACTGGTGCATCTTTATGTTCCCTCTTTCTCTAGTTTCCATGATTGTGTCGAGATCGAAGGACCTTTGTTCATCGTTTCGATCCTGCTGGAAGTGCGCCACTCGAGGAGACTGGTGTAAAATTTCGGCGGGTATCATGGCCTCTAAGCCATATACCATGGCGAAGGGTGTCTGACCAATTGGGATTCGAGGAGTGGTTCGATACGCCCAAAGGACACCTTCAAGCTCATCGATCCAAAGGTTCTACTTTGCTTCCAGTCGCGTACACAAATTCTGTATGATAGTTCGATTGGTAACCTCGACCTGTCCATTGGCTTGAGGATGTCCGACTGAGGTGAATCTTTGAGAAATTTTGAAGCTCGAACAGTAGTCCCTGAACCTCGAAACTGGGGCCTATTATCGTACACAATGACTCGAGGTACACCAAATCGGGTGATGATATGTTTTCAAAGGAAGTCTTGTAATGCCCAGAAGGAGATTTTTGCAACTGCTAAGGCCTCGACCCACTTGGAAAAATAATCGATCGCCACAATGACGAACTGCCTTTGTCGAGTTGCCTACGGAAAAGGGCCAATTATGTCGATTCCCCACTGCTCAAAGGGCCAGCATGACTCGATCGGAATCATGTCTGCGGGGTGCTGATGGGTCAGATTGGAGTGTCTCTGACAACGATCACATTTTTTCACAAACTCGAGTGCATCCTTGCGCAAATAGGCCAGAAGAATCCGAATCGGGATACCTTTAGGGCGAGGGACCGCCCCCGGGAATGGTTTCCACATGATCCTTCATGGATTTCGGTCAAGATCTCTTGACCCTGCGACGGTCGGAGGCATCGCTTTATTGGGCCGATGGATGAGCGCTTGTATAGACGACCATCTTGGTCTAGTACATAACTCAGCGCGCGTTGTTTGAGCCTTCTTGCTTTGATCGGATTCTCGGGTAAAGTGCCATTTCGTAGATACAGAACCAAATGATCGAGCCAACAAGGCTCGACCGAGTCGATGGAGTTGACCACTGGAGGACTAGGGTCGATTGATCGAGCGGATGATGTCATGAAGGTTATGGTCCGATTTTGAGTGCCTAGCGATCCGCTCGCAAACTTAGAAAGGGCGTCTGCTCGAACGTTCTCTTCTCGAGGTACTTGTGAAATTTCAAATTCCTCAAATCCGGAGATGGCCTTTCTGACTAAGGCGAGGTATCTGATCTTGGACTCTTCCCGGGCTTCATATTCGCCGGTGACTTGACCGACGACCAACTGTGAATCGGTCAAGACTCGAAATCTTTTGACGTGTTGCATTTTCGCAATTTTCAATCCTTCTAGCAGAGCTTCGTACTCAGCCTCGTTATTTGTTGCAGGATACTCGAGGGCAACGGCGTATTCGATCCGTTGTCCGTCGGCGTTGGCGAGGGATGCCCCGACCCCTCCCCCGGAAGCGGTCGAGGAACCGTCGACCGATAGGGTCCAAACTGTTTGATCGCTCTCCGTTGTTGAAGGAGGATCCTTTTCGACTAAGAAATCAGCCAATATCTGCGCCTGATATGCCACCCGGGGGCGATACGTTATTTCGAACTGTCCGAGTTCGATTGCCCATTTTGTGAGTCGACCTGAAACCTCTGGTTTGTCCATGACGGTCTTCAACGGTTGATCGGTGAGGACAATGATGGGGTGCGCTTGGAAGTACGGTCGAAGCTTGCGGGATGTGTGGACCACTACGAGAGCAAACTTTTCAATCTCGAGGTAGCGTACTTCCGGGCCGTAGAGAATCTTACTTACGTAGTACACAGGGAGATGTTTCCGATCTCGAATGGCGACAAGTACCGAGCTGATTGTTTCCCTCGATACGGCCAGATTCAGATATAAAGTTTCCCCATCGACGGGTTTGGCGAGCAAGGGTGGAGAAACCAGGTACCTCTTCAGATCTCCAAGAGCTTGGTCGCACTCGGGGGTCCATTCGAAATTTTTGATGTTTCGTAAGATCTTGAAAAACGGCAAGTTCTTCTCCGAGGATCGGGCAATAAATCGATTAAGTGATATGATCCGACCAACAAGCCTCTGTACGTCACGGATCGAGTTGGGAGTCGGGAGCAGTTGTATAGCCTTTATCTTGGCGGGGTTGGCCTCGATCCCCCTCTGACTGACCATGTAACCGAGAAATTTCCCACCATCGACCCCGAAGGTACACTTGGCTGGGTTGAGCTTTAAATTGTATTTTCGGAGGAGGTTGAAGGCTCTCTTCAAATGGTCGAGATGGTCGATGGCTTTTTCGCTTTTAACCAGCATGTCATCGACATATACCTCGATGGTATCACTAATCTCTGACTCGAAGACTTTGTTCATCATCCGTTGGTACGTCGCTCCTGCATTCTTGATCCCGAATGGCATAACCTTGAAGCAGTAAATGCCATTGAAGACAATGAAGGCGGTCTTGGGTTGGTCCTCGATGGCCATGAAGATTTGGTAGTAGCCTTGGAAAGCGTCCATCATGCTCAATCGTTCGCACCCCGCCGTGGAGTCGACCAGTTGATCGATCCGTGGCAGAGGGTAGGGATCCATGGGACATGCCTTATTTAGGTCGGTGAAATCATTGCACATTCTCCATTTTCCTCCCGGCTTGGGTACAAGGACAACGTTGCATAACCATTCGACGTATTGGATCGGCATGATGTATCTGACATCGAGGCGTTTGTTGACTTCAGCTTTGATAATAGCATTTCAAGAATCGCTCTGAGAACGCAACCTTTGCTTGACTGGTTTGTAAGATGGGTCGACATTTAGGTGGTGTTCGATCACCTTCCTGTCTACCCCCACTAGGTCAGAGGCACTCCAGGCAAATACGTCGAGGTTATCGCGGAGGAATTGTATGAGCATGCATTGCTCTTTTCCAGTTCGACCGGCCCCAATACGTGTGATTTTTTCGGCCTGCCCTGGAATTAGCTGAATTTTCTCGAGCTCTTTCGTGGGCTCGAGCTTTTTGTCCTCTTGCTTTTTCCTTTTTGCAGCGTGAGAAGAACACATTTTCTTGGAGTTTTCTGGGTCAATTGCCGATGGGTCTGCAAATTCATCTTCGATGATGGGGTCGTCGATGATGAGAGGTACATGCTTACCCGTGGAAGTTTTAGGCTTATCCAAGGAGATGGAGTAACAACTCCAAGTGGCCGATATATCGCACCTCAATTCCCCGACCCCGGAGGGGGTGGGCAATTTTACCATTTGGTGGTAAGTGGATATAACCGCTCGGAAGTCGATGAGACCCGGCCGACCGAAGATGATGTTGTAAGCGGAGGGCATTTCGACGATAAGATATTCGATCTCGCGTGTGGCTTGTCGGGGTAGAGTGCCCATGGATGTGATCAACCGCACTCGACCTTTAGTGTAAACTTCTGCTCCTCCGAATCCTGTAAGAGGTGTTCGAATACGGTCTAGGAGTAATTTATCGTGTAAATTCATGCGAATAAGAGTCGAGTAAAGGATAATATTGCTAGAGCTTCCATTATCTATCAAAAGTGCGGGATACAGTGAAGTTGGCGACATCGAGCGTGATGACCATAGGACAGCTAGGCGTCTCGCTCGATTGTGCCGGTACATCGATTACATCGTTTTCGCTAAACACTACTTCTTCATTGACCCAAGCGTCTTCTGGTCGAACTTGCATAACTTCTCGCGGCCCAAAGAAGCTTTGAGCTGCCGCCCGTCGTGTCTTTTTTCGAGCAGACTTCGAGTCTCCCCCGGATGGCCCCCCGGAAATCATGTCGATCCTGCCTAGGCACGGTCGGTTATGCGGGTCGCGCTCTGTCGGGGGCTTGGCTTGTCGTTGTCTTGGCGGCGACCGGTCGCGGTGATCTCGGTTCCGGGCGTTGTCGTCCATTTTCTTCAAAAACTCAAGAAGGTGACCTCCTTTGATCAGGCGTTCGATTTTATCTCGTAGTGCTTTGCGCTCGAAAGTGTTGTGCCCTTTCTGCTGGTGAAAGTTACAGAATTTGTTGCTTTCCCGGGTCTTGGGAGTCTCTCACATGGGTTTGGGTTTCTTGAGCAGGGCTGGATCGATGACATTGTAAATCTCGTCGATCGATCTTGTCAACTGAGTGAAGTGCTTCCGAGGGGCGGATCCGGTCGGTGTTTCATTTTTGGGGCGGATATCCTGCCTAATGGGGCGGTTGGCCTCTGTTCTTCGACCCTGAGTCGGGCTTCTCTGGGAATTCTCCAGTTCCTCAAGTTGCATCCAATCGCAGGCGGCTGCTTGGATATCCGCTAAATTCTTTGGCTTCTGCAAGAAGATATATCGAGCGGCTTCAATGCTGATCAAAGCCTTGTGAACAATTGGTCTCAGGAGGTCGATGCTCGGTTCTTCTGTTTTGACCATTGCTTGCGAAAAGCGAGTGAAGAAGTCCCGGAGAGACTCATTGGGGCCTTGTTTGATGGTGTACAGGTAGGTCGGAGGTAGCTTATCTCCCTTCATGGCAGAGAACTGAGCCTTGAAACGGTCGACCAAAACCTTGTACGTAGATATGGATCGAGGGGGGAGTCTCGAGAACCATTCCAGCGCCGGCCCATCGAGGGTGGTGACAAAGATCTTCGCCCAAATGTTCGGGGAATGGCCGAACATGCTGAGTTGCATCTCGAGGCGCGACACATGCTTCTCTGGATCAGTTGACCCGTTATACGTGGGCAGCCCAGTGGGGATCTTTTCCTCGGTGGTGGATTCAATGATCGAATCGCAAAACGGAGATTGAGCTTCCCTTTCGCTACGATACCTCCACTGTCGGGCCGGTCGCGGGACCGAGGGTGTGTGCTGGGGTGATCTAGATCGCTCGCGCCGGGATGGGGTACGCCGGGGGGACCTAGATCGTTCCCTCCGAGTTGAGCGGGATCGGCTGGGGGAGCGGCTATACGAACCCTGGCTCTCGCTTCGATGTTGGCTATCATGTCGACCGGGACGCTGAGGTATCTGATTCCGGAGGTCACTTGAATTCACAATGTGTCCTCGGTTTGATCTCCTGATTTGGTTAACTCGACCATGGGGCCCGAGTCGACTAAAGATCCCGCTTGAGCTGTGAGGGGATTTGTTACGCAGTAAGGAGCCTCGTACCCTCCGAGATTCCGACCGCCCACGGCTAATATTGTTTCCTCGAAAATGAGACAGACGAGATCTTTGTCGGGACACACCTTGCCCTTGGCGATTGTCATTCCGACGTATTCTGGAGTCGGTGGGGGTCATAGAATCGACCTCATCATCAGGTTGGAACGACAATCGATCTAGAACCGGCCTTCGAGCACTCCCCTGAGTGGGCAACGGCTGCTGACGCGGAAACTGGGGTTGTGCATTTTGCCCGATTCCAGCCCAATATCCGACAGGTGGTTGGTACTGAATTGGATGTAGGTATCCGGGATGGTTCACCACGGGTTGGATGATCTCTACCGGTCGTGTTTGAGGGTATTCTGGCATTCGAGGCTCTCTTCCCTCTGCGGCCGCGGCGACAGCTTCATCTCGACAAGCTTTTAAGTATTTGTCTAACTCAGGCGTCGAGTAGACTAGCTGTGGCGGGATGACGGCAGGCGCAGCGACTTGCATGGGAACCTGAGGGAGGACTTCCCGACCATTCTCATCGAATAGGCGATTGCTAATGAGGTTGCGAGTAGTCATATCCGATGGCTTATCATTGCGTTTCCCACAGACGGTGTCAAATGATCGAGCCAAAATCTCTGCTTGGAGTCCGATCGAGCGTCTATTTGTTGAGGGGAAAACAGCCGTCCGACTACTTGAGATCTGCACAGGTCGATGTAAACATAAGCTTCGAGGCCAACTCGGGGAAGATGGGTGTGAGACCCGGGTTGGCACTCCGACGCTCAAGTTAGGCTCGATGAAGAGGGTCGAAATGGTTGAGCAAAGACGGGAGTTAGGTGAGGAAAACTTACCGTGCAATAAATGAGGAGGGACTATTTATACTGCGATGAGAGAGAAGTTACCGCGTCGACGTGTTGGCGTGGGGAGCTGATAGGTGCCCCATTATGACCGTGCATTAAATGCGTGGTCGGTCACTCCTTCCTGCTAGTGGAATAGTGTGTTGGCCGGTCGAGAGGAATGGGTCGAACACAGCGGCTTGGAGGCCCGACCATGGGTCGACGATATACGCGGTAACTTATGTGGGATAAATGGTTCCCGAGCGTTGTGGTCGAGAGACAAATTCCGATCGAGGTGGAACCTTCGATCGTACACGTGGAGTGCGGTGATTGGCCCAGCTCGACAACGGATACGTGCCACATCAATTTTCATTATTTTCGGAGATTATAATATTAGATGGATGAGGATAAGCACCATCCTTAGTTTGTGAGTGGTTCTAATTTATACATGGAATTTTCAATTTTGGACTAAGTCGTACAAATTAAATACTATTAAATACTGAAGAGTTAATACACCTACCGCTTTGAGTACTACTACGGTCACGTGACGTAAGACTTAAGCCCAAAAAAGATTCATTTTTCCTAAGTCAATATTTCATATAGACAAGACAACAAAATAATATCATATAACTTAATAATTCGACAACATCTTAATTTAATAAAATATTTCGACATCTGAATATGATTCTCAGTATTTGTACTTGGGTGACTCATTTGTTTTTATATATGAGAGGAGTTATCCTCAATCCGACGATGGAGAATATGATTGACGGTGGAGAATACTATCATTGCTCCACCGTTAAATTGACTCAATTCTATTTCGTCGTCAGTTTCTTAGATTTGTTCGCCATCTTCTCAATTTCATCGTCACTCTTCTACATCTACTGTCATCCTCCCAGATCTAGCGGGATTTTCTAGTACAAAAACGATTTGTGTCACTGTTTTTTTCTTTTAAGTGATGTTTTCTTTCGAGACTTCCGTATGGAAGTTTCATCTCTTCCGTATGGAAGTTTAGTTAGTTTCTTTAGGTTCAGTTTTATTTTTTTCTGTGATTATCCGAGAAAATTTTTGGCCGAATTATCTGTTGAGGCCAAGGTAACTGTTCTTCTCAATTCGGAAAAAAGACGGCTGTGGAACTTCATCCGGATCGAATTAAAAGCAGTTTGGAAGGTCAATCTTTCAACTTCAAGTAGTCGAATCCTATTATTAGGGTTCGTTTTTCTTTTACTAGATGTGATGCTAATACAATAGCTTACAAATTTGTTGGAATTGCGATTCAGTCTGCGTTAATTTTTCTATTATTTCTTCTTGTACTTTTCTTATTATTCTTCTTGATTTGCAATAATATTCTCGTTTGAGGGGTTTGGCTTTTAAAAATATATATATATGAGAGGAGTTATCGATAACAATCTTACAATCTAATAGACCGACTTCTAAAAAATAAAAAAACTCGAACATCTCAAGTTTGAACCCGGGGAACTAATCAAATATATTATAGTCAAGCCTATAAAAATACAATTAACATTTATAGGATAATTTTATTTATAATCAGCTAATTCAAATTCAAATAAATAAGCTACAAAATTATATATTTTTCCAGCCTTTATTAATTATGCTCAAAAGAATGAGATATATTCCAATCTTTATTAATTGATGCTCAAAAGCATGACTCGCATTTCAAAGTCATCACTCTCGACAGCTATGAAGTGAATTTTCTACGCGGGTGTCTAGTTCCGCCAATTACTAAATTGTCAAGATGAAAGGAACGCCAATAAAAGCAAGTCCAAATAAATAAATATTTCTATAATATAAAAAATTTATATTCATCCCTATATTTTCAATACAAATTTAAATAATTTTTATATTTTTAATTTATTTTAATTTTATTTTTTAAATTATTTTTTACCACAATTTTATGTCAAAATTTATAAATAGATTAAAATACCCTTAAATTAAATTTTGTCATTTAATTATAAATATAATCAAATCATCTTATATTTTTCTCAAATCATAAAAGAAATAAAAAATTATAAATTATTTATTTTAATTATTATTAACTTTGTTAAATCCCAAAATAGTAAAAATATCAATATATAAATTGAAGTTATACACAATCATCAAGTCATACATTCATCAAATTAAAATAAATTATTAAAGTTTGACGTGTTCAATTCATAAATATACATACATTATATATATATATATATATATATATATATATATATATTGGAGATACTTAAAATTAATAATAAAAGTAACTTGATGTATTGAATAAATTGCGTGTAATTATAAATTAAAACATATCAAATTTATAACGAATAAAAAAATTAAAGAAATTAATCCACTATTAAAGTAAGATCAACTTGTGTGACCGTGTGAGATCATTTCTTCCTGCGTACAACTTAAACAATCACGAATAACTCATTCTCGTCGTAAAAATAATACAAAATACAAATTGAAAAATATGACTAATGAATAAAAAGATATAACAAAACAGAAATTTTAATCTTAAAAATATCATTGTACACGAACAAATAGACAAAATAAGGTTCCCTCCCAATGGTATTTCAGGTAAATCAATAGAAGAAATGGACAAAAGAGTAAAAGCTTTGGACAAATATTTGGGTGGTTTAGTTAAAACCTGTAGATTTGATGGGCTACATTCAATGCCCACAAGGCCACAAGCTATGTTTTAAAACCCGAACCGGACATCGAACCGGAAGCCTTACTGGTTACTAGTTTTACTGGTTCGATCGGTTCGACTAGTGGTCGAACCGGTGTGACGTCATAATTATATAATAATTATATTTAATAATATATATATATATATATAATACTATAAATATTAATTGAAAATAATAAAATGAACTAAATTATATATATATATATATAATTTAAATCAATTCTAAATACTTATTAATTTTCACATAATAGTTTAAATAAGAGAATTTAAATCATATATAATTATATATCATATATTAATTAAAATTTTACCAAAAATCAACTAATCTTTTCAAGTCTTAACCCTAGTCAGGGGAACCTAATTCTTATTCTCTTGATTGCGCCGCAGACTTACAGATAAGCACCTCTCTCTCAAAAACTCCTCTCAAACATCTTCATCTTCTCTCCATATCCTTCTCTCTCAAATGCACAATCTTCATCTTTTTTTTTTCACTTCTCATTCTCTCTCTCAATATTTTAATTTCTGATTTTCTTTCTCATCTAGTTTTTGTGGCCTATTTGCAGAGAAGGAATAATTTAATTGAGAAGAGAAGATTGGAATAATTGAATCGAGAAGAGAAGATATGTTTAGATTTCAACCGTGTCTTATGTTGGTAATTGTTTGGCAAGAAGATTGGCTAATTCTCCTATTCCTATATTTATGTTGGCTCAAACTCTTCAAACCCATCAATGGCGGATTATTTTGGATTTTTTTTTATAAAAAAAGCAAAGTTTTACCGGGCCAAACGGTTCATTTTCCGGTCCGGTCCGGTCGCCTTACCGGTTTTTGACCGGTCCATCCGGTTCACGCCGGTCAGAATGAGCAGCGGTTTTAGGGGGTGTTTCGGACCGGACAGGCCGCCGGTCACCGGTCGAACCGGTTCGACCGTCCGGTCCGGTCCGGTCCGGGTTTTAAAACATAGCCCACAAGAGGTCAGATGTACAGGCTGAACCGTTAAAGGTGGGCTTGGAAACTGTAAAACAGTAAAAGTAAATGACCTAAATTGGGGTTTATTAACTTGAATGGAGTTAAATGGGGAAATTCTTGTATGAGCCGGGTGTAGGCACTGTATTGTTCCCTACACCCGTCTCTAATATATAAATAAAATAATAATTTTTTTTTTTTTTAATTGTGTATTAAAGGCGGGTGTAGGGAACAGTGCCCTACACCCGGCTCATACAAGAATTTTCCGAGTTAAATGGACATGTAAATGCGCCCTTAGCACTCTAAGTTAGTACAAATTATAATTGGAGCAACATGTATTTACGTTCAATTCAACAGTTTTTTTTTTTTTTGGTTACAGTTCAATTCAACGGTTAATTAATAATTAGTAATTACGCATATTCGATGTGTGTATCAATAAAATAAAATATTATTATTTAAATGAAGAATTAATGTTTCATCCATAATAAGGCAAAACATTTATCCTAAACCCCCAACTCAGAAAATAGATATATTAGATCCCTGTTATATTTTCTATTTTTCGTAAACCCCAAAAATCTTGTAAAAGTACCATAATGCCCTTAGTAAAATGAAGAAGGACACAAATATCCATTGTCTTCTTCCTCTCGTGGTCTGATATTTTCTTCTTGACAGTAAACTCATCGGTCCGGACTCTTTTCCGGCAACCGTTTTCCGTGACCTATGTTGCACGGATACGGACATGATGGCACGGATTTTTTCAAAATTTTAGGCTCCGACACGGCTATATTTTATATAAATAAATATATTTTATATATAAATAAAAATATTTTATATAAAATTAAAAATATTTTATAAGTATAATCTATGTAACATAAAATATTTATAAAAATATATAATATTAAAAACTAAAATAAGTTTTGTTATTTCAATTTTCTCTCCAAAAAATTCAAAAAATATTAAAAAAAGCATTAAAAAAAGATCAAATTTGCCCCGCCGTGTCCGAGCCGTGTCGGACACTCCACCTCGCCGTGTCCCAATTTTTTTTTTTTCGGACACTCCTTCAGCCGTGTCCGACACGTGTTGGAGGCATGTCGGAGCCGTGTCCGACACGTGTCGGACACTGCACTGACCATTTTTTAGGCATGTCCGTGCTTTAGAGCCGGTGATAACGAGAAAAATTAGCCGGCGATTTTTATGTCGGCTAGATTGTTGTGCCTATAAAAACTGCCCGTCGACGTTCTAAACACTATTTTTTAATTTCTCGATTTATTTTTCTTTAACTAAGCAAACAAACCTTTGAATAACTAATAAAATGAATATTTACACTACAAACTTAATAGATTGTCATGTATTCCCGATGGGGCACCTGAATTAAATAAAAAGCTGCCTGTACCGTTTCCCTTAGTTTGACCACCCAAAATTGCAAAGATGACGATGAAGGGGTGCGACGCTAGGTTTCCCAGCCCTTTCACCTTTATTAATATCTTGCCCTGGAAGCTGAAATTCTATACATTTTCACCCCCATTTCATCACCTCCAAAAAGTCATTCTTCTCTTTCTCTCCCAGATCTCGAATCCTTAACAAACAAAGTCATGAATCACCCTGGTAATCGAATACCCATTAATGGCGAGGATGAACGCTATATGGTTGAACGTATTCGGTTAGATGCCGCACCCTGTTTCAAGTGTCGTTTGATTTGTCAATGTGATCGAACGACAATACTGGCCCTGGAGATGTTATAAAAGCGGTGAAGAGACTGCGGATAGTATTTTACAACTCCCGTAGATTCTTGTGGTATCCTGGAGTTAAAATGGGTAATGATGGTATTCATGCCGAAATTGACACCATGAAATATTTTCGAAGGAATAGCGTAAATTTAAGTCGAATTCATACTCAATCCTTTTTTTTTTGTTCATTATTTAATGTACAATTTTGAGTAGGTCATTCGCCGGGATTTTGAGGTCAGGGCGCGTGGATGTCGTTATTACGACGACCTTAGGTTTATCTTCAAGGTGTGGCAGATGCACCTTTTGGAGGGCGAAGAGAAGCACCTCTGTGATGTCCCGTCTGTTCGACAATTCAGGTATGGCGTCACGAGAGAGTTCATTCTGTTATTTGTAACTTATGTGACTCGCATACCTAAGTGTCAACGTGAATTTAATTTTAATTATGTTTACTTTAGAATTTAATTAATTGTACTTGGACTCAATTGTCCAATATTTGTAAATTAGGGACCTAATTGAAATTAGGGTGTGTTGGGGCCTCTGGGCTACTTTGAGCTCGGGAATTCGAATTCGAATTCCGACCCTACCATTGGGTTCGTTTCGATGATTCGGATTAGGGGTGGGCGTTTCGGATCGGGTATCGGGTACCCGATCCGACCCGATCGGGTAAAACCCGATCGGATCGGGTTTTCTTGCTAAGTTCGGATATCGGGTCGGGTACCCGATACCCGATATAATATATCGGATCGGGTTCGGGTAGTATTTTACTACCCGAACTACCCGATCGGGTACCCGAATTACCCGAAATTTTTTTTTTATTTTTTTTATTTTTAATATATATAAATATAATATAATATATGTACATATATATTATATATCTTACGGTATGTCTAATATTATATATATATAATATAATATATGTATATATTACACATTACAATATGTAAAATATTATATATATATATATATATATTATAATATGTGTACATATATTATTTATATTACACAATGTATAATAATAATAATATATATATATATATATATATATATATATATATATATATATAAAATATAATATATGTATATATTATATACTACAATATGTATAATATTATCATTATATGCATATATATATTATATAATATATGTAAATATTCTTTTAAAACAACCAAAAAAAATAAGCAAAAAAAAAAAAAAAAAAAAAAAAAGAAGTGGAAATTAATCGGGTACCCGAACCCGACCCGACCGGATACCCGAAAAAATCGGGTACCCGATTGTCGGGTACCCGACTATTTCGGATCGGGTTCGGGTAGCAAAATATGCTACCCGACATTTCGGGTACCCGACCCGAAAAACCCGAAACCCGAAAAACCCGACCCGCGCCCACCCCTAATTCGGATTCAATGAAAAGCAAGCGCCTTACCGTTTTAAAATTCGATCCGAATGGACCAGATACCTTTTGACCCTGCCTGTTTCAACCGACCCATTTACCCGGCCAAGCTTCCTTTTTCCCTCACATTTGATCGATTAGCAAGGCAAGGAAGAGGAGGTGAAGAAATCTCCCTCATTTGACTATATAGCTTCGGAGCTCAAGCTAGCAAGATCCGACCATTCGATCAACAACCCAAGGTAAGATTTGTATCCCTCTCATTACGTGATTTGATTTAATGCCAATTTCGAGCCTTGGATACGTGTTATTTGTCTAATTGGGGAAGATGATGAATAGTGTCGGGTTGGGAGTTTGTTGTGTTCGAGCTCGTTTTGCGAGCTCTTATGTGCAACTTATGTGATCTACGTGTCGTATATGCTCTGTTGTGTGATTTTTGCTTGATTTAGAGTTCTGTGGGTGGTTGTGTATGTGTGTTGGTGTTGCTTTTGTCGCCATGGCTGCTTCTGCTCTTCTTTTTCGAGCAGACCAGGCCAAAACTACAGTTTCGGGTTTGCCTTGTGGCTCCGATGGCCATTTGCGTGTAGCTCACGCGCTGGGACTGAGGGCCGGAACGGTCGTTTCTAGTTTTGGCCTGTGGCCAGAACGGCCGTTCCGGGCAGCGGTTCTTGTGTTTGTGCAGAGCCGTTTAAACGGTCATTTCCAGTTTGGACTGTCAGTCCAAACGGCCGTTCGGAGGAGGTCTGTCCATGGCAGGAGATGCTGGAACGACCGTTTGGGAGTTGTTCTTGTTTCCGAAACGGCCGTTTCAGGGGCTCTGTGGCGTTTCTGAGTTTTGCTTGTTTTCTAATTGTTTTGTATGCCTCTTAATTGCTTTTATATGAATTATACGCATGTTAATTATGTACCTTTCAAACCGAACTTTATCGCATGCCTTCATTTGCATGAGATGTGCTCGGGGTGCGATTATATGATTTTAAATAAATGTTTCATGTATGTATACGTGACTCATGATTCCCATGCCAATCATAAACATACGTCGTGTGTCTACGTGGTTCATTCGTATGTCTAAGTCTTGTTTTTGTGTTCAGTTTGTTCAGGTGCACCCGGGGTGGTGTTTTGTCGGCCGTGTTGATTATGGGGTGGATCAAACGTCGTGTCTTCGGCCTCTTCGGTGTAAGGTGAGGTTAGGATATAGTTAAACCTTAATGAAACGTGCCCAATTTTAATGCATATAGTTTAATAATCCTCATACGTATGTAAATAAGTGTGTGATATGTATTTGTTCGGAAATGTCATGAAATTGAAAGTATGTTAAACAATGTACAAGCCTACGTATGCTTGTTTTTAGAATGATTTGGTATGTTTTGCCCTGTTAAGCTACACTTCTAACCGTGTACCTCTCATGAGCCAAGTTTGGCAAGGATTGGGTTAGTTATGAATGTCACGGAAAGGGGTATATATAAGTATATATGTATGTACGAGATATGTCTGTCTGTTTGTTCTGTTGTAGCAGCTTAAATGAATGTTCTGTTATGTGAATGTTGGGCCCCGGAGACTATGGGTTAGGAATCCCGGTATGGCATCAGGCCGTCGGGCTCGGCCTGGGTATAGTCTCCATCTGTCTGAAGAGGATCACCCCTGAACCCACCAGGAGGACTGGTGGGGAATGGAATCCTGAGGGTTGAGTGCTTGCGCTCCTCTCGTTTGAATGGATGGCTATGGCGTATACACCCTTCCATCACCCGGAGTTGAGGATGGTCTAGTATGTTATGTCTGTAAGTTTTCTGTTTCATTTCTATTCTGGTATGTTCTGAGGAGTTGGAGAAGTTTGAGCTCGTACCCGCAGAGCACTCTGTTATGTCTGTTCTGTTAAGGTTCGTGAAACAGGGATAGATTCTAAATTAAATCAAAATTTGGAATGATTTAATAAGTTAAGCTAAGTTCTGAATATGTTAAGAATTTATAAGAAATGTCTAATAAGCTAAGTTATGAATGTATATAAGCTAAGTACAAGATAAGTTGGTCATATTTGTTTTTCTTAAGTAAACCCTATACATATATATCATAGGAAAATAATTTGGCGTGTAAAAACTATCCCTGAGTTCATGAACATTGATTTTTAAACATGCTTTTCTCTATATAGATATAATGTACGTGTGTTAACCACTCACTCAATCGAGTTAAGACTGACCCCTCCCTCTTTATGTTTTAGTTTGTTGGTTCAGCTTGGAGTTCATGCTAGGCGGAGTGAGTCAGTTTTGCAGTCTGTGTCGAGTCATGTCTTTTGTTTTAGTTAAGGTTGTCTTGCATTGCATTTCTTTAAATTCGGTCTTTGTATAAGATATGTAGGAAAGTTGTATTTGGAATTATGATATGAATTTGTCGGGACAGGTTTCTAGGGATAGTTGAACTCGTTGTATTTATGTTTATTGTTGAATTTTCGGGGTTAGGTATTTATGCTAGTTGAACCCCGTCACCTGCTTATGTGCGTTTGAAATTTGGTATGGCTTATTTCCGCTTCCGCTTTGTTGTTGCTTGGATTTTGTTTGTCCAGCGTCTACGTTCCGCCTAGCTTATGTGTGAGTCAGTCAGTTTTCCGTTCGCCATTGCTTAGTTCATGTAGAGACTTTCATTTCGTATGTGGATTGGGCTTTGGTGCGGGGGATGTGGTGACCCACCATGCGGGGTGCTACAACCTCCACGCATACAACATTGATGATAGGGACTCGGACCCCGAGTCCTTTGACAGCGCGGATTACCCCGGATATGAACATTCTGAGGAGAGTGTTAATTCCAACAACCCACAGGATGATCCAGATGAGGTTAATCAATTTCCTCCCACCCATTAAGTATCCATTAAATGTTTAAATATTACAGTTAGTTTGATTGTAGTGTATATTAATGGTTCTGTAATGAAATATTTATTATTGGTTGGAATGAATTTCATGCAGAGCACCATGAAATGTTTGTTGTTGTTTGATTATAGTATAGCCTACTGGTTCTGTTTTTTGTTCAGTAAATAAGAATCAGGGGTAGAACTAAATGTGCAGATTGTTGAATAAGGGTGTGGTCATGATAGGATTAATTGTGCAGATTGTTGAGTAAATAAGAATCAGGGGTAAATCTGACTTTGTTGAGTGATGCGTTAAATATTCGTAATTAAAACCTGACTTTGTAGAATTATGGGTTAAATATTCGGAATTAAAAGCAGACTTTGTAGAGTGATGGGCTAAATATTCGTAATTAAAACCTGACTTGGTAGAGTTATGGGTTAAATATTCGGTATTAAAAGCAGACCTTGTGGAGTGATGCGTTAAATATTTGGAATTAAAACCTGACTTTGTAGAGTGACGCGTTAAATATTCAAAATGAAAACCTGACTTTGTAGAGTTATGGATTAAATATTTGTAATTAAAACCTGACTTTGTAAAGTGATGTGTTAAATATTTGGAATTAAAACATGACTTTGTGGAGTGATGCATTAAATATTCGTAATGAAAACCTTACTTTGTAGAGTTATGGGTTAAATATTTGGAATTAAAACCTGACTTTGTAGAGTGATGCATTAACTATTCGTAATTAAAACCTGACTTTGTAGAGTTATGGGTTAAATATTCGCAATTAAAAGTAGACTTTGTGAAGTGATGCGGTAAATATTTGGAATTAAAACCTGACTTTGTAGAGTGATGCGTTAAATAATTCAATGACACACAAGAATAATTGGAAGGACTTCATGATTACATGATGTGGGCCTTATATATGTTACCATCATAAATAATAGAACTCAAGATTAATCGGAAGGACTTCATGATTACATGTTGTGGATACTTACATGTTCTTTATGTATAGTTATTGAATTATAATGGTAATTTTTGTGAACACTAACTACAAACTTAGTTGTACGTTCATTTCTAGTTAGTGTCCACTAGTTCAAACTTAATTTTTGTGAACACTAACTACAAACTTAGTTATACTCCACAAAGTCAGGTTTTAATTCCAAATATTTAACACATCACTCCACAAAGTCTACTTTTAATTCCGAATATTTAACCCATAACTCTACAAAGTCGGGTTTTAATTACAATTATTTAGCGCATCACTCTACAAAGTTAGGTTTTCATTCCAAATATTTAACGCATCACTCTACAAAGTCAGGTTTTAATTCCAAATATTTAACCCATAACTCTACAAAATCAGGTTTTAATTACCAATAGTCAGGTTTTAATTCCAAATATTTAACGCATCACTCTACAAAGTCAGGTTTTAATTCCAAATATTTAACGCATCACTCCACAAAGTCTGCTTTTAATTCTGAATATTTAACGCATCACTCTACAAAGTCAAGTTTTAATTACGAATATTTAACCCATAACTCTACAAAGTCAGGTTTTAATTCCAAATATTTAACGCATCACTTTACAATTTGCATAATTAATCTTATATATGCAACAACCTGAACTAGCAATTCATTACCACATAAGTGAACAAACTGCAATAACCTGCAGTGAATTTGGAGAAAACATCATCAAGCAATTTATTAACGTAGTTTCAAACAAACAAAAACAATCATAAGAGGGGGTGTATTCGATTACAACAACAAATAAAATTCCTTAAAAAAAAGTGAATAAAATCAATCCTCAACTCCAGAACACGCAGTGGATCTGGTCAATCCTCAACTTCAGAACGAACAGTGGCCAAGCATGAATCATAGGCGTAGGGGTTATATTTTCTCTTCCTGACACAGAATGAGATTACTGATCAGTATTAATATAGTGTTAATACAAAAGAGAATTAATTAGAAATCTCATACCTTCTCCTCGATGCCTACTTCCCACCTGAACAGGCAGGAGGTTGAATCGGCCTCATCTCCATAATGTTGAGTTTAGCAAGTTGATGCAGTTGGATCATAGTAGGAATCTGGCCATCTCGTCGCTAACTGGTGCACAACCTTTTTTTATGGGGAGCAAAGTACTGTACCTGGTAAGACTCATAGTTGAAGTCTGACCACTCTTTACCAAGTTGCGCGTGAATTTCCTCCACTGACGCGCTCCGACGAATTGGAAATACCGTAATTTTGCCATTAAACCAACAACTTCCTAGGATTTGCTTGGCCTGAGCTTCATCACCGGCCATCGTAATCTTCATATATCAATTCGAATTATCAGTTTGCAGTGGATCAACAATTTGAATCGATACAAATTATCAGCAATTCAATTCGATACAAATTATCAATGAATTATACTGTCTAATTGACATAATTAACATTCAATTAATGCCAAGAATACATTCAATTAACATTCAACGGTAAGAATACCTTGTAGTAGTAAATAGGACACGATGACTAAATCGATTCTCATTGCGCCGCTTCAATATCCTGTTGTATTCATCGTCGTTACCGCTGCAGTCGTTACCGTTGTCGTCGTCTACCTTTATCCTGCAGTCGTTACCATTACCTCTCATTGCCGACGAAGTGGAAATGTGGAAATGTGGTTGAAGAACGTTCCCAAATTGGAAATCTTTCCAGGGGTAAAATAGACTTTTCAAGAAAAATAACTTGTGTATTGGTAACCTAAAACCTACATTTTTCAGACTACGGGGTTTAGGATAACTTTTGAAGATTGTTGGTCCTCATAATTAACTGCCTCTTATTTAAATATATTAAAATTTATTTTTATTTTAATAAAAATTAAATAATTATTAAATTATGATAAATAAATTTGATAATGTCATATTAGTAAAAGAAAAAAGATAATAAGGATATATAAAAGTTATTAAAGGATAAAATTATCACGATTTTCCAGAAAAGAAAGTTAAGAGATAATACGTGCAATAGTAAAATAAATAAATAATGAAGAGTTTCAAAAACAAAACAATGGCAGAAAAGAAAAAAAGTTTAAGAGTAGAGGGGCAGAAAAGAGAAGAGTCCAAGAGTTTCAAAAACAAAATGGCCGAAAAGAAAAAAGTTTAAGAGTGGAGGGGCAGAAAAGAGAAGAGTCCAAGACACTAAGATGGTTTTTATATGCCCCTCTCACTTAATATAATAGTATAGATTTACGAGTCAAATTTAGGCGCATCAAATGTAGTTTTTCAATAAAACACGAAATTAAGTGTTCTATGAAGTATAACACAAGAAGCAAAATGTATTAGCAAATAAACAAATAAACAGCTTTTTAATGAACTACATACAAGAAATGTGATGGGATGATTTGAAGTTTGAGACAATTTTCATCCTTCTATAAAAATATCGAAACCACAACGTACAAGTAAAGAATTGGTACGATTTATTACTTTTATTTATGCTAACATCATTAAAATTTAATACCGTAATTATTTTAAAATTTTTTATATCAAAGAATATAAATCTTAAGGAGTTTCGTAATTCCTCAAACTTTAAAGAAAATTCGTATTTTCACCGTGTATCAGGAGGAGTTTGTAATTATTCTCCTCCTCATCATCGTCGTTATTAGTAAGAGTAGTAGGAGGAGGAGGTAGGTGCTTAAGTAGTTGTATATCAAGAGTTTAATTATTTTGTTTAGTTTCTGTACATTTATTATAACTAGTGAAATCAACGTGCGTTGCACGTTTATCATTTAATTTATTTCTATAAGTTTAGTTATTATGTTTATTGAGTAAATTAATATATTAAAAGTATCTAATTTGATTTAGTTAAATAAATATATCTAATTTAATTTAATTAAATAAATATAATAAAAATTTTAATAAATCAATTTAATTTTGTAAAACTACATATACAAAACATTTTATTTGAAATCTCTCTTTCGAACTATATATAATAAGTAAAAATTCATATTAGAAAAACATTTGATCAGGAACTCTACCAAAATTTATAGAGTATCTTAACACCCATCTTCAACTGTCATCTTGAATGACTCTCCTAATCGAAGCATTGCTAGTGTGGCTATAAAAGCTTCCATCTAAATCTTGTTTCACCCATCCCTTCTTGAGTTTATTCCAAGGCAACTCAACGCATGTTTTTTTTTTTTTTTTTGCCTGTATTTTTTGTTCTCACTAATTAGTACCAAGGACTCAGTAACTCTTTTATCTGGTGAAAAGTGACGTTTCTAGACTTCATAATATTCTAATAGCTTCATCAGTTTCGTACTTTTCAAAGATTCCAGAGCATTGAGATCAAGACAATCTACCCGAGATATTCTGGTAACATGTTGCTCTGAACTTTGTTGTTAAAAACTCTCTTCAAGCCATTTCGAACTTTACAAGCCATGCCGATTGCAACCAGTCTACGTATCAACAATTTTGTTCGACACCCGAAGTGCGAACAGACAACTTCATCACGTGATCCACATCTTCACGTCTTGTATAACAACTTGTACATATATCGCTTTCCCCAAATTCTCAGTCATATTTCAATGCATTCGTGTGCAATCATGTTGGCAAAGTCACAAGAAAATCTTGAAGTTTTAAGATCAAAATAATTTCCAAATTCATTTTTATATTTTCTCGCATTTCTCATTCGATACTATAAGTAGGTTATAGGCCATTTTAAAGGAAAAATTTTCTTTAGTTTCACCACACCTTATATTATTTATTTTAATTTTTGTCCCCTTTAGTTTCAGCTTAGCTATGTTTCATTTTTATCTATTCCAATGAGATCATATGCAATAAGAACTTTATTCTCCTTATAAATGTTATCTTTCAATACGTCGGCTAGTTTGCCTTGTGATAACCATCTATCATTCTATAAAGACACCCCGTCACCGTTTTCAATCCGCCAGTATTTGTAAAACGGTTCTGCCAACCAAATACTTCTAACATGCTGGGTGGCGAGCCCGATACAGAGTGACGGTATAGCGTAATATTTCAAAAAAATTTACCATAATCTCGTTATCAAAATATTTCTAAAATATTTTAATAAGCAGCAGAACAAATCCGACAGAATAACTCTAATATATACGTGCATTGATAACATAATTTTAAATCATAGAGCAAATAATCATAACATGCAAATAATAATTTGGGCAGCATAACGGTATTACCGTACTGCAAAATATGGCTATCAACGACACTTTTCCAGCACTTCGATTTTCTCGTGACACCGATAGAGCTTCCCCACAATATCCCCGGTTAAGATTTTGGAGTGTGGGCTCCGACAGTATTTCGCTAAATACTTTGAGAAAATATCTTTTTAGAAAAACCCTTTTTTTTTCTAAAACTAGAAAATCCCTATTTTTTATTAATTAAGTGGATTATATATTAATTATATAACCACCTAATTAAGTAATTAATTAATCCTTAATTAGGATTAATTAATTTCTAGACAGAGAGAGAAAGTCGAAAGGCTTTGGAACTGAATAAAATTGATGCTGAAAGTTGATGTTGGAATAAATGGGGATCAACCCCTATTTATAGGGCCAAAACCAAGGGTATCCGTGTCATTTATTCGAGTTATGGCGTGCACGCCAAGTTCTGCCAACCAATCCGAGGACACCTCTGTGCAGCCTTCGCCACCACGAGCACGGCGGCACTGAGTAAGCGCCCAACGGAGGCCATACGCGCCCCGCACGTGTGAGGCGCACGCTGCCACGTACCCAGTCCGCCCGGTCCAACCGGGCGGTTTAGGCCTTGAACCGGTTGAATAAAAAACTGATTGGTTCACTGGTCTGTCCCGTGGTCACGTGGTATTCTCCCATCACGCCACGTGTCCGGTTCGGTCAAACCTACCCGGCCCTATCCAATTCGTTGACCCGTTGACTGGCCCAGTTAACATTTAATGTGGGCCGCTAACTCTCACTGATGTGGTGCAATCTGGTCCGTCCACGCGGCATGCCACACAACGCCCAGTCAACACGACTTGGAGTACGGCATGCCGATGTGGCATGACACGTCACCCGCTAGGGGTGAACATTCGGTAAATAAACAAAAATTCGGTTATTCGGTTCGGTTAACCGAATTTTCGGTTATTAAATTTGGCTAACCATTTATAGAAACCGATAATGGGCTGTTTCGATTCGGTAAAAACCGATTTTTTTCGGTTCGATTTCGGTTAAAAACCAAAAAACCGAACATCTTTCAAAATTAAAAAAAAAAAAAATTTGAGAAACCGAGACGAGAACTCCAAAATATAGTCCCAACAATTCTAATTTCAGCAAGACAGCAACACAAGAAAACACCAAATTGAACAAATAATCCCAACAATTCTAATTTCAATTTCAGCAAGACAGCAACACAAGAAAACACCAAATTGAACAAACAATCCCAACAATTCTAATTTTGAACAAACAATCGAATGGGAGGGCTTAAGGGCTTTGAGTAACTACCAGCGGAGGTTCTCGGAGGTTGGTGGTGGTGGTGGCATATTACAGTTACGAGCAGAGGGGTTCTCGACGATTGGTGGTGGTGGTCACGGTGGCGGTGTCTTGGTGGATAGAGGCAGCGACGTCTTGGACTGGTGGTGGGTGGTGGTGGCGTCTGAGCGTGGAGGTGAACCCCTAGATCTAAAAGTGTGAAATGTCAAATGTGTGAGAGTGTGGAGGCATGCGGGATTAAACCTAAATCTAAGACTAGAAGCTTCTAAATCTGAAATGTAAAATTAAGGAAAGAAGGGCCAGAGCCCAAAGGCCCATAAATCTAAAAGGCATGGGCTTGTGTTGTATGAGAAAAAACCAAAAAAAACATGTAAATTAGAAAGCTATGGTCGGTTATCGGTAAACATAAAAAACCGTTCGGTTTTTACCGAAACCGAACCGAAACCAAATTTTCAGAAAAATGTTAACCGAAACCAAAACCGAATAGGTTCGGTTCGGTTCGTTTTTTTTTTTCACCCCTATCACCCACCACGTCAGCATAAAAACCTTTTTTTTTTTTTTTTGAAAATTTTATTTTCTCCAAAATAAAATTCCGGGCATTTCCAACTCTTTGGAATTTAATTTATTTTCTCAAAATAAATCCTTTGGCTATTTTCAAACTCTTTGAAAATTCATTTCTCTCTCTCCTTTTAATATTTTCTCTTTGGTCTTCGTTGGGGCTTGTGGGGGGACTTGTAGGACTAATTAATTTTAGTTCCAAACGGGTCAATCTATTATCATCCCATGATAATAATTGATTACTCTTTAACAATATTTAATTCCACTTAATAAATATTGTTGCACTGTAAAATTAATTAAATTATTCACGAATTTCTCGATCTAGAATAATTTTGCATTTTAGTCCTCTGTACAGATATCCATGAAAAATAAAACAATACTACTATCATTTATTTTTCACTTTCAATCTGAAATTTCTTGATTTGCCTTAAGTTCAAATTCTCTGTATGTGAAACACATTCAACATACAACTTCGGTGACATACACACGAAGTACTCTGGCCAAAATTTTAATTCGAACTTTTTGCAAATCTATTTCAAGGATATCTCTTAACCTTCCAGTAAGGCTATAGATTCCTCAATCAATATTTCTCTTTAGTACATTTCATGGAATCACCGAACGTACAAAGTATTTTGGCCACCCGTCACCGAGACCTCACTTCTGAGTACATCACAATGATTAACACTACATGCCTAAAGTAGAAACATTGCCAGGATTAAGAGTCTAATGCTTTCGAGCTTTTGTTCATTTTAGATAGCAGTATAAAATGAAAAATCTCAGTGGTCCAGTTCGATGTTTCTAATCTCATTGAAAATAATCAATGTCTTATAATCGGAAACTCCATTTCCCTATGACGAAAGACTAATCATCTTATATAACACATTATAGTCTTGATAAGAACATTTTCTTATCATACTGACTAGAACTTTAATGACACGTGAATTTTGGTATTCAAAGTCTTTTCCTATGAAACACATTTCATATAAAAATACCATCACACGTCATTAATTATTAAATACGTAAAATACTCATAGCTGGCTATAATTTCCGTTTTATCAATCCAAAATATTTACAATATAATTGGATTTTCAGGGCATTATCCCAATATAACAATCCTCTCTCATACTCGAGAAGCCAAAAGTTGAGGCTTACTTTCAAGAATATCCCTTCGTCTCTCTTTAAATATCTTTTCAAGCTTCCCAGCGTTGTCTCCTTGTTGAGCATTCCCCATCCTATTTTAGCGAACGTCGCTATTCTGTTTTTTTGGGCTTCTGTAACACCCAATCCTCATTCTCGCTTCTTTCTAGTAGCTTTCTTTTACCCTATAAGATGGGTTTTCTTTGTTATATTAATCACACAAAGAAACTTGCGATTGAGTCGATCAAGTTTATTGCATGCGTGATTGGGGAGTCAATTCATAGGCATATGGTAGATGAAATTCGAGCTCATGATAAATTGAATAAATGCAATTGTCTGACAATGTTTAGCATTTTGGATTTCTATCCCCGAAGAAGCTTTTTTACTCTCTCAATCACCATCGAGAAAAGCTCACTATAGTTTTGACCAAAGTTCGTCTACACCCCCCTAGTTCCCTAAGTTGGTTGTACTTTCCACACTAAAATTCCACTAACCTGTTGTTCTAAATCATTTGACACATAAGGTACGAACAATACATGTGATTTCCTCAGGTTCAATTTGAGGTCTGGTACGTTACAAAAGCCTAAACCTCACTTTAAATGCACATCGCTCGATCCACGGTAACTTTGGCTCAAAATATTAAGTTGTCCACAAAAAGCAAGTTTGAGATCTAAGGGTATCCCCGACATACCGCAATTGGCCTCCATTATTTGGTCAAAACAACTTTCTCAATCATATACATAAATCTTTCCATACAAAGCACAAACAAATAAAGCGAGAGTGGACCCCCTTGTCCAATGCCACATGTTATTCGTATAGCCTCCGTCAAGTCACCATTCCATAGAATCTCCGGCTTTATCTCTTCGACTACGCTCATGAAGATATTGATGATTTTTGTTGGAAATTCGAAGAAAGTTAGAATTTTCCTTAAAAAATTCCACCAAACTTTATTGTACGTCTTTTCAAGATCCAATTTTAGCACCATGCGCCCCTTTTTATCTTTGGAGTGATATAACGTGTGCAACATTTCTTGAAGTACCAAGATATTGTCATGGCTACTTCGGTTGATATATGGCCTAAGCTGGAGTAAATCATCTTGATGATTATTTTGAGCAGTACGTTGCACAACCTCAAATGAGGAAACCCTAAGGGTAGTGAAGAGCATCCACCCATATAAAACTTATTGCTCCCAAGTGTGTTGCTTCAGTTGACCATTATTCCATTCACCACCTATTTTTAAGCATTTATCCAATTCCTCCTTCTGGTTTTGTTTGATAGATGAAAGAAGCATGTATGCTTATCCCCGAATTGGAGTCAATTAATTCTCGACTTTTGAAACCAAATAATATATTCTTGTTTCAATAGTTTGTACATTCCGCCATCAATTCTTTCTTCAAATCTATTCAATATTTATCTTGTTTGTCTTATATATAACGCTTTGGAAATTCTTTTTAAAAATTTTTCTTGTTTTTTATTTTTCAAGCACATTAAAAAGTGTTAATTGACCATTCTATTAGAACAATAATTTCAACTTAAAATATCATTGGGGGCAGTTGGGGAACCAACATTGATTCTCTTAAATAAAAAATAAAAATAAAATAAAATAAAACCTTAAAGTATCATTGAAAAGTACTCATTAACTATTGTTTTAGAGCACTGGTTTAAACTTAAAGCGTCATTTTTTTATTAAATCGAAGACAAACTTTTAATTACTTACCTAACTATATTTGTAATAGTCAAGCTTAAAGTTATTCTTTTAAATCTTTCATATTTTGTGGATAATATTTTTTCTCACCTGATAAATATAATTATTTAATAGATTGTATCCAATTATAATTCATATATTAACTGTAAATTACAAATAATAATTTAAAAAGAATCCTCATATGATACTCTATATGTTTTCTGTAGATTGGAAGAGTTTTAATTCTAATTTATTAAAGAACCATAGAAAACTCATAAGTTCATTTTAAAATTTTAAATATAATAATATATAGATGTATTTATCAATTCACCTTTTAGTTAAACATTCTTAAAGGTATAATCATTAGGATATTTTAGGCGAACGATAAATTGTAGGAAACCAAAAACTTTATTTTTACTTTTATAATATAATAATTAGTAAAAATAATGTGTATTGCACATTAAATATACGATTTATCTAAAATTTTTAATTATTAAATTATTGAAATAAAATTATTTAAAAACATCAAATATTTAAATTTTAAATATAATAATGAGATCTCATTTGAAAATTTAATTATTTATTTTTATTAATTGGTTAATTATAATACAAAATTGTTATTGGTAATATATACTAATTATCTTTTAGGTTAAGTATAAACCTCATTCAAACCTCGTAATTTCATACCATGACTTCTTCCATGGTCACTGTATAGCTCTCTTGACCAACAACATGATAGGGTCCTATCTAGTCATCTTTGCTCGAGGTCCTTTCAACCAACTCTCACTCTTCTTTCATATGTCTTAATTGCACATTTAATATCAATTAATGTTGTCATCATTACGTTTGATTATGTTCATAATCTATTAGTGATTAGTATTTCTTAAACACAATCATTTGTGCATGCATGTAGAGAAAGGTAATGTGTTTCGTTTGATAATAGAAATTTTATTTTTTTGAGCTTGTATTCATCACTCTAGTACACTTATATTAGATTTATACGAAAATAGTACAATATTAGCCTCAAAGGATACAAATCGTTGCATAGTGTGCACCGTTATTTTTATTAACCTTTTTAGTCCTAAACTTTCACAAATATTTTTAGGCTCGTTAATTTTTTGATAGAAAAGATATGTGTGGTTATAACACAAAATTGTGATTGGTAATATGTACTAATTATTTTTTGGTTAAGTATAAATCTCGTCCAAACCTCTTAATTTCATACTATTACTTCCTTCATGGTCACTATGTATTCTCTCGACCACCAGCATTATAGGACCCTATCTACTCGTCTTTGCTCTAGAGCCTCTCAACAACTCTCAATATTCTTTTGTACTTCTCAATCACACACTTAACATCAATTAATGTTGTAATCACTACATTTGATTATGCTCATAGTCTATTAATGATTAATATTACTTAAACATGATCATTTGTGAGTGCATGTAGAGAAAGATAATGTATTATCTTTGATAATAGACATTTTATTTTTTGAGATGTATTCATCACTCTAGTACACTTATATTAGATTTATATGAAAATAGTACAATTTTAGCCTCAAATGGTATGAATCATTGCATTGTGTGCACTGTTGTTTTCATTAAACCTTTTTAGTCCTAAACTTTTAAAAATATTTTTTGGTTAGTTGTTAATTTTTGGATGGAAGAAATATTTGTGATTCACGTGCATCATCAGTAGGGTCCACCACTTATATTTTAGGCTATATAGGACCAATTTAGAGAGAAAAATCACTTGTACATCAGTTAGCATTGTGCAAGCTAATCACAATAATTTTTCCTACGAATATGGTTAGAACGGATAGCATTCCCCTTAAAACACAAGTAGTAAGCTTTTAAGACTCATATATAGGATCTTTATATAGATATAGGAGATATAATGTGAATTAAGTTGTTATCTTCTAATTAGTCAGATATCTCTTATTATGATAGCAATTCAAATTGTAGGCCTTGAAACGATAAAATTTTAATACAATTAATTAAAATCTTCGGGGACTATACAAATATATAGTATCAAATTAAAATCTTATATATATTATCAAATTGTATTTTTCCCACTCTATATTGTTAAAAGAATTTTTCAATCATAAAATATGTTATTATAAAACTCCTATATATGATCTTTGTATAAACATAAGATACACACTTTAATAATATGTAATTGAAAACATCGAATTGTCAAATTTATAACGTGAATTAATTTATTGTCGTATAATTCATTAGACACCTCTCATTATAATAAAATTTTCAAATTGCAGGCCTTAAACGGAAAAAATGGGTAACTTATATTATCAAATTTAAATATATTAACTAATATATTAACATTAAAGAATTCTTGTTGTACTACCTATAACTTTTTTTATAAATTAAAAGAGTCTTAATTTTACTCTACGAAAAGTTCTATTTTAAGCCACAATAAGTAATTTTTTTAATATTTTAAATTAATAATTTATAATATGTATTTACATAATTATTTTAATTAAAAATTAATATTAACATAATTATTATTTTGGCTCCCTCCTCTAGTTTATTGTTTTACAATATTATTTTTCATTCTTTGTGAAATACGCATTCAATATATATAACTTCATTTTTGTTAATGTAATGTATTTGTGATTCTTATCCGACTTGTTAGTAAATATTGTGGTTCCTTTAACTAACGAAGATTTTATGTAATGGGAAGCTAATCCAAAATACTTCATGCACAAGAAATAATATATTTAAGAAAGATTTCTTTTTACCGTCAATGAGATTAAAATTGTATTTCTTTTAAATTATTATTGTTGAAGGAATTTTTTTAATCACAAAACATGTGATTATATATATTCGATGTAAGATCTTTTATATAAAAATTGAAGATACACACTTTAAACATCTCATTATCAAAATTTATGAAGTGAATTAATTTTTTATCTTCCAATTCGTTAGCATTTCTTATTATAATAAATATTTCAAATTGTTGAACTATGTATATATTTTTTAAATTGAAGGAATTTTTAATTCTATTTTACGAAGAGTCCAATTTTAAATTAATAAGTACTCTTTTAACATATTTTAATTAATATATTACAACATGTATTATCCCGGACTTAAAAATTATTAACAAATCCACCTTATTTTTGAAAAGTTATACGTATAAAGATAATTTTATAAAATTTCTCTTTATTTATTATTAAATTATTTATATAAATTAAGTATATTTCTTTTATAATATATTTTTGAATTAATAGTAATTTTTATAAATATATGTTTTTCATTCATCTATGTCGTTAGATTGATACAAATAAATGAGCTAGATCTATTCATTTTTAGTTCCTATAAAATTTATTTTATTATTTTTAAAAATCCAACTACAAGTGTCGATCCCATAAATAATCGAGCATGTCCAAAAACAAACAACAGCGACATATTCAGCTTTAAAAGAAAAAAAAAAAAAAAAAAAACAATAGTCCCACACTCTCGCTTTCATGCACATGAAGCTATTAAAGTTATTTTTAAAGAGTTTGATTAGAATATTTTAAAATATTATGTAAACTATTTTTTATTTAATTATTTTATTTTATCAATTTCACAGCCTACTTAATATTAGAATAATTCTCTTCTATCAAGAGTCCTATTTCAAGTTAATAAGTACTTTTTTAATATATTTAAATTAATAATTTATAACATATATTAACATAATTGTTATGAGGTTATTTTAGGCGATGAACATTTTGTAAGAAACTTTCGTGCTTTTATAAGATATATAGATTAGTAACCTTACAGACTCTGTAGTTGTACAAAAATGAAATTATTATTGTGTAAATATATGTTGAATTAAAATTTTTATATTAATATTTATTTTATAATTATTTTTAATATAATTAAAATTTTAAAAGATAATAAATACAAAACAAAAATTAGAAAATATGAAAAATATAAAGATATATACAAAAAAGATGAGAGTAAGTTGAGAGGGAAAAAAATTAAGAGATAAATATAGGATAATATGTCGTGACATGACACCTCTCCAACACGTCACGTATCGCTACGTGGCGGCTGTTAGAGTAGTGCCCTAGAAGAGCCAAAATAGTTTAGGTCTCTTTTTGTAAACTACCCTTATTAGTAGCAATTTGTGACATTAATGAAATAATAAATGTAACATTTCATAGTCGTTTAATTCTATGTGGCCAATTCATCATATCTCATTCAAGTTTATTAATTGCATATTATAACTGTTTGTGTAAGGATGAAACACCAAGGTCACATTAAGCTACGGGACTTGACCTCGCGTAGGGATGGAGGTTATTAAACAAGTCTCTATGGCGTGACCTAAACCAACTCCAAGTCGAAGAGTATAATAAGCACGGGGATGCTGACATGACTCGCTTGAGACTTGCTCATACGACGTATCTTTAAGAAAGGTTCTTTTGTTTCATAAGTATTGAATGTGAAGACATTCACACGCGTATGAGAGTGCTTGTTAGGGAACAAGTACACTGAGGATCCCGATGGGAACACCTCAATGGGGTAAGGCTTTTATGCCTTAATGATGAGGTTGGTTCCCTAGTTATGGCGGTGTCTAAATGGTCCTTAGACTTGAGGCTCCATTGATGCTCTATGCATGACAAGGGTAATATTTGATATGCTGGTTGTATGTTGGCATTGTTCGAATCATGTATGGGGGCATATGAGATGCCAAAATAGAATCTATCGCTCATCTATAAGAACGAGTAAATCACCCATGAATTCTATTATAGCACATTCCACTTAAATCCTTGCGCAAGGTAGTGAGATCTAAATTAGGAAATGTGTTTCCTAGAGTATTAGATCAAATGGAATTGCTATTAGAATTAATTCATAGCATTAGGACTAATAGGGTTTTATCATTCCCATGCCCTAGGTCCTAATCGGGGATTGGACGATAGAAGGATCTTATCTCATGGTATCCATGAGACTGAAAGGTTCACAACATAAACTTCACCTATTCGATGGGTGGTCATGAGTTTGTCACTAGACATCGATCATGATCTGTAGGTACTGATTAATTAAAAGGGTTCAATTAAATCAATAAGATAAATAGTTATCTAAAATACCACATTAAGAATATGGGCCTACTGCTATTCATTGGTGAACCTAAGGGGTCACACAATGACTCGAATTGAACAACGTGATTATCTAAAGATCAATAGAGATTGATTGATAAATTAAAAGAGTTTAATTTATAATATGAGAGAGTAATTAATTAATAATGGTATTAAGTAATTTATGCTTAATTGTTAACCTATTGAGAATAAATGTTAAAGAGTAAACATTAATTTAAATAAGAGTATCTAAATTAAATTGGGTTTGAAATTTAATTAAGAGTAATTAATTTTTAAGTCCAATAATTTAATTAGATATTAGACTTGTGATTTAATTAATGTAATTAAATTAAGTCCACTAATTAAAATGAAGGTTGGGTTTTTAATTTAATTAGTATTAATTAAATTAAAGCCCATAACTAGCCCATAGGGTTTTTGACCTAGGGTTAAGTATTAAAGCAAGACTTGGGAGAAGAAATTAGACATCGTTTTTTTTATTCTTTTTTGCGTTCTCTCCAAGACTTACTTTTTCTCTCCTCTCTCATCTCTCTCAATATTGTATTGAGAATATTATTGGATAATCAATATCCAATTAGTGTGTTAATTGAATTGTTGTTCAATTACGGGTTATGGGCTACCTTAGAGGAATTCCACGTGGAGTTCTTGGAAGCAGATTGGTTAGGAAGAGACCGGATAGGTTTTGGAAAACCTTCTTATCATCGTCATCAATTAGAAGCGAAAGAGGTATTTGATTCTTCTTTTGTTTAAATCGTAAATCTTAAATCAAAGGCTGATCTTAATTGGAATTCTGGTAAAAATGGTTTTATAATCTCTAAATTTTTTAATTTCCGCTGCGTTAGGGTTGACGAATTCCAACAGAGGCTCCATTCTTGAGAACACGTGGACAATTCCATAACCTCAAATGGACACATCATTAGTTGACACGTTACCTCTCACGCGGTTGGATCTTTTCGACCACCTATTTTGTCCAAACTTTAGCGGTCAATTCACATGCACCTCGATTAATTGAGGTTAGTTGAACCAAACATTTTGGGTCCTTGTAAAGTCAGAGTATCTCGACCACGGCATCATCTCGACCACTCTTGTCCTCGACCAGTTGACGAGATCGACTAGGAGCTCGCATAAGGCCTTCAGGGGTAGAACTCCCATCAAGTACAAGATACTTAGGAAACCAAGGCTGACACAACCATCCTATCAGTATCTTTTGTGTACCTGTTGTCCCCTAGAGATGGCAACGAGCCAAGTCGAGTCTAGCCTTGACTCTTTTTCTTAGCCCCGGTTTGGGCTTAGATAGCTCGAGTTGGCTCGGTTCGACTCACGAGCCAAACCATTTTTGCAGCTTTTTTCTTTTAGGTTTTGAAATTTAATCTTATATTTAATTTAGAGAAGAAAGAAGACAACAAGAAGCACAAAAATCAATCAAGAAAATAGAAAATTTGTTGAGAAATGTGGGAATGGATTCAGAATGACACGGGTGATCTCTGTCCTTAAAGTGTTAATCGCCCCTAGCTTCTCTGAGTTTTGCTACAGGTTGTAGACGATTTACTTTTAGAATATATGTCAAGCTGTAAAATGAATTTCAGACAATACCAATTTGACAAAAATTCAGGTGAGATTTTGCTGTATTTTTTCAGGTTAGGGGAAGAAATTTATAGCTCTCCGATGTTGACCAAAATTAAAGTGTGTATTTTTTCAGGTTAGGGGGAGACTATTTATGGCTCTCCGATGTTGGCCAAAATTAAAGTGAGAATTTGAATGGATTGACCAAAATTAAAGTGGGAATTGAATAGATTAATTTCTGGTGTAATGGCCTGAAATTTAACCCATTAATTGTCGGGAATTTGGATGGATTAATTTCAGGTGTAATGGTTTAAAATTCAACCCATTAATTGCTCACTATTCAGTTGTTACCAATGGATTTGTTGTTGCATATTCGGATGTATCTGAACATTAGTTTGAATTTGGACTGAGTTGGGTCAACTCTTGCTCAAAAGTGCAAAGTGCGCCATCAAACGCCACAATCGCCCAAACCAAACCCCGGCTCATGCGCGGGCGTGGGCGGCCGCACCACGTGTGAGCCCATTCTTGAGTTCCACAATTAATAACATGCACAACATTTTAATAATTAATTATTAAATATC